>CM057468.1:10010000-11327389 GCA_030035585.1 Dugong dugon | reverse complement strand
AGCTCAGCCGCTAACAGAAAGGTCTGTAGTTTGAACCCACCTGTGGCTCCACAGGAGAAAGATGTGACATTCTGCTTCTGTACAGATCACAGCCTTGCAAACCCTATGGGGCAGTTCTGCTGTGTCCTGTAGGGTTGCTATGAGTTGAAATCGACTTGATGGCAACAGGTTTGGTTTTAGTTTTTCGGCCTTCTTGGAACCGCCCACAGGGATCACCAGAGGCACATGTGACTGGAGGAGGCAGTTTGCACACACCTGGGCACTGGGCATAGTCCTGAGCAGGGCATGGTACAGGACAGGAGCAGCTAGGGCCTGGGTCTGGACAGCCGCCGGCTGCTTTGGGGCCAGGCCAGGCCTCTGGAGCCCTCTGGCCTGTGGTTTCCTTCAAGCCCTGATCCTGTCTGCTTCTTTTTCATAGCTGTCCATCTGGCTGCAGGTCTGTCCCTGTCCACATCTACCCATGCCCCTACATGCAGAAACCCCTGTCCCAGGAGGAGAGGTAGAAGAGGCGGGTGAAGGGAAGGGGCTGGGAGCACAGGTGGGCTGTCCTCAGCCCTGGGCACGGAGCTCTCTCTCTGTCCTGAGGCCCAGAGGAGGCCCTGAGGCCTGGGGCAGACGCTTACCCCTCACAGTCAGTGTGGGTTTACCAATAGTGCAGTGTGATCTGCTGTTCCCGAGAACAAAGCCTTTCTTCCCAGTGTGTGATGCTTCCCTGGGGCATGTGGCTGCAGGGTGACACAGGATTCGTTTTGCCTGTCACCTGTGCCTCTTGGCTGCCGTCAGACCTGACAAACTCCAGAAATGGAGCTTGCAGATGAGTAGATAAATAACCAGCTGTTATTGGAGTCGCCTCCAACTCATGACAGCCCCACGTGTGTCAGAGTAGAACTGTGCTCCATAGGGTTTTCAGTGGCTGCTTTTTTGGAAGTAGATCACCAGGCGTTTCTTCCGAGGTGCCTCTGGGTAGACCCAAACCTCCAACCTTTCAGTTAGCAGCCAGCGTGTTAACCTTTTGCACCACCAGGGACTCCGAGCAGACAAATAGCTTCCGGCAATTTGGTGGATGGGTCACCTTCTCTGTTGCAGGGCTGGTGGGCAGAGCAGAGCGAGGGTGCCCTCCCTGCTTCCTCTGTGGGCACCTTCCTCTGAGGCTGTGCCAGGAGTTGCTCTCCTTTCCCGGAGAGGTTTGCAGCCTCCTATGCCCTGGGCCTGGCCGGGAGGCATCTGTGGAGGGGCTTCTGCCTGCCAGGCAGGCCCCCTGCAGCCTCCTCTGCCCTGGATTCCAGGGAGGGCAGGCCCAGCCCCAGGTGACGATGGCAGTGAGGAGTAGAGGCCTGGGCTGGGGCGTCAGGCTGGCCTGGCTGTGGGCCCTGGCTGGGTCACTCACACCAAGGGCCGCCTGTCAAATTGCAGCCACCTGCCCTTGCCTCCATAGCCTTGTTCGTGGGGTGTGTCTGTGGCGTGGGCTTGGGGTGCGGTGCTGTTATGGATTGAATTGTGTCCTCCAAAAGATATGTTTAAGTTCTGTGGATGTGATTCTTGTTGGAGATAGGGTTTTCTTTTGTTAGGTACTAGAGTATGCCCTAATCCTAATCCCTCCTGAGTGGTGTTTTATAAAGGGGAGCGCAGACACAGAGAGACACATCCTCAAGGGGAAGACATCAGGAGAGGAACTGTCTGCAGGCCAAAGAATACCAGGGAATGGCCAGGACCACCAACAAGGAGAGACCCTGCCCTGCAGTTCATGCCCTGATTTGGGCTTCTGGTCTCCAGAATGTCAGCTGATGCGTTTCTGTTCTTTAAAGCCACACTGGTGGTATTCTGCTGTGGCCACCTAGGATGCTAAGCCAGGTGTGGTGCTGATTGGACAGCTGCGTTGCTCCAGATCTGGGGAGGAGCTGTCTGTCTGATGGGGGCCGGAGGTGCAAACAGCAGCCCAGCCCTGTGTCATGGGGTGCTGCCGCCGTGAGCAAGGGAGACAGCGCCCAGAGAGGGCCCCTTGTTCAGCCTTGGTAGGAGGGTCATTCGGAGGGCTTCCTGGAGGCAGGTGAGTGGGGCAAGAGGAGTTTTGTCCTGTGCACTGGGCTGACAGCAGTGGGGTGACCGGTGCGGAGATGGCAGCTCTGAGTGTGGCTGGCGTGTTCTGCTGACTCAGCCCGCACCGTCCCTCGGGTGTCATTCCTGCCTCCCCGGGCTCCCCAGCTTTACTTCCTGCAGCTGGCTTCTACGAGGTCTCTGGACCCAGCCTTGGGCCGGGCTGGGGTGTGGAGTCTGTGAGTGCCCTGAGCATGCTGGCCTGTGGGGACTGGGAGCCGAGGCCTGCTCTGGCCCGACTTGCTGTGTGAGCTGTGCACATCACTGCGAACCTCGAGGCCCTCCCTCCACTGGCCCCTTTTCCAGTTTGCCACTGTGCCTCGTGCATGGGGCACAGAGCGGCCACTTCCTGGCGGGCAGCTGCGAGCAGAGCAGCTGTTAAGCCCATGATCTTATGGGCTGCCCTGTTCCTGCGGAGCTGTGGCACTGGGTACCTTTGCTACTGCTCCTTTGTGCCATGCTGGGCCTGGGACCTGGATCGTTGGGTGCCCATTGCTCTCCCTGGGGTGCCTCATTTCCAGTGCTCCTGTCTCTGGCCTGGGCCTGCAGTGGTGCCAGGTAGCCAAATGGCAAGTTCTCCTCCTTCTCTCTCGATTCCTATGAAATCAAGTGTAAGCTCCTTAGCTAGCATGACAGGAAACACCCATGCTGCATGGTCCCCCTCATTCGTCAGCCTCCCACAGCTCCCCTTGCCCCCCTGCTCCTGACACCTCTGACGAAGCGTGGCCTTTCCTGCTTTGTCTTTGCTGCTGCTCTCACCTAGACCATCCTGTGAGGTTTGGCTTGGAGCCTCCTCCCCTGGGGAGCACCCAGCATTCTCAGGTGGAGGGCATCCCGAGAGCACTTTGCAGATTCCCTTTGCTTTATCAGGTACCGAGTTCTGGGATAATTATTTATTTATTTGTTGTTGGATCTGCTTCTTCTTGGAGGCATGTTGAGCTGCATTAATCAGGACTCTTTGGTTTTAAGTGGCAGAAATCCAACTTTCAGTGTTTTAAGTAAAAAGGGAATTTTTTAAGTTTGTGTGACAAGGCAGCCCTAGGATAGTTGTAGCTTCAGGCACAGCTGGATCTAGCAGTTAAATATTCTCATCAAGCCTCATGCTCTTGCTGTCTCTTTTTGACTTCCTCTCTGGCTCTTGCCTCTATTCTCCTCTCACCTGGCTTCACTCTCAGGATGCCATCCCCACAGGATGGCAAGATGCCCACCAGCAGCTCTCGCTCATACTGTCCTTGGTGTCCACAGCTTCAGCCCAGGTGAGGGTCTCTTTTCTGATAGTACCAGCAAAGGCCCTGGGGATATTGTGTTGGCCCGCCTGGGGTTGCTGGCCCATCCCTGGACCAAGCAGGGCATTGAACCCTCTTCCTGGCTGGGACGGGTCACCACGCCAGGGCAGTGGGGCCAGCCCACCCGACGCGATGGACCAGGAGTGGAGGCGGTGGTGCTGCCTAGGGAAACTAGGGAACGAGGCCAGGCAGGCCAGGGCGATAGGTGGCCACCACAAAAGCCATTGAGCTTTGTCCTCAGGGGAAGGTGGTTCAGAAAGATTAAGCCAGCACTGTTAGAAGGGTGGATATGTCTAAGGGGCTCTGGGCCCTCCAGAGGCAGTGTCCTGGGTCTCATGGAAGCAGCGGTGGAAGAAGCTGGCATAGGAGAGCTTGATTTTGGCCTGGGCTGAATCACTAAGGGCAGCACAGGGGCTTGTAACTTACAGATGGTACAGCTTGGTAAGGCTCTGCTTCTCTGGGATTCACATAAGGAAGATGATGTGAATGATAACAATGTACTTGGGGTCTGACTGTGTATTTGTCTCCCAGTCAGCATGGTGGGGACCACTGGTCTCTCTGTCTTGTTGTCCTTGAGTGACACAGATCTTGTGCATCAACCCGTCAAGCTTGTAGTTGAAGTGCAGGTGAGCTCTGTGGCCCTGTGAGAGGAGATCTGTGGGGCGGAAGGCCCAGGGAGTTCTGTGCTTAGACAGTGTTATGGATTGAATTGTGTCTCCCAGGATGTGTCACAGTCCTAACCCCTATACCCGTGGATGGGATCCAGTTTGGAAATAGGGGTTTCTTTGTTACATTAACTAGATCATACCCAAGTAGGATGGGTTCTAAATCTAATACCTTCTGAGTCATAAAAAGAGCAGGATAGATACAGAGACACGGATGGGGAAGGCAGACACCATGTGAGGATCGCCTACAAGCCAAGGACCAGGGAATACCTGTGGCTACCACAAAGAAGGAATTGACATGGCTGGGACCCTGATTTGGACTTTTAGCTTCCAGAGTGGTGAGAAGATACATTTCTGTTCTCTAAAGCCACCACTTGTGTATTTGTGTTACAGCAGCACTGGGTAACTAAGACAGACATAAGGGAGGTGAGATGCATGCAGGACCAGCTGCTGCTGCACCAGGGACACAGAGCAAAGGGAGCAGGCAAGGCCTGCTGACCCCTTGTGATGGTTAAGATTGTGTGCCAACTTGGCTGGGCCATGATTCTCAGTGTTTATATGTAATCATTCCCATGATGGAATCTGCTGTGAGTAGCCAATCAGTTGAAAGGGAGTTTCCTTGGGGGTGTGGCGTGCATCCAAATAGATAATCAGACATTCTGGCTTTTTTGCTCACTGTGGATCTTGTGGCTGCCTCCTGTTCACCTGACCTCGGTTCTTGGGACTTGAACTATCAGCTTATCTGCTGATCTTGGGACTTGTTGATCTTTACAGCCTGTGAGCAGGAGCCCTGCTCTCCGATAATCTTGGGTTCGCCAGCCCCTGCAGCTGTGTGAATCAGGAGAAGCCTTGCAGTCTTGCCTGCCGATCTTGGGATTCGTCGATCTTCACAGCCTGTGAGCAAGAGCCCTGCTATCTCACCTGCCGATCTTGGGTTCGCCAGCCTCTGCAGCTACATGAATCAAGAGAAGCCTCTATCCTGATCCATGGACTTGGGATGTTCCAGCCCCTACAATCGCATAAGCTGCTTCCTTGATATAAATCTCTGTCTGTATATATTTATATGCTTTACTGGCTTTTCTTCTCTAGAGAACCCAGCCTAAGACATTTGATACTAAGAGTGGTTCTAGTGAAACAAAATTGTAAGGATGAGTTTTCTAAATTGGTTCTCAAGTCTGGTTAGTCTTAAAGATGATGACTGTGCTTCCAGCAGTAAAGACGGCACTGCTAATCCATGGCATCAGGTGGTGATACAAACACGCAAAATATCAACACCAGTAGATAAGGTATTGGTGAAAAATGAGGCTTGGGGTAAACACATGTGTGATGTCTTTCTATAGTTGTGTCAGAATGAGAAGTATAAGGAAGTGGTTGGTTGGTTCTACTTTCTCTAGACAAACTGGTGAAAGAGATGCCCTCAGGGCTTCAGATTCAAACCTCAAGTGCTGCATAAATGACCTCAAGGCCTCCACTTGTGCTTTGAAAGAAAGCCTTATTTCTTGTAGTAACAGAGCTGAAATTGCTGAAAACCAAACCCAGAGTCTTATTGTAAGAGTGACTGAATTACAATGCCAGCTCAATTGCCAACCTTGAGAGGTGTCTGAAGTTAAAGTAAGAGCATTGATTGGGAAGAAATGGGATCCTAAAACTTGGGATGGGGACATATGGGCAGATAATCAGGAGGCTGGGGGCACTGAGCCCCTAAATTCTGTCAAATCACTCCTGCCAGCAGAACCACTCCCATCTGAAGAGATTATTTCCTGTTTGTCTGCTAAACCACCCTGCCCAGAAAAACCAGTAGCCCCTTCACTTCCATCTAATGAGATTAGCCCTAGCCCCGTTGCCTTGAAAGAGCCCTTGCCTGAGTCATTGCCTGGGACATGGCCTGCGGCAGATGGTTTACAAGACAATGCTGAATGTTCTCAAAACAGTTCCACGCCACTGATTCTGGCTTCTAGACATATAACTAGAGTTAAGTCCTAGCGAGCCCCAAAAGGTGAAGTACGAAGTGTGACCCAGGAGGAGGTACGCTACACCAAAGAACTGCTTGACTTTTCTAATATGTACAAACAGAAACCTGGGGAATATGCATGGGAATGACTATTAAGGGTGTGGGATAATGGTGCAAGGAACATAAAGATCGATCAGTCTGAGTTTATTGATATGGGTCCACTGAGCACAGACTGTTCCTTCAATGTTTCAGCTACAGAAGTTAGGAAAGGATCTAATAGTTTATTTGGTTGGGTTGCTGAAGCATGGATTATGAGGTGGCCGACACTAAATCAAGTTGAAGTACCAGACCTGCCTTGGTATACTGTAGAAGAAGGTATCCAAAGGCTTAGGGAAATTGGCATGCTAGAGTGGATTTATCAAGTTAGACCCACAGACCCACACATGGAGTGTCCAGAGGACACACCTTTTACCACAACTGTGAGGAACAAATTTGTGAAGGGAGCTCCAGCATCCTTGAAGACTTCTGTGATTGCTATTTTATGTAAGTCAGATTTGACAGTGGGAACTGCCCTAACTGAATTAAGACACCTAACTACAATGAGGCTGATTGGACCCCATGGTAGTAGGGGCCAAGTGGCTGCACTCAATTGACAAAGACAAGGTGGGTGTGGTTACAGTAATGGTCAGAGGAGTCAAAGCAGTAATCAGAATAGTCTGACTCATATGGACTTATGGTGCTGGCTACTTAGTCATGGTGTCCCTAGGAGTGAAATAAATAGGAAATCTACTAAATATTTACTTGATCTATACAAACGGATGAATTCTAGGTCAGGTGAACAGCAATCTAACTCGAATCACCAGAATAGAGAGTCACGGTCCCTCAATCAATTCCCAGATTTGAGCAAGTTTAAAGACCCACAACCCCTTGAATGAAGGGGAGGCCGGATCCCCTTGAGGAAGGACTCCAATACACTGCCAAAAATTTCTACTGTTACTCTTTCTCCCAGCCTTCTCCAAAGGGATCTATGGCCTTTTATGAAAGTGACTGTTCACTGGGGAAAAGGAAATAATCAGACTTTTTTGGGGATTACTGGATACTGGCTCTGAGATGACATTAATTCCAGGAGACCCAAAACGTCACTGTGGCCCACCAGTCAGAGTGGGGGCATATGGAGGTCAGGTTATTAATGGAGTCTTGGCTCATGTCCATCTCACAGGAGGTCCAGTGGTTCTCTGAACCCATCCTGTAGTGATTTCCCCAGTTCCAGAATGCATAATTGGAAAAGATATACTCAACAACTGGCAGAACCCCCACATTGGATCCCTGACAAATAGAGTAAGGTCTATTATGGTAGGAAAAGCCAAGTGGAAGCCATTAGAACTGCCTCTACCTAGGAAAATGGTAAACCAAAAGCAATACCGCATTCCTGAAGGGATTTCAGAGATTACTGCCACCATCAAGGACTTGAAGGATGCAGGGGTGGTGATTCCCACGACTTCCCCATTCAACTCGCCTATTTGGCCTGTGCAAAAAACAGATGGATCTTGGAGAAAGACAATATATTATTAAAAACTTATTTGCAGCTGCTGTTCCAGACGTAGTTTCACTGCTTGAGCAAGTTAATACATCTCCTGGTACCTAATATGCAGCTATCCATCTGGCCAGTGGCTTTTTTTCCATACCTGTTTCGAAGGACCATCAGAAGCAGTTTGCCTTCAGCTGGCAAGGCCAGCAATATACCTTCACTTGCCTACCTCTGAGCTACATCAACTGTCCAGCCCTGTCATAATTTAGTCCACAGGGACCTTGATCACAAGACATCACACTGGTCCATAACGTTGATGACATTATGCTGATTGGACCTAGTAAGAAAGAAGTGTCAATGACTCTGGACTTACTGGTAAAACATTTGTGTGCTAGAGGGTGGGAAATTAATGCCACAGAAATTCAGGCACTTTTTACCTCAGTGAAATTCCCAGGGGTCCAGTAGTGTGGGGGCATGTCGAGATATTCCTTTTAAAGTGAAGGATAAGTTATTGTATTTGGCTGCTCCCACAGTTGAAAATGAGGCATGGTGCCTAGTGGGCCTCTTTGAATTTTGGAGGCAACGTATTTCTCATTTGGGTGTGCTACTCTGGCCTATTTGTCAAGTGACTGGAAAAGCTGCTAGTTTTGAGTGGGGCCCAGAAAAAGAGGTCTCTGCAACAGGTTCAGGCTGCTGTGCAAGCTGCTCTGCCACTTGGGCCGTATGATCCAGCTGATCCAGTGATGCTTGAGGTGTCAGTGGCAGATAGAGAGGCTGTTTGGAGTCTTTGACAGGCCTCAGTTGGTGACTTAAACAGCCCAGACCCTTAGGATTTTGGAGCAAAGCCCTACCATCCTCTGCAGATAACTAGTCTCCTTTTGAGAAACAGCTTTTGGCTTGTTATTGGGCCTTCCTTAGTAGAGACCGAATGCTTAACCATGGGACACCAAGTCACCACGTGGCCTGAGCTGCCCATCATGAACTTGGCGTTGTCTGACCCACAGAGTCATAAAGTTGGATGTGCACAGCAGTACTCCATCATTAAATGGAAGTGGTATATACGAGATCAGGCCAGAGCAGGACCTGAAGGCACAAGTAAGGTGCATGAGGAAATGGCCCAAATGCAGCCATGGTCTCCACTCCTGTCAGATTAGCTCCACCCAGTCTCACCACATGCCTCTTTGTTCCTGGCACAGTCTATGTGGCTGGTTGAACCAGGGGGGCTGGCCAAGGATCATACAGTCCATCATTTTAATTTTTTTCTCTCATTGCAAAAGGCATTTGATAAAACAATAGCAACATCTACATTTTATGGAGTGACACATTTCTCATGGCAGGCACAGTGCCCAGGACTGTCCTTGATTATCCTCTCTTGCTTTGAATTTTCAGTGATGGGTGAAGCAGTCAATGACCTGACCCAGGGGAGCTCCCAGTCCCCCCAGGAATACTTTGGGGAATTCAGTAACTTTAAAATTTGAGTTTCTGATAGGCAAATCCGTTCTTTGGCCCCATTTCCCCTCTGGTCTCCCAGCAGCTCCTTCCCCACCCGGCCTCCTGGGCCCAGGCCCCCAGGTGCTTCCCTGCCTCCAGGCTTGCCCCTTGCATTCTTCTGGGGGTTGCCTTCTCATCCTTCAGAGCCCTGCTTTCGGGAGCTTTCCAGTCCCCCAGGCACAGTGGTTGCTCTGTCACGCTCTCCAAGGCCCTGCCTTTCTGCAGTGGTCCTGGTCTGCCCTCCTCGCTCCCTCCCCAGCAGCTTGGGCACTTCTCGGGGGCAGGGATTTTCCCCCTCTGGTTCTCCATGTGATACAGGAAGGAGCTGACACTGATGAAGTGTTTGCTGGGAGAGTGTCGTGGGTCTGATCCCATGAAGAGGGGCTGGTTCCTCCCCAAGTACAGACGAGGAGCAGGGATCAGAAGGCGGGCAGCAAGCTCACTCTTGGTCATACCGCAGTGACTGACTGGGGTTTATCCTGCATCCATCTGACCAGATTCCAGGGCCTTAGCCACGTGCTAAGCTGCCGAGAGATATCCCCTCTCTGCCACGCAGTGCCACGGAGAAGCCTTTTGTGGAGGGCACTCCATGCTGCAAATCCCCACCCAGCTTTCTGCCCTCACTCCTGGGAGGAGTGGGTGCCTCATAGTGCTCTCCCCAGATCTGGGAAGAGCTGGGGAGAGAAGGATACACTGGGCCTGATGACAGCCATGGCAATTGCCTAATCCCCGTCCTTATCACCCAGAGGCTGGGGGTACACAGGCTGCTTCCTGGGGCGTCTTTCCGAGATCCCTGATGAGGGTCCAGCTCCCAGGGTCACTACTGGGTGATCGTTCAGACTGGTCATCACCCATGTCTTCTCCTCTGTAAAATGAAGAGAATAAGTATCCCTTCCCTCACAGGTTATGATGAGGAGTAAGACGAGTCTTTTATCAATCTGTGTGTATGTCTATACATCTATATGTACACATCTACTGTATGTCTACTCTATGTCTACATCTACTTCTGTTTCTGTATCTAGTTCCATGTGTGTTCTCTATCTTTAGCTCTATGTCTGTTTCTGTGTCTACTTCTACACTTCCATCCGTCCATCCATCCAGCTGTCTACATCTGTGTATCTCAGAACAGTATCTGGCATGCAGCAAGCACACAGAAACACTACTGGACTTATAATCATTACTTATAAAGGCCAGGTTGGGGGGCAGCCGTGCTGGGTCTCTTGGCCCACGCTGCCCTTGGACCTGGCCTACCAACTGGGCAGCACAGCTTTCCCATTTCGCTGTTTCAGCATGGTGTTGATGAGGAGCTGCTCCCTTCATTTCTGTGACATGCGGAGGCTGAGTCTCCCTGGCTGCATCCTTTCTGTGGGTCATTGAGAATGTCACATTTGGTTTGGGTGAGGATGTCACCGTAGGGCTTCATCATAAGTATCACTGACAGGGCAATCCTAAGCTCGTCGTTCAGGAACTCCCCTGGCTGGGAACCTGGGCCAGGCTCCAGGAGGTGGTTTTGGCCCAATGTTGTTAGCTTCAAAGGGGAAACAGGGCCTATTTGATGAGATTCCAGGTCATGCTAAGCTGCTGAGAGGTGTCCCCTCTTGGCCATATGGTTCCTGGTACTGGGTGCAGTGTTGCAGGGATACCCTGGGCCCTGCCCTATGTGTGGGAGGGGCAGGGGCAAAGGTCCCATCCATCCCGAGGCTCCCCTCCCACCTTGATGCGTGAACTGTGAAACCAGGCTAAGTGACACAGCCGGAGGGCTGCTGTTCACCTCGGCTGGCGGCTACGGTGGCCGTGTACTTAGGGGCTCCCTGAGAGTTCTTTGGGGGTTCCGCACTGCCTGCCCATTCATCAGATTCTTGGCATGGGACACTCATTCACTGACCTCACACTTCCCTCTACCTTCTCGTCCCCCATCTCCCCACTCAGATTCATGCACAGATGTGGCTCTGTGCTAGGCCTTGGGGGATAGACAGAGTCAGACACAGCCTCTGTCCTCAGGACTTGCAGTCCAGTGGGGAGACTGACACATAAACGGGTAAGCACTGCATGGTGGTGTTAGTTCTGAGAGAGGTGGGAACACAGCAGGGCCACAGGCAGGGGGATCAAGGAAGTCTTCCTCAGGGCATGGGAGGTGGGAGGATAAGGAAGGGGGTTCTAGATGGCCAGGCCAGGAACTCAAATTATTTACATTGAAGAGGTGGTAGCTCCGTCTGCTTGGCCACTGGCTTGTCCAAAGGCCCCGAAACACAGTAACAGGCCAGCAACATATGATGGTGTAGGTTGTATGCTGCACAACTCAGTCAACCTGGATTTGTCTATTATTGACAATTTTCTGGAAGGAAGGTGTCTTGAGGAAGGAGTGCCTTTAAAAAAAAAATTTTTTTTATTGTACTTTAGATGAAGGTTTACAGAACAAATAGTTTCTCATTAAACAGTTAGTACACATATTGTTGTATGACATTGGTTAACAACCCCACAACATGTCAGTACTCTCCCGTCTCAACCTTGGGTTCCCCATTACCAGCTTTCCTGTCTCCTGCTGCCTTTTAGTCCTTCTCCCAGGGCTATTGTGTCCCATTAGTCTCTTTTTGTTTTATGGGCCCCTCAGGGGTGACTTCATTACTGAGCCAAAAGGGTGTCCGGGGGCCATACTCTCAGGGTTTCTCCAGTCTCTGTCAGGCCAGTAAGTTTGGTCTTTTTTTTTTTTTTTTTGAGTTAGAATTTTGTTCTGCATTTTTTCCAGCTCTGTCCGTGACCCTCTATTGTGATCCTTGTCAGAGCAGTTGGTGGCCAGACACCATCTGGTGTACAGGACTCAGTCTGGTGGAGGCCGTGGTAGTCCTTTGGACTAATCTTTCCCTTGTATCTTGTTTTCTTCGTTTTCCCTTGCTCCCAAAAGGGTGAGACCAGTGGAGTATCTTAGATGGCTGCTCACAGGCTTTTAAGACCCCGTATGCTACTCACCAAGGTAGAATGTAGAACATTTTCTTTATAAACTATATTATGCCAGTCGAGCTAGATGTTCCCCAAGACCATGGTCCCCACATCCCTCCACCCAGCAATTCAGTCCCTCAGGGAGTTTGGATGTGTCTATGGAGCTTCCATGACATTTCCTTGTACAAGTTGTGCTGGCTTCTCCGGTATTGTGTACTCTCTTAGTCTTCACCAAGTTACCACTTAATCTATCATGTATTTTGTTTCGCCCCAATCCCTCCCATCCCTTGTAACCATCAAAGATTGTTTCTTTTTTTTTTTTTTAATTGTATTTCAGGTGAAGGTTTACAGAACAAATAGTTTCTCATGAAACAGTAGCACACAGATTGTTTTATGACATTGGTTAACAACCCCATAACCTGTCAACCCTCTCCCTTCTTGACCTTTTTGTTTTGGTGAAAATATATATAGCCAAAGATACACCATTTCAAAAATTTATACATGCACAGTTCAGTGACACTGACTACACTCTTCCAGTTGTGCTGCTATTCTCACTTTAGATGAAGGTTTCCAGAACAAAATAGTTTCTCATTAAACAGTTAGTACACATGTTGCACTATGACAATGGTTAACAACCTCACAACACATCCACACTATCCTTACTCAACCTTGGGTTCCCTATCATCAGCTTTCCTGTCCCCTTCTGCCTTCTAGCCCTTGTCCCTGGACTGCTGTGCCTCATTAGTCCCGTTTGGTTTTATGGGGCTGTCCACTCCTGGGATGAATGGTGAACCTTAGAAATGACTTCACCACTGAGCTAAAAGGGTGTCTGGGGGCCATACTCTCGGGGTTTCTCCAGTCTCCTTTAGGCCAGTTAATCAGGTCTTTTTATTGTGAGTTAGAATTCTTTTCTACATCCTTCTCCAGCTCTGTCCAGAACCCTCTGTTGTGATCCTGGTCAGAGCAGTCAGTGGTGGTAGCTGGGCACCATCTAGCTGTACTGGACTCAGTATGGTGGAGGCCTTGGTAGCTGTGGTCCGTTAGTCCTTTGGACTGATCTTTTCCTTGTATCCTGGTCTCTTCATTCTCCCTTGCTGCCGAAGGGATGAGACCAGTGGAGTATCTTAGATGGCTGCTCACAGGCTTTTAAGACCCCAGACGCTACTCAGCAAGGTAGAATGTAGAACATTGTCCTTATAAACTGTGTTACGCCAATTGAGTTAGATGTTCCCCTAGACCATGGTCCCCACAGCCGTCCACCCAGCAATTCAGTCCCTCAGGGAGTTTGGATGTGTCTATGGAGCTTCCATGACCTTTCCTTGTACAAGTTGTGCTGGTTTCCCCAGTATGGTGTACTGTCTCACCCTTCACCCAAGATACCACTTATCTATTGCCTATTTAGTATTTTCCCCTCACCCCTCCTGTCCCTGGAAACCAACAAAGATTGTTAGTTTTTGTGTGTGAACTTTTTCATGGGTTTTTACAATAGAGGTCTTAGACAATATTTGTCCTTTTGTGACTGACTTATTTCACTCAGCATAATGTCATCCAGTTTCATCTGAGTTATGAGATGCTTCACAGATTCATCATTGTTATTTCTCGTTGCGTAGTCTCCATTGTGTGTATGTACCATAGTTTGTTTATCCATTCATCTGTTGATGGGCATCTAGGTTGTTTCCATCGTTTTGCTATTGTGAACAGTGCTGCCGTGAACATGGGTGTGCATACGTCTATTCGAGTGATGACTCTTATTTCTCTAGGATATATTCCTAGGAGTGGGATTGCTGGATCGTATGGTATGTCTATTTCTAGCTTTCTGAAGAAGTGCCATATCATTTTCCAAAATGGTTGTATCATTTTGCATTCCCACCAGCAGTGCATAAGAGTTCCCATCTCCCTTTTAGCCCCTCCAACATTTGTCATTTCCAGTGTTTTTGATTCGTGCCAGTAACGCGAGGGTGAGATGGTATCTCATTGTGGTTTTAATTTGCATTTCTCTAATGGCAAGTGATCGCGAGCATTTCCTCATGTGTCTGTTGGCCGCTTGAATGTCTTCTTTGGTGAAGTGTCTGTTCATTTCCTTTGCCCATTTTTTAATAGGATTATTTGTCTTTTTGTTGTAGAGGTGTTGGATTTTCTTGTAGATTATGGAGATTAGACCTTTGTCTGACTTGTACTGTTCCAAAATTTTTTCAAGTCTGTAGGTTCTCTTTTTACTCTTTTGGTGAAGTCTTTTGAAGAGCATAGGTGTTTGATTTTTAGAAGATCCCAGTTATCTAGCTTATCTGTTGGGTTTTGTGCATTGATGGTTATGGTTTGTATCCTGTTAATGCCATGTATTAAGGCCGGTAGTGTTGATCCTATTTTTTCTTCTATGAACTTTATAGTTTTAGGCTTTATATTCAGGCCTTTGATCCGTGTTGAATTAGTTTTTGTATACAGTGTGAGGTATGGGTCTTGTTTCATTTTTTTGCAAATGGATATCCAGTTTTGCCAGCACCATCCGCTAAAAAGACTGTCTTTTCCCCATTTGATGGACTTTGGGCCCTTGTCGAAGATCAGTTGACTGTAGGTGGATGGATTTACATCTGGGTTCTCAATTCTATTCCATTGGTCAATGTCTCTGTCTTTGTACCAGTACCAGGCTGTTTTGACTACTGTAGCTGTATAGTAGGTTCTGAAGTCAGGTAGTGTGCGTCCTCCAACTTTATTCTTCTTCTTCAGTAGTGCTTTACTTATTCGGGGCTTCTTCCCTTTCCATATAAAGTTAATGATTAGTTTTTCCATCTCTTTGAAGAATGTTGTTGGTATTTGGATCGGGATTGTGTTGTATTTGTAAATTGCTTTGGGTAGAATTGACATTTTTACAATGTTGAGTCTGCCTATCCATGAGCATGGTATGTTTTTCCATTTATGTAGATCCCTTTGGGTTTCATGCAGTAGTGTTTTGTAGTTTTTTTGTATAGGTCTTTTATATCCCTGGTTAGATTTATTCCTAAGTATTTTATTTTTTTAAGGGGCTATTGTAAATGGTATTTTTTTCCTGATTTCCTTTTCGTCGTTCTCTTCATTGGTATATAAGAATCCAACTGATTTTTGTGTGTTTATCTTGTATCCTGCTACTCTGCTAAATGTATGAGTTCCAGTAGATTTCTCGTGGAGTCTTTAGGGTTTTCTATGTATAGTATCATATCATCTGCAAACAGGGACAGTTTAACTTCTTCATCACCAATTTGGATGCCCTTTCTTTCTTTTTCTTGCCTTTGCTCTAGCTAGAACTTCAAGCACAATGTTAAATAGGATTGGTGATAAAGGGCGTCCTTGTCTTATTCCTGTTCTCAAGGGGAATGTTTTCAGCCTCTCTCCATTAATAATGATGTTCGCCATTGATTTTGCATAGGTGCCCTTTATTGTGTTGAGAAATTTCCCTTCTGTACCTATTTTATTGAGAGTTTTTATCAGGAATGGGTGTTGGACTTTGTCAAATGCCTTTTCTGCGTCAATTGAGATGATCATGTGATCTTTTCTTTCCTTTTATTTATGTGGTGGATTACACTGATTGATTTTCTAATGTTGAACCA
Organism: Dugong dugon; assembly: GCA_030035585.1. Taxonomy (NCBI): domain Eukaryota; kingdom Metazoa; phylum Chordata; class Mammalia; order Sirenia; family Dugongidae; genus Dugong; species Dugong dugon. The sequence continues at coordinate 11,311,856 of CM057468.1, read as the reverse complement.
TCCTTACATAGCTGGTATGAATCCTGCTTGGTCGTGGTGTATTATTTTTTTGATACGATGCTGAATTCTGTTGGCTAGAATTTTGGCATCTATATTCATGAGAGATATTGGTCTGTAATATTTTTTTTTGTGGCATCTTTGCCTGGTTTTGGTATCAGCATTATGCTGGCTTCATAGAATGAATTTGGAGGTGTTGCTTCCTCTTCTATGCTCTGAAATAGCTTGAGTAGTAGTGGTACAAGCTCTTCTGTAAATGTTTTGTAGAATTCTCCGTGAAGCCATCTGGGCCAGGGCTTTTTTTTTGTTGGGAGTTTTTTTTTTAAATTACCTTTTCAGTCTCTTCTCTTGTTATGGGTCTGTTCAGATTTTCAACATCACTTTGTTGTAGTTTGGGTAGGTTGTGTGTTTCTAGAAATTTATCTATTTCCTCTGGGTTTTCAAATTTGTTGGACTATAGTTTTTCACAATATTCTGTTATGATCCTTTTCATTTCAGTTGGGTCTGTTGTAATGTCCCCCATTTCATTTCTTATTTGGGTTATTTGCGTCCTCTCCTGTTTTTCTTTTGTCATTCTGGCCAGTGGTTTGTCGATTTTGTTGATTCTTTCAAAGAACCAACTTTTGGTTTTGTTGATTCTTTCTATTGTTTTTCTGTTCTCTATTTGATTTATTTCTGCTCTGATCTTTATTATTTCCTTTCTTCCGGTGGCTGTGGGCTTTTTTTGCTGTTCTCCTTCTGTTTGTTTGAGTTGTGTAGTTAATGTTTTTATTTTGTCCCTTTCTTCTTTTTTGATGTTTACCTCTATTGCTATGAATTGTCCTGTGAGGACTGCTTTTGCAGTGTCCCAAAGGTTTTGGTATGAGGTGTTTTCATTCTCACTTGATTCTAGGAATTTTTGATTCCATCTCTGATTTCTTCTATTACCCAGTGATGTGTAAGTAGGGTATTATTCAGTTTCCATGTAATTCATTTTTTTCCTTGCTGTTTCTGTTGTTAATTTCTACCTTGATGGCATTGTGGTCAGAGAAGATACTTTGATTTATCTCAGAGTTTTGGATCTTTTTGAGGATTGCTCTGTGGCCTAAGATGTGGTCTATTCTGGAGAACGTTCTGTGTGCATTGGAAAAGAATGCATACTTTGCAGCTGTTGGATGGAGTGTTCTATATATGTCTGTGAGGTGAAGTTGGCTGATTTGAGCCATTTAGGTCTTCTGTATCTTTGCTGAGTTTCTTCTTCATTTTTCTGTCCTTTACTGAGAGTGGTGTGTTGAAGTCTCCTACTATTATTGTGGAACTGTCAGTTTCTCTTTTCAGTGTTGTTAGAGTTTGTTTTATGTATTGTGGAGCCCTGCTGTTGGGTGCGTAGATGTTTCTTATGGTTATGTCTTCATGTTGGATCATCCCCTTAATCATTACATAGTGTCCTTCTTTGTCTTCTATGGTGTATTTTGTTTTAAAGTCTATTTTATCTGGGATTAGTATTGCCACTCCTGCTCTTTTTTGGTTGTTAGCTTGATATATTTTTTTCCAACCTTTGACTTTTAAGAAATTCACGTCTTTGTTTCTAAGATGTGTCTCTTGTAGACAGCATATTGATGGATCCTGTTTTCTTATCCATTCTGTCACTGTCCGTCTCTTTATGGATGCATTGAATCCATTTACATTCAGTGTAATTATTTATAGATGTGAGTTTATTGCTGTCATTTTGTAGTGCTTTTTTTTTGTGGTGCTGACGTTTTCTTTGTTCTTACTCTCCTGTGCTGAGTTACTTTTTGTTTGTGGATTTTTTCTTGCATTTCTTTTGTTTTGGTATGTTTCGTTGTTACTGAGACTTCGTTTTTCCTCTTTATTTTTGTGAATAGGTTTGTTAACTTTCTTTGTGGTTACCGTGAAATTTACCCTTATCTTTCTAAGTTTGAAGCAGTCGATTACCACTTGGTATCGCCTTGCCTTCCTCTCCATTAGAAGGTTCTATACTGACACCGTTTTTTCCCTCTTTTATTGTTTTGATGTTGTCATTTACTGTTTAAGCGCTTTGATTCCCGGTTGTATTTCTTTTGGTTTTGGATAGTCCTTGAGAATTCATTGCCTAGATTGGTATCTAGCTGGTACGATCCTGTGTCCTAGATTCAGCCTGTGAGCTGAAGTTGTTTGTTCTCAGTTCAAAGAACTCCCTTTAATAATTCTTATATGTTTGGTTTTGTTTTTACATATTCACTTCATTTCTGTTTATCTGGAAATGTCCTAATTTCACCATCAGATTTGAGCCAGTGTTTTCCAGGATATATTATTCTTGGCTGGCAATTTTTTTGTTTCAAGGTTTTATATATGTCATCCCATTGCCTTCTTGCCTGCATGGTTTCTGCTGAATAATCTGAGCTTAGACTTATTGTTTCTCCTCTGTATGTAACTTCTTGTTTTTGACGAGCTGCTGTCAGGATTCTTTGTCTTTGGTTTTGGTGAGTGTGATTATGATACGCCTTGGTGATTTTCTTTTGTGATCTATCCCATATGAGTTTCATTGAGTTTCTTGGATGGCCAGCTTTTCATCTTTCATGATATTGGGTAAGTTTTCTGTCAGCAGTTCTTCAGTGATCCTCTCTGTGGTTTCTGTTTTCTCCCCCTGTTCTGGAACTCCAATCACTCGAAAATTTTTGCTTTTGATTGTATCCCACATAACTCTCGTGGTCTCTTCATATTTCTTTGTTCTTTTTTCTGAGTTTTCCTCAGAGCTGTATCCAAGTATTTGTCTTCCGTTCCACTAATCCTGTCTTCCACCGTGACAAATCTTCTCCTCAGCACTTCTATGACATTGTCTGTTTCTGAAATCTTATTATCTTTTGGGTTTTTAATTGTTGTTTTCTTATAATTTTTAGCTGTGAATTTTGTTCCTGCATTATTTTCCTGAATTCTTCCAGTTTTTTGTCTGTATTTTCCATGAATTTGTCTGCCTTTTCCATGAATTTGTCTATTTTTTTCCTCATTTTTGTCTGCTTTTTGCTTCAACTCTTGGTTAATTCTGAGTATTAGAGATTTGAATTCCCTACCAGGTAGTTCTAGTGCCTTTTCTTCCACTGGAAAGTCATTTGGTGTTTTATTTTGGACACTGACTGAAACCATCCTGTGCTGTTTTTGTAAATCTTTTGATGTTGTCTGCTGTCTTTGGGGCATTCAGTTATTTTTCTCGTTTATTGATTGTAGATTCGTTTGTTTCATCTTTTTTTAAAATTTGGCTATGTCTTAGCAGGCACGCTGTATGTTGTTTGTTGTTTGCTTGTCTGTGGGCACGATACTTTTCACCTCCTTCTATAGTTGGCAGGGTCAGTCGCTCAGATACGGTACGGCAGGCCAGGTCTAGCTGAAGAGGAGTTACTGGGACAGGTTGTTTGTGGCACTTACTACAGCCACCAGGGCAGGTCGGTAGTCAGTGCAGGGCAGGTTTCAGTAGGCCATGCCTGTGCTGCTTGGTGGTGTGATGTTAAGCACACTGTGTAGGTAGGCAGGATGTAGGGGGTAGATTGTTATGTGTGGAGCTAAGATGGATATGGGAGAGAGGAGAGAGGAATAGGAGCCAAAAACATACAAACAAACAAAAAAGAGTGCCAGGGGAGCTTGCTGTTGGAGTGGAGATGAGATACTATGAAATGGAGAAAAACAAAAAGGGGAAGAGGAAGAAAAGAAAAGAAAAGAATGAATAAATAAAAATCAGAGAGGAAAAAGAACAGCAGAGCTCCCAGGGATCCCACCCGTGCGGCCATGAAGTCTGGGGAAATGGTTCTCAGTGTTGTAGTACAGGCTGGCTAGAAGGTGTAGAGGTATTCAGTGCCAGGTATTCAGGGAACAGAAAGAGAAGGAAGTTATAGAGAGACGAGAAACTGAGCAATGAAGAAAAACAGAAAGGGAAAAAGGGGCAAAAGAAAACTAAAAAAATTAAAAAAAAAAAAAAAGAACAAGAAAAGCCCCCCAAAAAACAGAAAAAAAAAATGCATGAAAAAAGAAATACTCTCAGGGATCCCTCTGCGCGTCTGCAGAAGCCAAGGGTGTAGGTTCCAAGCCGTGCAGCACCGCTCGGCCAGAACAGGCTCCCAACTCAAGAAAAGGAGAAGAAAACAAAGAAACAATTGAAAACAAACTAACAAACAAAAGCCCCGGGATCCCACCAGCATGGCAGCCTAGACCAGGAAGCAGTTCCACACTCAGACGGAGCTCTGCAGCCCCTCAGGAAGAAGCAAAGATAGCGCATAGAGCCAGGTATTTGAGTGAAAGGAGGGGGAGGTGGTAAGAGGTAAGGAAGAAATCAGAAGAAGTAGAAAAAAGCAACACCTGCAGCCAACAAATGGCACTTAGAGAGCCGGCCAGTGCGGGCCAGTGGAATCCGGGCTGCTGGTGCTTCCCGGCCAGGAGACTGTGGCTGCGGGAAGCAGAGGAGGCCGAGTGGGGGTGAAGATGGGTGGGGGGTGGGATAGCATATATTGCAAATCACCGTTTCTTTTGTCTCCCGCTGGAAGCTCCATAAAGCTGCTTTCTCATATTCCCTATTTGCTGGTCTTTGATAGGTGTCCATGATGGCAGATCCACGCTGCGTTACCTCTTAAGGGACCTCTGCATGAATCTCTCCTCGCTCTCCATTCTCTGTCAGTTTTCTCACTCGATTTGGTGCTTGGCTGAGTTCTTTATCTCTTCATTTGTTGTTTTAAGGTTTCAGGATTGCTGTTTTCTATGTTTGGCTTAGTTTTTCAGATCTTTGCTGGAGAGGGATGGCATGGTGCTTCTGCCTAGAGCGCCATTTTGCCAGAAGAGTTCAAAGATTGTTTCTTTTTGTGTGTAAACCTTTTCATGAGTTTTTACAGTAGTGGTCTCATACAATATTTGTCCTTTTGTGACTGACTTATTTTGCTCAGCATAATGTCTTCCAGTTTCATGCATGTTATGAGATGCATCATTGTTCTTTATCATTGCGTAATACTCTGTTGTGTGTATATACCATAATTTGTTTATCCATTCATCTGTTGATGAGCATCTAGGTTGTTTTGTCTTTTTGCTATTGTGAACAGTGCTGCAATGATCATGGTTGTGGATATGTCTATTCGTGTGACGGCTCTTATTTCTCTAGGATATATTCCTAGGAGTGGGATTGCTGGATCGAATGGTATGTCTATTTCTAGCTTTCTGAGGAAGCGCCATATCATTTTCCAAAATGGTTGTATCATTTTGCATTCCCACCAGCAGTGTATAAGAGTTCCCATCTCTCCGCAGCCCCTCCCACATTTGTTATTTCCAGTGTTTTTGGTTTGTGTCAATAATGCCAGGCTGAGATGGTACCTCATTGTGGTTTTAATTTCAATTTCTCTAATGGCTAGTGATTGCGAGCATTTCCTCACATGTCTGTTGGCTGCTTGAATGTCTTCTTTGGTGAAGTGTCTGTTCATTTCCTTTGCCCATTTTTTAATAGGATTATTTGTCTATTTGTTGTAGAGGTGTTGGATTTTCTTGTAGATTATGGAGGTTAGATCTTTGTCTGACTTGCAGTGTCCCAAAATTTTTTCCCAGTCTGTAGGTTCTCTTTTTATTCTTTTGGTGAAGTCTTTTGAAGCGCATTGGTGTTTGAGTTTTACAAGATCCCAGTTATCTAGGTTACCTTCTGGGGTTTGTGTGTTGATGGTTATGGTTTGTATCGTGTTAATGCCGTGTATTAGGGCCTGTAGTTGATCCTATTTTTTTCTTCTATGAACTTTATAGATTTTAGCTTTATATTTAAGTCTTTGATCCATTTTGAATTAGTTTTTGTATATGGTGTGAGGCATGGGTGCTGTTTCATTTTTTTGCAGATGGACATCCGGTTTTCCTAGCACCATCCTTTAAAAAGAGTGTCTTTTCCCCATTTGATGGACTTTGGGCCCTTGTCGAAGATCAAGTGACCGTAGGTGGATGGATTTACATCCAGGTCCTCAATTCTGTTTCATTGGTCAATGTATCTATCGTTGTACCAGTACCAGGCTATTTTGACTACCGTAGCTGTATAGTAGGTTCTGAAGTCAGGTAGTGTGAGTCCTCCAGCTTTATTGTTCGTCTTCAGTAGTGCTTTACTTATCCGGTGCTTCTTCCCTTTCCGTATAAAGTTAATGATTAAGTTTTCCATCTCTTTAAAGAATGTTGTTGGTATTTGGATTGGGATTGCATTGTATTTGTAAATTGCTTTGGGTAGAATTGTCATTTTCACAATGTTGAGTACCTGTCCATGAGTATGCTATGTTTTTCCATTTATAAAATTTCTGTCAGTTTCTTGCAGTAGTGTTTTGTAGTTTTCTTTGTATAGGTCTTTTACATCCCTGGTTAAATTTATTCCTAAGTATTTTATTTTTTTAGGGGCTATTATAAATGGTATTGTTTCCTGATTTCCTTTTCATCGTTCTATTTATTGGTATATATGATCCAACTGATTTTTGAATGTTTATCTTGTATTCTGCTACCCTGCTGAGTCTTTCTTTTATTAGTTCCAGTAGTTTTCTCGTGGAGTCTTTTGGGCTTTTCCATGTATAGTGTCATATCATCTGCAAACAGGGAAAGTTTAACTTCTTCATTAGCAATTTGGATGCCCTTTATTTCTTTTTCTTGCCTTATTGGTCTAGCTAGGATTTCCAGCACAATGTTAAATAGGTGTGGTTGTAAAGGTAACCCTTGTCTTATTCTTGTTTTCAAGGGGAATGTTTTCAGCCTCTCTCCATTAAGAATGATGTTGGCCGTTGATCTTGCATAGATGCCCTTTATTATGTTGAGAAATTTCCCTTCTGTACCTGTTTTATTGAGAGTTTTTATCAGGAGTGGGTGTTGATCTTTGTGAAATGCCTTTTCTGAGTCGATTGAGAAGATTATGCAATTCTTTTCTTTCATTTTATTTATGTGGTAGATTACGTTGATTGATTTTCTAATGTTGAACCATCCTTGCATACCTGGTATGAATCCTACTTGGTCGTGGTGTATTATTTTTTTGATATGATGCTGAATTTATTGGGTAGAATTTTGTTGAGAATTTTTCCATGTATATTCATGAAAGAGGTTCATCTGTAAGTTTCTTTTTTTTTTTTTTTTTGTGGCGTCTTTGCCTGGTTTTGGTATCAGGGTTATCCTGGCTTCCTAGAATGAATTCGGAAGTGTTGCTTCCTTTTCTATGTTCTGAAATATTTTGAGTAGTACTGGTATAGGCTCTTCTCTGGATGTTTGGTAGAATTCTCCAGTGAAGCCATCTTGGCCAGGGCTTTTTTTTGTTTGAAGTTTTTTTATAATTACCTTTTGAGTCTTTTCTCTTGTAATGGGTCTGTTCAGATTTTCAGCATCACTTTGTGTTAGTGTGGGTAGGTTGTGTGTTTCTAGAAATGTATCCATTTCCTCTACGTTTTCAAATTTGTTGGACTATAGTTTTTCAGAATACTCTGTCATGATCCTTTTTATTTCAGTTAAGTCTGTTGTAATGTCCCCCATTTCATTTTTTATTTGGGTTTTTTGCATCCTCTCCTGTTTTTCTTTTGTCAGTTTGGTCAGTGTTTTGTCGATTTTGTTGATCTTTCAAAGAACCAACTTTTGGTTTTGTTGATTCTTTCTATGGTTTTTCTATTCTCTATTTGATTTATTTCTGCCCTGATCTTTATTATTTCCTTTCTTCTGGTGTCTGTGGACTTTTTTGCTCTTCTCTGTTTCTTCGAGTTCTGTAGTTAATGTTTTGATTTTGTCCCTTTCTTGTTTTTTGATATGTGCATCTATTGGTATAAATTGTCCTCTGAGGACTGCCTTTGCTGTGTCCCAAAGGTTTTGGTATGATGTATTTTCGTTCTCATTTGATTCTAGGAATTTTTTTGATTCCATCTCTGATTTCTACTATTACCCAGTGGTTTGTAAGCAGGGTGTTACTCAGTTTACATGTGTTTTTTTTTTTCCTTGCTCTTTATGTTAATTTCTACCTTGATGGTGTTGTGGTCAGAGAAGATAGTTTGTATTATCTTAGTGTTTTGGATTTTTTTTGAGGGTTGCTCTGTGGCCTAAGATGTAATCTATTCTGGAGAACGTTCCATGTGCATTGGAAAAGAATGTATACTTCGCAGTTATTGAGTGTAGTATTCTATATATGTCTATGAGGTCAAGTTTTCTGATTGTGCCCTTTTGGTCTTTGTGTCTTTGCTGAGTTTCTTTCTAGTTGGTCTGTCCTTTACCGAGAGTGGTGTGTTGAAATCTCCTAATGTTATTGTGGAACTATCAGTTTTTCTTTTCAGTGCTGTTAAGAGTTTTTTTATGTATATTGGAGCCCTGTCATTGTTTGCTTAGATATTTATTATGATTATGTCTTCCTGATATATTGTTCCTTTAATCACTATATAGTGTCCTTTTTTATGTTTTTTTTTTTTTATTGTACTTCAGGTGAAGGTTTACAGAACAGATAGTTTCTCATGAAACATTAGTACACATATTGTTTTATGACATTGGTTAACAACCCCACGACATGTCAACCCTCTCCCTTCTCCACCTTTTTTTTTTTTTTTGGTGAAAATATACATAGCCAAACATACGCCATTACAAAAATATCTACATGTATGGTTCAGTGACATCGACTATGCTCTTCCAATTGTGCTCCTATTCTCACTTTAGATGAAGGTTTATAGAACAAAATAGTTTCTCATTAAACAGCACACATGTTGCCCTATGACAATGGTTAACAACCTCACAACACATGAACACTATCCTTCCTCAACTTTGGGTTTTCTATCACCAGTTTTCCTGTCCCCTTCCACCTTCTAGTCCCTTCTTTAGGTTTTATGGTGGATTTTGTTTTAGAGACTATTTTATTAGAGATTAGTATTGGCACTGCTGCTGTTTTTTGTAGCTATTTGCTTAATATATTTTTTTCCATCCTTTGATTTTTTAATAAATTTATGACTTAATTTGTAAGGTGTGTCTCTTGTAGACAGCATATTGAAGGGTCCCATTTTTTTATCCATTCTGCCACTCTCTGTCTCTTTATGGGTGCATTTAGGCCATTTACATTTGGTGTAATTATTGATAGGTGTGAGTTTATTGCTGCCATTTTGTAGTGTTTTTTTTATGATGCTGACGTTTTCTTTGTTTATCTTATTCTCTTGTGCGGAATTCCTTTTATGTGTTTTTTTAAATTTGTTTTGTGTTTGTAGATTTTGTTTTCACTATGTCTTTATGTTTTTCTTCTTTATTTTAATGAGTAGGTTTGTTAATTTTCTTTGTTGTTGCATTGAAATTTACCCGTATCTTCCTAGGTTTGAACCAGTCTATTATTACTTGGTATTGGCTTGCCTTCCTCAACATTAAAAGGTTCTGTACCTACACCATTTATTTCCTCTTTAACTGTTCTGAAGTTGTTGTCATTTACAAATTAACTTCTCTGGTTTCCTGTTGTAATTCTTTTGGTTTTGGATAGTCCTTGAGAGTTCATTTCCTGGGTTGGTATCTGGTTGGTACGATCCTGCATGCTAGATTCAGCCTGTGGTCTGATGTTGTTTGTTCTCGGACCAAAGGACCCCGTTTAATAATTCTTGTTTTTTTCGTTTGATTTTTACATAGTCTCTTAATTTCTGTTTATCTGGAAATGACCAAATTTCTCCATCAGATTTGAGAGTTTACAGAATATATTATTCTTGACTGGCAATTTTTTTTCTTTCAAGGTTTTATATATGTCATCCCATTGCCTTCTTGCCTGCACAGTTTCTGCCAAATAATCTGAGCTTAGCCTTATTGTTTCCTCTGTTTATGTGACTTTTTGTTTTTCTCAATCTGCTCTCAGGATTCTTTGTTCGTCTTTGTTTTTAGCGAGTTTGATTATGATATGTCTTGGTGATTTTCTTTTGAGTTCTGTCCTATATGGGGTTTGTTGAGCTACTTGTATGGTCAGCTTTTCATCTTTCATGATATTGGAGAAGTTTTCTGTCAGCAGTTCTTCAATGATTCTCTCTGTGTTTTCTGTTTTCTCCCCCTGTTCTGAAACTCTGAGCAGTCACAGATTTTTTGCTTTTGATTGTATCCCACATAATTGTGAGGGTTTCTTCTTTTTTCTTTGTTTTCTGTTTTTTCCTCAAATAGAGTTATATCCATGTTTTTGTCTGTGATTTTGCTGATCCTGTCTTCTGTTGTTTCAAACCTGCTCCTCAGCCCTTCTATGACACTGTTCATTTCTGAAATTGTGTTTACCTTTTGGATTTCTAATTGCTGTTGTTGTATGATTTCTATTGTGAATTTATTTTGGCACTTTCTTCCGGTATTTTCCTGAGTTCTTCCATTTTTCGATTTGTGTTTTCCATGGATTTGTTTGCCTTTCCTATGAATTTGTCTGTTTTTTCCTCATTTTTGTCTGCTTTTTGCTTCAACTCTTGGATAGCTCCGAATATTAGAGATTTGAATTCCTTATCGGGTAGTTCTAGTGCCTTTTCTTCTACTGGAATGTCATCTGGTATTTTATTTTGGCTGGCTGCAGGAACCACCGTGTCCTTTTTTTAATATGTTTTTGTATTGTTTGTTGTCTTCAGGACTTTCAGTAGTTATTTTCCTCATTTATTAGTGTAGTATTGTTTGTTTTGTCTTTTTTGATTTATTTGGTTATATATGAGCAGGCGGGCTGTGCATTCTTTGTTATTTGCTCGTCTGTGGACTTGATACTTTTCACCTTGTCCAATGTGCAGGGTCAGTTGCTCAGCTGTGGTGTAGCAGGGCAGGTCCAGCTGAAGAGGAGTTGCTGGGTTGGGTTGTTTGTGGCATGTACTAGGGCCGACAGGGCGGGTCAGGTATCAGTGCAGGGCAGGTTCTGGTAGGACGTGCCTGTGCTGCTCAGGGGTATGATGTTCAGTGCACAGGGCAGGAGGGAGGTTGGAGGGGGGAGATTGTGATATGTATATTTAAGATAGGTATGGGAAAAAGGAGAGAATAGAGAGAGAAACAGAATCCAAAAAGAAAGAAACGAACTAAGAAAAAAGACTGCTAAGGGAACTTGTTTTTGGAGTGGAGAGATGAGAGACCAAGAAAGAGAGAAAAATAAAAAGAAAAAAGAAAAAGGGTAAAAGAAAAATAAATAAATAAGTGAAAACTAGAAATAAAAAAGAAACACAACTTCCCCAGGGATCCCACCAGTGCAGCTCTGAAGACTAGGGAATTGGCTTCCAGGCTGCAAAGTACAGCCTGGCTAGAAGGGGTAGAGGTGTCACACAGTCCCAGGTATTCAGGAGACAGGATGAGAAGGTAAGTATAGAGAGATGAGAAACTGAGAAATGAAGAAAGGGAAAAAGAGAGAAAAGAAAAACAAACAAAAAAAGCAAACCAAAAAAGAAAAAAGAAATGCTCCCGGAGATCCCACTGTGCGGCTGCGCAGACTGAGGAATTAGCTTTCAAGCTGTGCAGTGCAGCCTGGCTAGAAAGGTGCTCCCAAGCTGAGAAAAGAAAAAGAAAACAAACAAACAAATCAAAATAGAACAAATCAAAACAAACAAAAAAGCCCCAGGGATCCCACCAGCATGGTGATATGGGGCGGGAAGGTGTTCCACAGTCAAGCAGTGTGTTTCACAGCCTTTCAGGAAGAAGCAAGGATGGTATATGGAGCCAGGTATTTGACAGAAAAGAGGGGAGGTGGTTAGAGGTATGGAACAATGGAAAGAAGTGGAAAAAAACAACACCAGCAATAAACAGATGGCACTCAGGGTGCTGGCCAGTGTGGACGGGTGGAATCCAAGTGGCACAGAGCTGAATCTTGTGCCTCCCGGCCAAGAGACTGTGGCCACCGGAAGCAGAGTACGCCAAGTGATGGTAAAGAAGGCTAGGGGGGTGGGAAAGCATATGTTGCTGGTTACCAGTAGTTCTGTCTCCTACTGGGAGCTCTGTGAAGCTGCTTTCCCATACTGCATGTTCACCAATCTCCAACAGGAGTCCAAGATGGCGAATCCATGCTGCGTTAGCTGATAGGGAACCTCTGCATGTATCTCTCCTTGCTCTCTGTTCTCTGTCAGTTTCTTATTCCATTTGGTGGTTGGCTGAGTTCTTTATGTCTTCATTTGATGCTTAGGGTTTTAGGATTGATGGTTGTCTCTGTTTGACCTAGTTTTTTGGTTCTTTGCTGTGGAGGGACGGCATGGTGCTTCTGTCTATAGTGCCATGTTGGCCAGAAGTCCTCAGTATTCCTTCCTTTTATGTGTGTGTGAAATATTTTTGTTTTCTTTGCTTGTAAAATATAAGATGTAAATGGGGCTAGTGTGCTTTTGGTTGTACGCTTGTTAGTTGTATCATGTTAGGTGTAAGTGTGACTTTGTAATTGTCTTTATTTAGTGATTGTTTATGGCCTAAGGAGATATGTACAGGTTACAGTTGACAAGGGGTGGACTGTGATAGTTAAGGTTATGTGTCATCTTGGCTGGGCCATGATTCTCAGTGGTTTCACAGTTGTGTAATGACGTAGTTTGGCAGTTACGTACTGATGTATTTTGACAGTTATATAATGATGTAATTTGGCAGTTATGTAATTTAGTTGTTCTCCATTTTGTGATATAATGTAATCACCTCCGTGATGTGATCTGATGTGATCAACCAATCAGTTCTAAGGGTGTTTTCTCAAGGGAGTAGCCTGCATCTAATGTATATGGACGTTCTGGCAGAGCTCTCTATCTTTTGATCACTCTGCATCCTGCTGCTGGCTCATCATCATCTGACCTCCAGTTCTTGGGTCTTGAGCCAGCAGTCTGCCGTACTGCCTGCTGATCTTGGGATTCGTCAGCTTGTGAGCAAGCAGCCTGCTGTCTTACCTGCTGATCTTCAATTCGTCAGTCTCCACAGTCTGTGAGCTAGAAGCCTGCTGTCTGACCTGCTGGTGTTTGGTTCATCAGCCCCTGCAGCTGTGTGAGTCAGAAGAAGCTTCTAGCCTGATGCCTGACCCAACAGACTTGCGACTTGCCAGCCTGTACAACTGCATGAGCCATTTTCTTGAGATAAATCTCTCTCTCTCTCTGTATACAGTTCATGGTTTTGCTTCTCTAGAGAACGCAGCTTAAGACAATAGTGTTTTTAAAATCTTACGTATGTTTACTGACTTTTTGCTTACTGAATCTAAAAATTATTTAGAGAAGGGATCTTAAATCTTGTATTATAATTGTGGATTTTTCTCTGTCTTTTTGAAGTTCTATTAGTTTTTAGTTCATGTATTTTGAAACTCTGTTATTAGATGTTGGTATGAGTCGGCATCGACTCGACGACAACAGTATGGGGTTGTTTAGATGTATTAAGGATTGTTATGTTCTCTTGATGAAGTAACCCATTTATCATTATTAAATTATGTTCTTTATCTCTGGTAATATTTTTTACTGTGATACCTACGTTGTCCGATTTTATTATAACCACCCCAGTTCTCTTTTGATGAGTATCAGTGTGAAATGCGTTTTTATTTTTTTTAACTTTTAACCCATTTGTGTCTTTATATTTATATTTTATTTCTTGAAGGCAACATGTGGTTGGGTGTTCCTTTTTTAAAGAATCTAACAACCTATGTCTGTTAATTGGGACATTTAGACCATTTATATTTAATGTGATTGTTGATGTGGTTAGGTTTAAATATATTATCTTGCCATTTTTTTCTAGTTCTTCTACTCTTCTTGTGGATTAATTTAATACACCTATTCCTCATTTATCGACTGTCTCATTGTCTGACATACTGCATTTATGACAATAGTTAAAAATCTGCTATCTGACTATTTTGTGCATTAATAATGTATGTCTGGCAGTAACAAAGGCTGATGTGTCAATAATGCTGGTTATGATGGTTAAGGTTATGTGTCAACTTGGCCAGGCCATGATTCTCAGTGGTTTGGCAGTTATGTAATGATGTAATTTGGCAGTTACACAATGAAATAGTCATCTTCCATTTGTTGATAAGATGTAGTCATCGTCCATTTTTGCATATTGCAGATTTTCGCTTAACAACCTGATCTTTGGAACCTAACCATGTGGATAAGTGAGGACGGGGCATATATTTTTATGATTCTGTTTTTATCTCTTTTGTTGGTTTATTAACTATGATTCTTTGTTATTTTAATGGTTGCTTTAACTTATCACGATTTTAAGTTAAAGTGATATTATTCTGCTTCTCATGTATTATAGGAATCTTACAATAATATACTTCTATTTCTCTCTTTTCCATCTTTACGCTATTGTTGTTATGCATTTTACTTTTATATATGTTACAAACCCACAGCACATTATTGTTTTTGAATAAACAGCCAATTATACTTAAAAGCTACTTTAATAATAATAACAAAACCGTGCACGTTTACCTATGTGGTATCATTTTCCTTCTGACTGAAGGACTTCCTTTAGCCTTTCTTGTACTGAAGGTTTGCTTGTCCTGAATTATTTCATCTTTACTATGTCTGAAAAAGTCTTAATTTCACCCTCACTTTTGAAAGATGCTTTTATTGTGTATAGATTAATAGATTCTTTTCTTTCAATACCTTGATATTGTTCCATTATCTTATCTTTTGCATTGTTTTTGATAAGAAATTCGCTGTTATCCTTTTCTTGTTCCTCTGAACATACATATGTATCTTGTTTCTCTGGCTGCCTTTAAAACTTTCTCTTTACTCTGGCTTTGAGCATCTTGATTATAATGTGCCTTGGTGTAGTTTTCTTCATGGTTTTGTTTTGTTTTTTGTTTTGGGTGCTTGGGAATTGTTGAACTTCTTGGATCTGTATCTGTAAGTTTATAGTCTTTTTAAAAATCAAATTTGGAAAATTTTCAACCATTATTTCTTCAAATGTTTTTTCCTTTCCCCTTCCTTTGGGACTTCAGTTACCTATATATTAGGCTTCTTGAGGTTGTCCCACAGTTCACTAGTCCTCTTTTCTTTCTTTTTTAAAATTCTCTTTGTTTCATTTTGGATAGTTTCTTTTGTGGGTCCTCAAATTTACTAGTGTTTTTTTTTCCTGCCATATCTAATCTGCTGTTAATCCAATTCACTTTAATTTCATTTCTCATAACTTTCTTCTCTAGAAGTTTGATTTGAGACTTATTTTGAATATCTTCCATGCCTCTACTTAACTTTTGAACACATAGTATGTAGTTATAATAACTATTTTAATATTCTCATCTGCTTATTCCAACATCTGTGCCAGTTCTTGTTCAGTTTTGATTGATTGATTTTCCTCTTCATGTGGGTTATATTTTCCTACTTCTTTACATACCTGGTGATTTTTCGTTGGATTCAAGATACTGTGATGAATATTTTTGTATTTCTATAAATATTCTTGAGCTTTTTTTCTGCAATACTGTTAAGTTGCTTGGAAACAGTTTGACCCTTTTGACTTTTGCTCTTAAAATTTGCTAGTCAGGACCCTTGTAAATACTCTACCTAATGTTGTGTGAATCATGAAGTTTTCCGTTCTGGCTGAAAAAGGGCACTGTTCTTTGTGAGTGCCCGGTACCATTTCCTTAAATCATTTTGAATGGCTGTTTTGCTCACCTTGAGTAGTTTTCTCACACTCAGCTGAATATTTGAGGGATACCCTCTGAAAAGTCACCAGATCTCTCTCCTGTTACTCTGTCCTGTGAACTCTAGCCACCTTGGATTTCCTGAATTCTTAGCTTCAGATCCTCAACTCAGGGCATCATCTAGGCTCTGCCTGCGTTATCCCTCCCTATGTTGCTTTGGAAATTCTCATAAGACAGAAAAATGAGGCAATCATAGGGCTCACCTTCTTTGTCTCTCAGGAATCCCTGTCTTTGTTTCCTCATGTCTGGTGTCTTGAAAAACATCATTTCATATATTTTAGGCCTTTATTGGTTATTTAAGGCAGAAGAATAAATCTGATTTCTGTTACTCCATCTTAATCAGAAATGGAAGTCTACATTATTATTATTTTTAACAGGAGCAGATTAACTAGTAAGCGAGGTACGCACAGGCTTACAGTAAGCAAGGTATGCATGGGCTTAATTGTGTTTAGTTACTAATCTGCAGTGTGTAATTTCACATGGGTTTCAGTACGTTTTTGGTGTGGTGAAGAATAGGTGAAATTGTGCTCTACAGCTTAGTAAGTGTCATGGATTGAATTGTGTCCCCCCAAAATGTGTGTCAACTTGGCTGGGCCACGATTCTCAGTGTTGTGTGATTATCCACCATTTTTTCATCTGTTGTGATTTTCCTGTGTATTATAAATCCTATCTCTATGATGTTAATGAGGCAGGATTAGTGGCAGTTATGTAAATGAGGCAGGACTCAATCTACAAGATTAGCTTGTGTTTTAAGTCACTCTTTTTTGAAATATAAAAGAGAGAAGTAAGCAGAGAGACAGGGGGACCTCATACCACCAAGAAACAAGAGCCAGGAGAGTAGCATGTCCTTTGGACCCGGGGTCCCTGCACTGAGAAGCTCCTTGATCAGGGGAAGATTGATGACAAGGACCTTCCCCCAGAGCAGGCAGAGAAAGAAAGCCTTCCCCTGGAGCTGGTACCCTGAATTCGGACTCCTAGCCAAATTTTTCTTTGTTAAAGCTATCCACTTGTGTTTTTGTTACAGCAGCAGTAGATGACTAAGACAGTAAGTAAGCACAAGTAGGCCCATGCATAACTTGCTTCGTGGGTAATGTGCCCCTGATTTTTAATATTGGTAACTTGAGCTTATTTAATGGTGGAGGGACTGAAGGGAATGAAGATGTGAAGGATGGAAGAAAGAAGACAATTGTTGGAGTGGGGTAGGTAGGAACAATTTATTCTCTAATCTGCTATTGGTCAATAAATACCTTTGCCAGGCTCCAGTGGATATTGAGGGGAATAATTCATAGCCCCTGCCCTCAAGGAGTCTGCAGACTGCAGGGTGGGGGGAATGTCTTACAGTTGTTTTAATCAGGAGGTACAGCTGCTGAGATAAAACAGATGTTTCATGTTTTCAAACTATGAAGAGTTAGAATAATTTAAATAATTTTCGTTGAATGCAACTATAAATGCTCTTCGAGGAAGGCCTACAAGGCAGGATAGATTTTTTTTAGCCATTAAAGCAAGAGGATGGTTAATTTTGTAAGGGGGCTATGAGAAGGAGCTTGAGGTCTGGGATCAGAAGGCCCAGATGTGAGCCCCTCAGCCCTTCCCTCTCAGGGAGCCTTAGTGCCCGCATGTGTGGTAAAATGGGATAATGGCAAGCATCTTGCAGCAGTTCCACGGGACACGTGCAGAGCACCCAGCAGGGCACCTGGCAGCTAGGTGGTGGTCAGCAAGTCTACTGTGTCTTTGTGCAGAATGAGGCCTTAACCTGTGTCTTTGCCCAGTGAGATACTCTGATGGGCATTTACTTGTGAGTCCCAAGTCCCCAGCCTAGCCAGATCAGAGCCTTCCCAGACAGGAGCAGTGGGGGCTTTGGCTTATGCACCAGCACCCCACAGATGAATGGCAGCATTCTGAGAGATGCTGTTTCTGGCTCTTAGGGGGCACCCGAGCCCTGGCCTGCACTGACCCCTTGTTCATTAGGAATTTCTCCCAAGGTGCCCCTTAATCAGACAAGTCCAAGGGCTGAGGAACATCAAGAAGCAACCAAGATGTGCCCCTACCTCCAGGAAGTTGCCACTTACATGCCTCAAAAGTCTCTTTTGGTTGGGGAATTGAGACTAAAGGGCCATGGAAGCGGCCCTAGATGGGGCTTGAGAAAGGACCAGCGTGGCAGGGAGGAAGAGAGAACGGACTGAGGACCATATGAGGCATGAGGACAAGGACAAGGAACTCTTAAGGAACGCGAGGGCAGTGCAGGCTAGCACTCAGGTGCCCCATGAGAGCCAGAAAAGGCATGTCTCAGAACGCTGCCCCTGTCCCTGTGTGTGTGTGTGTGTGGGGAGGGGCGTAATCTGGAGCAGTGGCTTGGTGACCTCTATGAGCCCAGCACATCAGGATTTCGTTTGTCTCTGCCCCATGTGGGCAAACGGTGGTATCATCTCAGATACAACCTGTGCTGAGTTAGCTGGAGGGTGCCTGAGCCTGTCCATGCCCGGGGCTCAGGACTCAGTCTGGCTGCAGCCCCTGCGCCCTGGGCCTCTTGGAGCTAATCATGGGTACTGGCACCCGTCAGCGATGGAAGACGCACAGCAGGCCAGTCTCCACACCGCATCTGCACTCCTGCTCTCTTAGGGACACCCTGGGAGGGAGATACTGTTCCCATGTTGCAATAAGGAAGCTGAGGTTCAGAGGTGAAGGGATATGTACAGGTGTGTCTTATCTTGGATTTGAACCCAAGCCTGACTGCCCTCCAGCCCTGTTATTGCTAACCTGTCCCATGTGTTTATCCCTTTTGAGGATTTGGCCATGTAAGTCATCATGGGCCTCGAAGACATACTGGGTAGTCTGCCCACTTGGCAAACCAGCCAGCTAGGTGTTGGTGGCATGTCCAAAGAGTCCCTGACATGTGCTGGCTTGAGCAAGACACAGGAAGCCTTTGTGCTCTCCCTCCTTGCAGCCACTGGATTGGCCTGCTTGTGCTATGGTAACAAGCACCCTCCGATCTCGGTGATTTCTTTCTTGCTCATGCTTCACGCCCATCCTGGGTTGGCCTGGGGACTCTACTCCCTGCTTTCATCTTCCTCACTCCAGTAGCCAGGATAAGGAGCAGCCACCATCCTGAATGTTGCTGGTGGCCCTGTAGTGGGGGTGAGTGGGGAAGCAAGAGCTAGCTTGACAGGCGTTGGCCTGTAGTGAACACGCATCACATCGACCATGTTTCACTGGCCAGAGTCTGTGGTGTGGGACACACTGCTACCTCTGATGGCAACACAGTCTAAAGTAGACGTTGTGCACTGTCCCCTCTGTGAGGATGTTCAGAGCCCCCATGTGGAGAAGGGCACTGATCTTGGCTGCCTAGTGATTACCATCCCGTGGAGGAATGGTCATAACACCAAGAAAGGGACACCTAAGGGTGAGAGGAGCTGTATGGGGCACAGGTGTGCGAGCTCAGGGGCTGTGGGGTGCACAGGAGGCAGGAAGACCTCCAGAGGGGGTAATGCTTGAGCCCCAGATGCAATGATAAGAAGTCCCCGGTGTCGGCAAGAAAGGCAGGGCACGGCAGTCACAGGGCAGAAGTGCAAAGACCTGGGGGTGGGAGGCACTGTGGTGGCCTGAGTGAATGTCTGTAGTCCCTGGGGCTATAAGAGTGTGGTGGGGAGGGAGATGGAGATGCGGGCAGGGCCAGGAGTGAGGCTTTCATGCCCTGGGCAGGATGGCACCTTCCTTTGCTACCTCCCTGCTGAGCCCTGGTTGGGGAGTTCTGGCCAGTGCTTGTGGTGGGCCTGGGAGCAGGCCGGTGGCTCTAGGGACTGCCTGCCCTGCAGCGCTGCAAGGCCCCTGATCACCAGCCCAGCCTTGGGTCCTCCTGATGGGGCAGGGCTGCAGGCACAGTGTGGACCCTTCTCCCCTGCCCGCACCCCTGCTGTTCATCCCGGGCATGAATCAGCTCCATTCTTTGAGAACAAAAGCTCCTGGGTTGCTAGGGAGATGCAGGGGCTGCTGTCTGCACTTCCTCTCCGTGTGGTGTCAGGAAGGGACAGGCACTCAGCAGGCGGCCTGAGCTAGTGTCCTGGGGACGAAGTCTGTGGGCATTGGTAATTTCCAAGACTTTTGTTAATGGGGCACTGTGTGGGTCCAGGATGGCATGGGCTGTGGAGCTGGAGAGACCTGGTGTAAACAGAGCTCTGTCCGGTGATGGCTGCGGGACTTAGGCCTTGATGTGCCTCTTGGAGCCTGCGTTTCCTCTGCTGAAGTTGGGGTAGTAATAGAAGGCTGGCAGGGTGGTGAGATATTTAATGAGATGATGGGAAGGTACTACATTGGTTCATTCATTTATTCAGTAAGTATTGATGGGTGCTGTGTGCATGTAGTGCACCAGGACTGGCAGACTCACAGTGATGTGGGGTGATATCACTCCTTGGCTCTGCTGGCTGCAGCCTGGCTTGGCCCTTCAAGGCACCCAGAAAACTTAAGCACTGGTGGTACTATTGTTCTTGAAGCCAGAAGCTTTGAGGTGGCTGGGAGCGGCCCCACAGGTCTTGAGCGTTTCCAGGAAGTAGAGGAGTAGTTGTTAGCGCATGGTGACCTCAGGTGTAACTGAATGAAAGCCAGCCCGATCCTGTGCCATCTTCATGATCGGTTGTGGATAGAACTGTTGTGATCCATGGGTTTTTCATTGGCTGATTTTCAGAAGTACATTTCTGGGCCTTTCTTCCGAGTCTGTCATAGTCTGGAAGCTCCATCAAAACCTGTTCAGCATCTTAGCAATGCTCAGGCTTCCACTGACAGACGAGTGATGACTGTGCATGAGGTGCATTGGCCAGGAATTGAACCTGGGTCTCCCACATGGAAGGTGTCTTATGCTGAGTTCTCTAGAGAAGCAAAACCAGTGAAGCATATGTATATATATATATATATATATATGTATATGTATATATTTATTTATTTATCTAAAGGAAATGGCTCACGTGGTTGTAGAGAGGCTGGCAAGTCTGAAGTCTGTGGGTCAGGCATCATGCTGGAGGCTTCTCCCGACTCAGTTAGCTTCAGGGGCTGACAAACCCAAGATTGATAGGTCAGATGGCAGGCTGCTGGCTCATGGGCTGCAGAGGATGATGAATCCTAAGGTCAGCAGGAAAGATGGCAGGCCACTGGCTCACAGGCCGCGGAGGCTGGTGAATCCTAAGATTGGCAGGTAAGCTGCTAGCTAATGTCCCAAGAACTAGAGGTCAGATGATGACGAGCCAGATGCAGGATCCAGAGCAAGAACCTTGCTGGAACCTCCACACCCCCAAGGAAACTGCCTTTCATCTGATTGACTGCTCATAGTAAATCTCATCATGGAGTTGATTACATCATTACATAACTGCCGGACTACATCATAACTGCCAAACCATTGAGAATCATGGCTCAGCTAAATTGATACACAACTTTAACCATCACAGAAGGCGAGACTTCTATCACTGAACCACCACTGCACTCACGGAATATTCGGAGGTCTTTTTTATCCTTTCTGATGGTCAGCCTCCAGTCTCCAATCCCATAGCCCTTCCTGGAGAGGGGTAGGGCTTTTGGGAGGATCCTGTGGACTTAAGCTCCTGTCTCTGCTTGCCCATCCCACTAGGTCACCCAGGGAGCATCTGGAAACATCTAGGGTTGAGCAGAGAGGGCTGAGAGGATTTCTTGACCAGTGAAAGCTGTTGCAGTTGGCTTTGGGGCCCTCTTGTGGAGCTGCAGTCCTGGTGCCAAGCAGGCCTTTCCCTGCCCTCTCTTAGCAGGCCCCAGAGTTGGCTCTGATCAACCAGGTCAAGAGCCTCTGAGCTGAGCCTTTATCAGAGACTCAGGGTCAGGGGAGTGGGCAGGGAGTCCTGCCCTGGGAAAAGATGTGTTCCATCTGCCCCTGGTGCTTTGGCCTTGCCACTTCTGTCACTCCAGACTCGGGGTTTGGTGGGGGGGTGCTGGAGGTGGCGTTAGAGCCTGAGGGCTACCCAGTGTGGGTAACGTCACTGCCAGGAAGTGCTGGAAACCTGTGAAGTACATTTGGGGTCAGACATGGTGGTTTGGGGGATTAGCATTTGTGGGTGCCACGTGTATGAATGCCCCATGAGGGTGTTTGGAGAATTTGAAGGGTGCTGGGTGGAGCTTTCTGGTGTAATTAGGGATTAGTACTGCTGTTGGAGTTACCAGTGATGTGCATTGGGGGTTGGGGACAGTCCAGGGTCCTGGGTGGGGTCCTAGGTGTGTTTGGGGGTCAGTGCAAGGGGATATTTGGAGAGGATCGTTGACAGACGTGGTATAGGTTAGGGCCAGCAAGGACAGGTGGGTGCTGCTGGACAGGAGGTCTTCGATGACTACACTGGTGGCTTAGGGCTTGAGTTGTGGGGTGTCTGCATCTTTTTTTAAAATTTTATTTATTTTGTTGTTGTTGAGCAAAACATACACCAATTCAACAGTTATTACATGTATAATTCAGTGACATGGGGTGTCTGTTTGTCTTAGGGCCCCAGGGGGGCTGCTTGGGTCAGGCAGAGTTGCCCGAGCCTCTGGGCGGGGGTCCCTGGGCCAAGAGAAGTCTTGAAGGCTCGGGATGGGTGGGGAGGGGAGGCAAGGCTTAGCCTGGTGAAGGGGGCTGGGCTGCTGAACAGTGACTTCCCAGATCTTCAGGGTCGTTACTTGCCATTGTCACCGGGGAAAGCTGCAAAATGAAAATTAACTGTCGGAGAAGATTGATTCGTTAGATGTCTAACTGAGAGCAGCCTTTTATTGCTGTAAAATGTTGATTTCCTCTTGCCACCACTTCCAGGTAAGTCTTGGTGGCACTGAAGAAAGACAGACCCCGATCAAAACCATAGAAAACTCGGCCTCCTGGACCCGTTCTTTTCACCTTCTGTGGCTTCAGGAGCAAATTCACTTTCTGATTTCATTTATGGGGCAGGGACAGACCCGTGGAGGTGCCAGCCACGTGACAGGGCTGGCGATGAGATCCGGGGCTCTGGATGCAGACACTCCTGGTCTCAAATCTGGAGTGGGCCACTTAAAAATCCCATGCCCGTGGGAAAGCCTCAGTGTCCTCGTCTGTAAAATGGGAGGGCTGTATCTAACCAGGCCTCAGAGTTGTAAAGCACAGCCCAGTGCCTGGTACAGGTTACGATGGGCTCGGCTGAGACCAGCTGCAATGGCCAGGAGCTGATGAGGTCTGAGGGCTCAGGTGACTGTCCCAGGACCAGCATCAGCTGGAGTTGAGCGGGAGATCAGGCAGGACTAGTGTCCAAAGAGAGGGAGTAATCCAGGCAGTGGAGTGGGAGGCCAGCCAGGAACACTCTTTAAGATGAACCTGTGCCCAGACAGTGGTGTCAGGAGCTCACTCCTAATAGGGGCTGGGCATGGTAGCCATTTGGCCTGAAGGTGTGAGCCAGGCTGGCTGCCAGGAGGAACAAGCAGCCCATGTCTGTCTCCGGTCCGTGTCCCCTGCCCATGGCCCTTTATTTGCTTAAATGTGGCTACGGAGAAAGGGCTGGGCAGGTGTAGGTCCCACTGGGCTGGTCTCAGGCCTCGGTGGCAGATGGCACTGTTCAGGGGCCTTCCTGGGGGCCAGGGGCAGCCTTCCTCCCCTGAGGTCCTCTGTCAGTGTGGGGCACACTTGTCTGCAGGCTGGAGGTGTCTGTCCTGCCGCGAGCCACGGAGGAAGGGGCGGTAGTACCACTGAGTGTGGGGAGGTCTCTGTGTTGGGCGCCTGTCTGCCCGCCTGCCTGCCTCTCTGTCCTCTGAAGGAGGCAGGGGCCGAGCTGCAGCTGCCTGGGCAGAGCTGCTCCTGAGTGAACACAGCCCCGCTGCACTCACCATGATGGCCAGCCTGGAGCAGCGGGCCACCGCTCCTCAGCCGGAGAAGACTGTGGACGTCCCTTTTCCAGGCACAGCAGCCAGCCCTGGGGGAGGTGCTCTGGGTGGGGCTGGGTGGGACAGCCCTAGGGGCTGTGGGGTGACTGATGTGGGGCCACACTGGAGGCTGCTGGTGGTGGTGGGGACAGCAGGGCCCAGGTGTCACCCAGCCCTGGGCTGGTCTCCAGCCTGCGGATCAGGGCAGGCTCCAGCTCTTGGGGTGAGGGTACAGGGGGCCAGGGGCCAGGCAAGACAGAGGAAGGATAGTCAGGGAGTCCTGCTGCAGAGAATGCCGGTGACAGACAAGGGACAAGTGAGAAAGGGCCTGGCCACCTCCGGGGAGGGGAACACTGAGGCCTGAGGCTGAGAGGATTTCACCTGCGGCGGGGCTAGGCTCTCAGTAGCCTGGCTTCAGGGTGGGGTAGGGCAGCAGCTGCTGGGATGGGAGAGGGGCCTGGTGGGTTATCTGTCCTGGCTCAGCCCTAACCTGAGGGTAGAGAGGCTGATAAGACCCTTACTGAAGATGAGGTGAATAGGCAGGCCAGGCCCTCATGCTGCAGACAAACTGGACCTGGAGACAGGAAGCATGGATTATGTTCCCATATGGCTGTGAACTTGCTGGGCCCCTGCACAAGGCCCTCCCCTGCTCTAGCTTTCAGTTTGCTCTGCTGTAAAACCTGATCCTTGTAGCAGAGCAAGGGGTGGCAGAGGGCCCTGCCTTCATGTGAAAGACTCCATGGCACCCTACTGTTTTTAACAAAGTGAAGTGGGTGGATGGGGGGCAGGTTAGCCCTCCGCCCACTTACTCCTCTTTGGAATGACCCGTATAGAGACCCAGTGGTCTAGCCCATGTGCCAGACCCCTTCCAGCTCTGCCTCACAAACACTTTGGTTTCTATGATTCTCCATTTTCAAACCAACTCTTGTTGAGCACTTGGTATGTGCCAGTCACTGTTCTAAGCACTTAACACATATTAACTCATTTAATTTGCAACAACCCTAGGAGGGCAGTGGGGAAACTGAGGCAGGCGAGTTACAGTGACATCTCCAGGTCACACAGCCAGTGAACTGTACAGCCGAGATTCCAGCCCAGGCTGTGGCCTTCACACTGTTCTCTGCTGCCTGTAGATTGTGCTGGGACAGAGGCCATCGGGCAGGTGACTCCACACTGTCACCTGACACCACTGCATGCTCTGGAGAACTGTTCTTTGGGGCTTGGATCTCGGAGGAGCTGGGAGAGGCTGGATTAGGCCTCTGCCCTCTGCATTTCACAGCTGGGACCGCTGGGGCCCCATGGTGTCAAAGCTGGGTTTTTAACGTAAAGTTGCGCCCGTTGGCCACGCAGGAAATCCAGTGCGGGAGTTTCTTCGCCAGGCACACTCTTAGCACCAAATTTATTTAAGTAGATAAAATGCAGGGGGTGTGATGTCAGATTAATGGATAAATAACTGTTCTGGTTTTTGGCACGACGGTGGGGAGCGGCAGTGAGAAGCCTCATTATGTGCCGCTCTGCCTTGAAGAACAAGCTTTGCGCTGCCACCCCAGCACCCGGGCCTGCGAACAGAGCATTAAATTGTTGGAAATGGCTCCCCTTCACTCGCAGAACAAAGATGTTTTCTCCAGAATAAATTGACTCCCTCTCAGTGTTCCGAGCCTTCGTTTCTCACAAATGCAGCCTCAGCTTGGAGCTCCATGCGGGGGAGGGCGGCGCGGGCCTGGGAACGGGGTGCCGGGGGCTGGGCCGCAGGGGCTTCCTGCCAGTCCCCCTAGCCAGAGCCCGGTGAGGGGGACTCTGCAGCCAGGCCTCTGTGGCTCTGGGGGAAAGTAGCCCCCATACAGTGGTGTGAACACTGCAGGGCGAGTCCCAGGAGTGGGTTGGGATTGGGGTGTATGCGAGGCAGTGCTGTCTTGTGGTTAGTGCTCAGGGCTTCATGCTGACATCCCTGGGTTTGCATCGTTGCTCACCAGCTGTATGACCTTAAGGCAAGCGATTTAACCTCTCTGAGCTCAGTTTCTTATGGGTGAAATGGGGATGATGGGCTCTCCCAACAACACAGGTAAAGGACCCTGGAACTTGTGGCCTCAGGCAACCTCTGGGGACAGAGCCATGGGCACAGCGTGCCAAGGCCCTGCCTCGTCTCTCTGCAGGAATTGCCTGGAGGAGAGAGTGGGCTGAGGGGACCAGGAGGCGGCTATGCTGCTGAGCCTTGACCCAGGGTGGGGTGGGGGCATGGGCCAGCGGTCTCAGCTGAAGGACCCAAGCTCCTCAATGTGGCTAGGGGGCCAGAGCCCTTTCCAACTCCCCTAGGTCTGCTCATTTCCTGGCAGGCCCCAGGCTGGGTGGGATCAGAATCTGAGAGGAGAGCTGCCTTTGCCCTGGACTAAATTTAAATCCTGGAGACAGGGCTTGCCTCTCTCTGAGTCCTTGTGCTTCCTCTGCTGCCCTGGGAGCCCCATCCCAGTAGCAGCAGGGCCTCGAGAGGCTGCTGGGAGGTGGGCTGACAGCTTTCTGCACCAGAGCATCCCTTTTCTCATCTCCTTCTTCCTTCTAGAGGCCACTCAGGCCGGTGCAGAGAGCCAGGCTTTGGGGCCAGACAGCCCTGAGTTTGACGAACCACTGTCACTGCCTAGTGTGTTACCCTGGGCAGATTTCTTCCTCTCTCTGGGCCTCTGCTTCCCCACCTGCAGGTGAGGGAATACAGCCCCCCTGTGCAGGGCTGGCTATGAAGAGTGACGTGTCTAGGGTGGTGGTGGCACACAGCAGGCTTTCTGGACAGTGATGTGGAAGTGAAGCCACTCCCTCTCTGTTCTGGACCAGATGTTTATGGGTACCCACTCTTTGCTAGGCCCTGAGCTGGTCCCGAAGAGGCAGTGGTGAGCCAGGCAACCAGGCTGAGGCCTTTAGGGGTTGCACTGGGAGCAGGGCTGCCCTGTGTGCTTGCAGGCACCCCCGCATGCATACATGCTCCTGGGTGTCACCTACACGTCCCTGCCCAGGGCCCTCAAGGGTGGATAGCTGGGGTTCTGTTGCATCTGGCAGGATCTGGCCTTTGGGGCAGTGGGCTCACTGGACTCCCCCAGAGTGTTCTCACTGATCCATTCCATAGGTTGCACAGGAAAGTTTGGAAAATGCCCTGGGCTTGGGTGTGGGCATATGAAGGTTGTAGCAGGTCCCGTAGGGCCCAGACCCCTAATCATTGACAGAGCATCTCCTGATGTGTGTCAGGCACTCTCCAGGTTCCGGGATCCCAGTGGTGAGCAGAGCACATGATGTCCCTTTCCTCATGGAGCCCGACCAGTAAAACCAGTTGTCATCCAGTAGAGTTTGACTTATGGTGACCTCATGTGTGTCAGAGTAGAACTGTGCTCCATAGGCTTTTCAGTGGCTGAGTTTTTTGGAAGTAGATCGCTAGGCTTTTCTTCTGAGGTGCCTCTGGGTGAACTTGAACCTCCAACCTTTTGGTTAGCAGCCAAGCGTATTAATGGTTTGTACTACCCAGGGACTTCTCACAGAGTTGATGGTCTCCTGAATGATAACATTATGAAGCATTTTCTGAATGCCAGGATCAGCACTTTTCACAGCTCATCCTCACCACGAAATGGGCAGTTGGTGGCCAGCTTTGAAGCCTGCCCTCTTCCCATGATAATGGTGTTTTTGTGCCCTCCCCCTCCCAGGGTCCTAGAAGCCATGACAGGGATACCTCGGTACCACTGTGGGTAGAGCACTGGGCTCAGATGGAGGTGGGTTCCAACCTGGCTCTGTTGTGTTATCTTGTCAGTCACATAACTTGTCTGAGCCTCAGTTTCCTCCTCTATCAAATCGGGATAGTAGTCGTGCCACCTGCCCAGGTTGTGACGAGGAAGCCCCCAAGCCTAGCATGTGGAATGCTGAGACTCGCCATTGTGGCTGGGCATTCTGGTCCCTCTGGAGTGGCCTGGGAGGCCCTCCGAGAGGCCCTAGTCCCTGGCCGTGTCCAGGGGCCGCTGGACACCCTCTGCAGTCCCCGCCCCTGGCACTCCTCCTGCTCTTGAAACATGTGTTTGGAGCAGGATGCTGGCTCCCCAGGCAGTCCTCCACCTCCCACCCGCTGGGTCTTTGTTTAGCTCCAAATTAAAGCCAAGCAGAAAACACAAAACATTTCCTCCACCATGATTGCGCCCAGTGAAGGAACTGTCTGTCTTGTCAGCTCCAGAGGGGCTCTGCCAGTACTTGGCCGCCAGTAATTGTGGAGTCTGGCTGCGGAGGCCTCCTGCGGAGGCATGCTCTCTATCACTGTCTGTGTCTGTTATCATGGTTATCACATTCACAACCAGACGCTGGGGAGGTGGAGTTCACCGGTGATTTTCCACTTCCCATGGCACGGCCTTCACCTCCCCCTTCTTACCATCCTTCTCCTGGCCCAGCTCCTAGGCAGCCCTGCCTGGTCCCACTTTGAACCTTCTGCCATGTCACCTGCTATTGGTGTCTGTTCATTGCAGCATGTCTGTCTTATGTCCCACTGAGACCATGGGCTCCCAAAGACCCAGCAGCTGGTCCAGGCCAAAGTGTGGGACAAGGATCATTAGACAGGTTCCAACGAGGAAGGACTTGTTGTGGGAACTCATCCATTGTGGCTTGGCATTCTGGTCTGGGTGTGCAAATGGGTAATGCTCTTGGCAGCTAACCCAAAAGTTGGAAGTTTGAGTCCACCCGGAGGTACCTCAGAAGAATGCCTGGCAATCCACTTCCAAAAAATAAACCATTAAAAACCCTGTGAAGCATAGTTCTTCTCGACGCCATGGCAGCAAGTTTTTACTGGTGGACTGGGTTTACTCCATGGCAACTGGGTTTTTACTGGTGAACTGGGCTCAGAGGCCCTTGGGGAGGCCCTGATACCAGACTGTGTCGAGGGGCCACTGCCACGTCCCTTGAAGCCCCAATCTCTGGCACTCTTCCTGTTCTAGAAATGGTTATTTGAGGTAAGCAGTCTTAAGAGGTGTACCTGGGTTCTAAATTTAGCTCTTTCACTTGACCTTGAGAAAGTTACTTCACTTCTCCGAGCCTCAGTTTTCTCATTTCTAAAATGTGGATGAGACTGGTACATACTGGCTGGGGTTGTGTGTGGTTTAGTGCCTGGCATATGGTTAGCATTTAGAAATGCTGGCTTAGAAATGACAAGTGGCATGTGAGTGACGCCTGGGTTTCCCATTGATGTTAGAGCAAAGAAAGAGGTGCAGGAGAGGAAGGGTGTCTGCTGTCCAGGGCCATTCGCATGTGCGTCCCATGGGGTGGGGTAGGGTGGGGTGGGGCAGACTCCTGGATGTGGCAGGACCAGATGGGGACTGACTCACACTAACCATGATCACCTGAGACTGATGCTTTGGTTGACTACATGCCACTGTGTTAATTCTCAGTGTGAAACATCTGCCCAGGCTCTCACGTGCTCTCCCCATTGAGAACAGTCCAGTGGGGTTCCAGTCTCGGCCAGCTTCTTGATGAGCCAGGTGATGGGGCAAAAACGTGTCCCCATCCATCTCCTCTGGAGGGATGCACATGCCATGGGTCCCTCAGGGTTGGACTTAGGAGGCTTCCTGACTACTGTTTGGAGCCTGCTTGTGGCCTCTAATGCCCTCCTTCTCTCTCTCCATTTCCCCTACTGGACTCTTCCCATCCTTCTCCTTCCTCCTGTCTCTGATTCCTTTTCTCTCTCTCTGTCTTCTGTTCTCTCTTCGCCTTCCCGATACATGTGGTCGTGCCATGCACTTGGCCCTCTCCACACACACGTGTGCATGTGGGTACTCACTCATGCATGCATTCCTAGGGATGTGACTCTAGCTAGAAGGGGCTAAGAAAGAATAGACTTGACAAAATTTGAAATGAGCAACTACTTTTCTTCTTCAAAACTTTGTTCCCCAGATAATAATTCAGAGGCTTTTAGCTATCTGCACGCCGGTAGCTTACACATACGTATGAGGAGGGACACTCACTAGACTGCCTTCAGTGGACATGGCCAGGAACAGATATATGAGAGAGAGAGAAGAGAGACAAAACTCCAGGGGTCTGGGAATGGTGAGGACAGGCTTTATAATTTTGGGGTAAACCACTGAACCACTAATGCCAAAGATGAGGAAATTGAAGATTTTTACCAATTTATGCAGTAGGAAATTGATCAAACATGCAATCAAAATGCATTGATAATTACTGATGATTGGAATGTGAAAGTTGGAAACAAAGAAGGATCTGTAGTTGGAAAGTATGGCCTTTGTGATAGAAATGATGCTGGAGATCACATGATAGAATTTTGCAAGATCAATGGCTTCTTCACTGCAAATACCTTTTTCAACAACGTAAATGATGACTATACACGTGGACGTCATTGGATGGAAAACACAGGAATCAAATCGACTTCATCTGTGGAAAGAGATGATTAAGAAGCTCAGTATCATCAGTCAGAACAAGGCCAGGGGCCAACCGTGGAACTGACTATCAGTTGCTCATATATAAGTTCAAGTTGAAGCTGAAGAAAATTAGAGCAAGTCCATGAGAGCCAAAATATGATCTTGAATATATCCCACCTGAATTTGGAGACCATCTCAAGAATAGATTTGACACATTGAACACTAATGACCAAAGACCAGATGAGTGTGGAATGACATGAAGGACATCATACATGAAGAAAGCAAAAGGTCATTAAAAAGACAGGAAAGAAATAAAAGACCAAAATGGATGTCAGGAGAGACTCTGAAACTTGCTTTTGAATGTAGAGTAGCTAAAGCAAATGGAAGAAATGATGAAGTAAAAGAGCTGAATAGAAGATTTTAAAGGGTGGCTTGAGAAGACAAAGTAAAGTATTACAATGAAATGTGCAAAGACCTGGAGTTAGAAAACCAAAGGGGATTAACACACTTGGCATTCCTCAAGCTGAAAGAACTGAAGAAAAAATTCAAGCCTTGAGTTGCAATATTGAAGAACTCTCAGCAAAATAATGAATGACACAGGAAGCATCAAAAGAAGATGGAAGGAATACACAGAGTCACTGTACCAAAAAGAATTGGTTTATGTTCAGCCATTTCAGGAAGTAGCATATGATCAAGCAACAGTGATATTGAAGGAAGAAATCCAAGCTACACTGAAGGCATTGGCCAAAAAACGGCTCCAGGAATTGACGGAATACCAATTGAGATGTTTCAACAAACAGATGCAGCACTGGAGGTACTCACTCATTTGTGCCAAGAAATCTGGAAGACACCTACCTTGCCAACCAAATGGAAGAGACACATATTTGTGCCCATTCTAAAGAAAGATCCAACAGAATGTGGAAATTAGCGAACAATATCATTAATCTCCCATGCAAGTAAAATTTTGCTGAAGATAATTCAAAAATAGTTGCAGCAGTACATCGACTGAAAACTGC
This sequence comes from Dugong dugon, assembly GCA_030035585.1. Lineage (NCBI taxonomy): Eukaryota > Metazoa > Chordata > Mammalia > Sirenia > Dugongidae > Dugong > Dugong dugon. The sequence goes on along the minus strand of CM057468.1, from coordinate 11,281,065 downwards.
CAAAAATTCAAGCCAGATTCAGAAAAGGATGTGGAACCGGGGATATCATTGCTGATGTCAGATATATCTTGGCTGAAAGTGGAGAATACCAGAAGGAGGTTTACCTGTGTTTTGTTGACTACGCAAAGGCATTTGACTGTGTGGATCATAGCAAATTATGGATAACATTGCAAAGAATGGGAATCCCAGAATACTTAATTGTGCTCATGTGGAGCCTGTACATAGACCAAGAGGTATTCATTCGAACAGAACAAGAGGATACTGTGTGGTTTGAAATCAGGTAAGCTGTGCGTCACGGTTGTATCCTTTCACCATACTTATTCAATCTGTATGCTGAGCAGATAATCCAAGAAGTTGGACTGTATGAAGAAGAACGTAACATCAGGATTGGAGGAAGACTTATTAACAACCTGTGTTACGTAGATGACACGACCTTGCTTGCTGAAAGTGAAGAGGACTTGAAGCACTTACTGCTGAACATCAAAGACCACAACCTTCAGTATGGATTACACCTCAACATGAAACTAAAATCTTCACAATTGCACCAGTAAGAACATCATGATTAACGGAGAAAAGATTGAAGTTGTCAAGGATTTCATTTTTGCTTGCATCCACAGTCAATGTCCATGGAAGCAGCAGTCAAGAAGTCAAATGACATATTGCATTGGACAGATCTGCTGCAAAAGACCTCTTTAAAGCAAAGATGTCACTTTGAGAACTAAGGTGCACCTGACCCAAGCCACGATATTTTCAGTTGCCTCATATGCATGCGAAAGCTAGACACCGAATAAGGAAGACTGAAGAATTGATGCCTTCGAATTGTAGTGTTGGCAAAGAATAATGAGTATACCACAGACTCCGAGAAGAATGAACAAGCTGTCTGGGAAGAAGTACAGCCAGAGAGCTCCTTGGAAGCAAGAATGGGGAGACTTTGTCTCCTGTACTTTGGACACGTTATCAGGAGGGCCCAGTCCCTGGAAGAGGACATCATGCTTGGTAAAGTATAGGGTCAGTGAAGAAGAGGAAGACCCTCAAGGAGATGGATTGACACAGTGGCTGCAGCAGTGGGCATGAGGATGGTGCAGGACTGAACAAAGTTTTGTTCTGTTGTACATAGGGTCACTGTGAGTTCAGAACTGACTCGAAGGCACCTAACAACAACAACAATAACATTGAGCTGAGAGCTAGCCGAGAGGCCAGCCTGAACCGTCTGCCCATAGGCAAGGGGTTCAGTGTTCTCAGAGGAAACAGATTAATGTTTTATGGAGTCTCCCAAAGGTTTGAGAGCATGGCTGTGGAACACGAGACAGACTGTCTGTCACCTTGGCCCCTGTCTGTCAGCACCCATCTGTGCAAGTCACTAACTTATTGTTTTCCTCATTGGCTCTCCCTCTCTCTCTTCTGAAATATAAACATTTTAAACAATTTAACATTAAACATTATTCAGTGATGAAACTTACTTTCTGTGGCTAAGCTTTTCCTTAGGTAGCCTTCATCTTTTTGACGTCTAATCTTTGTTTTTTAATTCCAGGAACTCTTCTGTTGAGTTCACAAAGATCAGTTTCGATCTGTTTCTTTATCTTCTTTGGGAATCAGAGCCCCTGCAAGTGGGTTCTTCCTGTCCTTGTTTATTCTGTATCCTGGATATGTGTAGTAAATTGTCTTATTATTCAAAGTATCTACTGCTGCTCTCTGTGGGAGGCCTGCCCTGATGATGTCATTCATGGTCACATGACTTTCCTGGGCCAATCAAATGGAGGTGAAAGTGACATATGCCTTTTCTGAATAGAAACTTAAGAGCCATCACATGGTTCTCCCAAGTTTGTTTTTCCCTCTGCCATGGTGCCAGGGGATCCAGCAGTGCCATGGAGCAGAGCTGCAGCCAGCCTGCAGTAAACACAGAGCGTGAGGGAAAAATACCTTTTGTTAATTTAAGCCACTGAGATTTTGGGGGTGGCTTGTTACAACAAAATTTGACATGAGTAACTTTTAAGCATATCTTAGTTTAAACTAATACAGTATGTTTCTCAAATGTATTTTCTGTTTTACTAATATAGATTTTTGGCGAGCCCAATTCTGCTTTTTACAGCTTCCAACAATAGATTTGTTAGAGCTCAGCTGCTAACCAAAAGGTCGGCGGTTCGAATCCACCAGCTGCTCCTTGGAAACGCTATGAGGCAGTTCTACTCTGTCCTGTAGGGTCACAATGAGTTGGAATCGACTCGACGGCAGCGGGTACAGAGATTTTAAATTTTGTTGTGAACTCTAAGATTTAGTTGGTATGTAATTTTTTTCCCCTTTGAAAATGATTGGTAGATTTTTTTCTAAAACCTTCATGTCTTCCATATGTGAGTCTGTTTTAGGGTTAGGTATTCTTCTGAAGGAGCCCTGGTGGTGCAGTGGTTAAGAGCTTGGCTGCTAACCAAAAGGTCAGCAGTTCAAATCCACCAGCTGCTCCTTGGAAACCCTATGGGGCAGTTCTACTCCCTCCTATAGGGTCGCTATGAGTCGGAATCCACTCGACAGCAACAGATTTGGTTTTTCGGTTTTTATTTTTCTGATATTGTACTGCTTGCTTGCTTCCTCCGCTCTCTCCCTCCCTCCCTCTCTCCCCTCCTTCTTTCTTTTTTAAATTGGGCTCTAGGTTTTTTTTTTTAATCGATCCCAAGTTATTTCTTTTATCGTTTTAGTCATCACTGAGTTTTCTCTGAGGTGTTCAGTAGCCAAGTTGGGGTAGAAGCTGCCTTGTGAGGCTGGAGGGGAGCATCCTCCCCAGGAACCTGGTGGATGGCAGGAAGCATGCGGTGCAAGATGGGGCATATATTTTGCTCATTTATGTTGGTGTTTCTGAAGATTTGTTTCCGTGGATTGCGGAAATGTTTTAATTGGATCACAGGGAGCGAGTCCTTGGCACCGCTCCCTGGTCTTTATCTTCCTGGAGATGATCCCATCAGGTGTCTGGAGCAGGCTCTCATGTCACCTGCACACTTGGTCTGCCTCCTCTCAGGCTCTCTGGGCCTCCCTCCCTTTCCCTGGGTTGGCCTTCTGTGTCCTGCAGAGCTGGCCTGGTGCTCCCCTTCCAAACCTTCCCATGGTCCCACTGTCCCTACCGAAGGTGGAGCCCAGAATGGAACTCAGCTTTCAGCTGCCACCTGGACTGGGAGTCTCCCCTCGTTGTCCTGAGTGCCACAATACTAATTCAGCCTGTGATGGCCCCATCCGTCTGTTGGCTCACATTAAGCTTAGAAGTGGCTGAACCCAAGTGTATCTTTCACACTGAGTCTTCTCCACCTGTTCTTATGTCTTTGATCTTTGAAATCTACAAGCTTGGGACTTGATATCTGTCTCTGTTGGGTTGTATTTTGCTGAATATGACTCATCCTTCCAGATGGCTGAGGTCTTTTTGGATCCCAATTGTCATTCAGTATTAACTATCCCTGGAGTGTGACCAGTTGCAATCGATGTTCTCTGCCAAGTCACTCATAAAAGTGCTGAATGGACAGGTCTGAGGGCAGAGCCCCAAGGCACATCACTACAGACCCTTTGTGGGTTGCTATGGATCATCCTCCTTTGGATCTAGTTAATTCTATCTCTGAATCCACCTGATTGTACTAGTGCCGAGCTCACCTAAGAGAACACTATGTGAGTACTTTACTGAACTCCAGCTCCACAGAAAGTAAATGTAGCGTAAACAGAGCAGGTGTAGAGCAGGTACAGAGTAGATGCAGAATAGATGTAGGGTATATGTAGGGTAGGTGTAGAGTAGACAGGTAGGTGTAGAGCAGGAGTAGGGCAGGTGCAGAGTAGATGCAGGATAGATGCAGGGTAGATGCAAGGTAGACATAGGGTAGGTGTAGATCAGGTGCAGATCAGGTGCAGAGTAGATGCAAGGTAGGTGTAGAGCAGGAGTAGGGTAGGTGCAGCGTAGATGCAGGGTAGGTGCAGGGTAGGTGTAGAGCAGGAGTAGGGTAGGTGCAGACCAGGTGCAGAGTAGATGCAGGGTAGATGCAAGGTAGACATATGGTAGGTGTAGAGCAGGTGCAGAGTAGATGCAGGGCTGATGCAGGGTAAGTATAGAACAGGCGTAGGGCAGGTGCAGACCAGGTGCAGAGCAGGTACAGACCAGGTACAGAGCAGGTACAGAGTAGATGCCGGGTAGACATAGGGTAGGTGTAGAGCAGGAGTAGGGCAGGTGCAGAGCAGGTGCAGGGTAGATGCAGGGTAGGTGTAGAGCAGGAGTAGGGTAGGTACAGAGTAGGTACAGTGTAGATGTAGGGTAGACATAGGATAGGTGTAGAGCAGGTGCAGAGTAGATGTGGAATATGTGTAGATGTAGAGTAGAATAAAAAGTGCTGACTCTCCAGTTGAATTCACCAGTGTTTGGCAAGAAACTGGTCACACATTCCAAAGAGTGAAAGGGAAGACTTGAATGAAAAGACTATTTCAGACATATGGGCAGAGTCAAAGGTACTAACCCAGGATAGTAAAGCACCTGCAGACTATGACCTCAGGGAGCAGCACCCTCACTGGACATTGCTGAACCTGAGGGAAAGATGCAGGGACAGAGGGGATGCCCAGTAGAGCTCTGTGCTTAGCTGGGAGACACAGCCACTGCATGCCGTCACCCAGCTCAGCATCTGGCTGATGTCTCCACTGGCTGAATTCAAGTGGAACTAGGGAGCACGGAGACCAGGACCTGCCGTCCCCAGAAGCCAGCCTCTCAGGGCGAAGTACCCGAGCAGAGGGGAGGGGGAGGTGCTGACAAAGAATCAGGCTGTGAGAAAGCCCACTTTTATAATAGTGCCACCTGACAGCCAGGTTGTGCTACACTCAATGACTTCTTAATCCTGCAAACAGTCCTGTCACTTGTGGATCCTCGCACTGCCAATGGGGTGAGTTTAATTGCAGTCATGGGGATGTGATGACATTTAAATTATACTGGCAAATTAATTGCCTGTGGGAGCCAGCTGGGCCATTCCTCATGGGAACTGTGGCCTCAGGCCATCATGAGGGAGAAGAGCAAGCAGAGCTCCCAGGAGCAGGGGGACTGGTTGGTACCCAGAGTCTCTCAGGCTTTAGGTCGGTTGCCGCCAGCTCAGCTGGGAGCCTGCCTGGCCCGTCTGCCCTTCTGGAGAAGCCTGCCCAGCCCAGAGCCTGGCTCTCAGCCTTAGCTGCACATTGGAGCCACCTGGGAGCTTGTAACAACACTGATGCCAGAGTCTGCTTCTTGCGGGGAGGGGGGCAGCCTGAGTATCCGAGTTTTGAAAGCTCCCGAGTATTTAAAGAGCAGCCACAGTGGTTCTCCAACCTTGGTGTGCATCAGAGTCATGTGGAAGTCTCGTTAAAAAACACTAAGTACAGGGCTCCAGCTCAGAAGTTCCTGATTCATTAGATTTGGGGTGGGACCTGAGAATGTTCATTTCTAGCAAGTTCCCATGTGATGCAGATGCTGTTGGTCCAGGGTCCACACTTTGAGAACCACTAGCCTAGAGGAAGGTGATGGCGGCAAATCCTGGTACTCCCAAGTGGCTAGTGAGGTAGCAACCCTCTCAGGTGGTGAGGGAAGGTGTGTCCCCCAGGTAGCAAGGGAAGGTGGTAGCTTTTGTCCATGGCTAGAGGAGGAGGTGAGGCCGCTGCCAGGTGGAGAGGGAAGGTGTTGGTGTTACCTGGTAGTGAGGCAAGCTGTTGGCTGTCACACATGGTGTTAAGGGCAGGTGTTTGTCAGAGATGGTGAGGGTCACAGGTGGAGAAGGAAGGTGGTAGTTGCTCCCTAGTGGTGGGTAGAGGTATATTCTGTCACACACATAGGTGGTGAGGGAAGGTGTTGGCTGACACAGGTAGTCAAGGATGGTGCTGGCCGATTTCAGGTAATGAGGAAAGCCGTTGGCTGTCCGTATAGCTGACAAAGGAAACTGCTGGCTGTCACAGGTGTAAGGGAAGGTGTTGGTGGCTACCAGGTGGTGACGAAGGCTGTTGGCAGTCACTGACATGTGGTGAGGGAAGATGCTGTGTTGACATAGGTGGGAGGGAAGGTGCTGACTGTTACAGGTGGAGAGGGAAGTGCTGGTTCTACTAGTTGGCTAATAGGGTGTCAGCCCCATTGTCCATGGGAGCTGCTGTGGTTCTCAGATTCCATGTTCCCACCTCCCCTTTTCTCATGCCCTCTGCACCTGACCTGCTGGTGCAGCTCCATTGCAGCTCAGACAGGCCCTGGAGGGGCTGACACTCCCTACCTCTTTGGGGTGGGCATGTTTCTCGGCCTGGGAAGGAGGAGTGTTGAGATGGGGCCGGGAGATGGCCAAGGGAGCTCCATGGTGGGGAAACGCTCTGCACAGGAGGTCAGTGGCTGTCAATAATGCATCCACCATGGAATGATGGCCCAGGAAGCGAGACCTTTGTGGTACACACTGAGGAGGTACGTTTCACTGCAGAAGCCGCAGGAAGAGTGTCCTCATCACCGTCTTTTATCATCAGTTTCCAATTGAGACTCACAGAAGCCTGTGTCCTGGGCTTCAGCCTGGTGCCTGTGGGGACGACAGTTCTCGGAAGAGCAGGCTGCTGGCAGGTGGTGATTCAGAACCAGTCTGTGGAGAGAGACAGCAGCATGCAGATGCGCCCTTCCTGGGGAAAAGATAGAGCTGTCACCCGGTTGGGTCTGATGTCCTCCGTTTCTATAGCTACAGTCAATGTAATTACCAAAGAGTAACCCTTTGCTGATTTCGTTGTAACCTCAGATAGCTAATGACATTTACTGGGCTTCCAGCAATCTGGGACAAAATGCTCATTTTGAATTTAACATGAGTAATGCCATTTTCCATCTTAGTTAAGTACTTTGTGTCATAAAAGAGTTATCTGCACAGAGCCCCCGTTTCTGTCCATAAACATATTACAAAGATCATCACCACTTATTTTCTGGATGAAAGATGTGGTGGAGGCCCAGAGACATACTCCTCCTTTGCGTTTCTCCTTTGCTTGGAGACTCAGCAAATTCAGCATGAAATCACTGCTGAGGTAATTCTGACTGTGTGCGCCAATCTCTCACACTCGGCTAGAGGCCCCCTGAGACAGTGGTATTGTCTCAGGGAGCACAGACTATGTAAATACATCCTTCACTGCTCAGCCCTGGTGGTGTCAGACGGTGTCCTGCAGCCCAGGTGACGGATGCTGACTGTCTTTGGTCTAGAAAAAAGGAATTCATTGACTGCAGCTTGTTGGGGGAAATTGTGTTTCCTCTTGGCTCTTGAAGACATATAGAATGTGCACACCAAAGTTGAGTTGGTGTCAAACCATGTATTAATTTGTTCATCCATTTATTCATGTGCCTTGCAGAGCCATTCACACAGACCCGTAAACAATCATTATGGGCAGGGCAGTGGGTGTTCTAATGGGGCATATGCCAGGTGTGCTGCAGTTGGGGGAAAGCACAGAGGGAAGAGGGATGCTCACTGCTGGGGGGTCCAGGAAGGCCCACAAGGAAGGGGACATTGGCTTGGGTCTGGTGGGTGTGAGGAAATGGGCAGACGGAGGCTGAAGGAATGTGCTTCAGACTGGGCTTGATATCAGAGCTCTTCTGGAGAAGTCCAGTGTCTCTGGCTAGGGGAGGGATTGGCATCTCCTGCCTCCTCTGCGTCCCCATCACTGCCCCATATGTCCTCAGGATGGAGGAACTGGCGGCCTGGGGTCCTCTAGACCTGGGCTGTCCACTTGCTTCTGCCACTTACTACTGGAGTCACTTCAGGTAAAGTGAGAGCCTCAGTGTCCTGAGGTGCAAAATGGAGGAACTCACACCCCATCCTGGAGTGGTGGGCGTGAAGAAATGTGCTCAGGAAGATCCCAGCATGCCAATGCTGGAGAGAGAAAAAGGAAGACAGAAGAAGAATTGGTAAATTCAGATTGTCATGTTGAGAAAGAATGTTAAATATATCATGGACTGCCAGAAGAAGGAACACATCAGTCTTAGAAGAAGTACAACCAGAATGCTCCTTAGAAGCGAGGATGGGAAGACTTTGGCTCATTTACTTTGGACACATCAAGAAAGACCAGTTGCTAGAAAAGGACTTTGTCTTAGGCTGGGTTCTCTAGAGAAGCTGAACCAGTAAAACATATGCATATATACAGAGAGAGATTTGTATCAAGGAAATGGCTTATGGTTGTAGAGGCTGGAATGTTCCAAGTCCACGGGTCAGGATAGAGGCTTCTCCTGATTCACATAGCCGCAGGTGCTGGCAAACCCAGGATCGGCAGGTCAGAGACCAGGGGCTCTTGCTTGCAGGCTGTGAAGATCAACAAATCCCAAGATTGGCAGGCAAGACTGCAGGTAAGCTGCTAGCTCAAGTCCCAAGAACCAGAGGTTAGATGAACAGGAGCCACCTGCAGGATCCAGTGCGAGCAGAAATCCTATGAGCCTTGCCAGAATGTCCACTTATATTCAGTGCAGGCCACACACCCAAGGAAACTCCCTTTCAACTGATTGGCTACTCACAGCAGATCCCAGTATGTAGGTGATCACAACATCATATGTCTGCCAAACCACTGAGAATCGTGGCTCAGCCAAGCTGACACACAAAGTTAACCATCACAGACATCATGTTCGGTAAAGTAGAGGGTCAATGAGAGTGAGGGAAACCCTCCATGAGATAGATTGACACCATAACCACAATAATGGACTCAAACATACCAGTGATTTTGAAGATGGCACAGGACCGGACAGAATTTTGTTCTGTTGCACATAAGGTTGCCATGAGTTGGAGCTGACTTGATTGACAGCAACAATGTAGCTCCCTCCTGGAGTGGCAGTGAGGCTGACCTGAAGCAGTATGTACGTGAGGGTCCTGGCAAGGTCTGGGATGTGGCAGGCCCTTCCCCATCATTGCTTGTCAATGTATGTAATGCCTTCTCTGACCAGGCACTGCCTCAAGCACGGGGGGCCTGGGCCATGGCCAGCAGACCTGCAGTGTCACTGGGAGCCACAGTAGGGCCATCTGCAAATGTTGTTGAAGAACAAGGCACAGGGGTTGTTGTACAGAGCAAAGGGTATAGACCCTGGGAGCCCTGTGGACCAGGGGAGTGTGCAAAGGCTCACGAATGAGGAGAGTTCATTGAAGTGGGCCTTGCAGGGTGGGGATGGCTAAGGTGGTTGGGGAGGAGGGCTGAGCCCTCCCAGCCCAGGATCAGCAGGAGCAGGCAGTGGCAGATATGCCTCAAAATGGTGGGAGACAGGGCAGTGGAGTTGGAGAGTTTGTGGGAAAGAAGCTGAGGGTCTTCAGGGATCAAACAGCGAGGCCTTGAAGGCAGTCTCATGAGTTTTGACTTTGTTCTTTGGGCAGTGGGGAGCCCTTGAAGGTGTTTGAACAGGAGCAGGATCTGATCAGAACTGAGCCCTGGGGAGAGGCAGTTAGCAGCAGTGCAAGAGGACAGACTGGGGTATGGGGAAGCCAGAGAGGGCAGTCTAGGTAGGGTTGTTCTGAGGCCTCATCCTGGGGATGAACGCTGCATCTTGCCCCCATGAGTGGGGCCTGCCCCACTTCCCAGGCTGCATGGAGCCTGCTGAAGGGTGGATGGTCCTTTGTCCACCCTCACTTCCTGTTCTTAGGCGTTCATTCGAGCCATTTCCCACCTGTGGGCTGCATTCTTCTCCCAGCTTGGACATGCGGTGGTTTGGTGCAGGCTGGTGGGGGTGGGGGTGGGGGGAGGGGGCCTTCAAGTTTGGGTGCTGCCTCTTGTTAGCTGTGGGATCTTGGTCATGTCACCTAACTCCTCTACACTTCATTTCCTCATCTGTGAAATGGGGACGACAGTATTAGTATCTACCCCATAGGCCTGTGGTGAGGATGGCATGAATCAGCGAGCTGTTCCCATTGTTCTGCCGGAAAGAGATCACCTAGAAAGTGAGCCCCATGAGGGCAGGTGTTATGCCTCGTTTGTTCTCTGATAGGTCCCCGAGAGCAGGGCCTGCACATTTGGTATCTCCACCCCGATACTGAGTGAGCAGTAATGCGTCTCCTGAGCATCCCCAGCAGGGTGTCTTTCTGGAGCGAGTCCGTTAACCACCAGGCTGCAGGGGCTGCTGCCTCATGGAGGCAGAGAGAGCACAGTCAGGCTGTTCCTGGGGAGGCTGGTGCTCACAGAGCTTTACCAAACAGCCCTGGCCTAGCTGGACCTAGAGAAGCCTCTGGGGGGGGGGGGCAGCCCTGACCTGCCCTCTGGCGTGAGCATCCTGTGCACAGGTGTGCGTCTGTGCAAGGTGCTGCACCCCTGGCCCTTGGTGTACCATGGCGTGACAGTAGAAGCTGCGGCGATGGAGGGCCCACTTCACTCCCGGTGACGCCCCGTCCTGGCTTTGCCACTTGATGCAGTTATTGGTGAACAGATTCCAGAGTGCAGGGGTGGAGGAGGAGCTTGTTTTCCCTTCTTGGTAATTGGCAGCGTGCAAATATGGCACTGCCCACACTGGACTCCAGACACCCACGCCACTCCACCTAGGGAGGGTGCAGATCTAGGGTTTCCCAGGGAAAGCGGGCTGGGGTCATGCAAAGCTCAATGGACCTGCTCCTGGCAGAGGTGAGGGGCCTGGTGAGCCACAGGGGCGGGGATTGGCCATGGCCCCGAGGCTGTGGGCAATTTTATGTAATTTTGTTATATTACTTATAAAATTGCATGCAATTTATAAATGCACATTTGACAAGCCTGCTGAACGTCCCCTTGGGGAGCTGAGACCCCAGCCTGTGAAAGGTAGAGGTGCCACACTTGTCTGCTTGTTGAGGCCATATTCTTTTGCCAACACAGGCACTCCCCGAATCACTTTTCTGGGTAAACCTGTCCTAACAATCAGGTAATTGTGGAAATGAGCCGGCCGCTCCAAGGCAGGGGAGGGGAATGCTAAGGGAATGCTGGAGAAGTCACCTCCGCCATGCCTCTGCCTCTAGCCAGGGCTGCTGAATGCCTGGACAGAGGACAGTCCTCACTGTTCCCAGTCTGGTGGGAAGTCATCGTCTGTGTGGAGGGATTCTTGGCCACAGGGCTCCGGCCTTAGCACCTTCTTCATGTGGGATGCCTGCTGGGATCATCCATCCATCTGTGCATCCGTCCATTCATGCATTCATTCTTCCATTGATTTACTGATACATTCACTCATTCATGCTTTATTCATTTATCCATTCATGCACGCATTCATTCACTCATTTATTCATCAGTATTGATGAGGTTCTTCTATGAGCCAGACCATGTATGGTAGCTGGCTATTGGCAGTCTCTTGTGGAGAGACAGACACACAAGCACATATGCATAAAAGTACCTGGAGGTCAGTGACTAGGATAGCAGTCAAAAGGCTTTCCCAAGGAGGCCACGCCTGGGCTGAGTCTGAAATGAAAGAGGGCATCAGCTCGGCAAAGCAGTGGTTTAGAGGAAGGAATTTCAGCAGAGAGGAATGCCTAAGCAAAGGTACAGAGGCCTGAGACAGTGAGTCAGGGCAGAGGAGGACAAGTGGAGTGGAAGGTGGTAGAGAGGAACTGTGGGGCAGGTAAGAACTGGAGGAAGGAGGGTGCAGGCCATGGCTGTGCTATTTAGAGGGCAGGGTGGGGCTCAGCTAGTAGGTGCATCTGACATCAGGGGCAGAAGGTGGGGCTGGGGGGCCCAGGATGGGCCTGGGAGGCTCTGACTCAACTCTAGAGGGGCCCTTGAAGGTGAGCCTGCAGAGTTGGCTTGATGGTGACCCTAGGGTCTTCTTGGCTTGTGGGTGGCAAATGCTGGGCCCTCCTAGGCCTCCCAGCACCAACCTGAGTGCATAGGGCCTGCTGCCTGGAGGGGATGCCCTGGAAACCCCCTACCCCTGTGACTCCTAAGAAATAATGGAGGCTTTTGTTATAGATTGAATTGTGTCCTCCAAAAAGGCATGTTGAAGTTCTAATCACTGTACCTGTGAATGTGACCTTGTTTGGAAATAAGTTATTTGAAGATATTATCAGTTAAGTTAGCATAGGATCACTTGGGGCTACCAGAAGCTAGGAGAGAGGCATGGAACAGACTCTCCTTCAGAGCCTCAGAAGGAATCAACACAGCTGACACACTGGTCTTGGATTTCCAGCCTCAGAACCATGAGACAATGCATTTCTGTTCTTATAAGCCACTCAGGTTGTAGTGCTTTGTTAAACGGTGGCCCTTGGACATTAGCCACTCTTAATCTGGGACCCGCTCGTGGAGAGAGGTGCAGTCAGATGGTGGTGGCTCAGGCATCCTGGCTGTTAGCAGCGGAGGGCATTTAGGGGCAGGAGAGCGCTCCTGGGGCCCTTGTGGAGTAATTTTTATGTGCAGGCCTCAGCACCCTTTCGGTGTCAGCTCCTCCTGCAGAGTGAGCAGGTGTTAGGGAAACCCTCACCTTCTGCCCCCTGCTCTCTGTGCCCTCCGTGTTTGAGCCTGGGAGCTCATTGGCTCACTCTTGCTCTTTCAGTGCAGACAACAATGAGGAGATACGGATTTTAGGCCCATTTTACAGTCAGGAAACTGAGGCCTGGAGAGATTTAGATTTATTCATGGTTATTCGGCCAGCCCTGGAAGTAGAGATTTCTTCCAAGCCCGACAATTCTGAAGCTTAAGGTTATTTTTTCGTTGATTTACATTTATATTGCTGTTGTTGGTTTAGCCAAGCCAGGCAGTACCATCCTCCCCACTTTGGGGCCCAGTCAGACTGCGGGTGGCCCCGAGGGCGGGGCTTCGGTAGCTCTGACAGCCCCCAGCCTGCTGGGGTGGGTGAGTGACTCACGGCTGGGAGAGGCCCTTCATTAGACATTGCCATTTGAAAGCCTCTCTGATTGCACCTTCTTCACACTTTGCAGAGAAGCAGCTGATGGGTTATTGGACAGGAATTACTATTCTGTATATTCCAGGGCAAGTGCGAGGCACTTTGAGGGATGGGAAGCCCCCTCTATTTGCAGCCCCAGGCCTGAGGGGTCATTTCTCAGGCTCCAGAAATGTGGGCTGTTCTGCTTAGAAGAGGAGCTGCAGCTCTGCCCAGGATGGATGCCAGGCTAGCGCTGACTTGCCTGGGGCCTCGGACAACACCCCTCAGCTTTCTGCCATGCCAGGGCCCTGGGGCAGACTGCAGTTATTCATCTCTACAGATTTGGTTGTCAGAATGGTCAGAACCTGGAAGGCTTGGAGACAGATGACTCAACTGCCAACTAGTGTACCGAAGGTCTTCAGAAGGATCTGGTGTTAGGCCCAACTTGGTGCTTCTAGACTCTGCCTTGGTATGTGTGCTGTGCCAGGTCCCCCAGGGGGCTCTTCCTGGTGGGCATCAGGCACTCAGGGCTGAGTTATGTCCCATTCCATCTCTCCAGTGCAGAGCTTGGTGTTCCCTGGGACCTCCTGGGGCCCAGCCCACCCTGATCTCTGCTCTGGTTGCCTAGTGCTGCTGGTTCTGAATCTCCTCAGCCATGTCCACTTCTCATCTTTGGAATCTAGCTCCTGACTGTCCTTTCTTGTTTCCCTCAGTTTGGAGAGACTCCTAGGGGGCAGGCCCACCAGTCATGGCCCCTGTAGGCAAGCCCTAGGGCTTCTCTTCCTGGCCTGTTTCCCTGGGAGACAGTGCCCAGTCAGCCTTTTGGTTTTATGGGACTGGTTGGGTCTCTTTTTGGTGTCCATTCATCCAGTCATCCATCCATCCACCCACCTACCCATCTTCCTTCATTCCTTCCTCCCTCCTTTTCTTACTTATATTTATCCATCCATCCATACATCCACTCATTCATCCATCCATCCGTCCGTCCATCCATCCATCCGTCTACCTGTCGATCTAGTCATCCAGCAACAAATATTTATCAACACCTACAGTGTTTAAGGCACTGTTACCAGACACTGGGGACACAAGAATAGATGAAGCTTGTCTCTAGTTGGAGAGGTGAACCCTGTACTCATCTGTACAATGGGGATATTGATGACTGATGGGGCTGTTATGAGGCCTGTATTAAGTGATCCAGGGATGTCACAGGGCTTGGTGAGCTGCCCAAGGGCTCTGAGCCTGATGGACTCATCCTTATGATTAGTACTGAAGCTGATGTGTGCTGGGATAGTTGTACCGGTGGGAGCCAGGATTGGCTGAGGGAGGCTTTTTGTGGGGCGTGGCCTTGGAGAGGCAGGCCGAGGTGAGGACACCAAGGCGTGAATAAGCTTTCAGTTTGTGTCATTCCACTTGGCAGACAGGGCATTAGGAAGACAGGCAGGTGTTGTAGCACAGGGTATATGGGAATGGGGCAGGGATCCTGTGAAGTGGGGACCTAGCATCCCTGGGAGGATGGTGGGGCCTGGGGTCTGAGGGCCACGGCTGGATGTGGGGGAGGCTGGATTGACAGTGGGAGATACTGGTTAGGGGTGCGCTGTGGCTGGTGGATCTCGAGGTCTGTCCTGTGCCCACACTCACAGCGCTGAAGCCCAAGGGCAGCTGAGAGCTGGCTGAAGCCATTGTCAGGAACTACCCCGCTTGTTTCTTCCAGGGTGGCTAGTGACAAGCCTCAGCCTGAGCTTCTCTCAGGTATCAGAGATGCCATCCCCATCACCAGAGAGGGGCCACGGGAGAGTGGAGGGGAGGAGTCCATGCCAGCCCCAAGGCAGCCCAGTGGGCTGTGACTTTAGGGGAATCTTCAGCTTTACTGGGGTGGCTGTTTGGGTGTAAAAAGCAGGGGTGGTCAGAGGGTGGAGGGAAGTCACAGGGCCAATGAGGAGAGATGAGAGTGAGGGCAGGCCAGCCCTACTCCCAAACCAGAAAGGCCCTGGGTGGGAGGTTCTGGGCAGGCCCTGGTGACCACAGCTTACAGTGACCCCAGTTATAGTGGCATTGCCCTTATGCCCACATGGCCCCGTGGGAAGGTCAGAACTGGGAAGAATCACAGAGCCCCAGTGCAGTCTCTGCCTCTTGAGTGTGTTCCAGATGGCCGGTCTGTGGGGGTGTCTTAGTCAGCTAGTGCTGCTATAACAGAAATACCACAAGTAGATGGCTTTAACAAAGAGAAATTTATTTTCTCACAGTCTAGTAGGCTAGAAAGTCCAAATTCAGGGCGTCAGCTCCAGGGAAGGCTTTCTCTCTCTGTCGGCTCTGAAGAAAGGTCCTTGTCATTAATCTTCCCCTCAGTTAGGAGCTTCTCCACGCAGGAACCCTGGGGTCCAAAGGATGCACTCTGCTCCTGGCACTGCTTTCTTGGTGGTATGAGGTCTCCAACTCTCTGCTTGCTTCCCTTTCATCTCTTAGAAGATCAAAGATGGTGCAGGCCACACCCCAGGGAAGCTCACTTTACATTGGATCAGGGATGTGACCTGAGCCAAGGGTGTTACGTCCTACCCTAATCCTCTTTAACCACAGGCAGAGATTATGATTTATAACACATGAGAAAAATCACAAAATGTAGAACAACCACACGGTACTGGGAATCATGGCCTAACCAAGTTGACACATATTTTTCAGGGACACAGTTCAATCCATGACAGGGAGCTTCCTGAATGTCAGCAAAGCTGCGATTCTGAAGTTAGGATGGAGGCCATGAAGGGCCCATCCGCCCTCTTCTGGACACCCATCTCGTGGCAGAGGCTGCCCTGCCCAGCACCAGTCTTCCCATCCCCTGATGTCTGCTTTGTGGTTTTAGGAGCCCCGGTGGTGCAGTGGTTAAATAGTGTGGCTGCTAAACAGAAGGTTGGCAGTTCAAACCCACCATCCTCTCCTTGGGAGAAAGACGTGACAATCTATTTCTGTAAAGATGACAGCCTTGGAAACCCTATGGGGGCAGTTCTACTCTGTCCTGTAGGGTCACTGTGAGTTGGAATCTACTCTATGGCAATCGGTTTCTTTGGTTTTGTTTGTTTAAGGCAGTTCTGCTGGGGGTCAGGGATGAGAGCAGCCTCTTGTGGGAAAGGGTGGGAAGGAGCAGCTCTCAGGCAGGTGGGTATGTGATTGCACACCCACACACTGTGGCTTGAGGGAGAGACCACCCAGAAGTGTACCCTCCCTGCTCCCCCTTGCAATGGCCACTGGCTGGGACGTCGCCCTCACAGATAGTTCATTTGGGTTTTGAGGTCTTCTCTATTTTGCAGAGGCTGCCAGAGAGAGAGGGTGACTCAAGCACCTAATAAACCTTAGCTGTGAATAACAAGAGTCAAGCTAATGATAATGATAGTTATGATGCTAATAACAGTAAGCCTTTGCAGGCCATTAGCACTCTGGGGGGGGTGATGGCTGGCTGATGGGAGGACACCCCTCACCTGGCCCATGGGGAGGCTGGCTGGGAGTGAGGGCCCTGGCTAGGAAGCACCCTGAACTCCACAGGACCCTGGGCCGTTTGGCTGGCCCCTCGCCCTGACAGGTTTCTGTGCCAGCCAGGGATCAGCAGACGGGGGACCTCCCCTCTCCCTTCCCCTGGGTTGAGCCAGCTGGGGAGGAGCTTCCTGCAAGTGGCCTGCAAGGAGCCACTCCCCCCAGCTGGGCTCCCTGTGCCTCGGATCTCCACCTCCGTCCTGGGAGGAGATTGGGAAAAATGAAGACACTGAATCAGTGAAACAGGGGTCTAATTACCCTGGGTAGCATCAGGGCTGCAAGTTTGGGCCCGGGTGCTCCCTTTAATTTGGGGTGTTTAAATATTTACCTGAAATGGAGGGTAAAAGAATGGTTTGGGCTGCAAGGCTATTCTGGCAGCAGTGTGCTGAGAAATTCATTAAAAAACCACAGTTCATTAGGGGATGAAAGATACATATATAGCTTATTAGTTCAGCCCACATCATCTGTATCTCTGAGGATATTCGAGTACTAGCTCTGCTCAGTCTCTCAGAAATGATGTCTGCAAACACAGCCTGTTGCTGTGGCTACCTCTCTGGGTCTGTGGGCTAGGGCGGGGGGCTGCACTGCACTCTGGCTGCCCGTCCGCCCCAGAGAGGGTGAAGCGGCCCAGGGCCCCCCTGTTTGCAGCTGGAGCCTGTGTGGGGCTGTGCTGCTGCTGCCAGCCGTGATTAACGTGATTAACGAGGCAGCGGGCTGGCCCCCAGCAGGGTGCTACTTAGCATGATGGTGCGGAGTCTGAGCAGGTTTTAAGCGGCACTGAATCTGGTTCCTGGATTGGGGACATTATCCCCGATTTAATCCATTATCAGTCAGAGGAATCAGGGCTGGGGCACCAAATCCATGTGTCTCTTTCCAGACAATAATTCCAGTTCTAGCGCTTGCTGGGGCCTCTGAGGGGCCTGGGGCTGGGGGCAGCCTTGGCTCTGTGAGCCACGGCCCGGCTGGGGTGCCAGTCGTACCTCCTCCTCACCCGGCCCTCCCTCCACTCTGGAGCTCTTACTGGGTCCCTGACATTGCTGAGGGCTCCTGGCTAGTTTTCGCTGTCTCTTGCTGTGACTGTGCCCCAGGTGGGGGAGAGAGCAGAGAGGAAGGGAGAGCCATGTGGGCGTGTGTGTGTGTGTGTGGCGGGGGGTAGTGGTGAGGGTTGGATTAAATGTCCCTAAGGATAGGCATGGGCCCTGCCACACCTCCACACCTTGGGCTGCGGGCAGACGGAGCGTGACTGCTGTGAGTCCCAGATGTGCTGATGAAGCCATGGCACTTTGGGCAAGTTGCTTTCATCTCTGAGCCTCAGTTTGCTCATCTGTAAACTGGCAGCAGTAATCCTTGCTCCAAGGCTGTTTGTGAAACTTATGGGAGCTGTTTTTTACGGTTTACCATGGAGCACCTGGCCGACACTTCACCTTTCTGAGCCTCAGGCTCCTCGCCTATTGAGTGAGGTTAGCGGTACCTGGTAGCTAGCTGAGTGTCCGCCGGGGCCAGGCACACAGGACCAGGCTGGCTGGGTGGTGTGGGGTCATGTGGGTGTGCCCATGACGGGAGGCAGTGCAGGGAGTTAGCCTGTGTGAAGCTTAGCCTGGTGCCTGGCACGTGGGTAGCTAGGATTATTGGGCAGGGCAGGCAGGGCCAGGAGAGTGTTCTTCTGGAGAGGGCCTTTCGGAAGAGTCGATGCTGAGGTGGTGGGGCTGGCATGGCAGGGCCTCCAGCGTGGCCATTTCCCTCCCTGTGTACCTCTGGCCCTGGCACTCTCTGAGTCAGCCGGTCACCTTACTCATCTCTAGCTGTAGAAGCACCCAAGTGGGCTGAGCCAGGCCTGCCAGGAGAAGGCTTCCCATGGAGCACCCCACCTTCTGTGGGCAGCTTTGGAAGCTGCCCAGGGCCCCTGTCTCCCCGGATCTCCTCCCTGGAGTGGAAGTTTGGTAGCCTCTGGCCTGGCTGACCTGCAGCCTGGCTCCCCAAAGCTCTCAGTGACCAGGGTTGGGTTGGGGAGGAGGGCTCCTGTCCCTTGATGCACTTCTCAGTCTCATATGGGGCCTCTTACCCCAAATACTCTGCATCCCAACCATCAAAAATGACATGCAGTCCCCTGGAGCATCACCATTCTCCTGTCTCGGGCCCTCGTAGGTGCTGTCCCTCTGCCTACCATGTGGGTGCTGTTCTTCCCTTGGTGAAGCCCAGGCTGTCAGGAACCCCCAACCCCGCCAGGTAAAGTCACCACCTCTGTTAGACTCTGCTGTGCCCCAGAATCTAGCACAGGGCTTGGCACATAAGTCGATGTTCAGCACATGTTGTTGTTAGCTGCTGTCAGGTTGGCCCCTGACTCATGGCTACTCCAATGCCCAGTGGAACAGAACGCTGCCGGGTCCTGTGCCACCTCCATGATTGGTTATGGATCGGATTGTTGTGGCTCATAAGCTTTTCACTGGCTGATTTACAGAAGTAGATCACCACGCCTTTCTTCCTAGTCCGTCTTAATCTGGAGGATCCACTGAAACCTATTCAACATCATAGCAATGTGCAAGCTTCTACTGATAGACAGTGGTGGCTGTGCCTGAGGTGCGTTGGCCAGAAATCAAACCACCAGTGCCCTCACAACAAATATTGGTGGTATTCAATTAGTGTACATTCTCCCAGTCCATCTGCTTCACGTCTCTGCTGCTTCTCCATGTGTGCCCTCCTGGCAGTGCCTTCCCGTGGGGCTGGGGCTGTGTTGGCCCCCAGAGGTGCTTACTATTTGTCAGATTCAGCAAAAGACTCTTTCAGGCCCTGACCAGGGTGAGGGGGTGTCTCTTGCCCCACAGTGCCCTCAAGCCCCTGGCAGGACATCTTTATGCTAGTTCCAGCCTCCCTGGGGGTAGCCACTGGGAGTCTGTCCTAGAAGTCTTTGGGTGGGAACTTGCACTTGAACACTCATAGCTAATTAACTCTATTGTGGAATTCAGACTCATTCCCATTATTCACTGATGAGAAAATTAAAGATCTATTGATATCACAATAATTATTTGAACAAAAAAGTGGAAATAACCACACAAACTCACTCTGGGATTGGGTCAGCGATATTAACTCCCCTTGGTCAGATAGTGGGGGAGAAGGGTCATGTTTGAGGCGTGCGTGGACCTGGGGAGGTGGTGCAGGCTGGTGGGTGGTGCTCTGGCCAGGGGTATCCCCAGAGGGGCCAGGCCTGTGCTGGATGCTGGAAGCCCCGTAAGGTGCCTCACTCTGAGCCTGCCTGGGGTGGAGGGTTCCAGTGGCCAGGGCCAAGCCGGACGGTGCAGCCTTTCCTGAGCATCAGTGGGGTGGGGGACAGAGTCATGGGGGGCAGGGTAACACCAGGAGTCTGTGGGGAGGTGAGGAGAGCAGGAGATAAGGTCCCTGGCTGGGGAGCGCAGGGGGTTGGCTGAGAGCAAGAGGATGAGGCGCGGGTGCAGAGCCAGGGTCAGGAATGGTGGGGGCGGCTGTGAGTGGTGGATTGTCTGATGGGCGATGGGTGACTTAAAAGACAGGGCCCTGGGCTCTCAAGGAGTACCGGCCACAGCCATCCACTCCAGCTGGGTGCTGGGGGTGTCCTCACCCCCGAGCCCCAAAATGCAGCATTGGGCGGAGTCTCCTGTGATTTTGTAAGGAGACGAGGTCCACTCAGGCATCAGGTCCAGGGTCCATGGGGCCTTCTTCAGGGGTCAGCTCGGGCTGGGCGGTGGTGCTGGTGCTTGCAGGTCCTGTGGTGTGACGTTGCTTCGGGCCTGCCCTCCTGCTGCCTGCTGCTTCGGGCTCCTTGGAGTGGGCCCGGGCTCCCTCTTGCTGTCTCTGGAGGATTGGACCTGAGCTGGGGAGCACAGAGAGCTGCTGCTGGGAAGCCTGGATGCCACCCACCAGGACAGTCCCTGTGTATCGGTGGTCAGAGTCCTGACCTGGTACAACCCCAGGGCTTGAGGGTGCCCACGGGATCCTGGTCTTGCGCTGCTGCTGGAACGCTCCACGGGCAGCATCTGGCTGGGTCTGGCCCTGCGCCCCAGTCACGTGTGCGGCAGCTTTTCCCTGGGCTCCACCGCGCCTGCACCTGCTCATTCTCTGTGCTTTTGCTCATGCCGTCCCCTCAGACAGGACATCTTCTCATTCTCCCCCTGGTATTATCCCATCACACTGGCATGTGCTCCCTTCTCAGTTTCACACGGGGGCCCCACCGGCCCTGCGGTTTGCTCTGTAAGGACCAGGCTGGTACAGCTGAGATGGGTGAGGACCCTAGAGAGGACATGTAGGGAGATGCCAGGATGGCCAAGGACCCAGCTGGCCCAGGTCCTTCTGTGCACCAGGCCCTGCAAAGTTGAAGGCAAAGCCTACACAGACCCCAACTTCCAGGGCTAGGTGGGGATGGGATGATGGTGGTTGTGGTGGCCGTGGTTATTGGAGGCCTGCTGTGTGCCAGCCTTGTGCCCACCATCACTGGTCTTCACTACGGTGTGTCAGGGCAGTTACCATGAGCTCTGTCTTGCTGCTGAAGAAACTGAGAGGCTGAAATATTGCATAAGAGAAATACTGCAAATCACCTGTCTCATAATGGATTTGTATGTGCAAAGAACTATTACAACTCAATAATAAAAGATAAACTACCTGTTATGGATTAAATTGTGTTCCCCCAAAATGTGTGCCTTCTTGGCTAGGCCATGATTCCCAGTTTTGTGTGGTTGTCCTCCGTTTTGGAATCTGATGTATTTACCCTATGTGTTGTAAATCCTCTATGATGTTAATGAGGCAGGATTAGAGGCAGTTATGTTAATGAGGCAGGACTCAATCTATAGCATTAGGTTGTATCTTGAGTCAATCTCTTTTGAGATATAAAAAAGACAAGTGAGCAGAGAGGAGAGGGACCTCATACCACCAAGAAAGAAGTGCCAGGAGCGGAGCTCATCCTTTGGATCTGGGGTCCCTGCGCTGAGAAGCTCCTAGACTAGGGGAAGATTGATGACAAGGACCTTCCCTCAGAACCAACACAGAGAGAGAGCCTTTCCCTGGAGCTGACACCCTGAATTTGGACTTATAGCCTACTTGATTGTGAAGAAATAAATTTCACTTCGTTAAAACCATCCACTTGTGGTATTTCTGTTATAGCAGCACTAGATGACTAAGACACTACCCAATACAAAATGGGCAAAAGAATAGATACTTGAAGGAATATATGCAGATTACAAATAAGCACACAAAAAGAGCTCAGCATCCTTACTCATTAGGGAAATGTAAATCAAAACCACAATGAGAGCACTGCACACCCACGAGGATGGCTAGAATAAAAACAATAACAAGTGCTGTGAGGATGTGGAGCAACTGGAACCCTTATGCATTGCTGGCATCCTCGTGATTGCTGACATATTTTGAGTCCATCATTGTGGCTAGTGTGCCACTGCATCTCACTAAGTCTCCCTCACCTTTGCTGGCCCTCTACTTCACCAAACAAATGCCTTTTATCCTCTAGTGATTGCTCCTTTCTGATGATGTGTCCAAAGCAAGTGAGTTGGACAGTGTTCTGTTGTGATCCATATGGTTTTCACTGGCTATTTTTGGAAGTAGTAGATCACCAGGCCTTTCTTCCTAGTCTGTTTTAGTCTGGAAGCTCCACTGAAACCTGTGCACTATGCGCCACCCTGCTGGTATCTGAAACACTGTTAACATAGCATCCAGCATCACAGCAGCATGCAAGCCACCACAGGATGGTATACTGACAGATGAGTGGTGGAATGGAATATTAGTAAGCCATGAAAAGGAATGATGTACTGAAACATGCTATAACATGTTTCATGTTGAGCCTCAAAAATATCATTATAAGTGAAAGAAGCCATACCAAAAAGTGACATGTTGTATGATTTACATAATTTCCATTATGTGAAATTTCTAGAGAAGGCAGAACTAGAGAGACAGAAAGCAGATTAATGGTTGCCCTGGGCTGGAGGTAGAAGCAGGGTGTCTTAGTCATCTAGTGCTGCTATAACAGAAATACCACAAGTGGATGGTTTTAACGAAGTGAAATTTATTTCTTCACAATCGAGTAGGCTATAAGTCCAAATTCAGGGCGTCAGCTCCAGGGGAAGGCATTCTCTCTCTTGGCCTTCTCATCAGTGTTCCCCCGGACTAGGAGCTTCTCTGCGCAGGGACACCGGTCCAAAGGACAAGCTCTGCTCCCGGCACTGCTTTCTGGATGGTATGAGGTCCCCCTGTCTCACTGCTCACTTCTGTCTTTTATATCTCAAGAGATTGCCTCAGGACACAATCCAGTCTTGTAGATCAGGTCCTGCCTCACTAACACAACTGCCACCCATCCTCCCTCGTTAACATCATAGAGGCAGGATTTACACCATATAGGAAAATCACACAGTACCAGGAATCATGGCCCAGCCAAACTGATACACAGATTTTTGTGGGGACGTAATTCAAACCATGACACACGGATTGACCGCAAACAGGGAGGAGCTGACTTTTGGGGGTAATGGAAGCATTCTAAATCTAGATAGTGGTGAGGGTTGCACAAGTGTATATATTACTAAAACTCAAAAAACTTCACACCTAAAATGGGTAGATTTCATGGTATGTGAATTATACCTCAGTAAAGCTATTAAAAAAAAAAAAAACAAAAAACAACTTACTGAAGACCATACAGGTGGAAAATGGCCAAGGCATAAGTAAAACCCAGGCCAGCCTGCCTCCAGAAACCCAGGCCTCTGCCCTACACCCCCCCAGTGGGACAGAGAGGTCACAGGAGAGGCATCTCTGTCCACAGAAGGATCAGAGTCCCCAGGGAGGTTGCAAGGAAATATGGCAGTGGGGGGAGGGCTGGGAAGCTGGGAAATGCCCAGATTTTCAGGGAGTGTACGTGTGTGCTTGTGTACGGGAGTGGACATGGGCAGGCCACGAGGAAAGGAAGAGGTTTGCCCGCGGTGAAGGTCTGGTTGTGGAGGGAGGCTGAGTGGGCTGGCATCTGTAGCTCCTGGTCCTTTGGGTAAATCCATCTGTATGGACACCAGTGGAGGGAGCTGTTTCTTCTCCCCATCCCTTCCCTGAGGTTTCTCCAAACCAAAAACCAGACCAGTTGCTGTCAAGTTGATTCCGACTGATAGTGACCCTATAGGACAGGGTAGAACTGTCCCATAGAGTTTCTAAGGAGCAGCTGGTAGATTTGAACTGCTGACCTTTTGGTTAGCAGCCAAGCTCTTAACCACTGCGCCATCAGGGCTCCTGCAGTTGCTTGGTGCTGTATGTTGATTTGGCCAGTGGTTCCACCACAAATGCACCTGCAGGTTGTGAGTGCAGTGGTTTTCCCTGCAAACTCCCGCTGGGCTCGTTTAGGAAGCTGGCAGCTCCCTGGGCCTCCAGAACTCCTGTTATATTTTGCTGATGGGCAGAGCTGGCTCCACCACCGATACCTGCACTTACCACCCTCCCATCCCATCATTAGCAGTCCGAAGTGGAAAGCAAGACTGGCGCCTGCTGCCTGAATATTTATGGAAGATCACTGGGGTCAGAAGACAAGGGAAGCAAACGAAATGAAAGATTTACACCGTGACACCAACGGTGGAGTGCTCGTGCCACGGCTCGTCTTCTGTGTTGCTTGGAGAAAGGGTTTTTTTTTTCCCTTCTTCCAAGAAACTTACTTTTTATAGATTTTTGAAGCGAAATGCTTGAAATTTTAATCTGTTGCTTCTCATTGCATGTTCCTAAGTTGTTAGTTACTAAGCAGCAGACAAGCTAGGGGTGCAGACACTTCTGCGTGTCTGGACACAACGCTTGGGGTTCTGGAAAAACCGATTTCTTTGCCTGACTTTTATTCTCAAGGCCCATTTTATCGTGTGGAGCTGAGGCCTGGTGGAGGGTGTTATCTGGGAGTAGAAGTTCAAGACCAGGGGAGTCTCAGTAACCCTGATGGCCGTCTCCTTCTCTGTTTCTGGGTGGTCTGGGCTGCCTCTGCTGCAGCAGAGGTGGGAGTACAACTTCTGGGGCAGCCAGGGCCTGGCAGGAAAGGCGGGCACACTTGAGTAATCACAGAGAAGTCAATGAGCGGACTCTTAAGCAAAGTGTGGGCAAGATTAAGGAAACCAACAAAGATGTGTTGAAACACCTTGGGGCTAGTAAGATGGGGAGCGGTTACCATCCTTTGTTCTGAGGGAGAAACGGAAGAACAGTTACTAGGACCCAGAATGCAGCCAGAGCCAACCCAGCAAGGAGGACCCCGGGGAATGAGCACCCCTACCTCTCTCTCCTCCCACCCTGAATTTCCTGCCTGAGTCTCCCCTTGGCCAAATCCCAGAGGAAGCCGTGGATAAGGAAGTCTTAGTGATGCCGTCCATCCACAGAGGTCAGCCTTTCAGAGCTCAGAGAGAACATCTGGAGGGCAAACGGTCCAGGTTTTCAAACTGGTTCATTCCAGTTTGAACCCTTTGCAATTCTAATAAGTGCCCTGCTGAGGATTTGCATTCTGACAAGCCCCCAGGAAGTTATACATAAGAATTACCTGGAGATCTTGTTAAAACAAAGATTCTGATTCCGTATATCTGGAGTAGAAATGCAAATTCTCAGCTGGGAACTTGTTAGAAATGCAGATTCTCAGCAAGGGTTCAGCCTCTGAAATGGTCTTAGGCCAGGCTGCCTAGAAGCAGGGCCTGGGCCAGGATTGGGGTATTTGTGATTGATTGAGGGTACAGGTGAGAGAAGGAGAAAGAGCCAAGCAGGGGTGTCAGGAAGAGGCTATGTTGTTCTGACCTGGGGACTGTGGAATATAAAGTGGTCCCATCTTGGGGCCAGACCATGATCATGACCGTCAGTCATGGGCTGTGAGTTACTCTGGGGTGGAGGTGGGCCATAGCTGAGGGCAGTTAGCTGGAGACAGTGGGGGTAGCTGTGAGCCGCAGCCAGGAGTGGGGACATCCTCCGCCTGTGCAGGGAACCCAGGAGGGGCAGGACAGCATCAGATGGCGGACAGCTGTGAGGAGGGCTGATGTCAGTGAGCAGGTGCCTTCAATGATAAAAATCAGCCCCCTGCGTCCCAGCCCTCTCAGCTGAGTGATGAGTCTTAGTGCCAGCTTTCTCTGAAGCTGCCCAGAACCTTGATGATGGCACTTCTTGTCCAGTGGCCAGGGCTGCTCATGCTTAGCTACACACTCCTGGCTGCCACTTGAGCTGGTCATGTTCCTGACCCCCTGCCACCTACAGAGACGCCCTGGCCCGGGCGGAGGTCTGGCTGAAGTACCCCCTCCAGTTATCCTGAGAAGCGATCCTGAAGGCTCCTGTGAGTGAAGAATTTTAGATGAGGTTATTTATCAGAGCTGCACATTAATAATAAATGCTGCATGATTTTTTTATTAGAGGAGCCACATAAATGTAGTCGCTTCAACTTTTCAACTCGGGAAGCTTGAAGTTGCAGGCCACTTGGCTGTGGGAACGTGTTGGGCTAATCATTTCCCATTCACATGCAAAGCACTCACTTAGCTGAGTTCATCAAAATTCAGTCGTTTCTTAAAAGAAAAAAAAATTATGGAGTTCCCCTCCCTGCAAAGGACTTCGAGGAAGACGGTGAAAAATGCAAATTGTTAATGCCTTGGAAAGGAGGCCCTGCTAAGCATTCCCTATTCTCTGAGAGAGACTTAAATGGGTATTTGTACTAGCGCATTCTCTCCTTCCCCTACTAAACTGTCTCCTTCCTCTCATTCCAACTGCTTCTCAGTGTCTCTCCTTCGGAGTCTGGTCTCGTTTGTCCAGCTGGTGGTCGTGGTAGTTGCAGGAGGTAGAGCAGAGGAGGGAGCTAGGCTGTATTAAGTGCCTGCCTTGATGAAGCCCCATCTAATCCTCCCCTCAGCTCTGCCCCCATTGTAGAGATTGGCAAGCTGAGGCTCAGAGAGAAGCTCAGGGACTGCCAGCTAGAGAATCCTCCATGTCCTCCTTACTTGTTCCTGAAGGAGCAGGGCTCCAGAGCCGCACAACTTTCCTTTCTCCTGCCCCCATTATGGTGGGCTCTTCTTGGACCTCACCAATGCATATTTACAGGGCAGGGGAGCTCAGATTCAGGTCTACCCTTCCTGTTTCTCTCTAAGCCCCAAATGGAGTGAGAACAGAGCACCTCAGTGTGGGAAGGGAGAAAAAACACAAATGCAGATACATGGAAGGGTTTATAGTACACCACCCCTACTAACATCCCCCTCACTCTGCAGACATTCGTTAGGGTGTTCTCTGTGCCAGTCACGGGCACTCACGGTCGTCACAGAGGTCCTGTCTTTCTTGGGGAGACGGACTGGGAATGCAGGATACTGTGGCGGGTTTGGCCAATGACTAAATGAAGACAGTGGGTCTTCAGACACAGTGGGAATGTGCATAGTCAATGCTTGATCAGTACTGGGTGTCTCGTGACTCCCATGGGTGCTAATAACAGCTACTCACCCTTGACTCAAGGCTTTCCCCTCTGCTACCTCCCTGGGTAGCAAATACCCCTTTGAGACAGACTTGGAAAGATTATTCTTCCCATTTGTCAAATGGGAAAACTGAGGCCTAAGGAGATACCACAGCCCTAATTGTGCTTTTCATCCAAAGCTTCTGAGGTGGCGTTTCTTGCGTGCTTCCCAGGGAGCTGGGCTCTGTGGGCATTTGCTGAGTGAGGACCCCTGTGTCTGTCTCAGCGCAGCGTGCTCCTGGCTTGGGGTGTGGGGACTGCGTAGCAGGGCAGGAAGAGGGTTAGGGGCTTTCAGAGCTGCAGCCTCTGTTCTGGGTGCAGAATCACCAGTCCCTGCTTCCCAGGCAGAAAGGCTGTACCCCTGAACACTCGGAAATGGGCAGGGGCTAAGGGGGCCACTGGCAGGCCAGAAGTCAGCCTGGACCCCTTCCGTTGCCCTCCCAGGAGACACTCTTCAGATTTCCAGGCAAATTAGCAAGGACTTCAGCAAACTCACCATTTCCATTTGGAATTTGAAATTGATTGTGGACAATTTTCTGACATGTGTGTCTCCTGCCATTTGCAAAATGTATATCACAGGCCCCTTCTGGAAGCTGGGTTGGGCAGGCACCGTCTCCTCCATTCCCGGCATCACCACTGATTCCTAGGTTTTCTGGAGCCAGATGAATGTTTAGAGACCTTGGAAAGAGCATTCAGCTGAGAGGCTCAGTCCTCAGGAAAGTCTCAGAGATGTTAGCACGGGCTGCTTTGGGGTCCCTGGGGGGCTGTCCACATCTCAGGGCACAGAGGAGGATGTGCATCCTTCACGTGCCTGTCTGTGCACCACCTGCTGAGGTCCCTTCTGCCAGTCCTAGGAGGGGGTGAATAGATGGCTTGGACGTGCCCCAGCCTTAAGGATGTCATAGACCAGAGGGGGAGGCAGCTCTGGGAACACAGAGGAGGGACCTAGGAGAAATCAGGGAAGACTTCCTGGAGCACATGATGGGTGAGAATGCATATTTCCTTGCTCTGGGCTTCCTGTTGATGATGGAGTACCCAGAGTTGGCCAGGAGAAGCTGTGTGGGCTCTGTCTGCTGCCCTTTCATTATACATCATGTAGCTGAGCAGCTTCGGAAGGGGTAAGGCTCCCAGCTGCCAAAGAAAGCTGGTGTGGCCCAGGAATTCCTCACGTTCTGGTCTGCACTGGAGACTTACCTGTGAAATGGAGGTAGTGACGAAAACCCCCGCAGGGTGGTTGTGAGCCTGACCAGAGACAAGTGGGGTGAAGTGATGGCCTCCCTCCTCTGTCATTAGTGTTATGGCTGCCCCAGCCCTGGTGTAGGGTGAGCAGAGGTTCTGGGATGGGGCAGAGGCTGTAGTGGGCTACAGCCAGTTTTAGGAAGCAGTGACGGGTGGTGCTTGGCTGGCAGTCTGTGAGGAGGGGTGGCGTGGGAGTATGGCAGGAGGAGGTGGCCTGGGCAGAGGCTGAGGAGGCAAGGAGTAGAGTGTCCACTGTGAGCTGGGCCCTGAGCAGCTCGGGTTGCCGAGAGGATGCTGCCAAGCCACTCAGCCATGCTCACGTGTTCACTCAACAGCCCCTTCCCCCAGGGGCCCTGCTCTGTAGCAGGCTCTGTGGCAGGCACGGGGAGTGCCAGGTGAGCCAGACAGATGCGACCACCCACCCAAGGTACATTCAAAGACTCACACACATAGACATGTCATTACAGCTTTCCGAAGGTCGTAGACCAAGGGGGAGGCAGCTCCCCTGCTGGGCCTTGGGACCCAGCAGAGTGACTGTTCCTGGCCTTGGCTGAGCAGGGCCAGTCCCTTTGATCCCCCGTATGGGGCTGGCACCTGGTGGCTCTGAGTTTCCTGTTGGGCAGTGTGCAGGGGTAGCATCCTAAGAGGACACAGAGTGGGTCTGAGCAGGACTCAGGAATAGGGGAGGATAGGGAGGAGGCTTCAGCAGGTGCCAAGAACTGCGATCCCTCTGCAAAGAGCCCGTCCTCTGAGTGTGGCCTGGAGCTCAGGTGCAGCCCCCACAGCAAAGCAGAACATAGGAAAATTCCATGACCCAGAGCCATTTTGGATACTCTGGTGCTGCAGCTCCTGCCAGCACTGGGCAGCGACAGTCCTGTTTCAGAATTAAGCTCCTGTGGCCCCAGGATGTCCTGGAGCTCACTTGCTCCCCCAAGTGTGCCCACTGCCACCCCCAGACCATAGCAATAGCTGAAGCACACCGAGGGTGCCTGTGAGTCAGGCTCTGCCCCCTACACTTGACCCTATTGACTTACTCAGCCTGTGGGGTGGGGCTGCTGGCACCCTATTTTCCCCACGAGGAAATTAGTCCCAGGGTCGCACAGTGAGTCAGGTGGCAGAGCTTGGCTTCGAATTTGGGCAGCCTGGATCCAGTATCCATATTTTGAACCTCCATACTGCATTCACATGGGGCCTGGTGTTTTGGGGACTCAGGCCACAGCAGGTGGCCTTAGGTACTCCTATGCCTGGGGAGGAGGGAGAGCGGCTATGGTGGCCCCATGCACTTGCTGGAGGGGGTGTGCTGGCCCCATGCACTTGCTGGAGGGGGTGTGCTGGCCCCATGCACTTGCTGGAGGGGGTGTGCTGGCCCCATGCACTTGCTGGAAGAGATATGGTGGCCCCATGCACTTGCTGGAAGAGATGTGGTGGCCCCATGCACTTGTTGGAGGGGATATGCTGGCTCTGTGCACTTGTTGGAGGGGATATGCTGGCCCTGTGCACTTGCTGGAGGGGGTATGCTGGCCCCATGCACTTGCTGGCGGGGGTGTGCTGGCCCCATGCACTTGCTGGAGCAGCTGTGGTGGCCCCATGCACTTGCTGGAGCAGCTGTGGTGGCCCCATGCACTTGCTGGAGGGGATATGCTGGCCCCATGCATTTTCTGGAGGGGGTGTAGTGGTCCTTGTTGGGCTGAGCAATTGGGGTTACAGTGGCAGGCACAAAGGCATCTGGCTAGAGGGACTGGGGTGCCGGGGGCTGGAGGGGGCTACAAAGTAGAAAACTCAGAAGACATCACATGGGGCCCCTTTCCCTGCCCTGAGCTTCAGACAGTCCTTATTTTAAGGGCATAGGCTCCCTCTCTGGATCAAGACAGCCCCTTCCCACTGGGTGTGCCAGCGGCCCCCCTCACCACTCCCTAGCATGGTGAACAAGATGCTGTCACTTCTTTGACATTGAAGTGACCTGACCTTATTCCAACTGAAGAAGCTGCTAAGGGTCACTTCTCAAGGCACTTCCCTCAGAGCAGTGAGCTGGTTGTCGTGTGAGTGTGAGGGGGTGGCCAGGCCAGGAGGGCAACCCCACAGGGCCCTTTCCTGGGGGTTGACCAGCTACCTCGGGAATGTGGTCTCTGGTGTCTCCAAGCTCTGCTCTGGGCTGCAGCTGCTGGGGCACTGTTGTCATTCCTGTTGGGCATTGGGACCCAGGAGAGTGACTTTGTTTCTGGCCTTGGCTGAGGTGGCCCAGCCCCTGCCATTCCTCATATGGAGCCAACACCTGATGGCTCGGAGTTTCCTGACCAGGGTGTCAGGTGGAATTAACTGGCAGCAAGACCAGGTGGGTGTTGATTGAGGCTGATTGCTGGGAGGCAGCAGCACAGGCTGCACAGAGCTATTTTTCCAGCCGCTCCAGTTCTATCAAGGAGGTTAAATCCTTCTAAGTGCCTTTGTGCTCTGGCAGAGACGGGTGAGGGCCAAGGCCGGAGCAAGGTCAGGCTTCCCCGGTTGTCTGCATTTCCCCTTCCATTCATTCTCCCACCTACCCACCCACTCATCCTTCCACTCATCTATATACTTACCCACCCACCTACCCATCCTTCCCTCCCTCTCTCCCTCCATCCATTCACCCACACACTCACCCATTCATCCATTGACCCATTCACCCGTCTACCCATCTAACCATCTCCCCACCCACCCACCCATCCACCCAGTTATCCATCCATCCTTCTGTCATCATCGTTCACTCACTCCTTCAGTGTTTATTGTATCTCTACCACATGCCAGGCACTGTGCTCGGCCCTCCAGAAGCCCACAGTCTAGCAGTGGGGATGTTGCATGGAGGGCACCATGATGAGGTTGAGCAGGGATGTTGCAGGGGCACCCAGTGCACCTTGGGAATTGATCTAACTAGAGCTGGTCTTGGGGACCAAGCAGGGACTTGACTGTAGACATGGAGTGAGAGTGAGTTGGCAGTCATCCAGGCAGAGGGGACAGCATTGGCGAAGGCTCAGATGTGCAGAGGAGGGAGAGCTGCTCAGGGATCAGGAGGTGATCTTTGTGAGAGGGCCGTGTCTGGGGAAGAGATTGGAGAGCTGGGCTCAGCTCAGCTCATGAGGGCCCTGGACCAGCCCCGGAGCAGCTGGGCCGGCGATATGGGAGCCCTCAGAAGATTGCACAGGAGGGGAATGTCACAAAGGGGCAAAGCTGAGAGAAGGCGCGTGAGCCCCTGTGTGCTGGAGCCCTGCTCTGCCTCAGTGCTGGACCTCTCTCCTGGCAGGCTGCAGGGCAGGCTGCCCATAACGAGCTCTGTGGGGAATTTCAGAGTTCCCCTGGTCAGGGCAATCACCTTCATGCTGGAGTGCTGATTTACTTGCCATGTCTTAGGTCCACACTCCACCACAAAGGGGGCCCTTTCCAGCAGAGGGGATGGCCTCTTTTTCTTGGTCTTCTCCTGGGGTGTTCCCTTTCCCCAGACCAGTCCCTCTGCTCAGGCATCTCCCCTAATGGGAAAGGGCTGTGGCCAGAACAGGAGGCAGCACCCAGGCGGTGAGCCAGGGAAGGTGTGCCCCAGAGAAGCCCCCACCTGCTGGACAGTTCCATGGGGCATCCTGGGGCTGCTGCAACCCTGAGCTGAAAACAGCAGCTGAGGGTATGCTTTTCCCGAGAGGTGTCTGGTGATGCAGAGGATGGTAAGCTGCACCTCCTGCCGCCAGTGGTGGATGCAGACACCCAGCATCGAATCAGAGAAAATGGCAAGGCTGCATGCAGTGTTTCTTTGTGGTGGTTTCCTGGTGATCTTTGGCGGCTCCGTTTCCTAATTAGTGCTTGCAAGCTGGATGAGCTCAGGAGGGGCTGTGGCTGGTAAGGGTCTTCCAGGGGGGCTGGCCCAGTCTCTGCTCTGCTGGGATTGCCCCTGGAGCTGCTTCTGGAGTCGGGGAGAGGAGACTGGGCTGGGACTCCAGCTCTGGTCCAGGCTGGCTCCCAGGCCGTCCTCTCTTCCTGCAAACAGCCCCAGGCATCTGGAAAGTTCAGAGGGTGGAAGGGGCTGCTGGGGTGGGTTCTGCCCACGCCTCCAAGGGCTGTCAGCTCAGGAAGGGAGCTCTTCTGATAGCTTTGCATATGTGTAAGTCCTGTGTCTGTGTGTGTGGAGGGGGTGGTGTGAGATGTATGTGATGTGTGTGTTGTGAGTGTGTGATGTGTGTGGGCTGTGCAGGGACAGATTACCCAATAAGCAAGGTAAGCATCGACAAAACAGGGCTGCCAGTTGTCCAAAGCAAAGACCCATAGATGCCAAGCTGATAGGACACGAGGAAAAGCGAGTGCACAGCAGTGATTCCAGAAAGATTCGATTCATTATCCTTATTAGGTATGGAAGTAGATATTGTTTGGCAGCTTAATTATGACAAAATCACTGAAGAATTTGTAAGAGTGAAGAATAGAAAGAAATATTTTTAATTATAACATGTTAGAGATGGAAGATCTATCTAAAAATAAAATACAGTAATTTGTTGTGATATTTGTTTTCTGAGAATTAAATTTTTTAATGCTGTCTTTTCACTTGTTCATTTATAATTACAGCACTTATTACAAAAGAAGCATCAAAAATGAAGTCTGAGCCATTTAAAGCAAGATTGGTAAAAGTCAATTTTTTGTTGTGGGAGTTTGTCTTAGTTATCTAGTGTTGGTATAACAAAAATACCACAAGTGGATGGCTTTTACACAGAGAAATTTATTCTCTCACAGTCTAGGAGGCTAGAAATCTGTATTCAGGGCACCAGCTCCAGGGGAAGGCTTCTCTCTCTATTGGTTCTGGGGGAAATCCCGGTCATAGATTTTCCTCAGTTGAGCAGTTTCTCTCAGCACAGGGACTCTGGATCTTCTCCTGGCTCTTGTCTCTTGGTGGTATGAAGTCCCCCTATCTCTCTGCCCGCATCTCTCTTATATGTCTCAAAAGAGGTACACATAAGACACAAGCTAATCTTGTAGATTGAGTCCTGACTCATTAACATAACTGCCTGTAATCCTGCTTCATTAACATTGTAGAGGTAGGATTTATAACACAAAGGACAGTCACATCAGATGACAAATAGAGGACAATCACAATACCGGGACTCATGGCCTAGCCAAGTTGACACGTATTTTTGAGGGACATGATTGAATCCATGACAGAGATCAACAGAATTTTACACTGATTGTTGAAACAACTAAGTTCACTGACTCCTTTTATTTGTTGTAGAATATGTGGAATATTCTTTTTGTAGAAAATGTGGTATATCGTAAAAATCTTAGTACCCTGAATCCACTAAAAATTTTATAATCCAGTTTATCTCATTGTGCTAAAATGGCATACACCACTTTTGCATTCAATCATTAATATTATAGTCACATTTAAAAAGAAGTCACAGTATGGATAGCTGAGGCACTGATAATCCCATTTGAATGTGTGAGTAAACAGAGGAAGAGGCACCACGGATTATCAGTGTTTAGGGCCCTCACATGCCTTAATCTCGCCCTGGGTGTGTGTTATGTGTGTGGGGTGTGCATGTGGTGTGCCCGTGTGTGTGAGATATATGTGATGTGTGGTGTGTGTGGGATGTATGTAGGGTATGATGTGTGTGGGATATGGTGTGGGGTGTGTGGGGACTGTGTGATGTGTGGTGTCTGCATGTGTATTGTGTGATGTATGTGGGGTGTGATGTGTGGGGGGTATGGTGTGGGGGGGTGTGGTGTGTGTGTGTGTACGTGTGATGTATGTGGGGTGTGATGTGTGTGGGGTGTGTGGTGTTTGGGGATGTTAGGAAGGAGTCCCAGTAGATCCAGGCAGGGGCAGACAGACCCCCTCTTCCCTGGTGTCTGCCCTTATTATCATCTTTCCATCCTTACCTTCTTGGTCCTTGTGCTGCTGCCCTGCCATGTCCCATCAGCCCACCTACTCACACCTTCATCAGGCAACCAGCAATTGAACCAGGCCTATGTAATTCCAAAGCCAGCTCTGTGCTCCAAGCATGGATGGTAGCCTGACCGACGCACGTGCCTGGGCTCGATGCTGTCATGACTGATGTGGTAACATGCACACTCACTTTAAACTGAACACAAATCAGCTCTTGCCATCATGAATGTTCTCTCCCAGTGGATACTAAAATCCAACTACCCCCCTGTAGGAGCCAGTTTTGAACACTAAAAAAGGGTCCTGCCACTCAGAGGGACCGGGAGCCTCTAAGCCAGCTGGAGGGATTCTCAACAGATCTCTCTGCCCCCACCCTGTGTGGGGCCTGACAACATGGGGCTCCTTGGCCTTCTCGTCTCACCAGGGGAGGGTGCCTGGGCAGGTGCAGCCCCTCCTGCCCAGTGTGGGGCTGGGGCCAGGACGCTGCATCTCCTAAGAGCCTTCCAGATCCCGCTGTCCCCAGGCCAACTTGCAGGCATCAGTCCTCCTTTCGTGCAGAAGAATCAGCTTTGAGGAGAGTGCAAATTGCAGTGAGCAATATATAGTCCTCATCTGAAAACGATTATGCTTAAACACTATAAATATTCGTAATTCTCAGCCTTGAATAGTGCTTCTCTTGGTATTGTATCCTTTTAAAAACCACTTGAGAAGGCAACCATTTAAGGCAAAGAAGTACTGAGCTCTGTCTGGGCAGCTGCCTTGGCTGAAGTGCAGGTAGTGAATGCAGACGGCTGAGGCAGGGTGATTAGTTCTTACTCTGACTGACTGGGGCTCCGAGACACGTCTCTGAGCTGCCTCTTGTGCCTCAGTTTCCTTGGGAAGATTCAGTGACATGGTGTGACAAATGTCTGTGAGGCATACTCAGCTCTCTGCCTGACCTGTGGGGGCACTGGGACATGACGGCCACTTTCCTCCTCTTGCCCTCCCATTTGTGCCCATACCAGGGGCCTAAGCTGGACAGTTAAGCCAGTGTTCTGTAGGACAAGGCAATCCTTTCTACATGAAAGCAGTCCTTTCGTTCACGCATTCAGTACATGACCCTGGGTACTGTGCCTTAGGGTCTTGAAGTGGCCTCCATGTGGTCCCTGGCCTCCAGCAGAGGGTGACAATTCAGAATGCTGAGTGCCTAGGATGAGATGAACTCTGGGGATGAGGGATCTGGCAGGACTAGGGGGTGGGCATTCAACCCATGGGAAGATCCCAGGGGGCTTGAGCTGAGCTTTGCAGGGGACAGAGGAGGAGATGGACAGGGAACCAGGACTTGAAGGTTGGTGTGACAATAGCCAGGCCTATTTTGGAGGCCAGTGCTCTGGATGGCTCTGTTGAGGGAAGTGCACCCTGAGTGCATGAAGGATATCAGCTGGTTGTTCCTCAGGTGGGGGTCAGGACCCCTGGGGGAGCAGCGGAGGTGCAGGTGGGTGCCTTTCAGGGGGAGGGTCTCTGGAGGAATGGGCTGTGCCTGCACCTATCCATGGTACCCCATTCCCAGCTTCCCCGGTCCCCATGTGGCACTGGGGAGCAGAGGCAGCCATGTTGGAGAGCCCAGGGGGCTGGGGGATCTGGCTGCAACAGGGCTATGGGTCTCAGCATCCCAGAGCCACCACCTCCTTGTGCCCCTTCTGGGCATTCCTTGTCTCTGAGGCTTTAGTTTCGTCTCCCCATTAACTCTGTGGGAGTGTAGGCAGTCCTCTGCAGGCGGCCCTGGGGGAGGGGTAGCTGGGATGCAGGAATGCTGTCCACTCTCTGGGCAAGGCTCTGCCCAGGTAGGTGCAGATGCTTAGGGTCACTCAGCCAGCTAGGAACATCTTCCTCCAGTCAGTGCTATAATGGCTGAAATAGATTCAGAAGATGGATATGTGAGTCTGTGTATGTTGGAAATGTTGTGGGGGGCTGAAGGGTGGGGTCCTGGGTGTTCAGGAGGAGGTAAGGAAGGAGTACTAGAGCCCAGTTGGTGGAGACATGTGCCTGGGTTGGGGGCAGGGAGGCTTTTCTTCTTTCTGTGACATGGAATATCAGTCTATCTTGCCATTCATCAACTACTGCTGGTTATTGGTCTTCACCTGTTGGTTCTTGGCCCTCACATGTTGGTTCTTGGTCTTCACCTGCGGTGCGATGGATCACTTTTATATGACCTTTCTAGCCATGCCTTGTAACTCCCACCAAATGATCATGTGGGACTATTCAAATAAGGTGCTTGTGGCCCACCAAGGGCATTGGACAGCTTGCTAATAATACAAATAAGGTGCATGGCACCCTTGTGAGGTGGGACCATGCAAATAAGGTATATGGAACCCTAATGAGGAGATTGGTCAGTTTTGCTATCCTGTTAGGCTTAAAATGAGCCATCCCAGAGATGCAAAGGGGGTACATCATTACTACCAAGAAAGAAGATCTTGAAGTGGAGTGCATCCTTTGGACCTGGGATCCTTGTGCTAAGAATTTCCTAGACCCAGGAGACTTAGAAAGAGAGCTGTAACTCCAGAGACGGTGCAAGGCAGCAAGAAGCAGAGGCAGATGTGGTGGCAGCAGAACCAAGAGACCAGTGTGAGATGGCACAGTGGGCTTCCCGGCCCATGGAGCAAGGCAGTTACAGTGGGTGTGCTACAGTGGGTGTGCTGACTGATGGAGTGAGAGAGCTGAACGCCTTTGGGCCAAGGCTTACTGGTGGAGTGGGTACTTATTGGTGCAGCTGAAGAGCTTTGTAACACTTGCCTGAGCAGGACAGAGGCTGAGAAGAGGCTGTCCTAATTGAAGAACTGTGTCCTGAATTGTAACCTATTACTTCCCTAATAAACCCTGTAACTCTTAGGTACGGTTTG
The DNA here is from genome assembly GCA_030035585.1 of Dugong dugon. Lineage (NCBI taxonomy): Eukaryota > Metazoa > Chordata > Mammalia > Sirenia > Dugongidae > Dugong > Dugong dugon. The sequence continues at coordinate 11,244,328 of CM057468.1, read as the reverse complement.
TGAGTTCTTTTTGGCCATTGAAATGAATTATTGAACCCAGCAGAGAAGTAGAGAGTGCTGTGGGAGGGACAGCTGGTATGAGAATTGGTAAAAAATTTGGAGGGAGGAGGTATGTCTGATCTCTGCTTCATAAGAATGAGCCTTGGGCTGATGCTGATGGTCATTCTCTCTCCCCATTGTGAAGTTAGAGGAGGTCAGATGACGACTCTGCCATGCCTTTTTTTACAGTTGGCAACAGAAGCGGGATTTGTTGCAATGGCTCCAGACTCATGGAAGCATCAGACGTTGTAAGAGAAAGAATGAAGGGGCATGGGAAGTGAAACTTTTGATTCTTAGATGGTTAGTTATTACCTGTAATGGCTGAAAGGAAAGTAAGAGATGTTCTGCTGCAGCTGAGGGAAGAAAAGCTGCATCTGGAGTGGCTTGGGGCAAAGGCCAGGCCAGTTAGGCAAGATGATTGATAGCAGGTCAGGGTCTTCTGGTTCCACCTAGCTGGAGGCCCAAGGCCATGTGCATATGAATGAAAAGATAGTCAAGGCATGGAGAAGAGAAGATGAAACTGGAATGTTTTAGAAAAGGTTATGTGTTTATTCGAATATGGATATTGAATGTTTCTCCTACCTAGTGTTGTAAAACAGATCTAGATGTATGATGGAAATGAATATTGGATATTATAGATAATAGAGAGCATGTAACTCTGCCTTCAGCCAATACTTGATTGGATATGCTAACAGGAGAACTAGGATTTACCTGAACAAACACAGGCTGTTCATTTGAATGCAGTAGCCGTGTGTATAGAGTACTGGGGGCTTAGGTAAAAGACCTGAGCCCCACCCAGAAACTTAAGAATCATTTATTCAACAAATATCCCTGGAGTCTGTGAATTTTAGGGTCCATACTGTTAAGTCCATACATGTGCCATGTATTTTGCAAGGCACTTATTGTTGATGAAGAAATGAATGTGGTGAAACCCATGTGAAATTGTTCACTACAGATTAGTAAATTAGCACAAGTACGCCCATTCTTACCTTGCTGACTGGGTCATCTGTCCCTGTCAGGGATTGGAAATTTGAAAAGAGGCTTTGATTCTGTAGGAAGGTGCTGTGGGGTTGGGAGAGAGATAAATGCCAGCCACACCTAAAAGCAGAATCTTTGACATGGTGAAAAAATGTGAAACTGTTCACTACAGATGATCTGGTAAGCAAAAAGTAAGCCCTGTGCTTACCTTGCCTATTGGATAATCTGCCCCTGGTGAAGACAAGACAACTTTTGGAGAACCTGACTAGATCAGATGGATACCTTCAGCAGGCCTGAATGGCTGGTACCTGAGTAACCTCGCCCTGAGGACTCTTTGCCCTACTGAAGGACTAGTTGCTAATGACTGTTTTAGACCAATAAAATGATTGGGAGGGGGAAGTGATCCTCCAAGTATCGAAGAACTATGAATAGAAAAGCCAGGGTGGGGGGGGGGGTGCTGTGGTGCTATAGATCGCTTTTATATGGCCTTTCCAGCTATGATCTTATAACTCCAACCAAATGATTGGGTGGGACTATTCAAATAAGGTGCATGTGGCCCACTAAGGGGATTGGACAGATTGCCAATAATGCAAATAAGGTGCATGGCACCTCTGTAGGGGTAGGACTGTGCAAATAAGGTATATGGAACCCTAATGAGGGGATTGGTCAGTTTTGCCATCATGCTAGGCTTAAAATGAGCCATCCCAGAGGTAGAAGTGGGGAGCTCACTACCACCAAGATGAAGAGACGGGAGCAGAGTGTGTCCTTGGACCTGGGATCCCTGTGCTAAGAACTTCCTAGACCCAGGAGTCAGAGAGAGCTGTAACACCGGAGATGGTGCAAGATGGCAAGAAGTGGCAGCAGACAAACAGCGGCAACAGAATCAAGAGACAGGTGTGAGACAGTGCAGTGGGCTTCCTGGCCCACAGAGCAAGGCTGTTACAGTAGGTGTGGTACAGTGGGTGTGCCAACCCATGGAGCTAGAGAGCTGAGTGCCTTCAGGCAGGAGGCTTACTGGTGGAGTGGGTGCTTCTGGGCACTTGTGTGCAGAGCTAGGCTTGCTGACCCGTGGAGCAAGAAAGCTGAGCACCTTTGGGCTCTTTACTGGCAGAGTGGGGTGCCTTCTGGAATTTATTGGTGTAGCTAAAGAGCTTTGTAATACTTGCCTGAGCAGAGCAGAGGCCAGGCTGAGGGGCCGAGAGGCCGAGGGCCAGAGAGAAGCCTGCCTGCAGGTATGGCTGAGAAGAAGCTATCCTAATCGAAGAATTGTATCCTGAATTGTAACCTGTTACTTCCTTAATAAACTCTGTAACTGTAAGTACCGTTTGTGAGTTCTGTGTGGCCATTGCAATGAATTCTCAAACCCAGCAGAGAAGAGAGTACTGTGGGAAGGATGGCTGGTGTGAGAATTGGTAAAAAGGTTGGAGAGAGGAGGTATGTCTGACCTCTGCTTTGTAGGAATCAGCCTTGCGCTCATGCTGACGGTGATTCTCTCTCCCCCTCGTGAAGTTAGAGGAGGTCAGGTGACACATTTGTCCCCAGGTGCCATTTTTTACCTCACCTCTTGGTTCTTGGTCCTCACCTGGCAAAGTGGAGCTAGCAGGACCTGTGCAGTCAGACTTATTGGAGTTTGAACTCATGTTCCATTGTCTGCTTGCTGTGTGAACTTGGGTGAATGACTTAGCCTCTCTGAGTCTCAGTGTCCTCATCTGAAAAATGGGGACAATAATCCCTACCTCAGAATTGTCAGGTGGGTCAAATAAGACGGAACGGAAGCTGCCAGGCACAGGGTAGTTTGCTGAGTAAGCAAGTCTCTGTTTTGCCCACGGTATCACTGTGTCTCTGCATTAAGAAACAGCATGAGATTGTCACTGTCTGCCTGTGCCACCTCAGCTGCATCTTGAAGTAGACCCAGATCTGCCTGGGGGTTGTCCTGAAAGCCCACTCTCATGGGCCACAGCTGCCCTTCTGGGGGTAAGAGGTTCCTGCCGAGAGGCAGGCACAGCCTCCTGGTCCTGTATCTCCAGAACTTTCTGGAATCATCTGACAGATGCCTGCAAGGCTCGGTGGCCTGGTGTGGATGGGTACCTCTTCAACCCAACATGCTCTCCAGATCTGGCCCTGGGCATGAAGCCCCTTTCCCTGCAGGAAAAGTGCCTTGCAGAGAGCATATATTACACTGAGCAACATATTGTGTTTATTTGGGGGGGGGGGTGGTTCTTGTCCATCCTCAGAAGCCCCTGCTCAGTACCCTCAGGAGCTGGCCCATCCCCACATGGGAGCTCATGCCCCTGACCCTGTCCCGGGTGTGGGAGGTCATGTGGCCTCTGCCCCGACTGAATCTGCCCATGGCATGTCGGGTCCCACACATGCCTGCGCCCACCCAGTGACGGTGCTGTTCTGTGGTGTCCACCTAGTGCTTGGGGTTTGGGGCAGACTCAGACGTCTGCCCACCTGTGCTCCCTCTGTGCCCCTAGCCCCCAGCTGATTTTGCCCCTGCTCTCCTGCCCCGTTACTGCCTGGGGCAGGGTCAGGGGAGCAGGAGGCGTCAACTGAGGTTTCTGGCCCCTTGCTTCATGCTCACTGGCGCGCCCTCCTAAAGACAAGCTCTGAGGGGACCTCACTTCTGCCCGGGAACTCTTCAGGGCTGCCCGGTATTCAAGGAATGAGAACAGAGCAACTCAGCTGAGCAGTCAAGACCTGCATGGTGGGGTCCCCCTCGTGTGTCCTCTCAGCCCGGCAGGAGCGCCCACTCCTGGTGCTTCTCAGACCACAGATGCTGTGGTGGGGCTCCACTCATACCACGCTGCTCGCCTGCGCTGGCCACTTTTTCTGGTCCCCTTTTTATCAGCGTTCTGCCCACCTCCGGCTCCTCTGTCCTTTCTGAAGTCCCTTGCCACCCCAGGCCACGTGGTCTCCCCCTCCTCCTCCTGCCCGACACGCCTCCCCTGACTCTGAGCTGCGTCCCAGCTCTCACTTCCCCGCTTTGTCTGCCTTCGGGGCCCACCTCACTGGGCACACAGTGTGCTCGGAGAGACAGAGAGCCGTGTGGTAGGCGCCAGCGGCCGTTTTGATGGCCTGGCGGGGGCACGGGGCTCCCAGTCATTCTCCTGGTGGCTGAACGGGTGCTGGTGGGAACGTTGAGCCTGACCACTCCTTTTTCTCTGCAGTTCACCTCTGGTCTGTGAGTCGTGTTGTGCTTTTCAGTTTTCTCAAGGCATACGCTACTGTGAGAGTTTCCACTTTCCCTGACAGGGATGCCCCTTTCTCCCTGCTGGCTGCAGGAGGTTTGGGGTTCTCTCCCGTCCACTCTGAAGCACCGAGGAATGGTGATGAATGGTATCCCCGTACTGAAGGGGCGCTCAGCAGGGTGCCTGAGTGGCCAGGGCAGTGTGGGTGGGGCCTGTGGTGTGAGGGGTGGGGTGGGCCGGGTCAGCACCTGCACCATCACCTTTTCCGGTGTTGAGGAACCCTCCGTCCTGGGAGTGCCCCCTTGAGACGGTGGCAACTGGAGCAGGCGGAGCTGGCATCCCCACCCCCAGCCTGTGGCCTGTCCTCCCCAGGTGGTGCTGTCTCAGCACTTTCAGATGCTGTCTTCATGGTGGCTGTTAGAGCAATGAGAAGATGCTAGAAGGCAGTGCCCTGACAGGCCCTCGGGGTGGGCGAGAGCCGCAGATGCAGGCTTTGGCAGGTAGACCCCAGACTGGGTGTGGGCCCTGCCCACCCTCACTTGGACAGCCACAACTGTGCCCTGCTCACGACTGCTGGCTGACTAAATGAACCAAGGCTCATTTCTACAAGACAAGCCTCTCTTTTCCCACTGTTCTGTTCACGGTCAGCGGGAATGAGGGTTTCGACTGGTAAATGTGGGCAAAACCCTGCATGGGTTTATCTACACAAGGGCCATAAAACAGGGGTGCAAAGGGCAGAATAGGCCCCGGGCCTGTGTCACCCCCCAAGTCCTGGCTGCCCCTCCTGGGTGGCCTGGTGATGATCTGCCCCTCACTGGTCACCTCCTGGAGGTTGGCCGAGGACCTGCTGGGCTTGATGCAGCCAAGAGAGAAGGTGGGTTAGCTAGGCCGGACAGCATGAGGAAGGGGCTAGACCCAGGTGGGGTAGTCCCTGAAGAGGGGTTGGTGCCCAGACACCTTGTGAGGGACACAGTGTGGTAGTTGGCAGCTGTGAGGCCCAAGACCTCATCTGGAGGGTGGCATGGCTTTTCCAGTCTTGGAATCAGGAAAGGGGCTTGCTGGACTGGGGCCTTCTCTGGGTCAGTGGAGCCCAGCAGAGGGGTAAGGGTGGCACCTCTCCCTCAGGGGGGCTTGTTCTGCCTAATGGGAGGGTGTCAGGTCAGTGCATCAGTCCTGGTCCTGCCCGGTGACAGACCAGAGGGCTGGATCCACTCACCCGTGAGTGGATGTGTGTGGGGATCACCACATGGGATTTACCTGTTGCCTGAGGTTCAGTTGGGAGAGTGACCTTCTCAGTTGCCTCTGTGATGTGGGTGGGCCAGGCCACAATCATGCTCACCCAGCATTGTCCAGGCTGTGTCCTGGGTGTCTAGCCCCAGGCTGGCTGCTGGGGACAGAGAGCCCTGTCCTCAGGGAGCTCAGCCCTGAGGGGATGGAGGTGCCGTCATGTGTACAGCAGAGGGGGCTTGTGTGGTCCTGAGGGAGTGTGAATGCAGGTCCTGGCTGAGAGAGGCCTGCGGGACGGCAGAGGCTGCTAGGTGCCTGAGGGCTGCCTTCAGAAGTCAGCGGGCTGCAGAATGGGTACAGGGCCAGAGTTTGAGGCTGGAAGGGCTGCAGGACTGGAACATTCCTCCACCCTCCACCCTGCCTTGGAAGCACCCATGGCGGGGAGGGATGCTGGCTCCTGCAGCACAAATCCCTGGGGTGGGGGAGGCTGGGAGCTGAGAGCCCTGACATGTGGCCCTGTCCTGTGGGCAGTCAGCCCTGCCAGGGAGGGAGGACAGGCTAGATCCCCACCCTGCACATACATGCACATATACACACATGCAGTGTGCACATACACGCACACACACCCACACACTAAGAGGGCTGTGACTTGGAGCGTGAGAAGCAGCCACAGAGAAGGTGAGAGGGAGAGCCAGAGAAGTTCGGACACTGGGGAGACAGAATGGGAGACCCAGAAACCTCGCTGGGGTCAGTTCCCCATCTGGGGGGCCGTCAGGCCCGGGGACGGAGTGCTCGGGCTAGGGCTGGGCCTGCTGAGTGTCTGGGTGGTCTTGGGTTTCAGAAGTCAGATGGTGGTGCAAGATTGGATGCAGGGGTGTGGGAAGGGCTCCCTGATCTGGCCTGTCCATGCCCACCTGACCCAGGGCTCTGGTCCCTCAAACCGGGCCCTCGGGGTTCTCTGAGCGTCTGTTGCTGGGAGGCCAGGCTGGCCACAGGGCTGCTGGTGGAGGAGCTGGGAGGGCACTGTCCACTGGTGAGGGGTACTACATCCACGGGCTGTTAGGGGTGTTGCCTGCCTCTTCCCAGGGTCAGGCCATGCTTGGTGTCCAGACAGAGGGACTTGGGGTAGTGCCCTGAGACCACTTTGCTGCTGTCTACAAGGTGTCTGTACATCTGCTCCCTTCCCAGTGAGGGGTCCAGACATAGCAAATGAGGGGCATTGTCCCCAGCTCTCCCCACTACTAGCTGCCCACCGTGTCTCTGCAGGGCAGGGCCTGATGGGGAAGGCCCTGTAGTGACAGCAGCAGTCTGCCCTTTCAGAGTGCAAGCTCACCGTGTGCCAAGCATTGTCCTAAGTGCTGCATATGAATTAGCTCATTTTATCTCAGGGCAGCGCCATGAGGTGGGGACTGCTATTAGCCCTTTATAGTGAAGACCTGAGGCTCAGAGAGGTTGAGCAACTTTCCCGAGGGCGCCCAGCTCTAACAGTGGGGACTGCCTGTCTCCTGGGCCTGTGCTCTTAGGTCAGAAGTCAGAGGCAGCTTGGGGTTTGAACCCAGGCTCCTTGTGATTTTAGCAGTGCTCTGACCTCAGTTCTGCTGCTATTCCTCATCTCTCAGGGAGTCTCTGGGGTTCTGTGATTAAGAGGGCGGGCCTTGGCATGGCACCTGGTGGTGAGGGGTGGAAGGGGCCTTGCTTCGAGTCCCCCCAGCCCCAAGCACTGCCATCATCACCTTGTCCATTTCAGTCTTTCTCTAAACAGTCCTGAAAGCACCTTCTGGGTCACCCTGCAAGCTCTGCTCAAGCCCAGCCTGCCCTGGATGTGGCCACACAGGGGTGCCCGTGTGCCTCATATACCCCTCCTAGTCCATGTCCTGGGGACAGCTGAGCCCCCAGAGGTGCTGTGATGCAGGTCTTCATCTCTGCCATCTCCAAGCTGTGTCCTGCAGCATGGTCTCGACCCATGTTGCCCTGCCCCCGGGCGCTGGGGATGGCAGTTCTCAAACTTGGCTGCTTGTCTGTCCCTCCCCTTGCCAGCTCCATGACAGCACCATTATTTCTCCTGGTGTGGATCGGGTTGTGTCCCCCCCCCAAAAGTTATGGTGCAGTTCTAACCCCTGTACCTCTAAATATGATATGATAAATATGATTTGGAAATAGGGGGTTTCTTCTGTTACGTTAGTGAGGCCGTACAGGAGTAGAATGTGTCCTAAACCTAATCCCTCTGAGTGGTGGGTTATGAAAAGAGCAGAATAGGGGAAGACAGACACACACATTGGGGAAGACAGACACCTTGTCAGGATCATCTGCAAGCCCAGGAAGGCTGAGGATTTCTGGCAGTTACCAGAAGCTGAAAGAGACGAGGATAGACCTTCCCCTAGAGCTGATGCCCTGATTTGGACTTCTAGACAATAAATTTCTGTTCTTTAAAGCTCCCCACTTGTGGCAATTTTTGGTCATGGCAGCCCTAGGACTACAAAGACATCTCCCAAGGCCTCTGTGGTCCTTTCTCACCTCTAAACAGTCCCTCCTTCTTGGTCAGAATTACCTGAAGGGCCCCTTGGCTCATCCATTCAGGGGCTGGAGTCCAGGCCAAATCCAGGAGGCCCTGAAGCCCAAGATCTTTCTTCTCATTGGCCAGTCCCCGTACTTGGCCAAGGCAGAGTTTCCCACTGCCTCATTCCTGACATGAGCCCCCTTCCCTGGGTCCCCTGGGCTACTCATTTACCTGGTAGAACTGATATTTCAAATAATTTACCTAGTATCTATGCACTTGTGCTTTCACTTCCTCATTCAACCTTAACATCCTCCTAATGTGAGGCTCAGCCCCTCTACTCATGGCTTAGGTGAACGTGCATGAAATGTTAAAGTCCTCTGGTAAAGTCCTCACTAGACGTGTGCTAGGGTGAAGTACTCTAGGTCGCCAGGAAAAGGAATGATTCATGTTGTGTAGGAAAAGGAAGTCGAGGAACGGTCTGTAGAGGAAGAAGCATTTAGGATGGGTCTTGAGGGATGAGTAGGAGTTTGAAAGCCGGGGAAGAGGAAGAAGGCTGTGTCAGGAAAAGGGAACCAGCGTGTGCAAAGTTAGAGAGTAGGAATGGGCAGGGCGATGTGAACAGAGAAACGGGAGTATGAAGGTGCCATCCTGGTGTGTGTGTGTGTGTGTGTGTGTGTGTGTGTGTGTGTGTGTGTAGCTCACAATTGGACTTGATTCACAGGTAGGGGAAGCATGGCAGTATTTCAGCAGCCCAGGGACATACTTATTGCTGAATCTGGTCTGGAAGGTGGGTTGGGGAAAGAAGAGCTTGGAGGCAGGGAGACCAGTTGGCTGATAAGGGGTGTGGGCCAGATATAGGAGGTGGCTGTGGGGACACAATATTTACTGGCTGAAGGGCTTTGGGGAAGGAAGACTTGTAGTGCCTCCCAGGCTGCGCCCTGAGGTGGAGCCGTCTCCAGGAGACCCCAGGTGTGCCTGTTTTCAAGTTTTTCCAAGATGCCATGCCGTATAGGTGGTCCAGAGGCACCTCACTGTCCTGATGTAACTTTCTCAGCGTACCTTTCTGTGCAGTCCCAGCCGGGAGCGCCATTGCATTGGCAGAGCAGGAAAAGTTATTAACGAGGCGCTGGAGAGCTAGAAGTAAGTGAGCACAGTCCTGCCCTGCGTTTCCTGTGTCTCCAGGAGCAGGGGATCGGGCTTGATTCGTTAACTGACAGAGGGATGTGGCCCCAAGAGAATGCATGACACCGCCGTCTTCCCCTCCTGCGTTGGCGCCACACAACCCGCCTGGAGCAGCTGCCGTCTGCCCCAGTGGCTACAGTTGAGCATCCCATGGGGCCCTCTGCCCTGCTCTTATTGGGGCCCTATGCTGGGTTGAGCCGGGAGTCCAGAGGGTGTGGGCCTCCTAGCCTGATGGGGCCCCAGGAGAGAAGCCCAGGCACTGCTGCCTGAGAGATGCCTGAGGTCCGGCCTATCTGGAGCAGCACCGTCCACCCCACTGTCCCCTTGGTGCCCTCTAAGCTCTCTGCGGAACCGTCCTCAGAGGGGAGGATTGGCTTTAAGAAGCTCCCCTTCTCCCAGTAGTGGGATGTGGGTTTACCTTTTGGAGAACATGAGCATCATGGGACGCTGGGCAAATTTGCAGACTCCGTGTCTCGCCCCAGTGGTACTCACTTCCTGGAGTGTTAGGCGTGTGACATAGTTGTTGCTCTGCTACGACAAGCCGGGCACTGTGCTAGGTGCTGTGGTGTGGACAGTGCAGGGGCTGCTCCTCAGGGGCCGGGGCCTGGAGAGGGAGCCTGGCCGTCACAGCCACACAGGGAAGCGGATGGTTACAAGTGCTGGTGAGTGGTGTGGAGGCCCAGTGCCGATGTGACGGGCGTTTGTAAGACGGGCCCAGGGGTCTAGGGGGGACTAGGGGTTGGGAAGGCTTCTCCTGAAAGAGTAATAGTGACCCACAGAGTGTACAGACAGATGAGGGCAGGAGCACTTTAGGTAGCAGGAGATGTCTGTGAGGAGACCCGGGAGTGGGTGGGCAGAGCTTGGGGCTCTGAGTCACTCTGCACATGGAGGGGCTGGAACGCAGGGCCTGTAGCATGGGTTGTGAGGGTCTTGAGGCCCCTCTTAGGGTGTGGCTTTATTTTGAGGACAATGGGAGGCCCATTCAGGGTTTTAAACAGGGGTGGCCCAGTCTGGTTTGTGGACAGACTGGATGGTAGGGTGGTGGGGAGAGGCGGATGTGTGGGTCCAGTGGGAGGCCAGGGAGGTTGGATTAAGGTGATGGCAGTGGGGTTGGAGAAAAGTTGACAGATTCAGAATCTATATTGAGCTAAAACCTCCAGGACCTGGTGGTGGCTTTGGTGCAGAGGATCAAGGAGAGGGAAGGACCAAGAGCGAGGGCGTGGGTGCAGTGCCACTTCACTGAGGCTGGAAGGCAAGGGAGGCACAGTGCCCATCCCAGGGAGCTCCGGGTTATTCATGGAGTCACCAAGTGGAGACATCACGCTGTGGTTGTCTGGGGGTCAGGAGCCCAGGGGAGGCTTGGGGGCTGCAGTGATGTCTGTGGACCCATGGACAGGGATTGGGTCACGTATGAAGATAGACGATGATTCTGCACAGAGGGGTTATAAGTGATGAATCTGGGTCTGGGAGAAGGTGAGAGGTGGGGGAGTCCCGAGCTCACGAGCAGGGGCTGGCCTCAGACAGGGGAAGCTCCACTTCAGCTTTTGGGGCAAGGCCGAGGCGAGGGTCATATAATGGCAGGTAGGTGTGAAGGTTTGTCGGCAGGAAGCCGAGTGAGTAACCTTGGGATGACAGCCTCAGTCTTATCTGAAGAATGAAGCAAGGGAGAACTCATATGGGTAGAGAGGGAAGTGGGGCTGGAGGAGGAAGGACATGTGGGAGGGACTGTGGGTCTGGAGGAAGTGGGGGAGCAGTGGGAGAGGTTGAAAGACAGGATGGCGGTCAGGGGTCTGCCCGCACCCGCCAGGGAGAGGCTGGCTGACCCTCGCCTCCGGGAGGCCCTCCGTGGGGTGTGGCGGGCAGGCTGGGGGCCCTGCAGGGCTGCCCTCAGACCTCTCTCTGCCCCCTGCTGGACGCTCGTCTTTGTACAGCCCTGCCACCCGTTTCCCCCGTTTTATAGTTTTGTTTACCTTCTGAATGTCTTAATAAAACATGAGGAATATTTATTCTCCACAAATCAATAATTTACTATGAGTTATGACAATACTACATTTGGTCAATTATTCATCTACTATAAAGTATTTATAAATGTTACCTTAATTTAAAGCATTAGCCATTAGAACTCAAATATTAATAAAACTGATATGGTTTAAAGGAGGAAAGGAAGGGCACAGTTAACGAGGTGGCTGGGGTGTGTGTGTGTGTGTGTGTGTGTGTGTGTGTGTGCGTGCATGTGAGTGCGTGCTCATGGCTGTTGGAGACAAGATGGTTGGAGCAAAGAGATGACACCAGGGGCCCGTGCTAGTGGGAGTATCTGCTGGGTGGGCAGGGTACTGTGCCCCTGGTGTTGGCCTGTGTCCTCCCTTGCAGAGAGAAGTTACCCTCTGGGCAGAACAGAGCTGAGCCCGGGTCTGTCCGGAGCCTGCCTCTCCATTCCCCTGCTGGGACCAGTGGAGCCTTGGCCAGGCTTCTTGCAGTGAGGACACGTGCCTGCTTCCACCCAGGTGAGGGCCCTTTCTTGCCTTGTCCACCTGGAATAGTGCTGTTGTTCTTTACAGGTGGTAGCCAGAGGGCAGCTTACCACATGAGCTGCTGACTGAGGGGGCAGGTGGTCTCACAGCAGCAAGGGCTGCACTGGCTGACCTTGTCTGCCTGGGACCAGGACTGGTCCTGCAGGAGGGGCAGGGGTGGATGTGTCTGGCATGCAGGAAGTGGCCAGGCATCAGTACCAGGTGGTGGCACTGGCCTCGAGGAATTGTACCTGTCTTCTATACAAGCCTCCTTAGGAACTGCTTTCCCAAGCTTTGGCCTGAGAATGGCCAAGGTTGAGGGAAGTGATGGGGATGGAGGAGAGTGGGCCTGGACATGTGGTAGTGCCCAGAGTGAACCTTGATGTCTCGGGGCACCTTTCTTCTCTCCAGTGGCCACCTGCAGGCACCGGGTAACTTGGGGAGCCAAGGATTTGCCTTCCTGGGACATGAGCTAAGCTGGGAGCTGCCCTGGAATTTCCAGCCAGGCAATGGTTGGGTCGAGTCAAATGTAGAGCCCTGGGCTCTATCTTCTGCTAGCCACCGTCTCTTCCCTGGACTGGCTGCTGAGGTCTGATGCCCTCTGTGCCATTCTCTGGCTTTGTAACCTAGGCCAAGCCATCAGCCCTTTCTGTGCTTTTCTTCTCTCACTGGGGATCAAAAAACTCTTCTGGAGTGACAGTTTCTAGGATGTTACCTGCCCTGTGATGTGGCCAATGCTGTGCCTGACACGGCCGACCCCTGAGAGAGCTCTGTCTCTTCAGAAGCCTGGATTAGCAGGAAGCTAACATCTCTTTGTGGGGAGTTGGTGGGGTTGTGATTGTGGGGCTGCTTCTGGGGTGCTGGATGAGCCCCCTGGCTCCTCTCATTGGGTGTGCGTCTTTCCTCCCGTCTCTTGGGAAGCCATGGACTAGGCTGGAGACCTCTGCAGAGACCCTCTGCTCCCCTGGCTGCAGAGCTGGGGTGAGGGGCTTGAAGCCTTGCATGACATACCCTGTATGTCCTCACATCCCCGTGAGTGAGTCATTCTCCAGCAGCCTTATCCATCCATCAAGGCTGCATTGTTGTAACTGAGAGAGGGAGGTCAGCTTTATGACCATATGATATTGGAGGCAAAGGATGAAAACAAAAGCTGTTATCTTCTCGGAGCTACAGAACACCCTCTGAGCACCGAGCTGGAGAGGGAGCAACAGTGATGCCTTGTAGACTCCTGCGCCATGCCGGGCAGTGCAAAAGGCACTTCATGTACAAAGATCTTTCATGGAACATGCACAACAGCCTGTGAAGTGGGCACTGTCGTCTTTATTCGATCTAATGGAAGACAGGGCCCAGAAAGGCCCAGGCCCTTGCCATGGCAGTTGTTGTTGTTAGGTGCCGTCGAGTCGGTTCTCACTCACAGCGACCCGATGTACAATAGAACGAAACACTACCCGGTCCTGTGCCATCCTCACAATTGTTGCTATGCTTGAGCCCATTGCTGCAGTCACTGTGTCAATCCATCTCGTTGAGGGTCTTCCTCTTTTTCGCTGACCTGCTACCAAGCATGATGTCCTTCTCCAGGTACTGATCCCTCCTGACAACGTGTCCAAAGTATGTAAGACACAGTCTCTCCATCCTTGCTTCCATTCTGCTTGTATACGGCAGGGCCTGGTCCAAACCATGGCTGCGGGCCCCGAGGCTGGGGTTCAGTCAGTGGCAACTCTCTCTATAACCAGGGCAGGGGTTGTGTAGTGTCCTATCCCAGGAATGATCATCACACAACCTTGATTAAGCTAATAGCTGATTTGGCTTTGATCTGATGTATTTTGATCTTATTATTTTTATGTTAGGAGCTTCCAAATAACCATCATTTCAACAGTGCCCCAATTAGCAGGCCATTCACAGTGGATTGGAAATTGATTCTCACTGGGCCTCTCCATTAGTGCCTGGGAGAGGCTTCCAGCCTTAATTACCCTCCCTGCTCTCTGAGGCTGGCAGCTCCGCAGCCAAGGAGCTTGGTGGTGCTGCAGGTGGTGGTATGAAGGGTGGAGCAGCCGTGCCAGCTTCACTGTTGGGGAGGGCTGCCGGCAGCTACGGGTTGTAAACTACTAATATTTTCAATACTTTGTGTGTGACTCTGATGGGGGCAGTGAGGTGATTGGGCGGTGAATGTCCAGGGAAAGGACAGCACCCTGATATCTGCGTAGCCTTGCCTGTGCTCAGTGCTGAGCTGGCCCAGTGTTCCCGTCAGCTCTGCTGCACAGATTCTTCTTCCAACTTAATAGGAAGCAAAGGCTCAGAAACAAGACATGCCCACAGCCACCCAGCTCCTTACCAGAGGAGCCCAAACTGGAACTTAGGTCTGTGAGATTCTCGTGTACTTTCTGCTGCTCCTGAGCCTCGATAAGCCTAAGCCCAGCCAAGAAACTGACGTCTCTGGCTGCCCACTGGGCAGGAGCAGGGTAACCAAGAGATGAGATCCATCTGTCAATCTCTCTCTCTCTTGCTCTTTCAATCTCTCGGAAGATCCAGTTGCCTCAGCCTGGCACTTGAGACCCACCACAGTCAGCCTCAGCCTCCTGAACTCCCGCCTGGCTGGGCAAATATCTGTTCCCTGAACACGCTCCCTGCCGTCCAGCCTCTGTGTCTTTGTCCACACTGCCCCCTCCACTCACACTGCTCTCCCCTATCTCTGCCCCTCTGGGTCCTTTCCTTCCTTTGCAGCTCCAGGTGAGCGCCAGTGATCTCCCTCTCCCCTTCCTGAGGGGTGTCTGTCTGGGCGAGCGAGCAGTGGGCCTGTTACCTCGACAGATTCTAAGCTCCTCAGAGGTGTGATCTGTGGTCATTGGGATCCTGCCCTGCAGTGCTCAGCACAGGGGTTTGTATGTAGTGGGTGTGCAGGTGTGCACATGAAACATGTAGGAGGAGAGGGACGGTGTGCAGGTGTATGCGTGAAACGTGCAGGAGGAGAGGACGGGTGTGCATGTGCATGAAACGTGCAGGAGGAGAGGGATGGGTGTGCAGGTGGGTGAGTGAAACATGCAGGAGGAGAGACAGGTGTGCAGGCGCGTGCGTGAAATGTGCAGGAGAGGGACGGGTGTGCAGGTGCGTACATGAAACGTGCAGAGGAGAGGGACGGTGTGCAGGTGCATGTGTGAAACATTCAGGGGGAGAGGGACAGGTGTGCAGGTCCGTGCGTGAAACATGCAGGAGAGAGACGGGTGTGCAGGTGTGTGTGTGAAACGTGCAGGAGGAGAGGGACGGTGTGCATGTGTGTGCAGGGGGGAGAGAGACAGGCGTGCAGGTGTGTGTGTGAAACATGCAGGAGGAGAGGGACGGGTGTGCAGGTACGTGTGTGAAATGTGCAGGAGAAGAGGGACGGTGTGCAGGTGCATGTGTGAAACATGCAGGGGGAGAGGGACGGGTGTGCAGGTGCGTGCGTGAAATGTGCAGGAGGAGAGGGACGTTGTGCAGGTGCATGTGTGACACACGCAGGGGGAGAGGGACGGGTGTGCAGGTGCGTGCGTGAAATGTGCAGGAGGAGAGGGACGGTGTGCAGGTGCATGTGTGAAACATGCAGGGGGAGAGGGACGGGTGTGCAGGTGCGTGCGTGAAATGTGCAGGAGGAGAGGGACGGTGTGCAGGTGCATGTGTGAAACATGCAGGGGGAGAGGG
Organism: Dugong dugon; assembly: GCA_030035585.1. Taxonomy (NCBI): domain Eukaryota; kingdom Metazoa; phylum Chordata; class Mammalia; order Sirenia; family Dugongidae; genus Dugong; species Dugong dugon. The sequence continues at coordinate 11,229,032 of CM057468.1, read as the reverse complement.
ACGGCTGTGCAGGTGTGTGCGTGAAACATGCAGGAGGAGAGGGACAGGCGTGCAGGTGCGTACGTGAAACATGCAGGGGTAGAGGGATGGGCCGCTGTTAGCACTTGTTGAGGCGAGGCACTGGGCGGGGCCATGGGAATTACGGTGCTCTACCAGATGAGGGAACTGTAGCTCAGGGAGGGTCTGGACCTCAGAACCTGCTCCTGTGAAGTGGAGGCAGGGCTTCCCATCAGAAGTCAGGGAGAGACCTGGGGGAGCTGGACGGGCCAGGAGACAGGGCCTGTGGTGATGGCGATGGTCACAGTGAAGGCCCCCCTTGGGGTCCCTGGGACGGGATGCTGTTCCCTCTGCAGCCCCAGGGCTGGGGTACGTGAACACTGTATGCCCCCAGTGATGGGCAGTTTATTCTGTAAGGTTCCTTCTAAAAAGTATAAAGGCAATGTGTGGGCATTGAAAAAGCATGTGAAAGAAAAGAAAGAAAAAATGGATTCATCATCACAGCGCCTTGTTCCTTAGTGGCTTCTCTTGCCTTCCTCATATATATACTTGTTAATTGCCATCACGTTGGCTCCAGCTCACGGAGACCTTACGTACAGCAGAGCAAAACATTGCCTGGGCCTGCCCCATCTTCACAATTGTTATGTTTGAGCCCATTGTTGCAGCCACCACGTCAATCCATGTCATGGAGGGTTTTGCTTGTTTTCACTGACCGTCTACTCTATCAAACATGGTGTCCCTCTCTAGCAAATGGTCTTTCCTGCTGAGGTGCCCATGCTTCTAAGGAGCATGCTTTTTACTTAGTGGTGATAGTGGTGAGTGTGTAATTTCCTGCCCTGGATTTTCACTCAGCCCCCACCCTTGTATACATGGCACCATGGACAGAGAACTAGGTGGCATTTCAGGCCAGCCCTGCCGCTGGTTGGTTGTGGGGCCTCATATTCTAGTTATCTGTAAAACGGAGGCCGTGATTGCCATCCTCAGGGATGCGAGGGGAATAAAGTGGCTTAAGGTACCTTAAGTGCTTGATAGAGTATTTAGAAAGAGAAGATTTTCACACAATATTCACTCCTCTCACATAGCTTTCATACTTATCTATTATTGGAGGATTTTTCCCCTTTTCTAAAGGAATTACATGCTCCTGATAAGAAATTTCGGAAAAATACAGAAAAGGAAAACCATTTCCTGCCTCTTATAAAAATGTGGTCACTTTAACATCTTGCTATTTTCCTTCCAGTCTTTCTTTCATGAATATTGAGTTTTATTTAATTGACATCATAAAATACATACAATTTTGTATTGTTTTTCCCATAACTTTTTTTTAACTTATATTTTCATTTTTGTTCATGCATGAGTTACTCTAAAGGAGCTTTCTTTTTTTGGGGGGGGGGCTATTTTTTACCTTGTTTAAATTTTTTATTGTTTAGATGAAGTTTACATTTCAAGTTTGTTTCCCATACAAAAATTTATACATACATTGTTATGTGACCCTAATTACTCTCCCCATACTATGACAGCACACTCCTCCTTTCCACCCCTGATTCACCATGTCCATTCAACCAGCTCCTAACCTTCTCTGCCTTCCCATCTCGCCTCTGGACAGAAGCTGCCTGTCTGGTCTCTTGTATTTACTTGAGCTAAGAGGCACACTCCTCACGAGTATCCTTTTATGTCCCACAGTCCAGTCCAATCCCTGTCTGAAGAGTTGGCGTTGGAAATTGTTTTAGTTCTGGGCTGATAGAGAATCTGGGGGCCATGCCTTCTGGGGTTCCTCCAGTCTCAGTCAGACCATTAAGTCTGGTCTTCTTACTAGAATTTGAGTTCTGCCCCCTGTCTTTCTCCTGCTTCATCCGGGACTCTCTGTTGTGTTCCCTGTCAGGGTGGTCATTGGTGGTAGCTGGGCACCATCTAGTTCTTCTGGTCTCAGGCTGATGAAGTCTCTGGTTTATGTGGCCCTTTCTGTCTCTTGGGCTACTACTTTCCTTGTGTCTTTGGTGGTCTTCATTCTCCTTTACTCCAGGTGGTTGGGACCAATTGACGCATCTTAGATGGCCACTTGCAAGCTTTTAAGACCCCAGATACCACTCACCAAAGTAGGAAGCAAAACACTTTCTTAATAAGATTTGTTATGCCAGTTGACCTAGATGTCCCCTGAAAGCATGGGGACAACTACCCAGACTCTTACCCTGCTATTCTGTCCCTCAAAGTGTTTGACTGTAGTCAGGAAACTTCTTAGGTTTGGTTTAGTCCAGTTGTGCTGACTTCCCCTATAGTGTGTGCTGTCCTTCCCTTCACCTGAGATAAAACTTGTCTACTATCTACTTAGTGAATAACCCTCACCCTCCCTCCCTACCCTTGTAACCATCAAAGAAATGTTTTCTTCTGTGTTTAAACCTTTTCTTGAGTTCTTATAATAGTGGTCTTGTACAATATTTGTCCTTCTGTGACTGACTAAATTCACTCAGCATAATGCCCTCCAGATTCCTCCATGTTATAAGATGTTTCACAGCTTCATTGTTCTTTATCATTGCGTAGTATTCCATTGTGTGGATATACCATAATTTGTTTATCCATTCGTCTGTTGATGGCCACCTAGGTTGTTTACATCTTTTTGCTATTATGAACAGTGCTGCAATGAACACGGGTGTGCATGTATCTATTCGTGTGATGGCTCTTATTTCTCTAGGATATATTCCAAGGAGCGAGATAGCTGGATCATATGGTACTTCTATTTCTAGCTTTTTAAGAAAGCGCCAAATCGATTTCCAAAGTGGTTATACCATTTTACATTCCCACCAACAGTGTATAAGTGTTCCAGTCTCTCCACAATCTCTCCAGCATTTATTATTTTGTGTTTTTTGAATTAATGCTAGCCTTGTTGGGGCAAGATGATATCTCATTGTAGTTTTGATCTGCCTTTCTCTAATGGCTAATGATCATGAGCATTTCTTCATGTGTCTGTTAGCCGCCTGAATATCTTCTTCGGCGAAGTGCCTGTTCCTGTCCTTTGCCCATGTTTTGGTTGGGTTATTTGTCTTTTTGTTGTTGAGGTTTTGCAGTATCTTGTAGATTTTAGAGATTAGACGCTGCTCGGATTTGTCATAGCCAAAATTTTTTTCCCAGTCTGTAGGTTGTCTTTTTACTCCTTTGGTGAAGTCTTTGGATGAGCATAAGTTTGATTTTTAGAAGCTCCCAGTTGTCTAGTCTCTCTTCTAGTGCTTGTGCATTGTCACTTATGGTTCATACTGTGTTTATGCCATGTATTAGGGCTCCTAGTGTTGTCCCTATTTTTTCTTCCATGATCTTTATTGTTTTTGATTTTATATTTAAGTCTTTGATCCATTTTGAGTTAGTTTTTGTGTACGGTGTGAGGTATGGGTCTTGTTTTAGTTTTTTGCAGATGGATATCCAGTTATGCCAGCACCGTTTGTTAAAGAGACTGTTTTTTCTCCATTTAACGGACTTTGGGCCTTTGTCAAATATCAGCTGCTCGTAGGTGGATGAATTTATGTCTGGATTCTCAGTTCTGTTCCATTGGTCTATGCATCTGTTGTTGTACCAGTACCAGGCTGTTTTGACTATTGTGGCGGTATAATAGGTTCTAAAATCAGGTAGTGTAAAGCCTCTCTGTTCTTCTTCTTCAGTAATGCTTTACTTATTCAGGGCATCTTCCCTTTTGATATGAAGTTGGTGATTTGTTTCTCCATCTCATTAAAAAAATGTGATTGGAATTTGGATCAGGATTACATTGTATCTGTAGATCACTTTGGGTTGAACTGACATTTTCACAATGTTGAATCTTCCTATACATGAGCAAGGTATGTTTTCCCACTTATGCAGGTCTCTTTTTGTTTCTTGCAGTAGTATCTTGTAGTTTTCATTGTATAGGTCTTTTACATCTCTGGTTAGATTTATTCCTAAGTATTTTATCTTCTTGAGGGCTATTGTAAATGATATTGATTTGGTGATTTCCTCTTTGAGATTCTTTTTGTTGGAGTAAAGGAATCCAACTGATTTTTGTATGTTTATGTTGTATCCTGATACTTTGCTGAAATCTTCTATTAGTTCCAGTAGTTTTCTTGTGGATTCTTTGGGGTTTTCTGTGTATGAGATGATATCATCTGCAAATAGAGATACTTTGAATTCTTCCCTACCAATTTGGATGCACTTTGTTTCTTTTCTAGCCTAATTGCTCTGGCGAGGACTCCAGCACAATGTTGAATAAGTAAGTGGTGATAAAGGGCATCCTTGTCTGGTTCTGGTTCTCAAGGGGAATGCTTTCAAAGTCCCTCCATTTAGGGTGATGTTGGCTGTTTGCTTTGTATAAATGCTCTTAATTATATTGAGGAATTTCTCTTCTATTCCTATTTTGTTGAGTGTTTTTATCATTAATGGGTGTTGGACTTTGTCAAATGCCTTTTCTGAATCAATTGATAAGATCACGTGGTTCTTGTCTTTTGCTTTATTTATGTGATGGATTACATTGATTGTTTTTCTAATGTTGAACCATCCCTGCATACCTGGTATAAATCCCACTTGATCATGGTGAATTATTTTTTTGATATGTTCCTGAACTTTATTGGCTAGAATTTTGTTGAGGATTTTTGCTTCAGTGTTCATGAGGGATATTAGTCTTTAATTTTCTTTTTTTGTGGTGTCTTTACCTGGTTTTGGTATCAGGGTTATGCTGGCTTCATGGAATGAGTTTGGGAGTATTCCATCCTTTTCTTTGCTCTGAAATACCTTTAGTAATAGTGGTGTTAACTCTTCTCTGAAAGTTTGTTAAAATTCTCCAGTGAAGCCATCTGGGCTAGGGCTTTTTTTTTGTTGGGAGTTTTAAAATTACCTTTTTGATCTCTTGTTTTGTTATGCGTTTATTTAGTTGTTCTACATCTGTTTGTGGTAGTTTAGGTAGGTAGTGAGTTTCTAGAAATTTATCCATTTCCTCTAGGTTTTCAAATTTGTTAGAGTACAATTTTTCATAGTCTTCTGTTAAGATTCTTTTAATTTCAGTTGAGTCTGTTGTGATATCACCCGTCTCATTTCTTATACGGGTTATTTCCTTCCTCTCCTGTTTTTCTTTTATCAGTTTGGCCAATGATTTATCAATTTTGTTGATCTTTACAAAGAACCAGCTTTTGGTCTTGTTAACGCTTTCTATTGTTTTTCTATTCTCTGTTTCCTTTAATTCTTCTGTAATTTTTATTTCCTTCTGGCACCTGAGGGCTTCTTTTGCTGCTCTCTCTCTACTTGTTCCTGCTCTCTTTCTACTTGTTCCAGTTGTAAGGTTAATGTTTTGATTATGGCCCTTTCTTCTTTTTGGATGTGTGCATTTAGTACTATAAAGTGACCTCTGAGCACTGCTTTTGCCGTGTCCCAAAGGTTCTGGTATGATGCGTTTTCATTTTCGTTTGATTCTGTGAATTTCTTTATTCCATCCTTAATTTATTCTATAACCCAATAGTTTTTTGAGCAAGGTATTGTTTAGTTTCTGTGTGTTTGATTTTTTTCCCTTTTTCTGTTGTTGTTTTCTATTTTTATGGCTTTATGGTCAGAAAAGATGCTTTGTAATATTTCAGTGCTTTGGATTTTTTTAAGGCTTGCTTTATGGCCTAATATGTGGTCTATTCTGGAGAATGTTCCATATGCATTGGAAAAGAAAGTATAATTGGTGCTGTTGTGTCGATATATGTCTATGAGATCAAGTGGGTTGATTGTAGCATTTAGATCTTCCATGTCTTTGTTGAACTTCTTTCTGGATGTTCTGTCCTTCACTGAAAGTGGTGTGTTGAAGTCTCCTACTATTACTGTGGAGCTATCTCTCTTTTCAGTGCTGTTAGAGTTTGTTTTATGTATTTTGGAGCCCTGTCGTCGGGTGCGTAAATATTTATTATAGTTATGTCCTCCTGGTGTATTGACCCTTTTATCATTGTATAGTGTCCTTACGTATCCTTTGTGGTGGATTTTATTGTAAAGTCTGTCTTGTCAGAGATTAATATTGCCACTCCTGCTCTTTTTTGAGTGTTGTTTGCTTGATATATTTTTTTCCATCCTTTGAGTTCTAGTTTGTTAGTGTCTTTAAGTCTAAGGTGTGTCTCTTGTAGGCAGCGTAAAGACGGATCGTGTTTTTCTATCCAGTCTGCCAGTCTGTGTCTCTTTGTTGGTGCATTAAGTCCATTTACATTCAGTGTAATTATTGATAGGTATGAGTTTAGTGCTGTCATTTTGATGTCTTTTTTTGTGTGTTGTTGACAGTTTCTTTGTTCCACTTAATTTTCTGTGCCGAATCATTTTTTCTTTATGTATTTTCTTTTCATATTTTTCATTGTTGTTGATTTTGTGTTTGCTGAGTCTTTATATTTTTCGAGTTTTTTTATTTTGACTTGCAGGATTGTTAGTTTCCTTTGCGGTTACCTTACTATTTACTCCTATTTTTTAAATTTTATACCAGTCTTTTATTTCTTTATATCGTGTTGACTTCCTCTCCATATTCAAAATCTATGTCTACATTTTTTAAGTCTTCTTTTTTGTTTGAATATTGTCATCTTTTACATATTGACACCTGTTTCCCTATTTTCAGTGTTTTAGCTTTGATTTATTTTTGTGACTTCCCTACCTGGGTTGATATCTGGTTGCTCTGTCCTTCGTTCTAGTCTTGGGTTGTTATCTGATATGACTGATTTTCTAACTGGAGGACTCCCTTTAGTATATCCTGTAATTTTGGTTTGGTTTTTGCAAATTCCCTAAACTTCTGTTTGTCTGGAAATGCCCTAATTTCGCCATCATATTTGAGAGACAGTTTTGCTGGATATATAATTCTTGGCTAGCAGTTTTTTTCCTTCATCCCATTGCCTTCTTGCCTGCATGGTTTCTGCTGAGTCATCCGAGCTTGTTTTTATGGACTCTCCTTTGTAGATGACTTTTCGTTTATCCCTAGCTGCTCTTAAAATTCTCTCTTTATGTTTGGTTTTGGCAAGTTTGATTATGTCTTGGTGATTTTCTTTTGGGATCTACCTTATGTGGGGTTTGATGAGCATCTTGAATAGATATCTTGTCATCCTTCACGATATCAGGGAAGTTTTCTGCCAACAAATCTTCAACAATTCTCTCTGTATTTTCTGTTATTCACCCCCATTCTGGTACTCCAGTCACTCGTAGGTAGAGTCCCATGTAATTCTTAGGGTTTCTTTTTTTTTTTTTTAATCCTTTTATATGATTTTTCCTCAAATACTTTGGTGTCAGGTGCTTTGTCTTCAATCTCACTAATTCTGACTTCCATTGCCTCAATTCTGCTCCCATGACTTTCTATTGAGTTGTCTAATTCTGAAATTTTCTTGTTAATCTTCTGGATTTCTGATTCCTGTCTCCCTGTGGATTCTTGCAGCCTGTTAAATTTGTCATTATGCTCTTCTCTAATCTTTTTAATTTCTTCTATTTAGTGTTCTGTGTTCTGCTCAATTTCCTTCCTAATTTCTGGAAGAATTTTGTATATTAATCTTTCGTATTCTACCTCCAGTAATTCCAGGACATTCTCCTCCTCTGGAAAGTTTCTAGATTCTTTATTTTGGGAGCTTTCTGAAGCCATCATGGATTGTCTCTTTATGTGATTTGATATTGACTGTTGTCTCCACGCCATCAGTAAGTTATTATATTTATTTATTTTATGTTTGCTTCCTGTGTCCTAATTTCTTGTTTTGTTTTGGTATGCCCAAATAGGCTGCTTGTATGAGGTAGTTTGATTATTGGAATCTTTGAAGCTCTAATGTCCTGTCACCATGTGTTTAGATCTGTTATTAGGTATGTGAGCTTAGGAGTCCACCCACTCCTCCTATATGGATTCAGCTCAGGTGCCCAGGTAGATAGCCACCAAGTGTGTGGTGTAGGCTCTCACCTACAGTCCTAGACAGGCATGAGTTATTGGTGTAGGCACAGGCATCTGGCGGCAGTAGGGGGACATATTCTGAGCAAGGCAGGGGGCTGACGTGTGCCCCTGTGTGTTTAGGAGGAAGGCCTGTCCCTGTTCCCTAGAGCGTGTGGGTGGGTGCGTTTTGCAGCCCGACTATGAGCACCCAGTGCTGTTGGCTGTAAGGACTGGGGGGCATCTCTTATTCATGGGCCCCTATTGCAGGTGGCTGGGTGGTATGGGTGGAGCCACCAGTCCTCAGGCCCCTGATGTGATTAGGTGCTTAATGGGCAGAGCAGTGTCAAATGTCAGGAAACTGCCACTTCACAGATGAAACAGTTGAAGTTAGGGTTCAGGTATATACCCTGTTGTACTGCAGTAATGAGGGCCTACGCCTCTGCAGGGGGAAAGGCACTCAAAGTCTGTGGATCCCTTATGCCTGTGCCTAGGCAAAGGAGCTGTGTCTACCCTGGGTTCCTGGCTTAGGGGAGCCGGCAGTTTATTTTTTCCCATTTGTAAATTTGTTCACTCTCTAAGGCCAGTAGAGTGGCTCAGGACATGTGACAAATTCTACTTCCAGCCCAGGGGACTCGGCAATTGCTGAAGCTGGTCCGGAACTCAGTGCAGAGCAGGGAGTGGGGAGGTAAATGGGAGAGAGGTTTTTCCCTAAGGGGGTTGTTTTTGATTCACACCATAGGCTGTACGCAAGTATTTACCTTTTGCCAATCTAGGGCTGCTTCTCACTGGTTCTGGGTGACTCTGTAGAGTCTCTGGTGCTCGGTCTCTCCCAGTGTGGAAAAAGTGCCTCCTGAGCACTGCTGCTTGCCTGCCTTACCGCTCACGCCCGAGCTGCTCAGGCCTGAAGGGCTCAGCCTCTTGCTAGGTCAGGTCTGACAACTCCTTGCTGCTTCCAAACTGTCTCTCAGTCAAGTTCCTCAACTTTGCCTTAGATGTTCAGGGCTCCTAGACTGTCATATATAATTGATTCACTTGTTTTTCAGGTCTTTATTATAAGAAGGTCCACCGGAAGCGTCTGAGTACTCTGCCATCTTGGCCCTGCCTCCCATAACCTTTTATTATGAGCCCTTTTCCATGTTATTGGAGCAGGTTCATAAATAGTTGCAAAGATTGTATGTGCTTTTAACCACTCCCCTGACATCACCACTCACCTGTCCTGTGTGTCTTTTAGATGGTTAGTGCTGTTTCAAGAGTATCTATTAGTATCTTCTGGGTGTTTTTAGATCTAAAGCTGCCCCCACAGTTTGGATCAATGTCCAAAGTGGACTTCCTGATTAGTGGGCAAGAAACTGTTGCACCTGCGGTAATCTTGAGACCGTGTGCTGGGGAACGATGGCTCTTGCCCTTGTGGTGGAAGTCTAGAAGGAGATCCAGACAGCGACCCCAGCAATGCATAGTTGGTACGAGGGTAGGGAAGTGCTGTCCAGGCTCAGGGAACAGCCCAGAAGAGTGAGGAGTCTGAGTCTTGAAGCAGGAGTGTGTGTGCAGCCACCAGAGGCAACAGAACATGTGATGGTTCGAGGGGCCGGAGGGTGTGCAGTTGGCTCTAGGATCCAGGCAGAGGCATGGTGAGGAGCATGAGGCTGCAGGCGTTGGGAAGCCCACAAGACTGATCCAGGGAGTTTGACTGTCTCCCCAAGGTGGTTTGGAGCCATAAGGATCTTCACCAGGGTGTGACACAAGCAGATTTTTGTTTAGGAGAGAACTCAGCAGTGTGAAACATGGATGGGGGTGCAGCGCATTTGTGTGGCTGTGTGATAGCTCCCAAGAGTGACTTGCCTGCTTCTTGTTTTCCCCCGACCCTTGCCTCTTGCCTGGAGATGAGGGTTCTGCAGGGAGAGCTGCTGGGCTTTTGAGTTCTTGTCCTGTTGATGATCACCAACACACAGGGGAGAACTCTCTCGTGGGGAGCAGCTAGCCTTGGTGTCTGAAGTATGGAGACACCTCCCTCTCGCCCTGCACCTTCAGGTTCCCACTGCCTTACTCCTTGGGGTCACTTCCCCTGTCCTTGGTCTCCTCTCCAGCCTCGTCGAGAACCCACGGGCTCTCTGCTGTTGCTCAGGAGTTGGCTGTCTGCAGCAGATGGCCCGCTGACATTCACAGGCTGTGTTTTGAAACTGCATCTGCTTTCCCACATTCCTGCCGTCACACATGCATTATTAATCCATGCTTCAGAACTGGTGCAGTGGGTTGCCATGTTGGGATATAGGTCTATTTATTGGTCCGATGTCCCAAAAAGGCATTAAGTTTGTGGCTAAAGGGGTGCCCCTTGTTGTTGCTGGAAAACTTCAGAAGAGGAGCCCCTGAGTGCACCAGCCCTAGAAACAGCTGCTGGGGTCTTCCTGTGTCCCTCCTCCACACCCACGGTAACCACAGTAGCCAAGGGAGCATCTCCTTTTGTTATTGTCAAGTGGTTTTTGAATAATCCTGGGCTTTTGGAACCAACTGCAAAGTTTGGGGTCAGACCCTGTGTGTTTATGATACGAATCAAGTGAACTTGGCCAGAAGACCTAGCGTCTTTTTTTTTTTTTCCGCCTACAACCTGGGTCCTCAGGGATAAGTATCTCCCTAGCTTTCCTATATAATTCATCCCCTACCATCCCAGGCAGGTTGTGTTCAGCTAACAAGTGTAGGGCGCACAGCGTATTCTCTGCACGTGGCTAGGCCACGGGGCTGCAGGGATTGACAAAGTGAGTTCTTTGCTCTTCAGGGACCACAACCCGGGACGGGAGACAGAACAGCTAATGGAACAGCTCCATATGAGTGTGTCAGGCCGATGGAGGTTGGATCTCTGTTCTAGCATGGCCTCCTTGAGTAGCTTAGGAAAAATGATTGTACTCCTCTGAGGCTCTCTCTCCTCATCTGTTAAATGGGTCCAAGAATGTTTAACTGGCAGGTTCATGAAAGGTGCTCCGTGAGACAGCACCCACCAGAGCCATAGGTGTAGCCCATGATGGATGTGGGCTGTGCAGGTTGAAGCTAGCATAACATCACCCTGGTGCTGACCTCTCCCTTTCTCTCCTCTCTCTCCAGCCTGTGACCTCATGACCCAGGGGATTTTGGCTTTGGTCACGTCCACTGGCTGTGCATCCGCCAACGCCCTGCAGTCCCTCACCGATGCCATGCACATCCCACACCTCTTTGTTCAGCGCAACCCAGGGGGGTCACCGCGCACTGCCTGCCACCTGAACCCCAGCCCTGATGGCGAGGCCTACACGCTGGCCTCGAGGCCACCGGTCCGCCTCAATGACGTCATGCTCAAGCTGGTGACGGAGCTGCACTGGCAGAAGTTCATCATGTTCTATGACAGCGAGTATGGTAAGTGGGGGGGGGGGGGCAGCTGGTGGGGGCCTAAGCCAAGTAGGCATCAGGGTGGCAAGGCCCAGCCTTGAACCTTGTGAAGGGGGGAAGAGACACGGAAACAGATTGGCAGACAGGCACCAAAGTTGCCTAGCAACACCACCTTATCATGACAGCTGAAGTTTGAATCATCTTAGAGTTTTCAATAAAATATTAATAAACTGCTGGTGGGGACTGGCAGGGCTGTGCACGGGCACCGAGGAGTGGCCAGCAGGCCCCCCTGGAACCCTGTGTGGGCACACGCCCCTCGGGGGCCTCCTCGCCGAAGACTGCCCTGTGTGCTGATGGTGGCGGGCTCCTGTCTCCTTGCCCCTTCTGCCCTGACCTGCCTTAGGTTTCAGGCTCCCTGGCCAGGGCAAAGGTCATGGGGAGGGCCATGGAGGTTAGAGACGGTTGTGGCTTCCCTGAGTGGCTAGGACGTGGAGCACGGCTGAACTGGGTCTCTTTGAAGACCTCCCATATGAAGAACCACAATGGCTGGTTATGAAGCCAGAGATGGGGCTTTTGAGAAATAACTTCAGCTTGCCATATGGCTGCTCTGTAAAACCAGACCAGCCCTAGTCCCGAGATAAAATGGTTCCCACATTGTGTGTGTTTGTGTGTTTTTTTAACAGAGTTTTATATTGAGATAATTGAGGTTCACATGCAGTTTTGAGAAATTATACAGAGAGATCCTCTATACCCTCTGCCAGGTTTCCCAGCAGTGAAATCTTGCATAACTGTAAGACAGTGTCACAGTGAAGATCTGAGATTGATACAGTCCGTAGGCCTTATTCCTATTCCAGCAGTTTCACATGCACACGTGTGTGTGTGCGTGTGAGTGCGTGTGCATGCGCGTGTGCACGTGTGTGTGCGTGTGCGTGCGCGCGTGTGTGTGCGTGCGCGCGTGTGCGTCTGTGCGTGCGTGCGTGTGCACGCGTGTGCGTGCGCATGTGTATGTGCGCGTGCGTGCGTGCATGTGTGTGTGTGCGTGCGTGCATGTGCGTGCGTGCTTGTGCGTGTGTGCGTGCGTGCGTGCATGTGCGTGCGTGCGTGCTTGTGCGTGCGTGCGTGCATGCGTGTGTGTGCGTGTGCATGCGTGCGTGTGTGCGCGTGTGTGCGTGCGTGCGTGCGTGTGCGTGTGTGTGTTTAGCTCTGTGCAGTTATGTCACGTGTGTATACTTCATGGACTACCACCATCACAATCAGGATACAGATGAGTTCCATCACAAGGATCCCTTGTGCCACCTATCACAGCCACAGCCTCTGCACTGTGTGTTTTTAAAAGAGCACAGGGAACTGGTGAGGGTCAGCAGCCCCAGGCCTGGGGCCAGGATGCAATGAGTTGGGCCCTAGAAAGTCTCATTTTACCTCTTGGTGAAATAATTCCTTTGTCAAGAATGTAACTAAGAAAGGAAACCAGCATATGTTTGCATTTGCCTAAATACTCTACTTCTCTAAGACCAGAATGTTGTCCCCAGCTCTTGAGCAAATATGCCATTTGGAGTCTCCCAGGAAGAACTGAAAGAGCAAACAGGCACCGTGCTGAAATAAAGATGAGATGGTGACGAGGACCAGGGCGGCTGGAGGCCCCAGGGACTTGAACGGGACTCTGCCCAGGACCTGGGGCCCCTGCTGCCCAGCTCAGTCCCTGCCCTGGGGAGGACTTGGGGACCTTGTGACAGGCCAGGGATGCCCACAGTGTACCTTCCCCTGAGGACCTTTTGGGCTGCTGGCTCAACTCTGAAGTCCTGATGTGGGAGGGGTCCAGCTGCTCTGAGCCTGGGCCTGGGGGAGGTAGGGTCACTGCCAGGGCTGGAGGGTGCTGGGGGCTCCAGTATCTTCTGGCCCCTCCCACCCCACTTCTTCCAGGTACCAAGGCACCCCTTCTTCTCTGGCCTGTAGACCCACCTGTGAGCCTTGGTTCTCCCTCGGACCTGGGAGGGGGCCTTGGTGGAACCACAAGCCTCTAGGAGGGCAGACCAGCTCCCCAGCCTGCACACCTGTCGGGCTTCTGTGATTCTTGCAGACCACATGTTCCCTGATGGCACTTGGTCAAACCTCGTGTTCTCTTTTCTCCTTATTACACCCTCATGTCCACTCAGAATGAGTAAATCCTTGAGGAGGGCTTCCCTGGCCCCGCTGTCTGCACAGATCTGTGTCCTTGGTTGTATGCTGTCATGGACACAAGTCTCCTCCCATCCCAGCCCTGCTTAAGGTGTGCTCTGCTATGCTCATGGGGGCTGGATTCTGGTCAGTCCTGGAACCCACACTTGGCGGTAAGCCCCAGGCAAGCAGGGCTGTTGCGAGTCACTGTCATGTCTCCACTGCCCAGCATGGTGCCTGGCACGAGAAGGCTCACAAGAAACAGTCCCTGTAAGAATGAACAAGCTGATTTGGAGGACTTGGGATTTTCAAACCATTTTCACACAAGACACAGGAGAAATGGGGAGAAAGACAGGGGCACTGTCTGACCTCTGAGGCCTCTGAGGTAGGGGAGGTGGGTTAGGAAGCAGAGGGTTTATTCTGCAGAGACCCCCCCCCCCCCGACCCCCTCTCCTCTCTTTCCCCCACACAGAACCTCCACTCAAGCTAAAAGCTGTGTTCTTTTTTCTGACTTGGACATCTTTGCTCCCTTCAGTGGGGTTGAAGTTGGTTCCCTATCAGGCTTCCCCTTATCAGTAATTCCATGGAGACCCAGGATGGCAAACAGCTTTCATCTGGTGGACCACTGCAGGGTTGGCTGGGGCGGCCTCGAGCGCTGTGTTGGGAAGGCTTCTCAGCAGCAGAAAGCGCCTTGTTCCCTCAGCGATGGCTCCTGGGCGCAGCAGAGGCAGCAGCTCGCGGTGCTGTCCTGGGTGCTGACCCATTTGGCTTTAGGCTTTCTGGAGGCCTGAGTTCCATGGTTCTGTGTAGGACCTCCTACCTTTCCCTGCCCTGACCTTGGCCTCCAGCTTTGGCCACCTGTGAGGCCAGGCTTCTGCCCCAACAAATTCTCTGTGAAATTTTAACTACCAGCTTCCACTGCTTGCCTGGTGGGGCCTCTGGTGCCTTGCCAGCATGCCTGTGCTAGGCCAGCCCGAGCAGGTAAGGCCATGTCCCGTCCTGAGAGGGATGCCTGTGGTTGCTCCCTCACCTTGCCTCATGGTGGCCTGTCCAGAGGGCCTCGAGTGGGTTTACATTCTGATATGACCAAGACATTCAATTTCTGAACAACTCCTCAGGCCCCGCCCCTACCCCACTCACTGCAGCAACAGCTATAGATGAGCCCAGTTAAAAAGCAAATTGAGTGTAAAGACTTATTCCCCCCAGAGTCAAACAGCAGTGGTTTGAGAGCAGAGAAACTCTGTTTTGATGCTGATTTGCATGTGTCTTTACATATATTATTTCAGGAAAGCCACCCAGCAACTGTCTGAGGTGGGACTAATGACACATTTTGCAGAAGAGGCAAATGAGGCTCAGAGAGGTTCTTTCTTACTTTCAGGCCCATGCAGGCAACCCAGGTACCATTTATTTATGTGACTGGGGATTGCCAGGCTCTGGTTTCCCTCTCCTGTCCCCATGTTGGTGGCTGCAGAGGTGATGCCAAGAAGGAGGGAGAAGTGTCTTGGACGGGATTTGGCATGGCCTGGGCTGGTATGGTCAGTATTCAAGTGGATGTCATACAAGAAGTCCCTTTGTTGTTGGGAAAACCTGGCATGAGGCCTATCTCTTCCTCACTTGCACCTCAGCCTCCCTTTAAGCCCAGGGATGTCCTGCCCCATGGGTGGGGCCTTAGGACTGAGTATTTGAGTCAGGAGTCAGGGATCAGCACAGCCGAAGCATTGGGCACGGAGACAGAACTTGGCATAGGGGAGAGAAGGGAGTTTGTATGTATATGGTTTACAAAATGCAAGATGTGCTATTTGGTAAAATTCCATCGAAAATGCGTGTGTGCTCGTTGTGACAGCAAAAGGAAGAATAAAAGAGAAATTAGCATTTGGGAGAGAAAATCTGTAACATGAAAATACCAAACGTTTGGACCGAACTGAAGGAAGAACTTTTTGATTTGCCACTTTAAATGCTGGGATGTTCATGTGTGTGCTGGGAGGTGCTAGTAGCTGCAGCCACAGTTTTCCTGGAGCAACTAAATTTGGACGTGGACTGCAGTTATGATGCAATGTTAGAAATTATTGACTCATTTATTTGACAAATATGCCTGGAGTCTTTGAATTTAGGGTCCATACTGTTATGTCCGTACACGTGCCATGTATTTTGCAAGGCACTCATTTTTGATAAAGAAATGTGTATGGTGAAAAGCAGGTGAAATTGTGCACTACAGTTTAGTAAGTAAGCACAAGTAAGCCCGTGTGTACCTTGTTTATTGGGTAATGCGTCCCTGGGTATAGGGGTTAGGATTTCAACGTTTATCTTTTTCTGGGGAGCACAATTCAATCTATGACACTATGGACCCTAAAATGCATATTGTTTAGTTTGGCATGTTTGTGAACTTTATATATGTAGAATAACACTTCTGCATTCTTCTGTGATTGCTTTTTAGACTCCGTTCTAGGTTTCTGAGATTCATCCATTTGACATGGGTAGGTGTATTCAGTCATTTTTACTACTGCATATTATGTACTGGATTATTTATCCATTTTATTGTTGATGGCATTTGAGCCATTTCCAGGTTTTTGCTATTGTTCATGTGCAAGAATTTTTTTTTTTTTTCCCTCATTTTTTTTTTTTTTTTAATATATATTTTATTGTACTTCAGGTGAAAGCTTACAGAGCAAATAGTTTCTCATGAAATAGTAGTACACATGTTGTTTTTTTTGACATTGGTTAACAACCCCACAACGTATTAAGCCTCTAAATTCTCAACCTTTTTTTTTGATGAAAATTACAGATGGCCAAAGATACACCGTTTCAAAATTTTCTACATTCACAGTTCAGTGACATTGACTACGCTCTTCCAACTGTGCTGTTATTCTCACTTAAGATGAGGGCTTACAGAACAAAATAGTTTTTCATTTAACAGTTACTACACATGTTGCCCTATGACAATGGTTAACAATCTCACAGCACATCAAGATTATCCTTACTCCACCTTGTGTTCCCTATCACCAGGGGGCTTCCTTGTCCCCTTCTGTCTTCTGGACCTTGTCAGTGGACTATTGTACCTCTTTAGTCTCCTTTGTTTGTTTATTTATTTATTTATTTTTATTTTATTTAAACACCATTTCAAAACTTTTTACTTACACATTTAAGTGATATTGACTATGCTCTTCCAATTGTGCTGCCATTCTCGCCCAAGATGAAGGCTTACAGGACAAAACAGCCTCCCATTTAATAGTTACTACAAATGTTGCCCTATAGCAGTGGTCAACAATCTCACAATACATCGACAGTGTCCTTATTCAATTTGTGTTCCTTATCATCAGTTTCCTACTCTCCCTCTGCCTTCTGGCCCTTGTCACCGGACTCCTGTACATCGTTAGTCCCATTTAGTTTTACTGGGGTGTCCATTCCCAGGCTTAACATCGAACCTTGAAGGTAACTTCCCCTCTGAGCTGAAAGGGTGTCTGGGGGCCACACTCTCGAGGTTTCTCTAGTATTCTTTAGGCCAGTATATCTGGTCTTCTTTTTTTTTTTTTTTTTTTTTTGGGAGTTAAAATTATGCTCTACATCCTACTCCAGCTCTGCCCAGAACCCTCTGTTGTGATCCTGGTCAAAGGAGTCATTGGTGGTAGCCGGGCACCATCCAGCTGTACTGGGCTCAGTCCCGTGGAGGCCTTGGTAGCTGTGGACCATTAGTCCTTCGGACTAATCTTTTCCTTGTATCCTGTTCTCTTCATTCTCCCTTGTTCCCGAAGGGATGAGATCAGTGGAGTATCTTAGATGGCCGCTCATAGGCTTTTAAGACCCCAGACACTACTCACCAAGGTAGAATGTAGAGCATTATCTTTATAAGTAGTGTCATGCCAATTGAGCTAGATGTTCCCCGAGATCATGGTCCCCAGAGCCCTCCGTCCAACAACTCAGTCCCTCGGGGGGTTTGGATGTGTCTATAGGGCCTTCATGACCTTTCCTTGTGCAGGTTGTGTTAGTTTCCGCTGTACTATGTACTATCTCATCTCTCACCCAAGTTACCACTTACCTATTACCTATTTAGTATCCCCCCCCCCCTCCCATCCCTGGTAACCAACAAGGATTGTTACATTTTGCATGTGAATTTTTTCATGGGTTTTTACAATAGAGGTCTCATACAATATTTGTCCTTTTGTGATTGACTTATTTCACTCAGCATGATGTCCTCCAGTTTCATCCATGTTATGAGATGGTTCACCGATTCATTGTTCTTTCTCGTTGCATAGTACTCCATTGTGTGTATGTACCATAGTTTGTGTATCCATTCGTCTGTTGATGGACATCGAGGTTGTTTCCATCGTTTTGCTATTGTGAATAATGCTGCCATGAACATAGGTGTGCATATGTCTATTCGAGTGATGACTCTTATTTCTCTAGGATATATTCCTAGGAGTGGGATTGCTGGATCGAATGGTACGTCTATTTCTAGCTTTCTGAGGAAACGCCATATCATTTTCCAAAATGGCTGTATCATTTTGCATTCCCACCAGCAGTGTATAAGAGTTCCCGTCTCCCCGCAGCCCCTCCAACATTTGTTATTTCCAGTGTTTTTGATTCGTGCCAGTAATGCCGGGGTGAGATGGTATCTCATTGTGGTTTTAATTTGCATTTCTCTAATGGCTAGTGATCGCGAGCATTTCCTCATGTGTCTGTTGGCCATTTGAATGTCTTCCTTGGTGAAGTGTCTGTTCATTTCCTTTGCCCATTTTTTGATAGGATTGGTTGTCTTTTTGTTGTAGAGGTGTTGGATTTTCTTGTAGATTATGGAGATTAGACCTTTGTCTGACTTGTACTGTCCAAAAATTTTTTCCCAGTCTGTAGGTTCTCTTTTAACTCTTTTGGTGAAATCTTTTGAAGAGCATAGATGTTTGATTTTTAGAAGATCCCAATTATCTAGTTTATCTGTTGGGTTTTTTGTGTTGATGTTTATGGTTTGTATCCTGTTAATGCCATGTATTAAGGCCTGAAGTGTTGGTCCTATTTTTTCTTCTATGAATTTTATAGTTTGAGGCTTTATATTCAGGTCTTTGATCCATTTTGAAGTAGTTTTTGTATATGGTGTGAGGTATGGGTCCTGTTTCATTTTTCTACAAATGGATATCCAGTTTTGCCAGCACCATTTGTTAAAAAGACTGTCTTTTCCCCATTTGATGTATTTTGGGCCCTTGTCAAAAATCAGGTGACCGTAGGTGGATGGATTTACATCTGAGTTCTCAATTCTGTTCCATTGGTCAATGTCTCTGTTGTTGTACCAGTACCAGGCTGTTTTGAGTACTGTAGCTGTATAGTAGGTTCTCAAGTCAGGTAGTGTGAGTCCTCCAACTTTATTCTTCTTCTTCAGTAGTGCTTTACTTATTCGAGGTTTCTTCCCTTTCCATATAAAGTTAATAATTAGTTTTTCCGTCTCTTTGAAGAATGTTGTTGGTATTTGTATCGGAATTGCATTGTATTTGTAGATTGCTTTAGGTAGAATTGCCATTTTCACAATGTTGAGTCTGCCTATCCATGAGCATGGTATGTTTTTCCATTTATGTAGATCCCTTTGGGTTTCATGCAGCAGTGTTTTGTAGTTTTCTTTGTATAGGTCTTTTATATTCCTGGTCAGATTTATTCCTAAGTATTTTATCTTTTTAGGGGCTATTGAAAATGGTATTGATTTCCTGATCTCCTTTTCATCGTTCTCTTTACCGGTGTATAGGAATCCAACTGATTTTTGAATGTTTATCTTGTATCCTGCTACTCTGCTGAATCTTTCTATTACTTCCAGTAAATTTCTCGTGGAGTCTTTAGGGTTTTCTATGTATAGTATCATATCATCTGCAAACAGGGAGAGTTTAACTTCTTCATTACCAATTTGGATGCCCTTTATTTCTTTCTCTTGCCTTACTGCTCTAGCTAGAACTTCCAGCACAATGTTAAATAGGAGTGGTGATAAAGGGCATCCTTGTCTTGTTCCTGTTTTCAGGGGGAATGTTTTCAGCCGTTCTCCATTAAGAATGATGTTGGCTGTTGGTTTTGCATAGATGCCCTTTATTATGTTGAGAAATTTCCCTTGTATACCTATTTTATTGAGAGCTTTTA
This sequence comes from Dugong dugon, assembly GCA_030035585.1. Taxonomy (NCBI): domain Eukaryota; kingdom Metazoa; phylum Chordata; class Mammalia; order Sirenia; family Dugongidae; genus Dugong; species Dugong dugon. The sequence goes on along the minus strand of CM057468.1, from coordinate 11,209,564 downwards.
TCAGGAATGGGTGTTGGACTTTGTCAAATGCCTTTTCTGCATCAATTGAGATAATCATGTGATTTTTTTCTTTCCTTTTATTTATGTGGTGGATTACGTTGATGGATTTTCTAATGTTAAACCATCCTATGTGCAAGAATTTTTTGAGGGTCTGTCCTGAGGAGCAGAATTGCTGGACTGTTGGGTTTGTACATGTTTCACATTATTAAGTTATACAAAATTGTTTTCCAGAGCATTTCTTAGCAGTTATACCACCATCAGCAACATTGGAGAGTTCCCTAAGTTCCCCAACCTCACCAACACTTGGTATTTTTTTACTTTTAAGTTTTTAGTGCAAAATGTTATATTACTATGAGTTTAACTTATATTTTTTCTGATAAAAAATGAAGTTGAGCATCTTTTAGTATTTCTACAGGCTATTTTTTTGTTTTCTTTTCTGCGAAACACCTGTTTCTAGGCTTCCATTTTTTTGCCCATCTTTTCATTGGGCTTTTTTTTGTAAATTAAGTATGGCAGCTATCTTCTTCCAGATAGTGGCTTGTCTTAATGACTGCAAGTTCTTTATTATATTGTAGTCAAATTTATTAGTCTTTTCATGGTTTAGCTCTTTTTCTTGTCTTAAATTTAAGAAATCCTTCCCTACTTAGATGCCATAAAGATACTCTCCTGCCGAAACCTCATGCTCTGCACTGAGAGCAGGTGTTGTACACCTGGCTAGGTGTCCACAGTGAGGCCCCAGCACAGGGTGCACCTGGCTCCTGATGCTGGCTCACCTCCCCTGCCCTGTGGCCTGGCATTCCTTCCTGGCACTGCTCTGGCCTGCTTTCATTCTTGGTGATGGTTGGAGAAGACTTCATGTTCATTGAGCACAGCCTGTGGCAGGGTGGTTGGGGAGAACTTCCTGGAGGAGGTGACATTTAAGCAGAGGCCTAAGGACAAGGAGGAGCTAGGCAAGCACAGCGGGGTGGGGAGGTGGGAAGCGTGTTCCAGGCAGAGGAAAGACCATGATGGATGGCCTGGTGGCAGTGCACAGGGAGAAAGATCACTACAGTTGAATTCTGGGCAGTGACCAGGATGAGGCTGGAGGGCTGGGGCAAGCTGTAGCAGCCTCACTGAGAAGCTTGCAATCCCTGGAGACCCCTGGGAGCCATGTCTTGCTGCCTTAGTGGTGACTTTGGGCCCCATTCTTCATGACCACTCCAGAGACCTGAGGGCAGATGGAAGAAACGGGGCCTTCCTGTCCAGAAGTCTCCAGTCTTTCCCTGTCTTCTGTCTAGAGTACCTGGCTGCACACAAAAGGGCAGATGTGAGTGCTTGTAGAAGAACTGTGAGCTGACTGAGGACAAACCACAGCCCAGAGTCCAGCCAGAGATGGGGCCTGAACTCCTCCGATTACCCAGGCTTCCTTTCCTGTCAGTCAGTAACAGCCTTGTGTCCTCTGCTGCACCCCATGCTGGGCACTGTGCTAAGTGTTTTAGTACACTAGCTCATGCCATCCTCACAGCAGCCCCAGGGTGGGCTTGTGGTGCCCCTGCTGTACAAATGAGGAGACCGAGGGGTGGGAAACTAAAGGCACTTGCTCTACGTCCTATTGCCGGTGAGTGGGATCTGGCCAGATCTGACCCCAAAGCCTGGGTTTCCCAGATCTGTTTGCAGCCTCCCTCAGTCCTCATGGCAAACCTGTGGAGAGCAAATGGCACAGGTAGAGTCTTCACGTACAGGGATTTACCGTAGTAGTGTTTATAGCAGGCAGAAATCGGCAACACTCTAAATGTCCATCTCCAACAAGTTGGTTAAATAGATTACGATATCTACAGTCAATGGAAAACTGTAGTTCTTTTTTTTTTAATTTTATATCTATAAGAAGCAGTAGTTCCAGCACATGGTACTGTTCTCTGACAACAGCAAAGTAAGAACAGTGCTGTGGTGTGTCTGCTTTGTATGGAAGCAGCTCACGCGTGTGGATCTGAGTAGACGCAAGCACTCAATAGAGAGATGCTGTTCTAGGGATGGAGACATCGTGGCTTGGGACAGCGATGGGAGAGGGATGTTTCACTACCTAAGTTTTTGTCCCTTTTGAGTTTTGTATCAAATGCATAAAATAAATAAGTAAACCCGGTGCCTCCCTTCCTCCTATGTATTGCCCGTGGTAAATTTTCTGAGCTTCAGATTCACCGTCTATGGGATGGGGGTGCTCATCTCTGAGATGTAAGGGTGAAGTGCCCAGTGGAGTGCAGGCACATGGCAGCAGCTCTGTGTAACAACAGTAAACCATGTGTGTGGCCAGAAGTAGCATAGTCAGCATCCTCCTTGTCTTAGTCATCTAGTGCTGCTGTAACAGAAATGCCACAAGTGGATGGCTTTAACAAACAGAAGTTTATTCTCTCACAGTCCAGTAGGCTACAAGTCCAAATTCAGGGCATCAGTTCCAGGAGAAGGCTTTCTCTGTTGGCTCTGGAGAAGGGTCCTTGTGATGTATCAGTCTTCCCTGAGACTAGGAGCTTCTCTGCGCAGGAACCTCAGGTCCAAAGGACATGCTCTGCTCCTGGCACTGCTTTCTTGGTGGTATGAGGTCCCCATGTCTCTCTGCTCACTTCTCTCTTTTATATCTCAAAAGACACTGGCTTAAGCCACTACCTAATCTTTAGACCTCATCGGTATAACTGCCACTAATCCATTTTAATACGTCATAGTGATAGAGTTTATAACACATAAGGAAATCACATCAGATTACAAAATGGGACACAATCATACAATACTGGGAATCACGACTTAGCCAACTTGACAGATATTTTGGGGGGACACAGTTCAATCCATGACACTCCCTCACAGGCACTCTGGCGCTGGCATAGGGCAGCCTCCTGAGAGTATTGGTGCAGGGGCTTTGGCTGTTTGCCGTGGACTCTGACTGGGGTGTCCCTTGAGTGCAGAGGTGAGAGGCATGGACTCTGGACTCGTCTGCCTGTGTTGAATCCTGGTTTTGCCTCTAGAGCTGTGTGACATTGGGTGAGTCACTCAGCTTCTCTGTGTAGCAGTTTCTTCATTTGTAAAGTGGGGATACAACCACCTCACCTGGTTGACATGGCCGATGTGTGGACTAAGTGAGTTAATAGAGTGAGGTGCTCAGCCCAGGGTCTGCACCTGGTGAGCGCTCAGTGGGACTCACCTGCTCAGGAACTGTGCCCAGCAGCAGCCTACCACTACCCACTCTCCCTGACTGCCAAGCGGTGAACCCCAGCCCCAGCTTGTTCTCCAGCCCAGACTGCATCTTGGGTGTGTTCTTGGTGCTTGGGGAGACAGGGAGCTAGGGGTCAGCTCTTCCGGGTTAGCTCTCATGTTGGCAGGAGACACCCCTGCTCTGCACTGATCCTCCCTGTGGTCTCACTGGCTGTCTCCCTCGCTTCTAGCTGGACAGCCAGCTGGCTATCATAGCAAATACCTGTCAGCTGGTGGGCCTCGCCCCCGCCAAAGTCTTCCTAAAGTAAAATGCCCCGGAAGAAAGAGAATTATTAGAAGAAACATTATTTTAATCAATACTCCGTGCCGAAAAGTCTCCTTTGCAGCCCCCGGCGGAGGAGGCCAGATGACGGAGCCACAGTGGAGAGCATGCTCATTAATAACACGCGTCCTGTCATTACGGTGTTAGTTTAAATTGAAGTAATAAATACTTTTTCCAGATGAAACGAGTAAGTCAATTTAATTGCTAGGAAACCTACAAGGAAGCTCAACGGTAACCTTACCCGGACTAGTGTTTTGGGTTTTGCTCTTCTGTCTAATTACAAAGCAGCTGTAGCTCAGGGTGCGTTAATTGCAGTGTTCACTAAAAGATTAAAGTTCATTAACTCTGAAGTTGGCTCACCTGTCCATCAGATTCCCAAGTGTGTGGGATGTGAGGAGATGCCTGACGCCGCGTGGATAAAGGACAGACAGATGGCCAGCGGCACTGGCTCCCACACATGGCGGGGGCCTCAGGAGTAAGAACCTGGCCAGGCCTTCTGCATGTCCCCCTCCTATGACATGCTGCAGTGCCCCCACTGAAGACAAACGTAGGCCCCTTTGACATCCTCTCCTGCCAGAGCCCCCTCACCCAGGTCCCCTCAGCCCCAGCACACGAGAGAGAGCAGGGAGGAGGTTTTGTTATTAAGTAAGAGAATCCCAGGAAGGGCACCGAGAAGACATGGCCCCAAACTTCTGGGAGGACCATGGGCCCAAGTTGGACCCCTTCTCCTTTCATAAACCACCAGCTGCCCTCATGTTGACTCCAACTCCTGGCAACCCCGTGTGTCAGTGTACAACGGTGCTCCATGGGCTTTTCTTTTTTTAAAATGTTTAGTTTTATTTGATTGTACTTCAGATGAAGGTTTACAGAACAAAATAGTTTCTCATTAAACAGTATACATATTGTTTTATGACAATGGTTAACAACCCCATGACATGTCAACACTGTCCTTTCTCAACCTTGGGTTCCCTATCACCAGCTTTCCTGTCTCCTCCTGCCTACTAGTCCTTGTCCCTGGACTGTTGTGCCCCATTTGTCTGGTTTTGTTTTATGGGGCTGTCTAATGTTTGCCTGAAGGGTGAACCTCAGGAGTGACTTCATTACGGAGCTGAAAGGGTATCCGGGGGCCATACTCTTGAAGTTTCTCCAGTCTCTGTCAGACCAGTAAGTCTGGTCTTTTTGTGAGTTAGAATTTTGTTTTACATTTTTCTCCAGCTCTGTCCAGAACCCTCTGTTGTGATCCTGGTCAGAGCAGTCAGTGGTGGTAGCCGGGCACCATCTAGCTGTATTGGACTCAGTCTGGTGGAGGCCGTGGTAGCTGTGGTCCATTAGTCCTTTGGCCTAATCTTTTCCTTGTATCCTGTTCTCCTCATTCTCCCTTGCTCTCAAAGGGATGAGACCAGTGGAGTATCTTAGATTGCTGCTCATGGGCTTTTAAGACCCCAGACGCTACTCACCAAGGTAGAACATAGAAAATTTTCTTTATAAACTGTATTATGCCAGTTGAGCTAGATGTTTCCCAAGACTCCATAGGCGTTTTAATAACTGGTCTTTCAGAAGTAGATTGCCAGACTTTCTTTTGAGACGCCTATGGGTAGACTCGAACCTGCAACCTTTTGGTTAGCAGCCGAGCGTGTTAACCCTTTGTGCCACCCAGGGACTCTTCCCTTTCTAGTAAAATTAAAGACTACATCCTCTTCGTGGTGTCAGTTGAACACTCAGCTGCTGCTCTCTTGTTGGGGAGCATGTGGCTCTTGCCCAGTAGTATTAGCAGTGTCAGGGAAGTGTCTTCGTTTTTTAAAGTTAACTTCGCTGAGGTATAACTGCGAGTTGTGGTCCAGTTGACTCCTACTCATGGCAGCCCCCCATGTGTGTCAGAGCAGAGCTGTGCTCCATAGGATTTTCAGTGGCTGATTTTTCAGAAGTAGATCACCAGGCCTTTATTCAGAGGTGCTTCTGGGTGGACTCAAACCTCCAACCTTTAGATTAGCAGCCGAGTGCTTTAACTGTTTGCATCACCCAGGGACTCCAAGGTGTAATTAGCACACAATGAAATTCACCCGTTAGAAGGGAGCCGTTTGAGGGGTCTTGACAAACGTATTCACCAGTGTAACTACCACCCCAGTCAAGGTGCAGAACACTGCCAGGTATAGAGGTGTCTTCAGTCTGTGAGAGAGACACAGGATGGTGCCCGGCCCCAGCTGTGCTAACACTGGCCAGGTGACCCCAGAGCTGAGATCAGAGCTGTGTGTCTGGAGCAGAGTGAAGGGTCCCTGTAGCCATCTCTCTGCTCCTTCAGGGTCCCCAGGGAGCAGGATGTCAGTGCAGCAGGAAGAGAGGGGGCAGGACAGGAGGTGTGGAAGGGGTGGGGTGCTAGGGAACCCTCTGGCAGTCGTGGGTGGTGCCTGGACTGAGGCACTCTCCAGACAGGTGGAGTGCCTTGACTGTCTGCTCATTGGCTGAGACAGTGTCTCTCCCCTTGCCAAGCAACTCCTGGTCACCCCCTGGGGAGGCGGTGTTGAGGGTGGCTGTGAGTACAGGCCTTCGTGCTCCTGGGCCAGCCGTGTACTCTTGGAGCCTGGCTTCTTGATCTGTGAGGTGGGGAGCATCACCTCCTCAGATTTCTGGGCACAGCTGGCATTTCCAAGGCTTCGGAACGTGGTGGACCAGGAGAGCCTTCCATGGTAGAAGTGTTTCTCTGCCTCTTGCAGAGGAGTCCCCGCTGCTGCCCCATGGCTCTGCAGAATCTCTCTGGAGGTAGCCAGTGGAGTTCCTCTGGCCTATCCATCAGCACTGACTTGGCTGGGTGGGGGCCGTGGCCGGGGCCTGTACTCAGAAACCATCTCTGGGAAGGTTTAGGAGCATCCTTCCCTTTGGGAGTCTTTGGGAGGCAGAAAGGCTTTGAGGAGCACCCTAAGGCGATTCCCCGTGAGGGGTTTTGCAGGAACGACAGATGTGAATCCACATATCCACTGTGGCATCCAGAGCTGTGGGGGTCACAGCCACTGTTCCGGCAGCGGCCCCCACGGCCACCGGCTCTCCTCCCCCCACAGTATTCTCTCCTCTCCAGCCTTGTTCTTCTGTGAGTATACCCGACACAGCCCTGCCCCAGGGCCCTTGTGCTGACTGTGCCCTCTGCCCTCAGATACCTGTGCGGCTCCTTCCTCACCTCCAGGTCCTTGCTCTCATTTCATCTGCCTGTGGGACCTTTCCTCACCAACTCATTCAGAATGGAACCCTGTTTCTCTTGACACCCCTTTCTCCCTTCGCTGGTTTATTTTTTTCATTGAATTTATGAGGATGGACTCATTGTTTTTTATGTCTGTCTTCCCGCAGCTAGAATGTGAGTTCCATACAGAGAGGGATTCTGTCTCTTGTTGATTGGTGCTGTATCCACAGTACTTAAGACGGTGCCTGGAACATAGTATATGCTCAATAAATATTCCATGAATGAATGAATCTGAATTTTGGAGCTTTTCATGGTCCATTTATTCTTCCAGGTAGCATTTGTTTCTTTATTTGAGATTTTCAATAATAATAATAATAATAATAATAATAATAATAATACATGCTTAGTATGTATACAAAGGCGCATTGGTAGTTCAGTGGTAGAATTCTCGCCTTCCATGCAGGAGATGCAGGTTTGATTCCCAGCCAGTACACCTCATGTACAGCCCCACCCATCTGCGGTTGGAGGCTTGGGTGTTCCTATGATGCTGAACAGGTTTCAGTGGAGCTTCCAGACTAAGACAGACTAGGAAGAAAGGCCTGGCAATCGACTTCCAAAAATCAGCCAGTGAAAACCCTGTAAATTACAATGGTTCAATCCACATGCAATCATGGGGATGGCTCAGGACCAGGCAGCGGTTAGTTCTGTTGTGCATGGGGTCACCATGAGTCAGGTGCTAACTCGACGGCAGCTAACAACAGCAAGAGCAACAACTGGGAGTACAAAGAAGGGCAAAGGCAAAGCCTACCCCCTCCTCCAACTGGGGAACCAGCATGTTCAACACGGTGTCTTTCGATCTGCACCTTTCTCCTTGGCAGTGCCGAGCGTAGACGGCCGTTCAGATGGGCCGAGGCCTTGAGAAAGTTCTCCTGGTTACATGGGAGGAGGGACCCCTGTAGTAAATGTTTCTGTCACATCGTGATGGCACCAGTGATCCCTGGTGTTTTGGGGTGAGCCTGGGCTCTGTCGGAGGACTTGAGTTCAGTTCCTGACCCTGCCTTTAGCAGTGTGCCCCTGGGCCTGTGGACAGCTCCTTCTGATCCTTAGTTTTCCCATTCAGATATGGGAATAATAACAATGTCGTCCTCCGAGGATCCTTTTGAGTTTGAAATAAAATGAAATGATGATTTGAAAAGGGTTGAGACTCCTTCAGTCCCAGGCCCTTTCTCATCTTCCTTCCTTCCCTTCAACACCCAGGACAGTGCTGGGCATGCAGGAAGCTGACTGAGTGGAGCCAGAACTGCCCGGAGGCCCTCAGCCTCAGCCACACTCTGCCAGGAGCGGGTGGTGGGCTTTGAATTACTGCCCGGAGCAAGAAGGGTACGGACGGGTAGAGGAAGGAGGAAGGGAATCCCAGGTAGAGACTGCCAGGGTGTGGAACAGCGAGGTGTGTTGAGAAGAAGGAGGTTGTTGGCAGGACCCGCAGCTGTTGCTGAGACTGTGAAGTGATGGCGGCATCATGGTAAGGGTGAGGGGAGCCGCTTCCTGCAGCCTCCAGCAGCTGGGATGGTGGATCGTAGCGGTCGAGTCCCCACTCCACGGTAGGGCTTTCCATCCTGTGATGAGGGGTGTGCGCTGTGACAGGCAAGCTCGGCCTCCTGGGGGCTGTGTCCTGTCCAGGAAGGGATGCTCACAAATGGAAGGTCACAAATCTGGGTCACATTGCCCTGCAAAGTTAGAGGATGACATTGCTGTCTGTTGTGTCACCACTTCTCCCGTGTGAGTCTGGGGGTCTTGATTGGGTGGTAGCTGCCCACCCAGTCCACCACTTGTCTATCAGTTTGTCATATGGTGCTGGTTTGCTTGTTGCTATGATGCTGGAAGCTATGCCACCAGTATTTCAAATACCAGCAGGGCCACCCTTGGTGGATAGGTTTCAGTGTAACTTCCAGACTAAGACAGACTAGGAATAAAGGCTTGGCTATCTCCTTCTGAAAATTACCCAGTGAAAACTCTACGGATCACAACAGAATATTGTCTGATATAATGATGGAAGATGAGCTCTCTAGGTTGGAAGGCACTCACAGTACACAAGTGGCTGCAACAATGGACTTAAGCATACCAATGACCATGAAGACGGAGCAGGACTAGGCAATGCTTTGTTGGAGCTGACTTGACAGCAGCTAACAACAGCTCCACCCCCACTGCAGGCGCTGGGAATAATGATGAGGCCATTTAGAATCAGAAGCTGTGGGTCAGCGTGGACATGGCCACTTTCCATGTGGGTAGCGTCATGCCTCTTCTCTAGACCCGTTGGTCTGTTCCATGATGGAAGTTGTGCTAACGTCTACCATATGCTCTGGTGCTCCCTGTGCAGACTCGCTTATCCAGATCAGGAGGCACTGAGTGAGCCTGGCCAGGCCCTCACCTCATTTTGGCTTAATTGTTTCGGGTTGCCTTGTCCACCTATTTGCTTGTTTGTTTGCTTACTTCCTGCACATATTCAGAAAGTATTTGCAGAGGCTTCTAATGATGCTTATAGAGGCAGTGAGATAAAGAAGGTGGCAGCCGTAGGAAATCAGGACAAAGGCTGAAGAGGGCGTGTTGGCCAAGAGGGTGATAAGGACAACTGTGACCCCGTCTTCTGGCAGCTGAGTGAAAAGGGAAGGTGCAGAGAATTAGACTGTGCATCCTCAGGAAGGGGGACCAGGGTGGCTGGCTCCTCAGAGGGCCCAGGCTTTTCCAGCACTCAGGAGTCCCCCAGAAAGACCTTGTCTCCGTAGGGGAGGTGGGGGCAGAATGATGGAGACTCAGGCCCAGCTTTCATGCACAGGCAGAATGTGCTCTGTTGGCCTGTGTCTCCGCTCAGCCCAGTGTGCTGCTGTGGAACGTGGCCCTCTCCTGGCCCGGCCAGTCCTGGACTGGAGCTCGCACTTCCCGGAGGAGGGCGTGTAGGCCTGCCTTTGGGTTGGCTGTGAGCACAGCCACCGATGGTCACGCTCTGGCAAGGCTCACACATCCTGGCGCTGTCTGCTGTGCTTGACTGAGACTTCACACATTCATGCCATCCATTTCCACTGGACAGATGCCCACTGATGGCCTTCACAGTCCCAGGGCTGTGTGAGGCCCTCGGCCGTCAAGGTGAGCTTGGCAGGCTGGTCTTTGTCACCACCATCGGCTTGGGTGAGGGTCACCATGGGGATGGCCCAGTGCAGGGCTGCGGGACTCCGCAGGGCACTTGGTCTGGCTGGAGAGCCTGTGAGGATCTTTGTGAACATTGGTGGCTGAGTTGCATCCTGAGAAGATGAGGAGGTCACTGGGGAAGGTCTTAGTGTGGGGGCCCAGGGGTGAGAGAAAGCAGGGGTGTTCCAGGGGCTAAGGGAAGCCATGCCTGGCTGGCGTCTGGAGTCTGGGGAGCAGGGACCCGGTCACGGAGCCCCGGCCCAGCAGGAGGAGGGCTGTATTGTATTCTCAGGGCTGGGAGCATAGAAGGATAGGATCACTCTGTTTTCTTTCCTTTGTGATTTTTGCTTTTAAATGATTATTTAATATATGAGAAATACAGGAAATGAATATGCTTTTGGTGAAAAAGAATAAAAACAACATAGACATTTAAGGTGAAAAGTGTGAGCTCCGTGTGGTTCCCCCGCACCTCCCCCATCTGCCTGACTCGCTCTCTGGAGGATTAAAGCCCTCTCCTGTGATGTCCTCACATGCTCGCACACAGTCATGTGTGTAGTGCGTTCCACACTGGGGACGTGCGTGTGCCTCATGCCTCGTCTGGGATGCGCCTTTTACTTCATATGCTTTGGGCATTCCTGCATGTCAGCCCTTTGGTTCTGCCTCGTTCTCTCTAACTGCTACCCGGAGTCCCCGGGATGGATGGCCCATGGGCTTCAATTACTATCCGGTTCCCTCTTAGGTAGTTGCTAGTGTTTTGCTAGGAGTCCCTAAGTGGTGTAGACAGTTAGTGTTCTTGGCAGTTAACCGAAAGGCTGGAGGTTTGAGTCCACCCAGAGGTGCCTCGGAAAAAAATACTTGGTGATCTACTTCCATAAAGTCAGCCATTGAAAACCCTATGGAGCACACTTCTACTCTGACTGATACACATGGGGTAGCCATGTTACTGCTAGTGCTTTGCTGTTACCAAGAGCGCTGTAGTACACACTCGTGAATATACATCTTCTTGCAGGTAAGTATTTCCGTGAGATGAATTGCTTGAATATAGACTTGCTGGGTGTAGGGGTCTCTGGTTTCCAATTAGGAAGCTAGAAAGCTGGGGTGAGGTGTGTGTCAGGCACCAAAATAGGGCAGGTGTGATGAGAAGTGTTTTGGAGGAGAGCAGACCTTGTTTTAGTACCTGTTTTTTCAATGACTTGGAGGAAGATGGATTTGTGGGTGTCATGTTGCTGAGGGGAGGTGTGGTTGAGCAGAAAGTCAGGGACAAGATCCAGAATCCGTGCACCAGATGCAGTGTGGCATGGAGCCTTCTCGGGCAGCCGCAGCTCTGGGAGGAAGAATCTGAGAACTGAGTCATTGGCAGCTTGGGGGGGTGAGCAGGGGAAGAGGTGATGAGGAAGGAGACCACCCTGTGTGTGCCTGTCTGATGCTACATGTGCCTGGTGGGGTCAAGCCAAGCTGATGTGTGGTGGAGAAGAGGAACCAGAGGTCTCCGGAGGTGTAGCTGACGGGCCTGGGGCTGGGGTTGGTGCCTTGAGGTGGGCGGATGTGGGGCAGAGGGGTGTGCCTGCTCTGTGCGGCCGCAGGACCAGGATCTGGACTAGGGGGCAGCATACTGGAATCAGGGCCAATACAAGAAGGAACTTTCCAACTGTCATAGCTGGTTTGAGCCAGAAGGGGCTGCTCCCCCGCCCAAGGTACCCTTAGGCACACAGTGGCAGGAAGGTCCTTAGCTCTAGCCTCCTCCAGCAGGGAGGAGGTGTCTTTGGTGACTAGTCATTATGAACTAAAGGTCTTCCTCAAAGACCTCATCGTTCCCTGGGCCTAGAAACTTCCTGAAGGCCATCATTTGAACTTCGCCTGCAGATCCTCAACAGAACCATGTGCCTGCACTCCTCCTCCGAAGGGAAGGGAATCAGACACTTGTTGTGCTGTGACTCTGTGCCGGCCCATTCATGGTCCTCCTCTCTGTCTTTATAGCGTTTCAGCCAGGGAGGTGTCAGCATAGCTCGCTGGCTGGGAAACTGAGGGTCAGGCTGGTAAGAGGTGATTTCACTCTGAAGCCCTCTTTCATCTGACTGCCCTACACCGCTCTGAGCAACAGACAGGCATGCAAAGCACTGGGCCCTTGGCGTGAGGAAGGCAGTGAGGGTGGGCTAGGAGCCATCCTGGGGGCCCCTTTGTCAGGAGAGGTTGTAGTGTGATGGAGGCTCTGGGGGCCAGGGCACTTTCTGTCTGCTCTGCCCTCTTCCCCTCTTCCTGTTCCTCCTGCTGCTCGCCCTCCCAGCCTCTCCAGACGGACACATGCCATCCACAGAGGGCATGCACACAGCAGATCCTTAGGGCAGGGACTCAGGTCTGCTTTGGGAACTGCATCCTTACGCAAGCCTTCAGGCGTTTTGCTGCTGGAGACTCCTGCAGCCGTGTGGCATTATCAGAAATGTAGAGACGCCACCTGTTGCTCCTTGTTCCACGCACCTGCTTCCTGTCTGGGGCCTGGGAACTTCCTCCTTAGCTTTTTGAGGGTGCTGGAGGAGGAGATTAATCTCTCAAGACCTCTGTGTGGGGGAGCATGTTGGATGTAGGTGCTTTAGGTTTGTGTATTTACATGTTACACCTTTGGAAGGCATCCATTCATTGCTCCTTCTGCCACCAAAGTCGCCTTCCTTAAACTCACCGCCCTGCTTAGAGCCCTCCAATGGTGGCCTCTCCTCAGGGATCAAGTTCACATTCCTTATTATAGCCTGTAGGACCTACGAGGTCTGCCCTCGTCTACCTCTGTGGCCTCTTCTCTCTGCAGTAGCTGAGGTCATCAGGAAAACAGAACCCACCCCAGGAGCTCTGTGGAGGGAGCTTGTGCTGGGAACTGCTGACAGATGCTGCCAAAGGTGGACACAGGCGAAATGGAGCGAGCCCGACTGACACTTGCAGGCAGGTGCTGAGACACCAGGGCTGAAGGGAGAGACAGTGCTACCAGAGCCCAGGAGCCAGGACCACCCAGTGGGAGCTGGGGCCTCCCAGAGGGGCCACCCTGAGGAAGCTGGGAGCCTGGCGGAGACCCGACTGGAGTTAGAGATACTCGCAGCGGAGAAAGGGCAAGATGCCGTGCCCTCCCCTCCTCCTGACCCTCACTCCCAGTGGTGCCTCTTGTTGCCCAGTTGTAGCTGGAAGGTCATGGAGTCTGGGAAGCCTGGCTCACAGGGCGACGGGCCTGTTGAAAATAGCGCCTATGGCTGTGTTTTAAATTGCTGAATGATCTCTCACCGCTGGCCATGGAAACTGCAGTGGCCAACAGAAGCTGCTCATTAGCGCCCCTCCTCAAGCGGTGCCCAGGGCACACACCCTCTATCTTAGTTACACCTCTGGTGAGGTGAGCACCCTCCAGAGCAGGCAGCGGACGGTAGGGCGTGAGTGAGTGCACACTGGCTGGGACCTGCACAGCAGGACCAGCCTGTCCTCAGTTTGTCCTGTGTCCCATGCCACTCCCTCTGTGAGGCTGCCTTCCCCTGGCCCCGACCTCTGACTGGCATGCTGTTCTCCCTTGTCAAAATGAGCATCTCCTCCTCCACTCCCCTCTTCCCATGCCAGACGGGCCACCCCTCCCTGGGCTCCCACAGCCCTGCCTGAGTCTCATCCTGGATCACTGGGCCATACCCATCAACTTTCTTTCCTCTCCTCTTTCCTGACAGTAAGCTCCTCCAGGTGGACACCCCCTTTTACTGACCTTTGAATCCCTGACACAAAACGCCAGCCCTTGCATGTAATAGGCTGTGAGCTAATGCTTATTGTGTGATTCAGCAAATGGGTCAGCTGTAGTGAAAATAAGATGGCCGGAGATCTGGAGGTTTTCACACACATGGACATGCATGTGTGTGCACACATGCACCTATGCACACAATACACACATGAATGCACACATGCACAGGCATGTACATAAGCATGCACATGCATACAGTGCACACACGTAAGTACACATATGCACACGCAAGCATGCATATGCACATATGCACATGTAAGTACATACATGCACATAAACATGTACGCACACACATAAGTACACACATGTACACACACACATAAGCATGCACATGCACACACATGCACATGTGTAAGTTCACATATGCATACATGCACATACATAAGTACACAATGCACACATTTGCACGCATAAATACACGCACACGTGCCCATAAGCATGTACATGCACACATATGCACATAAGCATGTAGATGCATACACATGCACACATATAAGTGCACACATAAGCATGCACATGCACACACGTGCACACATAAGTACAAACATGCACACACACATTAGTATGTACAGGCACACACATGCACACATGTAAGTACACAATGCACACATGCACACGCGTGGGCAGGCACACACACCCATCTCGTGCTTGTGGTGGTTAAAGTCACAGGCGCAGATGAATGTTGTCCATGGCCAGCTATGAATCTCGCTAACAGTCACTGAGAAAGATCAATAAATCTGCTTCTCTCTAACTTGTCGCAGGTTTCATTAGGGGTCCTAGGGCAGCTCAAGGTGAAGTTCTTCCTTTAGACTTCCGGTTTGCTGGTCTATGTGGGAGGGCAGGTCAAAGTGAGGCACCAAACCCACTGGAATGATGGGTGGATGGGATAGGGGAGCCAGGGGCACCTTTGGTACCAGGGAGAGGGGCTGGGGGAGAGACCTGCCTCCCAAGGTCACCTTCCCCTAGCTAGAAAGCCAGGCAGTGGCTGGGGGACTGCCCCATCCTTTCTTACCCCTGCAGGTGACATGAGCCCCAGGGCAGTGAGAGTCCTGGGCTCCTACACCTGCTGTGGGCACTGGGCAGTGAGAGGGGGACATGTGTGAGTGGGCTGGGGCCTCTCCTAGCACCACGTTCAGCCACAGCATTGGGTGCATGAAACGGGCCCTGGACGGAGCATTTACACATGGAAGTTGGCACATGCTGCCCACCAGGTTCTATTCTGGAGCTCAGCAACAGCCACCTGCCCCCTTTCATGGTGCTGCTTACCTGCTTGGGGCGAAGGCTGGTGGGAAGACTGACTGTGGGACCCCCACTGGACCTGGAAGGGCAGGAGGATTTGTGTAGATGGAGACAAGGATGCCCCAGGGTGGGAAGGGCCTGAGCAGAGACAAGCATGAAGTCAGGAACAGACACGGCATTTGCCCGAGTCTGAGGCTGGGCAGTCATGGGAATGCAGGGTGGGCAGGTTTGCGGGAAAAAGTGAAGGGACTGCAAAGCCAGGTTAGGGGTTTGGACTTGATCCTGCAGAGCAGCGATTCCTAATGGAGGTGATTCCCTCCCTCCCAGCCCAGAAGCATTTCGTGACGTCTGTGGAGACATTTTGTTGTCACAGCTGGAGGGGAGGAGCACAGGTGGCATCTAGATAGAGGCCGGTGATGTTGCTTAACAGTCCCTTGTCCCTCAACCAGAGCATTTTATGGACTGAAACTTCCACAGTGCTGAGGTTGAGAACCCTGCTGTAGGGAGCTCGTGCAGGTTCACGATCAGGGACGTATAAAGCCGTATTTTTAGTGCACTGTATGGAGTGGATTGGAAGTATGTGTCTGTGTATGTAGGCACATGTGCGTGCGTGCATGTGTGTGTCTAGGGACAGGGATGAGGGGTGGGGAGACTGCAGGCAGAGGAGAAATGAGGCTGTCAGGACCCCAGGGGGGTGGGGATGGTCTGGCTGAGGGTGGTGTGGGGGTTGTGTGGGGAGCATTTTGCAGCAGGAAGTGACCTGGCTTGGAAGCTGGCTGATTAGAGGTGGGAGGAGAAGGTGGACATCAGATGCTCCCTTGAGGTCAATCACCCCGAAGGAATGAGGAGAGAGAGCGGGGAGGAGAGACGGCAAGCCCAGCTTTAGTCAGGGATTTCCAGGGCATTAGGGTGTCTGAGCCCAGAAATGACCTGTACATTCCCCTCTCTTTTCAGAGGAGGGGAAGAAAGCCTGGAAAAGTGCCACAGGCGTCTGTGGAGGGAATCCAGAGGAGGTGATCTTATGATGTTGGAAATGGGCGTTTTGGAAACAAAGCCACCGGCACTTACCTGGACAGTGTCTGGAGTGTCCTGGGCCTGGACAGCTACAGCTTTGCTCCTGGGCTCCTGGCCTCCATGCCCCAGCCACCTGGCTCCCCCCATGCTCCTCACGGTCACCAGCCCTGGAACTGGGGGTGACTTCTGCCTCTGCCATGTCCCTGGCTGGGCTGGAGATGACACTAGATGTTGCCTGTAAATCATGAAGTGCCCAGCTGAGAGCCTGGCATCCTGGGGGTACTTGAAAGCAGTGGGTGCTGGTGTTATTTCTGTCTTAGCAGGGGGGTTAGCAGTGGTGGGTGAGGGGTGGGGGTGGGGTGGATACATGTCCCACCCCCACAGGGTAGCTTTCTGCAGCCTGCTGGTGCTTTGGGGATGAGGGGCACTTTAAATGCTGTCCCCACTCCTCCTAGCCCGCTGGCACCCTTGGTCTCTGCCTCAGGCATGGGCTCTGCCTCCTTCAGGAAAAAGTAGGTCTTGGTAATGGAATGAGGGGGATCTGTTGGCTGGGTGGGGTGGGGGCACAGGAGACCTGAGTGAGGGGGGGTGCGCTGTCTGGCGACAGCTTTGGGTTTGCCCTGGGCTGATTCACCCTGAAGGGAGTGGGCCTGAGCCCTTGCCTCGCTTGGGGATGGCCGGTGGCACGGCCCCGTGGGCCTCACAGAGGGGACCTCAGCGATGTAGGGAGGGAATAAGTTCAAGTCCACACGGCTCTTGGACTCGCTGTCTCTGTTCCCTTGAATTAACTTCCCCACCTGCCTGTGCAGTGGAGAACCGGTGCCCACTCGCTGTGCTGTGCTGTCCTGACAGGGCGTGCGTGCTCAGTCCCTGTGCCTTCCTGCATCTTCCCCTCCCCCAGCTGTGGCCAGCACCTTCATCCAGCTAGGGTGATCAGGCCCCCACGGCATCAGCCCCCTCACCTAGAGCAGAGCAGGAGGGCTCTCACTGGCTCCTGCCAAAAACCAAACCAAACCGGTTGCCGTCGAGTCGATTCCGACTCATAGTGACCCTGTAGGACAGAGTAGAACTGCCCCGTGGGGTTTCCAAGGAGCAGCTGGTGGATTCGAACTGCCAACCTTTTGGTTAGCAGCCGAGCTCTTAACCACTGAGCCACCAGGGCTCCCACTGGCTCCTGGACAGAAATAAAAAGTGTCTCAGGTAATGAGAATATATATGTTCTCATTGCAGAGGTATAAACAACACTAAAGTGTGTGAAATCAGAATCAGATGTTCTTCTTTGTACAGCTCCTTGTTCTGCCCACCCAGGGTACTGCTGCACGTGCTCGGTCCTCAAGTCACTTTGTCATGTGGGTCACTTTGAACATGCATGTAGTCAGGCATGCATTCCTGTGTCCACGCCTGAGGATCTGTTCTGCCAGGGGCCTGCAGAGTATGGGCAGGGCAGCACAGGGCCTGGAGCGCCGAGTCTCCACCCAGCCTGCCATCACCAGGCAGTGGGCCTCAGGCAGGTCTCTGTCTGAGTCTCCGTTGCCTTCCACCATTCAGGGCTGGGGAGTGGTCTCTGTGGCTCTGACGTCTCTACCTCTGCATCTCATTTTGCCACTGCAAAGTCTTTGTAGGAAATGGTGGTGGGAGTTTCTCCCTGAATTATTTTCCATGTAAGTGTAGTATGGAAATGAGCGATAATGGCCAATTCCATGTGCAAATCACTCCAGCTCAGCCTGAGCAGGTGTGGTGCCTACTGCACTATAAATACCCTCCCTGGATTGAGGGTAGCCCCAGTGCCTCTCAGCACCTGTGCAGCTGCCAGGAGCATCACCTGTTCTGCTTGGGGCTGCAGGGCTCTCTGGTTGCTCCTGGGAATCTCACATTTCCTGGCCTGGTTCAGTGGTGGGCCCTTGGATATAATCAGTCATCCCCACCCAACCCTGAGAGGATGGTATAACTAGCAGCGGTGGATGTTGGTTTAACATAGAGGCTGTGGTGGAGACTGAGTTCAAATCCCTGCTCTACCCTTTCTGGGGTAAGGTACTCAATCTCTCTCTCTCTCAGATGGCCCATCGGCATCTACCTCACAGGTAGCACTGGGGAGCACTTCGTGCCTGGTACGTAGAAAGTGCTTATCAAATGTTGGGTGTTATTATCAATCCCATTTTCCAATGATGAAACTGACCTCTAAGGAGGTTAAGTAACTTGTCTGAGGTCACAGAGCCAGTAAGTGGCCAAGCAGGTATGTCAGACCCCAAAGACAACCCACATGGATCTGTGTCCTCTGAGGATTTGAGAATTGAAGGGTCAAATGCTAAGGTAAAAGTTAAAAGGAGCCCAGGATGTCTTGTCTTGGCTATTCTCTGGGATGCCAACCAAGCTCGTTAGTGTCACGGGAATCTGTTTCTGGCTTCCTGGTTGCTGCAGCTCTAAAGCTTATCCCCAGGAACTGGTGGTTCTGATTGGAGGTTGACCTCTGCACCTCAGTCTCCTTCACTCTGTGAGTAGCTCAGATCTGCTGCTGGGCTCGTGTGGCTGTACTGGCCTTTGTGTCTTGCCCGTGAGCCACTTCTAAAGTGCCCTAGGGCCATCACCCAAGTAGGTGATTGGCGTGACTGCTTGTCATGGGGCGTAGGAAGGGAAAAAACAACTACTGTGAGCCAGCCATTGGGCTTGGGGTTTAAAAACTGATCTCCTTCATTTGTCATAACAACCCTTAAAGTGGGTACTTTGGGCTCCATTTTTCAGATGGAAAAGCTGAGATTCAGACAGGTTCATCAACTAGATTAAGATCACCCAGCTAGAAAGTTACAAAAACTGATGGCTATGTAACTTCAAATTCCATTACGCTTAGAAAAGCAAAAATGAAACGAAACCCATTGCCATCGTGTTCATTCTGACTCATAGTGACCCTGAAGGACAGAGGAGAACTGCCCCATAGGGTTTTCAAGGAACAGCTGGTGGATTTGAACTGCTGACCTTTTGGTTAGCAGCCAAGCTGTTAACCACGGTGCCACCAGGGCTCCTTAAAAAAGCAGAAAGTTCTCAAATTAATTACCTTAGCTTCTACCTAAGACACTAGAAGCAGAAAAGCAAATAAAATCCAAAATAAGCAGAATAAAGATCGAGTGTAAAACAATGAAATAGAAAACAAGAACAATAGAGAAAATAAATGAAACCAAAAGCTGGCTTGTTGTGAAGATAAAACTGATAAACCTCTGACCAGACTGATAAGGAAAAAACTGCCAGTATCAGGAATGGGGAGGTGACATCACTACAGATTTGGTATTAGAAGGATAAAAAAAGGAATATTATGAAAAACTTTGTGCCAGCAAATTTGACCACAAAGCTGGAAATGGAAAAATTCCTTGAAAGACACCAACTACTAAAGCTCACTGAAGAAGAAACACAAAAACTGAAAATCCCTATATCTATTAAGAAATTGAATTTGTAGTTAAAAAACCTCTGAGAAAGAAAACTCCAGGACCATATGGCTTCACTGCTGAATTCTGTCAAACATTTAAGGAGTAAATATTACTAATTTTACACGAATTATTCTAGAAAATTGAAGAGGAGGGAATACTTTGCAACTCATTCTATGAGGCCAGCATTATCCTGATACCAAAACAGACAAAAACATTACAAGGAAACTATAGACCAATATCCTTTATAAACACAGACACAGTAAAACCTCAACAAAATATTAGCAACAATATATAAACAGGATACTTCATTATACCAAGTGGGATTTAGCTCAGTAATCTAAGATTGGTTCAACATTCAAAAGTCAATCAATGTAATTTATCATAATTATAGACTAAATTTAAGAAAAGCCCAAATCCATTGCTACTGAGTTGATTCGAACTCATAGCAACCCTATAGGACAGAGTAGAACTGCCCTATAGGGTTTCCAAGGTGGTAATCTTTATGGAAGCAGACTACCACATCTTTCTCCCTCTGGCTGGCTGGTAGGTTCGAATCACCGACCTTTTGGTTAGCAGTCAAGCGCTTAACCACTGAGCCACCAGGGCTCCTAATTACAGACTAGAAAAGCAAAAACATATAATCATGTTGCAGAAGAAACATTTGAGAAGATCTAACATCCAACTATGTTAAAACTCTTAGAAAACTAGGAATAGAGAGGAGCTTCTTCAACCTTATAAAGTGCATTTATGGACGATCTATAGCTAATATCATAATTAATGGTGAAAGACTGAATGCTTTCCTCTTAGAAACAAGAAAGGGATGTTCACTCTTACCACATGTATTCAACATTGTACTTGAGGTTCTAGAAAGTTTAATTAGGCAAGAAAAAGAAATAAAAAGCATCCAGATTGGAAATGAAAAACTTAAAACTTTTAATTTACTGACCACATGATTATCTATGGGTAAAATTCAATGGAGTCTACAAAATAGCTGCTAGAATTACTATGTGACTTTAGCAACATTGCAGGATGGAAAAAAAATCAACATACAAACATCATTGTATTTACTAAAATCGCAAAATAGGGATAAATCTGACAAAAAATGTTCAAGACTTGTACATTGAAAACTATAAGACATTGCTAAAAGAAATTAAAAAGACCTAAATAAATGGAAAAATATACTGTGTTCATTGATTGGAAGACTTATTTACTCTTAAGATCCAATGAAGATATATGGATGACAAGGAAGCACATAAAAAGTGCCTATTAGTTACTTTCCACAGATGTCATCTTTGGAAAGAGGTGATGGAAAAGCTCAATATCATCAGTCAGAACAAGGCCAGGGGCTGACTTCAAAAGAGACCATTAATTGCTCGTATGCACGTTCAAGTTGAAACTGAAGAAAATTAGAACAAGTCCATCAGAGCCAAAGTACGACCTTGAGTATGTCCCACCTGAATTTAGAGACCGTCTCAAGAATAGATTTGACATGTTGAACACTAATGACCAAAGACCAGATGAATTGTGGAATGACATCAGGGACATCATACAAGAAGGAAGTAGAAGATCATTAAAAAGACAGGAAAGAAAGACCAAAATGGATGTCAGAAGAGACTGAAACTTGCTCTTGAAAGTCAAGTAGCTAAAGCAAAAGGAAGAAATGATGAAGTAAAAGAGCTGAACAGAAGATTTCAAAGGGCTACTCGAGAAGACAAAGTAAAGTATTATAAAGACATGTGCAAAGACCTGAAGATAGAAAACCAAAACGGAAGAACACACTCAGCATTTTTCCAGCTGAGAACTGGCAAAAAAATTCAAGTCTTGAGTTGCAATACTGAAGCATTCTACGGGGAAAATATTAAACGACGCAGCAAGCATCAAAAGAAGATGGAAGGAATACACAGAGTCACTGTACCAAAAAGAATTGGTCGATGTTCAACCATTTCAGGAGGTAGCATATGATCAGGAACTGATGGCACTGATGGAAGAAGTCCAAGCTTCACTGAAGACATTGACAAAACACAAGGCTCCAGGAATTGATGGAATACCAATTGAGATGTTTCAACAAACAGAAGCGGTGGAAGTACTCACTCATCTGTGCCAGGAAATTTGGAAGACAGCTACCTGACCAACCAACTGGAAGAGATCCATATTTATGCCTATTCCCAAGAAAGGTGATCCAATCGAATGCAGAAATTATCAAACAATATCATTAATATCACAAGTAAAATTTTGCTGAAGATCATTCAAAAGCAGCTGCAGCAGCACATTGACAGGGAGCTGCCAGAAATTCAAGCTGGATTCAGAAGAGGAAATGGAATGAGGGCTGTCATTGCTGATGTCAGATGGACCCTGGCTGAAAGCAGAGAATACCAGAAAGATGTTTACCTGTGCTTTCTGACTGTGTAAAGGCATTTGACTGTGTGGATCATAATAAATTACAAATAACATTGCAAAGAATGGGAATTCCAGAACAGTTAATTGTACTCATGAGGAATCTGTAAAGAGATCAAGAGGCAGCCGTTTGAATAGAACAAGGGGATACTGCATGGTTTAAAGTTAGGAAAGGTGTGCGTCAGGGTTGTATCCTTTCACCATACCTATTCAATCTGTATGCTGAGCAAATAATCTGAGAAGCTGGGCTATATGAAGAAGAACGTGCATCAGGATTGGAGGAAGACTCATTAACAACCCGCGTTATGCAGATGACACAGCCTTGCTTGCTGAAAGTGAAGAGGACTTGAAGCACTTACTGTTGAAGATCAAAGACCACAGCATTCAGTATGGATTACACCTCAACATAAAGAAAACAAAAATCCTCACAACTGGACCAATAAGCAACATCATGATAAATGGAGATAAGATTGAATTTGTCAAGGATTTCATTTTACTTGGATCCACAATTAATACCCATGGAAGCAGCAATCAAGAAATCAAATGACACACTGCATTGGGCAAATCTGCTACAAAAGACCTCTTTAAAGTGTTGAAAAGCAAAGATGTCACCTTGAAGACTAAGGTGTGCCTGACCCAAGCCATGCTGTTTTCAGTCTCTTTATATGCATTTGAAAGCTAGACGATAAATAAGGAAGACCAAAGAAGAATTGATGCCTTTGAACTGTGGTGTTGGCAAAGAATGTTGAATATACCATGGACTGCCGAAAGAACGAACAAATCTGTCTCGGACAAAGTACAACCAGAATGCTCCTTAGAAGCAAGGATGGGGAGACTGTGTCTCACATACTTTGGACATGTTATCAGGAGGGATCAATTCCTGGAGAAGGACATCATGCTTGGTAAAGTAGAGGGTCAGCAAAAAAGAGGAACACCCTGAATGAAATGGATTGACACAGTGGCTGCAACAGTGCTCTCAAGAATAACAACAATTGCGAGGATGGTGCAGGACTGGGCAGTGTCTTGTTCTGTTGTACATAGGGTTGCTATGAGTTGGCATCAACTTGATGGCACCTCACAACAACAACAACATTAGTTACTAGGGAAATAAAAATTAAAACCAAAATGAAAAGCCCCTACACATCTATTTGAATGTCTAAACTTTAAGAAGATTGACCATGCTAAATGCTGGTGAGGATTTGGAGCAAAGGGAACTCTCATACGCTGCTGATGGGAACTCAAAATGGCGCAACCACTTTGGAGGACAGTTTGGCAGTTTCTTAACAAGTTAAAACTACACCTACAATATGACCCAGCCTACACATACCACATGACCCAGCCATTCCACTCCCAAGAGGAATGAAAGCATGTGTCCATAAAAAGACTTATACATGAATATTCATAGCAGCTTAATTTGCCAAAAATTGTAAACAACTGAAATGTCCATCAACAGGTGAATGTATAAATAGATTGTGGCATTTCTGTACAATGGAATGCTACTCAGCATTACAATGGAATCAGTTATTGGCACAATCAACAATGTGGATGAATTTCAAAATAATTATGATGAGTGAAAGAAGACCTATGGAAAAGAGTACATAATACATACTGTTCATTCCATTTTTGTAAAACTCTCAAAAAAGCAAACTAATCTGTAGTGACAGCAGATAGATGGTTGCTGGGGGACGCGGTGAGGGACAGGCAGGAGCGGGAGGGAGAGAGTACAGAGGGGCACTAGGAAGCTTTTGGGGGTGATGGATATGTTCACTATCTTGACTGTGGTGATAATGCTTCATGAGTGTATACCTATGTCAAGATGTATTAAATTATACACTGTAGTATGTGAAATTTATTGCGTGTCAATTACACCTTAATAAAACTGTTAAACAAATTTCATTGCCTCTTCCCGATCCCATGCCTCCTGTCACAGGGTCTTTGTTTCCACACCAAGGAAACTTTCATGCCTGTGTTCATTCAGACAGTTGCATAACCCTTAGGGTTTCCAGAGACTTGGTAGTTTGATCATCCAGTTGTGTGCCATCCACTACATAAGTGAGCTTGCTGGAATTCCCGTCGCACATAGGGGAGGGGAGGGCATCATATTAGATTGGAATGCAATGAGCAGTTTCAGCTGATAGTCCTTGAAACACGCTACAAAGGCAGCTGGGTGAATTGTGTTCCTCTAGAAGCTGACATCACGGTTTTTAATCTCAATGTCATAATTTTCTTTATCAACATTCTGTATTAGCGTTTATTTTAGTAAGTTTCTGGACCACTCAGAAGCCATCAGGTGGGGACAGATTGGCTTGTTGCTTATGGAACAGTGGTGGGGAGAAGCTGATCAGGTGAACTCTGACAGCTCAGTAATTAGCATGCCTGAGACCAGGCTGCCACGCTGGGCTGAATCAGCCAGTCTCACTGTGGAGCAGTTTGTTCCTTTCCACAAAGAAATTAATTAGGGCGATCAATGGAGAGCAGTGTGGAGGCCCCCGCCCATCACCTTTCCTCTTGGTGCCCCTGCGCTGCCCCCGTCATTGGACCAGGAAGGAGGTAGAGGTGCATAGATAGGCTGGTTCCTTCTGGGAAGCGCCAGCAGATCCTGGGGTTCTCTGCCTGCCCTAACTGTCCCACCTCCAAACTCCAGGGCTACTGGAAAGGCTGAGCACTCATCTCCAGGACACTCTGCTTCTGGGGAGGTTGCTGAGGAACTGGGGTGGGGCTCTAGTTCTGGTGGGAGG
Organism: Dugong dugon; assembly: GCA_030035585.1. Taxonomy (NCBI): domain Eukaryota; kingdom Metazoa; phylum Chordata; class Mammalia; order Sirenia; family Dugongidae; genus Dugong; species Dugong dugon. The sequence continues at coordinate 11,185,158 of CM057468.1, read as the reverse complement.
GAGTCCGAAGTGTCCAAGACAAGCTCTTGTAGAAGTCCCGTCCCATGGTTGTCCCATCCCATGGTTTCCTGCAGTGGGAGCAAGGCCACCGCAGGTTTGCTGGACTCTTGAACACTGAAGGGCGAAGTCCTAAACCCCTATAGTGCAGGCCTTTGACGTGCCAGGCTCTGGTCTAGGAACTGGTGTTCATGGAGAATGAGACAGCCAAGGTTCCTGCCCTCAAGGAGCTTATATTCTCCTATAGGAGGCAGAAGAAATTTAAGTAAACAAGGCAGCAAACAAGAGAAATACTGATAGGTAATTAATAAATACTTGTTGCTTTATGTGCAAAATACACAGGACTCTCTCTCATATGAGAGTCTTTCCCTGGGTTCCTAGACTCCATAAGCTCTGTGAAATTGTATGGAGAAGTGTATGTGTGTGGGGGTGTTTCTGTCTTTTTATGGGGAAAGTCTGTAGTTTCTACCAGATGCTTTAAGGCAGGGCGGACCCACACCTCCAGTTCGCCAGCCCCTCACATGACCTTGTGCATGTACCTCCTGCTCCTGGCCCTCTTCTGGGCCCACTGTGATGGCCCCTGTGTGTTTCCCCAAGTCAGCTCACTTCCAGAGAGGCCTGTGCTCCCTCCCCAGCTGGGCTTTGCGCTGTGGCTGTCCTCTCTGGCTGCCTGTATGTATGCTGGCAGTGCACTTCTTCCCCAGCTTTCTGCAGAAGATGGTGGCCACTCTGCGCCAGTCCCAGTGTCTCCCTTGCAATCATGAGAATGGGGTCCCCACATACCATGGAAGGTTTGTGTCCCAGGGGCAGCTTCAAGGAGGACCAGTCAGGCCCTGCCACCCCTAGCCTCGCTGCCTAGCTCTGTAGTGATGGTTGTAGTGGGAAGCTTTGGGTAGGGGAAGATCTCCAAGTTCCCCTGTGGGGCTCTAGGAGATGGGCCCACAATCAAACGCTCCTGGGGCGAAGGCATGAGGCTTATCAAGGAACATCTGCTCCCAACCCCTCTGCTGGAAGATGAAATGGGACTAATGGAACCCAGCCAGCATCCAGTGGGTCACTGTCCCCAGGGAGCTGCATACCTGCCTCTGGGGCTCCTTGAATTTCATCACCAGCATCACCACTTCCTTCCTCCCTGCCCCGGAGCGTCACCTCTTGTGCGCCCAGCAGTCCAGGTGAGCAGCGTGCCACCTGCAGAGTGGATCCGCAGCACCGAGCCTCTCACCAGCCCGCGCACTTGCCCTGAGCTGCAGAGACCTACGTTGTGACCACCAGCCTGTGCCTCTGTGCTGGGCACCTCGCTGGGTGGTTCGACACACTGGTGTTTCTGTGCTGCTCCACAGAGTGGCCTATCCGAGCCCAGGGCACATTCCACGTGCCAGGGCCACAGCCAAAATCCCAGGGAGCCGGGGAGTCCCTGCTGCCATCTGGGGCTTAGTGCCTGTGGACATTTCCTGTAGAACAGAATGCCCATGAGACCTGAGAGATGATAGAGGCATTTTGTCCTCCTTGTGTTTTGGTTTAAGAGTTCGGCTGCTAACCAAAAGGTCGATAGTTGGACTCCACCAGGCCCTCTGTGGAAACCCTATGGGGCAGTTCTACTCTGTCCTATAGGGTCGCTATAAGTCGGAGTCGACTCGACGGCAGTGGGTTTGGTTTATTTTGGTCTGTTTTGGGCCAGCAGTGCTCCTCATGCTTCCAGGCCAGGGCCCATGTGCCTGCGGGTGCCTGGGCGGGGCAGGCCTCCTCAGACCCCTTTGCTTTCCCAGTCAGCCCATGGAAGCCTGTTGGAGCCCACTGGCACCAAGCCTGTGTCTCACAGGCTCAGTACACTGGGCTGCCAGGACCTTGTGGGCCCAAGGGCAGGGCTCTTGCCAGGGATTGTGCATCCAGACTTGGCTGCCTGCCACATGGCCAGCATCTAAGCGAGGACCCTGTCCTGCCCACCCTGGGCTTCCTCCCCACCTGAGCCCCTCCAGGCTGGCTGGCCTGGAGGTCACCAGGTCCCCACTGGAGCCTGTGGCTGCTCTGGTCTGAGTTCCCACAGCCTCATCTTGGGGTGGCTGCAGGGGCTCCGGGGGTCGTCTGTGGCTGTTTGTATCACAGGCTGAGGGTGTGTCCAGGGCCTGATTCCAGGGCCTATGCAGACATGGACCCTTACAGATATGGGGGAAGCTTGGCTGAGGTTCATGCAGTGGCCTGCCTTCTCCATTGCTCCTGGCGCGCCCATTTCTTGGCCTCAGCCAAGCTTGGACATGGGCTGGTGACCTTGGTCCCTCTGTAGCCCTCCCCTTTGGCCCCAGGACTGATACTTGCCCTCTGCAGACTGCAGGTTGGATTCTGATTGGGGTATGATCAGTGTGGGACACTCCAGAGCCACTTTTCTCACAGAGAGCAAGGCCATCATGCATGAGAAAACACCAGACTTGGGCCAGACAGACCGGACCTGAGGCCAGGTCTGTGAACATGGCTTTGGGCAGCCGCTGGATCTCCTTGTGCCTCGGCTTCATGTACTCATAGGGTTAAGGAGAGCAGGACTTGTGGTGATCTGTGCAGGACTCCCACAAGGTGCTCTGCCTGCAGTTTTCTGTGGTCTCCATCCCTTCCAACTGATTGGACCCTCCCTCTTGTAGGCTTGCTGGCAGGCCCCTTCCTTTTGGGCCACCACCAGGGTGCACCTGCCTTCATCTGTTCCTGCTCTGCCTGGCCCCCAGCCCCTGGACTCTCGCTCTGCCTCTGTGTTGGGTTGACAGAATTCCATTTCCTTTGTGCTGGCCCAGGCCTTTCTTAAGAGCGATTTGGACTTTCCTCTCAATCTGACTTGATCTGGACCCTGGCACTGTCTCACCGCTGGGCCACAGCAGGCTATGGGTAGAGGTAGACATGCCCCTTTCCTCCCTCCTTTTGTGGGAGGCTAGTCTTGGGGGAAAGAGGTAAGACCTCATGATTGGCCGGAGAGGATCGTGTTGTGGCTTTTCATGGTCAGATCTCTCAGGAGCAGAATGGGTGAAATACTAGAGAACATTTATTTACACATTATTCGCTGGTTTGTGTCTTATTCTTTAGTGGCCAGGAGGGCTGTTTGTGACTGTAGGTGGTTGTGGGGCCTGGGGCAGGGCACAGTTTGTGTGAGCCACGACTCCTTGGCAGGGGCTATGGCTCCGTTTGGTTAATCTGGGTTCATAAAGACCTTTCCATAGATGGAAGGACACTGTCCCATGGCCTGTTGGGGCAGTTGACTGGGGGGGCGGGAGGCAGAAGAAGTGACTTAAAGGATCCTGGGGACCCACAAACTCCCATTGTCTGTCAAGAGCAAGTGAAATCCAGCATTATATTGTGGATATCCGCTTGCAAATGGCATGACCTCGGACAAGTAAGTTCAGCTTTCTGAGCCTCACTTTCCTCCCTTGACAGCTGGGGATGGAAGTAACTACCTCCTTGGGTTGTGAGGACCAGAGGAGGTAACCCAGGTACACATGCCTGGCACACCACCTGGCTGGCAGGAGAACCTGATGCATTGTTTCAATATATCAGTGCTTGCCTGTGGATTCCAGGGGTGCAAACAGAAGGATGGAGGGGAGGGGAAGTAGCTGCAGCGTGTGGCTCTTGGGCTGCAGACTTGGGGGCCGGGGAGCAGGGAGTGGGCTGGGCTCTTGTCTGGAGGGGTCTATGACAGGCAGAGGCCTCCTGTCTGCCCCATGGGCTCACACCCATCCCTGCCTCTGTACTCTCTCTTGAAGGAAGTTGGTCCCTGAGTGAGGCCAGGGTGAGGATATTGGTAGGCACCCCACCTTGACCTCATGACTAACCCCCATGCTGTTGCCCATCACACCCTTGACTCAAGCCAGGCCTGGGCCCTGGCTGGCCCAGCCCAGCTCTCTCAGGAGAGTGGGGCTAGAGTAAGACCTGAGGATGGACAAGATCCTCTCAAGGTCAAGGCTCTTGTCTCAAAGTCACAGAGAAAATACTCCTCATGGGAAAACTTAACGAGTGTTAACTGGACATGGCATTGATTTTGAGGGCTTCTGGACTCAGTGGTCCCATTCAGAATTGTGCAGAGATGCTGGGGAGAAATTGCCTGCTGGGAGGCAGAGTGGCTTGGGGCAAGGGAGAGCAAACAGAGCCTTTCAAAGTCAGAAGGGCTAGGAAACCCTGGAGGTGGCTCCCAGGGTCAAAAGTGTGGGCTGAGTGACCACGTAATTTAAGGAGCTCGTAGCACACCACGTGTGGGACGTGATTCTGGAGAAGAGTGGGCCGGGGGTGGATAAGTGATGTGGGGTTGGGGAGTGTGGTCTCTCTTGGGTCTGTTGTCTGTGGTGATTGGCTGAAGTCCTCCTTGGGGCCCCCCAGCAGCAGCCAAATGGCCTATGGGGTTGATCCTGAGGCATGGTGTGGGACAGCCTGGATGGCCTCACCCACGGACCTACCCTCGTTTGCCAGAAATCCGTCCACTTTGCCCATAGAGCTCTTTACTGAATAGCCCATTTGCTGAATGGTTGAAGATGTTTTCCAGGTTTGGGTTTCACCCTAGCCCTTGCCTCTGCCTGTGTGTCTTCCTCTGCCCTGCCCCTCCTGCTGCCATTCGGGGACAGTGTCGTGGGCAGACCAAGGGGCAAAATGGGTATAAAAATTAGAAGAAAATGCTTAGTCATGTGGTGAATTAGCTGGTCATCAAATCGGCATTTGGGAAATGGGTGATGTTTAGAATTGGCTGTGGGAGAATTGGCCACTTGGAGAACTGGTCACTTGATGATTTTGACTTTTGGGGAACTGGCTTTGGATGTTTGATGTGTGTTGAATTAACCTGATTCTGCAGTGAGACTTCAGCATGGAGGTTTCCAGGGAGCCAGAAGCCTCCTCACTTGACAGCTCACACCTCACCCACAGAGAGCCCCAAGGTTGGGACTCAGCTCTCTCACATGGGAGGGGGGGCAGCATGCTCTTCACTCACGGGAGCTGAGAAGAGTGCCCATGGTGGCTGGGGGTCGCTCTCTGTCACATATGCACCCACACTCACGCACACAGACATAAACACAGACACACACTCACACACACACACTCTCACACAACACTCACACAACACACACACACACACACACACACTCACACACACACACACTCACATACACAGACATAAACACAGACAGACACTCTCACACAACACTCACACATACAACACACACACACACTCACACACACAGACATAAACACAGATACATAGACACTCACAGACACACTCTCACACAACACTCACACACACAACACACACAGTCTCACACACACACACACACACACACACACACACACACACACAGAAGTAAGTTGGATGTTGGGCAGGTTTTCCTGTGGGTGACTCAGAAGGGAGCCATAATTGGCCGGAGTAGGGGAAAGACAATGCACAGTAATTAGTCTAAATAGCCCTTTTGACTGTTAGCAGCCAGTAAACTCTCCAGGAGCAGACAGGCTTCTCGCTTCCTGGGGTTTTCCCACTGTTTCGGAAGCTCTTGCTCCTGGAGGTGTGCTCATCTCTGTCTCCCCTCACAGTGGGTGGGGACCCTCGGTGCAGTGGGGGAGACACAGGCAGTGACGAGCGTGGGGACAGGCTGTGGGGATCTGTGGACTCAGGGCTGAATCAGCCTTCCCGTCCACATCTGGCCCCTCCTGTCTTGGCTGGTACATGTCCATCACAGGGTAGGGCAGGGGTTCCCCTTTTCTTTCACAGCTCTCAGCAACTCCATCACCAACGCTTTCCAAACATCTCTGAATCTCTCCTTTCTCCATTTCCACCGTTACAGACCCTCATCCTTTCTTACCTGGATTAGTAAAATAGCAATCTGTCAGAGTTTTCTGGACCACCAATCCACTCCCTTGGCCACCAGAGGGGACTCAGGAACATGAATCTGATCAGTCAGACTGCAGCCTGAAAACCTTGACGGCTTTCCATTGCCTCAGGGTCAAGTTCAAGCTTTGTAGCAGGACATCCAAGTGCCTTCCCAACCCAGCTGCTGTTTCCTGTCCAGTATCATCTGATAGTCTCCCCTTTGGCTTTATTCCCCAGCAATGCTGGATCACTCTTAGTTCCCAGAACAGGCACGGGGTGCTCCCTGCTAGTGCCCCCTCCTTTTCAAACCTCAGTGCCTTTGCACATGGTGATCTCCCTTCCTGCAATGCTTTTCTGCCCTCTTGTGCCCAAGAGAGTTTAGTAGACCTTCAAGACCCAGCTCAGATAATAGCTTCTCTGTTCTTTTAGGTAATATGAGACACACGCTCCTGTGCTGTTTCTGTTGTGTTGTGGTTGTTATTCTTCTTCTTCTTCTTGGATGACTTTTATTATGACTGTTATTATACTGAGCTATTATTCATAGCTCCCACCCCTGCCCCAGGCCATGACCTCTGAAGGCAGGGAATGTGCTTTCTTCACCTCTGTGAAGATCCCCAGCATCTGGCCCAGCACTGGACACATAACTGGTCCTCAAGAATGGAGGTCCATCCCTCCCAAATTAGCTCATTCCACAAATATTTACTGAACACCACCGTGTGCCAGGCACAGCTCTAGGCACTGGGGGCATGACCACATGGAACATTTTAGGGCGAGAGATGGACAGTAAACAAACCAGTGAATACGGGAAATGATGACAGTAAGAACCAGCAAGGGAGATAGAGAAGGAGCAGCCAGCAAAGTCAGAGAACAGAAGGGGCCTAGAGGAGAAGGCGCTCCACAGGGAGGGCAGGGTAAACCCACCCAGTGCTGCTGCAGATCACATCAGATGAGGGGTGAGTATGCCCATTGGAATTCCAATGTAGAGGTCTCCATGTTTTTGACAAGAGCTGACGCAGTGAGGTGGAGAGAAATGGGGACAGAGAGAGTAGAGACAACTGTCCCTGGAAGTCTCCACGTGAAGCGGGGTGAAGACATGGGGTGGTTGCTGGGGGAGGATGTGGTGTCAAGAGAGATTTTTAAATAAAGATGGGAGATGTGACAGTATGTATGTGGCCTGATGGCTGACCCCTAGAGAGAGTGTGCTGTGTGAAAGAGAGAAGGACCAGCTGCTGGAGTGATGCCCTTGAGTCAGTGAGAGAATGGGACCTAGTGCTCAAGATCTGTGTGCCGCTATTGAAGGAAGTGAGACGGGCCTTGGCTGCCTCCCCCTGGCACCATTAGCCAACGAGCCGTGATGCACTCAGCACTGCAGGGCCGTGTATCCCCACCATTCCTAAGTGTCATGGTCATCACCACCAGGGCTCCCAGCTCAGGTGGAGTGCAGGATGGAGCAGTGGCCAGCTACCACAGATGTGGCTGGTGGGTGGCTTGGAACAGGGCAGTCAAAGCAGATGGGAGTGTGTGGCTGGGTGTCGAGAGCAAGTGTGACTGGCTGTGCTGGAGAAGAGGTGGGGTGCAAGGTGTCTGATGTGGGTAGTGGTAGGTGGGGTTCACAGATGTCCAGGCTGGCAGGGGCACTAGCGGGAAACAGTCTATGGGCTGAGGCTTCCAGCTCCCACTGAAGAAGTTGGCAACAGTCAAGGACAAGTCAGAGCTCCAGGTCTTAGGGGCTTAGCAGCTGTGCATGGGCCTGGTGGGAGTTAGGCAGAGGTGGCCGGGGGAAGCCCTGCCATCAGAAGTGGGCTGCAATGTGGGGGCCCAGCAGTGCTCACTTAGCAACACTGTCACCCAACATCCCCACCAGGTCAGCGTGGGGAAGGGGGTGGGGGGAAGGGGCCCACGGTCATCAGGCTCATGTGTGAGGGTCTTTGGCACATTATTTCTTCACCCATCTATTCATTTAGCAGATACCTCTCACATCTCGTCTGTTCTTCATTGAGGCAGACATCATTGTTCTATTTTACAGATTAGGAGCTGATGCTTGGAGGAGTTAAGAATGTTCCTCAGGTCCCACAGCTACAGGCTCCTCCCACGTATGATGCTCCAGGCCGAGAGGACTCGGCAGCTGAGGCTCAGGATGGGCTGAGGCTCCTGGAATCCCTGCAGCCAACCTGTGAGGTAGAAATTATCCCCTCATTTCAGGCAAGGAAACAGATGCACAGGAAGGTTTTACTTATCCAAGATGACAGAGCTAGAGAGAGGCAGCACTGGAGGAGGAACCCAGGTCTGCCTGGCCCCAAAGCCCTCGGAATTTCCTCACCCTTCACTGCTGACTGTTAGTTCTCATTGGGGTGTCCTGAGCTGACAAACACGTAGAGAACGATCAGATCAATGTGTGGAAACTTTATATCTATCATCTCTATGAATCAGAACCGACTAGAGGGCCACGGGTTGGTCTGGTTTTACCCTCTGTCATATCTGTCATCTGTATCTGTGTCTCTGTTGTGTCTGTCTGTACCTATACCTGTGTTGTTAGTTGGCCTTGTGTTGGCTCCAACTCATGGTGACCCCATGTAAAACAGAACAAAATGTTGTTTGGTCCTGCCCCATTTTCATGATCATTGGCAGGCTGGAGTCCACTGTTGTAGCCACTGTTATTTTGAGTGCTTTCCAACCTACAGAGCTCATCTTCCAGCGTTATAGCAGACAATATTCTATTGTGAGCCATAGGGTTTTCGTTGGCTGATTTTTTGAAGTAGATCACCAGACTTTTCTTCCTAGTCTGTCTTAGTTTGGAAGCTCTGTTGAGACCTGTCCACCTGCTCTTTGGCATGGCTTCCAGCATCACAGCAACACACAATACATTACACTACCACGAACTGACAGATGTGTGGTGGCCTGGACCTAGACTTACTCCTGTGTCTATACCTGGAGTCCCTGGGTGGTACAAATGGTTAAGCACTCGACTGCTAGCTGAAAGGTTGGCAGTTTGAACCCACCCAGAGGTGCCTCAGGAGACAGGCCTGGCGATCTGCTTCTGAAAGGTCATGGCCTTGAAAACCCTGTGAGGCACGGTTCTGCTCTGCACATGTGGGGTCCCATCAGTCAGAACTCACTTGATGGCAACTAATAACAACAACATAACCCACTACCCACTGCTGTTGAGTGGATTCTGACTCATAGCAGCCCTGTAGGACAGAGTAGAACTGCCTCCTAGGGTTTCCAAAGCTGTGAATCTTTATGGAAGCAGATTGCCGCATTTTATTCCCGCAGAATGGCTGATGGGCTTGAACCACCCACCTTTCAGTTAGCAGCTGAGCACTTAACCACTGTGCCACCGGGGCTCCTTAACAACAACGTACTTATACCTATACCATCGGTCTATCTCTGTCTCTTTACATACAGAAACACACTCATGCAAACACATTAACATGTATGTCTTTATGTAACTTTTTATGTCAAAGGTCATTTGAGACAGTTGTATACTGGGGGAGAAAAGAAACAAAGGGGGAAAGTATAGACTAAAAGTGACTTAAGAGTGGTATCAAACAATTGGATATATGAATGGACTTAATCAGAATCCTAATTTGAAAATAAAAGAAACGTGAGACCATTGGGAAATTTGAATACTGCCTGGATATTGAAAGATATTAAGGAATTGCTTATTTTTTTAGGAATGTTTATGGTATTGTGCTTATATTTTGAAAAAAGAATCTTTATCTTTTAGGTACACATTGAAATGTTTACATGAGAGAGAGATGATGTTGAATATTTTCTTCCAAATAATATGGGGGGTGAGGTAAGCAGAGCAAAAGCTGGGTGATAGCTATATGGGGGTTAACTTTTTAAATGTTTGAACTTTTCCACATTAAAAATTACAATAAAATCATATAATAGCTATCTTTTTCTCTAATTGTGCAAGGAATCTTGCTTCTTTTTAATTTAAGGTTTTCTGCCTTAACTTTTGTGGAGTCTTAGGTGCTGTTATCACTTGCTGGCTAGAGAGAGGCAGAGAAGGCAGAATGAAGAGATGAGAAATGAGCAAATGTTAATGAGAACAGGGGCTGGGATGGTATAGGAAGTGACTGCTAATGGCCATGAGGCCTCTTTTTGGGATGATGGGAATCTTCTACAGTAGATTATGGTGATGGCTGTGCAACTCTGAATACGTTCAAAACCTTTCGGTTGTACACTCTAAATAGGTGAATTATATGGCATGTAAATTATGTTTGTATTTAAGTTATATCTCTGTTTGTAAAATACACATCTACTTCACAAGGTTAAGCTAAGGGTTAAATGAAATGCTTTGTGTAAAGCGTTTAGAAAAGTGTGGTACATCACGTGGTGAGGCCAGGCTGTCATGCTTACGATGCCGCTCCACTCCTGGGATACATCTGAGGACTGTTGATACGCATTGATCTGTCTGTCCATCTCTCTCTCTCTCATTAACGGTTTTCGGTTACTATAACCAGTAACAAGTTGCTGTGGAATTGACTTTAACTCATGATGACCCCATGTGTATCAGAGTAGAACAAAATAGCAGGATGGTGCAAATGGTAAACAGGCTCAGCTGCTAACCAGAAGGTTGGAGGTTCAAGTCAACCCAGAGTCTCCTTGGAAGAAAGCCCTGGTGATCTACTTCCAAAAAATCAGCCATTGAAAACCCCATGGAGCAGAGTTCTACTCTGCCACCCATGGGGTCGCCATGAGTTGGAATTGACTCAATGGCAACTGTTAGGTTACTGAAATCATTGGGAAGAGAATGTTCCTCCAGTGTTTACTTTCTGAAATGCTTACTGTGTATCGTGCTGTGAAAACCCTGGAAGTGAGTAATTCAGGTAGAATTATTAATGACCAAATGCTAGTCTGAAATGAAAAGCTGTTGCCTTCTAAGCAGCCCTAAAGTACATTATTCATATATCTCCAGATCTGTGGTCTTTTTAAAAATCTCTCTTAAGGTAGCTTGAAAATATGTTGGAGAGTCTACGATGGGGCATTCTCTTGCTCAGCCCCCTGCCTCGCTCCTTCTGTACCTCTCTCCTTTGACCCTCCTCTTTTCCCACTCACATATTTTTTGTTTGGAAAATTATGTGAACATCTGAGTCTTGGGCACAACTTCACCTTTTAGATTCTCACCTCCTGTCTGAGTTATCTAGTGCTGCTATAACAGAAATACCACAAGTGGATGACTTTAACAAACAGAGATTTATTCTCTCACAGTCTAGTAGGCTAGAAGTCTGAATTCAGGGTGCCATCTCCAAGGAATGGCCTTCAAAAGACACAAATACAGTGCCAGCTAGGTGGCAATACCTTGCAGCGTTGGGGCAATGTTCTCCAGGAGGCTGTATATGTCTGAACCAGAGTCCAATATGTGGTGCTGTGTCTCCCATAGCCAGGTGTCATGGGTACAGGAATCAAGGAGTGGAAATGGGTGTGGCACCACTCACTATTACCCCTAGTGACCCACTCACAAGATTTTTGCTTCCTGTCCTCTCGATATTATGCTCTGCAGGTCTATAGGTCTTCGTTCCCAAGGGAGAAATGCTCCCACCTGGAGACACATCACTGATTCCATTGAACTGGAAGCTAAGAATGCCACCTGGCCACTTTGGGCTCCTTATGCCTCTGAATCAACAGGCAAAGAAGGGAGTTACCATACTGGCTGGTGTGATTGATCCTGATTATCAAGGGGAAATCGAATTGATATTACATAATGGAGGTAAAGAAGAGTATGTCTGGAATGCAGGAGATCCCTTAGGGTGTTTTAGTACCACCATGCCCTATGATTAACCTGTTGCTGTTGAGTTAATTCCAACTCATAGCGACCTATAGGACAGGGTAGAACTGCCCCATAGGGTTTCCAAGGGCCAGCTAGTGGATTCGAACTGCCAACCTTTTGGTTATCAGCTGAGTCCTTAACCACTGTGGAACCAGGGCCGGGAAACTACAGCAACCCAATTTTGACATGACTACTAATGGCCCAGATCCTTCAAGAATGAAGGTTTGGGTCACCCCACCAGGGTGATCAGGCAAAGACCCACAACCAGCTAAGGTGCTTGCTGAGGGCAAAGGGAATATGAAATGGGTGAAGGAAGAAGGTAGTTCTAAATACCAGTTACAGCCATGTGACCAGTTGCAGAAATGAGGATTGCAATTGTTATGAGTATTTCTGCCTTGTATGTGTGCATCAGATATTTTTGTTTTCTTCACTTAAGAAATATAAGATGTAAACAGGGCTTTTGCATATTCAGTTGTACATGTGTTTGTTGAGTCATGTTAGGCACAGGTATGAATTATAATGGTCTTTATTCAGAGATTATGTATGGTTTAAGGAGCTGTGTACAGGTGCCAGGATGACAAGGGGTGGACTGTGATGGTTAAGGTTGTATGTCAACATGGCTGGCCATGATTCTCAGTGATTTGGTAGTTACGATGTAGTTTGGGAGTCGTATGATGATGTGATCACTTCCATGATGAGATTTGATATCGTGTGATCACCTCCATGATGGGATCTGCTGTGAGTAGCCAGTCAGTTGAAAGGGAGTTTCCTTGGTGGTGTGGCCTGCAATGAATATAAGTGGACTTTCTGGTAAGACTTGTGGGCTTTTGCTTGATTTGGATCCTCCAGCTAGCTCCTGTTCATCTGACCGCTGGTTCTTGGAACTTGAGCTAGTAGCTTACCTGCTGTCTTGCTTGCTGATCTTGGGATTGGTCGACCTCCACAGCCTGTGAGCCAGAGGCCTGCTATCTGACCTGCTGATCTCGGGTTCACCAGCCCTTGCAGCTATGTGAGTCAGGAGAAGCCTCCAGCCTGACCCACAGAGTTGGGAATTGACAGCATGTACAGCTGCATGAGCCATTTCCTTGGCATAAATCTCTCTTTTTATGTATTTATACACTTTACTGATCTTGCTTCTCTAGAGAACCCAACCTAGGACACCTCTGTTAACAGATATAAGGCCAGTTAGTAGCTAATCTAATTGATTTGCCATTTCTCAATTTAACTCTCTTTCTTCAATAATTCCTTAATTGACTAAAATGTGGTGAGAGAGACAGAGAAAGAAAGCTGACCTGTGGAAGCGAGTGAGAATAGGCCTTGGTGTTTGGGTTTTCCCTTCCTTTCAAGTGTCAGGCTTGCAGACCATGTCCCTGGGCTTAGCCCCAAGTCGCTTCACTGGTAATGCCTTTGAGTGAGAGGCGGGGAAGCACAGCCCCTATAGAGTCAACTTCGGCTTCCCTGCAGGGCTGAAGCACGCGTCCCACCGTGCTGTGGTCTCAAATGTGGCTGCACACTGGAATCATTTGGGGAGTTTTAAAATGTCCTCATGCCTGGGTCCTACCTCCAGGTTGCTGTTGTCAGCTGCTGTTGATTCAGCCCTGACTCCTGGTGACCACATGCATGACAGAGTGAAACCCTGTGTGGTCCTGTGTCATCTCCACGATCGCTTACAGATTGGGCTGTTGTAATCCACAGGATTTTCATTGGCTGAATTTTGGAAGTAGATTGCCAGGCCTTTCTTCTTAGTCTGTCTTAATCTGGAAGTGCCACTGAAACCTGTTTAGCATTATAGAAACACTACTGACAGACGTGTGGTGTGTGTGCATGAGGTGCATTGGTCGGGAATCGGACCTGGGTGTCCCGCCGGGAAGTGAACCACTGCACCACTGCTCCCTCTCATGTCATTGCTGCAGGGGATGGCCTGGGTTTCCAGACAATGAAAACTTCTGAGTGATTCTCATGTGTAGCAGAGTTTGAGACCCACTGCCTCTGGGAGAAGACACATGGGCTCGGAAGCTGCGGGGAAAATCCAGAGTACTTCATTGGTGGGGGGAGGCAGTATGGAAGGTAAACATTTTTCTTGATTTGCGTGGTGAAAAACCTGTGAGTAAACGCTATTTTAAACTGTGCAGCATTCTGCTTAAAACAGACGGGAAACACATTTCCAAGCCTCCATTCAGCTTCAAGAACGTGGACTAGAATAGCTTCAATTCTGCTCTGACACATCACCATGCGGACCTCTTCCTCCTCTGTCACCCGAAAGTGTCAGCAGTTGTCCTGTGGCATTGGGAGTGTGCCCACATGGTGACAATGGAAAGGCCCTTTGTGGGTTGCTTCTCTGTCTTCTCCTGTCCCTGGGGAAACAGGGGCCTGTGTCCGCTGGGGATGGAGCAACCTACTAGGGAGAAGGAAGGGGCCATCCAGTCAAGAACAGGGTGTCACCCTCTTCAGGGAGGGACTGGGAATGCACATTCTTGGAGGCGCTTCTGGAGGCAGGCTGCACCAGGGCCTTTGTGTCTGTCATCTGGTGCAGTCCTCTGAGCTGTACTCCTATAAGGAGGAAGCAAATGGTTAATGTGCTCGGCTGCTAACTCAAAGATGGGAGGTTCAAGTCCACCCAAAGGTGCCTCAGAAGAAAGGCCTGGCAGTCTACTTCCAAATAATCAGCCATTGAAAACCCTCTGGAGCAAAGTTCTATCCTGACACATACGGGGTCGCCATGAGCTGGAGTTGGCTTGATGGCAACTGGTTTTTGGAGTCCCTGGGTAGTGCAAACAGTTAATATACTCATCTGCTAACCAAAAGGTTGCAGGTTTGAGTCTTCCCAGAGGCGCCTTGGAAGAAAGGCCTGGCGATCTACTTCTGAAAGATCAGCCATTGAAAACCCTACGGAGCACAGCTGTACTCTGAAACATGTGGGGTCTCCATGAGTCAGAATCAACTTGATGGCAGCTGGTATAGTAAGGCTAGAGGGAGAAGGGGCATGCCTGAGGACTCACAGATGGTGTGTGGTACATGTCTTAGTCATCTAGTGCTGCTATAACAGAAACTCCACAAGTGGATGGTTTTAATGAAGAGAAGTTTATCTCCTCACAGTTAAAGTAGGCTAAAAGTCCAAATTCAGGGTGTCAGCTCCAGGGGAAGGCTTTGTCTCTCTCAGCCTTCTGGTCATTGTTCCCCAAGACTGGGAGCTTCTCCACGCAGGGACCCTGGTCCAAAGGACGCGCTCTGCTCCCGGCACTGCTTTCTGGATGTTACGAGGTCCCCCCTGTCTCTCTGCTCACTTCTGTCTTTTATATCTCAAGAGATTGCCTCAGGACACGATCCAGTCTTGTAGATCCAGTCCTGCCTTACTCACACAACTGCCACCCATCCTCCCTCATTAACATCATAGAGGCAGGTTTACAACATACAGGAAAATCACACAGTACCAGGAATCATGGCCTAGCCAAACTGATACACACATTTTTTTGGGGGACATAATTCAAACCACGACAGTACAGCAGCTTGACTATACCCGCGCCTCATGGACTTGTAGGCGGGGATCACTGCTCACACACAGGGTGAGGGCTGCTGAGGAGATGCTCTCAGCTGCCCTGGGCATACTGATGCAGATACCCAGTCCTGCTTACCAGGCCCAAGCTATGTGGTTCAGGGTGCTGGCCGGCGTGGGCGTGGCTGCTCCCTTTGCTTCCTTGACTCCCTGGAGCCTTTGGCTTGCCTGGAGTTTTCCCAAGAGGAGGGGTGCAGGGAGTTTACTTTTCAGGAAGGCTGGTGGGAGAGGCCAGCTGCCTGAGAGCCCCTGGCAGTGTTGATTGGGGATCGGTGGGCCAGGCACCTCCGTCCTCCCGTGGGCCCCTTTCCTGCCTCCCCACACCCACCTCTCCCTGCACCCTGCACAGCAGGACAGATGTGGCGGCTGTGCCTGGAAGAAGGGGATTCTTAGAAGCCCCTGGCTGAGCTGTGTGGGTAGCCGCTAGGGTGTTTCAGCAGTAAACCTCATGAGTTTTCTGCAGCTGCCTTGGCACTGGGGGCGTGTGAGAAAGGGCAGCTTCCCAGCTGACTCAGAATCTGTTCCCACTCCTTGCAGATGGGATTCCACCTCCACAGGTCTTGGTAACGGCAGGCGCAGTGGGTGCTAGGGATTGTCTTGTCAGGAAAGCCGAGGGCCCACTCCATGAGCTTGCCCCAGGGCCTGGATGCATCCTAGTGAGCACAGCCCACTGCTGAGGCGGGGCCCACAGCCTCGGTGTGAGGGGTGAGGGAGGGGACAGCTCACCTTACCAAGCCCTGAGCCCTGTATCTGCTCTCTCATTGCCTCTTCACAGGTAGAGGTAGAGGCCACTGGGCCCATTTTTCAGAGGAGGAAACTGAGGCTTAGAGTGGTTAAGTCCCTTTCTGAGGCTACACAGCCCGTAAATGCCAAGGTAAAGACTTGCCTTGGATTCAGACATCCCTGTTCTTCCTGTCAGGTTCTTCCCACAGCCTGAGGCAGGAAGCGAGGTGGCACCTCCCCCTTGGTGCCTGTTGTGGCCTCTGGGCCCCTTCAGGCTGCATTCCTGCCTATGAAGGACTTCAACCACCTGTGCTGATGTTGGCCTCCTCTAGGCAGCCCGCCCTGACTGCTTCCCCCTTCTCCTTTCCTCACTGCACTCCCTTCGCTCTTGAGCCTGAGTCTGGGGCTGGGATGGCTCCTTGTCATTCCTTCCTTCCCTGAAAGCCCACAGCAGGCCTCACCTGTGCTTCTCTCCTGCCCCCACTGTCCATCCTCTCTGCATTTCACCCTCACTGGGTCTCACCCCTCAGGATCAGTGTAGTCTGTCTCACACGCGTCCCCTGAGAGGCTCAGGCAGGATGCACAGCTGGGGTCTCAGCTCTGCTCCTGGGTCCAAGATCCGGGGGCTCAGGGACAAGCCGAGGCTTTGAGGTGGAGAAGACAGCAGACTGTTTCCTTTGAGCACAGGGCACAGTGCCCCGTGCTGTACAGACTGAGTGGGACGGTTCACACACAGCATCTTGGCTAGAGCTGGAGGGTGCTCCAGGACGCCCCCTGCCGGATACTGCCCTGGTGAGTCCTCTCTCCCCGCAGGACCTTGGGCCCATTTGCCTCATTCTCGTGTCCCTGGGAACATCCTGGGGCCATGTATGGCCTCTAGGATGTATCTAGTACATCTGGAGGATGCTTGGTTCTTGTCCAGAGAGGACAAGACACTCCTTGGGCTCGAGGCTCAGTGCCTCCTTCCTGAAACAGGTTCCTTCTGGGTGGGGCCTGCCTGTACGAAGGCCTCCAGGTGCCTCAGCGGCTGCTCCTGCCCCAGCCTGCCCGGGAAGACAGGCAGCAGGCTCCCTTCCAGGTGGGCTGTCTGCTCAGGGCAGGGGTAGGTGTGGTGGGACTGGTGCTTCTCTGGCTATGAGAGGATGGAGCGGGGTGTCTCCACCAGACAAAGTGGAATAGCTTTGGTCTCCCTCACAAAGGGGCATCGGGCTTTGTGGGGAAGATTACATGGAGGAGCTACAGGGGTTAGGGGTGGTGTGTCCTCACTCACCATCCGGCCAGCAGAGCAGCCCATGGGTAGAGACGCTTGTCTGTTCCCTAATGCAGAGGCAGGAAGGAAGGCTCTGAGCCTGAGAACTTGGGGCTTTGGTTTGGGTCCTGGCTTGGGCTTAACTCTTTGTGAGGTGAGGAGATACTGGGTGCAGGACAACAACTGGCCCCGCCAGAAACTCTGGAAATGGAGGCTGCCCAGCCCAGACCTTAGATGTGGCTGTGAGGACCAGTGGAAACCACCTCCCAATCACATAAAACCCTCTGGTTCAGGAAAGCAAAGACAGAGGGTTGGGTCCCACCTCAATTGTCACTTGGACTGTGGGGCCTGGGGATTGGACCATCCTGGCTGCAGGTCTGTGTCGGGCCCTTCCTGGCCATGCTAAGTTCCTTATCCTCCCAGAGCCTTGGTGTGTTCATCCGCAGAGTGGGACAGTAATGCAGACCTTCAGGGCTCTCGTGAGGACTACATGAGGGGACATGTAAAGCGCCTGAATGCTACCGGACCCCAGGGCTCAGTAAATGTGGAGAAAAGGACCGTTGAGAGCAACAGAACTGGCATTACAGAAGCAGAACCCGACACATCCACTCCATAGTTAGCTCAGCTGTGATGAGCTGTGAGCTGCTGTCCAGGTCTTTAGCATCTGGGTACCTCCCTCCCTTGGCTCTAATGTGCCATCCACAGGACTCGTGCTTCATCTGTGGGAGGGGAGAAACCACTGCGCCCCATGGCATTTCTGGGGATGTGAGCAGGAAGGTGAAATCACCCTCAAGCCACAGGTTCTGCTGGATGTCAGTGCTGCTGTGGGTCCCATTCCGGGCTGCTGGCAGCTCACAGCCCTGCGGCAGAAGCTGCTCTGTGTCCTCCTCTAGTGCCCCTACAGTAAGGGGGTCTGTGGGACAGACTCCACTTAGCATCCGGGGATAAAGGAAGGGATGACCACTGGCCTCTAATCTCAATCCCAGCTAACAGTGTTCTAACCACAACCCCCAAACTAACCCCAGCCCTAACTCCTGACCCAACCCCAGTCCTAACCTCAAGCCTAACCCAGAACTGGAAAGGCTTAGAATCAGTGTCCAGGCCCCTCTTCTCAAAGCCTCCACAGGAGAGCTCCTTGGCCCTGGACTCCAGCAGGGCCTGGCCCTGAGTCCCTGCTGTCAGCACTCTACCCTGGTGCTTGGCCTTCTTCCCTCCCCTCCTGGCCTGCGGCCCCCAGAGCCCAGAAATGACACCACCACCACTGCCATCAATCGTCTTTGAGTCTCGTCTGACTCGTGATGACCCCATGCGCATGAGAGTAGAACTGTGCTTCGTAGGATTTTCAGTGGCTGATTTCTTGGAAGTAGATCGCCAGGGCTTTCTTCCAAGGCATCTCTGGGTGGACTCGAACCTCCAGCTTCGCAGTAACCATTTGCACTACCCAGGGACCCAGGACAGTGCTACAACCCTACCCTTTTCTCTACAGTCAATGCTTTCTCTTTCCCTCCTCCTCCTCGGTCCAGCTCTAACAACGTGTTAGCCCAAGCAACACGAGAACCTGCAGATGATTTGAAACCACTGCTCATCTTTACCTTGTCTCACAGCTAGCCCTTCACCAGGCTCCTGCCGCTGCCCCATCCCTGGTGTGTAAGTAAAGGAGGGTAGGACATTTGCACTGAGATCAAATTTCCAGGATATAGCGGGGATGATGGAAACCCCCAGAGGCTGCTCCATGGCCCTTCCGTCCTGGCTGGGGGCACGGTCTGCCTCCAGGAGCTCACAGGGGCCAGCAGAGGCACCCTGCCCTTGCAGGGCCCCTAAGACTCCTGGCCTCCATGGCTCACTGGCTTCAGCCTGCTGTTCTTTGCTCTTTCTCCCTGGTTCTTGAGATCCTAGGTGCCTTCTGGTCTGTGAGCATCCAAGACCATGGGTCCACACTGCCCACGCTGCTCCCTGTGCCTCTGAGCTGCCGGGAAGGCTAGATCCTGACGTTCGTTCCCTACCAGAACCCCAAGGAAGGGCTCCGCAGATGCACAGTTGAGTTGGGTTGGAAGGTGTTTCAGTGTCCCGTGGCTGCTGTAGCAAAATACCACAACCTGGGCTTTTCAGAACGGAAATATATTGTCCCACAGTTCTGGTAGCTAGAAGTCTGAATTCAGGGTAATGACAGGGCCGTGTTCCCTCCACAGTCTCTTGGAGAAGATTCTTTCTCGACTGTCCCAGCTTCTGGTAGCCCCAGGCGTTCCTAGGATGTGGAAGCGTCTTCACCTGGCCATCTTCCCTCTGTGTCTCTTCTCTTTATAAGAACACCCACCTACTGTATGATTCTTTTAGGGACCCCCACTCCAGTGTGACCTCATATTAACTAATTACATCTTCAAGGACCCTGTTTCCAAACAGGCTCACATCCACAGGTTCAGGGGTTAGGACTTCAGCGTATCTTTTTGGAGGACACAATTCAACCCATAACAGAGGGAGTAGCTTCGCTCGGGTCCTTGGGGACACTGTGATCCAAGTCTTTGTTCCTGTTCTTCTGTCTGTGCATGCCCTCCCCCCAGGCTGGCCTGGCACCCTTCTCCTCCAAACCTCAGCCTAAAGGTGCCTCCTGGGAAGCGCTCCCTGACCCTCCTGACCAGCTCTACTTTGCTGGTGTTTAATTATTATTTAACTACTTGGCTGTGGATTATCGGTTTAATTACGTATCTGTCTCCTCCATGTGCTCCGTGGGGGTGGGGGCTGTCCCTCCATCCCTAGGCTGAGCCTGGCACACAGTTGTCAGTACATATTTGTCCTGTGCAAGAATGGATGGAGCCCCCAAGGTGGGGGTTCCAGGGCTGGGCTCCACACCGAGCTATCTTCCTCTCTGTTCCAGGGTGCTGATGGGGATGGGGGAGGACAGGCTCTGGCATCATGGGAGCCTCCCTCCACCCCTGGTTCCAAGCGTCTTTCTTCCTGATTCCCAGGTTGCTGCTGTTCCAGGTGGCTGGGCTGGAGCCTCCCCCAGATTTTGTCCTTTAAAACGCATTGATTTTGTGCTGACTTTTACAGTACAAATGTCATCATTAGATAAAATAATTGAAGCAGGTAATCTATTCACTGAGCTCACGCTACGCCTCCCACCCTGCCTTGCCTGAGTGGCCAGCAAGGGCACTGCTGGCCTTTGTTCCCACCACCAGCTGCAAGTCTGCTCTGGGGGCTGAGCCTGGCTTGGGGGTGGGGCCCTCACACTGGAGACCCTCCTCTGTTCTGAGATGCACAGTGTGATGCAAGGGACCAGTATGGCTGTGGTGACAGTGCTGGCCAGTTGTGGGGCCTGGGGTAAGTCCTTATCCTCTCCGATCTGAAGATGAACTAAGAGAACAGGGATGGACGGCCTACTCTGTCCACGCCACCTGCAGGGACTCCTCCCCTCCTCTCTCAGTTGCTGGGTGGGGCAGGGGTGGGGTACCCACTCTACCTATGACTGGTCGTTGTTAGCTGCCGCTGAGTCGGCCCCGACTCATGGCGGTTCCACGCACAAGAGAACAGGTGCTATCTGGTCCTGTGTCATCCCCATGGCTGCTGTCAGTTGTCTATCAGACCACTGTGATCTGTAGAGTTTTCGTTGGCTGATTTTGGGAAGTAGATCACTAAGCCTTTCTTCCTAGTCCATATTAGTCTGGAAGCTCTGGTGAAACCTGTTCAGTATCATAGCACCATGGGCACTGACAGACAGGTGGTGGCTGCACATGGGTGCATTGGCTGGAATGGAACCCAGGTCTTCTGAATGGAAGGCGAGAATTGGCAAGACTTAGGAGGCAGTGACCCCTCCCTCCCACTGCAGACGGGCCTGCCTGATCCCAGATTCTCCCTGGGGAGCCCCAGGAGCCCAGGCAGGGCCGGCCTCTCACTTCTGGGCTCTCTGCCCATGCCCTCACGGAGCAGATGGCGCCCACACCTGCCTGGGCCTTCCCTGTGAGCTCTGCAAGTTCTGTGAGCCCTGATGGCTGGGCCTGGGGTTCCCTGGCTGCCCCTGCCCCTTGTCTTAGGGGCATTAGCTCCCTGGGAGAGGGCTTGGGGAGAGAGGGAAACAGCTTGTCCTGGGTGCAGTGAAACCACAAGTGTGGATGGTGTGCCTGGGCCAGCTGTGGTGGTGTGCTGTGTCATCGGCATGCTGAGCTGTTGAGCCTGGGCATGTGGAGTGGAGAAGACATCATTCTTCTTGCCTTTTTTTCCCCTCGGAGAATGGCCTTTTGGCCTCTGTCCAGCACCTCAGTGTGCTCTCTGGGCCGTCTCCTATACCCCAGAGGCTGAGATGGGGGTGACAGGCAGGGTCTTGTGGTATCTCGCCCCAGGTGGCTGGACTTCCTTCCCTGGTGGGCAGCCTGGCAGGCATCGTGGGTGTCCTGATGCTGCGTCTAACTGTCATCCTGGGGGGATTCCGTTACCCACTCTTGGAATGAGTTGCCAGGTGGAGAGCACCAGGGCCTGAGGGAGAGCAGGGCCGGCGAAGGCTGCGAGGGCAGGTGAGGGAGGACCAGAGAGGGATTTTCTGCCTTCTCTACTGATTTGGTTTTAGCAGGAAGGAGCTGGATATATTTTAGTTAGAGTTTCCTCTTTCCAAGTGGATAGAGATGATGTTACCATTGCCTCCCGTCCCCAGTCCTCTCTGTGACCCAGGTGCTTGCTGCTGGGAAGTTGTGTCCTGGGGGCAGATCTGCTGCACATTATCTCTGCTGCCTGCACCCACGGGCCTGCCAAGAACTGGGGGACATAGCTGAGAATTCTGTGGCATTTTTGGGAAAGGGAGTTTTCTGACTGATGCAAAGACAAGCTGTCCTGGAGACCCACTCACACACCAGGAGCCCCAGCTTCATCTCCTGAGCTTGTTTCTTGATTTGGTGCCCTCTCTGAGCCGCAACATTCTCATCTGTGTAATGGGAGCCCTTGATGGGGCAGCACGTGCCCTCTGCCTGCCCTGACACCTGGTACATAGTGGGTGCTTCACACACATGTGTCCCCTTTCTGCAACTGCCTGTCCTGGCTTAGCTCCCTGACCAAGTCACAACTCCAGGCTTTCCGACTCTCCTCTTCGGCCACCCACCTTATGAGGCCTCAGAAATCCCAACATCAGAATTCCAGGTTTCCTAGACAACCCGAATGTGCGGGGATTTCAGAGCACGGCCTGGCATTTGCTCTTATTCTCTCCCGACAGACCCTGGGATCTGCTTGTTCCCTCATGCTGCCTCTTGCCTGAGTGGCATGGCTCACACCCAGATCTCTGCGTCATCGGGGTTTGGGTGGTCAGAGCAGGGACTCTCGGTGGCTGTGGCTCTCTGGAGGTTTTACATTGTGCAGTCAGGCTGCTGTCCCCGGAAGTGTCAGTGGGGAGGTGGGAGGCCTGGGGCAGGCACACAGCTTTCCTGAGAGCCAGCTGGGCTAACGCTTTGTAACAAGAGCACCCTGGCTCTTGACAACTGAGGGGAGTGTCCAAGCAGATGCTGAGAGAATAAGGACGCATTGTTCCTGGTGTGCCGAGTACTTGCTGAGAGAATGGCTTTCCCGCTGGAGGCGCCCGTATTCCATGCCCTGCCTTACCGCTTATGCCCTGTGTGACCCTGGGCAAGTGACTGGAACCTCTGAGCCTCAGCCCACTGATTGTTATAAATGGGGATGCTGTTTGCATCTGGGATTGTTACGAGGGCTAAAGGAGGTGAGGATGGCTCCTGGCGCACAGTAGGTCCTCAGTGCCTGCTGGTGGCCTTCTCCCTTCTGGAACACTGGGGTGCTGATGACAAGCTTCCCTCTGTTCAGCATGTCTGGAGCAGGCCTGTGAGCCGAATCCATGGCTGGAATATGAATTGCTGGTTTCTGGCTCCTTGGCTCCCGAACCCTCTGCTGACCCTGCCTCCTTCTTGCCCTCGCTCCAAATGCCAGAAGGTTCACGTCTGAACTTCCGTCCTGCTAGTGAAGGTGTCTACACCTTTGGGGGTGCTATTCCTAAAGTGTTACTTGAGGGTGGTGGTGCAGGGTAACCTGCAAGAGGTGTGGTGGCTGGGGGTGGGGGTGGGGATGGGGCAGAGTAGGTGGTCTGGGCTGAGCTTGGAATCCCAAGAGTTTGAGACGGAATCTGTGCTTTGGAGGAATGTGCTCAGTGGGGAGGGAGGACACACAGTGGGCACTTGTGGGGAGCCAGGGCCCTCAGGCCGGGGCTTTGGCAAGACTGTGCATAGCACGTGTGTATACTGGTCCCCTGTGTGGAACTCCTGCCAGTCCCCATCTTGGGGACTTAGGGATTTTTATCCTGGAGTAGGAGGATGGTGATGTGGTCATTCCAGCACTTACCACGTGCTAGGTACCGATCCACCTGCTTGGCGTGGATTAATTCATTTCATTCTCCTAAAATTCTATGTGCTTCGTACTATAATTCCCTCCATTTTATAGATGAGGAGCAGAGGCAGAGAGAGGTTAAGCAAATGGTCCGAGATCCAGTTGTTGGCAAGGGGTAGAGCACAGTGCCGAAGCCAGCCGCTCACACAGCACAAGAGGCAGGCATGCTGGGAGAGGGCCTGTCTGGGGCGGGCAGTGAGGGCACACGGGGCTCTCACCCAGCACTGTCTGACTGAAACGTACCACATATGTGATTAAAAATATGCTAGTAGCCACATTTAAAAAGTAAAACGGAACAGGTGAAATTAATTTAATGTTTTATTTAGACCAGTACATTCATGTATTCCAATATTGCCATTTTAAATGTAATCAACTCAAAAAATAATTTATGAAATAGTTTATAGTGTTTTCTTGGTACCAGATCTTTGAAATTCAGCCTCTTTTTTATACCTGTGTTGTTAGTTGCTTTGGAGTTGACTCTGACTCATGGCGACCCCGTGTACAACAGAAGAAAACGTTGCTCAGTCCTGTGCCATCTTCAAGATTGTTGGTATGCTTGAGTCCATTGCTGTGCCCACTGTGTATTTTGAGCACCTTCCAACCTAGAGGGCTCATCTTTCGGCACTATATTGGTCAATGTTCTGTTGTGATTCATAGGGTTTTCATTGTCTCATTTTCAGAAGTAGATCACCAGGCCTTTCTTCCTAGTCTGTCTTAGTCTGGAAGTTCCTCTGAAACCTGCCCACCAGGGGTGATCCTGCTGGTATTTGAAATACTGGTGGTAGAGCTTTCAGCATCATAACAACATGCAAGCCACTACAGCATGACAGACTGACAACCACATTTCAAGTGCTCAGTAGCCTCATGTGGCTGGAGGCCACCACCTTGGACAGTGCAGGAGCACCCCTCCTCTGTCCTCTCCTGAGTTCCCCACCCCCTGCCCATAGCCCTCTAGCTCAGCCCTCCGGATAGTTTTCTCTCCCTTCCGTACCTCTGTAACTTCACACGGGTGGTTCTTTGTGTCTGGGAGTCCTTTCAGGATGGGGTTGGACCTGGGCCCCAAAGGACAGAAGTATTCTGAAAAATTCAGAGTCAGCATGCCCGTCAAAGCCGTGGGTTGTTTACTGTTTCCTTGGAGTCAGGGGCAGAGAGGTCTGGAGTGGGGATTTCTGATGGTGGGGCCCCTCATGTACCTGACACTGCTGACTAAATTCTCACAAGAACCCTTCTTCTGAGGGTCACCTGCTGGTTCTGACCTCTGACACGCTCAGCCTGCCTCACATGTAAAGGGGAAGCTTTAGAGCTAGAGTTGGTGCACTCCCAGGTGCTAGACATTCTCTGGATCCTGTTCTGCCTGCTTCTAGGAGCAGCTGGAGGTCAGAGCTGGACCATGCTGCCGTACGTCTGGGGGACTCGGGCCCACCCACTGCAGACCCCCTTGAAGGCCTAGCACCTGCCCTCACCCCTTGCCCTTACCCCTGAAGTTTCTCCTGCCTTTGGTGTTCTCCACACCAGCAGCCCATCCAGCTAGTGCCCAGACCTCCTTGGCAGAACAGCCAGGGCCTGGCCGCAGGTGCTTGTCTCCTCTGTCCTGTGGCTCTCGTCCTTCCTACCACCTCCAGAAGAGAGTTCAGAGGGCTGTGACCTGTCCTGTCACTTACTCTGATGCACATATGCAGTGACAAGGGTGGGGATGGAGATGGGAAGAGAGAACTTCCCTCAGTACCCTGCCACCTCCGGCTGCCCACTCAGGACCCAGTGCCGGTGCACAGTTGGATCTCTCCTCCCAGTGACAGAGCTTGTGATGGACTGCTCGCATTTCTCCCCGAATGGTGTTCTACCACTGCAGAAGGGGAGGATTGGTGCCCACGTGTGCGTGGTGCTCATTTCCTTCTAAACTGGAAATCACTACAATTGCAGTGACAGTCCTGGCTCAGAACCCACGTCTGCACCTCCGGTTGTTCTTAGTAAGTTGGTGAAAGAAGGCGTTTGTGGGCTGTGACGGTGCCCACCTGGTGCCATGTGCTGAGGCTGAGGGGGCAGTGGGCTGGGGCTGACCCTAGTCAGTGAGCCTGACACCGGGCCCTGAGCAGTCAGTGGCAGGCTAGGGTGACTCAGGCCCAGGACCCGCGTAGGGTGGTCCCCACCCCTCAGCCAGCTATAGAGCCATGGCGCTGTGGTGGGGAGAGGGGGTACTTGGCAGAGTATGTGTTCATTTTTGATTGTTGGTTTTCCTGGGAGGTGAAGGGGTTAATAGTAATGAGGGACTGTGGGGTGCCAGAC
This sequence comes from Dugong dugon, assembly GCA_030035585.1. Taxonomy (NCBI): domain Eukaryota; kingdom Metazoa; phylum Chordata; class Mammalia; order Sirenia; family Dugongidae; genus Dugong; species Dugong dugon. The sequence continues at coordinate 11,159,387 of CM057468.1, read as the reverse complement.
ATGTCCCTGCATAGCAGAGGCTAAGGGAAAGGACTCTGGGGTCAGACTGACATGGACTTAAATCGTGTCTCTAGCACCGACCTGAGTCTCAGTTTTGCCCTTGTAAGTTGGGGATAATAGTAAAACTGCCCTGCTGGAGCCCTGCTGGCACAGTGGTTAAGCGTTCGGCTGCTAACCAAAAGGTCGGCAGTTCGAATCCACCAGCTGCTGCTTGGAAACCTTATGGGGCAGTTCTGTTCTGTCCTGTAGAGTCGCTATGGGTCGGAATCGACTCAACAGCAGTGAGTTGGGTTTTTTTTGTCTCTGCTGGAGCTGCTGGGAAGAATAAATGAGATTGGGAATGCAGGGGGCTTGGACAGTGCCTGGTGTACTGTCATGGCTCCCTCCGTGGTGGCTGTTCCTGGGGAAGACGCCATGGGCAGAAGTGGGTGCTCTCGGCCAGTCTGTCTGGCAGCCTTCCAGCCCCTCCTCCCCAGCTTGCAGGAGCCAACCCCTGCCTGGGCTTCTGCATCAGCCCAGCAGGGTTGGACCTGAGCTTCTGCTCCAGATGGAGAATCACCTTACATTAATTAATTCAACCATTTTCCCCAGCTGGATTTATTGAGCAGCTACTATGTACCACAGGAGCCCTGGTGGCTCCTTTTGGTGCTCAGCTGCTAACCGAAAGGTCTGTGGTTTGAACCCACTCAGTGGCTCTGCAGGAGAAAAGACCTGGCAATCTGCTCCCGTAAAGATTATAGCCTAGGAAATCCTATAGGGCAGTTCTACTCTGTCTTGTAGGGTTGCTGTGAGTTGGAATTGACTTGATGGTGTACATCAGCAGCAACAACTATGTGCCAGGCTCTGTGCTTGGCACTTGGGAAACACAGTGGCGAATAATTCACTCAGGATCGGTAGCTGCCAGGGCCATGTTCAGAGGCAATTGTTGCTGATGGACCCTGGGATATGGCAGCATGCCCAGAGTTGGACAGGTCCCTGGACCCTCCTGGAGATGGCGGTATGGGCGGTGGTCCTTGGGTCTTGAGGCACCGTTGTTTGCTTCTCCAGAGGCAGCAGAGTGGGGTGAAGTCAGGCCCACCTCGGTTGGAATCCTGGGTCAGCCTCTGTTACTTGAGTTGCTGAGCCTGTCTGACCTCGTTTTCCTCATCTGTACATTAGGGACAATAGTGCTGCCTCTCTGGGTTGCTGGGAGGAGTATATGAGAGTGGGTGGGTCCGGCATCCAGAGCTGTTCCGGGACTAGGGGTTCACTCCCCTCCTGCCCTTGGCCCTATGCTCCTGGCCAGGAGGACATCTGCCCTTTGGAAGAGGAGGAGGAGGAGCAGGGATGGTGTTGGCCCTGGCAGCCACGTTCCTGTTGCTGAAGTCACTCCCCCACAACACCCCAGCATTGATCTTGTTAGTCTAGTTGTCTGCATCTTCCTTGGAGCCCTAGAGCAACCCCGGCATCTCCAGGGCCTTCCAGTGGCTGGTGATGGATGCCCCCTCACTTCTGTCTAGTCCTTGCTTGTGGCAGGCCCTGGGCATTTTGGGGGTATATGGTGGATCAGCCCGAGGATGGTATTTTGTAAGGAAAGTTCAGATTACATTTCAGGAGAATACTCTGCCTTCCCTGGCTGCCACCCTTTGTCCCATTTGTAATCTGGCCTGAGAGGTTACGGGAGGATGTAACTAGCTTGTGATGGATGGCCCAGCAGTCCCATTAGGCCTTGGAGCCTGGCAGAGCGGCTTCCTAATTAATACAGATGTGAGTTTAATTTTGTGACTTAGCAGGTGTGTTTTGAAAGCCGGGCTGCATAGGGCCACAGAAGCCCTTGGGCACCTGGGTTTGCCCCCAGAGTGGCCTGGCCGCCTGGGTGAGGAGTCCAGCCGTGTCACCCAGTCTTGCAGTCCCCCAGCCCCTACTGACCACTGGTCCAGTTACGAATGATCTTTGCCATTTTCGTGCTCACCAGTCACCATAGTTGGGGGGACCCTCTGCTTCCCAGGACAGTGTGGGGGCAGCAGCATAGACTCCTCTGGGGAGACCAGCTTCCGTGGTCCGGGGAGGGTGGAGTGGGGCAAGGGAGAGCAGGGTGCTCGAGTTTTTCAGTCTCCGAGCAGCCTTTGTTCTTTCCTGGGAGCAGATGTGGTTTCTGACAACCTGGGTGATATGAGTGGTGCATGTGTAAGAGAGTGAGCGTGTATGTGTGAGTGTGTGTGTTGAGTGCCAGTGTGTGAGTGTATGTTAGTGTGTGTGTTTGAATGTGAGTGTGTGTACGTTCACGTGTTGAATGCCAATGTGTGTTGTTAGTGTGTGTGTATGTATGAGTGTCAGTGTGAGTGTGTGTATGTGTGAGTGTGTGTTTCTGTGTTAAATGCCAAGGTATGTGTGTATATTAGTATGAATGTCAGTGTGCATGTGTATGCTAGTGTGTGAGTGTATATGTGCATGTGAGTGTGTATATGTCTATGTTAACTGCAGTGTGTGTGTGTGTGTGTGTGTGTGTGTGTGTGTCAGTGTGAGTGAATATGTGACCGGGTAAGTATGTGGGAATGAGTAGTATGAATGTGTGTGATCCAGTGTGAACTATGATGTGCTGGTAACAAGCACCTCTCAAAAAAAAAACCCCTGTGTTGTAGTGTTTGCTGATTCCCGTGGTGTAAATACTCCCACCATGGCTGATTTTGAGAGATGTGGGAGGATATAGATACCTGTGGCACACTATTGTATAGTATTTCCACCATACAGACACAATAGACAGAAATAGCCTCAATAGTATAGATAAAATGTAACAAGCTAATGAGTTTCGAGTATTAGTTTTGTTTTGCTATAATTTAACTTTAAGCTTATATAATTTAATTTATAGTGGCTGTATTTAATAACTTGTTCACAAAATTTCTGAAAATTTAACAGTAATTCTCATGAGGTGGTACAAGCTGGCTTCAGCACACTGCTGTGTGTGAGCGAGTATGCATGTGGGTGAGTATGAGTATCTGTGAGCAAGTGTGTATATGCATGTGAGTATGAGTGTGTATGAGTGAAGGTGTGTAAGAATGTGAGTGTACATGTGTGAGTGTGAACATGTATAAGGAGTATGTGTACGTGTGTGTGAGTTAATGTGGGTATGGATGTGTATGTGTGCCTGAATGTGAGTGTGTGCATGTGTGTGAGTGTATGAGTGAGCTGAGTGTGTGTGTGTGAATGTGTGAGTGCAAACATGTGAGCGTGTGTGAGTGACTATGTGCAGAGAGAAGGAAGGGAAGCATTTCTGTGCACCCAGCGTCAGGCCTGTCTGCTGAACCATGTCTTCTCAGGGCTGAGTGTCCCGGCCACCCATCCTTCCTGTATTCCCTGTCCCTCGTCACTGGTTTACTGTCCACAGGCCCTGCAGGCATACCCTGGGCATCTGTCATCCCTTGCTCCTTCCTCTCCCTCCTCCACTGCCAAAGGCCCTCCTCCCTACCCCAGTGCCCTCACCTGGCCCGTGTTCAGCATCCACTGGTCCCTGCTGGGTCATGTCCTCCAGGTCACACGCCTGCTGTCTCCCAGAACTGCCAAACTGATGTTTCCAAATCAACCCCCTTCTTATACCCCAGGGAGTCTCTCCACTGTCTGGCCTCTTCCAGGCCTTTAGTGGTCTGCCTTGCCCTGAACCCCAGCCTCACCTACACGGCACCCCGAGTCCTACTCCCTGCTGCAGCAAAGAGGGCCCTGACGATGCCGTTTTCACCCCTCCTTGCACCCAAGAGGTGTCCATCCCTCTGCCTGCTAGCTCCACCGTGGCTGGATGCCAGCTCAGGCCTAACCCTGGTACCCCCGGAGCAGAGGACCCTGCCCCTCCTGCCCCCTTCCACCTGGCACTGCCACACCTGCCTCTCAGATGGCTCTCTACACGTCAGTCCTTTTCAGCTGGGAGATCTTCCCGGGCAGCCGTGCCAGCATGGCTCCAGTTGGGCACCGGGGCACGTGCAGCTGGGGCATGGCCTGGCTGGAGCCCCTTGTCCTGCTGGGCGGCCTCTGGGGGCCCTGTAAATGTGGCAACATCTGTGAACCCCTCGGGGTAGCTCCACCCTCAGCTTTGTGGGCACCACCTCTTCAAAGTCAGGCTTCAGAGGAGATGGATTAACCCGAGTAAGTATCAAAGAGCCATTGTGCCAGTTCAACACATCCAGTAAAGAACATTTGCTGTGAGGTCTAAGGAAAGCTGTAAGTCAGGGCCCCTGGGCCAGGGCTGCCGGGATGCAGGGGTGGGGCGGGGCCATGGCAAAGGAGGAGAGAGGAGGGCCTGTGTTTCTGAGCCCCCATGAGCCAGACCCTGGTTTAGGTGCTTTGTAGCCGTTGTCAAAGTTGTTGCTTTGTGCATTTTACAGAGGGGGGCCATTGAGGGCAGAGAGCTTAAGAGACACACCCAGGTTCGAGGCAGCCTGTGGATGCGTCCTTCCTCTCTTTGTCAGTCCCAAAGCCCTCACATGTGCCCTTCCTCCTACCCAATAGCCACAGCGCCCGCAGGAGGCAGGCAGAGCCACTGGGAGCGTGGTGGGGGTATCTGGTTGGTGGTGTGGGGAGGTGAGTGTGCTCAGGTGCCCATCAAGGCTCCAGGGTGGCCCCAGTGCACTGACGTCCTGCTTTTCCTGTCCTTTTCCAGCCTCAGAGACTTGACTGTGGTGGCCGGGAGGGGTGCGCTTGGTGTGGCTGTGTTCACATCCCCTGGGCTTGGCCTGATGTCCTCCTTCTGTCCTGTGGTTTCTGGCCCATTCCAGGAATGTCACCGTGGTTATCCTCCTGGGGGAGACACCATTCTCACTCCCTTCATGCCCAGTGGAACCATTGGCAGGTCCCCCAGTGGGCCACTGGGCTCCAGGAGACCTTGATGCCCATGTCTTGGTGGATTGGAGCACTCTCCTACTCTCCTTCGCCTGTCCACCTGGAAAATGCCTCTTCATCCTTAAGTCCCAGCTCATGGGCTGCACTCTCAGATGGCTTCCTGAGACCTTTCCTCCCAACACCACCTTGCAAACAGCCTCCTCCCAGGTCCTTTACTGTGCCTAGCATGGGCCTCGAGTAGGGTGTGCCTGTCTGATATCGGCTATGCTCCTAGAAGAGGGGGCGGTGTCCGATTGTCTTGGCACCACAGCAGGGCACCACACTTGCTTGGTGAGGGTCTGAGTGGTGAGGTGAGCAAAGGGCTGGTCCTACAGCCTCGTCTGGTGGAGCCTGTATGGTGACCAGGGAGCCCCATGTGCACCTGGCTGCTGCTGGTTTCAAGGACCAGGAGGGTCTGCTGGCGGGGGCAGTCAGGAGTGCAGCTAGCAGGCGGCATCCCTGGGTGACCGACCCCTGGCAGTCTGCAGGGTGGCACCCAGGCCAGGGCTGCTTCCAGGTCAGCCCAGCGAGGCTGCTGGTTCCCGGAATGCGGGCTTTTCCTCCCAGTGGTCATTTCAGAACTAGTGAGGATGCTGCATCTCTCTGGGTGATGCCAGCTGTCAATATTGATTGCAGATGAACGGCTGCTACTGGCACCCATCATGCCTTCATCTTCCAGTCTTCAGCGCTAGACTCCCTCGCTTGGCTGTGGTGCTGTGAGGTCTGTCTGGGGCTCCGTGGGCCAATGGTGGGTCTGGGGCAGATGAGGGAGGCCCAGCCTGAGGGTAGCAGAGAGCAGAGCCTGTCACAGCAGGTAGATCTGGGTTTGACTCCTGGCTCTGTTCTGAGCCAGTGGCTTATCTGTGAGATGGGCGCTATCTGGTAATCCCCTGGGGTGCTCAAGGCTTGGTTGAAGTGTGGGTGTCAGGCTGTGGTAGGGGTCACAGACCTTCCCCCTTCTTGTGCCCTGGCTGGACATGGGTGCTCAACTCTGGTTCTGGAGTCAGAGGACCTGGATTCAGACCCCCTGTGTCCTGCTCCCTACTGGCTGGATGGCCTCGGGCAAGGGGTTCACCTCTGTGTCTCGGTGTGCTCATCTGTGAAGTGGGGAGTGTACAGGTTCTTACCATATCAGGTAGTTCTGGGGGTAAACAAGAAAAGATATAGATAGTAGTTAGGGAGGTCCCTGCACGAAGTCTGCCGTTAGTAAGCACTTGCTGTAAGCGTTGTTTCATCATCCCCATTTTGGGTAGCAGCGGTGCCGTTGGGTATAGGTTATCTGGCTGCGGCACGGACGAAAACCAGAGATGCGGCATTGGGGCCCGTTGGAAGTTCACACGTGGCTGTTTGGGTCAACACTTGGAGGTTATTTCTCCAGGTTTGCTTCAGAATCTTACTCAAATTAGGGAGAAACCTAGGACAATATCCAGAGTGCTCTAAAATCACAGACATGGGCCATTCCTCCTGCTGGCTATGTGTGTAGATGGAAGGACAAAATTTCTCTGGTTGTCAGTTTTCTCACCTGTGAAATGGATATGTTATCCCTTCCCTATAGGCTATCCAAAGGGAGAAAGGAAGTGGAGCACCTAAGCATTCTGCAGATGGGGGAGAGGGAGTTCTGGCTCCTGACCTGCTGGGGACCAAGGACCTGAAGGGGCTGCAGGCTGGGTCTCCCTGGGGGTCTTGCGTTCACTCCCAGCTGGGGTCTTCCTCCCTCCCCAGTGGACCACTGGGTGGGCCTGTTGTAAATGCCAGCCTGGCTTCTCATCCTAAAAAAATAGCATTGAAAGCTGGAGGACTTTGAACACCATCCCAGCGAATCCAAGAGAAAGAACTGCTGAAATCAATACCAAATACCTTGTAAGCGAAAGGTGACAGGAACATCAAACTTTATTTGGGAAAATTCTAAGAATCATTAGCATATTTTGGATTCTTTAAAAATATGATTTCACTCAGTCGACTGAAGGGAATTGCAAATCAAAATGACTATTTATTGCAATGGGAATAAGGGATCTGCCAGATTTAAAAAAAAACAAAAAAATATTGAAGGAGCCAGAGATTTGAAACACGGACGACAGTAGCATATAAACACAGAATTTTATCCAAATACTGGAACCCGATTCGGAACAGAAGTTGTTGAAAAATTATTTTATAAACCCATTTTCATCATAATATGTGTAAAATGCAAATTTTGATCATTATGTAAAGTAGTTACTTGATATAATTTACTTAATTCAAAGCAGTTAATGCAGTGTGGTATGTTTTTTCCAAAGTGCCACAGTAGATGTTTATTTTAAATTGTTTTTAATCTCGATCTTCCAGCCTGATTATTTTATTTTTTATTATACTTCAGGTGAGGGCTTACAGAACAAATAGTTTCTCATGAAACAGTAGTACACATATTGTTCTATGACATTGGTTAACAACCCCACAACATGTCAAACCTCTCCCTTCTCGACCTTTTTTTTTTTTTTCATGAAAATACACATAGCCAAAGGTACGCCATTTCAAAAATTTCTACATGCACAGTTCAGTGACATCGACTACGCTCTTCCAGTTGTGCTGCTATTCTCACTTTAAATGAAGGTTTACAGAACAAAATAGTTTCTCATTTAACAGTTATTACACATGTTGCCTTATGACAATGGTTAACAACCTCACAACACATACACACTATCCTTACTTAACCTTGGGTTCCCTATCACCAGCTTTCCTGTCCCTTCTGCCTTCTGGCTCTTGTCCCTTGACTGCTTTGCCTCATTAGTCCCACTTGGTTTTATGGGGCTGTCCACTCCTGGGATGAATGGTGAACCTTGGAAATGACTTCACCACTGAGCTAAAAGGGTGTCTGGGGGCATACTCTTGGGGTTTCTCCAGTCTCCGTTAGGCCAGTAAATCTGGTCTGTTTTTTGTGAGTTAGAATTATGTTCTACATCCTTCTCCAGCTCTGTCCAGAACCCTCTGTTGTGATCCTGGTCAGAGCAGTCAGTGGTGGTAGCTGGGCACCATCTAGCTGTACTGGACTCAGTATGGTGGAGGCCTTGGTAGCTGTGGTCCGTTAGTCCTTTGGACTGATCTTTTCCTTGTATCCTGGTCTCTTCATTCTCCCTTGCTGCCGAAGGGATGAGACCAGTGGGGTATCTTAGATGGCTGCTCACAGGCTTTTAAGACCCCAGACGCTACTCACCAAGGTAGAATGTAGAACATTGTCTTTATAAACTGTGTTATACCAATTGAGCTAGATGTTCCCCGAGACCATGGTCCCCACAGCCATCCACCCAGCAATTCAGTCCCTCAGGGAGTTTGGATGTGTCTGTGGAGCTTCCATGACCTTTCCTTGTACAAGTTGTGCTGTTTTCCCCTGTATTGTTTACTGTCTCACCCTTTACCCAAGATACCACTTATCTATTGCCTGTTTAGTATTTTCCCCCACCCCTCCCATGCCTGGTAACCAACAAAGACTGTTACATTTTGTGTGTGAACTTTTTCATGGGTTTTTACAATAGAGGTCTCATACAATATTTGTCCTTTTGTGACTGACTTATTTCACTCAGCATAATGTCCTCCAGTTTCATCCATGTTATGAGATCCTTCACAGATTCATCATTGTTCTTTCTTGTTGCATAGTACTCCATTGTGTGTGTGTACCATAGTTTGTTTATCCATTCATCTGTTGATGGGCATCTAGGTTATTTCCATCGTTTTGCTATAGTGAACAATGCTGCCATGAATATAGGTGTGCATATGTCTATTCAAGTGATGACTCTTATTTCTCTAGGATATATTCCTAGGAGTGGAATTGCTGGATCGAATGGTATGTCTATTTCTAGCTTTCTGAGGAAGCACCATATCATTTTCCAGAATGGTTGTATCATTTTGCATTCCCACCAGCAGTGCATAAGAGTTCCGAACTCCCTGCCGCGCCTCCAGCATTTGTTATTTCCAGTGTTTTTGATTTGTGCCAGTAATGCTGGGGTGAGATGGTATCTCATTGTGGTTTTAATTTGCATTTCTCTAATGACTAGTGATCGCGAGCATTTCCTCATGTGTCTGTTGTCCATTTGAATGTCTTCTTTGGTGAAGTGTCTGTTCATTTCCTTTGCCCATTTTTTAATAGGATTATTTGTCTTTTTGTTGTAGAGGTGTTGGATTTTCTTGTAGATTATGGAGATTAGACCTTTGTCTGACTTGTACTGTCCAAAAATTTTTTCCCAGTCCATAGGTTCTCTTTTTACTCTTTTGGTGAAGTCTTTTGAAGAGCATAGGTGTTTGATTTTTAGAAGATCCCAGTTATCTAGCTTGTCTTTTGGGGTTTGTGCATTGATGATTATGGTTTGTATCCTGTTAATGCCGTGTATTAAGGCCGGTAGTGTTGGTCCTATTTTTTCTTCTATGAACTTTATAGTTTTAGGCTTTATATTCAGGTCTTTGATCCATTTTGAAGTAGTTTTTGTATATGGTATGAGGTATGGGTCCTGTTTCATTTTTTTTGCAGATGGATATCCAGTTTTGCCAGTACCATTTGTTAAAAAGCCTGTCTTTTCCCCATTTGATGGATTTTGGGCCCTTGTCGAAGAACAGGTGACCGTAGGTGGATGGATTTACATCTGGGTTCTCAATTCTGTTCCATTGGTCAATGTATCTGTTGTTGTCCCAGTACCAGGCTGTTTTGACTACCGTAGCTGTATATTAGGTTCTCAAATCAGGTACTGTGAGTCCTCTAACTTTATTCTTCTTCTTCAGTAGTGCTTTACTTATTCGGGGCTTCTTCCCTTTCCATATAAAGCTAATGATTAGTTTTTCAATCTCTTTGAAGAACGTTGTTGGTATTTGTATTGGGATTGCGTTGCATTTGTAAATTGCTTTGGGTAGAATTGTCATTTTCACAATGTTGAGTCTGCCTATCCATGAGCATGGTATGTTTTTCCATTTATGTAGATCCCTTTGGGTTTCTTGCAGTAGTGTTTTGTAGTTTTCTTTGTATAGGTCTTTTACATCCCTGGTTAGATTTATTCCTAAGCATTTTATCTTTTTAGGGGCTATTATAAATGGTATTGTTTTCCAGATTTCCTTTTCATCGTTCTCCTTATTGGTGTATAGGAATCCAACTGATTTTTGAATGTTTATCTTGTATCCTGCTACTCTGCTGAATCTATTAGTTCCAGTAGATTTCTCGTGGAGTCTTTAGGGTTTTCTGTGTATAGTATCATATCATCTGCAAACAGGGACAATTTAACTTCTTCATTACCAATTTTGGAGTCTTTAGGGTTTTCTATGTATAGTGTCATATCATCTGCAATCAGGGACAGTTTAACTTCTTCATTACCAATTTGGATGCCCTTTATTTCTTTTTCTTGCCTTATTGCTGTAGCTAGAACTTCCAGCACAATGTTAAACAGGAGTGGTGATAAAGGGCATCCTTGTCTTGTTCCTGTTTTCAAGGGGAATGTTTTCAGCCTCTCTCCATTAAGAATGATGTTGGCCATTGGTTTTGCATAGATGCCCTTTATTATGTGGAGAAATTTCCCTTCTATACCAATTTTATTGAGGGTTTTTATCAGGAATGGGTATTAGACTTTGTCAAATGCCTTTTCTGCGTCAATTGAGATGATCATGTGATTCTTTTCTTTCCTTTTATTTATGTGGTGGATTACCCTGATAGATTTTATAATGTTGAACCATCCCTGCATACCTGGTATGAATCCTACTTGGTTGTGGTGTATTTTTTTTTTTTGGTATGATGCTGAATTCTATTGGCTAGAATTTTGTTCAGAATTTTTGCATCTATATTCATGAGAGATATTGGTCTGTAATTTTCTTTTTTTGTGACGTCTTTGCCTGGTTTTGGTATCAGCGTTATGCTGGCTTCATAGAATGAATTTGGAAGTGTTGCTTCCTTTTCTATGCTCTGAAATAGCTTGAGTAGTACTGGTACAAGCTCTTCTGTAAATGTTTTGTAGAATTCTCCAGTGAAGCCATCTGGGCCCGTCCTTTTTTTTGGTTGGGAGTTTTTTTTATTACCTTTTCAATCTCTTCTCTTGTTATGGGTCTGTTCAGATTTTCAACATCACTTTGTTGTAGTTTGGGTAGGTAATGTGCTTCTAGAAATTTATCCATTTCCTTTAGGTTTTCAAATTTGTTGGAGCATAGTTTTTCATCATATTCTGTTATAATCCTTTTTATTTCAGTTGGGTCTGTTGTAATGTCCCCCATTTCATTTCTTATTTGGGTTATTTATGTCCTCTCCTGTTTTTATTTTGTCAGTCTGGCCAGTGGTTTCTTGATTTTGTTGATTCTTTCAAAGAACCAACTTTTGATTTTGTTGATTCTTTCTATTGTTTTTGTGTTCTCTATTTCATTTATTTCTGCTCTGATCTTTACTATTCCTTTCTTCCAGTGTCTGTGGGCTTTTTTTGCTGTCCTCTTTGTATTTGTTTGAGTTCTGTAGTTAATGTTTTGATTTTGTCCCTTTCTTCTTTTTTGATGTGTGCATCTGTTGCTACAAATTGTCCTCTGTGGACTGCCTTTGCTGTGTCCAAAAGATTTTGGTATGATGTGTTTTAATTCTCATTTGATTCTAGGAATTTTTTGATTCCATCTCTGATTTCTTCTATTACCCAGTGATGTGTAAGCAGGGTATTGTTCAGTTTCCATGTAATTCATTTTTTTCCTTTGTTCTTTCTGTTGTTAATTTCTACCTTGATGGCATTGTGGTTAGAGAAGATACTTTGAATTATCTCAACGTTTTGGATCTTTTTGAGGATTGCTCTGTGGCCTAAGATGTGGTCTATTCTGGAGAACGTTCCATGTGCATTGGAAAAGAATGTGTACTTTGCAGCGGTTGGATGGAGTGTTCTATATATGTCTGTGAGGTCAAGTTGGCTAATTGTGCCCTTTAGGTCTTTGTATTTTTGCTGAGTTTCTTCTTAGTTGTTCTGTCCTTTACTGAGAGTGGTGTGTTGAAGTCTCCTACTGTTATTGTGGAACTGTTGATTTCTCTTTTCAGCGTTGTTAGAGTTTGTTTTATGTATTTTGGAGCCCTGTCATTGGGTGCATAGATGTTTATTATGGTTACGTCTTCATGATAGATTGTCCTGTTAATCATTATATAGTGTCCTTCTTTGTCTTTTATGGTAGATTTTGTTTTAAATTCTATTTTATCTGAGATTAGTATTGCCACTCCTGCTCTTTTTTGGTAGTTGTTAGCTTGATATATTTTTTTCCAACCTTTGACTTTTAGTAAATTCACATCTTTGTTTCTAAGGTTTGTCTCTTGTAGGCAGCATATTGATGGATCCTGTTTTCTTATCCATTCTGTCGCTCTCCATCTCTTTATGGGTGCATTGAGTCCATTTACATTCAGTCTAATTATTGATAGATGTGAGTTTGTTGTTGTCATTTTGTAGTGCTTTTTTTGAGGTACTGACGTTTTCTTTGTTCTTCTTATTCTCTTGTGCTGAGTTACTTTTGTTTGTGAATTTTTTTTTTCATTTGTTTTTGTAGGTTTTGTTTTTGCTGAGACTTTATGTTTTTCCTCTTTATTTTTGTGAGTATGTTTGTTAAGTTTCTTTGTGGTTACCGTGAATTTTACCCCTGTCTTTCTAAGTTTGAAGCAGTCTACCATTACTTGGTATCGCCTTGCCTTCCTCTCCATTAGCAGGTTCTGTAGCTATACCGTTTATTCCCTCTTTTATTGTTTTGATGTTGTTGTCATTTATTGATTAACTGTTCTGATTCCCTGCTGTATTTCTTTTGGTTTTGGATAGTCCTTGAGAGTTCATTTCCTGTATTGGTATCTGGCTGGTATGATCCTGCGTCCTAGATTCTGTCTGTGAGCTGAAGTTGTTTGTTCTGAGATCAAAGAACTCCCTTTAATAATTCTCGTAAGTTTGGTTTGGTTTTTACATATTCCCTTAATTTCTGTTTATCTGGAAATGACCTAATTTCACCATCTTATTTGAAGGAGAGTTTTGGAGGATATATTATTCTTGGCTGGCAGTTTTCTTCTTTCAAGATTTTATATATCTCATCCCATTGCCTTCTTGCCTGCCTGGTTTCTGCCGAATAATCTTAGCTTAGTCTTATTGTTTCTCCTCTGTATGTGACTTCTTGTTTTTCACGAGTTACTCTCAGGATTCTTTGTTTGTCTTTGGTTTTGGTGAGTGTGATTATGATATACCTTGGTGATTTTCTTTTGGGGTCTATCCTATATGGGGTTCATTGAGCTTCTTGGATGGCCAGATTTTCATCTTTAATGATATTGGGGAAGTTTTCTGTCAGCAGTTCTTCAATGATCCTCTCTGTGTTTTCTGTTTTGTCCCCCTGTTCTGGAACTCCAATCCCTCAAAAATTTTTGGTTTTGATTCTATCCCATGTAACTCTCAGGCTCTCTTCATTTTTCTTTGTTCTGTTTTCTGAGTTTCCTCAAACAGAGTTGTATCCAAGTGTTTGTCTATAATTCCACTGATCCTGTCTTCCACCGTTTCAAATCTGCTTCTCAGCCCTTCCATGACACCGTCCATTTCTGAATTCTTGTTGTTTATCTTTTGGATTTCTAATTGTTGTTTTTGTATGATTTGTAGTTGTGAATTTATTTCGGTATTTTCTTTCTGCATTATTTTCCTGAATTCTTCCATTTTTTTGTCTGTATTTTCCATGAATTTGTCTATTTTTTCCTCATTTTTGTCTGCTTTTCCTTCAGCTCTTGGATTATTCTGAGTATTAGAGATTTGAATTACCTATCAGGTAGTTCTAGTGCCTTTTCTTCCACTGGAAAGTCATGTGGTGTTTTATTTTGGACGCCTACTGGAACCATCCTGTCCTGTTTTTGTAAATGTTTTGATATTGTCTGCTGTCTTCGGGGCATCCCGTAGTTATTTTTCTTGTTTATTGATTGAAGATTTGTTTGTTTTGTTCCTTTTTTTTTTTTTTTTAATTTGGCTACATCTGAGCAGGCGGGCTGGGTGTTCTTTGTTGTTTTCTTGTCTGTGAGCACAGTACTTTTCGCCTCCTTCTCCAATTGGCAGGGTCAGTCACTCAGCTATTGTACGGCAGGGTAGGTCAAGCTGAAGAGGAGTTACTGGGACGGGTTGTTTGTGACACTTACTACAGCCACCAGGGCGGGCCGGTATTCATTGCAGGGCAGGTTCCAGTAGGCCGTGCCTGTGCTGCTTGTTGGTGTGATGTTAAGTGCACGGTGCAGGTAGGCAGGATGTAGTGGGGAGATTGTTATGTGTGGAGCTAAGATGGATATGGGAGAGAGGAGAGAGGAAAAGAAGCCAAAAACATACAAACAAACAAAAAAGAATGCTAGGGGAGCTTGCCATTGGAGCAGAGAGATGAGAGACTATGAAATGGAGAAAAAGAAAAAGGGGAAGCGGAAGAAAAAGAAAAGAAAAGAAAATAAAGAATGAATAAATAAAAATTGGAAAGGGAAAACAACAGCAGAGTTCGCAGGGATCCTAGCATTGCAGCTGTGAGGTCTGGGGAAGTTGTTCTCAGGTGTTTCAGTACAGCCTGGCTAGAAGGCATAGAGGTGTACAATGCTAGGTATTCAGAGAACAGAAAGTGAAGGAAGATATGGAGAGACAAGAAACTGAGTAATGAAGAAAGACAAAGAGGGTAAAAGAGGGAAAAGAAAACATAACAAATTTAAAATTAAAAAAAAACAAGAAAAGCCCCCAAATAAACAGAAAAAAGGAATTAAAAAAAAAAAACCAATGAAAAGAGAAACACCCTAAGGGATCCCTTTGCACATCTGTGCAAGCCGATGGGGTAGTCTCCTTGCCACGCAGCACTGCCTGGCCAGAAAGGGCTCCCAACTCAAGAAAAGGAAAAGAAAATAAACACAATTCATAAGAAACAAACGAACAAAAGCCCCGGGATCCCACCAGGACAGCAGCCCAGATCAGGAAGCAGCTCCACACTCGAACAGAGCTCCGCAGCCCCTCAGGAAGAGGCAAAGATGGTGCACGGAGTCAGGTATTTGAGCGAAAGGAGGGGGAGGTGGTGAGAGGTAAGGAAGAAATCAAAAGAAGTGGAAAAAAAGCAACACCATCAGCCAACAAATGGCACTCAGAGAGCCAGCTAGTGCGGGCTGGTGGAATCCAAGCAGCCGGTGCTTCCCGGACAAGAGACTGTGTCTGCAGGAAGCAGAGGAGGCTGAGTGTGGGTAAAAAAGGGTAGGGGGTGGGAAAGTGTATATCAGAAATGAGCGGAGCTCCACAGCCCCTCAGGAAGAAGCAAAGATGGCACATGGAGCCAGATATTTGAGCGAAAGGAGGGGGAGGTGGTGAGAGGTAAGGAAGAAATCAAATAAGTGGAAAAAAGCAATAGCAGCAGCCAACAAAAGACACTCAGAGAGCTGGCCCGTTTGGGTGGGTGGAACCCAAGCAGCCAGTGCTTCCCAGACAAGAGATTGTGGCCGCGGGAAGCAGAGGAGGCCCAGTGGGGGTGAAGAAGGGTGGGGGGTGTGAAAGCAAATATCACAAATTACCAGTTGTTTTGTCTCCCGCTGGAAGCTCCGTGAAGCTGCTTTCTTGTACCCACTGTTTGTTGGTCTCTTATAGGAGTCCAAGATGGAGGATCTGCGCTGCGTTAGCTGATAGGGGACCTCTGCATGAATCTCTCCTCACTCTCTGTTCTCTGTCAGTTTTCTCACTCTATTTGGTGCTTGGCTGAGTTCTGTATCTCTTCATTTGATGTTTTAGGGTTTCAGGATTGTTGTTTTCTCTGTTTGGCTTAGTTTTTTTGATCTTTGTTGTGGAGGGACGGCGTGGTGCTTCTGCCTAGAGTGCCATTTTGCCGCTTACCCAGCGTGATTATTTTAAATGTTTTTTCCTTGTTTTTGTTTTTTAAATGGAAAGGAGCAAAGCTTGGTGGGAAGTGGAACATGTTAGAATCAGCAGATGCCCTCCATGGCACGGGCTCCGGAAGGGGACCCAAGGGCGCTTTACACATAGGTCCCCTACCTGAAATGTCACACATGTGCAGACACCCATGTAATGCACCCAACAGGTATCACCCAGAGGGTCCATGTTCCCTTTCCAGAATCTGCTCTTCTATGGTTTCATGGCTGGTTCTGAAACCTGTCAGAACAGAACCAGTTCCAGTTGCCATCAAGTCAACTCCAGCTCACGGTGGCCCCATGCATCTCAGAGTAGAACTGTGCTCCATAGTGTTTTCAGTTGCTAGTTTTTTGGAAGTCGATCACCAGTCTTCTTTAATTGTGCCTCCAGATGGACTTTAATCTCCAACCTTTCATTTAGCAACTGAGTGCATTAATCATTTGCAACACCTGGTCAGAGAAGGGAGCCCTGGTGGCGCAGTGGTTGAGCACTTGGTTGCTAACCAAAAGGTTGGCAGTTTGAACACATCAGCTGCTCCTTGGGAGAAAGATATGGCAGTCTGCTTCCGTAAGAATTCACAGCCTTGGAAAACCTATGGGGCAGTTCTGCTCTGTCCTATAGGGTTGATATGAGTCAGAATCAACTCAACAGCCATGGGTGTAGTTTTTTTGGTTTTGGATCAAAGAAGGCGGTTCCTCGGTATTGTAGGCCCCTATTATAGGCAGAAATTAGTTCTCTTTCTCAGAGTTTTCAATGACATTTCGGCCACTTGAAAGCTTTGGAATTTCCATTATCGCAGGACGGAGAGCCGACCTTTTTAGTCTTCTGTTGTGTCGTCTGCTTGTCAGGATGGCACCTCCCTTCTTGATGAGCCTCCAGAGCAAGAGACATGATTTGCTTATTTGGGAGCCCTTTGGGGGTGTTCCTCACAGTGCTGATGAGAAAGAAGGTTGGGGGGTGCTGACAGCCACTGAGCATCTATCTTGCATGGTGCTAGCCCCTCCCTGAAGGAGCCCAGCATGCCTGTGAAGATAGTGGTGAGCTCTGTGTTGCAGATGAAGATGTGGGCTCAGAGAGAGGTTTCCCCGAGGCTACCCAGCTAGTGAGGGCAGGCTCCGAACCCACGCCTTGCTCCACCTGGGGAGTGAGGCCGCAGGCCTGCTTCTTGTGTACTCCTCCCTGAGCTTTGCCTCCTCTCTGAGGCCACCATGGGAGAGGGTGGGTCTCATCTGGGGAGAGCTGTCCCTCTGGAGGCTGACTGAGACCTTAGACTCTACTGTTGCCTGGGCAGCTGGGAGCGTGGCCAGGACAGAGGAGCCTTCCTCCCAGACAAAGGCCTTGGACAAGCAGACTTGGAGCTGGCCACGGTGTTGCTGAGGATGGAGGACAGAACTTTGAGGGGTTTCCTGCTCACTGGGGCCCTGGGGGCACATGCTTGGTGGTTTTGCTCACCCATGACAGGGGAGGCCCAGCTCCTGTTGTACTGAGTGTGGGCCCCACATGCCGTACTGCATGTCTGTGGCATCCCTCTGCTGAATTCCCGAGGCCTTCTCTGTGCGCCTCCTTACTTCGGTAGAGACGTCCTCTGTACTACATTTGGTTGCCTTATGGAATGCAGCCTGTAGAGTGCCCAGGATCCCGGGTGGCAACTGGTGGGTGCTCCGCTGATGGTAGAGGGACCACGCCCTGCTTCAGGGCCAGCCTTCCCACGAGAAGGAGAGCTGTGAAGTGTTTACGTGTGCTGCTGCAGTGCCCAGCATAGGGTTTGGTTCAGAGCAGTGCTCAGACAATATTTGTGCAAGAAGGAAGGGAGGTGAGAGGGAAGGAGAGAGAGAGGGGAATGATGGAGGGGGAGAAGAAGGGAGTGAAGGAGAAAGGAGGGAGGGAGGGAGTGAGCGAGGGAATGGGGGAGGGGAGAAGGGACAGAGGGAAGGAGGAAGGAGGGCATTAGATGGATCAGGCGAGGGGAGGGCTTGGATTGGAGCTGCAGGCAGGTAGCCTTTGGGAGGCTTCCTCAACGGCAGGAAGCCTCAGCCTCCATCACACCCAGTTTCTGTGGCTGCTGTGTGCCTGTGACAAAGCTGGGCATTTTGAGTTGGGGGTGATAGTGGGGGGTAGGCATAAATGAGGAGGAGAGCATGGGCAGGGGTCTTGGGAATGAGCTTTATTTATGGATAAACTGCATCTGGGGAGAAATCGGAAGCATCTATGTGGGACCAGATAGGGGAGAAGTAAAAAAGTCCATAGAATCAAAATTGTGCTTCAGCCTTTGGAAAATTTGCCAATTACCTGAAACACTTCTAATTGTGAACTTCTCCGGGTGTGAGGCACAGCCTGCATGCATACCTATGTCCATTAGAGATGGTAAAATATTCTGTATGAGCATGCTCTGTGCTGGGGCCTTTCTCAGAAATTGGAAAGAGTAGGGGAAACAATTTGAAATGTGTTCTTTCGTTTCAAACTTCTCAGAAAGAAAATGCTTACAATACTCAGCGACTATCTGATTCTTTCAGAAGAAGTGGCCAGATAGTCATAGCTGAAACTCAGACTTATCAAAACTTCTCCCCAGTTCCAGTTCCTGCCCGGTCACCAGGCTTTGCCTAGGTCGGACATGTGCCACTGTGGTTGCTGAGCCTGCTCTGGGCTTCAGGCTGGCCCTTGCTTTGGTTCATTTTGATTCCACAGACTTTACTGCCCTGACTCTGAGCTAGGCCCTGGAGCCTGGGGGTTGGATGGGGAAATGAGAAGACTTGGTTCCTGCTTCCCATGCACTCTAGTTGTTAATTTGAGGGAGGCATTAAATCTGAGTAGAAGCAGCTGAGGTGGCCTCCAAGGGGAGGTATGGTTTGAGTCGGGTTTTGATGGAGGGGTGGGACTTTGTAAATTTCCAGGCAGAAATGTACATCCAGGCAGAGGGTGCGTGTGTGATGTGTATATGTGTGTGTGCTATGTATGACGTATGTGTTGTGTATATGGCATCTGGTGTATGTGGTGAGTGTGTGGTGTGTGTGATGTATGTGTAGTGTCTGGTGTTTGTGGTGTGTGTGTGGTATGTGTGATGTGTGGGGTGTGTGTGTGTGTGATGTGTGGTGTGCATATAGTGTGTGGTATGTGTCTGTGGTGTATGTGTGGTGTGTATGTATAGTGTGTTTGGTGTCTGTGGTGTGTGTGTGGTGTCTGTATGGTGTGTGTAATAAGTGTACTGTGTGTGTATTTGTGTGTTTGTGCATATGGGGGTGGAGGATGTCCAGGGAAGGGCAGAGAGCTCGTGTTTCTGGAATACAGGAACTTGGTTTCTGGTGGTGGTGGTAGACGTGGGTTATGTTGACAAAAAACAAAAATAGCAAGAGCTATTACGGCTAGAGAGTCCCTACAGTCCCAGGCTAAGATGTATGGAGTTTATTCTGGGTACAAGAACAGTCTGTAGGTCTTTTGCAGCACATTTAGACACTTTGTCTCGCTTACTTTGGACGTGCTATCAGGAGGGACCAGTCCTGGGAGAAGGACATCATGCCTGGTAAAGTGGAGGGTCAGTGAAAAAGAGGAAGACCCATGATGAGATGGACTGACACAGTGGCGGCAACAGTGGGCTCAAGCATAACGACGACTGTGAGGATGGTGCAGGACTGGGCAGTGCTTTGTTATGTTGTACATAAGGTTGCTGTGAGTTGGAACCAACTCAGTGACACCTAATAACAACAACAGTAGTCTCTAGAAGGCTTTTTATTTACTTATAGTTGATTGATGCTTTTAAGGGTATTAATTTCTCGGCATCATTTTAATGAACTTGGGCTTTTCACTGAAGGTTTTAGAGGTGGGCTATGTTGTGCAGACACGAACTTGTGAGAGCATGTCCTGGGGAGAGCATCAGCCAGGGCCTTATGGGAGGCTGGGCACAAGTCCAGGAGGAGCGTGGCAGGCTCAGGAGATGATCGGGGGTGAGGTTGAGAGGCCTGGGCCAGCCTGGGCGTGGGGCCTTGTCCATGTGTGTCTGGTGCTTCTGTGCTCTGAGTTGACAGATTGGTGGCAGGAGACCTGTGTGTAGACACCGTAGGAGATAATGAGGGCAGGACAGGATTGCCTGGGGAGGGACCAGAGGTACTTGAGGGGAGGAGATGGGGAAGGATAGGAGCAAAAGGAGCGTGCCGTGTCTGGAAGCCTAAAGGGAGGGGCTCTGAGGAGGGGTCCCAGGCTGGGCGCCCTGGAGAACCATGAAAGGCAAAGATGCCAGAGAACAACCTGGTGTGTGGACAACTTTGGCAACAAAGTGGAGTGGTGTGGGTGAGGCCAGCCATGGTGGGGCAGAGGTGAGCAGCCAGGGAGTGGCTGAGGGTGCCCAGGGGGCTGGGTCTGGAACCCAAGTCCTCCCCACCTTCACTCTGGGGGTGTCACGGGGTGCTGCTTACCTAGCTTCCCTCCCTGGCAGCTCCGCTGTTTCCAGTCTCCTCAGTCCTCCCCTACCTGGTCAAGAGCAAGGTCCTTCTTCATCTGGTGTCAGAGTCCTCATTCTGCTGTCGGGCCCCCTCTGTGTGCTGCTCCTCTTTTGGAATGCTCTTCCCTAGAGGTTTCCCTAGGTGCTCCTTCACCCCAGTGTCTCCTCACCAGTCACCTCCAACATAGCACCTGTTTTTTTCAGAGCAGTTACCACTCTGGAAACGATCTCTTTGTCCCTTGTTTTTTGGTCTGGCCCATTCTGCAGCCTCTGAGGTATCAGCTTCATGCAGAGGACACTGGGGCTGGTTTGTTTTCATTCCCTGCACCTGGCAAGTGCCTGACACAGAGAGGGCTCCCGGTACAGACCAGAGGAGGAAAGGACTGGATGAGTTCACTGGGTGTGCTGAGGAGGGACTCACTCAGGCTTGGGTATTAGATATACCTCTGGTGACCAGCTGCCTGTCCTGGGTGTCACCACACCAGGTTTCTTGTGGAAAGTACTCACGCAGGACTCACCCGGGCCCCCTGAGTTGCTGAGCTGCCTCCTTTCCTGGGGAGAAGGCTCCTCTCCTGGGAGCTCTTCCTCCCCTGCTGGTGGTGACGCCCCTCTCCAAATGACTCATGGCTCCTTGTGGCCTCAGGGAGCTGGGGGCTCTTCGCCTTCTGTCTTTGCTGGGCTGGGGTGTAGTGAGGCCCTGGTGGGGTGGTCTGGTTGGGGAAGCTGGGTCAGCATGGTAGACTGGGCCAGGCCTCTGGGTAGGGAGCTCGCTGGGGGAGGCCTGGGCCAAGGTCATGGGCTCCAGGGACCACGGGGCTCACAGGTGCCTGCTCTGCTGCCCAGGGAGTGGCCCAGCTCTGTCCCCGTCTGTCCGCTTAGGGAGCTGTCCCTTCCTGGGGAGCAGCAGCCCACAGCTGGCTTTTTTGGGGGGAAGGGTGGGGGTGGCATTGGAAGCTCAGTCTTTTACAGGAAGAAAAGGACTTTTGGAGGAGAAACAGATTTCCTTGGCCCCATTCCTCAAGGAGTGGTTTGGGGGGCTACGAAGGTGGCTGGTACTTGAAGCTGCTATTCTGCCCCCTGCTCTCCTCTAGGCAGCTGAATAAGATCTCGTGAGAGCAGAGGATGAGAGCTGACCTTTTCAGCCAAATGGGAGCTGGCAGTTGTAGCCAGGGGCTGCGGTCCCTCAGGAAAGTTGCCTTTAGCCTTGTATCCATTATTCCAGGTGTGAGAGGAGCCAGCCACTGACAGGAGATGAAACTCTCTCTGATGGCTTGCTCCCATTCGGGGCTGACTGGCCAGAGCCAGGAATGCACAGCTGAGGGTAGGCAGGAGTCTGGACACTCAGACTCTCTGTGTGCATGTGTCCTGGGCTGCTTCTGGGCCTGAGACAGTGGCCACCTGCCCAGGGCACCTCATAGTCCCAAGGAAGAGAAGAAGTCCTGCAGTTGAGATGAGTTTAGGCAGAGATCTCAGGGGAGGGACTGAGGGGACTTCCCTCAGCCTGGGAGGACTGGCCATCCTGGTGGGATATGTGAGGTCCCTAGAGCCACACGGGTGGCCCACAGACTCCCAGACCCCTGTACAGACCACGGAGCTGTGCTGAACCCGCATGGCCAACCTGTCACAGAGACACACCTGTGCAGATAGGGCCCTGTCTCTGCCTCTCTAAGGACATGGTTGACTTGGAAGGCACCTAGAAGAGGAAGGGGAGCCAGTGGGTCTCAGGGTAGCATCTATGGCCTCCCTTTACCCACACCTGATTCCTGGGCAGGTTCTTACCCTCCTGTCCAGGAGTTCAGGTCTGGGTCCCAGCACATCAGAGCCAAGGCCACAGGCCAGGGAGGACCATGTGTATCCAGGGGAAGGGATCATGCTGCAGAGGGGTCAGAGCTGCAGAACCGCCTGTGGACCGTGGCCTCACCCTGAGGCTGGCTCACCATTGGTCCTGTGTGGACAGAGCCACAGGTGAGCAGGGAGTGGTGCAACATTTGAAGGTACAGGTGGTGCACTTCCTGGAAGATTTCATAAGGTGCACTGGACGGAGTACATCCGATTTGGTTGGTGTGTCATGGTTGTGAAAGAAACCATCTCCAAGCTTAGTGGCTTAGAACCTCCATCATTTGTTATTGATGTGAGTCTGGAGGTCAGCTGGGCAGTCTGCTCTGGGCTCATGCGTGTGTCTGAGTGCAGCTGGCCTGTGGCTGCAGATGACTCAGTTCTCTCCTGGTGCCTCTCCCTCTGGCAGGCCAGCTGGGGATACTCCCAGGGTGGTGCAGAGGCCCAGTGGGAAACAGAAAAGTGCAGACACTGATTCACCCTCTGCTCATTTCACGTTGACAACTGTCCCGAAGGCCAAAGCTGGACAGGCAGCTGAGCATGGCGTGGGAGCTGGAGGGGATTTCCCAGTGGCAGGATACAGGTGTGCACGTGAAGAGGCCACTCCTGGGAACACCGTTTACACCACGTTGGGTAAATGGCGTTTTCTCAGGCAGCACCGTTGGGCAGAATTTTCTGTGTTGACGGAAATGAGCTATACCTCCACTGTTCAATATGGTAAGGTCTTAGGCTGGATTGTCTAGAGAAGCAAAACCAGTAAAGCATATGAATATATACAGAGAGAGATTTATATCAAGGAAACAGCTCACGTGATTGTAGAGGCTAGAATGTCCCAAGTCTGTGGATCAGGGTAGAGCCTTCTCCTAGTTCACACAGCCGTAGAATCTGGCAAACCCAAAGTTGGTAGATCAGAGAGCAGGGCTCCTGCTCACAGGCTGTGAAGATCGATGAATCCCAAGATTGAGCTGCTAGCTTAAGTCCCAAGAATTGGAGGTGAGACGACAAGAGGCGGCTGCTGGGTGTGGAAAAAGCCAAAAACCTTGGCAAGGTGAGCAGGCAGAAAGTAATTGGCGGAAGGCAGAGAGATGAAGCTGAGTGGGCAGTGAGCTGCCACAGGCCCCACCCCTGCTAGTACCACTCAGCAGATTCTATCATGGGGGGGTGATAACATATCAGATTTCAACAGGGAAGTGATCCCAACATTATACAACTGCGAAAACACAGAATCATGGCCCAGTCAAGTTGATACACAATCTTAACTATCATTGAGTACTTGAAATGTGGGTCGTGTGACTACAGAATGGAATTTGTAACTTGATTTAATTTTAATGAATTTAAATTTCAATCACCCCATGTGGCTCATGGCTTCTGTATTGGAGAGCAGGAACTAGGGGGAAGCATTCACGGCTCAGGTGATCAGTGGTTGCAGGTCCTATGCGGAGCCTGCTGCTGCTTTTGCATGGATGGCTGCTCAGTGCCGTGGTGTCCTCAAGCTTGTGCTGTTGTGTGGGAACGGTGCTGGTGGCCAGGACTGGCAGTAGGCCTGAGATTGTCCAATTGGGCCGTCTCCCTGTGGCCCTCTTCTCCCCAGACATCTCCTCATATTCAACCTGCTGTGCTCTGATTGGTTAGGAAGCTCCAAAGACCTCTTAGAACTTTTCCTTTAAGAGACCTTGGGCTGCAGATCTCTAAGGGTCTGAGCAGGCTCATGTGCACCTGCAGGTATCTGCAGCCTGGGGCTGGGGCAGGGGGAAGGCACTGTGTCCTGTCCTTAGTTGGTCACCCTTCCCTTGGAAGTTTGGGGGAGCCCAGTCCAGGCCACCTTGTCCCAGTCCTGCGGCTTGGCGAAGAGGGCCTTCTTGTTACTTGGTGCCTCCACCCTCTCTGCCTTGGTGGTCTGCCGTGCTCTGGTGGGTGGGAGGGGCCCAGATGCATGGCTGTGCTCCAGGGAACACAGCTCGCATGAAGGGATGCAGGCTTCGCCCATGGCTGGACTAGAGCCCAGGGCCCAGGGTTTGAGTATCGGTCACGCATCTGCCCTGTCTCAAAGGGCTTCAAGTGTTTCCTCTCTGTACGGATGGGTTAGGAGGTTGGCTCCCTGCGTCTCCCAAGCACAGGCCCCTGAGATAAGCAAGTGAAACCCACAAGGGCTGAGATCCCTCAGATTGAAGAGCTCCTCACAATCTGGTGAAAATGCTAGTCAGGGATGCTCATCCCCAGTTTGTAGATGAGCAAACTGAGGCACAAAGGGGACGTGTTTAAGTAACTACTACACACGGAGTGTCAGAGCCCCCAGCAGGGAACAGGGCCATGTCCACAGCCGCCTGCACACCCCCAGCCAGGATTGCCATGGGGTCCCACTCTCCACCCTGGCCGTTTGTTTGGATCTCAGCGGCCCTTGTCACGGTCTCGCTGGTACTAGACTAGAGCCCTCCTCCTGGCCAGCCTGGGAGCCGGGGACCCTGCTGCAGTTCACACAGTGTCCCACTCCTGGTGTGCTCACAACGTTTGTGGAATGGACACTCTTAGTTTGCTAGTGCTGCTGTAACAGAAATACCACAAATGGGTGGCTTTAGCAAACAGAAATTTATCTTCTTGGAGTTCAGAAAGCTAGAGGTCTGCATTCGGGGCACCAGCTCTAGGGGAAGGCTGTCTCTGTTGGCTGCATGGGAAGATCCTTGTCTTCCAGTTTCTGTTCCTTGGTTTCTTGGTGATTGTCACATGGCATCTATCTTCCTCCACTTGTGCTTGCTTCTGTGTCTAATCTGCTCTTTATATCTCAGAAGGGATTTGTTTTAGGACACACCCTACACTGATATGGCCTCATTAACATGACAGAGAAAACCCTATTCCCAAATGAGATTGCATCTGCAGGTGGAGGTGTTAGGATTCCAACACGTATTTCTGGGAGACACAGTTCAGCTCATACAACAGACATGAAGGGGCAGTGTGGGGAAGGGCCTAGTCGGGAAATAGCAGTCTGGTTGAATGAGCATTATTCCTTTTGACTTTGATTCTCAGTGACTAGATGGGCCTGGACGTGCCTGTGGGAGGTGCAGCCTGGGCACTGGGCAGGCCTAGGACCCACAGCCCAGGATCACAGCTGTAGGGCATGGTGCAGGGCAGGCCTTGCTTTTGGGACGTGGGATGCAGGGATGAGCCAGGTGAGGAACCATCCCAGGCTTTGAAAAAGTGGTATATTGGTTGAGACTTTGGGCTGCAGGTGACAGAAATCCAACTCAAGTTGGCTTAAGCAAGAAAGGGAGTTGACTGACTTGTGGAGCTGAAAATCCCAGAGCATCAGGCTTCAGGCACAGCTGACCCAGAGCTCCAGTGACCTCGTCACAACTGTGCCTCGCCTGCGGGCCTCCTCCTCTGCACAGCCTCCATCCTTGGCAGGTCTCCCTTTGGGGAAGCCAGATGTCTTAGGGCAGCTGAGAGAAGATTCGGTCCCTGGTTCAAAGTAAAATCTACCCTTACAAGGGTAAATTTGCATTACTGTGCAGTGTAGGTGGGCGCCAGCCTCCCCCTGGACGTCATCCCTTGGGAAGTCACTCCAGCTTCCATACTCCTCTCCTGCCTGGCACTTGCTTCCTGCCCTCCTGGCAACCAGAGGGGTGAGAACAGCCCTCTGTGCCAGGTGCTGCAGCCAGGGTCCCAGAACCAAGTCTCCATGGGCCACCTGGGTCATATGCTTATCCTTGGGTTAGGAAGTGATGTTCTGATTGGCCAGGCCTGGGTCATGTGGCCTGGAGTGTGAGTCACATGGAAAGTGAGTGGGGGTAGGGGGAAAGTTTCATCCACGAAGACCAGGGTGCCATTACTGAGGTGGGAACCCAGACGTCAGGATTGGGATGCAAGGGCACAGGGAGAGAGCAGCACCAAGGGCTAGAACTGGTCTGTGTCCTGAGGCTGGGCCAGGGCAGGTCCAGGCAGGCAGCAGCCTCAGCTTACCATTGAAGGGGAAACACAGTGAAGTGGAGGTAACGGGGCCCAAGCCAGGGCCCACCAGCACATGTGGCCCCAAGGATAGGCTGCAAGAACTGGGCTCATTGGATGGAGGGATAGGGAGGAAAAGAAAGCTCTCAGAGGAGCGCTTTCAGGCCACAGGACTTGTGGACAGCAGGATGGGCTCCCCGTTGTGGGAGATACCCACCCTTGGGCTGGATGCTGTTGAGGGACACAGGGACTAAATGGGTGTCTTCCAGCCTCTGATCAGTGGACCATGGAAGCAAACTTGAACCCTGTGCCTGCCCTATTTAGTGATGGCCTTGGCATATCCCAACTCCCGCCCCAGCCCGGGCTGCCCTTCCTCTCCCGGGAAGCCTCTGAGGAGAGTGGCCCCTCTGGGTTGAGGACGTGGGACTTAGATGCCCTCCGAAGCCTCTTCCACTTACAGATGACTCTTTTCTCTTCCTCCTCTCCCCCGCTCAGATATCCGTGGGCTCCAGAGCTTTCTGGACCAGGCCTCGCGGCTGGGCCTCGATGTCTCTTTACAGAAGGTGGATAAGAACATCAGCCACGTGTTCACCAGCCTCTTCACCACCATGAAGACAGAGGAGCTGAACCGCTACCGGGACACGCTGCGCCGTGCCATCCTGCTGCTCAGCCCACAGGGGGCCCACGCATTCATCAATGAGGTAGGTCAGCCTGCGCCCGATGGCCTGGGGCCAGGCCTCTCCACGGGGATGGCGCAGCTGGGCTGCTACAGAGTTCACTGGTGATGGCCAGAAGGGACGTGGAGCCACACATGGCCTAGGAGGGGAGGCAAGCATGACTCTGCTCCTGCCTGGTCCCGGAGTGGTGGCCAAGGTCTGCCCAGCCTCAGAGAGGCTGGGGCGGCTGGAGAGGTGCCTGTTACACATCACTTCTGGCTTTTCTGAGGCAGCTTTCAGCAACCCCCCCCCCCCTTTTTTTTTTCTTTTTTGCTTTTAATTTTCCTGTCTTTGCTGACAGGTGTAAGCCTCTAGGGTTAAAATAAATTTCCAGCTCTCTGCAGAGCGGGGCAACTATGCCTTGGGATTTGTTAGCACCTGCAGAATGTGTTTGCTGCATAGCACCAAGTGATACCTGGAGTGTGGGCTAATCAGTGGGGTTTTTGAAAACACCTCTAGTAGGGGTTAGGAACTTCTAGTGAAGACAGCACCTACCTGCTTAACAAAGAATCCATTAATTTGAGAAGAGACAGCTAGACATACTCTATGAACTGGTCACTTGGCGACAGCCCAGTGATCTAATGGCAGAGAGGGGAGGTGCTGGATTAGCAGTGTCCCTCTGGCCTGGGTGGGCTGTGGGAGGTGTGCTGGGGCTGTGTGGTACCTGAGGGTAGGCGTGGACTAAACGGTCACAGGTGGCCGGATGCGCCCTGCAGCTTGCCCACCCAGCCCGCTCTTCTTTTAGACCCTCTCTGATGGAAAGTAAGATGAAGCCAAAGGCAGAATGATCCTAATTCCATTTGATGTATTTTGCTGGTTTGTTCTGTGTTCCCCTATAATTAATTAGAGCTCAAAATGCTGCCTCATGGTTCAGCACCCAGCATGAAGTCCCCTGCCAGAGAACTTAGAATCCAGAGCGGTTAATTTGGCGCAATTGACCAGCAGCCCTGGTGCTCTTGGCTAATCAGCCCGGATGGCGCTGGTGGTCAGCGGGCTGTGATGTCCCATTGGCCCCTGGCATTTTCACCAGAACATGCTTCGCTGTATGGCATGACTCAGTCCACTAATGGGCAGCCCAGGACGTTAGTGCTGCTAATGTGCTCTGCCCTTTTCAGAATGTCTCCAGCAGTGTATTTGCAGAAGTCTGATGGCAGGGCTGCTTTTCCATTACTAAATTCCCCAGCCTCCGTCTGCTCCAGTGAGCCCCAGCCTCCTCCTTCTCTTCTCACCAGTTCTTGGCCCCCCCTCCTTGTTTCCTTTCCTCCTTTCCTCTGCTCAGCTGTTGAGCATGGGAGTGGAAAGAAAATTGGCATTGGAGTTACATAGTTTTGGGGTCAAGTCCCAGCTCTCCCACCTACAATTTGTGTGACCTTGGGAAATTTTCCTCTCCTCAGTTTCTTGCTCTGTAAAATAGGGACGAAGCAGATGATAGATACAAAGCAGTTGGCACATAGCGTCTCAACAAGCATCTGTTCTCTTTTTAAGGTCCTTATTCATGCATTTCCCTTCCAGATGAATTCAGCCCCTGTCTCTGTTTCTAGAACTTGTAAGGTTTTAGACCTAGCCAGGACTGGTAGCCTAAAGGTATTATTTCCAAGTGATTAACTATGCAAACTCCTGCAGTGTTGGATACACTTGGCTAGGCATTGGCCTGTTGCCTGCTTGCTTTCCCAGGCTGCATTTGGAAAGCTTTTGCTTTGCAAGGTGTCATGGAGCTGGAGATGCCCTTGCAGTGGGCACTCTTAAGGGGCAGGAGTAACAAACCCCTGTGAGTGGTGGCAGAGATTGCAGGGAAGGACAGGGTCTGGGCTTCAGACATGAGGCCACTGCCCCTGCTGTTGCATTCCACTCCTGCTGGGGAGGAGCTTGGGCTCTGGTCCATGCCCTGGCTTCAGGCGGGGGAGGAAGCCCCAGAAAATGGGGCCGCCATGGGGCTGGCCCTTCATAAGCATTCTCTGGCCCTTACACTTTGCTGGTGAAGGAATTGAAGCTGAGTTAAATAAGGTGCTAACATCACACACATAGCAGCCAGAAAGGACATGATTTGAGTCTGTGTTTGAGCCACTGCAGAGCCCCTGTCTCCCACGAGGCTGGGGTGACTACGGAAAACACAACTTATTGCAGTTACTGGAGTGGGGAAAATCTGGCTGTGCTTGCTTCGTCGGGAGATGTAGCTTGGCTGCTGTGCCGGGGCCGGCGGAGGTTGTGAGGCTGCTTGTGCTCAAAGAGCTTTAAGGACGGCTGCCTTGTGTCTACTGAGTGCCGGATGGGAGGCATACAGACTCTGGAGCTGCACATGAACAGTGTGGCTCCCTGGCCCTGCATGTCCCCAGGAGGGCCCTGGGATGTCCTCCCTGCAAGAGGGCCTTCTTTCACTGCCTGAGGCATTGCTGGGCTGCTTGAGCAGATGGATGCAGCCAGTTCTTTGCTATGACAAGGACAGACGATGCTCACAGGGTGACCCACTCCCAGGGTGTGTCTGGAATTTCAGGAAACTCAAAACAGTGTTATGGGGAAATAAAATGGCCCCGTGTTCCCCCAGTGACAGGTGGCAAGTGTCCATGGTGTCCATGGTAGTGGCTCTCAGCCTGGGGGCACGTGGCATTGCCGAGCTCTCTGAGGTCGCCACCCCACTGGGAACAGGGTGCCTGCCCTGGAAGAGGGGTGGGCAGGCAGGCACGGGACCTGCCTGGGACACTGTGAGCACATGTGACAGGCCCCACCTCGCCCTCAGTCCCCCAATCTGATTTCAAGTCCCTCCTATGAGGTCTTTTCATCGCTGTCTTAACAATCATCGCATCAGTGTATCATCTGAACAAAGTGTGAGGGGATCCCTTGGAGGTGGGGGCTCGGGGTGGGGTGAGTGGATGGCAGCACTCTATGCTCTCCTGCTCCCTGGCCTGGAGCCCGCCCTGGGGCTGCTCTTGGGGCCACTGAGGGCACAGCCATGGAGGGAGCCCTCCTTTGAGCAGGCTGGCCCTGCTCTGGGCTTAGGCTGGCACTTTCTGAGTGTGGGAAGGTGGCACTTTGAAATCACTGCCTCACTGGGGAGCGAGTTATGCTCATTTTCTCTTAACTTGGCCTGGGCTCTGCTCTGGGCCCCTGGCTGCTGTGTGAGGCTCCAACAGACAGTGACACCACCTACGACGCTGTCCTCATGTAAGCCTGCCTGCCTGAGTCATCACCATGGAAGGAGGGTGTGTGGGTGTCCTCTCCTTGCTCCAGGGGCTACAGCACTCCTGCAGTGGGCAAGGTGACATTGGCTGAGAGGGTTGAGGGCAGAGGCCTTGTTCCTGGGAATCCCATCTGTAGGCTGCTGGAGTTTCTCCATTTTGCTCATGTCCCCTCTATTTCATTTCTCCAACATTTAATCAGCCCAATACCGAGATGGACACTGAGGGTACTGTCCCTGATCTCATGGGGTTCCCAGCTTGGTGGGGAAGACAGCAGTGTAAGCAGACCCCTTCAACTTTGATAGCAGAGGTGTGTGTAAGACCCTGGGAGAGCACTGAGGATAGAGCAAGGCCCTCTAGGCAGGGAGAGGTGGGGGTAGTCAGAGGGTTAGGGGATGCTTTCTGGTGTAGGTGATGCAGGGGCTGGGGCTATAGGAATGAACTTGCATTAGCCCTGTGGACAAGGAGGGCCTAGGACCAAGGGGCCTGGAGATACCCCCTGTATCCAGGGACTTGTGTGTGGTGGTTATAGCAGTGGGTGTGCAGGGCAGTGTGTGCCTGGAGCTGAGGCTGGGAAGCTAACAGATAGAGCTCTGTAGTCCCAGATGAGGAGTTCAAACCTCAAGATCAGGTTGGTCTTAGGGTCCTTTTCAGGTTAACAGCCTACAAGTCACCTCTGTAACCTCAGCTATAGAGTTGTTGTGGGTATGCCTGTCTTTCTGCTCTTGTTCTTCTCCCAGCCAGGTTTGATGGGGAGACCTCCAGTACACAGTAAATTTTGTCCCTGGGTTTCATTTCTGCTTCCTGAAGGGTATTCCATCTGTCTGTCCATCCATCCATTCATCCATCCATCCATCCGGCCGTGGTCTGTCCATCTATCCAGCAAATACTGTTTGAGTGCCTACTGTGGATGAGGAACCATATCAAGTATGAATGATAACACAGAGCTTGTGCCTGTCTTCTCCCCAAGACCTGCCATGCACTGACGCTGTGGCCACATACTGAGGCTGTGGCCAGCAGAGAAGCTGCACCCCGGGGTGCTCATTCATAGAGGATCCTCTGGGTGTGTGTGTGAGTAGGGGGTGGGGGGAGTGCTGGACATTTTTTTTTTTTTTTTGAGCTCCAGGCCTTTGACCACTCATTTCTCATTCATCTGTGCCCCTGTATTTAGCTGTATTTATGATCTGTAGTTGGAAAATATGGCCTTGGTGATAGAAATGACACCAGAGATCGCATGATAGAATTTTGCAAGACCAACGACTTATTCATTGCAAATACCTTTTTCAACAACATAAACAGCAACTATACACGTAGACCTTACCAGATGGAAAACACAGGAATCAAATCAACTGTATCTGTGGAAAGGGACAATGGAAAAGCTCAATATCATCAGTCAGAACAAGGCTGGGGCTGACTGTGGAGCAGACCATCAGTTGCTCATATACAAGTTTAAATTGAAGCTGATTAAAATTTAAAACAAGTCCACAGAAACCAAAATATGATCTTGAGTATATCCCACCTGAATTTGGACACCATCTCAAGAACAGATTTTATGCATTGAACACTAAATGCATAATGACTGAAAACCAGATGAGTTGTGGGATGACATCAAGGACATCATACGTGAAGAAAGCAAAATGTCATTGAAAAGATGGGAAAGACCAAAACGGATGTCAGAAGAGACTCTGAAACTTGCTTTTGAACATAGAGTAGCTAAAGTGAAGGGAAGAAATGATGAAGTACAAGAGCCGAACAGATTTCAACGTGTGGCTTGAGAAGACAAAGTCAAGTATTATAATGAAATTTGCAAAGTTAGAAAACCAAAAGGGAAGAACATGCTCAGCATTTCTCAAACCGAAAGAACTGAAGAAAAAAATTAAGCCTCGAGTTGCAATATTGAAAGATTCTGTGGGCAAAATGTTGAACGATGCAGGAAGATCAAAAGAAGATGGAAGGAATACACAGTCACTGTACCAAAAAGAACTGGTCGATGTTCAACCATTTCAGGAAGTAGCATATGATCAAGAACCAATGATACTGAAAGAAGTAGTCCAAGCTGCACTGAAGGCATTGTCATAAAACAAGGCTTCAGGAATTGACGGAATACCAATTAAGATGTTTCAACAAACAGACACAGTGCTGGAGGTGCTCACTTGTCTGTTGCAAGAAATTTGGAAGAGAGCTACCTGGCCCACCAACTGGAAGGGATCCATATTTATGTTCATTCCAAAGAAAGGTGATCTAACAGAATGCGGAAATTACTGAACAATGTCATTAATATCAAACACAAGTAAAATTTTGCTGAGTATCATTCAAAAGTGGTTGCAGCAGTACATCGACAAGGAACTGCATGAAATTCAAGCGGGATTCAGAAGGGGATGTGGAACAAGGGATATCATTGCTGATGTCAGATGGATCTTGGCTGAAAGCAGAGAATACTAGAAAGATGTTTACCTGTGTTTTATTGACTATGCAAAGGCATTCAACTGTGTGGATCATAACAAGTTATGGATAACATAGCGAAGAATGGGAATTTCAGAACACTTAATTGTGCTCATGAGGAACCTGTACATAGATCAAGAGGTAGCTGTTCGGACAGAACAAGGGTATGCTGCATGGTTAAAGTCAGAAAGGGTATGCGTCAGGGTTATAGCCTTTCACCATACCTATTCAATCTGTATGCTGAGCAAATAATCCTAGAAGCTGAACTCTGTGAAGAAGAACAGGGCATCAGGATTGGAGGAAGTCTCATTAACAATCTATGTTATGCAGATGACACAACCTTGCTTGCTGAAAGCGAAGAGGACTTGAAGCACTTACTGAAGAAAATCAAAGACTTCAGCCTTCAGCATGGCTTACACCTCAACATAAAGAAAACAAAAATCCTCACGGCTGTACCAATAATAACATCATGATAAATGGAGAAAATATGGAAGTTGTCAAGGATTTCATTTTACTTGGATTCACAATCAACGCCCATGGAGGCAGCAGTCAAGAAATCAAATGACGTATTGCATTGAGCAAATCTGCTGCAAAAGACATCTTTAAAGTGTTGAAAAGCAAAGATGTCTTTTTGAGGACTAAGATGCACCTGACCCAAGCCTTGATATTTTCAGTTGCCTCATATGCATATGAAAAGTGCACAATTGATGCTTTTGAATTATGATGTTGGCAAAGAATATTGAATCTACCATGGACTTCGAGAAGCATGAACAAGTCTGTCTTGGAAGAAGTACAGCCAGAGTGCTCCTTGGAAGTGAGGATGGCAATACTTCGTCTCATGTACTTTAGACATGTTATCAGGAGGGACCAGTCCCTGGAGGAGGACATCATGCTTGGTAAGGTAGAGGGTCATCGAAAAAGAGGAAGACCCTTGATGAGATGGATTGACACAATAGCTGCAAGAGTGGTCTCAAACATAGCAATGATTGTAAGATCAGTGCAGGATCAGGCAGTGTTTTGTCCTGTTGTACATAGGGTGGCTATGGGTTGGAACCGACTCAGTGGCACCTAACAACAGGCTTCCTTCTCTTTTGTTTCTTAGTTCCTTCTTTTCCTGCCTCTTTTGTTTGACTGGAGAGTAAAAAAATTATTTTGAACGATCTGTGTTATTTATGGTGAAGGTCTTGCAATCCTTAGTTCATAGTTCATGAGGCAGACAGGTGTGGCCTTCCTGGGACTCCTGTGACCTGGGCACCATTCATCTCTGTATGCTCCGCAGACATTGGACACATCTGTCCCTGCCCTGAGGCTGCAGACCCCTCGAGGGCAGGGACTGCGTGGTGTTCAAGGTTTTATCTCCAGTGAGCAGCACATAGTCTGACCCACAGCAGCTGTTGAGGAATACATGAATAGATAGTTTATATTTGTTGCTTCCAATAGGACGGGCCTGAAGCTAAGCTTTCCTGCACGTGCCTTGGTTACCATTTTCGCTGGTCAGCAACATCCCAGGTCAGGCTGTCATCCAAGAGGCTTCAGTTTTAAAACCTCTCCTATTGGGAGGACTTGAGTTTGTTTCAGAATGTTCCTTAGACCTGGATAGGTCAGTGAGTGGGGGCTGGACAAGGGACTGGACTGTTCACGCAAATGGGGTGTTCTTGGATCCACATGTGGCACAGGGTAGGGAAAGCAGGGTGCAGAGAGATGAGTTTGTTGGGGAATAGGCTGAGGATAAGCAGTAGTGAAGGCAGGTGTGGGAGGCTGGGCATGCGCGCATGCACACACGCACGCACACACACACACACACACACACACACACACACACACACACACGAGCTGATGTAATGATACAATGACCAGCCACACCCACCAGTACAAACAGACCCTCAGACTAACATAGCTCAACAGGCATAGACACACATCTACACACACACACACAAGGATAGTGGCACTCCTGGCATCAGAGTAGTCCAAGGATGTGATTGTGCCATGAGAAAGAAATGGCAGTGACCAACTGAAGGTTGCAGCAGATGGCATAGACCGATACCAGCCATCTCTTTCTGTATTGAGAAGGATGGGAGAAAGAGCAGGAGGGGAACAGCCTGTGGTAGAGAAGTTTCCCATGGATCTTGAAGACCTAGACTGGGTGGAGGAGATGAGGAGGGAGGGGTGAAAGTAGAGGGGCCACTCCCAGCATTCCTTCCCAGATTGGCTTCCCAGGCAAGGCACCTGGCTGGAGGCCAATTTAATCCTTCCTACATTCACAGCCTGGGTTAACGCCTGACTTGGAATCTATTGCTTCTCCAGGTTTGCCACAGTGAGTGAGCCTCCCACAATTTGAATATAAAGACTGTGCTTTTTAATACATTCGTAGCAAAGGTAAATTAAGTAATCGCAATGCTCTGTTGTACCACATGATATATGCAAACATTTCTCGCTCCAACACCATAAATCTTTAGCAGACGACTTTATCACTCAGAGCTAGGATAATTCTGTGCCACTTAAGTATCATTTACCAGAATATTTTAGACTACTAATTAATTATAGAAGATTAATTTTTAAATATGGCCCCACATTTGCATTTAATTATATCCCACTGTTTATAGATTTTAAAGCCTTAACCCTTTCTCAAAAGTGCTGGGAGTCTGAGAAATTTGTTTTTTCCCTTATAAGTTTTTAGAAATGACATAGTGAGGATGAGATATTTTCTAGTTTACCCTGGCAGGTTTAGTGGATGCTGGAGGCAGTCAGACTTGGGGCCTGGCTGAGACAGGGAGGGAAGCAGAGGCAGAGAGCTCTACTACCTGGGCCTGTGACCAAGACTCCATATGGAGTCCCTTTCCTTTTCTGCCACCGCACTCCTGCTCATCCTTCAGAACCTTACTCATACTAGGAAGCCATCATGAACTCCCTCCCTGGATGCTGACCAGGCACTGGTCTAGCCCGGCTCTGCTTCCTGTTCTCTGTGACAGCCCAATGCACATTGTGGTGCATGCCCCAGCATCCTGAACATACTGCCCTCGCTGGCACCCCATCACAGCTGACACAGCGCACATCACTTGTACCGAGACCATCTGTTCGTACCCCTCTCCTGCTTTGACCTGCGAGCTCTTGAAGGCAGGGACCTTGGTGTGCCCATCCTTGTTAAATGCCTTTCTGGGGACTGCTCATGGTAGTTGACGAAGGAGTGGATGAAGGGAAGGGACTCGGGAGTGCTGACCTCTGCCCCCACACGGATATTCTCCTGAGACCACGGCTATAGGCCCAGTTACCCAGTGGGTAGATGAAATACATTCTTAGTGCTCTGGCAGAGTGGGGGCACAGAGTGAAACATTGTTTTGAAATAATTTAATGTTTGACTTTTGATATTTCAAAAGAGCATCGAAACAACCACAAGCGAAAATGCCTGAATTTTGCTGGACTTTGCGATGTTTCTTTTCTGATGTCACGTTCAGTGACATCTTGAGTCATGCCACCACCTTTTCAGTGCTCAGTGGCACTGAAGGCCTCGCTCGGGCTGTTTGGAAGCCTGTCCACATGCATCCAGGGGTCAAAGAGAGGGGTCGTGAACCTGAAACATGGGCCTCAGGCACTTGGCGTTCTGTCCTTCCTTGGTGAGGGTGAGTCATGAAATATCTGAGCAAAGTGTTGGTTCTTCCCTGCGGAAGATTCTG
Organism: Dugong dugon; assembly: GCA_030035585.1. NCBI lineage: Eukaryota > Metazoa > Chordata > Mammalia > Sirenia > Dugongidae > Dugong > Dugong dugon. The sequence continues at coordinate 11,123,486 of CM057468.1, read as the reverse complement.
TGGCTTATTAGCAGGTGGTCCCTTTGGCCAGGAAGGCAGCAGCATGAGGAATAGGTGTTTACAAAGGGAAACAGCCTGCAGCTGCTGAAATGCCAAAATAATGCTTTCTGCTCCCCAGATACCCAGGGCATTCAGCCCAGGGACCCCCCCAAGGTGGTGTGTCAGTCCCTATCTTAGTTATCTAGTGCTGCTATAACAGAAGTACCACAAGTGGATGGATTTAACAAAGAGAAATTTATTCTGTCACAGTTTAGGAGGCTAGAAGTCTGAATTCAGGGTGCCACCTCCAGGAGAAGGTTTTCTGTCTCTGTCGGCTCTGGAGGAAGGTCCTATTTATCAATCTTCCCCTGGTCTAGGAGTTCTGAGCACAGGGACCCCAGGTCCAAAGGACGTGCTATTCTCCTGGCTCTTGTTTCTTGGTGGTATGAGGTCCCCATGTCTATCTGTTTGCATCTCTCTTTTATATCTCAAAAGAGATTGACTTAAGACACAACCTAATCTTGTAGATTGAGTCCTGCCTCTTTAACATAACTGCTGCTAATCCCATCTCATCAACATCATAGAGAAAGGATTTATAACACATAGGAAAATCACATCAGATGACAAAATGGTGGACAATCACACAATACTGGGAATCACGGTCTAGCCAGGTTGACAGGTATTTTTGGGGGACACAATTCAATCCATAACAGTCCCAATCAGGAAGCAAAAGAATGTCCCTAAAGGTGTGGGACAAGCTATGAGAGGTAGAGGTGACGTTGTCCAAACTGGGCATTGCTCCATCTTGGGGAAGCCAACTGAGTGGTGCAGCCCACCTCTGCTGCCATCTTCCCACAGGGTGTGCTCCTGTGGCGCTGGGAGAAACTGGCTCAGGCAAGAAGTAAGCCTTGGTCACCTGCCCCTTTTGCCCAGGTGGCTGGTTTGCTTAGAGGGGAGAGGGCCTCGGCATTAGTCAACTATTGCTTTGTAACAAACCACCCCAACCCAGTGGCTTCAAACAATATGTATTTGTCATTATTCATATGGCTCCTGGTCAACTGGCCATTCAGCTGGGGCTGGCTGGTTCAGATGGTGGCCGGCTGGTTCAGATGGTGGCTGGCTGGTTCACATGGTGGCTGGCTGGTTCACATGATGGCTGGTTGGTTCACATGGTGGCTGGCTGGTTCACACGGTGGCTGCTGTAATCTGGGCTGATATGGTGACTGGGCCCAGGTCTGTCATCATCCAGCATGCTTGTTGCTATTTTTAGCTGCTATCGAGTTCGCCCCGACTCATGGTGACCCCATGCATAGCAGAACAAAACGCTCCCCGGTCCTGTGCCATCCCCGTGATCAATTACGTATCATACCATTGTGATCCACAGGGTTTTCACTGGCTGATTTTTGGAAGTAAAGCACCAGGCCTTTCTTCCTAGCCTGTTGTAGTCTGGTAGCTTTGCTAACACTTGCTCAATATTCACACACATTCATACGGCAGCAGCAGGAGTCCCAGGAGAACAAATGCAAGTGCTTGGGGCCGCTTGGGGCCCAGGCTCAGAACCAGTGCAGCATTGCTTCTGCCACAATCTCTTGGCCAAAGAAAGCTACAAAGCCAACCCAGGCTTAAGGGGCAGCAGAAAGAGACCCTCCGTCTTGATGGGAGCCTCCTCTTGGGGGTAACTACAAAGTTATTTGCAAAGGGCATGGATGCAGCAAACGACGCAGCAAAAGGCCATTTTGTAATCCATCTCCCACTACCACAGTGTACAGATGGGGTTCCTGGGAGATGTCCAGGGAGCGGGTGACTGTCAGGACTGTGAGTGACCTGGGCCAGGTGCCTCCTGACTTACTGTGTCTCAGTATTGCTCAACTTTGGGGTGAGGGCAGCGAGGGGAGGGATGTGGAGCAGAGGGAGGGATGGAAAGGCCTTTACTTATCAAGCCTGCCTCGTTTAGACCCATAACTCACTTATGACTCTCTACTTTACCTAACATGATGTCCTTTCTAGCAAAATTATAGAGGGCCAACAAAAACGAGGAGAGCCCTCAGTGAGGTGGATTGACACAGTAGCTGTAACAAGAGACTCAAATGTACTAACGATCATGAAAATGGCACAGAACTGTGCAACTTTTCCTTCTCTAATACATAAGATCACCATGAATCAGAGCCAACTCTATGGCAACTAACAACAAAACGACAATAACAATAACAACTCACTCATCTACCCAATGATGCTGGAAGGGAAGGGAAGTGTTAGGACAGATTATTGGGAGCCTGTGGGCATCTGGTGACTGGCTCATGTCACAGCAAAGAAGTGACAATGCTGGGCTGTGAGCTCAGAATACGTGACTCCAAAACCTCGGCTCTTTCCCACTACCTGCACTGAGAGGAGGTGGTGCTGCTCCTGACAGACTGAGGGGCCATCTTCCGCCTGGAACACGACAGAGGATTGGCTCAGAGAACACACCATTGAGGGGCTGGTGGGGCATGGGGAAGGTGGCCCAGACACCTCTGATTGCTCCTCTGGGGAATAAGGGACTCCACCCCACGGTGTGTCTCTTTGCTGGTACCCAGAGAGAATATGCAGGACATGCGTGGGCTGCCTTTGCCTCTCTTCTTGGCAACTAGAAGAGTGGCTTCCATGGGACCAACCTGTCATGAGAAAGTAGAGGGCCTTTTACGTAACCCTCCCATGGTGCAGGTCAGTGGGGGAGGGGGAGAAGAGCAGAGCTCCAGGCAGACAGGTCCAACCCCTCTTCCACGTCCTCACAGCATGCCTTCAGGCACTTGCTGTCCCCTTTGAGCTCTGATTTCCCCACCTGCACAATAGAGTTAATAAGATTTGGCTCACAAGGTTTTAAGTAAGAGGGGCACTGTGGGTGTAGAGCCTGCCCCTTCCTCTCTCACTGACTGGTACAGGCTGGGCATCCAGAAGGCACTTAGCAACTGTGGTGTAAGTGGGGGATAGCTATCATAGAAAACGTAAAGAAAGGAGGCGTTGAGGGGTTGAGAAAAGTAAAAAAAGTCTTCATGACTCAGGGCAAGGTCAACATTCCAAATTTTGAAATGCACAATGGCTGACACCAGGGATCCTGGAGGTAGCAGGCAGCTGGTCTGGCCGACCTCAGGAGGGGAGCGGGATGTCTCTGCTATTCATTTCTTAGCTCTTCGCGGTGCATCTCCCTCTCTTTATGCGTTACTTGTGAATCTTCAGTAACTGGGCCATGAGCAGTATGAGGGAGAAGTCGAGGAGCAGGACTGTGGTCCACACTGGAGACTGGGGAGATAGATAAGAGTGAAGACATGAGAAAAAAGAGCCAAACGGAAGCAGAAGATCGAAGGAACAGTTTTCCAGGAGAAACGTGTAGCCCCTAGCCCTGTCCAAGAAGCCCTGAATGCTCTGGAGGGCAGGTGCTGAGTGTAGATGTAGGACTTGAACCACTTCAATGTAAATAATGAGAGACAGGGAAGAGGACCTGAGAATGCCCCCCTTCTCTCTCCTTCCTCTCCCACCGTACCTCTTCCCCACAGAGGGAATGTGAGGCTTGCAGATGCTTGTCTGGGGCCACGCTGATGCTTCTTCAGGAGGGAGAGCTGTTGTAGCGCAGTGGAAGCAACACTACCTTTGCAGCAAATGGACCCACCGTTAGATCCCAGTGCTGCTACTGGTGCCATCTTTTGAGCCTGTTGACTGATTTGTAAAATGGAATAGTAACACCTTCCCAGAGAGTTGCTGTGAGAACTAGGTGAGATAAAGCTCAGAGAGGGCCTGGTACTCAGGTGAATGGTTTAGTGGTTTCGTTATTGTGTCTGAGAATGGTGCTTGGCTGAGGCTGTAGAATCAGCGTGGGCCTCCTGGAATCCAGGTTGGACAGTGTCAGTGGCTCAGAGAAGGAGCACTGTGGTCAGCCTGGAGGAAGGACAGTTCCTCACTCTTTGTATCAGGAAGCAAACCTCTCAGAACCAAGCAGGGGAGAGCCAGATGCAGGGGTTGGGGGGAGGGGTTAGCAAAAGTGACAAAGTGCTCAAAGCCCTCAGATCTGGATTAAGGGCTGGACTCTCTTCCCAGTACTAAGCTGGAGAGAATGTTAAGTCCACAGCACATGGTGGGAGGAGAGGGCATTTCCGTGCCTCCTGGGGCTCCAGATGCTGGCTGGGTGGGGGCAGGTCCTGTGCAGCGGAGCTCCAGGGCCCCTCTCATCTGGGCTCTCACTGCCTTTCTGAGAAGGCACAGCCGCAAGTAGCTACTGGGCTGATAGCAGGAGGGATGGCTGCTGACTTCTGCCTGAAGGTCTTCAGATGAGACAGAGTCCCTCAGTAGCCTCTCAGGTAACCAGCTCACCATCAAAATAGGATAGGCCCCTGTTCCAGGACCCCTTTGCACTGGGTGCTTTGGGGGAGAGAGACATGTACCCCGCCCCTAAAGAGTTGCCAAGCTTAACTAGAGAGAGAAAACGCATACTCAAGAGGAACTGAGAGCAAGAGAGTTGGGTGTTGAGCTGTGAGCTCCCAATTTGAGACACCTCCTGGATTAGCAAAGCTGTGGGAAAGGAGACTAAGTCTGCTTCTCCCTCTCTGCTCTGGAACAACCACATGGGTCCACCCAATCCAGGCAACCAGTGCATCTTCTTGGATCACGCTTTAACTTGGGACTTTTGAATACAACCAAAGAATTAGTTAAGAATGGCTAAAGTCACACTTTGGAAAGACAGCCAGGTACAACACAAGTCACAGATTCGAGTACCTGCAGCATCCACACAGGAGAGTGAAGGCACAGAGCAGGTGGGCTGTCGAAGGGCTGGGATGGAGTGACTGCAGTCGCTTAGCAGGCATGTCCTTCTTTGAAGGGGGTGGTCAGGCCCCGCCAGAGTCCCATCCGAGAGCTAGTGTGGCCACTGCTTCCTGGGTCTTTAAGTTTCAGATGTTGGCAACTAATTACAAAGTTTTTAGACTCTTTGTGGGCCAGCCCTTCCTGTGGCCGGTCTGATAAGGCTTACAGACTGCCAAGTTGCAACTTCTGACTTATGGCTTCTATACAGTCCACTTAAGCGTGTTGGACATGGGGATGGCACCAAGTGACCCCTGCTCTCCCCTCCCAGTTCTTTCTTCCTAAGAATCAGCATTTATCCTTAGTGCAGTCTTCCTAAGAGGTCCTGTCTCCTTCCTTGGATCCTCATGGGTCGACCTCATTTTCTGTGCACCCCACACTCTTCTTGTCCTTGGTGGACAGGGACAGGGCCTTGATGACCTGCCTTAAGACCCTCATTTGTATTTGCAGGAAGGTCCTGGCCTGTCATCTGTCATTGCTTAAAGTCCACACTAAATGCTAACTCTGCTTTTTCATAATTACAGGCGTCTTTGTTTCTTCAGCTTGCTGTGTGAAGGTCCTCTCCTGAGATAGAGGGTTCTCATGGCATTGGTTTGCCCCCCAGCAATAGTCCATGATGCTGCTGCCGGTGACATCTTACCCCGGGCCTGGTGGTTTTCTGTTCCTGGGTCCTCTATCTTTCTCTTCTCTGCCTTCGGAGCCCTCTGGCATCGTCTGTTTCCCCTCTGTTCTGGGGGTTTTGCTGGGCTACAGAGGTGGGGAGGGTTTTGGCCTGCTTGATCCTTAGCATGGGAAGTTGTTTCCTACTTAGGGCCTGGGCAACAAAAAGATTTGTCCATCAGGAGTAATGTGGAGGCCACAACACTTTGTGTGTTCTCCCACTATCTATTATCCCCTGTCCATCACTACTGTGGGTGCAGCATCACAAGGGAGCTTGGCTGGGGGGTGGAGAGTGGTTGTGGGCTCGCTTGTCACGGTTTTCTGAAACCATATCTCATGACCTAGACCAGAAGCTCCTTGCAGGGAAGGAGCCACCTTGCCACCTCATGGCCTCCCTGGTGCGTCGAGGGCGGCGCGGAGCAGGGCCCCATGAGTCACTGAATGTGTCAGTGGGCCCCGAGTACTTCCTGCTAGGAGCTTTTAAGAAAGTACCTAGTCCCTGTGTCATACTCAGCCGCTCTTCAGGGCACTGGACTAGGAATCTCAAATGCTCCTATCCTGGCTCTGTCGCCAGTTCCCAACGTGACTGTAGACCAGCACCTTGCCTCTTTGGGTCTCAGTTTGCCTGTCCTGAAATGGATCAGGTGCTAATTGGTCAGCTAATATGGACTAGGCCCTGTTCTAGGCACTGGCAGAGGGACAGACATTAACAAATGCATGATTGAACCAAAAATAATTTTAAGGCTGCTGTAACAGAGTACCACAAACTGGGTGACTTAAAACAACAGAAGTTTATTGTCTCTGCATTCTGGAGCCAGAAGTCTGAAACCCAGGTGTCAGTTGGGCTGTGCTCTCTCTGAAGGTGCTGGGGAAGAATCGTTCCTTCTGTCTCCTGGGTTCTGGTGTTTCCCGGGGTCCGTGCTGCTCCTTCCCTTGTAGGTGTGTCGCTCTAGTTTGCCTCCGTTTTCACATGGACCTGGTCGTCCTCCTCTGGGTCTGTGTCACTTCTCTTTTTATAAGGACACTGGTCATTTAGGTTTAGGACCCGCCCTGCTCCAGTATGACCTCATGTTCACTGATAACATCTACAGAGACCCTATTTCCAAACAAGGTCATGTTCACGGGTGCCAGGGTTTAGGACTTCAGCTCTCCTTGGGGAACACAGTTCAATTCAAAACAAGTAGTAGTAGCCTCCATGGAGAGACAGGTCAGCCGCATGATCTGGAAAGGGACCAGGCTCAAGGTGTCGTCTCTGCCATTCTCTTACTTAACAGGAAGTAGCTGGGGACATGGAAATTCTAAGGAATGATAATTCATATTAGTCAGGCTGCAGTGAGCAGAGTAGAGCTGCTCAGGGGAGGTGTTCCCTCTACCCTCTCTGCTTGCCGGGGCCGCAGAGGGGGCTCAGGGCTGCAGTGGGCAGCCTCCCTGTGCTCAGGCTGCCTGTGTGTGGGGAACCGGACACACCCTGCTTCGTACCACAGCCAGCACCTCACCGGCTGAGCTCTCCAGGTGATCTCGGCCTCTGGAAGCCATCCACTGTGGTGTCTTTCCAGGAGCAAGCAATCAGCCTCAGAGGCTTTGTGCTTTGTAATGTGTGTGCAAATGGGCTGCCTGGCTGATCCAAGGATGCTCCTTCTGGAAGGCCTGAGAGCGGATACATACGCCCTTTGCAGAGCATGCTTCCTCTTTTGTTCACCAGGGAATTCAGGGAAGCAGTAATGGCAAGAACAGCAACAGACCACAGCCACAAGGAGCCTCTCTGGTCTAAACCCTGCTTCCTCTGTCATCTAATGAGAACTCAGGCAGGACTGCTGCCGAATCCCGCTGGGTGCCGCCTCCACCTCCACATCCCCAGGGCTCTGTGCGTTCGTGCTCTTGCCAATGGGCAGACAAATCTGGGCAGCCATTGTATGTGTGTGTGCCCACATGTGTGCATGAGTGCACATGCACGTGCCCATGTACAAGTGCGGCCGAGTGCATATGCGCCCATATGTATGCATGTGTGTGCACTTCGTGTGTGTGCATGCATTAGCGTGCACACATGTGTGAGTAGGGGCAGTTTATTCATGTGTCCTCCTTGGTTTGCCTGCCTCCACACTGTGCTTTTGAAGCCACATGACCCACCGTACTTGTCCTACCGCTCCAGCTCAGACACGGCCCTAGGCGAGGTGGGAGGAGCACTCCCGCCCCACCGTTTGCTGCTCCAGGTGTTTCCCCTCCACCTTCAACAGCACCAGCAGGTTCCAGGCCCTGGGTCTCTGGGTGCACCTGTGCCTCTGCTCCCTGGGGTTTGAGCTGCAGCTTTCTTTTAGGACAGGGTGATCTTAAGTAGGACCCCCCCTTCCTCTGCTGTGACCCAGTACACTGCAACCTCATCCCCTTCGCTCATTCCGGATCCCCCAGGGGACTGGCCGAGTGCCGGGTGGGGAGTAGGCAAGTCTAGCAATGCACGCAGCCAGAATCTGTACCATATGTGATTCAAAACCCAAGCAGTTGCCTGGTGCCTCCCAGAGGCAGCTCCTTTAGAGCCTTGCCCACAAAGCTTAGGGCTCTTGGCTCTGCGGCCATGAGGACTCTTGACTCACCTAGTGCCCAGGTGGCAGGGGAGGGCCCTGAGGGCTGCAGTGGGCTGAGTCCTGCTTCAGCCTAGGCTCTGCTTCGCCCCCACCCTCCTCCTCTGCCTGCCCTCCACACCCAGCCCGGCGCTCCATGGGCTCCAGACCTCGTGGGTGGGGGTGGGCCTCACGGTGAGTCCCATCAGGGGCTGCAGCTGTGGCCCACGCACAACAGGGAATCTCAGAGGCAAATGAAAAGATGGGGGGAAGAAAGAAAGACTTGTTCTGTGGTATAGGGAACACCATTTGCACATTCAACGCAGTGGGAATTTAAAAAACATGACATTTTCCCCTGTGAGCAGTGTCCTCTCAGATCTGGCTAGTTTTAGCTACAGAGGGAGGCAGGTAAAGGGATTGTATAAGAAGCTAGCCGGCACCCAGCTGGACTCCAGATCCAGGGAGAGGCTGACTCAGGGAGGGTTCTGGCTGCAGGCCGTTGTCTGTCTCCTGTCAGGAGGTCTGGCATCTCTCTCTACAAGGACAGAGCCATGCTTGGTGACAGTAACTCCACCTGCCTCTGGAGATGCAAAGCAAACACATCCTGGCTCATTAATTGCTCCAAGTGACTGAGCCGGAATGGTTTCCCTTCTCTGAAGTGGTCAGACAGAGTGGTTTTGGCCCTGGCTCAGCTCATGGGACCTGCCCTCAGGGTGGGGAGACCATGTGGGACAAGAGAAAGCAGAGGGCTCAGGAGTTACAGCTAGGTAGCGTACTCTCTGGACCTGGGTTCACTGGTAAAGTAGCAAAGCAAGTCCTAGCCACCCTCCAGGGTGTGGCGAAGTTTAAATGAGATATTGTATGGGATGTGCCAGCAGTGCCTGGCTGAGGGGAGGCGATTAAAGCAGGATTGTTCCCATCTCCTGGCACCATGTGCCATGGGGCCAGCCACTTTGCCCTGAGCAAGCTGCCATTACCGCTCCCTTTTCCTGGATGTGGAGACTGAGGCACTATAGGCTTGCTTTTGGAGCCCTGGGGTCTCCAGTGGAATATTTAAAAAATTACTCAGGCCAAGGAGATGTGGAGTGGGCCTGCAGGTGAGGAGCCAGAGCAGGAAGGAGAGTGCATGGCCTTTGGAGTTAGTCCCCCATCATGCTATAAAACTGGTCTAAACCTCTATTTTCTCATCTCTAACGTGGGGATAATAGCAGGACCACATCCAGGGGTTGCGGTGAGAATTTAACAAGACAGTGCATTTGAAGTGCTCAGGGCAGTTCCTGGCACCTAGTAAGTGTCCAGTAAATGTTCCCTGGCACTGTGGTGATGGTGATGATGGTGATGGTGATGATGACAATGGCATAGCTTGTGTTCCCATAATATTCTGCCTTTGGCATCACCTTTGCCATACTTGGAAACATCAGTAACCCAGAGGTCTTCACTCACCCATAGAGTTCCCAAAGACAGTTTTTATCTCATTTCTGGGTTGGTGGGTACAAGTATGGTAGGGGTGAAGAGTTCCTTGCTGAATAGGGTCCACAAGGGGCAGGGCATCCCAGGCCTCGTGGCTGTGGGTCTGCAGACATGCTTCAGGATCTTTGTGCTGTAGCACTGGCACACTGGGAAGGGAGCGAGCATCTTTCTCTGTCCTACAGGAGAACCAGGGCTGTGATGTGAGGCTGCAGCCAAGTCTGGCTGCTGGAAGAAGGATCCCAGAATTGTTGGTTCACAGTGCCTCTGATGTTGGACCTTCTTTCTGGTTATCTATTGTCATGTGGCAAACCACCCCAAAACTTAGTGGCTTAAAACAACCACAATCATTTTATTCTCTCCTATGTTTTCCTTTGGTCAAAAATTTGATAAGGGCTCAGCTGGGCAATTTTGGCCCAGGGTCTGCCATGTGTTACAGTAAGACAGTAGATGGCCTGGCACAGTGAGGGGAAGGATCAGGTGGAGGCTGGCTGGGCATCTCTCCCTCTCCATGTAGTCTCGGGGCTTCTCCATGTGGTCTCTCTGAGTCTGCTAGTTGGGCCCCCTCAGAGCATGGTGGCCTTAGGGTGGAAGGATTTCTTAAGTGACTGCTCAGGGCTCTGGTATGAGTGCCCCAGCAAGCCAGGAGGAAGCTTGGGCCTGTGTGTTCCACAGAGTCCCAGCTGGATCCCCTGGTGAGCATAGGGCCTAGGGTGGGGCCCTGTATCCTGTACTCTGGCTTTTGTGGAATAACATTCACTGTCTCACCATTCGGGAGTGGCCTGAAGGTGACTGACAGGAGGTGTTTGTTTTTTAGGGCACAGAATAAAATCCTAATCACTGCAACAACAGGGCCAATGCAAGGCACTTAGATTGTGAGGAGGCTTGAGCCAAGGGCGTGGTAGAGGGTGAGACCTTCCTGGCCCATAGCGAGCTCAGCATTCTCTCCTTGACTTGGTTGTGCTGTTTCTGCCTTGTCATAGTTTCTAGGGGCATCCCTTATTTTTGTGGTTGCTCTTCATTCATGTTAATGGAGGGACACTGAGAGCATGAGGAGTGTGTGACTTAGGACCTCCCAAGGGGCCTGAACAGATCCCTGGAGAAACACTCTGCTCAGCTAGAGCTTGGGCCAGTCATGGTAGTCTGCCCTCGGGCATGTAAGAGATGGAGCCCACCCCAGGACCAGGTGTGCTGGGAGCCCAGTCTCCAGCCAAGGGGGTGCACACTCTCTGGAGGACAGCGGCAGCCAGCAAACCAGACGTTCTCCTTTATCTCAAGACAAAGGTCCTTCTCATCAACAATGAGTGTTTCTAAGCCCGGTAATCACAGGGTTAGTAGATAGTTACATCGAAGGTGATATTTAATGCTTATGTCCAAACTGGCAAAACCTTGACATTAATTATCAGGTTATAATTAAATATAGTAACCCATTACATTGCCATGTAATGGAATGTGGTTATGTAGGTCTCTGGTGTGCATAATGGATTTCTAAAGAGTAAAATTTATAATTTAAAATCCAGTAACAAAAGCCCTGGGTTGCTGGCTGTGATTTTTCACCCCATATTATTATTTTTTCTAACCATGTAATCATCATTAAATAAATATTTTTTGAAGACCAGCACCAGGGTACAAAGGTGAGAACATTGTGCCTGTCCTCAGGGAAAGAAAACAATCAGACAATACAGGAGAGACATAAGTACAGAGACCACTGGGGCATGTACCAAAGCCATTGCATCCATCCTTGGGTGAACGAAGGCTTTCTGTAGGAATCAGTGTCTGAGCTGAGTCTTGACGGAGAGACAAGAGTTAACTAGGGAAAACAGTTGGTAAAGGGTATCCCAGGTGAAGGAACAGGAAGAGGAAGAGCTTAAAGGTAGAAAGCAGGAGACAGAATGTAGGAGATGGGAGGCAGGAGGTGGGAGGGAGGCAGGAGGAGGCAGGGAGGCAGGAGGAGGCAGGGAGACAGGAGGAGGGAGGAAGGTAGGAGGAGGGAGGGAAGCAGGAGGAGGGAGGAAAGCAGGAGGAGGGAGGGAAGCAGGAGGAGGCAGGGAGGCAGGAGGAAGGAGGCAGGCAGGAGGAGGGAGGCAGGCTGGAGGTAGGAGGGAGGCAGGAGATGGGAGGCAAGAGGTGGGAGGGAGATGGGAGATGAGAGGCAGGAGATAGAAGGGATGGAAGGTAGGAAATGGAAGGTGTCATTGTTACCTAGTGCTCAATAACAGAAATACCACAAAGGATGGCTTTAACAAACAAAAATTTATTCTCTCACAGCCTGAGAGGCTAGAAGTCTGAAATCAGGGTGCCAGCTCCAGGGGAAGGCCTTCTCTGTCTCTCGGCTCTGGGGGAAGGTACTTGTCATCAATCTTCCCCTGGTCTAGGAGCTTCTCAGTGCAGGGACCCCAGGTACGTCTTTCTTAGTGGTATGATGTCCCTCTCCTCTCTGCTTACTTCTCTCTCCTTTTATCTCTCAAAAGACATTTACTCAAGATACAACCTAATCCTGTAGATTGAGTCCTGCCTCATTAATGTAACTGCCTCTAATCATGCCTCATTAACGTTATTAGAGGTTAGGATTTACAACACTTAGGAAAATCACGTTACATCACAAAATGGAGGACAACCACACAGTACTGGGAATCGTGGCCTAGACAAGTTGATACATATTTTAGGGGGACACAATTCAATCCATGACAGAAGGTAAGCATAGAAGGCAGGAGATGGAAGGTAAAATAAACTTTTAATTTTAGTTTTAGATTTACAGAAAAATTGTGAAGGTAGTACAGAGTTCCCATATACCCCACACCCAGCTTCCCCTCTTATTAACGTTCATACCAATTAATGAACCAATATTAACACATTATTATTAACAAAACTCCATACTTTTTTCAGATTTCCTTTTTATTTAATGTTCTTTTTGTTGTTCCAGGATCCCATCCAGCATACCACATTACATTTGGTTGTCATGTCTCCTTGGTTCCCTCTTGGCTATGACAGTTTTCTTGTTTTTGAAGACCTTGACAGTTTTGAGGAGTACTGGTCAGGTATTTTTTTCAGTGTGCCTCAACAGGAATTTGGTGTTTTGCTCATGATTAGGCTGAGGGTATGGGTTTTGGAGGAAGACCACAGAGGTGAAGTACCATTCTCGTCATATCAAGGGAACAGACTATGGACATGACTTATCACGGTTGATGTTGACCTTGATCATCTGGATGAGGTGTGTTTGTCAGGTGTCTTCACTGTGAAGTTACTCGTTTCCCCCTTTCCATACTGTACTCTCGGGAAGGTAGTCACTGCACAACCCATACCTACCAAGTGGGGAGTTATGCACCCCTCCTCCTGGAAGGTGGAGGATCTATATAAATTAGTTAGAATTTTTTGCATAAGAGCTTCCAGTTCTCTTTTTGAAGGAAATATTGGCTAGTTGTGGCCTGTGAGGTTAATGGTGGTGGTGGTGATGGAGAGGTTGTCAGGAGAGAACTTAGAGTTTCCTTGAAAATCACTCTTTGGGCCCTGGTGCCTCTCGGGGCCTAAATGCAAGGGACAGTCTACTTTGTGGTGGGCCGAGGACCTCAGCCGTATCCCGGGCCTCTGCATGAGTAAGGCTCAGCTTCTTCCTCCCCCATGAAGTGGGGGAGGCCATTTGGTTAAAATTAATTCAATTCAAATTAAACCCATAAACATTATTGCATATTGATTTTTGCCTGTGTGCTAGACCTGGGGTTGACTTCTGGAAACAGGAAGAAGATTCAGACCCAACCTTAGCCCTTGAGAACCCTATAACTTGAGGATGACTATATTCCTACTGTAGCCAGTCTGTAGCCCCGTGGCCTCTGTGGTTGGCTGAATAAGGATGTCTACTCCCTGATCCCCAGAACCTATGAATCTGTTCCTCACACGGCAAAGGAACTTTGCAGATGTGATTCAGTTAGGATCTTGAGATGGAGAGATGAGCCTGGATTTATCTGAGTGGGTCCAGTGTAATCACAAAGGTCCTTGTAAGAGACAGAGGGAGTCAGAGGGGTCCGAGTCAGGGAAGATGTGACCAGTGATGCAGAGGCAGAAGGGATGTGGGGCGAGGGCCAAGGCATGTGGGTGGCCTCAAGGAGCTGGAAGACACAAGGAGACAGAAGGAATGCGGCCCTGTGGACACTTTGATTTTGGTGTAGTGAGACCCACTTTGGACCTCTGAGTGCACCGAGTACATGTGATTTCTTACAATGGCAATAGGAAATGAATATAGCCTTGCTCTAAGACCAGCTAATTTGGGTGGGTGTCTAGCCCTGCCCCTTCCAGCCACTTGGAAAGGGCAGCTTCTAACTTTGAGGGCTTCTACCTGAGTGCTCTTTCAAAGAGAAGAGGGAGCAAGTGGCGTGCTTCTGGGAGGGTGTCTACATGAGAGATTCTAGGGTGGAGTCCAAGGCCACTGCCAGCTCAGGCATCGCCTCAACATTAGAGGCACAAGCCTTTTTTCCCAAATACCTATTTTTCATGTTGTTTCATCATGTTTTGGTGAAATAACTTGTAGGCACATATTGATTACAGCCAAGAAGGTGACAACTGCATTTGAATAATTTTTCTGCAGTTGATTCCTGAGCAGTTAGAAGTGCAGGCTTTGATCTTCCAGGGTGACAGCACCCGCTGGGGTATCCAGGATGGGATGGGCCAGCGGGGGAAGGTGGGGAGCTGGCCATGGCAGTCCCTTCCGGCAAGCGGGTTGGATTGCTGTTCAGGTCTACAGTCAGCACCCGAACCACTGGGAGCAGAGGGTTGGCTTGCTGGACAGGTCTCCATTCAGTCCATTCTGTGGGTTGAAGTGGAAGAATGCAGACCGTGACATCATACCCAGCAGCACATTGGCTCACTGTGGGACCAGACAAGCAGCTCAACCCCGAGTCATTCGCTCCTGGTCCGTGGGATGGAAGTCACACACCCCCCCGGGCTGTGAGGGTGCAGTGAGATGAGCAGATGGAGTGCAGGCTGTGGTGCTCTCTGAAGGCTGCTTCTCTTCCATTTCCTTCCCTGTTGACTCCCCAGGCATGCAGCCCTGTAGGAGGGTACAGGGCACATACCCCGTCCTGCCAGGAGGGGCTGCCTCCACCCCATGGAGATATCCCCACCTGGAACCTCTTGCTTTCACCATAAAAGGAGTCAAGCACCAGTACGTCACTCCATGTCAGCCATGTCTCAGAGGATTTTGACCCGGCGAGGGAAACAAGACTGAGACAGAAGAAGCCGATGTTGATGATGGCTCATGGACTCAGGAACTTAGTCCAGCAGGGGCCTCTGTCACACACCTTTGGAGACAGGCGTTCACTACCTATTAAGGAAGCCCGTTCTGTTGTTGGACAGCTTAATGGTGAGAAAGCATCTACTGATGTTGGGCAAAATCTGTCCTTAGAGCTTCTCCCCGTTAGTCCTGGGTCAGCGTCCTGGGGCTACCCAGCAATTTTATTTTCTTCCCCCACGCCAGCTCCTCAGTTATCTGGAGATAGCACACATGTACCTTGTGGTCCTCCTGTTGACCAAACCCCACCTGGAAAATACACAGGAGCTGCAAAGATGAACTTGAGCGTGCCAATGATCATGAAGATGGTGAGGACCAGGCAATGTTTTGTTCTGTTGTACATAAGGTAGCCTTGAGTCAGCTGCCTGGATGGCAACTAACACAGCAACAAGACAGGTGAGGTCTCCGTGCTTATGGGACTTCCATTCTAGGTGAGTGAGGAAGAGGCACAAAGAAAGAAGATGCCAAATAGAGACGAGTTCCGTAAAGGAACAAGAACAGGATGACGTGATAGGGGGTGGCTGGGGGGCCACTTTTGAGTGTGTGGTCAGCCTCTCTGATGGATGAGCTTTGGCCCTGGGAAGGTCTTTGCTTTTGCAAGGGAGACTTTTGCCATGCCAAGAAGCCAAGGTGGCAGTATACCTGACTTGTGAGAACTGAGAGAATGTCTGTGGCTGGAGCTTAACGAGAGGAAAGGAGGGGATGGTGCATGAGATCACCGAGATAGGCCAGGTCTTGCCACGCAGGACTTGGTGGCCCAGGTGAGGACTTTGGGTTGTATTTTTAAGTGTGATGGGAAGTCACTGGGGGACTTTTGCAGGGAAATGACATGATCTACTCCACATTTAAAGTGATCCCTCTGGCTGCTCTGTGGGAAGAGCCTTAAGGCAAGAGTGGAAGCAGAATGAATACTGTTTTCATGCATTGCACGGATATGATCCTTGAAGACAAGCTTGAAAAGCATTGGACAAATCAGAGGCTAGAGGTCTGTTCTCTCACAAGCTCTAGGAAGGCAGGATTGGGATCCATGAGGGATCTGAAGCTTGGCACTTCAAATACCCAACTTGTAGGGGTATTTTCTACTCACATAAAATTTGTAGGTCTTTTTTTACTGCTTCAATTCTGGATAACTCTGGCCAATGCAAAGCCTGCCAAGGCCCTGAGCTTCCAGTGAGGCCAGGCTCCCAGGGAGGAGAGTGCCCACAGCATCGGCTTGTCGGCAACCCCAGAGGCGCCCTGATCTGGGGATATCTTGTTAGAGAATGTAACAGAGAAAACTGGTCTTTCATCTCCATCAGCATCACCTTTATGTTGTGGGAAAGGCCCAGCCTTGTTAGGAGCGGTGTAGGAGGAGGTGAGGTTGGAAGTGGGAGCTCACGCTAACCGCCCCTCCTAGCTGCAGCTGCCATCAATCTGTGTTTCACCCTGCTTTCATCCTTCACTCGCTGTTTGTCAGTCTTTGAGCAGGATCCTCTCTGTTAGCACATTTGGAAACTGATTTTATTGCAGAGGAGAAGGGAACAATGCAGGTTTTCATCTCAGACTAATTATGCCTCAAATACACTGATGCTAAGTAAAACCAAGGGGAAAGTAATTGGAAATTCTTGACATGACATTCACAGCTTTGAGAAAAACAGATGTTCACTTGAGGAGCAGGGAAGAGAACGCATGTCCTTTGGCAGATGGGTGGGCTCTGCAGGCCCTCCTCCTGCAGATCTGCCATGGGAACTCTCTCTTCTGGTTTCTTCCACCTCTTCCCGTCGGCCTGGCATGGCCTCTGGGTCCCTTCCCTAGCACCTGGTGACCAGTTGGTGCTCTGTCAGCACTTGGGCCAACAGACGACTCCCGTGTTGAGTAATCTAAGCCGTTTAGCAGCAGTTCAGGCCTTGAAAAGAAAGCACCTGCCTGCCACCTGGCCCCTGCCACCCTCCAGCTATGGGGCTTTGCACAAGTCACATGATCTCTGTGATTGTCTGTTTCCTCATCTGCCAAATGGAGGTGACAGTTCACAGTACCTCACAGGTTCTTGGGAAAATTCGGTGAGACAGTGTCTGTAATGTGTCCAGAACGTAGAAGGTCTTCCAAAAGTTTCCAGTTTTCTTTCCCAAAAATGATGCCTTCCTGCAGATTAAGACTGGGCCTAATCACAAGTGCTTCTTCCCATCAGTTTCAATTTTTTGACCTCCCTAAATGGTATGACTGGTTGGAGCAGCCAAACGTTGATTTCTGTTAGCCCGGGAAGCTACACACCAGATCCACTTCCTTTTCCATAGTGGAGAAACGAGGCAGTTGGCTGTATCTTGGGCAAGCCCCTTTATCCCTCCAAACCTTCTCTTCTTTACCTTCTGAGTAGGGCTGAGAACCCCTTCCCTGTCTAATATATTGTTATTGTTAGCTGCTGTCAAGTTGTGCCAACTCATGGTGACCCCCATGTACGACAGACTGTGACATTGCCCAATCCCAGCCATCCCCGTGATCACTGGTATGTTCGAGTTCATTGTTGTGGCTATTGTGCAGTGATTTCCAACCTGGGGGGCTCATCTTCCAGTGCTATATTGGACAGTATTCTGTTGTGATCCACAGGGTTTCCACTGACTAATTTTGAGAAGCAGAGCACCAGGCCTTTCTTCTTAGTCTATCTTAGTTTGCAGACTGAGATAGACTAGGAAGAAAGGTTGAAATCTGTCCACCGGGGTGACCCTGCTGGTATTTGAAATACTGCTGGCATAGGTTGCAGCATCATCGTAACATGCAAGCCAGCACAATATGGCAAACTAACAGATGGGTGGTGGGTCTAATATGTAGGGCATGTATATAGGAGAAATGAGACAGGAGAAAGGTATTCTTCAGGCTGGAGAAGATTCCAGGTCTCAGATAACCCCAGGAGTTGGGGCACGCCATGCTGTGCTGCAGCCATTCTTGATACGATGCTCTCCCTGTCAAGGAGGCAGTTCTTTAAGGGCAGAGACTGGGTAGGGCCGACTGAATGATTGCCTCTTGCGGTGGTCTCATGGTGAATGGAGCGTACTTCCTGTCCTCTCATTTTGCATTTGGCCATCTGACTTGCATGGGCCAGTGGTGTGTGGGCAGAGATAAGTGTGCCAGCTCTGAGGCTAGACCTGAAGGGGTATGAGTGTTCTCACTTGTCCTCTTGTGCTCCTTCCACCTTCATGCGAACAGCAAACCCTAGACAGGCCACTGGTCTAGGGAGGATGAGGAACTCAAGGGGCAGATAGGGCCCCTGAGCGCACCATGTAGTGAGCAGCTGATCTCCCCAGCCAATCACACAGCCACAGGAAGAGTAAATGATTGCTGTTTCAGGCCACTGACTTCTGAGTGGTTTGTTAGGCCATGTTGTTTTGGCATCAGCTAACTGATACACTGAGCCTCCTTTATTTCTGTTCTTCACATCCTCACTATGCCTGGCAGAGGGGGCCCTTACAACTGTTTACTGAGCGAGCACGTGAAGGAACGCGGGAGGTATGTTTCTGAGTTGTTAGCCTGATTCTTGTGTTGATTTTCCCTTTAAGTTGACACGTGTAGCCTTGCCTCTGTGCCTGAGGGGGTGCTGGCTGTTGCTGTGGGGGGCACTGGGCCCACCCATCAAGATGACTAGAGTTTCTTGAGGATTAAAGGTATGAGGTTACCCCCTGGCCCAGCGTCACAGCTGGGGAGAGGGAGGATGAAGCCGTGAGAACAGACGGGGAACCTAAGCCTGATCCTAGATCGGCTGTCCCAGTGGTGGCCCAAGGAGTGCAGCCGTGAACCATGGGCTTCGGAGGTGGAGACAAGCCACCCTGTCCCCAGCTCTTCCCTTTGTCCCCTCTGGGCAATGGTGCCCTCCTTCCCAAGAGGTGGCTGCTGTAGTGGGGTGTCTGAAGAGGCCTGCAGCAGGTGTTGTGCCCCAGCCATCTTCCCCACAGCCTGGGGCCGTCACCCAAACTCCAGAGGTAGCCTCAGAGGCCTTTCCGTTTCTCTCTACAGAGCCCTGAACAGAGGACACGTGGTGGAGCAGGGTGAGAACCGCACCCGGAGTACTCGCCCCAGGGAGTGCTGACTCTGAGTGCTGACTCTGAGTGCTGGCTCTGACACTGAGTGCTCGGTCTGACTGAGTGCTGGCTCTGAGTGCTGGCTCTGACTCTGAGTGCTGGCTCTGACTCTGAGTGCTGGCTCTGACTGAGTGCTGGCTCTGAATGCTGGCTCTGACTGAGTGCTGGCTCTGACTCTGAGTGCTGACTCTGAGTGCTGGCTCTCTCTCTGAGTGCTGACTGTGAGTGCTGACTCTGAGTGCTGGCTCTGACTTAGTGCTGGCTCTCAGTGCTGGCTCTGACACTGAGTGCTCGGTCTGACTGAGTGCTGACTCTGAGTGATGGCTCTGACTGAGTGCTGGCTCTGACACTGAGTGCTGACTCTGACTGAGTGCTGGCTCTGACTGCTGGCTCTGACTCTGAGTGCTGACTCTGACTGAGTGCTGGCTCTGACACTGAGTGCTTGCTCTGACTGAGTGCTGGCTCTGAGTGCTGGCTCTGACTGAGTGCTGGCTCTGACACTGAGTGCTCGGTCTGACTGAGTGCTGGCTCTGAGTGCTGGCTCTGACTCTGAGTGCTGACTCTGACTGAGTGCTGGCTCTCTCTCTGAGTTCAGACTCTGAGTGCTGACTCTGAGTGCTGGCTCTGACTTAGTGCTGGCTCTCAGTGCTGGCTCTGACACTGAGTGCTCAGTCTGACTGAGTGCTGACTCTGAGTGATGGCTCTGACTGAGTGCTGGCTCTGACACTGAGTGCTGACTCTG
Source organism: Dugong dugon (assembly GCA_030035585.1). NCBI lineage: Eukaryota > Metazoa > Chordata > Mammalia > Sirenia > Dugongidae > Dugong > Dugong dugon. The sequence continues at coordinate 11,103,926 of CM057468.1, read as the reverse complement.
ACTGAGTGCTGGCTCTGACTGCTGGCTCTGACTCTGAGTGCTGACTCTGACTGAGTGCTGGCTCTGACACTGAGTGCTTGCTCTGACTGAGTGCTGGCTCTGAGTGCTGGCTCTGACTGAGTGCTGGCTCTGACACTGAGTGCTCGGTCTGACTGAGTGCTGGCTCTGAGTGCTGGCTCTGACTCTGAGTGCTGACTCTGACTGAGTGCTGGCTCTCTCTCTGAGTTCAGACTCTGAGTGCTGACTCTGAGTGCTGGCTCTGACTTAGTGCTGGCTCTCAGTGCTGGCTCTGACACTGAGTGCTTGGTCTGACTGAGTGCTGACTCTGAGTGCTGGCTCTGACTGAATGCTGGCTCTGACTCTGAGTGCTTGCTCTGACTGAGTGCTGGCTCTGACTGCTGGCTCTGACTCTGGGTGACTCTGACTGAGTGCTGGCTCTGACTCTGAGTGCTGACTCTGACTGAGTGCTGGCTCTGACTCTGAGGCTCGCTCTGACTGAGTGCTGGCTCTGACTCTGAGTGCTGACTCTGAGTGCTGAGTCTGACTGAGTGCTGGCTTTGAGCACTGACTCTGAGTGCTGACTCAAACTGAGTGCTGACTCTGAGTGCTGACTCTAACTGAGTGGCTCTTGTGGTTGTTAGTTGCTGTTGAGTCAGCTCCGACTCATAGTGACCTTACGTATAACAGAATGAAACCTTGCCTGGTCCTGTGCCACCTTCATCATCATTGGCATGTTTGAGTCCATTGATTTGCATTCGTGTTCTGAGTGCCTTCCATCCTAAGGAGCTCATCTTCCAGTGCTGTATCAAACAATGTTCTGTTGTGATGTATAGAGTTTTCATTGGCTAATTTTTGGAAGTAGATTGCCAGGCCTTTCTTCCCAGTCTGTCTTAGACCATAAGCTCTGTGGAAACTCGTCCACCATGGGTGACCCTGCTGGTATTTGAAACATCGGTGGCCTAGATTCCAGCTTTATAGGAACATGCAAGCCACCACAGTATGACGGACTGACAGATGGGTGGTGACAAGGCTCTTAACATCCATTTTATCCTTTACCTATGAGATGTCCTATTTTGATTCTCCTTTTATAGTGGAAGAAACAGAGACCTAAAAATGCTGGGCCGCTTCCCTCATGCAGACAGTGGAACCAGCATTTGGATCTTGCCATCTGAGTCCACAGTGGCACCTGAGTCCAGCCCTGTGGTTCTCACCCTGCCTGCACGTGAGGGTGCCTTGGGGGGCTTTTAGAAAGTTGGGGTGGGGAAGCTCTCTCCAGGCCCATTGAATGGGAGCCCTGGGGAGGCAGTCAGTGGTTTACTTAAAAATCTCCTCAAGTGATCTGATGACATCAGGACTGAGAGCTTTGTGACGGGACCCCTGTGCTCGGTCCAGGGCAGACCTTATTGCAAGTACTCTGGTGGGACACAGAGCATTGAGCGTGGTTGTCCTTCTGTGGACATGGGGAGAGCCCGAGCTGCTTCACCACTCTGCCTCTTCCAGCAGCCGTAGCTCCTGTGCATGGCCCAGAGGCCCTGGAGCAGGCTCATGAGGCCCCGCGGGGGTTGGGGGGTCCTTGCCCTTCGCTGAGCACTGGGTGGGCTGTACTCACCTGGCGGGGCAGGCAGATGTGAGCAGGTCAACAGCTGAGCACCTGGGATTTGCTCCGCCACCTTCCTTCATTGTGTCCCATCACCTGTTAGGCCGAGGGACTCAGAGTGAGGGCAGTGTTGTTTTGACTTACAGAGGAGGGAAACCACCTTGAGGCAAGATAAACAGGAAGGCGAGTACCTGCTGTGAAAGATACTCGGTCTCTAACCATGGCTGGAGGGATGTTTCCTTAGAGAGGAGTCAGGAGAAAAGCAGAACAAAAGGATTCTGAAGGGGATGTGGAACGACTGTTTGGGTGTCTTTAATGTGGGGGGATTCAGGGGGGCAGAGGAGAGAACACAGATAAGGCAGCTGCGTGCTGGGACCCCTGGGTGGGAGGGAGGGCCTTGGAGAGGGCAGTGGCTGAGGGCAGGGGTCCCTGAAAGCTGGCTGTGGCAGGGGAGCTCAGTGATCAAACCACAACTCCCAGACTCACAGCTGCCGGCCCCTCGCATGCGTGGACCTTTTTGGAAAGGTGTTGACAGGATATTGAAAGTGATTGAAGACTGGGAAATCAAAGAATGTGGGAAACCAGAGGACAGGAGGTAATGCAAGTCAGAAATGCAGACAATCCTGTGGAGGGAAGAAGAGCCCCCTGTGCAGTAGGGGCCTGGGCTGGGGGACTGTCCCTGACTTCTGCCCCCTGGGAAGGTGGAGCTTGGGTCCCTTAGTCCCTAGTGTGTGGTGTGGTATGTGTGTGTGGTGTGTGTGTGTGCATGTGCATGTGCGGTGTATGCATGCTGTGTGTGTGCATATGTGTGGGCAGTGTGTGTGTGTGTGTGTGTGTGTGCGTGTGTGTGTGTGTGTGTATGTATGTGTGTGTGTACCTTCTCCCAGGGAAGTTTTCAGTCCCAGAGGAAGAAAACAGGGCCATTTGCTGCCCAGCACTCCATCACAAGCAAATGATAATAACTGCTAATATTTGCTGAGGTGCGTATTGGTTTCCCTGGGCTACCATGACAAGGGGTCACCTTTAAACAATAGGAATGTATTATCTCACAGTTCCGGAGCCTGAAAGTCTGAGATCAGGGTGTCGGCCCTGTTGAATCCGAGGCTCCAAGGGATAGTCTGTTCCAGGCCCCAGTCTCAGGTGTTCCTGGGCCTGCAGCTACAGCCTCACGTGACGTCCTTTCGCTGTCTCCTGCCTGTGTCTTGCCTTTAAGAAGGATCCCAGCCATGTAGGATTAGGACCTGTCCTCCTCCAGTATGACCTCACATTATCCTAACTGACAACATCTTCAGAGACCCCATTTCCAAACAGGGTCACATTCACAAGTATGGGGGCTAGGACTTCAATCTATCTTTTTGGGGGACACAGTTCTATTACAAGATGCCACAGGCAGGTACTTTCTGTATCTTGTCTAATTTACCCCCCTCAATTCCATAAGGTAGGTTTTTTTTTCTTTTTGTATCTCCATGTTATTTGGGGAAATAGATACAAAAAGGTGTAGTAACCTGGCTTAAGGTTGTACGGCCAGTGTTTGGACGGCAGTCTGGCTCCGGGGTTGCCCTGCAGAGCTTGCTGCTAATAGTTGTACTGCTTGTGTTCAGGGGATGTCCTTCAGATCAGTCATTATCCCTGTGGATAGTTTATCAGGACACACTTCCAGTGGCCAGGGGTCATGAACAGAGCAGTTATCTGGGCTGGGGTGGGACTGCTGGGCTCTAGCCCACTCTTGGGCTTCCTCCCAGAGCAGCATGCGAGCAATGTCAAGGCAAGGCCCTGGATAAGGATGCAGGTGAGTGCATGAGGCCACCTGGAGGAGAGGTGGCCACCCAGCTGCAGGAGAGACCATTTGTGGGCTGGAGGCCTATAGCCCCGGCTATGTCAGCACCAGAGACAGGTGTGGCGCTGCTTCCTAAGGCAGCTGCCAGATGTAACATCTGTGTTCCAGGCCTGGCACTGTACTTGCCCTGGAAAAACCTCCCATGCCTGGGTGGGCCTGCAGTGTGGTCCCCATCGTGTCCACATGGGGCTTTCCGTGGGCACATGTGGCCCCAGCCCACCTCAGAGGTGGTGTCTGGATTTTCTTGTGTCTCAGACACAAGGAGCTCCCTCTCCTAGGACCTCACGCTCTCCATCCCTCCTTTTGTCATATCAGCTCCGTTTCCTCTTGCCTCTTGGCTCCTCTGCCTTCTCATCTCTGTTCTACACCCCACTTCAGCCACCAACTCTGACAGCCTTCTCTTGGAGCTTGCCCATCCCTACCTGCTCCACCTCCGGACTCTGCTGTTCAGTCCTTCTGTCTTGCTGGCTGGCTTCCCTAGACATGCCCTTTGACCTCACCAAAGACCCCTTACCTCTAATGATGAGCATCAGTCAGAGAGGTAAATGACTGGGCTCAGGTGTGCAGCCCAGCAACAGAGCTTGTGCTTGAACTCAAGTTACCCTACCATTATCCCCAACAACTGAGCACAGGTCTCCTCCTTCCATCCCCACACCTGAATGCAGGTCTCGTCCTTCCATCCCCATACCTGAATGCAGGTCTCGTCCTTCCATCCCCATACCTGAATGCAGGTCTGCTCCCATCCCCACACCTGAATGCAGGTCTCGTCCTTCCATCCCCATACCTGAATGCAGGTCTCGTCCTTCCATCCCCATACCTGAATGCAGGTCTGCTCCCATCCCCACACCTGAATGCAGGTCTCCTCCTCCCATCCCCACACCTGATCGCAGGTCTCCTCCCATCCCCACACCTGAATGCAGGTCTCCTTCCATCCCCACACCTGAATGCGGGTCTCCTCCCATCCCCACACCTGAATGAAGGTCTCTTCCTCCCATCCCCACACCTGATCACAGGTCTTCTCCCATCCCCACACCTGATCGCAGGTCTCCCATCCCCACACCTGAATGCAGGTCTCATCCTCCCATCCCCAACACTTGTTTTGCTTATTTGAAAAAAGTTATGATAATGTCAGGGACAATTTCATAACCTGTTTGTCTGGCCCAGTCACTGTTTTCATTTTCTGTATTCTTCTCTGACCACACGTGTACCTGTTTTACATGGAGCTACTCATAATCTAGCTGCAATTTTGTGTTTTGCTTTTTTGACCTAACATTCTGGCGTAAACATTTCCTGTGTTGTTGCAAAGCCTTTCTAATGATCATCTTTAATGCTTGCATCGAGATGAAGAACTGATGTTCCATAGCCCACTTAATGTTTCCTGTTATTGGACATTGTGGCTATTCCCAATTCTTCAGTCAGTTTTTGTTGACCGTGCTTTGGTGGAAATCTTCATGCACAGAGTATGTTTTTCCTCTTTGGATTATTTCTGAGGGAAGTTTCCAGGGGTGAATCTGGTAGATTAAGGAAGAAGCTGACATTTCTGATGCTCCCTGACCGACAGTATCCTAGTCTTGGCTGCCACCCTGGACACTGGATGTCAACACCCTCATTTACAAATGGGAAAACAGGTGGGACAGATGCTCAATGTGACCCTCCTGGTAGGTGGTAGAGCTGGGCTTGAGTCCTGTTCCCCCCAGTCTCTACTCTCCTGGAGCTCTATATGACAGAAAGAAGATTGTCTGGGCATCTTCCACCCTGCGGGCCCTTGGAGAAGGGTTTCTGAGAGAAGCCTGGAAGGAGAATTAAGAGTGGAGCCAAGTAGCAGATGTCAGGAGGGGTTGTTCAGGTAGGGGACAGCCTGAGCAGAGTCCCGGGGGTGTGGTGAGCATGGTAGCCTGGCTGTGGGGTAGTAGGCTACCTGCAAGCACTTTGGGACTGCTGAACCTGGTGTCTACCACCTCGATGAGGACTAACCAAAGCTGGCCTTCAGTGAGGAAGACAATGTCACCTTCCATCCAGTAGCTAAGCCAGAGTCCTGGGGGCGGTTGAGATGACCAGTCAACTAACCAGTTGCTGTTTAGTCGACTCCGACTCATGGCAACCCCATATGTGTCAGAGTGGAGCTGTGCGCCACAGGGTTTTTAATGACGGATTTTTTTGGAAGTAGATTGCCAAGCTTTTCTTCTGAGATTCCTCTGGGTAGACTCAAACCTCTAACCTTTCGGTTATCAGCCGAGTGTAACTGTTTGCACCACCCAGGGACTCCATTGAGGATGACCTCCCACCCAGTTAGTGCCATCAAGTGCAGTAGCTGCTACCTCCTAAAGGTCTCCTGAATCTGCCCTCATCTCTCCACCCTCCCCCTCCCCCACCCTCCCCCTCCACCACCCTCTCCCTCCATCACCCTCCCCCTCCACCACCCTCTCCCTCCATCACCCTCCCCCTCCATCACCCTCCCCCTCCACCACCCTCCCCCTCCACCACCCTCTCCCTCCATCACCCTCCCCCTCCACCACCCTCCCCCTCCATCACACTCCCCCTCCACCACCCTCCCCCTCCATCACCCTCCCCCTCTACCACCCTCCCCCTCCACCACCCTCTCCCTCCACCACCCTCCCCCTCCACCACCCTCCCCCTCCATCACCCTCCCCCTCCACCACCCTCACCCTCCATCACCCTCCCCCTCTACCACCCTCCCCCTCCAACACCCTCCCCCTCCACCACCCTCTCCCTCCATCACCCTCCCCCTCCACCACCCTCTCTCTCCACCACCCTGTCCTGGATGTGGATGGTCGTAGCTTCCTCCCTGGTCTCTACCGTTGCCCAGGTCCTCTGCAAGCACATTCCTTATCTTCCTCTGCCCTGGCTTGCTCTTCCAGGACTTCCTACAGTTCCTTTGGGAGGTTTTCAGCTGGTGGAGTGTCCCCAGTGTGGTCTGGTGTGGCCATCCTCTCTAGTGCCCCCTCTGCTGGGCCTGCCCGTCCCCTCCAGCCTCCAGCCATAGCATCTCCTTTCCACTCCTCAGAGGCACGGGCCAGCCCTCCCAAGCCGAGGGTTTGCTTGCACAAACCTTGACTTCCTGAAGCAGCCCTTCACACCACAACCCCTTCACACACCTGGCCCACTCCAGCATATCCTCAGTCTCAGCTCTGCCACCCTTCGTGGCAGCCTGCCCTGAGCTGCCACCGCCTGACCAGGCCTGGTGATGTGCATAGCGCCTGGCGCTTCTACAGGGCACAGGCTGCACTGCGGATGTGTTCAGTCCTGTAGTTATTTGACTGGATTCTGGAGGGGGAGCCTGGCCGCTGCTCTTCTCCAGCGTCGGCTCCCAGCCCAGGACGCTGAGAGGCTCATGTGAGCTTGCTTAGTGGTGAAGGACGGATCTGTGTGCCTGTCACCCCTCTAGTGCTGGGCTGCAGCCCCTGAACTTCGCTTCTGTTGAAGAGAATGCTCCCCAAATCCCAGTCTAGATGTGTACTGGGAGGGTCCGCACTCACAGGCGGCAGGGACAGTGAGTGCACTGCGACGCTTACGCTCCCTGGAGGCAGCGTGCTGTGGAGATAAAGCAGGGTCTCTGGCAAGAGGAGTTCTCCATGCACCAGGCATTGTGCTTGGTAACTGTGGGGCCTTGGGATCAGCCAGCAGCCCTGCTGGGCATCAGTCTTCTTACGTGTACAGTGGGCACACATAGAGCCCCATCTGAACTTGGGGTGACCCTTCCCATTGTCACTCCTTCTCATGCATGTCAGCAACCCCAGTGCCCGCTTCTCTTGGCTTTCTTCTCAGGTATTGGGATAACGCTTCTGGAGAAAACACAGCCTGTTACACTGAAGGTGTGCCTTTGACTTTCCAGGAAGGGAGGTGGTGCCAGCCTGATCTAGATGTTCAGAGCAACTGCAAATCACTGCTCCCTCTTTCTTTTTGAAATGCAAGTGTCATTATGTGAATTAATAATGAAGCCGGAGTTGGTAGGATTGATATCCATTTGTCAGGTGGATTAACCTCAGCGAGTGGAGGCATGGAGGAGGCATTAGCCTGGGCCATCACAGCCCCGTCCCCTTCCCTGCTCTCGCACACTGCATCTCCCGAGTTACTGTCCTCCTCGCTTTGCACCCTGGCTTGTCCCTCTCCACACGCTGCCTGGCGCTGGCCACGTGGCAAAGGCCCAGCGGACATGTCCCAGTGTGGGGAGGTCCTGGGAGCATGGCATTGGGCTGCATGTCAGCTGGGCCTGAGGATGGGCATGTCTGGGTGAGAGAGTGTTTAAACATGAGGACTGAAAAAAATAAAACCAACTCAGACTCATAGCAACCACATAGGACAGAGTAGAACTGCCCCATAAGGTTTCCAAGGAGTGGCTAGTGGATTCAAACTGCTGACCTTTTGGTTAGCAGCTGAATGCTTAACCGTTATGCTACCAGGGCTCCAAAACATGACGATGGGTATATCTAAACCTGAGGACAGGCATGTCTGGGTGTGAGCTTGTCTAAACCTGATGAAATATGTGTGTACACCTGAGGACGGGCGTGTGTACACCTGAGGACGGGCGTGTGTAGATGTGAGGACGGGCGTGTGTAGACCTGAGGACGGGCATGTGTAGATGTGAGGACGGGCGTGTGTAGACCTGAGGATGGCCGTGTGTAGACCTGAGGATGGGCGTGTGTAGACCTCAGGACAGGCGTGTGTAGACCTCAGGACGGGCGTGTGTAGACCTGAGGATGGGCGTGTATAGACGTGAGGACGGGCGTGTGTAGATCTGAGGACGGGCGTGTGTAGACGTGAGGATGGGCGTGTGTAGACGTGAGGACGGGTGTGTGTAGACCTGAGGATGGGTGTGTGTAGACATGAGGACATGCGTGTGTAGACGTGAGGACGGACATGTGTAGACCTGAGGATGGATGTGCGTAGACCTGAGTATGGGCGTGTAGACACGAGGATGGGCGTGTGTAGACATGAGGACGGGTGTGTGTAGACGTGAGGATGGGCGTGTGTAGACCTGAGGATGGATGTGCGTAGACCTGAGTATGGGCGTGTAGACATGAGGATGGGCATGTGTAGACCTGAGGACGGGTGTGTGTAGACATGACGACATGCATGTGTAGACTTGAGGATGGGCATATGTAAACCTGAGGACAGGCAAGTCTGAACCTGAGGACAGGTGTGTATCAACCTGAGGATGGGCGTGTGTAGACCTGAGGACAGGCGTGTTTGCTTATGGGTGTGTGTAAACCTGAGGATGGATGTATCTGTGGCAGGTGTGTGTAAACACGAGGACAGGTGTGTCTGGGTGCAGGCATGTCTAAACCTGAAGGACAGAAGCAGAGCCCTGGGGTCCTGGTGCCTCAGGAGGTGGCAGGTCCTACCCAGCAAGGCGTGGGTGACTCTTGGCATTGGGTCTGCTGAGGATTGCCCATGATGTGTGTGGTCGGGTTTTTTCCTGGCTAGAGGGGAGCAGCCCCCCATGTGCCACACTGCCAGCAAGGTAGGGCCCTGGGAACCCATGGGGACACTGGGGGGCCCTGGCCAAGCCAGTGGGAGTGAGCTGTGCCCACCACAAGTTAGAGGATCCACTTTCTCATGAGGGTCCGGGCAACTGTGCCCCTGCTGAGGCTCTGCCCACAGAGCTGAGGAGGTTCACAGAGCAGTGTGGGTCGGCACGGGCCTGGTCACAGCCTGGTCTCTGAGTGGGCTGGCTGGCAGTGCTGAAAGAGGCATGAGCCCTGCTGCCTGCTGAGCATGTTTTCGCATGAGCACATTTGTTCTTTACAGCCCAACGAGAGAGAGTGTTTTTATCCCCATCTTACAGATGAGGCAGCTGAGGGCCAAGGAATTTAGTAACCTGCAGAGTTGCACAGCCAATGAGTGGCAGGTGGGGATTTGGACCCTGGTCCATGTGTCTCCAAGCCTGCTCTCGTCAACTCTGATATTGAAGAGCGAGGCCAGCAGACCGGCAGATGGCACCCTGTCCAGTGCAGTGGGCTTGCACCCACCTCTTTGCCAGACTGGAGTGTGTGATTGTGTGCACGCCTGAGCGTATATGTGGATGTCTATGTGCATGTGTGTGTGTAAGTGTGTAAGAATGTGTGCACGCGTACGCATGTATGTGTACGAGAGTATGTGTGTGAATGTATGTGACTGTGCATGTGTATATGTGTGTGAGTGCGTGTATGTGATTGTGTAGGAGTGTGTGTGAACGTGTGTAGCCAGAATATACTCTGAGGCCATGCCAAAGAGCCATGCTTACAGGGGTGAGCGCAGAGGGAGCCATCCTTGTGAGCTTGGGGTGAGCTCTTAGTGATAAATGTGTAGAGATGGGTGACACACCAGAGGGATGGGCCCAGCATCTGTCATTGGTGACTAATTTATTTTCCAGTGTGAAGGGCTAGACCCAACAGTGCTTAGTAAGAAATTTACTTTTCCCCTGTGACATGGTTGAGGTGGGGGGAAGGGTACCAGGGTGACCCCACCCTCTGCCCTTGCTACCCTTGGGGTGTTGGGCATCTGCCTCTCTTATGGGCTTTGCCCATTTGCAGCGCTGAAGGGCAGTCACTGGGGCAGGGCAGAAGAGGATATGAAATAAGGCTGTGGCGTCCCCTGCCACCTGCTTCTGTCTGCAGTGGTGTTGCTTGTCCCCATGGGCTCTTGGCCCCCCAGGAGCCTGGGGGCGTGACGCAGGGTGATGGATGCGGGCTGGTAGTACCATGGAGTATCCTCGGTGGAGGAATGTGCAGAAGAGGCCTATTGTGTGCCTAGCTGGAGGCCCAGTGGTTGGCAGGTGGCCATGGCCTCCATCACAGGCTCACACCCGCACCTGTTAGGAATTCAGCTGCCGTGGGTCAGCCTCAGGTGGCGGAAGTGGGCAGCAGACCATCACACGCCTGTCTGTCCCCATCGCCCTCCCTACCTGATGCGCGTGGCCAGCGTCTTGAACCCCTTCTGCTTGCCTCTCACCACTTGGCACTCTTGCTTCTAGCCCCTCTCGAGGCCTCATGTGCTAGTTGCAGACAGTCCCAGGGAAGGCCCAGCTCCCTCTGTCTCTGCCTTGGCACGTACTGGGATTTCTCCTGAGAAGAATGTCTTATCTTTTCTAAGCCTGGGTGGATTTCTCTGTAAAATAAGCCCCTCAGCCTTTAGTTTCTCAGGTCAGAAATCTTGGCGGCGTCTTGATGCTTCTTTCTCTCTCCCCTCATGCTTCTCCCATCAACAGTTCTCTCAGCTCTGCCTTCAGTGCATCTGGAATCTGACGACTCTTCACCCCTAATGCCGTTTCACTTATCTACCATCATTGTGTCTTTGTGACTGTGATAGCCTCGTCATGGGCTTTCCTGCTCTGCCCCTGCCCCTTGCAGCTCATTATGACGAGGCAGCCAGAGTGATCATGTTAAAATGTCAGTCAGATCCCATCACCCCTGTGCTCAAAACCTCTCCATGGCTTCCCAGCTCACCAGGTAACAGCCGAGTCCCTACCTGGACCTCAGGTGGGCACACTTCCCGGTGTGCCCAGGATGGTCTCATTTACACCTGTGTCCCAGAATAGCTATCAACACTCTTCACTCTCAAAGTTGTCTTCGTTTGCTGCACGTGAGTGCTTATAGCAACTTTATTCATACTAGTCAAACACTGAAGACAACCCAAATGTCCTTCAGCTGGTGAATGGATAACAAACTAGGGTGCCTCCATACAATGGAATATGATTCAGTGTTAAATAGGAACAAATGACTGATACACACAGTAACATGCAGTGATTCTTCCAAGAACTGTGCTCAGTGAGAGAAAGCAGACTCAGAAGGCCTCATACTCCATGATTCCATTTATATCATATCTGGAACAGGTAAAACTATTGGGACGGGAACCCATCAGTGTTTGCCAGTGCCAGGAGTAGAGGAGTTGGCTACAAAGAGGCATGATAGAACTGTTCTGTATCTTGATTATGGTGTGATTACTCCACTGTATAAGTTTATCGAAACTCACAGAATTGTTCACGAAAAGAATGTGTTTTACTGTATGAAAATTGTCATCACCCAAACTCCAAAGTCTTACTTGATCTAGTCATCCATCATCTGTTTGACCTCATCTCCTACTAAAACCAAAATCAAAACCAAACCAGTTGCCATAGAGTTGACTTTGACTCATGGTGACCCCATGTGTCCAGAGTAGCACTGCCCTTCATAGGGTTTTCAAGGCTGTGACCTTTTTGAAGCAGATCACCAGGGCTTTCTTTTTAGGTGCTTCTGGGTGGGTTCAAACTGCCAGCCTTTGGGTTAGCAGGTGAACGCTTAACTGTTTGCACCATCCAGGGGCTCCCCACCTCACCATCTCCTACTGCCCTCCTCCTAATCCTCTGCATTCCAGCCACACTGGCTTCTTGATCTCCATGAATATGCCAGACAGGCCTCTACGCATGCTCTCCTCTCTGCCTGGGACACTCTCTTCCCCCAGATGATCACAGAGGAGCTCTCACTCCCTGTAGGCCTTCACCCAGAAGTCCCTCTCAGTCACCCGTGACCACATAATGCTGTGTAGCAAACAGCCTCGAGTCTCTATGGCACCTCGAATCTCTCACATCTCTGCAGGTGGGATGAGTGTGTCTTCCAGGGTGGTCCTGGTGAGTTCTATTTGAGACTTCAGATCTGTGTCACATGCTGTTAGGGACTGAATTATGTCCCCCAAAAGGTCTGTGGCAGTCCTAACTGCTGTGCCTGTGGATATCACCTTGTCTGGGCAAACACTTTCTTTGAAGATGTTGCCAGTTAACATGAGGCCACACTGGAGTAGTGTGGGTCCTATTTAGACACAGAATCAGGGTCATGCAGGGGAAGACAGATACCATGTGGAGATGTATCTACAAGCCAAGAAGTGCCCATGCTTGCCAGAAGCTAGGAGAGACAAGGAAGGATCTTCCCCTAGAGCTGACAGAGACAGAGAGCATGGCCCTGCCGACACCCTGAATTCAGACTTCCAGCCTCCAGAATTGTAAGAAAAGAAATCTCTGCTCTTTAAAGCCACCCACCTCATGGTGCTTTGTTATGGCACCTCCAGGACACTCAGACCTCTCTTCTAGCGCCAAGGCTGGAGGCATCGCAGCTGCCCAGGGCAAGGAAGCTCTGTCTTGGCAGCGGCCGAAGCACAAGCACATTTTAAGCCTTTGCTTGTGTCACATCTGTGAACACCCATTGGCTTAAGCAAGTGGAGGGGGACAGTGCACTCGACCACAGCAGAGGGGAGCGAGTATCACCAGACAGGAATACAAATGGTCAGTCACTTTCTCAATGAGAGCATCTCTGGCCAGCCTACTAAAACTTCAAGTCCAACATGACATTCTCTGTCCCTGCTTTAGTGTTTTCCTTAGCACGCATCACCCTATAACTCACTATACATTTTACTTATTTATCCAGTTTTCTGTCTTCCTCACTGGCATGTAAGTTTTACGAGTGCAGGGATGTTGGTCTGTTTTGTTCACTACTAGATCTGCAGTACTTAGAGAAATGCTCAGTAAATATTTGGCTAAATGAATGAATAGGGTTATTCTGAGAATTTATGGAAATGGTATATGCAATGTATTTAAAGCACAGAGCCTGCACACACAGAGTGCTCAGTAACTGGTGGCTCACTTTACTTCTTTATGACCTGGATACTGTCAGGAGAGTCAAGGCCTCAGTTGTGAATGGCTGGCTGGATGGGTAGGTGGGTGGGTGGCTGGCTGGCTAGGTGGGTGGGTGAATGGATGGATGGTTGGATGGATGGATGGATGGGTGGGTGAGTGGGTGGGTGGATGGGTAGATGGATGGATAGATAGCTGATGCTGAGTTGACTCCGACTCCGGGCAACCCCGTGCACAACACGACAAGATATCACCCAGTCCTGTGTCATCTCATGATCACCGGCATGTCTGAGTCCATCACTGAGGCTGTGTGTCAGTCCATCTCCCTGAGGGTCTCCCTTATCCTTGCTGTTCCTCTGCTTCACCAAACACAATGTGTCCTCCTTCAGTGATTGCTCCCTCCTAATGATGTGTCCAAAGCAAGGGAGTGAGAGAATATTCTGTTGTGATCCATAGGGTTTTCATTGGCTGATTTTTAGATAAATCACCAGGCCTTTCTTCTTAGTCTCTGTTAGTCTGGAAGCTCTGTTGAAACCTGTCCACCATGGCTGACCCTGCTGGTGTTTGAAATACCGGTGGAAGAGCTTCCCACATCATAGCAACGCACAAGCCGCCACAGTACAAAAAACTGAACGGAGGTGGCGGTTGTGTATATGACTGCAATAATTTGCATGATGAGCCTTTGAAACAGAGGCTGGTTTCAGAGATAAGGTGCTGAGGCAGGGAGAGGTGAAGTCACCTGCCCAGGGCCACCCAACGAGCTGGGGACTCTTTGACCCAGAGCTCATGTGTGTCTCACAATGCTGTGCTGCTCCGCACCTTCCTCCGTGCCAGTTACCAGCTCTGGCCTCTTTCCCTGCACCACAGCCCCTGTGGAGTCAGGATCACTGATGAGATTAGAGCCCAGCTCTCAGGGATGTTGGAGGTTGGAGCCAGGGGCAGTGTGGGGCCCTTAGGAGCAGTGTGGCTGCCCTGTGCCACCTCTGGCAGTTTGCTGGCCACCAGCAGCCCCATTGCGCTGAGACCCCGGACCGCAGCTCTCTGCAGACTCTGCGAAAGGTGGGTGGTTGGCCTCTGGGCAGAGAAGACCCCAGATGCACATGTTCAGTAGAGACATAGGCTCTTCCTGCTCTGGGGGTGCTCACAGAGGAAAGGATTGATGGACAGGGACTCAGGAGGATTTATTAGAGTCATTTCAGTTGGCCTGGTGACCCCTCATGGGTGACACTGGGCTGGAGGAGCCAGACTCTGCTCAAATATGAAACTTCAGAAATATTGATTTGACCTGAGTGGATGGTTCTGCCCTGTGTGAAGGGACCAGGAATCTGGGCTGTACCCGGCAGTACCTGTGTGCTTCCATGAGGCCCACCATGCTGGTTTTCAGACCCCCAACTCCCTGCTCGTAACTACATTCCCAACACCTGGCAGGGTGTGTGGCAGTGATGGCATCAGCACGTTTGTGAAATGAACAATTTCTCCAGAAGTTACAGGGACCAGACACTGTTCTAGCTTTGTACACTTGACCCTTTCATCTACCCTGGAAAACCAGTTGCTGTTGAATTGACTCCAACTCGTGGTGACCCTACGTGTATCAGAGTAGAGCAATGTTCCATATGGTTTTCAATGACTGATTTTTTGGAGTAGATCACCAGGCCTTTCTTTTGAGGCACCTCCAGGTGAACTTAAACTGCCAACATTTTGGTTAGCAGCTGAGTGCCTAACCGTTTGCATGATGGAGGAACATGCTGTGTCATCCCTGGGGTTGGAGAGTTCTGCACTGGTCCAAGGTCACCAGGTGACAGGTGTGACAAAGGCCTGGACTTGTGACCACTGTATGACCTTGCCTCCTGTCAGTGAAGAATACACTGTGGCCGCAGCCCTGCTATTGAGTGGTTATGTGAACCTGGAAAAACACATTTAATCACATTGGCCCTCTGCTTTCACCTCTATAAAATGGGGATTACAAATTCTGTTCTGATAGGACGGATGGGAAAACCAAACCAAAGTGTACTTGGGTTAAGTGCTCAACCGATGCAAGATTTCTTCACTGTTACTAAGTCAGTCAGTAAATATGGGTGGTGTAGCCAAAGTATGATAAAGCAGGGAGCCTAGAGAAGCTTCAGTATGACGCTGAATGTTCTTCAGTAGGTAAATGTGCAAAACAGAGGAGCAAACCTATTGCATGAGGAGGTGCAGCTTGTTAACAAACGTGGGAAAATCACTAAGCCACCAGTTGTAATCAAAGCAATGCAAATTAAAACAGGGCATCATCTTTCACCACTTAATGAGAGAACACCCAGTGTTTTCATTGGCTAATGTTTGTAAGTAAATTGCCAGGCCTTTCGTCCTAGTCAGTCTTAGTCCGGAAGCTCCACTGGGACCTGTTGCTGAGCATCGTAGCAACAGGCAGTCCACCCCTGACAGACAGGTGGTAGCTGTGCATGAGGTACACTGGCCCGGAATTCTACCACTGAGCCACCACTGCCTCATCATTTCATTACAGCTATGTAAAATACCCCAGGAACAAAAATCTGGAACAAAAATCTGGAAGGAAGTAAAAACAACAGCGTTTGTGTGAGGGTAGAAAGTTATGGGTGATTTGAAAATCATCATTTTATCATTAAACATGCATTTGTTTCCTATTGAAGCAATGTCATAGAAACTACATTGATGTGAGGATACACGGGGAGCCTGGATGCTGCTGGAGTAAACATACCATGATCAGCAAAGCTGGTGCAAGAAACCACTTACCTTGTGTAGTATTTTCACTGAGAATTCATTTTGTGGAAAACAGAGGTATGGTTTCTGATGATAAGTCGTGCTGTAAAATAACAAGTTGATTGCATTTTCTTCACGCTTGGAATTTTTTTTTCTTGTTTCACCTTTAGTTTATTATCTTCTCTTTCTTAAAAAATACCTTGATTAACTTTTTGAGGAGTTGAAAACTGTTTTCCACAGAGGCTGCACCGTTTTACATTCCCACCAGGAAACAGGCAAATGCATAGAGTCAGAAGTTTATTAGTGGTTCCCAGGGGCTGGGGGAAATAGGGAATTACTACTTCATGGTGCTGAGTTTCTGTTTAGAAGGATGACAAACATTTGAAAACAGATAGTGGTGATGGTTATACAACATGGTGAACATAATTAATGTCACTGAATTGTACATTTAAAATGGTAAAAGTGGTAAATGTTTTGTTTTATATATTACCTTGAATGTTTTTCTTCTGATTGCAAACTTAAGAGAATGTTGTATAAAGTTCAGCCATGATCAATCTCTGTGCCCTTGAAGGTAAATATGGCCTTGTCTGCCACCCTCAGAGATGACCACTATCTATAGTTCGGTATGTATCTGTCCATCTTTTCCCACACATATAGTGTCGTATAATCATTGTTCTTTTTACAAAACACAAATCTGATCATAGTATACATTTGCCTTCTGTTTTTCCTGTTTATCATATCTTGGCCATTCTTCTATGCCAGTTTTATAAAAGTTGCAGTTGTGATAGTGTGTGTTTTTTGAGGAGGTGGTCCCTTTCACTTAAGTTGTCATGTTTATGGGTACAGAGTTGTTGTTAGTATTCCTTTATTATCCTTTTGATGTCTGCAGGATATCCACATTTCATTCCTGATATTGGTCATTTGTGTCTTCTCTCCTTTTTCTTTGTCTTTTTTGCTAGAGATTTGTCAATTTTGTTGATCTTTTCAAAGAACCAGCTACTAGCTTTTCTTATCTTTTCCTTTTTTATTTTCAATTTCATTGATTTCTGTTCTTTATTATGTATTTTCTTCTGCTTGCTTTGGGTTTATTTTGCTTTTTTATTCTGGGTTCTTGAGTTGGGAGTTTAGATTATTGATTTAAATCTTTTCCTGTTTTCTGATGTATGCATTTAGTGTTATAAATTTCCCTTTCAGTACTGGTTTAGCGGCACTTCACAAATTTTGATATTGTATTTTCATTTTTATTCAGTTAAATGCTTTTTCTGTTTGCTTTTTCCTTGAGACTTCCTCTTTGGCCTGTGGATTATTTTGTAGCATGTTTGGGAATTCTGTTATTGATTTTTAGTTTGACTCCATTGTGGTCAGAGAACACACTGTCTGATTTCTAGTCTTTTTTATTTGTTAATGTTTGTTCATGGCCCAATATATGGTCTGTCTTGGTATATGTTCTGTGGACACTTGAAAAGAATATGTGTATTTTGCTGTTATTGGGGGGAGTATTGTATAAATGTCCATTAGATCCTTTTGATTGATAGTATTGTTGAATACTTCTATATCTTGCGGCTATCCTGTCTAGTTGTCCTACAAATTGTTGAGAGAGATGTGTTGAGGTCTTCAACTATAATTGTGCCTTTGTTTATCTTTTCAGTTTTATCAGTTTTGTTTCACATATTTTGCAGCTCCGTTGTTTGGTGCATAAGCATTTATGATTGCTGTATCTTCTTGATGGAGTGACCCTTTTATTGTTGTATATTGTCCCTATCTGTCTCTAGTAAGCTTCTTTGCTCTGAAGTTTACTTTATTTGATATTAATGTGGCCACCCCTGCTTTCTTTTGATTAATGCTTGCTTGATATATATTTTCCCGTCTTTTTACTTTCAACCTCTATATCATTATATTGAAAGTGAGCTTATTGTAGATAGCATATATTTTTTAATCCACTCTGCCAACCTCTGTAATTGGTAAATTTAGACCATTTACATTTAATGTAATTATTGATATGCTAGGGTTTAAGTCTTCCATTTTATTTTTTTGCTTTCTGGTTTTTTTTTATTTTTTTATTTCTCTGTTTTCTTTTTCTCCTACTTTATTCTGGGTTACTTGAACATTTTTTTTTAGAATTCCATTTGGATTTATCTATAGCCTTTTTTTAGTGTATATATTTGTTTAGCTATTTTAGTGGTTGCTCTAAAGTGTATTTGTGTGTGCGTATACATATATGTGTATATATGCATATATATGTGTATTTATATATCTATGTATGTGTGTATTTATGAATGTGTATTTATATATATATATATATATATATATAATCTCTTCACAATCCACTGGTGTTGGAATTTTACCAGTTTGAGTGAGTGTAGAAACCTTACCTCTCTTTACCTGCCACCGTTTATAATATAATTGTCTTAAATATTTACATACATTTAGGACAACATCAAACAGTGTTATAATTTCTGCTTTAACCATCAAACATAATTTAGAAAGCTTAGGAAGAGAAAGCAAGTCTATTGTATTTGCTCAGTTTTGCTTACTGTATTCTTTGGTCCTTCATGATGTTCCAAGGTTCCTTCTGTTATTACTTCCTTTCTGTATGGAGAAGTTCCTCCAGCCATTCTTTTAGGGTAGGCGTGCTGTCAACAAACTCTCTTAGCATATCTTCATATGAGAATGTCTTCATTTCTCGCTCATTCCAAAGGATATTTTCACTGGATGTAGGATTCTAGGTTGACAGTTCTTTTCTTTCAGCACTTGAAAAACGTTGTCACTGCCTTCTGATCTCCGTAGGTCTGATGAGAAATTTGCTGTCATTTGAATTGTTTTCCCTTTATAGGTAAGGTATTACTTCTCTCGGTGCCTTCAAGATTTTTCCTTTGTCTTTCTTTAGTTTTCAGCAGTTTGACTATGATGTGTCTTCATACGGATTTCTTTTGTACTGTTTGGGTTCACCCAGCTTTTGAACTAGTAGGCTTATATCCTTTGCCAAATTTGGGAATTTTCAGCCATTATTTCTTTGAGTACTTTTTCAGTCTCACCCTCTTTGTCTTCTTTTCCTGGGACTCTGGTAACACAGGTTTCTGTGGCTTTGTTCATTTTTCCCTCAATCTGTTTTCTCTTTGTTGTTCATACTGGATGATTTCTATTGTTCTACGTTCCAGCTCACTGTTTCTTTCCTCTGTCCTTGATATTCTGATGTTGAGCACATCTGCTGAGCTTTTCATTTGGGTGATTGTATATTTCAGTTGTAAAATTTCCATTTGGTTCTTATTTACAACTTCTGTTTCTTTGCGGAGACTTTCTATATTTTTCATTTGTTTCAAGTGTGTTTATAATTGCTCCATGAAGCCTTTTTATGGTGGCTGCTTTAAAATTGTTGTGGGAATCAATTGATTGTCGTTTTCCATTCACTTTGAGGTCTTCTGGTTGTTGGTATGATGAGTGATTTTTAAGTTGAAATCTGGACACTTTGTATATTATGATATGAGGCTTTGGATCTTATTTAAACCTTCTGCTTTAGATGACTTCCTCTTACACTACTTTGGCAGAGGAAGGGGGTATAGCTCATTACTGATAGGTGGGGGTAGAAGTCCAGGTCCCCCTTTTGGCCTCCGTTTGTGGCTGAGGTGGGGGTTAGTTGTTACTGCTTGGTGAGGTGGGAGTTCTGTCTCTCTACCAGGCCTGAACTGATACCTCCCTGTCTGTGTAGGGTAGGAGTGCCTCATTACTCTCTCCCGAGTGGCCTCCAGTGAAATCATGGGAGGTGACCTGTTTATCTCTGGTCGGTGATGAAAGTTCTGACACCACCCCACTGGGGAGAAAGAAGTGCCTCACTACAAGTGTAGGGTTCCCATTTGACCTTTGGTGTGGGTGGGGCAACAATTTTTTCTGTGATGTTTTGTTGTACTACAGCAGTTATTGTTTAAAAGTTTTCTGACTTGCTCTTATGCTCATTTTCTGACTCTCTGGCTAGAAAAGGAAGGTGGTTGTTGGGGCTTTTTATTTTTTGTCTGCACCTGTTGGTGTTTTTGAGTTGATGATGTCTTCAGCTGTGACTCTGGGGTATATGAAGCAAAGGGATATCCAGGGAACTCACTGCTGAGTTGTTCCTTGAATCTTGAGGTCTCTACCTGGTCTACCATTTTTCCCCACCTTCCAGGGTCTATATTTATTTTACTTATAATTTCAGAATTTTTATCTGTACTTTGTGGGAGAATAGGAAGAAGCATGTCTGCTCATTTTTCTGGAAGTGGAAGTCCTTTCTCTGGCCTGCCCTCAACTATTAAATCCCCTTTTCTATGAGCCAAATGTCTTCCCAGCAATCCCAGATAGTCCCTGGAGAAGCAGAGTCATTGCTTTAGATCCAGAATTCCAGTGCTGTCTGGACCATGCCAGCTGTTCTTTAAGTAGGGAGATTCAAAATTATTCGAAATACAGTTGCTCCTTTTCCAGATCTGTTTAATGATAGAACTCATTCACATGCATTACAAGTATACAAGATTCTAAGAAAATATTTAAGGATATTTATTTGGTTCTGCATTAACAGGTGTGCTCTCTCTCTGTTTTTCCTTTTTATTTGCCTTTTCTCCCATTGTTGTCTTTTAATTAAACAATTCCTTCACAGGATGTTCTTTCAGTGAGAATTATTAAAGATGTAAGCATTCCTTTATCCAAACCGTGGGCTGTGTAATTGCATATGAGTTTGGCTCTGGGGAAATTTAAGAATTGCAGGAGAGAAGGTGCTTCATTAATTGGTTAAGCAAGATGGTGACTGTAATGGCAACAAAGCCGCGGAAGCATTTTGTGCCGGCTGAAACAGTCCGCGGTTGTTGGCGAGGACAGAGGCGGCCAGTGTGGAGGGCTCTGCAGACAGTCCTTCCTTCTGCACTGGCTGCAGGACGTGCCTGGCATGAGCGGATGGAGGGTGCCGGGGCAGGGGAGGGGCCAGGTCTCTGCAGGGGGCCTGCGTGGCTGCTGGTGACTGCACCACAGCAGTCCTGAGCAGACTTTTGTCAGGGGTTCAGTGAGGCGGGAGGCGGGGGTAGCCCAGATGGGAGTGCAGTGTGTGTCTGCCTTGGGCCGTCTGGGCAGGCTGCTCACCACTGTCATGCTGGGAGGCCCTTTGGACGGGGTTACATGGGCAGCGTGAGCCCTGAGCTTACCTGCTGGGGATGAACAGACTGCACCCAGGAAGTGGTCAGTGAGGGAGGAAGGAAAGAGCCAGTCTGGTCTGTGTCCTGCCAGGAGGTTACAGTCTAAGGAGAGGCAGGAAACGCACACACACACACACAAACACACACACACTCAAATCACAAGGAGATTCACAAAACTTCCCAGATTTGGCAAAGGACACAATCCCAGCAACACACCACACACAGGCCCACAGGCATGCATGCACAGACACCCCCAGATTCTCTCTCACATACACACACTCAGATCCACATGTACATTCATAGTTGTACACAGACATACTAACATACCACACACAGACACATAGATCCTAACACACCCAGGGTTCCCCCCCCCCGAACATTCTCCATTTCAGAGGTGACTATGATAGGCAGGGTGGAGAAGGCCTAGATTGGAAATGTGTACAGCCACTGAAAAGAAATCAGGAGCTTGTTTGGTTCTAGGCCCCATTCTCTCCATGTAAGCAGACTCCATTGTTAACCCTCGACTGTAGCTAATCTAGTCTCTGGAGACTTAAGTGTGCTCATTTCTCCTGACAAGCAATCCTGACAGAGCAGCCATAGCTCACGTGTACACAGCTCCTGAGTTTGCAGTTAGTTCAGCAAACTTTTACTGATGCTTGGTTACAGGCCCTGTGCAATGTCCTGGGCACAAAAATGTGAGAAAGGTGAGATCCATCTCCTATGGTAGCTCCTGGACCTGTGGAGTGGAGCCACGTCTAGGGACCTGGGAACAAAGGTACACATGCATACATGCACACACATGCACACACATGCGCACTCACACACACACGCACACACACATGCACACACATGCACACACACATGCACACATGGGTACAAATGCGCACTCACACACGCACACAGGCACAAACATGCACACACACATGCACACACATGCGTACACATGTGTACACATGCACACACATGCACACAATGCATACACATGCATACACATGCGCACTCACACACGCATGCTCACAAACACGCACATGCATGCACACGCACGCACACACATGCACACACATGCGCACTTGCACACACACACATGCACATACATGCACACAGACACGCACACACACGCACACACATGCACACGCACATACATGCACACAGACATGCACACACACGTGCACACACACGCACACATGCACACAGGCATGTGCACACACACATGCACACACGCACATGCACACACATGCACATACATGCACACACACGCACACACATGCACACACCCGCACACACACATGCACACATGCATACATGCACACACACACATGCACACAGGCATGCACACACACACATGCACACGCACGCACGCACACACACGCACATACAGGCACACACATGCGCACACATGCGCACTTGCACACACACGCAAACCCTCCTCTCGTGCACATTCTGTTCATTTGCTTCTTATAACCCCCTGTGGGCTCTGCAGGACCCTCAGATCCAGACAAACATGGCTTTGGATCCCAGCTCTGCCCAGTCCCCATGTGTGACTGTGGCACTCAGTCTCCTTGGGCTCATTCCCCTCATCTGTAAAGCGGGGGCAGTAATTTTTGCCTTAGAGAATTTTCTGATAGCTCCAATGAGACAATGGGTGCAAACGTTCACTCATCTAGTCTCCAGATAATTCTGACAAATGTTTTTGACTCCTAGTACCCAGGCACTCATCTAACATGGTAGACAAGATCTCAGAACTCGTGAAGCTATTCACTAGAAGGTGGAGACAGACAGCACAGAAGCGAATAAGCGGACAAACTACACGAGGAGTAGATGGTTATAGAGCAGTGAGTTCTGTGAAGGGGAGGACCATGGGAGGTGACAGAGAAGAGCTGGGTGAGCCTCTGCAAGGTGAGCACACTTGAGCTGAGGCCTGGGGATGGTGTGATTTGCCACAGGAAGACCTGGGGAGAACGCGTCAGCGGAGGGGGCGGCAATTTGAAAGGCCTCGAGGCCAGAGTGCTTGATGTGCTTGGGGGACAGACAGAAGCCCAGTGGGCAGAGTGCTGAGAGCTGGAAAGAGTGGGCTGAGGTGCATTTGAGGTGGTGGGCAGTACCTGTCATGGTGGGGAGCTTGGCTTCTCTTGGAAGGGCCTGGTTGAAGATCAGGACCCTTCTGACTGCAGCCTGGGCCTGGCCCAGTGCCACACGAAGTGTGAACAGCAGAAAGCTTGGGACCAATGTCCTCTCTACCTGCAAGTGCTGTGTACCTCTGGGACCCACAGAGACATGAAGACTGTTGTGTGGCGGTGACAGCCCCCGGGTGGCAGTTTTCATCTGCCTTCCTGAGTGGCCAGGCAATGAAGGAGGGGTCCTCGTTTTGTTGTATGACAAGACTCAGCTCTACACACTTTGCCTCTGAGGTGGGAGTTTCCTTTCAAAGGAACTCACTGGGGCTGGGCCAGACCCATCTCCAGCACCCTTTGTCCCGAGAGCACTGGGTACGCTTGGGGGAGTCAGGTACCCCTCACTGCCCTTCCCACACTGGCCATCCTCCTCTGGCCTTGCCTGGTGGCATCAGTACTTTCCTCCCCCTTGCCTGCATCTGCCAGCCCCATCCTAACTTCTTGTCTGAGGGAACCGCATGATCCTTCTTTGGGGCTGGGGGGCTGGTGTGGTGGGGCCTGTGGACAGACAGAGGCCTGACCTATCCTCAGTGGGCAGACACATGTGAGGGGACCAGAGCAAGCCATAGCGCTGGAGGACAAACGTGGCCGGGCTCCCTGGAGTCTCCCCCGGGCTGTCCCCCAGCCATTCCAGCAGGGTTTGTTCTGCTCCTCCAAGGGCGGATGTTTCTACCTCCTGTCTTAGTTTCCTCATGCTGCTGTGACACAAGGACTGCAAGTGAGTGGCTTTAAAATCAAACCACACCCATTGCGTCGAGTCGATTCCCATTCGTAGCGACCCTATGGGACAGAGTAGAACTGTCCCGTAGGGTTTCCAAGGAGCGACTGGTGGATTCGAACTGCTGACCTTTTGGTTAGCAGCCTGGGCTCTTAACCACTGCCCCACCAGGGCTCCAGGTGGCTTTACAGATTGAGAATTTATTTTCTCACAGTTCTGGAGGCTAGAAGTCCAAGTCAGCGTGTTGGTTCCTTCCTTGTCGTTAGTCTGGGCATCCCTCAGTTCCTTGGCAGTCTCCACGTGCCATCTGTCTTCCTCCTGTTTGTGCTTGTCTCTGTGTCTAAACTCCTCTTATCTTATAATGCAGAAGTGATTAGATTTAGGGGCTGCCCTACTGGGGTATGATCTAATTACATACAAAGAAAACCCTGTTTCCAACGAGGATCCCAACCACAGGTTATGGGGGTTGGGATTCCAGCACATATTTTGGAGGGACACAATTCAATCCACAACACATCCCAATGCTGAGGTCGCTCAAAGCAGTGAGAATGGCTTACCACAGTTCTTTTTACTGAAATGCTGTTCAAGTCTTGCCTGAGGCTCCCAACCTGCTCCCTCAGCCCTGGGCCTCCCTTGATTACATTTGTGTGTGCACCCACCTCCTGCCTCATTTATCTGTGGGCGTCTCGAGGGAGCACACAGTAAATGTTTAGGCCTTGTGCCTCCTGCCTGTGACAGGGCCTGGCATGGATTGAGTGGTGTCCCCCGAAAATATCTGTCAGCTTGGCTGGGTCATGATTCCCAGTGTTGTATGATTGTATAATCTGATGTGATTTCCTTATGTGTTGTAAACTCTATACTATGATGAGATTATATGTGATCTCCTTATGTGTTGTAAATTCTATCACTGTGATGAGGTTATACTGATGAGATTGACAAGATTAGATAGTGTCTTAATGCAATCTCTTTTGAGATATAAAAGAGAGAAGCGAGCAGAGAAACGTGGGAACCTCATACCACCAAGAAAGCAGTGCCGGGAGCAAGGCGCATGCTTTGGACCTGAGGTTCCTGCGCAGAGAAGCTCCCAGACCAAAGGAAGATTGGTGACACGGACCTTCCTCTAGAGCCGGCAGAGAAAGTGTTCCCTTGGAGCCGATGCCCTGAATTTGGACTTGTAGCCTACTGGACTGTGAGAGAATAAACTTTTCTTTGTTTAAGCCATCCACTTGTGGTATTTCTGTTAGAGCAGAACTAGATGACTAAGACAGGGCCTGACCCATAGTGGGTGCCCAGGACCTCTTTGTGGAACAGATGCACAACACAAAGATACAAGTTGGCCTCAGGGTCTGACAGCAGAGACTCAAGGCTCATGGAGAAGAGCCCAATCCCTCCCCCACATGCTGGTCCAAGGACACCTGGGGAGAGTCCCCTAGGTGCCTGCACAGCCTTTTGAGCCAGCCTGAGGCTGCTGCAGTGCCTAATGCTGACAGCAGCTGAGCATAAGGGAATGAAAGTTCTGTCCATGCCGGCATGTCCAGGCACACGGCCCCGAGAGGTGAGTGTGACAGCGCAGGGCAGGGCCGTGCCGGTGTGTCCAGGCACACGGCCCCCAGAGATGAACGCCACAGTGCACGGCAGGGCCATGTTGGTCAAGGTGACTGGAGCGCCTGATGCGGATGGTGGGAGACTCATCGTTCTTCCTAGTGACAGAGTTAACGGCATGACTTATGTACTTTATGATTTAGTGACAGACCCTTCATTTCTCATACTGTCCAAGAGACTTGGATCTGAAGGTAGGATGGTCTTTTATTGTCATTTGAAAAAGCAATGCAAGTTGTAGCTGTCTTTATCACCTGGGGAAGTTGCTGCTTCTGAAACAAGATCTAAAGAGCAGACTTCTTTACAGGAATTGTCCTGTGGAGACAAGGAAGGAATTGGCTAGCAGCAGTTGAGCACCTACTGTGTACCACACACTGTGGGAAGCCCTCTGCTCACTTGACCTAACTTCTCCTGACAACATCTGTGAGACAGTGTGTAGGTTGAATTCCATCCCCCAAAGGATCTACTGAAGTTCTAACCCCTGGAAATAGGGTCTTTGAAGATGTTATCAGTTAGTTAACACGAGGTCATACTGGAGTAGGGTGGGTCCTCATCCTGTGAGTGGTGTTCTTGTAGATGAGGAGAGCAGACACAGGGACAGAGATGGAAGAAGAACGGCTGTGTGATGGTACAGGCAGGTCAAAGGATGACAAGAATTGTCGGGAGCCACAGGAAGTTAGGAGAGAGGCATGGGACAGTTCCTCTCAGAGCCCCCAGAAGAAATCAGCACAGCTGATACCCTGATTTGGACTTCTGGCTTCCAGAACTTTAAAACAGTAAACTTCTGCTCTTACAAGCCACACAGTTTGTGGTGCTTTGCTATGGAGGCCGTGAGAAACTGATGCAGACAAGAACATCATCAGTGCCAGGCTCGCGAGGATGGACAGGACAGCACAGGACTGGTGAGCAGCCTTCAGGCTTGGGGCTCAGTCCCTCCATGCCACTCCCCAGCCCCCACACAGCCCCTTGTATCCTAAGTGAGAGCACCACCCAGCAAACAACTTTTTAGAAATGAGTCTGAATGAGAATGTAACGTTCAAGGGAAGAAGCAATGCTGCTTTACATCCCAAGCTCAGGTGGAGCAGGGCCCAGTGCTGTTTAGGTCCCTGTCCATTCAGTCATTGCACATTTACTGAGCCCAACTGCATGTCTGGTGTGGTGACAATGATGAACATGGGACATCCTCCGTCCTCCAGCATCTCCTGGTCCAGTGGGGAGGAAGGCAGATAAGTCGTTCCAGAGCTGCATCATGAATGCGGACACAGAAATGGCGACCAGAGCCGTGGGAACCCAGACGCAAGCACACAAAGAGGATAAGGGCAGCGTAGGTAGGGGTGGCATGAACAAGGGCCCCATGTCAGGGCTTGAGAAACACCCCCGTGGCAGGAGCAGAGGGCTGGGAGACGAGGCTGGAGAGCCGGGAGGGGTCTGGGGGGTGAAGGTTTCCCATGTATTGTGTGAAGGGGCCTGTTTTTTCACCCTGGCGGAGACTGAGCACCAAAGACGTTGCGGAGAGGGGAGTGAGTTTTCCTTGACGGGTTTCTGGCAGTGGATTGGGGATGGGCTGGGCCCTGGGGGCAGTTTGAAAGGCTCTTACAACAGTTCAGGTGAGAGATGATGAGGTTGAGGGTAAAGGACGGCCTCTGCAGATGCCTCCTTGCCTGGAACAGCCCAGCTCCCCCCCGCCCCGCACCTGCACCTGGGTGGTCAGATGTGGGTTGAGGGAAACACAAGCAGTCTGGAATGGTCTCACGGTGCCTTGGGCTGCCACGTTACTTAGCAGGAGGAGGAGGCTATTGGGCCACGTTCCCCCAGGCCATTCATTCTCCTGCTCTCCTCAGTGGAGGCTTCACATGCTCCCTGTCCTCAGACCTCTGCCACTTCTTCTGTACTTATTTCTGGCTAATAACCTTGCTTCTTATCCACTGAGGACACAGCTGATCTACCAACCCCCTGCTGTTCCACCAGCATGCATCCTTGCACGCCAGCCCACCTTCTCTCCTGACACTGACTAAGTGCTGCGTGCCCGCTGGAAACCACCCGTCACCTGCTCCAGGTTGGAGGTCTCCTGGCGCTCGCTCACCCCTCCTGTTGACACGGGTCACACCCATCTGCGCTCACACATGCGCCCTGCCTCCATCTTTGAATAACCTCTCTCCCCGACGGTCGTCTGCAGTGCCGCTTCTCTGTTCCCCTTTCAGCAAAACTCTTCAGAATAGTTACCTACACTTGCTCTTTCACCTCAGCCCTCCCATTCTCTCATGGATCCCTCTGTAGCAGGCATTGTCAGTGACGGGGCCGAGCCCCCAGACCCCCCACTTGAGGGGCTCTGGCCCATGTCAGGCTACCCCCGCTGCATCTCTGTGTCTGAGGGCTTTTTCAGGAACCTTGAAGGCCGTGCTCTGCCTGCACTCACAGCAGGCTGGAGGTGCTGGTGTGTGGGCACACCTGGGAACAGCCCCACTGGAGACAAGGGGATGTGGTGCATGAGCCCCCTGCTCCTTGTCCTGCGGCGGCGTCATCCTGAGGCTCGAGTTCTGGGATTTCCCAGGGCTTTCTGTGGGGACATGTTCTGGTCCTAGTAACACAGCCGCTGTGGTCGCTTCCTTTCTCCTGGACCAGTTACTCACCACCACCCACCCTCTGTGCCTCGTACCTGTGTCTGAGTTTGCTTCCTGAGGACCCGAGCACAGACACTCTGTAGTCAGACTGAGGCCTCCGCTCCACAGTGTCCTCTCAGGCCCACCAGGGTCCCTCCCTGGGCTTCCTTTGGCTCCAGCCCTCAGCAGCCTTTGGTCTGCCGGTCACTCCTCTTCCTCCAGACCCTTCCTTCACTTGGGCTGGGGGACACTGTTCCCTCTTGGGCGTCCTCACGCTTGACTGCCTGGTCCCATTGGACTTCTTTGCTCGTTCCTTCTCATCTTCCTGCCCTCGGCACCCACTGCCAAGGAGATCACCCAGCGTGTGCAGGCAAGGAGTGGTCCAGGGTGACTTCAAACAGAGTGAGCACTGATGTCCTCTATGGCCTGGAGGTTGAGGGGAAAGAGCACCTTATTATAAAGTGCCTGACATGTGGTGGGCACCTCCCCCCCTCCCCAGAGGGTAGGTGCTGTTTATCCCTGTGTTCAGACGAGAGCACAGAGGGTCAGAGAGGGTGAACAGCTTGGCCAAGGTCACCCAGGGGTGGAGCTGAGACCTGAACCCGATCGTCCGACTCCACACAGGTGGAACACTGTGTCTTTCCCTCTTTGCCTCCACTCTCTCTCCCTTCCTGATCTGATGGAGGCCTTATGCCCTCCAACCCAGCCCCCCTAGCCTGTCAGATGGCTGAGCTGTGGAATATGCCCCCAAGAAAAAAAGGGTGAATAAGCCATCAATATGGACCCCTGGTGGCGCAGTGGTTAGGTGCTCGGCTGAGAACCAAAAGGTTGTCAGTTTGAACTCTCCAGCTCTGCTGTGGCAGAAAGATGTGGCAGTCTGCTTCCATAAGGATTACAGCCTTGGAAACCCTATGGGGTTGCTATGAGTTGAAACTGACGGGACAGCAAGGGGTGTGGAGCCCCTGCGACTTGCAAACAGCCTCCCCAGCTGCCTGGAGCGTGCAGCCTGATCGGGGGAAGGAGACGACTTCAGACATTCCCTTTGGAACTGCGTTCAGAGGGCCCTCAGCCCCTTCCCAGGCCACCTGTGAGTAGTTTACCAGGCTGCTCTGCACCAGTGCTGCCTGGGACCTGGCCCGGGATGTTGAGGCTGATACTGTGATTTCCTAGAGATAACAGACCTACTGCCCACACTCACCTCTCTGAAGTGCATGTTATGGGTACAAAGGGGAAGCCCCTTTCTGAAGCTAGTCTGTTGCTCAGTGTCCGGGGGCTGAGGGCAGCAGGAGTGGCTCTGCTCTGTGGCCCACAGCACCACACCCATCACCGTCACAGAAGCTGTAGCCCAGCCCTGCACACGGTCTTTCTTGGGCCTGGGAGCCCCCAGGGCAGAGCTAGGTCCATACCACACCCCAAAGCAGGGCCTGGTCTGGGGCTGCTGGCCATGTATGTATGACCAAGGGCTGCCTGGCCAGCCCCTTCTTTGCTGCCAAGGCTGAGGTGCTGGGGAAGGTGTATGCATGGGGCTTAGCTGCGGTGCCAAGGGGACCAGAAGGCCTGGGCTCTGGGGAGAAGGCTGGCTTGGGCTTCTCCCTACCTGGCCCCTGTTGTGCAGCTGGCCTTGTGTCCTGAGCAGTGCCTGGAAGTGTGACAGCAGAGGAAGGCGGTGTGGAAGGCAGGGCCATGTGATCCCATGTTGACCCCTCATCTGGTTCCTTGTTCAGGGGAGACAGAGGACATGAGCAAGGCTTTCAAGAACATAGTCTTCTGAACAGAAGGTACGAGCCCCTGATGTACACGGTAGAGAGAGGGAGAGGGAGCAGAGGAGGAGACGCTATCAGGAGGAGAGGCTGCTGACTGCTGGCCATCCACCAGAGGACATTTCTCATTTATAGATTTTACACTTTGGGGTCTTTGCAATGAAGAGGCAGCTGTGCATTTTAGCAGGAAACTAGAAGGAGGCAAAAAGCTTAGGCAGAAAAAGATCGATCGTGTTGCCCATTAAAATCGTTCCAGGGCTTTGCTAAGCATTTCCTTGGCATTGTTGCTGTGTCCTGGCCTCTGGGAGAGATAAGCTGTCACCACAGCCTCTCCCTATCTCTGGTGTTGGAAATCAAACCCTGCACGTTTCCTTGGAGGCGGCCTGTGGGTGTGCAGGCTCGGGCCTGGTAACGCACGCTGGCCTGGCACTGCTATGTTCTTCTTCACTCGGCTGCCTCCGAGATGCCTGCAGTGTTCAAGTGGCCGGGCTGTGCCCCATGGGAAGCCTCAGAGGAACCTGAGCTTTGGAGCTGAAGCTCCCTGAGCTGGCCTTGCAGGCCGGGCCCCATGAGCAGCTGTCCTTGCTTTTGAGTCACTTGATATCCACACCCGACCCATGCAGAGCTGTGCAGGGTATAAGGCCAAGGCTTCTGCCTCCCTGCATTCGCTCACCAGACTCCCGCCATCCATCTCCTTTCCACAGTGTTCCCAGAGGCTAGGTCTGCTCAGGCCAGCTCAGGCATTCCTGATGCAGAGGTGAGGGTGGTCCAGCAGGTGACCCCCCCAGGGTGGGGACAGATGTCTCCTTCCTCCTCTATCACATGCAAGTCCCTCATCACAGCCCCACATAACGCCCTTTTCTGCGGTCTGTACAGAAGGGACACCGTGGGGTGTGGAAGGCAGAGGACCAGAATCGTGTCTGGAGGAAGCAGGGAACTCTTCATACAAGAGACGTCACAGGTCGTGAGGAGGAGGTGGAGGTGGAGGTGGGGTAGAGTAGGGTGGGCATGGAGTGATACCTGCACAGGCACAGAGCCTGGGGTGTGTCTCGGCCATGGGGAGTCATCAGGATCTAGTGGATCAGGTTTTTCAGGGAAAGGTTGGTGGGACCAGATCAGGGAGGGCTTGGGAAACTGTACTGAAAAGTTTAGGCTTTTTCTGCAGGTGAGTTGGGGGCCAGTGAAAACACTGAATAGGGAATGTTAAGATCTGACCTGTGTGTTAGGATCTTGGAAGAGGAATTGGAGGAGGCCGGGCTGGGGTCAGGAGGGCAGAGCGGAGGCTAGAGCAGGGGTCCAGTGAGTGAAGGGGGTGAAGGCCAATAGTGCCATCTTCCAACACTGTGTGGGCCCCCATTCTACAGAGCCTAGGTCTGGGGAATCACCCTGTGTCAGCCTCCATTCCTCTTCAGCGGCTCCTTGTTGGACAATGTCATTCCTGGGGTTTGGCCAGGCTACTCTGGGGGTCACTGTTGGCTGAGAGCTGTAGCCATAGAGCTTCAGGTACCCAACCCAGTGGGCCTAGACTCCAGTGGTTTTCAGGAACCACTTTGGCAATTTTTGTTGTATCTCCACGTTAGCTGCCATCAGGTTGGTCCCAACTGATGGCAACCCCATAACTCAAAAAAACCAAACTCATTGCCGTTGAGTTGACTCTGACTCACAGCAATCCTGTGCACAACAAAGTAAAATGCTGTCTGGTCCTGTGCCATCTCTGTGATCAGTTGTGGATCAGATTGTCGTGATCCACAACAGTTTTATTGACAGATTTTCAGAAGTAGATTGCCAGGTGTTTCTTCCTAGTCTGTTTTAGTCTGGAAATTCTGCTGAAACCTGTGCAGCATCATTGCAACACACAAACCTCCAACGACAGATGGGTGGTGGCAGTGCATGAGATGCATTGGCTGGGAATGGAACCCAGGTCTCCTGCATGGAAGGCGAGAATTCTACCATCTAAACCAAACCAAACCTATTTATTGTTGAGTTGAATCCAACTCATAGTGACCTTATAGAAAAGAGTAGAAATGCCCCAGAAAGTTTGCGAGGCTATACATCTTTACAGAAGCAGATTGCCACATCTTTTCCCTCCGAGTGACTGGTGTGTTTGAACCTCCAACCTTTTGGTTAGCAACCAAACACTTTAACCATTGTGCCACCAGGGATCCTTGAATTCTACCATGTTGTTGTTGTTAGGTGCCATCAAGTTGGTTCCGATTCATAGCGACCCTATGTATAACAGAACGAAGCACTGCCCAGCCTTGTGCCATCCTCACAATCACTCTTATGCTTGAACCCATTGTTGCAGCCACTGTGTCAGTCCATCTCATTGAGAGTTCCTCTTCTTCGCTGTCTACTTTACCAAACATGATGTCCTTCTCCAGGGACTGGTTCCTCATGATAGCATGTCCAAAGTGTGTGAGACAAAGTCTCACCATCCTTGCTTCTAAGGAGCATTCTGGCTGTACTTCTTCCAAGACAGATTTGTTCGTTCTGGCAGTCCATGGTATATTCAGTATTCAGTATTCTTTGCCAACACCATGATTCAAAGGCATCAGTTCTTCGGTCTTCCTGATTCATTGTCCAGCTTTTGCATGGATATGAAGGGACTGGAGATACTATTTGTTGGATCAGGTGCACCTTAGTCTTCAAGGTGACATCTTTGCTTTTCAACACTTTAAAGGGGTCTTTTGCAGCAGATTAGCTCAGTGCAATGTGTCATTTGATTTCTTGACTGCTGCTTCCATGGGTGTTGATTGTGGATCCAAGTAAAATGAAATCCTTTACAATTTCAAATATTTACTCTGTTTATCATGATGTTGCTTATTGGTCCAGTTGTGAGGATTTTTGTTTTCTTTATGTTGAGGTGTAATCTATACTGAAGGCTGTGGTCTTTGATCTTCATCAGTAAGTGCTTCAAGTCCTCTTCGTTTCAGCAAGCAAGGTTGTGTCATCTGCGTAACGCGGGTTGTTAATGAGTCTTCCTCCAATCCTGATGCCCCATTCTTCTTCATATAGTCCACCTTCTCAGATTATTTGCTCAGCATACAGATTGAATAAGTACGGTGAAAGGATACAACCCTGACGCACACCTTTCTTGACTTTAAACCATGCAGTATCCCCTTGTTTTGTTCGAACAACAGAATTCTACCATACCACCTGTTAATTACTTAACATTTTTCTTTAAACCATTTGACTTTGTAAGTGTTGCTTTATCCCAAGCAATCATTTCCATGAAATTGTGCATTTGATATGCTAGCACTGAATATTTTGCCAATTAAAATGAATTAAAACCAATCTATAACTATTAAAAGTGTTTACCCTAAAGTGTACCATGTAATACCACCTCTCATACACTTGCAGTGGCTGATAACATGTTGAAGGATAGTGTGGGCCTTTCCTGGGAACGAGGAGCAATTTTGATATAGATTTAGTGGCCTTTCCTCCTTATTCCCCTCTCTTTCTTCTTCAAAACTTTATTGGGCACTTCCTAGTTCCAGACCCAGGCAGGAGCTAGGGATGCCAAGGTGAGTCTTGGCCCTGACTCGCTGGGCTCTGTGGGGAGAGGCATGAAGGCAACGATAATACCAGCTTGTGGGGACTAGGCAGAGGCAATGGCAGCGCCCTTCAGGAGTGCCTGGGTGGTGCAAATGGTTGAGTATTTGGCTACTAACTGAAGGGTGACTCCCAGAGATGCCTTGGAAGAAAGGCCTGATGACCTACTTCCAGAAAATCAGGCATTGAAAACCCTATGGAGCGGTTCTTCTCTGACACGCATGCGGTCACCGTATGTCAGAGTTGACTCAGTGGCAACTGGTTTGGTTTTTGTTTTGTAATGGCACCCTTCACACTGTAAATTCTCTAAAGTTTTCTCAAATACTTGGCCATACTCACCCTAGGCTGTGTTTTCCTTCTTCGCCTACAAGCTAGCAGAGGGGTCTGATGTCTGTTCCCTGAGGAAATGTGCCTGCCTCCTCCTTAGGCATCTGTTCTGAAACACATTGTCCATCGCAGTGCCTGGCCCAGGGGCAGGCCTGGGGCCTCACTGTGCCATAGCTGCCTTCACAGAGTCCAGGTATCACGTGGGAGAGGTGGTATCTGAGGAGGAGGCTTCTGCAAGGCCATGGTGGGGAGCTGAGCAAGGGCCTTGTGCCTCTCCTTGGGGATGTGATGCCTCAAGGGGGCTTACACTCTAAGACCTCCTTGGAAGGCATTTGCTGATTTCTCCACTCATTCATTTTATTCATTCATTCATTGATTAATTCAGCAAGCACAATGACATTTGGTTATTCACCCATTCACTCCATCATTCCCACACTGATCCATTCATTTGTGCATTCCTTCCTTCCTTCCTTCGTTCATTCATATTCAGTCATTCACTCCTTCCTCCATCATTCCCACATTAATGCTCATTCTGTCATTTATTCTCATATTCCCTCATCAAATGCGAGTGGAACCCTGTCCTGGGCCATCACTGTGCTAGGTGCTGAGGTCAGATATTAATAACACCATGCCCTTCCGCTGGGCACTCCCCAAGACTGAGGTGGTGAGGAGGGAATTTTTTCTCTGCTTCTCTGTCACAATTGAGCTAATGAGTGATCTCCATGTATCCAAAGTGGTGTGGATTTCTAAGACTGAAGGTGAATAACAGTTTGGCGAGGCCCCAGACAGGATGTACATCTGATTTCTTGGCTGCTTCTGTCCAGAAGAACACGGAGTGCCCACCATCCCCTTGACTGGCAGGGAGGAGGGCTGTGTCCTGCTTTTCCATCACAGACTCCTGGGAGGCATTTGATGGAAATGAGAGTGCCCATCTGCTCCTGCCCTGATGGTCCACACCTCTCTGAGCAAGATGAGAGCTGGGGAGTGCATGCTGGGCAGCCAGAGGGATGTGCTTTGTCCCTTCTTCCTGGACCTTCTGTCCAGCTCCTATGTCTTGCTGTGATGAGTCCAGCCATTGACATTGAGCCCTGGTGCCTGGCCCAGCCTCATGTTGGTGTTTGAGGGGCACGCCGTGTTGTGACTCGGAGCTGCTGTAGTCTTCAGTTATCCCTGAAGGAAGGAGTGTACCAGCAGGGCAGGGTCTTCCCACCAGCAGGACAGGGCCTTCCCACGAACAGGACAGGGCCTTCCCACCAGCAGGGCAGGGCCTTCCCACCAGCAGGGCAGGGTCTTCCCACCAGCAGGGCAGGGTCCCACTTCCTTCTCCCCATGCAGTGTTCCTGCTGGGGTCCGGAAAGCACCCTCAGTAGTAGACAGTTTCCGTACTCCATAACCACATCTCCACGAAAGCCACCAGGCAAAGCTGATTGTTGGGGTGGACGATGGGGCACTAAAACATCCCATGTCTGATGGCTACTCTCCCAGGACATAGAGAAGGTCTTGTTCCACTCTAGTCCAGTGTTAAGGGGGAATCAATACTGGATTCCTAGCTGCAAGAGCAAGTGTGCTGAATAAATTGGTCCCACCTCAGAACTGGCTGTAAAGATCCTCTCTATTCTAGAGACCATTGAAGAGGAAGGCTGTGTCATGAGCAGCACAGAACACGTGCACCAGTCTGTTTGAATGTTTACAGAGTCTCTACTTTACTAATCATTTTAATCAGGATTTATTCCATTTACTGACTTATCTGGGAGTGTTAATGTCTCCTCCTAAATTCCTTCAACAAGCAAAGATTCTTCCATTATGAGTAAGATACAAATCAGCCCTTATTGAAAATATGAACGAAAGCCGTCACTCTCTATTCATTTATTCCTTCTACTCAAGACTCACAAAGCCTCACATCTGGATAAGGGAAAATTCTCCCAGTTAGCTCGACGTTCCCAAATACTGTGGCTTTGGCATTGGGTAGATGATATGATCAAGACTTTTTTTTCAATTCCACTTCACTTGCATGTTGTGCAGACCCCACTGTGCTCCGCGCATGAGTGTGGCCCCCTCACAGGCTGCAGAAGTTGGGGGAGCAGGGACAGTTCAGGCACTGGTGTTTGCATATTACCAGATGGCAACCTCTTGTATGTAAGAGCACAACTGTTAAATGGATGAGTTTTGGGAATCAGATCACCAGGCCTTTCTTCCAAGGTGCCTGTAGGTAGACTTGAACCTCCAACCGATGGGTTAGCAGCTGAGGGCCTTAACCTGCCACTTAAGCCAGAGACTAACAAAGGGGTTAAAACATCTCACTGACATAGACTGGGGTCTATAGACCATGAGGAAGTATGGTCCTGGGACAGACTGATGATAACACACTAAAAAGTAAGAAACCCACTGGGATGACCATGTCTGAGCCACTGACTTTATTCTTCTTAATGTTGGAAATAAGGTTGGATTTTCTTTCTTTTTTTATTGTACTTTAGGTGAAGGTTTACAGAACAAAGTTTCTCATTAAAGAGTCAGTACACATATTGTTTTATGACGTTGGTTAACAACCCCACGACATGTCAACCCTCTCCCTTCTCAACCTTTTTTTGCTGAAAATATACATAGCCAAAGATACACCATTTCAAAAATTTCTACATGCACAGTTCAGTGACGTCGATTACCTTCTTCCAGGTGTGCTCCTACTTTCACTTTAGATGAAGGTTTACAGAACAAAATAGTTTCTCATTTAACAGTTAGTACACATGTTGCCCTGTGACAGTGGTTAACAACCCCACCACTACAAGTCAACGCTGTCCTTACTCAACCTTGGATTCCCTATCACCAGCTTTCCAGTCCTCTTCTGCCTTCTAGTCCTTGTCCCTGGACTGCTGTGCCTCATTAGTCCTGTTTTGTTTTATGAGGCTGTCCAATCCCTGGCTGAACAGTGAACCTTGGAAGTGACTTCACCACTGAGCTAAAAGGGTGGCTGCGGGGCCATACTCTCGGGGTTTCTCCAGTCTCTTCCAGGCCAGTTAATCTGGTCTTCTTTGTGTGTGTTAGAATTTTGTTCTACATCCTTCTCCAGCTCTGTCCAGAACCCTCTGTTGTGATCCTGGTCAGAGCAGTCATTGGTGGTAGCCGGGCACCATCTATCTGTACTGGACACAGTCTGGTGGAGGCCTTGGTAGCTGTGGTCCGTTAGTTCTTTGGACTAATCTTTTCCTTGTATCCTGTTCTCTTCATTCTCTCTTGCTCCCGAAGTGGTGAGACCAGTGGAGTATCTTAGATGGCTGCTGACAGGCTTTTAAGACCCCAGACGCTACTCACCAAGGTAGAATGTAGAACATTGTCTTTATAAACTGTTATATGCCAATTGAGCTAGATGTTCCCCGAGACCATGGTCCCCACAACCCTCCGCCCAGCAATTTGGTCCCTCAGGGAGTTTGGATGTGTCTATGGAGCCTCCATGACCTTTCCTTATACAAGCTGTGCTGGTTTCCCCAGTATGGTGTACTGTCTCACCCTTCACCAAAGATACCACTTATCTATTGTCTATTTAGTATCCCCCCCCCACCCCTCCCATCCCTCGTAATCAGCAAAGATTGTTACTTTTGGTGTATAAACTTTTTCATGAGTTTTTACAATAGAGGTCTCATACAATATTTGTCCGTTTGTGATTGACTTATTTCACTCAGCATAATGTTCTCCAGTTTCATCCATGTTATGAGATGCTTCACAGATTCATCATTGTTCTTTACCGTTGTGTAGTACT
The DNA here is from genome assembly GCA_030035585.1 of Dugong dugon. Classification (NCBI taxonomy): domain Eukaryota; kingdom Metazoa; phylum Chordata; class Mammalia; order Sirenia; family Dugongidae; genus Dugong; species Dugong dugon. The sequence continues at coordinate 11,066,545 of CM057468.1, read as the reverse complement.
CAATTGTGTGTATGTACCATAGTTTGTTTATCCATTCATCTGTTGATGGGCACCTTGGTTGTTTCTGTCTTTTTGCTATTGTGAACAATGCTGCCATGAACATGGGTGTGCATATGTCTATTCGTGTGACGGCTCTTATATCTCTAGGATATATTCCTAGGAGTGGGATTGCTGGATCGTATGGTATGTCTATTTCTAGCTTTCTGAGGAAGTGCAATATCATTTTCCAAAATGCTTCTATCATTTTGCATTCCCACTAGCAGTGAATAAGAGTTCCAATCTCCCTGCAGCCCCTGCAACATTTGTTATTTCCAGTGTTTTTGATTCGTGCCAGTAATGCTGGGGTGAGATGGTATCTCATTGTGGTTTTAATTTGCATTTCTATAATGGCTAGTCATTGTGAGCATTTCCTCATGTGTCTGTTGGCCATTTGAATGTCTTCTTTGGTGAAGTGTCTGTTCACTTCTTTTTCCCATATTTTAATAGGATTATTTGTCTTTTTGTTGTAGAGGTGTTGGCTTTTCTTATAGATTATGGAGATTAGACCTTTGTCTGACTTGTACTGTCCAAAAATTTTTTCCCAGTCCGTAGGTTCTCTTTTTACTTTTTTGGTGAAGTCTTTTGAAGAGCATAGGTGTTTGATTTTTAGAAGATCCCAGTTATCTAGCTTATCTATTGGGGTTTGTGTGTTGATGGTTATGGTTTGTATCCTGTTAATGCCATGTATTAGGGTCTGTAACAGTGGTCTTATTTTTTCTTCTATGAACTTTATAGTTTTTGGCTTTATATTTAGGTCTTTGATCCATTTTGAAGTAGTTTTTGTATGTGGCGTGAGGTATGGGTCCTGGTTCATTTTTCTGCAGATGGATATCCAGTTTTGCCAGCACAATTTGTTAAAAAGACTGTCTTTTCCATTTGATGGACTTTGGGCCCTTGTTGAAGATCAGATGACCGTAGGTGGATGGATTTACATGTGGCTTCTCAGTTCTGTCCCATTGGTCAATGTATCTGTCGTTGTACCAGTACCAAGCTGTTTTGACTACTGTAGCTGTACAGTAGGTTCTGAGATCGGGTAGTGTGAGTCCTCCTGTTTTATTTTTCTTCTTCAGTAGTGCTTTAGTTGTTCGGGGCTTCTTCCCTTTCCATATAAAGTTAATGATTAGTTTTTCCATCTCTTTGAAGAATGTTGTTGGTATTTGGATTGGGATTGTGTTGTATTTGTAAATTGCTTTGGGTAGAATTGTCATTTTCACAGTGTTGAGTCTACCTATCCATGACCATGGTATGTTTTTCCATTTATGTAGATCCCTTTGGGTTTCTTACAGTAGTGTTTTGTAGTTTTCTTTGTGTAGGTCTTTTACATCCCTGGTTAGATTTATTCCTAAGCATTTTATTTTTTTAGGGCTATTATAAACGGTATTGTTTTCGTGTTTTCCTTTTTATCGTTCTCTTTATTGGTATATAGGAATTCAGCTGATTTTTTGTATGTTTGTCTTGTATCCTGATACTCTGCTGAATCTTTCTATTAGTTCCAGTAGATTTCTTGTGGAGTCTTTAGGGTTTTCTATGTATAGTGTCATATTATCTGCAAACAGGGACAGTTTAACTTCTTCATTACCAATTTGGATGCCCTTTATTTCTTTTTCTTGCCTTATTGCTCTAGCTAGAACTTCCAGCACAATGTTAAATAGGATTGGTAATAAAGGGCATCTTTGTCTTGTTCCTGTTCTCAAGGGAAATGTTTTCAGCCTCTCTCCATTAAGAATGATATTGGCTGTTGGTTTTGCATAGATGCCCTTTATTATGTTGAGAAATTTCCCTTGTGAAATTTCCCTTATTGAGAGTTTTCATCAAGAATGGGTTTTGGACTTTGTCAAATGCCTTTTCTGCGTCAATTGAGATGATCATGTGATTCTTTCCTTTTATTTATATGGTGGATTACGTTGATTGATTTTCTAATGTTGAACCATCCTTGCATACCTGGTATGAATCCTGCTTGGTTGTGGTGTATTATTTTTTTGATATGATGCTGAATTCTCTTGGGTAGAATTTTGTTGAGAATTTTTGCATCTGTATTCATGAGAGATATTGGTCTGTAATTTTCTTTTTTTGTGGCATCTTTGCCTGGTTTTGGTGTCAGGGTTATGCTGGCTTCACAGAATGAATTTGGAAGTGTTGCTTCTTTTTCTATGTTCTGAAATAGTTTGAGTAGTACTGGTGTGAGCTCTTCTCTGAATGTTTTGTAGAATTCTCCAGTGAAGCCAGCTGGGCCAGGGCTTTTTTTGGTTGGGAGTTTTTTTTTTATTACCTTTTCATTCTCTTGTTATGGGTCTGTCCAGATTTTCAACATTACTTTGTTGTAGTTTGGGTAGGTAGTGTGTTTCTAGAAATTTATCCATTTCCTCTAGGTTTTCAAATTTGTTGGAGTATAGTTTTTCATAAGATAGCTGTTGTGATCCTTTTTATTTAAGTCGACTCTGTTGTAATGTCACCTGTTTCATTTCTCATTTGGGTTATTTGTGTCCTCTCCTGTTTTTCTTTTGTCGGTCTGGCCAGTGGTTTCTTGATTTTGTTGATTATTTCAAAGAACCAACTTTTGCTTTTGTTGATTCTTTCTATTGTTTTTCTATTTCATTTATTTCTGCTCTGATTTTTATTATTTCCTTTCTTCTGGTGTCTGTGGGCCTTTTTCCCCTTCTCTTTCTATTTGTTTGAGTTATTTAGTTAACGTTTTGATTTTGTCCCTTTCTTCTTTTTTGATGTGTGCATCTATTGCTATACATTGTCCTCTGAGGACTGCCTTTGCTGTGTCCCAAAGGTTTTGGGATGATGTGTTTTCATTCTCATTTGATTCTAGGAATTTTTTGATTCCATCTCTGATTTCTGCTGTTACCCAGTGATGTGTAAGCAGGGTGTTATTCAGTTTCCATGCAATTGATTTTTTTTCCCTTGCTCTTTCTGTTGTTAATTTCGGCCTTGAGGGCACTGTGGTTAGAGAAGATACTTTGAATTATCTCAGTGCTTTTGATCTTTTTGAGGATTGCTCTGTGGCCTATGATGTGGTATATTGTGGAGAGCGTTCCATGTTCATTGGAAAAGAATGTGTACTTTGCAGCTGTTGGATGGAGTGTTCTATGTATGTCTGTGAGGTCAAGTTGGCTGATTGTGCATTTTAGGTCTTCTGTATCTTTGCTGAGTTTCTTTTTAGATGTTCTGTCGCTTACTGAGAGTGGTGTGTTGAAGTCTGTTACTATTATTGTGGAACTGTCAATTTCTCTTTTCAGTATTGTTACAGTTTGTTTTATATCTTTTGGAGCCGTGTCATTGCATGCGTAGATGTTTATTATGGTTATGTCTTTATGATGGATGGTCCCCTTAATCATTATATAGTGTCCTACTTTGTCTTTTATGGTAGATTTTGTTTTAAAGTCTATTTTATCTGAGATTAGTATTGCCACTCCTGCTGTTTTTTGGTAGTTGTTAGCTGGATATATTTTTTTCCAACCTTTGATTTTTAATAAATTCACATGTTTGTTTCTAAGGTGTGTCTCTTGTAGACAGCAAATTGATGGAGCCTGTTTTTTTTTCAATTCTGTCACTCTCTTTATGGGTAGATTGAGGCCATTTACATTCATTGTAATTATTGATAGATGTGAGTTTATTGCTGTCATTTTGTAGTGCTTTTTTTGTGTGGTGCTGACATTTTCTTTGTTCTTCTTACTCTCCTTTGCTGAATTCCTTTTGTTTGTGGATTTCTTTTTTCATTTCTTTTGTTTTTGTATGTTTTCTTGTTACTGAAACTTTATGTTTTTCCTCTTTATTTTTATGTTTGTTAACTTTCTTCGTGGTTACCGTGAAGTTTACACTTATCTTTCTGAGTTTGAAGCAGTCTATTATTACTTGGTATTGCCTTGTCTTCCTCTCCATTAGAAGGTTCTATACCTACACCATTTATTCCCTCTTTTATTGTTCTGATGTTGTTGTCATTAACAGATTAACTGCTCTGGTTCCCTGTTGTATTTCTTTTGGTTTTGGATAGTCCTTGAGAGTTCATTTCCTAGATTGGTATCTGGCTGGTACAATCCTGCATCCTAGATTTAGCCTGTGAGCTGAAGTTGTTTGTTCTCAGATTGAAGGACTCCCTTTAATAATTCTTGTAAGTTTGGTTTGGTTTTTACGTATTTCCTTAATTTCTGTTTATCTGGAAATGTCCTAATTTCACCATCATATTTGACTGAGAGTTTTGCAGGATATGTTATTCTTGGCTGGAAATTTTTTTCTTTAAGGGTTTTATATATGTTATCCCATTGCCTACTTTCCTTCATGGTTTCTGCTAAATAATCTGAGCTTAGTCTTATTGTTTCTTCTCTGTATGTGACTTCTTATTTTTCATGAGCTGCTCTCAGGATTCTTTGTTTGTCTTTGGTTTTGGTGAGTGTGATTATGATATGCCTTGGTGATTTTCTTTTGGGGTCTATCCTATATGGGGTTCGGATGGGCGGCTTTTCATCTTTCATGATACTGGGGAAGTTTTCTCTCAGCAATTTTTCAATGATCGTCTCTGTGTTTTCTGTTTTCTCCCCCTGTTCTGGATCTCTGATCACTCACAGACTTTTACTTTTGATTATATCCCACATAATTCTCAGGGTATCTTCATTTTTATTTGTTCTTTCTTCTGAGTTTTTCTTGAACAGAGTTGTATCCAAGTGTTTGTCTTCAATTCCACTGATCCTGTCTTCCACCGTTTCAAATCTGCTCCTCAGCCTTTCTATGACACTGTCTATTTTTGAAATCTTGTTGTTTATCTTTTGGATTTCTAATTGTTATTTCTGTATAATTTCTAGTTATGAATTTATTTTGGCATTTTGTTCCTGCATTATTTTCCTGAATTCTTCCATTTTTTGTCTGTATTTTCCATGAATTTGTCTGCCTTTCCATGAATTTGCCTATTTTTTCCTCATTTTTGTCTGCTTTTTGCTTCAATTCTTGGATAATTCTGAGTATTAGAGATTTGAATTCCCTATCAGGTAGTTCTAGTGCCTTTTCTTCTACTGGAAAGTCATCTGGTGTTTTATTTTGGATGCGTACTGGAACCATCCCGTCCTGTTTTTGTAAATGTTTTGATATTGTTGCTGTCTTCAGGGTGTTCAGCAGTTATTTTTCTCATTTATTGATTGTAGATTTGTTTGTTTCATCCTTTTTTTAAATTTGCGTATGTCTGAGCAGGCGGGTTGTGTGTTCTTTGTTGTTTGCTCATCTGTGGGCATGATACTATTCGCCTCCCTCTCCAACTGGCAGGGTCAGTTGCTCAGATATGGTACAGCAGTGCAAGTCTAGCTGAAGAGGAGTTGTTGGGATGGGTTGTTTGTGGCACTTACTGCAGCCACCAGAGCAGGCCGGTAATCAGTGCAGGGCAGGTTCTGTTAGGGCGTGCCTGTGCTGCTTGGTGGTGTGATGTTAAGCGCATGGTGCAGGTAGGCAGGATGGAGTGTGGAGATTTTGATGTGTGGATCTACGATGAGTGTGGGAGAGAGGAGAGAGGAACAGGAGCCAAGAGATACAAACAAAAAAGAGTGCTATGGGAGCTTGTTGTTGGAGTGGAGAAATGAGAGACTATGAAATGGAGAATAACAAAAAGGGGAAGAAGAAGAAAAGAAAATAATGAATAAATAAAAATTAGAAAGAAAAAAAATCAAAGCTCCCAGGGATTCCACTGGTGCAGCTATGAGGTCTGGGGAAGTTGTTCCTAGGTGTTTCAGTACAGCCTGGCTAGAAGGCTTAGAGGTGTAACTCAGCACCAGGTATTCAGGGGACAGGAAGAGAAGGAATGTATAGAGAGATGAGAATCTGAGTAATGAAGAAAGACAAAAAGGGAAAAAGAGGGAAAAGAAAAGAAAACAAATTTTTAAAAAAGGACAAGAAAAAACAAAAAAAAAACATGAACAAAGAAATGCGCTCAGGGATCCCTCTGTGTGTCTGCGCAAGCTAAGGGGGTAGGTCCCAAGTTGTGCAGCACTGTCTGGCCAGAACGGGCTCCCAACTCGAGAAAAGAAAAAGAAAACAAACAATTCAAGACAAAGAAACAGAAAAGCCCCAGGGTCCCACCAGCACGGAAGCATGGACTGGGAAGTAGCTCCACACTTGAGTGGAGCTCCACAGCCCTCCAGGAAGAAGCAAAGATGGTGCACGGAGCCAGATTTTTGAGAGAAAGGTGGGGAGGTGGTGAGAGGTAAGGAAGAAATCAAAAGAAGCGGAAAAAAGCAACACCTGCAGCAAACAAATGGCACTCAGGTAGTCAGCTAGTGCGGGCGGGTAGAATCCAAGCAGCCGGTGCTTCCCGATCAAGAGACTATGGTCGCGGGAAGCAAAGGAGGCCGAGTGGGGGTGAAGAAGGGTGGGGGGTGGGAAAACAGAGATCGCTGGTTACCGGTTATTCTGTCTCCTGCTGGAAGCTCCATGAATCTGCTTTCTCATACCCCCTGTTCGCTGGTCTCTGATAGGAGTCCCAGATGGCAGATCTGAGCTGTGTTAGCTGATAGCTATCTGTTCTCTGTCACTTTCTTATTCCATTTGGTGCTTGGCTGAGTTCTTTATCTCTTCCTTTGATGTTTAGGGTTTTAGGATTGCTATTTTCTCTGTTTGGCTTAGTTTTTTGGATCTTTGCTGTGGAGAGATGGCGTGGTGCTTCTTCCCAGAGCGCCATGTTGCCAGAAGTCTCTCTGGGTTTTATTTCTTAACTGAGTTTGAGAACTTACCTAATTCATGTTTCTCATCATAAAGGACGTTTTTGGTCTTCTTTCTGGCATTTTATATTTTCTTACTGTTTCCTTTGACATTCTTGGTACGTGGGTTGAGCTTCCTTAGGTAGTAATTTGGAATAAATTCATCTCATTTTATTTTCATAGTATTTTTTAATAATCTATGCTACTTAAACAATGTCTATATTTCCTGAAACATTCCTGTATTTCTTTACCCAACAGAATAAATAAGGTGAAAAAGTAGCTATTGATTCCTCTGGGTAAGATGAGGAAATATCTGCTACTGTCTGAGAAAAAAAAAATCTGCTGACCTGAAAAATGGCCAGGCAGCACCTTGCCTATGAGTCTTCTTTTAGCTCTTTAGGTGTTACAAATAGCAGAAGTTACTCCTGGCGTCTGGGCCTTGGTTACTGATAAATGTTTACCATTTTCATCTTTGTCTGAGTCATCTCAGATTTTTTTGGAGGGGAGTTGCCTGAGGCATGGACTGTTGCCTGGTCTATCTGAACCTCTAGGGTCTAAGCTGGAAAGCCTACTGTGTCGCTGCCCTGCAGTTCTTCACTGTTGCACCTTTGTCCTCAGGACAATGTCCAGGTCCTGTGGCCTATCTGTGGGACTCTCAAAGGCCTGCCTACCTTCCCCATCATCCCTTATCCTTACCTGCCAGCAACACCAGGTGACACACATCCCTGTCATCACCCCCCCCCCCTCTTCTTGCCTCTGCTCCTGCAGGCCCCTCTGCCTTCCACTCTCTCTTTGCCTGACTAATTCCTTCGCCTCTTTCAACATTCAGCTCGGGTTCTGTTTCCTCCAGAAGCCATCCCGGAACATCCCTCCCAGCAGCGGGGAAGCTCCCCTCCTGGTAGTCTGGGTGTCCCTCTCTTTTGCTGGCTCCCACTTGGTATTAGCATTGCTGTTGTTGTTAGTTGCCCTGGAATTGGCCACCGACTCATGGTTACCTATGCACAATGGAACAGAGTGCTCCCCAGTCCTGCACCATCCCATGATTGGTTACAGATCAGACCATTGTGATCCACAGGGTTTTCATTGGCTGATATGAGGAAGGAGATTGCCAGGCCTTTCTTCCTAGTCCATCTTAGTCTGAAAGCTCTGCTGAAACCCGTGGAGGCAACTCTCAAGCCTCGCCTGACAGATGGGTTGTGGCTGTGCATGAGAATTGGCCAAGAATCAAACCTGGGTCTGCTGCATGGACTAGAATTCTACCACTGAACCACCACTACCCCCTGATATTAACATTTTGAATCATGTATGGATATCTCCATCTATCCAGCAAGACCATGACTGAGGGCAAGGACAATGTTTCATTCATCCTTGCTGCACCCCCTGCCTTTTCCCCAGTACACGCGTAACCCAGAAGCTGGCGCACATTAGGTGCTCAGAAAGTGTTTGTTGTGATGATCCTGTATCACCTGTAAAAGGAAAGAAGACAGTCTTTGTTTAGTCAAAAGGAAAGCGTATGAGATTGAACTAAGGACATGAAACGAGAGTCAGGAAATGCCTTCGGTTTGAAGCAAGCTGTTGCTGTGAGAGGCCATTATCCAAGTTGCTCTTTGTTGAGCATATTACCACATCATCACCATACACCTGAGAGCGGTGTTATTGCCCCCTCGTATGGAGGAAGGACCTGAGACTTGGGAGGCAGAGTCACTTACCTGAGCTCCCACGGCACAGCTGGCCAAGTCAGGACCTTTGTCCACAAGCCACCAGCCTCTGCATTTGATCTTGGGGCATTTATGCCCAGCAGACCTTCTGGGCAACACTGGGACTCTGAGTGTCCTCCCCAGGATGAGGAGCCCGTCTCTGTCCCATTCCGGTGAGGCTCTCAGTGCAAGAAAGGCCTGACAATTTACTTCCCAGTATCAGCCAATGAAAACCGTATGGATCACAATGGTCTGATCCATAGCCAATCATGGAATGGTGCAGGAGTGGGTAGCGTTTTGTTCCATTGGTACGCCCACGCCTGTGTGTACCTGTTGGGGCGTGGTCCATTTTGAGTTAATTTCTAAGCAATTCTTCTTCCTAAAGTTTTAAAATTAGCCCAAGAAATGAAAAGCATCTTCACAAGCTAACTCAATCTATAAAGCGGAGAAGCTGATGGCCCACACCTAGGGACCACCTAGAGTTTTCAAATTCACCTGCCGGGTGCCACCTTGCAGTTGAGGGGTGGGGTACATATATTGGGCCCTGGGGATGCAGAGCCAGAGGCCGATGCCTCCATGAGAGTGCCAGGTGAATAGGGAGGGGTGCAAGGTGGTTCTCAGCCTTTCACACACTTCCTGTCTGTTGGTGCCTCCCACTAGCCCAAGAGTGCCTCCAGGGCAGACACAGAAGCTGATGAATCCTGTGCAGGTCAGCATTTGCGGGGCCCACTTTGATGCCTGCCACGCTCAGTGAGTGCTTGTGGAAAGAGACTTAATGCACAGGTGTGTGGTTGGGCACAGGCTGCATGCAGGAGTGCATGAGGGATGGGGCTGTCCCAGGCCACGTCACCTAGACGCTTTCTTGGCTTGCTGCTCTGGGCAGCTGAGAAGCCTGGTGAGCCTTCACATTCTGCAGTGGAGAGAGGTGCTGGCGCACCCTGCAGGACCACTTCAACCATCTTGTCCAGACACGAATGGGGGTAAGGGGTCTGGGAGGGGCTTTCAGGGAACCGTGGGAGCAGGTGAGGTGGGCGTCTGAGCAAGGGCTCTGGAGCCTGCGTCCATCCCAGCATGGCGAGTGCAGGGTTTAATCTAAATGTGTGACTTCACCAAGACACTGAGGGCTATGCCAGGAGGAAGTAGTTTCCCATGGGGTGGATTTGGAGTCCCTGGGTGGTGAAAATGGTTAACTTGCTTGGCTGCTAACTGAAAGACTGGAGGTTTGAGTCTACCCAGAGTCACCTTGGAAAAGCCACCTAGTGATCTACTTCTGAAAAATCAGCCACTGAAAACCCAGTGGAGCACAGTTCTACTCTAACACATGTGGGGTCGCCATGAGTTGGAGTTGACTTGATGGCAACTGTTATTTTTGGGGGTTGGTGAAAGAGTTAGTTCTGGAAGGAGAGTCTTAGATAGAGATGGGTGGTAAGGGTGTAGACAGTGCTGCCCAACTTCCTCCCATCAGGGCTCACCCTTTGGCCTCTGCTTCATCCAGGGCTGTGGCACCCGCCACCCCCAACCCCATGCTCTCTTCCAAGCCTGGAAGCCTGTGACTTCTCTGTTTGGCTCAGCCAAGGGGGACGTGAGCTTCCAAACCCTGTTCTGAATCTGCTGGGAAACATCAGTATGGGGGGTGAGAAGCAGAGATGAACACACTGGACTCAGAGCTGTGTGCCTTCCCCATGTTGTCTGAGAGTGTGTCTCCACGTCCAAGGGGCTGATTTGACCACAGCTCCTCCCCTGGACTCTCTGCTTTCCTTCTACAAGCTGTCCCCCTTGGCAGGCACCATATCGGTCGTTTCCTCCTGAGCATCCTTGACTCTCTGTGATGAAGTCCAAGAGGCTCCACCCCCACTTCCTCAGAACTTTCTGGGTCTTCTCATCTGACCTCACCTGAGCCACAGAGGAGCCCGCTGGCCAGCAGGAAGTGAGAGTGCTGCCAAGACCAGCTTGCCTCGGAACTTCCCGGGTGTTTGTCCCACTGGGAATGGGATTCAGCAGGGTCTCACTGAGGATGCTTCATGGCTGTTCCCAGATGTTGAGGATGACACTCTCAATTACAGAGGCACTCTCTGGTCCTGAGCAGCCTCCTGAAAGCTGGGGCCTACTTGTAATTATGCTCACATCTAGGCCACAGACACCTCGGCGGCCGTCACTGTCTGCAGGGGCAGTTGGCTGCAATCCTGGCCCAGTGAGCTGAGCTGCTCCAACTTACGAGCCCGTTTTACCTGCAGCCTCATTGGAAAAGCATAAGTACACGAACACACTCCACATTCTCGTCCCGCCTCCCCAGTCCTCCACAACCCGGCGCTCCCCAGCGGTCTGCACACCACTCACCTGCCAACCTCCCCACTGCCTTTCCAGGAAATTGTCAGATCAAATCAAACCAAAGGCTAGGGGCTGTGGACCAGAGTGGAGTTTCTGATTGTAGCTGTGGGACCAAGATGTGATGGGCAATGAGGTGGGGTAGGGTGGATGCAGAACAGCAAGACTGTGAGAAAGGGGCTGCCCCGCCTCCTGACTCTTGCTCACAGCATCCCACGTGCTGACTATGATGCCACCTACACAGTCATTAATACCCACATGGAGGTGGCACATTTCCCTTCTGGTTCTGTTTTAACTGGGGTTAGGCTATCTGCCTTCTTAGGAATGACGGTGGCCTTGGGTGATACCATCTGAGCAAGTGGCCTCTCCCGGTGCTCATCACAGAGCACGTTTTAATTAAGCCAGAGCACGTGGATGGTCTCAGAAGGTAGTCGCCTGCAGGAGCCTTCTCTCCCTTTATTGAAAGTGCTTACTTTCTTTAGGCAGGAAAGAACCCTCAAGGTGGGAACATTTGCCTCAGTCCATTGACCAGTGAAATCTACATTCTAAATTAAAATGTAGGATATATTTTACAATTAGGAATCAGAGAGGTGGTGAGCGCTTGGTTTCCCTTCAAGCAGTATATGTATATTCCGCCTGGGGGTGGCAGGGAGGATGCAGAATGGCTATTTGGGATCCTTAGTGTGGGGATGCTTTCTTTCTGCTGGTCTGCCAGCCTTCAGCCTTATGTGTTTTTCTGATCTGGGTCTGTATTAGGTTCCTTTCTGTCTAATTCTGACTTCATGAAGCTTCAAGTAAACATAGGAAGCAACAATGTCATGGAAACATGCTTGTTTTGACTTCAGCATCAAGTATCCCTGGGTCAGACCTTGCCTTTGCCACTTAGAAATTGGGTGACCTTGGTTATGTCACTTCCATACTCAGAGCCTCAGTTTCCTTATCTGTAATGGTCGTGATATTCCATACCTCTCAGGATTACAGAGAAAAGTTAGTGAAATAGTGCCTAACACCGTGCCTGGCACATAGTGGTGCTCATAAAAGAGAGCTCTCACCCCCTTCACAGTAAAGTCTGCAAGCAGAGCCTAGCATTGTGCAGGTGACTTATTGAGGGAATGTTTTCATGGGAAATGCTCAAGGTTTGAGGGATGCAGGATAGGGCAGGGGAAGAAGCTAGGCAAAGGTGGGCGTCCTGCTGAAATCTGGCCCCAGCCAAATCCCAAGGGGAGCCTGGAGCATGAATAACACCACAAAGTATCCCAACTTGAGTCAAGCAGGCTGGGCTTTTGTATGTCATATCAGCCTTGTGCATGGCTCATGTGAGATACAAAAGCCCAGCCTGTTAAGTGGTAGAATTCTCGCCTTCCATGTGGGAGACACAGTTCGATTCCTGGTTAGTGCACCTCATGCACAGCAACCGCTTATCTGTCATTGGAAGCTTGTGTGTTGCTATAATGCCGAACAGGTTTTAGCAGAGCTTCCAAACTAAGTTCTACTAGGAAGAAAGGCCTGTCAATCTACTGTAGAAAATTAGCCAGTGAAAACCCTGTGGGGCACAACAGTCGACTGACAAGGGATCATGTGGATGGCACAGCATGTCTTTCTGTTGTGCATGGGAGTGCCATGAGTCGACTGGATGGCAGCTAACAATAGGTTATCAGCCATGCGTTGGCTGCGTGCTAACCCTAGGGTTGGGTGTGCTCTCTCTGGCATTTTTGGGTGAGGCAGACCCTCCTGCTGAGGGCAAGTCTCAGGAGCCCACACTCACAGCAGCTGGGCAGTGGTAGGTGGTAAGAGGAATCTGGGTGGGGAACCGGCAGCATCTACTATATTCCCCTTGCCTGTTTTGAAACTTCTTATTCCAAGAGGTTTTTTAAAAAAAAATACTTTATTCTGTTGTTGGTAAAAATGTACACAACAAAACATGCTCCCATTCAACAATTGTTACACATAGAATTCAGTGACACTGGTTACATTCTTCACGTGTGTCAACATTCTCATTGTTTCTGTTCTAGTTGTTTCACTCCCGTTAACTTAGACTCACTGACCCCCAAACTTCTCACCTATGCTTTAGAGTAACTATTGTCTATCTGGTCTTTATATCTCATATAGATAATTTTTTTTAAAGAGCACGGTACTCAAGGTGACTCTTTTTTTTTTAACTTTTTTGATCAAAAAAAGTTTAAAGGTGACTTCAGGGGATAGTTTCACTTCAAGGTTTAAAGAGTATCTCAGGGCAGTAGTCTCAGGGATTCCTCCTGCTTCGATGGGTCCAGTAAGACTAGACTCTTTAATATTTGAAGTTCTGTTCCACATTTTTATCCCTTTCTATCAGGATCCATCCATGTGTCCCTGATCAGTGGTTTGGTAGTGGTAGCTGGGCACCATCTAGTTCTTCTGACCTCAAGGCAGAGGAGGCAGTGGTTCGTGGAGACAGTCTGGAGTAGTTCAATTCCTTCTGATTCTTGGGTTTCCTTCCTTCTCTTTTGCTCTAGACAAATAGAGACTAATAGTTGTGTCTTAGATGGCCACTTGTAAACTTTTAAGACCCCAGACACTACCCGCCAAACTAGGAGGTAGAACATAAACTATAAGAACTATATTATGCAAACTGACTGGGTTGTCCCATGAGACCATCGCCCTAAGTCTTCAAGAAAACTAATCTCGTGAGGTGATTGGTTATGTCTAAGTAATATTAGCATCTTTAGCCTCTTTTAATTTTATTATTATTTTTGGTTGCTGTTGTTATTGTAAAACTATGAGTAACAACATTGCCAATTAATCCTTTTCTTGTGTACATCTTAGTGACATCAGTTACATTAGGCTGTGCCAGCTTCACTAACATTCAGTGCCAGCTTTCCCATCACCATAAACAAAAGGTGACTACTGCCTAGAGAATGATCCCCCCTTCCCCCAGCCCTGGTAACTACCAATGAACACTGGTCTCTGTATATTTACCTCTTCTTGTTATTTCACAAGAGAGAAATCATGCCATGTTTGTCCTTTTGTGATTGACTTATTTTGCTCAGGGTAACGTCCTCCAGGTTCATCTACGTTGCAAGATGATTTGGGAACTCATTTTTCTTTATGGCTGAGTAATATTCCATAGTATGTATGTACCACATTTTGTTTATCCATTCTTCTGTTGATAGACACTTAGGTTGTTTCCATCTTTTTGCTATTGTGCATAGTGCTTCAATGAACATAGGTGTGCATATGTCTGTTCATGTCACTTCTATTAGATCACTAGGGTATATACCTAGGAGTGGAATTTCTGGGTCATATGGTAGTTCAGTTTTTAATGTTTTGAGGAATCACCACACTGTTTTCCACAGCAGTTGTACCCTTTTACATTCCCACCAGCAATGGATAAGAGATCCAGTCTCTCCATAACCTCACCAGTACTTGTTATTTTCTGTTGTTTTTTTTAAATCTTTGCCATTCTAGAAGAGGTGAGGTGGTATCTCATTGTAATTTTGATTTGCATCTCTCTAATGGCTAATGACAGTGAGAAACTTTTCATGTGTTCATTGGCCACTTTAATATCTTCTTTGGTGAAGTGTCTGTTCATGTCTTTTGCTCATTTTTGACTGGGTTATTTGTCTTTTTCTTGTTAATATGTAGAAGTTTTATATATATATTTTAGATATCAGACTCTTATTGGTTATATGGTTCTTGAATATTTTTTCCCAGTCTGTAGGGTGTCTCTTTACTCTTTTGACAAAGTCCTTTGATGAGCATAAATATTTAATTTTTATGAGGTCTCAATTATCTATTTGTCTTCTGTTTCTTGTGCATTTTTTTTGTATTTGATAGTCTATCCTTAAAAAAATTAGGTCCCATAGCTTCACCCCTATATTTTCTTCCAAGAACTTTATGGTTTTAGGTTTAACATTTAGGTCCTTGATGCATTTTAAATTAGTTTTTGTGTATAGTGTGAGTTATAAATCTTGCTTCATTTTCTACATGTGGTAATCCATTTTTCCCAGCATCATTTGTTGAAGAGACTGTTCTTTCCCCGTTGAATGGATTTGGCCCCCTTGTTGAAAATCAATTGACCATTGATGCCTGGGTTTATTTCTGGGCTCTCAATTCTATTCTGTAGGTCTATGTGTCTGTCATTGAACCAGAGCCAGGATACTTTGATTACTGTAGCTGTATAGTATATTTTGAAATCTGAAAGTGTGAGGCTTCCGACTATGTTGTTCTTCAGAATTCCTTTGGCTATTCGTGGCCTTTTGCCTTTCCATATATAATTGAGGATTAGCTTTTCTATTTCTGTAAAAAATATTGGAATTTTGATTGGGATTGTGTTGAGTCTGTGTATTGCTTTGGGTAGTATTGACATTTTTACAATAATAAATCTTCCAATTAATGGGTGTGGGAAGCCTTTATTTGGTTTTCTTTAAGTCTCTTGCAGCTGTGTTTTATAGTGTTCATTGTAGAAGTCCTTTATCTCTCTGGATAGGTTTATTTTTATTTTATTTTTTTAGGTGCTATTGTAAATGGAATTATTTCCTTGATTTCTTTTTTCAGATTTCTCCTTGCTGGTGTATAGAAACCCAACTAATTTTTGAGTGTTGCTCTTGTGACCTGAAACGTTGCTGAATTCTTCTATTAGTTTTAGCAGCTTTCTTGTAATATCTTTAGGATTTCTTGTATATGGATCATGTTCTCTGCAGAGATAGGTTTTCTTTTCCAATTTTGATTCATTTTCTTTCTTTTTCTTGCCTTATTGGTCTGGCTAGGACTTCCAATGCAACGTTGAATAGAAATGGGGAAGTAGGCATCCTTGTCTTGTTTCCATTCTCAAGGGGGAGGATCTCAGTCTTTCTCTCCATTGTGTATAATGTTGGCTGTTTGTTTTCCATAGATATCCTTAATTATGTTGAAGATCTTCCCTTCTATTCCTATTTTGCTGAGAATTTTTATAAGAAAAGGGTATTGGATTTTACCAAATAACCATTTCCGCATCAATTGAGATAATTATGTGGCTCTTTTCCTTTGTTCTATTGATGTGGTGTTTTACGTTGATAGATTTTCTAATGTTGAGCCATCCTCGAATTCCAGGAATAAATCCCCCTTGGTCATGATGTATAATTCTTTTAGTACGTTGTTGGATTCTGTTTGCTAGTACTTTGTTGATAATTTTCACATTTATGTTCATGAGGGATATTGGTCTGTAGTTTTCTTTTCTTGTGGTGTTTTTGTCTGATTTAAGAATCAGAGTAATGCTGCCTTCATAGAATGAATTAGAAACAGTTCCTTCCTCTTCTATATTTTGGAAGAGTTTGAGCAGGATTGTGTCAGTTCTACTTTGAATGTTTGGTAAAATTGCCCATTGAAGCCATCTGGTCTCGGACTTTTTCTTTTGGTTTTAAATTTTACTTTTATTCTCTTTTTTAATTGTACTTTAGATGAAGGTTTACAGAGCAAACCAGTTTCTCATTAAACAATTAATACACGTATTGTTTCGTGACATTGATTGCCAACCCCAGGACATGCCAACACTCTCCCCTTCTAGACCTTGGGTTCCTCATTACCAGCTTTCCTGTCCCTTCCTGCCTTCTCATCCTTGCCCCTGGGCTAGTGTACCCATGTAATCTCATTTTGTTTTATGGGCCTGTCTAATCTTTGGCTGAAGGGTGAACGGCAGGATTGACTTCAGTACTGAGTTAAAAGGGAGTCTAGGGGCCATACTCTCGGGATTTCTCCAGTCTCTGTCAGACCAGTGAGTCTGGTCTTTTTTTGTGAGTTAGAATTTTGTTCTACAATTTTCTCCAGCTCTGTCTGGGACCCTCTGTTGTGATCCCTGTTAGAGAAGTCAGTGGTGGTAGCTGACCATCTTGTTGTGTTGGCTCAGTCTGTTGGAGGCTGTGGCAATCTCATCTAGGACTTTTTGTTGTTGGGAAGTTTTTGATTACTAATTCAGTCTTTTCTTTAGTTGTAGGTTTGTTGAGATTTTCTACCTCTTTTTTGTGTTAGTTTAGGTATGTTATGTGCTTCTAAGGATTTGTCCATTTCTGTTTTTTGGAGTACAGTTTTTCATAATATTTTATTATCATTTTTATTTCTGTTGGATCTGTTGTAATGTCTCCTTTTCTTTCCTTATTTTGCTTATTTTCATTCTTTCATTTTTTTTCCTTTGTTAATCTAGCTAGAGGTTAGTCAATTTTATTGATCTTCTCAAAGAACCAGCTTTTGGATTTGTTGATTCTATTGTTTTTTCTATTCTCTAGTTCGTTTATTTCTGCTCTGTTTTTTATTATTCCCTTCTTTCTAGTAGTCCTAGGTTTAGTTTGTTCTTTTTCTAGTTCCTTGTTGTAGAGTTAGACTGTTGATTTGGGATCCTTCTTTTTTTTATGTAGGCATTTATTGCTATCAATTTCTCACTAGTGACTGCCTTCACTGCATCCCATAGGTTTTCATATGTTGTTTTCATTTTCATATTAGTTCCAAGCGTTTTTAAAATTTCATTCTTGATTTCATCTTTCAGCCAATAGTTGTTTACCAGTGTGTTGTTTTGTTCCCACATAGTTGTTTGTTTTTCATTCTTTTTTGTATTATTAATTTCTAGTTTTGTTCTTAGAGAAGGCACTTTATATTGTTTAAGTCATTTTAAATTTGTTGAGGTTTGTCATTGCCTAGCATATGGTCTATCCTGGAGAATGTTCCATGTGCACTAGAGAGAGTATTGTTCTGACAAGCGAAGAGTTCAATTTGTCTGCTAGATCTAATTAGTTTATGGTGTTGTTCAAGTCTTCTATTTCTTTACTGATCTTCTTTGTAGAAGTTCTGCCCATGTTGTTAAGGATATATTGAAGTCTCCAGCTATTATTATAGAATCGTTTATAACATCTTTCAGTTTTATCAGTATTTGCTTTGTGCATTTTGGTACATTGCTGTTGAGTGCATATATATTTATGATTGTAATTTTTCTTGATGAATTGTCCTTTTTATTAATATATAATGTCCTTCTTCATCTCTTATAGTGGATTTTGATTTAAAGTCCATTTTGTCTGATATCAATAAGGCCATCTCTACTCTCCTCTGGTTACTGTTTGAATGGAACATCTTTTTTCTCTCCCTCATTTTCAATCTGTTTGTTTCTTTGGGCCTAAGATGTTTCTCTTGTAGACAGCATATGAATGGATCATGTTTTCTTATCCAGTCTGCCATTCTCTGCCTTTTGACTGGAGCATTTAATCCACTGACGTTCAGGGTAGTTATTGATAGAGGAGGATTTACTTATGCCATTTTATTGTTTGTTGTTTTGTGAGGTTTCTGTGGGTTTTTTTTGTTTCTGTTTGTTTCTCTTTTCCCCCAGTACTGAGTTCTTTTTATCTATAGGGTTTGTCTCTCTTTTATTATTCTTTTTTTTGTAGGCATTGAACTATTTTGTTTTTCTTCTCTATTTCAGCAAATGATTTTGATATCTACTTTCTTTGTAGTTACCATTAGGATTATGTTTAATATCTTACAATTAAAGCTACCTGTTGTGTCTTGATACCAATATGACTTCCTTAACATATAAAAAAGTCTTTATCTATCCCAGTCCTTACTCCTTTATTTTGGATGTTATTATCAATTTCTTCTTTATATCTTGACTTCCCTGTAATCCTAGTTTAAATTTGTTTTATTGTTATATGTAATTTGTTATTATTATCTCTCTTTTTTCCTCTCCCTGCAATTTTGTCATTATAGAGTATGAAGGACCACTTACTGTGTTTACCAGCGGGCCTTTACTATACGTATCACTCCAAATTGTTTTCTGGTGTTGATTTTCTTTCTGTAAGACTTCCTTTAGTATATCTTATAGATCTGGTCTGATGATTTATCTGTGAATGTCCTAATTTTGTCCTTGTTTTTGAAGGATAATTTTTCTGAGTATATTATTTTTAATTGACAGTTCTTTTCTTTCAGTACTTCGGATATGTCTTCCCATTGTCTTCTTGCCTGCATGGTTTCTGGCAAGAAATCAGCACTTAATTTTATTGCAACCCTTTTGTATGTGTGATATTTTGCTTTTCTCGTGCTTCTTTCAACATTTCTTTCCTTGTCCTTGGTTCTGGAGAGTTGGATTATGGTATGTCTCAGTGTGCTTCTCTTGGAGTTTATTCTGTATGGAGTTCATTGAGCTCCTTGGTTGGAATATTTTTTGTCTTCCATTATATTAAGGAAGTTTTCTGCCATTATTTCTTCAAAAATTCTTTCCTGACCTTTTTTCTCATCTTCTTCTGGAACTCCCATAATGCATGTATTGTTCCTCTTCATGGTGTCCCACATATCCCATAGGCTTTGTCCATTTTTCTTCATTCTTTTTTCTAATTGCTTTTACATTGAGTGATCTCAAAGGTCTTGTCTTATATTTCACTGATCCTTCCTTCTATTGCTTTGATTCTATTTCTCTGTTCTTCCATGAAATTTTTTATTCATGTTATTTTATTAAGTGCCAGAATTTCTAATTGTTTCTTTTTTAATTTTTCTCTTTGTTGAATTTCTTGTTTTGTTCTTGTATTGTTTTCCTAAATTCTCATAATTTTTTCCCCATGTTTTCCTTTATCCATTTGAGGAAACTTCATACTAATGCTTTGAAGTCTTTGTCAGGTAGTTCTGTTATCTGTCCTTCCTCAAAGGCTCTTTCTGTCCCTTTTTTTGCGGTATTTTCTTGAAGCATCCTTTCCTGTCTCTTCATATGGTTTGTAATTTTCTGTTGTCTTTGAGATATTAAAGGTTTTTTTTTCCATTTTTTTGCTTTTACGAATAAGGAGCTTAGTTTCTTCCCTTTCTCTTCGAGTTGCTTCCTTCCTTGGTATTATTTTATTATTATTTTGTATTATTGAAGGATTGTGATGGTTAATGCTATGTATCAACTTGGTTAGGCCATGATTCTAAGTATTACACAGTTATCCTCCATTTTGTGATATAACATAATCACCTCCATGATGTGATCTGATAATCAGTTGTAAAGCGGAGTTTCCCAGGGGATGTGGCCTACATGCAATATATATGGACGTTCTGGCAAAGCTCGCTTCCCCACAACCCTATGCTCCGTGAGTCTAGGTGTCTTAGTTCCAAAGGGAGGAATGTTCCCACCTGGAGACACAACACTGATTCCATTGAATTGGAAGCTAATGCCACCTGGCCACTTTGGGCTCCTCATGCCTTCGGATCAACAGGCAAAGAAGGGAGTTACTGTATTGACTGATGTGATTGATCCTGATTACCAAGGGGAAATTGGATTGACATTACATAATGGAGGTAAAGAAGACTATGTCTGGGCTACAGGAGATCCCTTAGGGCATCTCTTAGTATTAACATGCCCAGTAATTAAAGCCTGGAAAACTACAGCAACCCAATTCTGACATGACTACTAATGGCCCAGACCCTTCAGGAATGAAAATTTGAATCACCCCACCAGGCCAAGTACCACTACCAGCTGAGGTACCTGCTGAGGGTAGAGGGAATACGGAATGGGTGGCAGAAGAAGGTAGTCCTAAATACCAGTTATAGCTATACAACCAGTTATAGAAATGAGAACTGTAATTGTTAGAGTATTTCTTTCTTGTTTTATTATACATATATGTGTGTGTGTATATGTCTGTATGTATATACATATGTATATGTATGTATGTGTGTATATATGCGTATATATATAGATATAGCCAGTATTTTTGTTTTCTTCCCTTCCTTATCCCATCACTTCTGAAATATAAGATGTAAATGGGGCTAGTGCATTTTCAGTTGTATGTATGTTAGTTGTGTCATGTTAAGCACAAGTAAAACTTTATAATTGCCTTTATTTAGAGATTGTGTATGGTTTAAGGAGATGTGTACAGGTGTCAAGTTGACAAGGGGTGGACTGTGATAGTTAATGTTACGTGTTAACTTGGCTAAGCCATGATTCTCAGTATTATGTAATTATCCTCCATTATGTCCTATAATGTAATCACTTCTATGATGTGATCTGATATGATCAGCCAGTCATTGTAAGGATAGTTTCCCCAGGGGTGTGGCCTGCATCCAATATATGTCTGGACGTTCTGGCAAAGCTCGCTTGCTTGCTCTGGATCCTGTTTCTGGCTCGTCATCCTCTGACCCCAAGTTCTTGGGACTTGAGCCAGCAACCTGTTACCTGACTTGCTGACTTTGGGATTCACCAGGCTCCTCAACCTGTGAGCTAGCAGCCTGCTGTCTGATCTGCCAGTTCTGGGTTCATCAGCCCCATGCGTCAGGAGAAGACTCCAGCCAAAGCCTGACCCACTGACTTCAGGACATGCCAGCCTCCACAACAGTGTGAGCCATTTCCTTGAGATAAATCTCTCTCTTTAGTCACTGTTTTTGCTTTCCTAGAGAACTCAGCCTAAGACAAGGGTGTGCATCTTCAGACTACTGGTTGGCTGGGTGTGGTTTCTCCTCACAGGTGAGTGTGGTGGGTCGGGCTCTCACAGGGGCCCTATGGAATTGGAAATGTGAGTCCTCCTGCCACAGGTTCATGGAGGTGAGGAGGTATCATCCTTCCCTGTGATGAGGGATGGGGGGGCGTGGACCCTCCTCTCAGTTGCAGCCGAGTGGCGCAGTCCAGGTTGCAGGGCAGACCCTCTGAGTGATCACAGGCGTGCAGTGAGGGATGGGGAATGTGTGGCAGGCCCTCTGAGAAGTCTTGGTACCAGGGGCAGTGGCAGACCCTCCAATGAGGCTGAGACCAGATAGAGTGACCGCAGGGGGTGTGGCAGGCCCTCCCTGCAGGTACAGTTGGGTGGTATGGCCCCAGCAGGCTGGCCCAGGCCCTCTGAATGGGCCCAGCTCAGCCGCAGTGGAGGAGGCAAGATAGACTCTCTGTGCAGGTGCAGTTGGGCAGCTATGGCCTGGTGGTGGCTCTGAGGACCTTAGCGCTGTATGGTGTTGGCTCTGGTGGAGGAAGTGGAGCTCCATCTGGGCTTCACTGGTCTGTTATGGGGGGCATCTGGCTACTTCCTGTGGGTTGCCTGGGATATGTGTGTCCTCGTTGTGATTAATGGATGGGTCCCACTCCTACTGCGTGGTTAGATTTTGATTCCTGGCTTCCTCTCTGCCCTGCTCTCACTCGAGACACAGATGCTCATGCCAGCAATCCTGTACTTTCCTTGTGCCCCACTCTGCCTGAGCACTCTCTGCCTGTCCTGTCTCCTTCCCTGAGGCTCTTCCAGTCTAGCCTGCAGCAGTCTACCCTGGCAGTATTTCCTGTGATTCCCTGCTGTCGCTACTGTGCTGCTTCTGTGCGTCACTCTCTCTCAGGCATGCCCAGTCCTGGCATGTAGCTGCCCACCTTGTTGTTCTCTTCCAGGGCTGCCTGCACAGAATCTGTCCCAGGCTGGTTACGTTGACGCTCCCTCCTTGGGCTCCTCGCTCAGGGTTGCCGCCTGCGGTCATATCAAAATGGCCACGCTGTGCCAGGCTGTCAGATATGGTGTGGACGATCCACAAATCTGTTCTCCTGCTGATCTTGTTTTATTTCTCCTCTGATTTGATATCCAGTCTGTTTCTTCAACAGTTCATTTGTTGCTCAGGGTTCTGAGGTTGCTGTCTGTGTTGGTTCTTGCTCCTTATCTTGTGTTGTTGTTGCAGGGGGACATTACAGAGTGTTCTCCTAAGCCACCATTGTTTCCCAGCCCCCCCAAGAGTTTTGTACAGTAAAACCTGCAAAATATGGAACTTTTGTAAGGCAGAAACCTGTCAGAGAAGGAAAACTCAAATATTTTCCACTAAAAGGAGCAATAGAGAAGTGGAAAGACTACATCATGTCAAAGACAGAAAACTTATGAGGCCCAGAAAAACCGGGCAGTGCCGTCGAGTTCTGGCTCTCACAGGTTTCACTGTATAAACTACAAATGTAAGTATGTTCAAGCAAGCTTTAACTCTATTCCTGAGTAATCGACACTTGACAGGTTGTCTGGGGAGTGAAGGATGCTGGTGTGCTTTGCTGGCCTTTTGGGGTAAGGCTGAGGAAGCGCTCCCTGCTCACACTTACCTTTGGTGCCACACTTCAGGCTGGACTTGATGGCCTCCGCTAGCTGTGGAAAAACTGACCCGCCAGGCAGCTCCCAGGCCCTGGAGATGTGTCCTGCTGCTGACTCTCTGTCTGCAGGTGTAATTGGCCAGCCTGCTTGTGCATGTAGAGCAGCGCTGAGCTGCTGGAGCCGCCTCTAATCAGCATTTGCTAAGGTTTATTAACACCTTATCAGCTCCTGGATGGCTCGGTGTACACTCTCCTCACTGTCATTCTCTCAATCCAGGAAGTCTGAAAACACCATCCTGTGTGCCTCATTAACTGTTCAAAGCTCACATGGTTTGAGGGCCCCGGGGGGTTGTAGGGGGATCCCACAGCTCTACGGGATATTAAAGGAGGGGTAATTGATAGGTTATTCCTACCCAGAGACTCTGCGGCACCAGGCTGTGCCTACCCTGTGTGAGAGCAGCCACAGAAAGTCTGGGTCCTGCTAGCTCCTGGGGAATGCTGGTGCCGGGGGCAGCCCTCGGCTGGGGTCCAGTCCATGGCTTAGGATACTTGCCTTCTGTGCCCATCGGCACTCTGTACTCTGCCAAAGTGCATTTCCTTCCAAGGACAGGAAGGAGCAGACTTAAGTCACACCAACTTGGGTTTGTCACCAGCCTTGCCACTTCTGAGCTGTGTGAACTTACTCAAGTGCATTCCTCAGTCCCCTCATCTGGAAAATGGGCATAAATGCCCCTTTCAGCGGTGATAACTGCAAACCCCCTGGCACAATCTGTCGTAAAGTTCTGGATGTGTATTAGCGGTTCAGCTGTTAGTAACGATTTCTGTTGTTGCTTTTATTGCCGCTGTCCTCAGCTTGGGTTTTTACTTTGGGAGATGTGCACTCCTCTGGCCATGTCCTTGGATCGGAGCACCCAGGAAGGAACATCTCTGAATTACTCTCTCTAGGAAGGGGTTGGGGACGTGATGTATAAGTTTTCTTCTGAATCTTACCTTTACTCAACTTAGTTTCCTGCTGTGTGTGGGAAATTGCACCACCTTAGTACCTCTTTCCCCCTCCTTTATCTGTCTTTTCAGAGTGTTCTGTCAATTAGAAAATGCTTGTCAGTTAAGTGACTATTCAGGAAAACAGCCTACATGACTTCTCCAGCACTTGAAGAATTTAAAATAATGGAAAAGGATTAACTTGCAGGGGAAGGCATTGCTAGGAAGGAGGGCTGCTATTCAGAACTGCCTCCTAGTCTGTATGGTTTCATTAATAACACCTTTCACTCTGTAGCCCCTTGCATCTAGAAGGATCTTGAGTGATTAACAGATGCTGTGAATAGGAATTACTTCATCTTCTGCTGAAAAATTGCTTCTGCTCGAGCAGCAAGCGTTTGCTTCCAACCATTCTTGTTGTGGCATAGCAAGGCTGGGGCCCCTTCCTGGCCACTCTTTTTCCTTTGGATTAGTGGGACATAAATAATCGCCACCAGATTCAGTTTAGTTCTGTGGAAGTGGCTGAGGTTAATAAGGGCCTGGCCCTGTGTTGGGCACTGGGGAAGGAGGAATGAGAAATAGCCCCTTCCCCAAAGGATTGATCTCTCTGGGCTAGAAAGTAGTGGGGCAGGTGAACAGCACCTGCCAACACCAGGGGAGTGCCTGCAGCAGAAGGGCCATGCCCTGTGTCACATGGTGGCCTGGCCTGAGCTTTGTGGGACTGGAGAATAGGAGGAGGAGGAGGCAGGGGTGGGAGGGGCTTGCTCATGGGCCGAAGGACCCAGCAGACTCCTCGGTACAAAGCAGTGGTTCTCAGACGGGAGCAGCATCAGGACCACCTCGAGGGCTTGCTACAACACAGGTTGCAGGTCTCCTCCCCTAGAATGTCTGTCTGACTCAGTAGTTCTAGGATGGGTGAGCATCTGCATTTCTAACAAGTTCCTAGGTCCTGCTGGTGCTGCTGGTCCAAGGGCCACACTTTGAGACCCCCTGCGCTAGAGGATGGAAGGCAAGACGTGCACTCTCAGATGTTTGCAGAGGTCAGTGTGGTGGGGGAGGATGGGGTCCACGCCGGCGGGAAAGCAGAAACCCCATGAGATGGGAACAGCTGCTATTCGGCAACAGCCTAGGGTGCCATGTGGGAATGTGGGATGGGTGTTACTAGTCTTCTGCTTTTTTCTGGCAAGACTGGGAATCTCAAATTTTTTTATATAAAATTTTTTTACAATTCAATAGGGGTCTGAGAAGACACATTTGCAGGCTGCGTGTGGATAGTAAGATTTGAGTTTGTGACCTTTCTTTTTTTTTTTTTTTAATTGTACTTTAGGTGAAGGCTTACAGAACAAATAGTTTCTCATGAAACAGTAGTACACATATTGTTTTATGACATTGGTTAACAACCCCACAACATGTCAACCCTCTCCCTTCTCGGCCTTTTTTTTTTTTTGGTGGAAATATACATAGCCAATGATACACCGTTTCAAAAATTTCTACATGCACAGTTCAGTGACATCAACTACATTCTTCCAATTGTGCTGCTATTCTCACTTTAGATGAAGGCTTACAGAACAAAGTAGTTTCTCATTTAACAGTTAGTACACATGTTGCCCTGTGACAATGGTTAACAACCTCACCACACATCAACACGATCCTTAGTCAACCTTGGGTTCCCTATCAGTAGCTTTCCTGTCTGCTTCTGCCTTCTAGTCCTTGTCCCTGGACTGCTGTGCTTCATTTGGTTTTACAGGGCTGTCCACTCCCTGGCTGAACAGCGAACCTCGGAAATGACTTCACTACTGAGCTAAAAGGGTGTCTGCAGGCCGTAGTCTCGGGATTTCTCCAGTCTCCTTTAGGCCAGTAAATCTGGTCTTTTTTTTGTGAGTTCGAATTTTGTTCTACATCCTTCTCCAGCTCTGTCCAGAACCCTCTGTTGTGATCCTGGTCAGAGCAGTCAGTCCAGGCACCATCTAGCTGTACTGGACTCAGTCTGGTGGAGGCCTTGGTAGCTGTGGTCCATTAGTCCTTTGGACTAATCTTTTCCTTGTATCCTGTTCTCTTCATTCTCCCTTGCTCCTGAAGGGATGAGACCAGTGGAGTATCTTAGAGGGCTGCTCACAGGCTTTTAAGACCCCAGATGCTACTCACCAAGGTAGAATGTAGAACATTGTCTTTATAAACTGTGTTATGCCAACTGAGCTAGATGTTCCCCGAGACCATGGTGTGACCTTTCTTTCAAGGAATGGATAGAGTTTGCCAGGGGGCCTGGACAGGGAAGGACTTCTCTCGCAAAAGGAATCACATGTGTAAAAGCCCAGAAACATAAAACAATTTGAGTGGGAAGTGCATGTCCTGCCGCCTCTCTGGGGCATAGAGTGGATGTTGGAGAGGGGAGAGATGGAGCTGGAGGTGAAGGCAGGAGGAGGCAGGGAAGAACTTATGGGGCTTGGGAAGGTTTAGATTTGATCTCTGACCCCAGCTTAGCTGGCTTGTCCTGCTGGCCTGAGTTCCTGTGTTTCTCCTGATAGAGAAAGGTGTGTGATACCCACTGCAGCTTCCCGGTGGGCACTTACCGACTGAGGGAGCCCCACCACAGTTCTCATGCCTTCCACGTTTCATTAGGCCTGCCCATTAAGGCCGGACTCTCCTCAGGAGAGGGCCCGTGTCCTTGCCTCCTCAGGAGAGACGTGGGGACCTTCCTTCCCCTGCACACTTCATGCCCAGTATCTTGTCCCCAGAAGATCTTTGGGCTCAGACACACCTAGGCTGGAGTCACTCATGCACCACTTGCTAAGTGCATTGGGCAAGCTGTTCAAAGTCACAGGCTCTGTTTCACACTGATAAAATGGGGGAAAATCGTTGTGAACATTAATGAAATTATTTTTAATGTAAATATGCCAAAAGATTGTTTTCTAAGCCATGTGCTTAAAAAAAAGTACATTATATAGTAGAAAGATATAAAGATATAAGTAGACATAAATTATATATATGCCTGTATATAATGTTATAATATAAATATACTATAAATAGAATTTATAATAAATGGAATTTAAAATAAAATTTGTAAGTAAAATTTATTTGACAAATAATATATATAATTTTATATTCTATTAAGATATAATTTTAAATATAAAATAAAATAACATTAGATTTATATTAATCATCTTCCCACTGCCTAGAAATAAACATCATTAATGTTTTGGTATATATTCTTCTAGACCAGGGGTTGGCAAACTTTCTCTTAAAGGGCCAGATAGAAACTATTTTTGGTTTTGTTACATAGTCTCTGTTGCAACCACTCTGCTCTGCCGTTGTAGCCTGAAAGCAGCCACAGACAGTATGTAAATGAATGGGCATGGCTGGGCTGTAATAAAACTTCATCTATAAAAGCAGGTCTGAGGGTGTCCGTTTGCTGACCCCTGCTCTTTAGTCTATGCAAAGATATGTGTATATCATATATCTTAGAAACATGTAATCATTTTTCTTTTTTAACCTGACTTCGCTTCATCATACATTGTGGAAGTCTTTCACATCAATATATATTCATTTATACTTTCATTTCCAAGAGCTACAAAATACTCCATTGAGTACATGTACCATAATTCATTTAAACAATTGACTGTTGTGGGTACTTTTCCTATTCATGTCTTTTAAAAAATGATACTGAGGATAAGATATATTATTGCCCCTTTGTACACATGTCCAGTTTTGAAATAACCTCTTTAGATTCTGGGTGCTGTAGGTATTCAGGAAGCATCAGCTGCTCTCTTTGGTCTCTCTCTCAGGTCTGCTTCTGGAGTTTCACGTCAGCCTCTGTGTGTCCCCTGCTGAGCTCACCATGGGCCCCACTGAAGGTCATGGGTTCCCTGAGGACCTGTGGGTTCTAGCTGAATTTCCTGTCTCCGTCCTTCTGTGTAGTCACGTGCACTTATGATTTCCGCATGTTGACTACAGTCTTTATTTCTCTGGGGCTTTTGAAGGGTCCGTTCCAGTGCAGTTGCCTCACTTTTCCTGCTCTGACAAGGCTGATGACATTGCTGTCCTCATTACTGAAGAGCCATGGTCCCCTGCGTGGGTGGAATGGAGGGACTGCAGTCCCTGCCTCTTCTTGGGCTGGGTGTCTGACAGCCTTTGGCACTGGTCTCCTGTCCTCATCCCAGCTCACCCAAGTCCCTGGCAAGACCCACCTACCATCTGGGGACCTCTGAGAGGCTCAAGGGGGAGGGGAATGATTGGGTCAACCTTTCCCCACCAAACAAAGGGGAAGGGGAGCTTTGGGAACCAAAGGGGAGGCATTTCATGGCACTAGGGCCACAGGACCAAGGCCAGACCAGACCTGAGGACCTGCCCGTGCTGGCCTGTGCTGGGCATGGGGTTGCACAGATGTGGAAGCCATGGCTTCCACCCTCAAGGAACTTATAGTCTGGAAGGGAAGGTGACATGTATATGTTTGACAGGATATGAATGAAGCTTGATGACGGGAATAAAAACTACTGGTTTGGGAGCACATATGCCCAGCAGATGCTGTGCCAGGTACTCACATGCATAAATCGATCTCTTCTCAACAGTTCTTGAGGTCAGTGTTTGTCTTAGGGCAAGTTTTCCAGCAGCAGACCTTGACATGAGGATTCAGGTACAAGTGATTGCCTAAGGAAGTGTTCTCAGGGGAGACTGGTGAGGGAGAGGGAGCAGGACAGGGAAGGCAAGGAAGCCCAGCAAGGTCAGGATCTCATGATAATCAGCTAGACCCTGCCAGGGAGCGGGGGTGGGGGGGAGGGATTGGGGGGTGGAGGAAGGAGATGGGTGTGGGGGCCTCTGCAGAGTAAGTTATACCTTACAATTGTGTGTGTGTGTGTGTGTGTGTTTCTCAGGACAGAGAGACTCCAGTAGCTAGAGCCACTGAGCAAGCCATGGCCCATGGCCCTGCAGGGGTGGAGCTTACCAACACCCCGGGGGCATCTGGCACAGTCAGGTGACATGGCCTGTAAACCTGGCTGTGCCCTTTGTGTCTGTGTCCTTGAGCCCATTGTCCTCCAAGGCCTCTCAGGATCGAATCCCTCTTTAAAAAAATGGGGCTACGTTACCTCCAAGTTGGGGTGTGTAACGGGGGCTCTGCCTGGCAGGGCCAGATTGTTCTGGTGGGTAGAATTGGGTGAGCTTCCCACTCTGTCCCTAACAGCTAGTTCCCATAAATGCTGGAATGCAGAACAACTCTTCATATAGAGTGCTTTTTGCATTTTCCCAGTGGGGGATCAACTTGAAGTTTAACACATACACTCTTAGAAAGGTAGATGAGCGAGTCAGATGACTTTGTAGCATTTGATTTATTAATTTAGTTACACGTACATATTTAAGCTTACATGTTATATAAAATATTGTTAATTTAGAAATATTGTGTTTTCTTCCTCTCACATTTTAGGGAGCGAATTATTCAAAGCCTTCCCATGCCTCTTTAACAGCTATCGTTGTGTGAGATCCAGCACTTTTTGGATCTGTGTAAAATGCTGTCACTGGAGATTTCATCCCAAACCACCTCTACTCATTTGTATAATGTTGGGAGACGTCTTAGTCATCCAGTGCTGCTGTAACAGAAATACCACAATTGTATGGCTTTAACAAGGAGAAATTTTTTTCTCACAGTCTAGTAGGCTACAAGTCCAAATTCCAGGCATCAGCTCCAAGGGAAGGCTTTATCTCTCTGTTGGAAGGAAGGTTGTTGTGATGCATCAGTCTTCCCTTAGTCTGGGAGCAACTCAGCACAGGAACCTCAGGTCCAAAGGATGCGCTCTGCTTCTGGCACTGCTTTCTTGGTGGTATGAGGTTTCCATGTCTCTCTGCTCACTTCTCTCTTTTGTATCTCAAAAGAGATTGGCTTTAGACACTATCTAATCTTGTAGACCTCATCAATATAACTGCCGCTAAGCCATTTTATTACATGGTAGTGATAGCATTTACAACACATAGGGAAATCACATCAGATGACTAAACAGTAGACAATCATTCAATACTGGGAATCAAGCCAAGTTGACAGATATTTTTGGGGGACACAATTCAGTCCATGACAGAGAGGTCGGGTTTTTTTTGGTGTGTTTGTTTTGTTTTTACCCCATTTGTTCTGTGGGTGTGTATTCATGATCTCCACAATGTAACTACTTCTGGGATGTTTTTAAAAGTGATTTCTAAAAGGCTTGTTTAGAGCAACATCCCAACTTGTAGTTCTGAGGTTATACCTAGGAATATTCATTAAATAGGAGTTAAATATCTCTGCCTCCTTTTAAAATGATTCCATCAGGCAACTTCTGTAAGCATCTAAAACTAGCATTGATTGAGGTCATTTCAGGCTAATGTCTTTTCCCCAAATGGTTCTTTGTTGGCTAAAATAAAGAAAATGAGAGAACTGCCCTTTAGCAGGAGAGAGTTTGTCAAGAATTTGAATATACGCTCACTCTTAATTGAGGAATGATTTTGTAAAAAGTTACCCTTGCCCTTTTCTTGGCCATAGAGAGTGCTAGTAACTGCACAGATATTTGTTGGATTGAATGACTAAATTTAGATTTCATGAGTACCTTCTTAAAGCAGGATGCCTGACATGTAGTAGGTACTCAGTGAAGCCAGTTGTCTGAGCCCCGTTCTATCTTCCCCACCTCTCCGTTTAAAGTATCACCAGCAGGTGTCTTTTCCCCACTCTCTCTCAACTGTGATGTTGTTAGGACCCTGGAAGAGGGGCTCCTTGGTCATCCTCTATGGTAGGACTCAAGACCTGCATGGATGGGCCACACCTGTCTCCCTCACCAGCCCTCATTGCCCATTGACCACCTTATATCAAAGGTGGGACCACCCTTCCATCAAAGGTCTTTGCACATGCTGTTCCTTCTGCTGGAAATGTTCAGCCTCCTTCCCCTATCTACCTCCATCTCTGGGTCCCTTCTTCAAGGAGGTGTCCCTGGTCCCTAGGTGAGGTCAGCCACCGCCCAACCTCCTGCCCCAGGTTAAGCTTTCATAGGGCCTGTCCTTCCCCGCACTTACCCAGGTTGTAATTCAGCAAGTGTTTGGGTGGTTCACTGATTCAGTGTGCCTCCTCCCCTGGGTTCTAAGCAACTTGAGATTAGGACTTGTCTATCTTCACAGCTGTGCTCCTAGTGCTTAGCACAGTGCTGACACATAGCAGGTGCTCAAGGAAACATTTGCTGGAAGTTTGGCCCAGTGAATGGTGTTTGCAGACTAAGAAGTTCAATGGAGGATGAGGAGTGTGATTGTAAAAATTTTGACCTACTTCCTGAAGGCTCTGGCCAATGTTGGTTTCTGTCATTTTGCATAAATATGATGATCTCAGGAAATAAAGGCAAATGGATGCCAGAGCTGTCCGCTGTGGGTCTTTGTCTTCATACAAGACACCCTTTCTCTGGAGGGAAGAAATTCAACCTTTCAGCTGAATCAGCCAGTGTTGG
This sequence comes from Dugong dugon, assembly GCA_030035585.1. Classification (NCBI taxonomy): domain Eukaryota; kingdom Metazoa; phylum Chordata; class Mammalia; order Sirenia; family Dugongidae; genus Dugong; species Dugong dugon. Next base: position 11,035,383 of record CM057468.1, on the reverse strand, counting down.
TTTTCCACGGAGCCAAAGGTAGGGGCTGAGAGTTATCTGAAAAGATCCTGTACTGGAGGAGCTGAGATTTTGGGTTAGTGGAGAACCAGAAGTAGTGAAGATAGAAAGGTTAGACCTGAAAGCTCATGTGTCAGCATGCCCAGAGCCACAAATGAAGTTGAAAGCCAAGTGGAAATGAGTTGGTTTCTCCCTTTCTCCTACTTGACCCATCCTGCACACAGTGCTCCATCACCCTCTCCCCTGCCCCCACCCCACCCCAGCCCTCTTGTGCAGAGGTCTGAAAACTATGATTCATTTATGTACCTTGCTTCCTTCCTTGGTTTTCTTTCTTCCTTCTCTGTCTCACTCACTGTCTTAGTTTACTAGGGCTGCTGTAACCAAGTACCACAGAGTGGGTGACTTTAAACAATAGACATATATTGTCTCACAGTTCTGGAGGCTGTAAATCCAGTTGAGGGTGTCAGCAGGGCTATGTTCTCTCAGAAAGCTCCAGAGGAAGATCCTTTCTTATCTCTCCTGGCTTTTGGTAGCCACAGGCATTCCTTGGCTTGCTGCTGCAGTGTACTTCTGTTGTCACATGGTCTTCCTTCCTCTGTCTCTCTGTTTCTCTTCTTCTCTTTCTATAAAGGACACTGCTTGGATGGGAGGAGGACCCACCCTCTCCAGTATGAGTGTATGTTAACTTCATGATACATCTTAAAGAAACAAGGCCACTTTCACAGGGTTAGGACTTCAGCGTAAATTTTTGGGAGACATAATTCAATCCGTGAAAACTCTACCCCCATCTGTTCTTCCTGATTTCACTTCCCAAATAAGCTACTTAAATTCTTAAGTCTGCTTCTAGGGAAACCCAGGCTAAGATGCAATGGATCATCTACTCCCCAGAGCAAAACATCTAGGTAGGGTTCTTACAATCATTCATTCATTCAGCCAATACTTGTTGAGAACCATGACATGCCTGGCATGGTGTTAGCCACTGAGCATACAGGCAAAGGCAAAGGCAGGCATGGCTCCTACCCTCATTTACTGACTAGTGGGAAACATAGATGTTAACTAGAAAATGACACCAACAGGAGTATAATTTCAAGATGAATTAAAGTGCTGTGAAGGACGGAACGTGGGTCTGTGGGAGTACATCTGAGGAAGATGACTCATCCTGGAGGGTCAGGGGAGTCTCCTTCTGAGGAAGTGGCCCTTCAGCTTAGACCTAAAGGAAGAAGAAACAGTATGTGCCAAGGCCCTGTGCAGGAAGGATTGTCTCCCTGGTGCCCAAGGGACTGAAGGAAAGCCAGGATATCTGAAACCCTGTGAGGGAGGGCAAGAAGGAACACACAAAAAGGTGGAGTTGGGAATGGTCAGAGATGAAAGATCTTGTAGACCATATTAAGGACTATAATCTTTATTTCAAGAGAAAAGGAAATCCACTGCTTGGTTTTAAGCAATGTAGTGGCAGTAAGTAGGATGGAGATTTGAGTCATTTTGTTGGGCCATTAAGGGAGGAGGTGTGCCCCAAAGCTGGCGAGCCTGTCACATCTAGGGGGCCGATATTTGTATAACACAGGAAGCACAGTTCTCATCCGTCTTTTTCCTGACTTGATTCCTAGACAACTCCTGGGGAACCAGGAGAAGTGATCAAAGGAAAGATCTTGAAAGTCTAGCCCAAATGCCATGTCTTCTAAAAAGCTTTCTTTAAGGCCTTTCCCTTCGTCTCTCCCTCTAAACCAGAATTAATTGTTCTCTGTGCACATCCATCCCAGTTCCCAGTTGCTGTCAAGTCAGTCCTGACTCATGGGGACACCGTGTGTGCCAGAGTAGAATGGTGCTCCACAGAGTTTTCAATAGCTGATTTTTCAGATCTCCAGGCCTTTCTTTCAAGGTACCTCTGGGTGGACTTGAACCTCCAGCCTTTTGGTTAGCTTCCAAATGAGTTAACCGTTTGCATCACCCAGGGACTTCTGCATGCCCGTAACTCTATACGAACCTCTCTTAGAACTCTTACTACTAGACTGGGAGCTCCTTGAGACCAGGGCCATACCGTATTCATAAAAGTGTCCACAAGCCCTAGAGACAGCAGCCCCTTGCTTGCGTGCTGAGTGAACTTCATCTTCTGTAAGAGTTCTACCACAGTCTGAAGGCTGGGCAAGGTGCCAGCTTGAAGGGAAGCACAAGGCATCCTCTTACGCTTTGCAGCTTCTTAAATCAGGCTCTGTCTTTGCACCATGGCTGCGCCTCAAGCCCTTGGGCTCCTAATTGCCTATGTTGTTTGGAAGTAGCTGCCAGGCCGCGATGCGCATGACCATGGTCAGACTGCCTCCACACACCACAGCCTCTGACACAAGAGCTACCACGTGGCCTTGTAGAAGCTGTAAGGGTGACATGGGGGTCTGTCTCCAACAGGGCACAGAGTGCTGCCGCCTTTACGACGCTGGTGGGCCAGAGCAGCCTCTCGCCGTTGGCTGCCAGCAGGGACCCAATTCTACCACTTGTCCATGCTGATTTAACTGTGCAGCTCAGTGGTGCTGATTGGTGGAGAAGGGTTTTGGGATGGGGGAAGATGGGTCAGGGATTCATAAACAGCTCCTAGGAATTCTGGCTCATGGAAGTTAAGACTGGGACTCTTGAGGGTTGGGAGTGAGGTGAGAATTCCTGAAGGAATTCTTTGCCCTTCTTATGCCTGGAGAGGCAAATCTGTCCACAGTGGAAATATGAACACTTCTCTGGGGGCTCGATTTTGTTCCAGTCTTTTCCTCTGCCTTTAGGTACAATGTGACTTTGAGTAATTCATTTGGATCATTTGTTCCATTTGAATGATTTGTGTAACCAGGAATTTGGAGTTAATGCCCTTCAAATATGTTTTCAACTTTGAAATTCCATGTGCCTAGAACATTTATGGAGTCCGTGGGTGCTGCAAACTGTTAACATGCTCAGCTGCTAACCCAAGGGTTGGAGGTTTGAGTCCACCCAAAGGCACCCGGGAAGTACGGCTGGTGATCGATCTACTTCCGAAAAATCAGCCATTGAAAACCTTATGGAGTGCAGTTCTACTCTGACACACATGGGGTCATCATGAGTCAGAACTGACTTGATGGCAACTGGTTAGAAATATATTATTGCAAAATGCCTCCAGGCTGAGAAATTTCCTGGAAAAGGAGTCTGCCTGCTCTGACCATAGCCGGGAGCCTGAGCAGGAAGCAGTGGACTGTCTGTTGAGAGCACAGAGTTTGGATTTACACTCTGTCATCTACTAGCTGTGGGTTGTTAGGCAGGTTTCTACTTTCTCAAGTAGAGTTTGGCAAGAATAATGGTGCCTACCTGTATCAGTTATCTATTGCCACAACAACGCAGTGTGAAAAATGATCTCTAAATTTAGCAGTTCAAAACAACCACCGTTTATTATTTCTCATGTCTACAGGCTGGATGGTTCTGCTGATCTGGGCTGGGCTGGGCTGGGCTGATCTTGAGTAGGCTCACTCATACCTGTGGTCAGCTGGAGTGTTGGCTGTGGTTGGCTGGTCTGGGATGGCCTTAGCTGGGTGGCTTTCCTCCACATGGTCTCTCATCCTCCAGAAGCCTAGCCCCGGCTTGTTCTCATGGAACTGGCTGGATTCCAAGAGAATGAATGGAAGCATGGCAAGGTTCTTGAGGCCTAGCCTTAGAATTGGCACACCATCACCTCTGTCTCTTTATATTGGTCAAAGAAAGCCACAATATCTGCCTAGAGTCAAGGGTTGAAGTATAGATGCCATCTCTTGATGGGAGGAGCTGCAAAGTCACATTAAGCTCAGAAACAGAGAGGAGCAAATAGAGAAGCAGGGCCATTTTTACAATGAATCTTCTGTACTATTTCATAGACTTGCTGATAGGCAAGTACCTGGTACACAGTGAAAACACATTAAATGATAGTCACTGTCATACTATTATTGCACTGATGGCCTTTCAGAACTAGGAGCAGAGTCAGTCACTCTGTGCAGCCAGAGGTCAAAGTGAGAAGTGTATCTCGGCCTCATCCCCTGCAGGGCACACTGTACTGCCTTCATAGTCACAAAGAGAAAAGCCACGGGTGAGTGAGGAACCCTTATGTGGAAAGTCAGGGGATCAGCAGGATGCTGGTCTTGACCTTTTTCTAGAGTTGAGGAAAGCCTAGCCACACAGCCACAATGTTAATCTTGATCATCAAGTCATCTTTGATGGGAAATGTGACTCATCACATTCTTTTTAAAAATGTAAAAATGTAAATATATCTGTTTATACATATAAATAAATATGCTACTGTTATGTTGTTAGGTGCTGTCGAGTTGGTTCCGACTCATAGCGACCCTGTGTACCACAGAACAAAACACTGCCTGGTCCTGTGCCATCCTCACAGTCATTGCTATGTTTGAGCCCATTGTTGCAGTCACTGTGTTAACCCATCTCATTGAGGGACTTTCTCTTTTCTGCTGACTCTCTACTTTACCAAGCATGATGTCTCTCCAGGGACTGATCCCTCCTGATAATGTATCCAAAGTACACGAGACGAAGTCTCACCATGTATGGGTGGACACATACCGTATCTGCTTGTATTCCTCAGCCCATTCTGAAAGACCAGATTGTGCTGTGCCCTGCATCTGCTGGAGGATGGGGACTCTGATCCCCTTTCTCAGTATTTTCCTGCTGCTTGGGATGGCCTCCCCACTGTGGAGGATTCCCCACTCTGGTTTCACCCTGCCTGTCCTGTTCCCCTGGATCCCTAGTAGACAGACAAACCCCCTCCCTACCTCCCACGAGTCCTGCCGAGCAAGGGAATCCCACCTCTGAGCTTTGCAGGTGGTCTTTCAGATGCCTGGAATAAAAGCCATCCAGGCTTGTTTTCAATGTTTAGAGAAGGCATTTTCAGGGCTAAGGAGAGTCAAGTGGCTTCTTTGGTACTCAAACTAGGCATAAGGACTGAGCTTTGTGGAGTACTAGTCCTATGGTTTTTCATCTACAAGAGCCCGTTTATTAAAGCTAACTTTTAGACAGAAGGCCTGTTTGTAAAACACGAAAGAGTGGAACTACTCAGGCTGTGTGTGTGTGTATGTGTGTGTGCGTGTGTGTGGGTGTGTATAGAATGGTGTATGTGTGTGTGTATGTGTGTGTGCAGGTGTGTGGGTGTGTATAGAATGGTGTATGTGTATGTGTATGCACGTGTGAGTGTGTGTGCAGGAATGTGAGGGGTGGGTGTGGGGCAGACCCTCCCTGCCTGCGTCTCTCCCTCTTCCCCATCTCTCTTGCTCTCAGCAGCCCCCAAGAAAAGCCTCCAGATTTCACCAGAGCACAATTTAAACAATATTGGACTTGAGAACCCATACAAATGGATGTAATCAACTAATCTGGGCTCTTTCTTTTTTTAAATAACTTTTATTGTTTATTGTTACACAAGTAATACATATTCATTGTGGAAACACTAAAAAATATTAATATGTAAAAAGAGTAAAAGAAAGTCATACATAATCCCACCTCCAGAGATAACTGCAGTGAATACTGTGGTGTATATCTTCACAGCAGAGGGCAAACATTTTTTGGTATCATTAAATATTCCACAGCATAAATTTGGTGCCTGTGTGGCATTTCATCGTATGAGAGGCCAGGACTGACTTAATTGTCTGCTGTTGACCCTTTGCATGCGAGGTAAAGCCTTGAGCACATTCAGAAAATGTTTATTGAATTAATATCAGCACAATTCTGTTTTAATTTTTTTTTTAAAGAACAAAATGTTGACAAGATTAGAAAGCTTAAAAAAAAAAACAAGTTCTTAAATGGTAAATAGAATCCACGTGGAAGAACCCATGGTGATTGCTTTGTTTTTGTCATTCATCTGTTTCTTTGTAAACAGATATTTTTTCTTTAAGCACATTCTTAATAATTTCCTTAAAAAAGATTTCTAGATGTAGAATTGCTGGGGACAAAGGACATTGCCCATTAAAATATTTTGAATTATGAAATATGTATATATACATACACACATATGCGCCTATTTCAATTTTATGTGACATATATGAGTAGTTTAAAAACATGTTATGGTGCGTGTCTTAGTTATCTAGTGGATGGCTTTAACGAACAGAAGTTTATTCCCTCACAGTCTAGGAGGCTAGAAGTCCAAATTCAGGGTGCCAGCTCCTGGGGAAGGCCTTCTCTCTCTGTCTGCTCCAGAGGAAGATCCTTATCATCAATTTTACCATGGTCTAGGAGCTTCTCAGCACAGGGACCCCAGGTCCAAAGGGCACACTCTGCTCCCCACACTACTTTCTTGGTGACATGAGGTCCCTCTCCTCTCTGCTAGCTTCTCTCTTTTTTATCTCAAAAGAGATTGATTCAAGATACAAGCTAATCCTGTAGATTGTGTCCTGCCTCATTAACATAACTGCCTCTAATCTTGCCTCATTAACATCATAGAGGTTAGGATTTACAACATGTAGGATAAGCACACCGGATCACAAAATGGTGGACAACCACACAGTACTGGGAATCACCACGTAGTCAAGTTGACACGCATTTTTTGGGGAAACAATTCAATCCATAACAGTGCATATTTTCTATGTTTCATTCCTCCACACCCAGTTATTTGCACCTTGCAGTTCTGTTTATTTAGTCCTACAGATTTGTGCTCTACTTCTTTTCCAGCAGTCTTCTTTTTATGTTTTCTATCTCTGTAGTCCTAGAGTTTCATTTTATTTTTGTATTCTCTCAAAAAAAAAATATATATAGCATTTTAATTTATTTTTTGAATAGGTAATACATTCACATGGTTCAAAAATTAAGAGTATAAAAAGGAATAAAGTGAAAATTCTCTTTATGGATTAAAAACAGATATGTATAAAATTAATATTCCCCCTTTTTTTGCAAAGGGGTCCATACTATGTATTCCTGTTCTGCACTTTGCGTTTTCACTTGATAACACGTCCATATCAGTGTATGAAATGCTTTCCTTTCTTTTCCCCAGCTGCGTAATGTGTATTGTACAGAGGTGCTGTAACTTATTTAACTAGTTGCCTAATAATAACATTTAAGTTCAGTCCAATTTTTGGTTATTAAAAATAGTGTTGCAAAGAATAATCTTATAGGCCAGGTCAGTTTGCATTTTTGCAAGTATATCTATAAGATAAATTCCTAAAAGTGGAACTACAGCGTAAAAGGATGTTTGCACTTGTGATTTCGATATATACTGCAGCATTCCCTTCTGAAGGGCTTGTACCAGTTTGTACTTCTACCAGCAACACTTAAGCGTGCGTGTTTTCCCATAGTTTTGTTAGCAGAAGACGCTATCAAACTTTTGGATTTTTGCCAGTCTGATGGATAAAAATAGTATGAGAGTATAGTTTTAATTTGCATTTCTCTTTGGGAGAGATTAAGCATCTCCTCATATTCTCAGAAGCCATTTGCATTTCATTTTCTGTGAGTCACTTGTCCATGGACTTTGCCTGTTTTCTGTCAGGTTATTAGTCTTTTCCCTATGGTTTTTTGTAGGTTTTTATTTATAGTGTATTAGGGATTGTTATCCTGTTACCTTAAGTATGAGCTGAAAATATTGAACTCAGCTTGTTGTAGTTTACTTTGCTTCCTTATACAGAAGTTTTTGATTTATATATAGTAAAATATGTTAACCTTTTATGGCTTCTATATTTTACTTTGTAGTTAGGAAAACATTATAACTACAAAATTATAAAGGGATTTTCCCATTTTCTTACAAGCACTTTTATGATTTTATTTTAAACATTTAAATCTCTGATCTATTTTGAGTTTTTTTGGCTTGTAGTTGTCTCATGCCATTTATTGAAAATTTCATCTTTTCCTTGTTGATTTGAGGTGTCACCTTTATAATATACTAACATATGTGTTTGAGTCTATTTCTAGAATTTCTATTCTGTTTTGTTAGTTTTTCTGATGGATTTTCACATGTTGATGCCGTACTGTTTTACTTATTGAAGCTTTATAATATGTACATTTAACACCTGGTAGGAGCAGGTCCCCTCCCTTTACCCTATTCTTTTCTGAGTGTTTCTCTGGATCTTCTCATTGTTTATTTTTCCTTTTGAACTTTAAAATCAGCTTGTCTAGGAATTGCTTTAAATTTATAAATAACGTAGGGAGCATGAAAATCTTTGCCATGTTGAGTCCTACCCAAGATTATGGTATGCCAGTCCATTTTTTCCCAAGTCTTCCTTTTGTATCTTTTAGTAGTATTTAAAGATTTTCTTCTTATAGATTTACACAGTTCTTCTCAGTTTATTCCTAGGCATTTTTTCTTGCTATCTTAATTTGTGAATCTTTTTTCTTCCATTACGTTTTCAAAGTAGTTTTTTGTATATATAACTACTGACCTTTTAATATTGATTTGTACCCCACCAACTTAACTGAATTTTCTATTTTTGCTTATCAGCAGTGGATCAACACTTCTTCATTGATTTCTTAGAGTTCTTACAGAAGCTCAGCCATGTTTACACATTTAATAACCTTTGAGCTCATTATTAAATTAATAAATGCATAAGATTAATCATTAATCAAATACTATATATATGAATATATATATATATTTATACACACATAATTCTTGTGAATACTTTTAAGTGTTGTAATTTCAGAATAGATCTTATAAGTTGAGAAATTCTCTGCAATCATTTATAAAAGCTTGATTAAATAAATCATTACAGAGTTTTTAATAGTGTCACTGCTGACCTGTCACATGGCTCACCCCTCCCAAATTAATTGACTTGGTGTTCTAGTGTTCTCTGAATGCTGGCAGTCTGTGAAGTCACCACACCTAGCTGAGTCTTGTGGGAAGGCACCCGAGTTTTTGGATATGCACAGATTCTGTGATTTCCCCATCGCTTTTTAGTTATGACAGAGTCGGATAAGAAGACCATTTGAGATAGAGCTCTCTGGTTTAGCATGCACGTATGTGCTCCATGGGAATGGTGGGAGGAGATGCCCACTTTTTAGAAACCAGTTATGTAAGGGGCAAAGTTGACATTCTGTGGAAGAAAAACTGACAACAGCTTGCCAGGCCTGAGTGATGAAAGGAGAAGGGGGTGGGCTGAGCTGCAGGCAGTGCCCAAATGATTTTTGATTTTTGTTTTATATTTCTTGAGGACTTGGACAAGAAAGACTCATGGGGTAGAATCTCATCCCAGTGGTAGCCAAAGCCGAGCAATGCCGCTGTAGCCACCAATGACCCAGTGACCCTGGGAGAAGCATGACATGTGGGCTCACTCAGCCTCTTGCAGGGTCCCTACTGCTGCATAATGGCTGGCTTTTCTCAAGACCGCTGGGAAGCAGTCTCTGTCTCGTCCATCATGATAGCCAGACCTTGCTTTCTGGCCCCTGGCTTAGTCCTCCAGTCTCACTACCGGGCCAGGCTTTTACTAGGCTGTACAATAGCCCTCTCTCCACCAGTCCTTCTTACCTAGGAAATAGTCCCTTGAAGAAAAAAACTATAGGAGCCAAAAATATCTGTATTGCTAGATTGGGTCAAACTGAACAAGGTAAGATTTGATATGGGCCAGTGTGTCCGAGATAGCGCCTCCCTGCCCCCATCATCTGATGGAAGTGGGCTGGCGGGGTGGGGAGGGCGCGGCGAGGCTGAGCCTGCCCCTTGAGGGCTGCCGCGTCCCTGCCTTTCTCAGATGTGCTCAGCATTGTGTGGAGGTGATACACTTGAGACTTGCCAAACACAAGCTGAGAGTATGTTTGTTTACCAGCTGGTTGCTTTGGATCAAGTTGCTTAACTTCCCCGAACCTCAAATTCACATATTTAAAATAGGAATAATAATACTGCCAAGCGTGTGGAAGAGCTGAGAGAATTAAACTAGGCACTAGGTATAGGTGCTTGGCACCATGCTCGATGAAGAGAAGCGCTCTTTCTCTCTCGTTTCAATTCTTGCAACACTTCTGCAACCTGTCAGGGGAGGTTTGCGTGTTGCTATGATACTGAACGGGTTTCACTGGAGCTTCCAGACTCAGACAGACTAGGAAGAAAGGCCTGGTGGTCTACTTCAAATATCAGCTAGTGAAAACCCTGTGGATCACAACTGACTGATCCCCTTGTGCATGGGGTCACTATGAGTCAGGGGCCGACTCAAAGGCAGTTAACAACAACAACAACACTTCTGCGAAAGAGGTGAATTACTATTTCCATTTTACAGAGAAGGAAACTGAGTCTCGGGAAAGGATTGGAATCAAGGATGTGTACCCAGATTGTCTGTGGGGCTCTAAAGCTTGCAAATTTTCCAGCATGTCCTGCAGTATCTCATGATATTTTAAATATGTATCTTTATATATAATATATACTTTATATATACAATATAGGTATATAAAACGTGTATGTATATATATATATGTATATGTACTCCGTTGCCATTGAGTCGATTCCGACACATATATATATATAAACATACTTTTTTTTGGACATTATGAGCCAGTTAAGTCTTCAGCGTGATGTGTGTCATGAATAAAAAGCTAATGGGGCTTTAGGCTGCCTAGATCCACAATGCATAGCGGAACCCCCTTCAAGTAACATCTTCAAATAAGCCCTGGACCACAACTCTTGGCTCAGGAGAGGAGGTGCCTTTAGCATCAACTGTAAGCTCTACCGTGGATCCTATGCACTGCCCAGGCTGTTAGCCTAACCCCCTTTCCCCTGAAATGATGTTATTCCCTAGCTTCATGTAACGTCCCTGGCTGTGGGTCTTTTGTTGTTAGGTGTCGTCGAATTGGTTCCGACTCCTAGAGATCCTATGTAAATGGAACAAAACTGCCCTGTCCTGCACCATCCTCACAGTCGTCGTTATGCTTGAGCCCATTGTTGCAGCCGCTGCATCAATCCATCTCATTGAGGGTCTTCCCCTTTTTCACTGACTCAGTGCTTTACCAAGCATGATGTCCTTCTCCAGGGACTGATCCCTCCTGACAACATGAAGTCTCACCATCCTTGCTTCTAAGGAGCATTCTGACTATGCTTCTTCCAAGACAGATTTGTTTGTTCTTCTGGCAGTCCATGGTATATTCAGTATTGTTTGCCAGCATCACAATTGAAATGCATCAGTTCTTCTTGCTCATCCTTATTAACTGAGTTGAACAGAAGGTTTCAAAGGGCAGCCTGAGAAGATAAATTATTTTAATGAAATGTGCAAAGACCTGGAGTTAGAAAACCAAAAGGGAAGAACTCGCTTGGCATTTCTCAGGATGAAAGAACTGCAGAATAAAATCAAGCCTAAAGTTGCAAAATTGAAGGATTTTATGGGCAAAATATTGAACGACACAGGAAACATCAGAAGAAGATGGAAGGAGTACTCAGAGTCTCTGTACCAAAAAGAATTGATCGACGTTCAGCCATTTCAGGAGGTAGCGTATGATTAGGACCCGATGGTACAGAAGTCCAAGCTGCAGTGAAGGTGTTGTCAAAAAACAAGGCTCCAGAATTGATGGAATACCTATGGAGATGTTTCAGCAAACAGATGCAGCGCTGGATGTGCTCACTTGTCTATGCCAAGAAATTTGGAAGACAGCTACCTGGCCAACTGCCCGGAAGAGATCTGTATTTATGCCTGTTCCCAAGATAGATGATCCAAATGAATGCAGAAATTATCGAACAATATCATTAACATCACACACAAGTAAAATTTTGCTGAAGATCATTCTAAAGCGGCTGCAGTAGTACATCAACAGAGAACTGCCAGAAATTCAAACCAGATTCAGAAGAGGATGTGGAATGAGTGATATCATTGCTGATGTCAGATGGATCTTGGCTGAAAGCAGACAATACCAGAAGGGTGTTTACCTGTGTTTTATTGACTATGCAAAGGCATTTAACTGTGTGGATCATAACAAATTATGGATAACATTGCAAAGAACGAGGATTTCAGATCAGCTAATTGTGCTTATGAGAAACCTGTTCATGGATCAAGCGGCAGTCATTCGAACAGAACAAGGGGATACTGCATGGTTTAAAATAAGGAAAGGTGAGATTGAGGGTTGTATCTTTTCACCAAATTTATGCTGAGCAAATAATCTGAGAAGCTGGACTACATGAAGAAGAACGGGGCATCAGGATTGGAGGAAGACTCATTAACAACCTGCATTATGCAGATGACACAAGCTTGCTTGCGGAAAGGGAAGAGAACTTGAAGCGCTTACTGATGAAAATCAAAGACCACGGCCTTCAGTATGGATTACACCTCAACATAAAGAAAACAAAAATCCTCACAACTGGACCAATAAACAACATCATGATAAATGGAGAAAAGATTGAAGTTGTCAAGGATTTCATTTTACTTGGATTCACAATCATTGCCCTTGGAAGCAGCAGTCGGGAAATCAAAGGACGCATTACATTGGGCCAATCTGCTGCAGAAGACCTCTTTAAAGTGTTAAAAAGTAAAGGTGTCACTTTGAGGACTAAGGTGCACCTGAGCCAAGCCATGGTGTTGTCAGTTGCCTCATATGCGTGGGAAAGCTCTAAGGGTGGTGGGGAGGGTTAGGAGTGATCTGGCCAACCCTGACAGGCCTCTCTAATTTAGAACACTAGGTTGTAGGGTTGGGGGTGGGATAATTGGTGCCTTCTGTCTCAGAGGCCCCTGGACTCCTCCCTTGTCATTGGCTTTGCAAATCCAGGCTCCAAAGGAAGCTATTGTATGAAAAGACTCATAATCCCAGGCAGTGGCTGCCTGTCTGCCCTACTTTTTGCTTAAGGCAGGCACGCGAGTGATCCTTCAGAGGTCAAAAATTCAGTGTCTCTAATAAGAAAATGTATATAAACATATATGTGAATATATATAGTGCTCTGCTGCAGACGCCAAAGCACTTAAAATGAGATAAATGCAAATAAGAGCCCCTGACTGGTGACCTTTGATCCAGAATCCTTGAAAGAGTTTGGCTTCTCTCCTTGGCATGTGCAATTTGCTTCTGAAAGTGAGGAAATCCTACATATGTGTTCATTGGTCTTCCAGGATGACAGCTGAGGTCAGGGACAGGAGAGCCAAAGGCAGAAGCTGTGGGAGGGAATCCATCCTGCTTCACCACGTGGGATGTTTCCCATGAGGCCAGAGCGAGCACGGTCTTACTCCGGGGAAGTCCCGTTGGGCCAGGGGACTCAAACTCAAACTCAAAATGCCTTCATCAGCATAGTTCCTGCCCAAGATCAGAAGCTTGATGTTACAGCAAATTCCCTAGCTTGTGATTTTGTGACTGTTTCTGTCTAATTACACATGTAATTCCATTTCCCAGGCTTGATTAAAAGTCATTTTTCTCCCTGGAAACCACATCCACAGTGTTTCTGCTGCTCCGTGGAGGGCTTGGCAATGATGCTTGTGATGAAAGGCCCCCAGGATGCGGCCTATTGAAGGTTGCCCCCCAAATCACCTCCGGCAACCATTGCTGGCTTCTCATTAACCCCGGGCTTCTTTGATTTCTCCAGTCCTCAAAGTTAACCTCATAACCATCAGAAGTAAAGAGAGTGGCAGGTTAGGAACTATGTTTACGCTGAGTAGTGTAGCGGTGCTCCCCTCCCAAAGCTCTAATTATCCATGAAATTGTACACAGCACCCTGTTAGTGACAAGTCTCTTAACGTCCCCATTTCCTGGGAGTAATGGCATCATTTCTCAGGGCTGGATCTGTGTCCCAGGAAAGAGCCAACTCTATTAATCACCTCATGCCGACCAAGTGGTTTTCAGCTTATGTTTTAATAATGGGTGCCGGCTCTGGTCTGTGTAGGCAGGTTTGCCTCTGCTCCACGATCCAGGGTTACTGCTCGGCCTGTTGCCTGTCTCTTCTCCCGTCAGCGCACAGGTCGCTCAGGAGGCTGAGTTATTGAGACCATGGGTTTCCTGCTGGGAAGCTGTTTGATGATGAGCTCAGGTGTGGTATTTTCAATCCTTGAGGGTAAGGCTTCAGTGAGTTCAACTAAGATTAATTGGTTTTGAGTATGGGCAGCTAATTAGTTTCAAGGCCATTGTTGATGGGCAGAGGGCACAGTCTCAAGCTGGGGAGAAGTTCTGTGGCCACAAGTGTAGCCACTGTTCTACCTGGCTTGAGAGAAACACCTGGGGAGGAAGATTTAGTCTTTGCTAGCAGACAGACTGACTGACCTGGATAATGTCCCCACTGGATTGCTTGCTAACCATGTGACCTCAGCAATTATTAACCTCTCCAAGTCTTGGTTCTACTTTGTAAAATGGACTTAAAAATTTGTAGCATTGTGGTGAGGATTTAATGTGTTTATGTATGTGGGTGGTGCAAATGGTTAGTGCACTGGGCTGCTAACCAAAAGGTTGGAAGTTGAGTCCACCTAGAGATGCCTTGGAAGAAAGGCCTGGTGATCTACTTATGAAAAATCAGCCACTGAAAACTCTGTGGAATAGAGTTCTCTGACATACATGGAGTCACCAAGAGTTGGAGTCTGCTCGATGCAACTGGTACAGGTAGCTATGTAAAGAAGCTGCGTGTGAGTGACCAATAATTGGGAGTTTTGTGGTGATGAGTTGTCCAGAGGTGAGCAAATGGCATTTTTTCCCTTAACAGTGTCATTTGTCAACATAATAATCCCTCATTCCTTCTCTGCTGGCATGGGGGCACCAATCCAAATGGATCACAGTATTTAAAGTTTATTATATACAGTCTTTATTGAACTGGCTCTTTGGTGGAATAAACTTTGAGAAGAGAATGAAGAGAGGAATTCTGAACCACCTGGTGTGGTCACACTGGCTCTAACCCAGAGCGCATGTACAGACCACTTTGTGCCTTGAGGCCTAGGTAACATTGCCCTGAACCCCCAGCCCAAGTCCATGCCCAGCAGAAGTCCTCAGCTCTCCCGGAGACAGCCGTGCATCTCCAAGGAATTTAGACTCCACTGGTTCTTTTCTTCTGGGTCTGTTTCAGCATGTGCAGGCTGTGTCCAGCACCATGTCTCCCCTAGTGAGACTCTTAACCACCTCCAGTTCCAAAGACCACTACCACCACCACAAACCTTATGCCAATCACTCATGGACCGGTAGACTTTCTGCATGACTTTCTGAGTGTAGGAGGATCCTGGCATGGTCTACCATCCTTTGGTGCCTAGCCTTTCTTGCACCATCTTGTTCTCTCTGCTCATCTCTCTTCTGTCTGTGCTCCTCATCCTTTCCCTCCCGGATTGTCCCAGAGCCCCATATGCTTCTCTGCTCTACAGGCTTCTTCCCCTCCTTGGAAGCCACGGGACCAGTTAACACTCAGATCTCATGTGGCTCATCAGTTCCTAAGCAACTGTCAGAGGTTGTCCTCAATAGACAGTTCTCTCCCTGAGAAAACATCCCTGTGTCACCTGTCAAGATGATTCTCCCCACTGCATTATACTGTTGCTCTTACACTGCATGCTCATTTTGCTCTGCCGTGACTGCTAGAGGATGTGTGGGCATGATCAGCCAGTACTTCCAGACCTCTGCCCCATTGGGCTGCTTTATGGCTACAGGTGAGGACTCTGGAGGCCAAGAGTCAGGGTTCAAATCCCAGCTCTGCCGTTAGTTGTGTAACCTTGGGCAGGTAAGTTAATCTCTCTGAGCCTCAATTTTCTCATCAGAAAAATGGAGATAATAATAAAATGACCACATTGGGTTGTTGTATGGATTGAACGAATTAACAGAAATAAAGCTCCAAGAAGAGTACCTGGCTCATGAGGACACTGAGACGTTAGGCTTTGTTGGTCCTTGGGTCCTCAGTGTCCAGAGGACAGCGTAGCACGCCACAGGCGCTTAAGAAACATCCTCGGAGCAAACGTGTGATAAACTTGCATGGCTGTGTCTGACACCAGCTCAGGGTCTGAGGACGCTTTCACACTGGGCCAGGGCTTTGTGAGTTCTGTACCTCACTGACACAGGCACTCCAAGCTTGCAGTCCAAACAAAATGTGCTTTTGCTCTGTATGGGATAACTTGTCAAAATTAGCTGCCAAGTGCTACTCATGAACAAAGAATTTTGGCTTCTCATTTAACAGGGATATGTGTGATTTCCATGGGGCTCTTGAACTTTGGAAATAACTCATGTTGGTGCCGCCAATGCCCCATGCCACTTCTGCACATCCCAGGGAGCTGGGATTCCATGGGGGCCCTGTAGTGATACCTTTGGGGTGCGATTAGTAGATTTTCCTCCTTTGAGTAAGGTTTACTGTAGGAGGTGAGCTCTTGGGACCTCTGTGAGAACTGAGTGGGCTGTAATTAACCCTTAGTGTTTATGTGATGGAGAGAAGCAGAATGGAGAGAGGTGCTCTTGTGAGCACCTAGTTCTTCTTTTCTATGCAGATCATGTTATTTTCTGTCTACAGATGCACAGTGTCTCAACCCATCCTGGCTTTGCAGAAGACGGGTGATTAAAATATAATCAGAGTTAAAGTCACTCACTGGCATGTCAAAAACTCTTAGGCCAATGCTGATGTATACATTGTATGGCCATAATTAGCAAGTAGAGAAAGGAAGCAGGTTGTGTGGGTCCTGGGATTTTAGAAATAAGCTCTCAGTGTAGGGGGATCCTGTTATTTCTTCTACTTCTTCTTTCAGTAAAACTTTTCACATCCCTTCCTATGGCACTGGGGATAGAGAGTTTACCAGGACATAGATCAGTTCCTGGGGCAGTGGTGGTGGTTCAGTGGCTGTGTGGGGATAGAGAGTTTACCAGGACATAGATCAGTTCCTGGGGCAGTGGTGGTTCAGTGGCTGTGTGGGGACAGAGAGTTTACCAGGACATAGATCAGTTCCTGGGGCAGTGGTGGTTCAGTGGCTGTGTGGGGACAGAGAGTTTACTGTGACATAGATCAGTTCCTAGGGGCAGTGGTGGTTCAGTGGCTGTGTGGGGACAGAGAGTTTACCAGGACATAGATCAGTTCCTGGGGCATTGGTGGTTCAGTGGCTGTGTGGGGACAGAGAGTTTACTGTGACATAGATCAGTTCCTAGGGGCAGTGGTGGTTCAGTGGCTGTGTGGGGACAGAGAGTTTACTGTGACATAGATCAGTTCCTAGGGGCAGTGGTGGTTCAGTGGCTGTGGGAGATCTGGTGCAGTTCCTGACCGCTGCACCTGTGCGGCCACCACCCGTCTGTCATTAGAGGCTTGCGTGGTGCTTTGATGCTGAACGTGTTTCAGTGGAGCTTACAAAATAAGAGGGACTAGGAAGAAAGCCCTGAAAATCAGCCAGTGAAAACCCTATGGATCACAATGGTCCCACCCACAACCACGGAGATGGTAAGGACTGGGCAGGGTTTCATTCCATTCTTTGTGTGTGGGGTCAGCTCTATGGCAGCTAACAACAACAGGTTCAGTTGCTGCCCTTGAAAACCCTACCATCTTGAGCAGTGATTTTGTACGGGGGATTGCTGAAATATCTGACATTTCTTTAATGGCCTACTGAAAATAGGTACAAAGCTTGTATTGTATGGCAGAATATTATTTGCTCTCTTAATACTTAGTACATGTTATATATGGATGTTTATTGAGTCTTTCAGTAATCACATTAAAACAAATTTATTTCCACTTCTATTGGCATGCATTAAAAATCACTGAAGTCTAGTATCCCACTGGCCCACATCCCACAGGGTATATTCACTTTGTAGGTAAAGATCCTGTTCTTTAGAGGTTCTGGAAAGTAAAAGTGTTTGAAGATTGGTAAAATTCAGTGGAAGGGCTGCCATTTGGAAAACAGAAATGGAAGATGGGACAAGAAATTATTTTTGTAAGAGTGGTAAAAAATCTGGTGGTTGTGTTATTTATGATTCAGTGAACAGTTCTGGAGGGGGTTTTATTGAATTAAGTCAAGCTGTGAATTTTCCAGACAACAAATTGCAGCTCCAGCTGGATCTGTAGCCCAGGTAGGTCAGCCTTCCCAGCTGCACCCTTTCTGGCTCTCCCATCCGTCCAGCTGGGGTCACCAGGCCTACAGCAAGGGGCTTGAAGGAGGAGCTGCTGCCCTGGCTTCCAGGATACCCTGAGGAGGCTGACCTTGGGCTCCTGACACTGTGTGGCCCAATGCCCAGGGCTATAGAAAGGCCTCCTTCTGCTGCTTCTAGATCCGTCTGGATGGAGTGAAGACTCTTCCAGTTTTTGGTCCTCAGATTCTTTATAGCCTTCTCCTGAGGGACTTGATAAAGGTGGGTAGAGGGTAGAGAGTTGACAGTGGCCCAGGATGGGTTCCTAAGATGAAGGACTTGGCTGTGCAGGAGGCTGTTTTTCGGGGAGGGGGGTTTCTGCCATTATATTGTGTATGGGTGAAGCGGGGGAACTCAGCTCTCCCCCAGTGGAATCTATATTTTGATGGATTCTCAGGAAGTCTTTCCTCTTTGAAGGTGACTTGGGTTTTCTGTGCTTGTCAGAGATGCCTAGGAAGGTTCTCGGGGAATGGCTCAGCCAGTTCCCCCTCCTCGCAACCCGTTGTTTCCTCCGGGATTCTCTGGTGGTACCCCACGCATCTCGAGTTTACCATCAGCTTGCTGTCTGGGGTTGGCAGCATCCAGCTGCTCTCAGACCTCTAGCCCCCTAGAAGCTTCTTGGACCACTGAGCAGACCTTCCAGCCGACACTCCGCAGGGGCTTCTGCTTACCCCTTGGTCCTGGGGTGCTGGGTAGATGGGGGCTTTATCTCTCCTGGTTGCGTCCCTTCTCCTCTCTCTCCAGGCACTCTGTGGAGGATCCCATTCCTCTTCAGAAGCTGCGTAGTCTGACTGTGGGCCAGGGTGGGGCCTCAGAGCCCAGAGGCCTGACCGCCTTGGCCAGGCCAACCGCCAGCTTTCTGGGCAAGGAAGGGCTTGCTCCAGGCACACAGACAAAGCACCTTTTGTTACAGAGGGGCTTAACTGAAAGATTTCGTGGTTTGAGTCCACCAAGAGGCACCCTGGAAGAAACGCCTTGGTGATCTGCTTCTGAAGAATCAGCCATATGGTACTTGCCTGAAGCCCTGGCAAGCCCCTCAGGGCACCTCCCCACTTCCTGCATTGCCTGGCAGGAGCTGCTCTCATTGGGGCAGAGACTACCTGGAGAGGCTGATTCCATGGACGGTTACTCAGGACTGGGCTGGAGCCCAGAGAGGAGGGTTTACCTACCCTGGGGGAAAACCGAAGATGGCTGTGCTAACAGGCAGCGCGAGGCCAGATCTTTCTGTGAGGGATGCTGTGTTAACATTGGTGAAAAGTGGTGGCCACAGAGTTAGGACTTCACCCCAGCTCTGCCCTCTCCTGTGCTTCAGATGACAATGCTGATGACAGTGGGGTTATGGAGTAATTCTTGGGCCCCGTGTCCCCAAGAGGGTCGCACTAGTGCTCTCAGCTACAACTTGTGATGACTGAGCTACACAGCGAGTTTTACAGGTTAGGGAACTGACGTGGTCAGGGGCGCTTCCCCAGGTTGCCTGCTAGGACTAAGGGGACTGGGATTTGGACATGGCAATGTGACTCTGGAGCCTGTGCTCTTTGGGGAAGCCAGGCTGCCTCAGCTGGGCCCCCTGCTGGCCCCTTCTGGGAAAACAGCCTATCAGGCTACTGACCCATGAACAGGACTGACCAGGGAGGTTTCTATAGGGACACAGGTGGTTCAGTGGTAGAATCCTCGCCTTCCATGGCAGAGACCCAGGTTTGATTCCTGGCCAACACACCTCATGCACAGTCATTACCCATCTGTCGGTGAAGGCTTGCATGTTGCAATGATGCTAAACATGTTTTGGTGGAGCTTACAGACTAAGATGGACTAGGAAGAAAGGCCTGGTGATCTACTTCCAAAAATGAGTCATTGAAAACCCTGTAAAGCACAACACTCCGATGTATGACTGCTCATGGGAGTGGCGCAGGCCTGGGAGTGTTTCATGTGTATATAGGGTCACCAGGAGTTGAGGGCCAACCCGACAGCAGCTAACAACACCACAACAGGGAAGTTTCTAAATCAGGTTAGCCAGGAGAGTGGGCAGCAGCCTCCCTGTGGGCCAGGGGGCAGGGTGCAGCTTAGGGACTTGCAGTTCAGAGGCCCTGCATTGCCCCTTGAGCTCCTGGTGGTGGTGGTGCCAACAGATGGACATTCTGCTCTGTTGCTGTGACATCTGCAGAACTTCAGGCCTGGCAGGAGGCCCCTCAAGGGCTCAAGGGCCTGCTTCACCACTGGCACCCAGGATGGTTTCCAGGAAGCAGGTCTCAGCAGACGTGCCTTCCCTAAGAAGCAGCCCTGGTGGTGCAGTGGTCAAAGTACTCAGCCACTAACCAAAAGGACGGTGGTTCAAACACACTAGCTGCTCTGCAGGAGAAACATGTGGCAGTCTGCTTCCGTAAAGATTACGGCCTTGGAAACCCTATGGAGCAGTTCTGCACTGCCGTATAGGGTGGCTATGAGTCAGAATCAACAAGGCAGCAATGGATTTGATTTTTTTTTTTTTTTTTTTTTTTTACCTTTCCTAAGAACTGCAAGACTAAGGTGCCCTGGGAGGTCCACACATGGATGAGTGGGTGGAGGGCTGTGTCCCTCCCCTGGGGTCCAGGAGCAGTGGGCGCCCCAGGTACCAATGGGCACCTAGATCACAGGTGCAGTATGTGAGAGAGCTGAGAGAGGCAGCGTGCGAAGGAGGGAGAGGGAGAGGAAGGACGCAAGAGAGAAGGAGGCAGAGCTACAGGGAACGAGCAGGCTTGTGGAGCTGCATCTGGATCCAACATCAGGAATGCACCCCTGTCCTGATTTATGGAGGGACTTGAACCCCGCAGCCCAGAGACCATCTTCAACCCTGCTCTTTCCAAATGTTCAGTTCCACCAATCCCTGCCTGCCAGGGGCTCTGGGTCCAGTGGGGGAGACCGATGAGTTAGCAAGCAATTACCACTCAGTG
This sequence comes from Dugong dugon, assembly GCA_030035585.1. NCBI lineage: Eukaryota > Metazoa > Chordata > Mammalia > Sirenia > Dugongidae > Dugong > Dugong dugon. The sequence continues at coordinate 11,014,558 of CM057468.1, read as the reverse complement.
TAAGGGTGCACTGATAAAAGTCGCTTCATGCCATGCAAATTCTGTCTTTGAGGGGCTCATTATTCATATCTGACTCTCCTGTGACTTCTGGACCAGTGAAAGAATACACATAAGAGCCATAGAGGGATAAAATTTCTGTTTTATTGATGGATTAAATAGTCGTTTTGGAGTTGAGGCAAAAATGAGTTTTCTGCTATTTTCCCCCAAGTGCATTGCTTGGGCCCTGCCCACGGAGATGCCAATCTGTAGACATGATCCCTACTCAGCAACTGCTCTGGGGATCCTGCGCTGGGCCTCGGCCCTCACCCTTCTACTCACTCACCCAGGCCGCTAGAGACATGTGAGGCAAGGTGTGGCAAAGTCTTGCCCTCTCCCCAGTCAGGTAAGGCTTTCCTCTTCCTAAGGGGTGGGGTCATGAAAAGTGAAAGGAAGGATGTCCAAGGGATGGAATTTCTTCTTTAAAACCTGGGATAAAAAATGGGGAAATGGAGTAAGCAGTTCCTCATGAAAATTTATTAGCATCGTGAGGAAAACTCAGAAAGGGGTTTTGAAGGGTGAAGAGGAGTTGTTTAGGTAGTCACATGGGAATGGGGAAAGGCATTTCAAGTGGAAGGAACTGTATATGCAAAGGCACAGAGTTGTGGAACAGCATGGGATCTATTGTATAATCCAGACGTATCAGAGTTGAGGATAGTGGTTGGGAGAATAGGGGAAGATGACCTTAGAGAGGTTGGGAGTAGGGAGGGACAGGCTCAGATTTGCATCTTGAATTACCTTATTGAGTGGAGGAGGGATGGAGGAGAAGGAGTGAGACTGAAGAAGAGTGGTTCACTGGGAGATGATTGAAGTCTTGGCAGAAGATGTTGAGGACCTAAAGGAAAGACGTGGGGGTAGGGGTGGAGAGAAGGGATGGACTTCAGAAAGAAAGCAGAACTGATGGGCCTTGCTGATTGCTTGGTGTGCTCCCTTTAAAGAGAACGCTGGCCTGGGGAGGATCTGGGGCTGCAAGTTTAGCCTGTTGTTGAGAACAGTAGGGGCTATTGTGAGGTGATTCCTTACTTCAGGAGCATCAGGATCATCTTCTGAGAGTTATCCCTTTAGCCAACACAGAATGGATATGAACGGACGTGCACAAAGTGACTTTAAAGGGAAAGGGCTGATTTTGTGTCAGGACAGGATGGGATTTCCAGGAGGGCTGAGAAGTGGAGGGTGATCTGCCAAGAAGCAAAGGCAAAGGAGAGTCTTAGAAGCCAGTGTTGGTCATGTCTGTCTAAGCAGGAGGGAGCTGGACCTCTGGACTCCTGCGCCTGGTTTCTCTGGCAGCGCCATCACAGTATGGGGCGCAGGACCCAAAAGCTAATGGGCTACGACCTCCTTGACAAGACAGTCAGCACTGTGGACATTTGTACATTTAGCTAACCCCCCTGGCCCAGACAGAGTCACCCGCTGCTTCTGATTCAGCCTCCAAGAAAAAAGCATGCCAGACTGTCCTGTGGATGCAAGATTTCAACTCCAGCCTCACTTTTCACCAGTGGTGAGCGGGAGCCAGCTTACAGCGCCTGTGGAGATCTGGTTGTCTGCATCTTTTCCCAACTCAGATGTGTTCGGTGACGTAACACTGGTTGCTGAAAATTGGCCACGGTGGGAGTATTTATGGCATGGAATTCAACAAATGCTACAAATACCCCCCGGCCCTGCCTGCCACCCCCCCAACCCTGGAGTTGGTTGTTAAACATCTACCAGCACACCTCTGGTTATAGCCCTGACTGCCGAGTCACCCCTAGGTCTTCCATGTGTACGTCGATTTCTGTGCGTTTGGAGTCCTCAAAGAGAAACAGTTTCTGCGTTTCTGAACCAAAAAGGCCCTGGACTATTCCTGGAGGCAGGAGCGTCGCTGTGAGGCATTTAGGACATCAGCCTGCAAAGCTTCTGAAGACAATACCCTCTTGAGCCTTCCACTGGAAATACACCTTGGAGTGATGATGGCAACTTCCTGTGATGTATGACCTCTTCCTAGGGCACTGGCACGTCTCTAAACACTTTGCATGAAGTGACATATCAGTCCTCCCAGTGACCCTGTGATAGATACATGGGTAGGCAGACAGACAGACAGATAGATAGCTGCTGTTGAGTTGACTCTGACTCATGGCAACCTTATGGACAACAGTACAAAACGTTGCCTGGTTCTGCATCATCCTTACGATTTCTAACATGTTCGAGTCCATTACTATGCCAATCTATTTCACTGAGGGTGTGACTCACCCTCATTGGTCCTCTCCTTCACCAAACATAATGTCCTCCTCCAGCGATCGATCCCTTCTGACGACATGTCCAAAGCAAATGAATCATACAAAGTTCTGCTGTGATCCATAGGGTTTTCACTGGCTAATTTTTAGAAGTAGATTACCAGGTCTTTCTTCCTACTGTCTTAGTCTGGAAGCTCTGTTAACACCTGTCCACCATGGGTGACCCTGCTGGTATTTGAAATACCAGTGGCATAGCTTCCAGCATCACAGCAACACGCAAGCCACTGCAGTAAAACAGACTGATGGGTGGGTGGTGGAGTGATCTCATCAGTGAAACCTGTGAAAGCTGGAACTCAAGGGAACTGCGTTGTTTTTCTGGGTCTCCCAGGTTTTCTGCCTTCGACAGGGTGCAGCCTTACCGCCTTTCTATCACTTGTTTTAGTGGAAAATATTTGCATGTTCCTTGTCTGTCAGGTTTCTGCCTTACACAGGTTCTAGCTTTCACAGGTTTTACTGTATTAATACCATATCAATTTATGGGTGAGGAACTTCCTAACACCACACAGCTGATAGATGGCAGAGTTAGGATTTCAGTCCCACAGTCTGCTCCAGTCTGCTCTTGGTGTCAGGCTTCGGCCTCCTGAGGCCCAGCTTCTCTGCCATTTTACACCATCTCAGGTCACTAACTGTGATCTCTTTTCCAGAGGCCAAGGTCGTAGTCCTGGGCAGCCTTCGTTCATTCCCCTTCTCCAGCAGCAGTGCTTCTCCCAGGAAAAGAAGTCAGTCTTTACAAACACTTCTGTGGCTCCAAGTTTGAATGCCTGGTGTGATAACATTTCTGGCCGCCTTGAGCTGGTATGAAAAGGGCACCTTTAGAATTCACTATGATTGCGTAAGTGCTTTTAATCATACATCTGTAATTTGTGACATATATTCTTTAAGGAAAATATAGTGAGCCACACTTTAGGGAACACACTGTGCTGTTGTAGTAATTAATTTGTCAAATTGTGGCTAATTATAAAATGCAACATTGCTTATTTTGATTTGTAATGCAGCTTAAATTGTTTTAGCCACTACCTGGGAAGTGGAGGAGGGTGTGGGGAGCATGGCATTCCTTCTGGCCTGTGAAGCTGTGGGCTAGCTGTCTGGGTTACTGACATCACGAACACACGTGTTCTAATTGTCACTGTGCCCTGTACAGTCATAAATCCTCATGGACACAGCGCTCCCCCATCTGGTCCTCTCCTGTCCGAGCTGGCAGTGGAGAGCCAACTGCTGGTCAGCTGTGCTCTGAGGGAGGCTTGGGGTGGGACCAGAGCCTTTGGTCTCCAAGCCCACTGGGGTGGGGATGGGGAACAGGACATGTCATCAGGACGGATCAGTTGCAGGAGGAGGACATCATGTTTGGTGAAGTAGAGGACCAGCTAGAGGGTGGGATACCCCGGTGAGACAGACTGGCACAATAGCTGCAATAATGGACTCGAACATGCCAAAAACTGGTGAGGATGACGCAGGACTAGGTGATGTTCTGTACTGTTGTACATAAGGTTGCCGTGAGTTGGAGTCAACAGCAGCTGTCTGTCTATCCAATCATCTATCTATCCATCCACCCACCCACACACCCACCCTTCTTAGAATGGGGACGTTACGGTCTGAGCTATACGCAGGCTCTGTCAGCCGCAGGGCCAGGTGAGCTTTAGCCTGGGGTCCTGGGTGCCCCTCCCCCCGCCCATAGCACTTACATGGGTGCCTCAACTTCTACATTTTTGGGCTTCATTCCCCATTTTCCCAGAGGATCTCCTCCCCTCCCTTTTCTCCAAACTGCTGTTTGGTGGGGGTGCCCAGCCCAGCCCTGCCTTTTGAGGTTACGCTAGGTCCACTCGAGGAAGACTGCAGGAAGCTCTCCAAAGCTCCAGCCCTGCCTTCAGGCTGAGGTTCGGGTATCTGATGTCATCAGTGTTCTGATATGTTCCTGTATTCCACCATCTCCATGTTAGTCCTGTATAGCGCCTGCTGTTTTCATAGAGAGTGTACATGCCAGTTTATAAATATATTTATTGATATTTATATGTGTGGTATTACATATATATTTATTTATTTCATGTTCCCTATGTCTCTCTTATGGACCATATCTGTTTTGCTCACCCATGCTTAGTGGGTGCTGAACCCAAGGCTTGGCACATAGTTGGTGCTCAATAAAGCATCTATTCAATAAATGGCAAAGTTCAGCCCTGAGAGGGAACCCCTGGGCACACCTCATAGATCCATCTGCACTGCCAGCCCGCCTTGGCTCTGCACACCCGGTTCCTGGCACCTGCCTGGCTGGGTGCTTTTCCTGGGACCTGCAGGTGCCTGGTTGTGCTGGATCCCAGGCAGCACACTCCCACCGTCAGAGCTTTCAGAGACAAGAGGGAACTTGATGAAATTAAAAGGCTGCAAACTTAAAACAAACATGCGGGAACTCTTTTTTTTTTTTTCCCCCAACATATAATTAATCAGCCTTTGGCGTTCAATCCTGCAGGATATCACTGAGGCAGATAATTCAGCATGACTAAGGAAGGCAGTTCTACTCTGTCCTATAGGGTTGCTATGAGTCAGAATCAACTCCACGGCAGTGGGTTTGGTTTGGTTATTTTTTCTGTTTAAGGAGGGAATTAGAAACCTCTATGAATAAGAGTAGCATCAGTTAGCTGAAAGCTTTCCTTTCTAGAGAAATCCATCCCAGGGCTGTTAGGTAAAATCTTACCATCAGCTATGATGAAGGAATAACATGCTATTAGAACAGAGTAGATGAAATGAAGGGATACAATGAGAGGATGACGGTAGCCAGTGCCCTTTTGACTGGCCAGAGAGAGAGAGGTGGTCTGAGGCAGCTCAGCTCAGAAAGGTTCCGTTACTAGTAACCATGTTCCCTGAAAGTTAGAACTTAGACTCCGTAAGCCCCCTGTGATTCCATCTACCCAACCACCCATCCATCCGTCCATCTACTCATCCATGCATGCATGCATCCATGCACCCATCCATCTGTCCGTCCATCCATCTACCCGTTTATCCATTCAGGCACGGTAGTGGGATAGGAAGGCTTTTATTCTTGGAAATTTACACTCTAGTAAGGGAGACCAAAGAGAAAACAGACAATTTGCAATATTGCATGATAAATGCCGTTACGGGGAAGTTAGGATGCTGTGGGAGAAAGGCGAGGGCCCTTTACCAGGAAGGGAAGCTTCAGGTGTTCACGGGAAACAGTGTGGTATTGTGGAAAGAATGTCTACTTTGAAACTAGTCAGAAATCACTTTGGGTCCTGGTTCTGCCATTTACAAAGTGAGTGACTGTGAGCAAGTGTCTTAGTTATCTAGTGCTGCTTTCTCAGAAATACCACAAGTGGATCACTTTAACAAACAGAAATTTATTTTCTCACAGTTTAGGAGGCTGAAGTTTGAATTCAGGGTGCCAGCTCTAGGGGAAGCCTGTCTCTCTCTGTTGGTTCTGGGGGAAGGTTCTTGTCTCCTTTGCTTCTGCTTCCAGGTTCCTTGGAGCTCTCCATGTGGCTTGGCATCTATCTTACCCATCTGTCTCTGCTTGTTTTTCTTTTATATCTCAAAAAAGATTGACTCAAGATACACCCTACACTAATTCTGCCTCATTAACATAACAAAGACAACTCTTTCCCAAATGGGATTATAACCACAGGCATAGAGGTTAGGATTTACATCACATATTTTTGGGGAACATAATTCCATCTATAACAGCAAGTAATAGAACCACTTCTCGTGACTAAAATGGAGCCAAGAATGTCCACCTGGTTTCTGTTAGGGTCCAGTGAGATGATGTTGTGAAGGGCTTGGCAGATGCCTATCACTTGCAGCTGGTCAGTATAACTGGTGTCTTTTCCTGTATTTTGTCCTATCCTAGGCCTCCCTTTGATTAATTTATTTATAAACATAGATTCTCTTTAAAGGTATTTATTCCATAATTTACACATACACACTCACACACATACATAGAATTTAAAAGTCTCAATTCACTATTAAAGTTCTCCCTTTTCCTGGGCAGCTCAGGAGGACATCTATTACCTCCATGCCATTAGCTGCATTGGCACACGTATAAGTACCTCAGTAAAACAATCAAATATTAACATACATAGCAGGAGTGTTGGGCTTTCTATTTGAATACTCTGAAGAGTAGGTTTATCTAATGTAAGCTAATTTATAATTCTGAAGTTGTAAATTTGAATAATACTGTCCCCTGAAGACTGTTTTTTTTGAAGAATCTAAGTGTCGACATAGAATCTGCATGTATCTATAGGGAGGCACTGGGGTAAGTGGGGAGATGATACAAGACAATGCCCTTCTGATTGACACCCTCATCCTCCTGAACTTGGAGGGAACGCTCTTAGCACATTTCAACACTGAAGCCGGGGAGATGAGAGTTTAGTACCAGTTGCTGCCATAGTGGGAGATTCCATTTCCTTTTTGGGGGAATCCCAGCAAGCCATTGGTTCTGTGGGTGTGATGGGAAAGAGCTAACGTTTTTTACTTGCCTGGGGACTAGTCCATCTGAATACCTGGCTACTGGGCTCTGCATGGCGCGTTGGAAAAACTGAGAGGGTGTGTGGGTGATCCATCAGCCTGGGATATTGGAGGGAAGTAGTACCCGCCTTCCTGTCCGACTGGTCCTTGGGGCCAGGGTATAGTCTACACAAGGCTGCTCTGCTGTCTTGCAAAGGCTTCTGGTGGCTTTCATGCAGGCCTAGATTGGGTGTTGAGATGGAAAGCCAATTCCCACTTCATCTAAAGCCAATTCCTATTCTCTGACTCTCTGAGCTTTCTTCCCACTCCTTGGATGGTACTGATTCATACTAATGGTGTCCCATTGTCTGCTGTTCTAGTTTCTGTCTCCTTTTCTGAAGTGTGCCAAGCAGAGCATCATGTGCTCATGGGCTCTTCATATGTGTTTGATGATGGCATGAGATTATGCCTAACTTGTTACCATAACATTGATTTCTCATGTTTTCCTTAGATTCGGTATCTGTCTCCAGCTCTTCTGCTTGACCCAGGAAAGTGATTTCAATGCCATAAAGAATGTAGCCCAGAGATGCAATTCATTGTTGCAGAAAGAGCCAAGGTTTTGGGGCTGGATGACTGGGCTGATGTTCTGGCTTCTCTGCTTTCTAGCTGTTTGAATTGAGTGGGCCTGAATTTCTGAGCTTGAATTTCCATGTTTGTAAAACTTCCCCTTGCTTTTCCTACCTTCCTTCCCTCCCACCTACAAATATTTAATGAGCTGGCACTGAGATTTGGCAGTGAACCAGACCAAGTCACCTTATCATGGAGTTTATGTCTGGGTGAGGTAGACAATAATGACTAGATAACCACATAAATCTATAATGTATTACGAAGGGAAATAAAGATGGTCAAGGGGAAAAGAAAAGGATGAGGGTTCTACTGCATAGAGGAGGATAGGGGCAGCTCCTCTAACATGGGGGCATTTGAACAGAGACCTGGAGGAGGTGTTCGCATGAACCACTAATATGTTGGGGGAAGAGCATCCCAGGTGGGGGAACAGCCAGGGCAAAGACACCAAGTGGGGGTCTATTTGGCAATTTCAAAAAACTGTAGGCCTGCCAGTGTGGCACCATGGTTAGAGAAGCAGCCTGGGAGCAGGTTAAATAGTGTTTGTAGGTCTTGGTAAAGAAACTGGATTTTATACCAGGATGGAAGTCATTAGAGAGTTCTGAGCAGATCTGCTGTGAAGAATAGACCAGAACAAGAGAAAGAAGAAGCAGGAAGCCTTTTAGGACACTCTTGAAACATTCCAGGCAAGAGGTGGGAGTGGTTTTGATGAAGGCGATAGTGGTGGAAAACTTGAAAGGTGGTCAGATTCCTGATTTATTTGAACAAGGCAGAGATTGTTTGGATGTGGGTCTTGAGACAAAGAGGAGTTAAAGATGACACCATGGCTTTTGACCTGAGCAACAAGAAGAATAGTACAGCCATCTCTTGGGGTGAGGAGGACTGTGGAGGGAAGATTTGGTGGGACATAAAAAACAGGAGTTTGTTTTGGACATGTTAAATTTGAGACACGCCTTAGAAATCCCTTTGAAGACAGGAGAAGGCAGTTGGGTCTACTCCACTGGAGATCAGGGGAGACTTAGGGCTACAGATAAAATCTTGGGAGTTAGCCCCACACAGACACACTGAAAGGCCACGACACTTGATGATGAGATTGTTGAGGACAGACAAGAGGAGTAGGCACTAGTCCCAGATAAGGTAAAAAATGGAGGCCATTGTGTCTCCTGTGTTGAACGGTTACTGGTAGGACCGAAGGTGGGGGCCCAAAGAAGTCACCTTTCCTACCTCTCACCCTTGAGAATTTATGCCAAATTTTTGACCTTCAGATTTTCCCAATTGGAAGTCTCTTCCTGGAAGACCTGTGGCTTTTTTTTTTTTTAAGTATGGGTATTTTTCTCATGATAATGTAACCTTTCTTTGGATACAAACCTGAAATTTGAAATGGATTATTCCCCTTTTCCCATAGCCCCTGAATTCTTTCTAGCTGATGGCCTTCCCGAGACAAGAATGGATGCCTCAAGGCCCTGGGCACTGAGGGGTGGTGCCAAGGGTCATCTTGAGTGCCTAGTCTGTGGTAAGTTCTGAACAGCACACACACTCTCGGTCTTTGGGTTCCAGTCCAACTCTTCTACGTGAACATACCTATGAGGCAGTTGAAAATACCATGGTTTTTGTCAGGCACACGTTAGTTCTCAAAGTGATATCCTTGCTTTTTAACACCTTGAAGAGGTCTTTTGCAGCAGATTTGCCCAGTGCAATGTGTTGTTTGATTTCTTGACTGCTGCTTCCATGGATGTTGCTTGTGGATTCAAGTAAAATAAAATCCTTGACAACTTTAATATTTTCTCTGTTTATCATGATGTTGCTTATAAATCCAGTTGTGAGAATTTATGCTTTCTTCATGTTGAGGTACAATCCCTACTGAAGGCTGTAATCTTTGGTCTTCCTCAGTAAGTGCTCCAGGTTTTCTTTGTTTTTAACAAGCAAGGTTGTGTCATCTGTATATCGCAGGTTGTTAATGAGTCCTCTGATCCTAATGCCGTGTTCCTCTTCATATAGTCCAGATGCTTGGATTATTTGCTCAACATACAGACTGAGTAAGTATGGTGAAAGGATACAACCCTGACACACACCTTTCTGACTTTAAAACACGCAGTATCCCCTTGTTCTGTTCGAACGACTGCCTCTTGATCTATGTACAGGTTCCGCATGAACACAATTAAGTGTTCTGGAATTCCCATTCTTTTCAGTGTTATCCATAATTTGTTATGATCCACACTGTTGAATACCTTTGCATAGTCAATAAAAGACAGGTAAACATCTTCCTGGTGTTCTCTGCTTTCAGCCAAGATCCATCTGACATCAGCATTGATATCCCTCTTTCCACGTCCTCTTCTGAATCTGGTTTGAATTTCTGGCAATTCCCTGTTGAGGTACTGCTGCAGCCACTTTTGAATGATCTTCAGCAAAATTTTACTTGTGTGTGATATTAATGATATTGTTCAGTAATTTCCACATTCCGTTAGATCGCCTTTCTTTGGAAGGGGCACAAATATGAATCTCTTCCAATCGGTTGGCCAAGTAGCCAGTGAGCAAGCACCTCCAGCACTGCATCAGGCTGAAAAATCTCAGTTGGTATTCTGTCAATTCCTGGAGGCTTCCTTGTTTTTTGCCAATGCCTTCAGTGCAGCTTGGACTTCTTCATTCAGTACCATTGGTTCCTGATCATATACTACCTCCTGAAATGGTTGCACGTCAACCAGTTCTTTTTGGTACAGTGACTGTGTATTCCTTCCATCTTCTTTTGATGTTTCTTGCATTGTTCAGTATTTTCCCCATAGAATCCTCCAATATTGCAACTCGAGGCTTGAATTTTTTCTTCAGTTGTCTCAGCTTGAGGAGTGCCGAGCGTGTTCTTCCCTTTTGGTTTTCTAACTTCAGGTCTTTACATATTTCATTATAATACTTTACTTTGTCTTCTCGAGTTGCCCTTTGAAATCTTCTGTTCAGCTCTTTTACTTCATCATTTATTCCATTTGATTTAGCTACTCTACATTCAAGAGCAAGTTTCAGAGTGTCTTCTGACATCCATTTTGGTCTTTTCTTCCTTTCCTGTCTTTTTAATGGCCTTTCGTTTTCTTCATGTATGGTGTCCTTGATGTCGTTCCACAGCTTGTCTGGTCTTCAGTCGTTAGTGTTCAGTGTGTCAAATCTTTTCTTGAGACAGTCTCTAAATTCAGGTGGGATATACTCAAGGTTGTGTTTTGGCTGTCATGGACTTGTTCTAATTTTCTTCAGTTTCAACTTGAACTTGCTTATGAGCAATTAATGGTCTGTTCTGCACTCGGCCCCTGGCCTTGCTCTGACTGACGATATTGAGCTTCTCCATCATCTCTCTCCACAGATGTAGTCTGTTTGATTCCTGTGTATTCCATCTGGTGAGGTCCATGTGTATAGTCATCGTTTATGTTGTTGAAAAAAGGTTATTTGCAATGAAGAATTCGGTGGTCTTGTAAAGTTCTATTATGCGATCTCCAGCATCGTTTCTATCACGAAGACCATATTTTCCAACTACTAGTCCTTCTTCTTTGTTTCTAACGTTTGCATTCCAATCACCAGTAATTATCAATGCATCCTGATTGCATGTTCGATCAATTTTAGACTGCAGATGTTGGTAAAAATCTTCAGTTTCTTCTTTTTTGGCATTAGTGGTTGGTGCGTAAATTTGAATAGCAGTCATATTAACTGGTCTTCCTTGTAGTCATATGGATATTATCCTATCATCGACAGCATTGTACTTCAGGGTAGATCTTGAAATGTCCTTTTTCACTATGAATACGATTCCATTCCTCTTCAATTTGTCATTCCTGGTATAATAGACCATACGATTGTTCAATTCAAAATGACCAGTACCAGGCCATTTCAGCTCACTAATGCCTAGAATATTGATCCTTATGTGTTCCATTTCACTTTTGATGACTTCCAATTTTTCTAGATTCATTCTTCGTATATTCTACCTTCCAATTAGTAATGGATGTTTGCAGCTGTTTCTTCTCAGATTGAGTCATGTCACATAAGCAAGTGCTGCTAGCCATTTTAGCAGGAAGTTCAGGGCCAATTTAGTGGAATGACTTGCCTGATGTCAGATAGTAAATCACACTGTTTCCTTGGAACACTAGTTCCTTGGCTCAAGAGCCCCATTCATAACTTTACTGAGTGCATAAATTCTGGAACAAAGGAGGAGGAATTGCCCCCAAATACAGTACATTGTGAATCAGCATACATGGAGGGGAGATTTGTCTATTCACAGAGTTGTGGTGTTATCCAGTTTGATGGGGCAGGAAGTAGATGGACATATTAGAGACAAGCCGGAGCCAAGTATGATGGCAGGATGTTAATAATTATTATATCAGGGAAGTATTGTGTTGTGACAAAGGTGTCAGCTTTAGAGCCAAACACACCTGGGGTTTGAGTACTGGCTGAGCCTTTGATTATCTGTGTTATTTGAGATTTCACCTCTCTGAGGCTGAATTTTCTCATCCGTGTAACAGGGAATGTTAACTCCTCCCTCAGAGGGTGGTTGTGAGGATTAAGTCAGACATCACACATAAAGGAACTAGCACAAGGCCTGGGAGGAACCTGGCTCTCGCCAAATGTTGATTCTCTTTCCTCATCTCTGTGCAGCCAGTATTCAATCAATGATGATAATAGTTACAGGCTGATGATCAGCAGTTTGTGTAATGACTATTGTAATAATGTGAGGGTTGATTTTATGTCAATAAGTCAAGTAGGAATCCTGATCTAAGGAAACGCTGATATGTGGGCAAACAAAGATGTTGTGTATGAATGTGAAAGCCATCAGCAGCTGGTTTACCGTGATCTCAGAGGGACTCTGGGAGAAGCAGCTTCAGACCTAGGAAGGATATAGAGATCTGATTCAATGGATACAGCCCCTGGAATTGAAAAGACCCCTCGGTACTGGTCCCACCTGTTAAAGCCACAGAAGGGAGCCTGGCTTTTCCCCTGGAAGCTCTCAAGGTGGCTTGTTAGCCCTGCTTGGAGCTCTTTTTCCTACCTACCTCCCACCATGCGACTGTGGCCCAGATACAGTGCAGAACACATTAGATGTGTTATTTCTTAATCTTCACATAGCTCTGTGAGGGTGGTGGCATTGGCCCTGTTTTACAGACCAGGAAACGGCCTGAAAGAACGTAATTCATCTCTTTAGTCACAGAGCTGGCGTGTGCTGAGCTGGATTCAGGCCCAGGCTATGTCCTTCTCCATGTTAGGGCTGCATCTGCCACCACAAACCCAGACTCTTGTTGGCCATGAGGATCACCACTGCTTACTGAGCATCTACTGTGTGTTGGGTTCCATGCTGGGTCTGCCTGCCTTCTCACCACTTGGTTCCACTTCTGAGTCCCCTATGCCTAGCATAGTGTCAGACACCTGGCAGAAGTTTGAAGCTGAGTACGTGGCAGTGTCACAGAACAATGGTGTGGTGATTAATTTTATGTGTCAACTTGGCTCCAAGTTGTTTGGCCAAACACTAGTGTAGTTGCCATCAAGGAGTAGTTATCTGTGATTGAATTAGCGGGCCTTTGGTAGAGGAGATTTTGTTCCGTAATGTTACATAATGTAATGTAACGTAATATGGCGTGGTGTGGCGTGGTGCAGCGCAATGCAGCATAGTGTAATGTAATGTAATCACTTTGCATCTAATGTAATGTAATGTACTTACCTTCCATAATGCCATCTAGTATAATGTAATCAATTATACCAGTGTTGAGGTCATACCAGTGTAGGGTGGATCCTAAATCTAATCACTTCTGAGTTATAAAAAGATCAGAATAGGCATAGAGACACAGTGAGAAGAGAAAGACAGATGACAGAGACAGATGCATCTACAAGGATTACTGGCTACTGGAAGCTAAAAGGAGCCCTGGTGGTGCAGTGGTTAAGAGCTCGGCTGCTAACCAAAAGGTCAGCAGTTTGAATCCACCAGCCACTTCTTGGAAACCCTATGGGGCAGTTCTCTGTCCTATAGGGTTGCTATGAGTAGGAATTGACTTGATGGCAACGGGTTTGGTTTTTGGTTTTTGGAAGCTAAAATAGACAAAGAAGGATCTCTCCCTAGAGCCGTGCCCTGAATTTGGACTCCTAGACTCCTGAACTGTAAGAAAATAAATTTCTGTTCCTTAATGCCATTCACTTGTGGTATTTGTGTTACAGCAACCCTAGGTAACTGAGACCTATGGGATGTAATCCTCTCCCCTTATGATTGGAGCTGCCACCACATAGCCCACAATCAGGGTAACTACTCGGGGCCAAGTACTCAGTGCTCTCTGTACGTTTTGCTACCTCATCCCCTCAAAGTAAGAGCTGTACTTCTGAACCTCTGCCAAGAACGCTAAGGTCATCAGCTGAGTGGTAGATGACAGTCGGGCGACCCTGACCCGTAACTTGTCTGGAGTAAAGCTGTTGGAAACCCTGATCCTCCTTTTCTCTGACACTTGGCAGCCACAGCTCATAAAGCAGTCTAACATCATTCATACGTGCAGAAATGGACAATTCAGTATTGTAAATTTTAAAAATTAACGAACTGTTAAAGGATCAATGCACTTCAGGTTGTAGCAGGAAGTGAGCACTGTAGCTCTTGCAAGAGCAATATGTGCATGTGTGTGTTTCAGACATCACCCATCAAATAAAAGCGTGTGTCTATAAATCTGCTATCTGTATGCAAGTAGCATGTAGTGTGGTGCATCCATCTCCCGCAAACATTGTGAAATGTATATAAACTGTGCAGTAATATAGACGTTTCACATGTGTTAGTTTGAGCTAGTTGTTGTCAAAACTCTGGGCGTGGGCGGGTTTATATTGGGTGTGTTAGTGTCACCCTTGCAGGCCTGGGCGCAGGGCTGGGGAGGCCCTGCTGAAGCAGAGATGATAGAATGTGGACTGGGAAGTGAGTGGCCAGCTGCCCTGGGCGCGGTGGGCATTGCCCTGGGGATGGGGTCTGACTGTTGGTCTTGCAGCACAGAAATTCAGTTTTATCAGGGCACTGGAGAGTGACTGGTCCAGAGGCCCTGTCCAGGTGAACTGAGATTCCAAGACCAGGTTATGAGCACATAGCAAGGAGTCTTGCTGTCCACTGGAGTGCACCCTGGCTGCATCACACTATCTGTCCTGGTAGACACAGTGTAGAGCATGGCTGTCAGCTCTGCTCTAGGTCCAAATCCAGCCCTGCCAGCTACGAGCTGAGCTGTGGGGCACCCAAGGGACACTCAGCTTCTCCACATGCCTGTTGCCTCCTTTATAAGTTGGGAAATGATGGCTGCTCCTGGGCTGGTGTGGGACAGGACCTATGCTGGGAACTTAGCATGCATACTGAGTCTCCAGTTAGTGGGCCCCCTTGATTGTGATTATGACTGTAGGAAAGCTTCAAGGAAAGCCAAATTCTAACTGGGTCCTTGGGCTCTGAGCAGGGGTGTCAATGGCAGTGTCAGTGAACAGCGAAGCAAATGCACCCATCTCTCCCGAGGGTTGACCTGCCTACACAGACCACGCTCAGGTGAACTACACTAACTAGTTGCCACCAATTTGACTGTGACTCATGGCAACCCCATGTGTGTCGGAGTAGAACTGTGCTCCATCAGGTTTTCAATGGCTGATTTTTCAAAAGTAGCTTGCCAGGCCTTTCTTCTGAGGTACCTCTGGGTGGACTCAAACCTTAAACCTTTGGGTTGGCAGTCAAGCAAGTTAACTGTTTGCTCCACCTACCTAATCCGTGCCAGGCACTAAGTGCTCTGTAATACATGTTGTACTACCTCATCCCCCCAAACTAAGAGGTTATTCTTCCTAGCCCACAGCTGGGGAAACTGCAGCTCAGAGAGTGGAAGCCTTTTGCTCAGGTGACAGAGCAGGTGAGAGGGGAGTAGGGTTTGAATCCAGTTCTTTCTGATCAGCAAGCCTCTACCATCAAGCTCTCTGCTCTGTGGCTGAGTCTTAGCTATCTAGTGCTGCTATAACAGAAATACTGCAAGTGAATGGTTTTAACAAACAGAAATTTATTCTCTCGTGGTTTAGGAGGCTAGAAGTCTGAATTCAGGGTGCCAGCTCCAGGGGAAGGCTTTCTCTCTCTGTCAGCTCTCGGGGAAGGTCCTTGTCATCAGTCTTTCCCTGGTCTAGGAGCTTCTCAGCACAGGCACCCTGGGTCCAAAGAACACACTCTGCTCCCGGTGCTTCTTTCTTGGTGGCATGAGGTCCCTGTCTCTCTGCTTGCTTCTCTTTCCTTTTATCTCTTGTAAGATAACAGTTGATGCAGGCCACACCCCAGGGAAACTCCCCTTACATGGGATCAGGTAACGTGATTAAGGGTGTTGCATCCCACCCTAATCCTCTTTAGCATAACCTAATCTTGCCTCATTAACCACAGGCAGAGATTAGAGTTTAAAACACAAAGGAAAATTCCATCAAATCACAGAGTGGAGGACAACCACACAATACTGGGCACCATGACCTAGCCAAGGTGATGAGTATTTTGGGGGGACACGATTCAATCCATGACAGGCTGACCCTTTCTATCATGGCAGCCTTGCCCCAAGCAGTGCTCTCTACCAGGTGGAGAGCTCCTCTCCTCACATGCTCTGTGTTTAGGTGACATCAGACCATGGTGATGTATCAGCCTCCTGCTCATCAGGGCTGACACTGCAGACCCGAGACCTGCTCTCCTGGATTTAACTGGTATAAAGAGCCCCGGACCTCAGATGGTGTCCTAGAAAGCCCATGCTCACCTCCTCTTTGGTGTTTTAGTCATTTCTGTCTTGGCAAATGAGGGTGGATCCCTGCTTACTGACTCCCTGTATGGGGGGTGGGAAGCAGGCAACCCCCTGCATGCCTCAGCCAGGGACTCCCAGGGGCAGGGATGAGGGTAGCTGGCCAGAAGGAAGCGTGGACTGCAGTTAGTTGGAGAGATGAAGCTCAGACGTGGAAAGCCATTTGCAGGAAGAAGCCTGTGCTGGCTGAGGTCTGCTCACCTGTGGCACATTGGCCCCAACCACGCTGTGCTGAGGTTCCTCTTAGTGGTTTCTTGTAGAATGCTGTGCACCACTTAGAGTTATCTCTCAAGCAAATTTAGCCAAGCGTCATTCGGGCCGACTGAAGTTGTGGGCACACTGCCCAGGAGAAAATAGATCCTCCCTCATGTGATGTGTGGCAGATGGGCGCGGTGGAGGGTCCTGCACACACTATCCTGTGCACTGTGATTGCCGCCGGGGGCCAGGGCTGGATGCCTTGTCATCCTGCTGTTAGTGTTACTTCTGAGCTGCTCATGTGGGTCAGTGGCACCCCACAGCCGGGCAGGGTGGGAAGGGTAGGAGGGAGGGAGTGGGAACATTGTCCCCAGGAAGCTGACCCCATCCAGCCATCACTGTCCCCTCCTCTGGGAGCCGCACAGTCTGGATCTGGACGGCCAGGTCCAACCACCATGGTTTGTGGGTCTTTAGAGTGTAGGAACCCCTCCTCCTCACCCCACTCTGACGGAAGCTGGGGGGCCCTAGTCTAAGGTGATCTCACACCTCTGTACCATCTTCACCACCTGAAGGCTTCAGGGGGCTCTGAGGGGCCATGGAGGAGGAGTGAAGAGGCAGAGGGTGAAGGTGTTAGTTCAGCACAGTTAACTGAGCCTCGATCTCTGTGTTGGCAGCCCGAGAGGGCTGGGGCATTTTTCCTGTGTGTTGTCTGTCTGTGTTTTCACTATAAGCTAAGGGAGAGGTGGAGAGGCCCTTGTGAATTGTGGTCCCATGGTGGCGGGGACTTATCTGAGTCATCTTAAGGGGTCAGTGAAATAGAATTAGAGAGGTGGGAGACAGATAAGGGGCAAGAGTGAGAGTCTGGGGTGAGGCCTGGGTCCTAATCCATGACTCATGGGGAGGAAGGAGACAGGTGGGAGACCTTGTTTGGGCAGGGAAGATGGTGAGTAAGCCTTGGCGTTCTGTGTGTGCAGTGTTTCTGTGGCACGTGCATGCCAATGATTTCAGTACACAGATGGAGTGCAGAGATGGGGTTCAGACAGGGTCTGGACTGCAGATGGTCTAGAGCAGAACTTCAAACCAGTTCATTCCAGTTTTAACCCCTGCTGAGAATGTGCATTTCTGACAAGTTCCCAGGGGATGCTAATGCTGCTGGTTAGGGACCAGTTCTAAGAACCACTAGTAGAGCACTGGTTCTTGAAATTTATTATACATAAGAATCACTGGGGGATCTAGTTACAATGTAGATTCTGATTCAGTATATCTGGGGTGGAAATGCAAATTCTCAGCAGGGGTCTGAACTGTAATGAACCAGAACAAACCGGAACAGACTTGGTCTAGAGGTCACGGTGGGGTAGTGGGCATGGGGCAGATTGCTCTGAGAGATAGTCTAGAGGGAAGGGGAACAGGAGTGAGGGACAGAGCCAGCATCAATGGCAAAGGCAGCGGAAGGTCACAGAGGACCTTGTCAATGGAATCATAATAGTGCTCAGCTTGTAGAGTGAGATTTCAGAGAGGCGGTGTGCACTGATATTCTTGTACAGAGCTCTGGACATAGGGAGTCCGCAGGTCGTGTGATTGCTGTGCATTGAAGTGGTAACTATTCTGCCTTGACTAGTTTTTCCAGGCTTCTTGGGGCACACATTTCACCTTTGGACCAGGTGAGCGGTAGTGGGGAGGAGAGCTGGGACTTGGCTGCACTCCTCAGCTGGGTGGGCAGAGGCTGTGAGCCAGGAGAGGTGGCTGTGAGGAAGGAGGAGGCTGGGGGCCGGAGTATATCTGCGCAGGAGCAGCTATTAAAAATATCCTAGTGGGGCTTCCCAACCTATGACCCCGGTGTCAGACCATAGCCTCCTTTTTTTTAATTGAAGTAGTACAAATGTACATTAAAACGCATATATCGTTGGTGTAAAGCCTAGAGCAATTTCAGCAGCGAGCACACGGTGTAACCAGAATGCGGATCAGGAAACAGAACATGACCACACGTCCGCACGCTGCTCGTCCCTCTTCTAGTGACCACCTTCCTCAAGGGTGATGACCGTCTTGGCTGGT
This sequence comes from Dugong dugon, assembly GCA_030035585.1. NCBI lineage: Eukaryota > Metazoa > Chordata > Mammalia > Sirenia > Dugongidae > Dugong > Dugong dugon. The sequence continues at coordinate 10,996,158 of CM057468.1, read as the reverse complement.
AGCGGCATTCAGCAGTTTTGCCTGCTTTTGTACTTTCTATGCCTATGATGGGATCATACAGTGTAGACTCGCTTGGCCCCTTTTCTTGAACAAATGGATTGGTCAGAGACTCTGAGGAGGGAAAGCAGGAGGGCGTTTGAAATACTGGCTCTCCTGAGGAATAGTGTTGTTAACTGCTGTGGAGTAGGCTCTAGACTTACGGCAACTCTATGCACGCAGTGGATCAAACCACTGTGATCCCTAGGGTTTTTTTGTTTGTTTGTTTATTTCTTTTAAATATTTTATTGTGTTTTTGGTGAAAATTGACACAGCAAATTAGGTTTCCATTTAACAATTTCTATACATATTGTTCACTGACACTGGTTACATTTTTCACAATGTGTCAGCATTCTCTTTAATTGTGTCTGGTTGTTCCTTTTCTATTAATTTAAATCTAGCTTCCCTGCAATCTCCCCCCTTAACTTCTTATCTTTGCTTTACGGTAGATGTTGACCATTTGGTCTCATATAGATGATTTTTTTTTTTTTTTCTTATGGCACACAGTACTCATGGGTGATATTGTTTATTTCATGAGCCAATCTGTTATTTAGCTAAAAGTTGACCTCTGGGTGTGGATTCAGTACAAAGTTTAAAGGGTATCTCTGGGTAATATTTTCAGCGATTCCTCTAGTCTCTACCAGTCCAATAAGTCTAGCCTTTTTTTAAGAATTTGAGTTTTGTTCTACATTTTTCATCCATTTTATACATGACCATCTATTGTGTTCCTGGTCAGAAAGGTCAGCAGTGGTAGCCAGGCACCATGGAGTTCTTCTGGTTTCACAATAGATGAAGCTGTGGTTCCTGTAGACTATTAGTCCTGTAGACTAGTTTCTTCTTTGAGTTTTTGGTTTCCTTCTTTCTCTGTTGCTCCAGATGAGTAGAGACCAATAATTGTATCTTAGAAGGCTGCTCAGAAGCTTTTAGGACCCCAGATGCTACTCACCAAATTAAGATGTAGAACATAAAGTTTATGAACTATGTTATGCCAGTTGGCTGAGTTGTCCCACTAGACTATTGTCCTAAGCCTTCAAATCTAGTAAAACAATCCCACGAGGTGTTTGGTTATGTCTAGCAATAACTGTGCCACCTCTATGAATATATATGCAGCACACACCTGCACATATAGACATATGCCTACAGATACACCTATATGTGCACCTGTGTATACACACATATACCTTCCTATACACATACATGCATACATATCCAGCTATGTAAGCATGTACATATTTTTTGGTTGTTATTGCCATTGTTGCAGAATTCTATGTTATAGCATTTACCAGAAACGTCCCTTATTCTTATGTAGTTCTTCATGTCATCATTTCCCTTGGTCAGGTTGTGCACACTTCACCCCAATTCAGTATTGCCTTTGCCATCACCAAAACTAACAAGTGTCTACTATCTAGAGAGTGATTCCCCTCCCTCCTCTCCTGTCCCTGGTGACCACCAATGAACTTTGATTTCTGTAGGTATACCTATTCTTGTCTTCTTATAAAAATGCGATCATACAATATTTGTCCGTTTGAGATTGACTTATTTCACTCAGCATAATGTTCTCCAGATTCATCCATCTTATATTTTGAGAACTTACCATTATTCTTTATAGCTGTGTAGTATTCCATTGCATGTATGTACTGCATTTTTACTTATCCATTCATCCATTGATGGGCACTTGGGTTGTTTCCATCTTTTTGTATCGTGAACAATGCTGCAGTGAACATGCATGTGCGTACGTCTATTTGTGTCACTGCTGTTAGATCCCTAGGGTTTGCACCTGGAGTGGGATTGCTGGGTCATAAGGTATTTCTTTTTTTTTAAATTTTTTTTATTGTACTTTAGATGAAGGTTTACAGAACAAATAGTTTCTCATTAAACAGTAAGTACACATATTTTTTTATGACATTGGTTAAGAACCCCCACAACATGTCAACACTCTCTCTTCTCAACCTTGAGGACTTTTTTTTGGTGAAAATATATATAGCCAAAGTTACACCATTTTCAAAGTTTCTACATGTACAATTCAGTGACATTGATTATGTTCTTCCAGTTGTGCTGCTATTCTAACTATCCTTTTTTAAATTGTTCCATCACCATTATCTCAGCAAGATGGATCAACACAGTAGCTACAACAATGGGCTCAAGCATAACAACAATCGGGTTGTTGGCGCAGGACTGGACAGTGTTTTGTTGTGTTGTACATAGGGTTGCTATGAGTGGGAACCAACCCGATGGCACCTAACAACAACAACAAATTTAAAAACTGTGATCCAGTTGTTAGAAAACTTTGATGTATGTTTGGAATAACTTGATTACATGAATCTACTTTTCTAATGGTAAATTTTATGAAATCTAAAATCAGATCAAGCATTTCTGATGAAAATTTTGCTTTCAAATTGAGATGTGCTGTAGGTGTAAAATACACACAGGTTTAGAAGATGTAGTAAGAATGTAAAATATCTCATTATTAATTTTTATATTGATTGCTATTGATGTTAGTCACTGTTGAGTTGGCCCCAACTCATGATGACCGTATGCACAACGAAACAAAATGGTGCCCAGTCCTGCACCATCCCCATGATCAGTTGTGGATAGGACTGTTGTGATCATGAGGGTTTTCACTGGCTGAATTTTGGAAGTAGATAGCCAGACCTTTCTTCCTAGTCTGTCTTAGTCTGGAAGCTCCACTGAAACCTGGTGAGCATCACAGCAACATACAAGTCTCCACTGACAAAGGGGTAGTGGCTGCACGTGACGTGCATTGGCCAGGAATCCATGTTGAAACAATAATATTTGGTATGTATTGGGTTAAATAAAATATACTACAAAAATTAATTTCACCTATTTATTTTTACCTTTTTAATGTGGCTACTCAAAAATTTTTGAATTTAATATGTGGCTGTGTTATATTTCTGTAGGACAGTGCTGCTTGTCATGGAATTGAATTATATCTCCTCAAAAATATGTGTATCAATTTGACTGGGCCATGATTCCCAGTATTGTGTGATTGTCTTCTGTTTTGTGATTGTAATTTTATGTTAAAGAGGATTAGGGAGGCATTATAACACCCTTACTAAGGTCACATCCCTGATCCAATGTAAAGGGAGTTTCCCTGGGGTGTGGCCTGCACCACTTGTTATCTTGCAAGAGGTAAAAAGAAAGGGAAGCAGACAGAGAGGGGGGACGTCATACCACCAAGAAAGCAGTGCCGGGAGCAGAGCGTGTCCTTTGGACCTGGGGTTCCTGCGCAGAGAAGCTCCTAGTCCAGGGGAAGATTGATTACAAGGACCTTTCTCCAGAGCCAACAGAGAGAGAAAGCCTTCGCCTGGAACTGATGCCCTGAATTTGGACTTTTAGCCTACTAGTCTGTGAGAAAATAAATTTTTCTTTATTAAAGCCATCCACTTGTGGTATTTCTATTAGAGCAGCATTAGATGACTAAGACACTGCTCTAGACAGCCCAGGACCAAGGCTGCTGTATCTTCAGCTGTCTAAGAACCAGCGAGCCCTTTGCAGACATACCTTGCTGTGTTCAGACACAACTTAGGGCAGAGCTCTCCGAATCTGGGAGGCCTGGCTCAGCCAATGGCTCCAGGCTTCACTTACTTAGAAAGAGAAGAAGACCTGAGATGAATGGAAAAGCTTTGCAGGTTTTAAAACAGACATCTCAGAGTGTCATTGATGCTTATGGGGTGGCACAGTGGTTAAGCACTTGGCTGCTAACCGATAGGTCAGAGTTCGAACCCACCAGCCGCTCTGTGGGAGAAAGATGTGGCAGTTTGCTTCCATAAAGATTACAGCCTTGGAAAGCCTGTAGGGCAGTTGTACTCTGTCCCTTAGGGTTGGTATGAGTCAGAATTGACTCCATGGCAATGGATGTGGTTTTTTCTTTTCAGTCATGGAAGATACCTGAATAACAAAGCTGAGAGTTCTATTATTCAGCACAAGGTTGTGAGCTGGAGGGAATAGCCACCTGATCATGAAGGAGCCTTTGCAGGAAAGCCAGAGAAACCCAGAAAGGAGGAGAATGCCTTCTCTTAACTGTGTCCGAAATCCAACCCTGCGTTAGAAGCTTTGATCATAGATGTCGTCTTTGCGTAGTGAAATACCTTCTCAGACACGGTTATATTCTACTAGGCACGCTGGCACAGGGTTGAGTTACCATGTTTGCCAATCAGAAAGAGTGAGAACACCTTGTAAAAACGGTCCCCGAGAGTTTTGGGGGGTGCCGCTAATATTTGATTGCCTCATCTGTGTGTATTCACTTTATGAAAATCTGCCAGTCTTAGGATTTTTGCACTTTTCTGCATATATATTATACTTCAATAAAAATTTGTTTTTATTAAGTGTCATTGAGTCGGCTCTGGCTCACGGTGACCTTATGTATAAAAGAATGAAACACTGCCTGGTCCTGTGCCATCTTCATGATGTTTGGGCTCATCTTCTACCATTATATGGGACAATATTCTGTTCTGATCCATAGGATTTTCATTGTCGAATTTTTGAAATAGTTCGCCAGGCCTTTCTTCCTAGTATGCTTATTCTGGAAGCTCTGTGTCTTAGTTACCTAGTGCTGCTATAACAGAAATACCACAAGTGGATGGCTTTAACAAAGAGAAATTTATTATCTCACAGGATAGGAGGCTAGAAGTCCGAATTCAGGGTGCCAGCTCCTGGGGAGGACTTTATCTCTCTGTCGGCTCTGGGGGAAGGTCCTGGTCATCAATCTTCCCCTAGTCTAGGAGCTTCTCAGCACAGGGTCCCCAGGTCCAAAGGACATACTCCACTCCCAGCTCTTCTTTCTTGGTGGTATTGAGGTCCCTCTCCTCTATGCTAGCTTCTCTTTTATGTCTCAAAAGAGATTGACTCAAGATACAACATAATTCTGTAGATTGAGCCTCTGCTCATTAACATAACTGCCTCTAATCCTGCCTCATTAACATCATAGGGGTTAGGATTTACAACACATAGGATAATCACATCAGATCACAAAATGGTGAACAACCGCACAATACTGGGAATCATGGCCGAGCCAAGTTGACACACATTTTTGGGGGACACAGTTCAATTCATAACACACTGCTGAAATCTGTCTACCATGGGTGACCCTGCTGATATTTGAAATACTGGTGGCATACTTCCAGCATCATAGCAACATGCAAGCCACCACAGTATGACAAACTGACTGATACATGGTGGTCAATAAAAATAGTTTACTTTAAAAAAGGCCCTGGAGTAGGCTGTAACTGTCCCCAACACCAGGAGGAGCTGGAGGATGCTTCCCTGGGAGCACGTTTCCACTCCCCAGGCAGCCCTTCTGTAGCAGGGGCCTCTAGTGCTGGGTGATATGACATGATTGTTTAGGAGTTTGCAAATGGTGGGGATGGAGCTACTGAAGATGAATTAAAGGAATTTTCTGCCTTCCCTCCCATCCAACTGTTACTTCCTCTGACACACAGACATGACCTCCCCCATCCACCTGTTACTTCCTCTGACTCATAGACATGACCCCCACCTGTTACTTCCTCTGACACACAGACATGACCCCCACCTGTTACTTCCTCTGACTCACAGACATGACCCCCACCTGTTACTTCCTCTGACTCACAGACATGACCCCCACCTGTTACTTCCTCTGACACACAGACATGCCTCCCACCTGTTACTTCCTCTGACTCACAGACATGACCCCCACCTGTTACTTCCTCTGACACACAGACATGACCCCCACCTGTTACTTCCTCTGACTCACAGACATGACCCCCACCTATTACTTCCTCTGACACACAGACATGACCTCCCCCATCCACCTGTTACTTCCTCTGACTCACAGACATGACCCCCACCTGTTACTTCCTCTGACACACAGACATGACCCCCACCTGTTACTTCCTCTGACACACAGACATGACCCCCACCTGTTACTTCCTCTGACACACAGACATGACCCCCACCTGTTACTTCCTCTGACACACAGACATGACTCCCACCTGTTACTTCCTCTGACACACAGACATGACCTGCCACCTGTTAACTTCCTCTGACACACAGACATGACCTCCCACCTGTTACTTCCTCTGACACGCAGACATGACCCCCCACCTGTTACTTCCTCTGATATGCAGACATGACCTCCCACCTGTTACTTCCTCTGACACGCAGACATGACCCCCCCACCTGTTACTTCCTCTGACAAACAGACATGACCTCCCTCATCCACCTGTTACTTCCTCTGACACACAGACATGACCCCCCCACCTGTTACTTCCTCTGACACACAGGCATGACACCCACCCTACCTGTTACTTCCTCTGACTCACAGACATGACCCCTACCTGTTACTTCCTCTGACAAACAGACATGACCCCCCACCTGTTACTTCCTCTGACACACAGATGTGGCTTCCCCCCACCTGTTACTTCCTCTGACACACATATGACCTCCTTTTCATAGACAGGAAACTGAGGCTTCCAGAGGCTGGGGACTTGAACAAGGTCACCAGGCAAATGGGTGGTGGAGGTGTGAACTCATTTCAGCCCCACTGCGCAGGCCTGCAGGTGGTGCCTGAAGCCTGGAGCTGAATGGGTGGGCCCTCTATTCTTGCTCTTCCCTTGTGGGGACTTGTCTGCCATCCTGTTTGTCAGTCCACCAGCAGCAGGGGGGCTTCCTGGCAGTTACGGGGGTTCTGGGCGGTCACCTCAACTTTAGTCTTCCCCGTGCCGACTATCCTTGCTGCTATCTAGCACTATACGGATGTGTGAGCATCTCCCCAACCCTGCCATCTAAAGTAAATTGATTTTTCTCCTCGGTTGGAACAAGTGTGCCCATAAGTGGATCTGTACCCCCTTGCCTCGCTGGTGCCCCGCCAGCTTAGATGAGCATGCAGAATGCTAAATGAGCCCCTTTGATGTTACACTTGAGACATGTTTGTGTTATAAATGGGTACAAATTGAATTTGGCTTTAGGTGATGCATGATGTCTGTCACATTTCCCTCATGGCAGGACAGTTAGAGGAGAGCTAATTTCTTTCTGGCTGGGCCTTTCCAAGCCTGCAGTGTGTTGGGGATTGCCATTGCCCTCTGTCATCAGGGAGGAAGCTGCAGTGCACTGGGGCCGCCAGGCGTGGGAGAGCCCAGCAGGGCTGCTGCCTCCATGAGGACTTGGCTCTCGTGAGGGGGCGTTTGTCTTCTTTTGGCCCTTGGAAGGCCTGGTTTGCTGTTGGACTTCTCTTCAAAACACTGGCAGTATGGCTTGAAGGTGCCACGTAACTTCCCTGCACCTCTGCCTCTTCAGCTGTGAGAGGGATGTGACTTCTACTGAGGGTGTCTGGGAGGATCCAGTGAACAAGGTGACGAGGGCCTGGCATGGGTGTTCTCATTAGACAACTGAGAGCACAGAGTCGGCCTGCTCACTGCCAGGGCATGAATGGACTGAGACTGAGGTCACCGATAGGAGAAGGGGAGACCTGTGGGGTCCCCAGTCTTTCTCCCTCCCTCGCAAGGAGTGTATCCCTCACAGGGAGCACAAGGCTGAGGTGTGGTGGGCTTGCCACCTACAATGTCTGTGGGGCATGGGCATCTGGGGTGAAGTGAATAGGAAGCAGGGTTAGTGATTGTCAGCTTTGGGGGCAGAAGGGGATGCAGGGGTCCGTGGAGAAATCACACGTACTCTGAGTCTCCATGTGGACGCAAGGAAACCATTAGCCCCCTGGCACCAGCTACCTCTCTCCCTGCCTGGATCCTGCAAAAGTCCCTGCGTCCTGGATTGTCCACACAGCCCAGTACCATGTTGGGCCTCCTGACTACGCACCCTCGTCTGGAGTGGGCAAACCCCTCTCCCCCAGTCTCAAGTGTCTTTTTTCAGACCGGCGCTATCCAAGTGTTCTTTGAGTTCTCCAAGTGCACCATGCGGAAGTAGAGGACAGTGTTGTGTAGATGGTGTAGGAACACCTGGGTCCATGGCTAGCACATGGTGATTTCCAGTCACTAAGCATCATTACGTCAGCCTTCAGCAGGGCTGGGAGACAGGGCTACTCCTCCCAATGAGAGGCCACTCCCACAGGCAGAGAATCTTGGGGAGTGTTATGGGTAGAATTTTGTTCCCCCAAAAGGATACTTGGAAATCCTGATTCCTGTACCTGTGACCTTATGTTTGGAAATAGGATCTTTGAAGACGTTCAGTTAACATGAGGTCATGCTGCAGGTGGGTGGGTTTTGATCCCATGTCAGTGGTGTTCTATGGAAGAGGACAGAAGCAGAGACATACACCAGGGAAGATGGGGTTTTACTGCAGCTGCAGGCCAGGGGATGCCTGGGGTACCAGAAGCTGGTGAGACAAGAAAGGACCTTCCCCTGGAGATTTTGGGAGAGCATGGCCCTGTAGACATCCTGAATTTAGACTCCCAGCCTCCAGAACTGTGAGACAATACATTTCTGTTCTCGTGAGCAACCCAGCGTGTGGTGTTCTGTTTGGCAGCCATAGGGTGCTAATAGAGGGAGTGTGTCTGTGGTTTCTAGCATCGTGGGGGTCTGTCCAGAGCTGGGGGGCTCCAGTGGCACTCCCAGAAGGCTTGGAGGAAACACTACGAGCGGCATCTCCACCGGCTGAGGCTCCCCCAAGAAGGCCGGTGGTCACATGGTGTATACCAATGCCAGCTGCCCGTTCTTGACCTTGGCACTGTAACAGAGGCCCTCAGGCTATTGGTGTGGGAGCAGGGCTGAGCCCCCAACATGCTGGCTGGGGATGCTGTTTGTCTCATGTCACCTGCATCCCGTATGCCCATCTTCTCTCCCCCACAGAACCAAGGACTGAGCCAGCATCTTCCTCTGCATCTGCCACAGATACTCCCTAGGTTCTGACCAGTCCAAGGCTTTGTGGTGTGTTTCAGGGAGGGGCTTCTGGTTCCAGGGTTTGCTCATGGCTTATGGTATGAAGGAGATCATGAGGAAGTCTGTGTCCCCACAGCTGTGGGATATGGTTCAGGCTGGTAACTCCTGAACTGGCACAGCTACCCAGCTCTGATGTGATCATCACCCCAGGTTGTGCCCCTTTGTCCTGGAGGGAGATGGGGCAAGGAGACCACCATGCAGCTGGGTGAGACATCGTGAGAGTCTGTGTGTAGGATGTGAGAGGGTGCAGGTGGTCATAACAAGGCAGATGGGGTTGCCCTGTGGTGTGCGAGTCAGGGGATGGATGTCTGGGCTCAGAGGTGGGGCGGACCCCTCCTGGGGCCCAGCTCTGGAGATATGCTGGCCTCTCCTTGTCATCAGCTTTCCAAAGCCTGGGAAGGATGTGCATCCTCCCCACTGCCTCCTTGTCTTTTCTCCTTGGATCTCAACAACTGCTTTTCTTGCTGCAACACGCTTAGCATCATCAGGTCATTCTCAGTTTGCACCGGATGGTGTGGCGCTCTGGATAGTCTGGCTCTCTCGATCAGCTGTCTGCCATCCTTGCCTACTCCTTGTGCTGGACACACCAGGGCCAGTGCAGCCGGAATGGGCTGTGACATTCAGCAGTGGCCTTGAGTGACCTTCCCTTGGGAAGGTTGATGGGTGGCCTGGTGCCTGGCCATGTGTTCACAGCCGACAGCTGCCGGTACACAGCAACAGGTGAGTCCACCAGGAGAACCAGTTGCCAGTGCTTACTGAAGCCTGATATAGGATCCTGCAGACCAGGCTTCTTAGGGCATTCAAATTTTGGGCACTTGCAGTGTGCCCAGCCGCAAACCAGCCTCCACAGGATACACAGAGAAAGGAATGGGAGAGTAAGGAAAGGTGACAAGTGTCTCTTGAGTACTTATCCACAGCCTGGGAATCTTTGCTGAGTGCTTATTCCCATAGACAAACAAGGCGCCTGAGGCTCAGAAGGGCTGGGGTCATTTTTGTCAGTGTCTCTCAGCAAGTAAGTGGTAGGGGTAGAAATTGAACACAGGTGCACCTGCTGTCAAGTTCCATCCTTTTATTGTACCCTCTGGTCTCCCCAGTTATATGTGCTTAACCTCTTGCTGGGGTTTCAGACCCTTTCTCTGGCAGAATCCTGGCACAGAAGGGCATCCAGGAAAGGTTTGTTGAGTGAGGCAGGAGCCAGCACTGGACTCAAGACACTGCTGTCCCTGAGCAGTGTGCTTCCCTTGTCTGCAACACCGAGAGTGAGAAATGACTCTGAATCCAAAGCCCAGGGTCTTCCAGCCGCAGAGGTCCTGCTATCCAGGTGCTCCTTGTTTATGGGGAAAGACACTAGTCCACGTAAGAGTGCGGCAAGTTTAGATATGGGAGTCAAGGGCATCTTATGCACCAGTGAGAGATCGTGGGACCAAGGTATGGCTAACCATTCTTCAGAGCCATTAAAATGAAATATCACTGCAGCAGGAAAGATGTGGAATGGCGGAAAGAGAGACGTAATTTCAAACATCGACTTTTATATTCCGTAAATATTTATTGAAGATCTACTTTGTGCTAGTACTGTTCTAGGCCCCTGGGGGATAACAGTGAACAAGACAGAGAAAGTCTGATTTATAGAAATAAACTCTTATTTGCAACTTCTACTCTTACGCTTAAGCATGAAGAGACATTGCTTCATTTGTTTCCTCAGTGAACATTTGCTATTGTAGGCCCTGGGAGTTCAGAGACAGATCTCTGATGCTCTTGTAAGACAAAGAAACCCTGCTCTTTTGGGGGCCAATCTGACTAGTCAACTCATTCAGCCTCCTGTTCACTTCCTATCATTCATCTAAGACTTTGGCACCTGGATCAATATCTTCCTCTCTAGCCCGAGTCCAACCATAACGCCAGGCAACTCCACTATCTATGTGGTCAGCCTCTAACACTATATCCGCTTAATTTCTTGGCCTCCTTATTTCCAGAGGTCCTCTCCTCCACTGTCCCGCAGCTTCCTACTTCCATGACCACATCTTGGTCCTTAGCATTAGAAACTGCTCCACCTCCCAGCTCCGGCTTTCTGACTATTGTCTTAGTACTTCCCTCTTTCTCACCTCCTGTGCCTTCAGGGTTCTTGATTGCATATAATGGCAGTCAGCTCCAGCTAATTTAACGAGGGAAAATAATTAGTTGTTGGGATATTGGACAACTCGCATAATTAATGGCAAGTCTAGAGATTCACATTCAGAATGTGGGCAGGAACTAAGGGAGTCTAGGCAGCAGAGAACAGAGTCCAGTCACACTCAGCCCCACAAGGCCATCACTGAACTCTGACAGCCACTGCCAACCCTGCCACTGCCAGCCTGACTGACCCTTAGCTCCACTGCCATTGTGTCAGTACACTCTTAACATTTATTGCCTATTTGTATCACTTCTGTCAGATTTAGAGAGCTGAGAAAGATTATCCAGTTTGCTCAGTTTTGACCATTGCTGCCAGGCTGTTGGGAAGAAGATAAGGATTCACCATCCTTAGTAAGAGGAATGACCTCTTCCACAAAGACTAAAATCTGTAACTGAATTTCTCCCAAGCTCAAAGTGAGTGTGGATGCTGGGCAGCCAAAAAAAGGGAGAGGGGTGACGGTGACTACATTTTACCCTTTTGGTTGACCAGCACCCACATGCATAAATAGACTAAATATTACTGAGCATCTGTAGCTGGCTCACTTTAGGTGCTGAGGCAGTGAAGAAAGCATAAAAATCCCTGCTCAGATAAAACTTTGAGGAAATGGACAGTAAACACAATAAATAAGAATATATGTGTAGTGAAAAGTATTATGGGAAGAAAAACAGGAAAAGGAGATATGAAGTGCTTGGAGGGATTCATTGTAAATATGGTGGTAAGGGAAGGTCTGACTAGGAAGCTGGTATTTAAGAAAAGACCCAAGAAGGTGAAGAACTGGGATATATGAATAACTAGGGGAAAGGTGTTCCAGGAGAGAGGACAGTACATGCAAAGACCTTTGGAATACTCTCCAGTCAGATGGGAGATCATTGTGGTTGGAGTCACATGAGCAAGGAAGAGAGTAATAGGTGAAGTCATGGAGGTAACAGTTGCTAACCCTGAACACTGGTTCCTTCTAAGTCTATGACAATCTGGTCAGAAAATTAGCCACAGACTTAGTAAAACTGTAGTGCTGTAACCATCTACTTCTGCTTGGTATCTACGTATTTTGTCAAGTGATCTTTACAGCATGCCTGAATTTTTCCTCACTTTGGTTAAGAGCTAGGACTGCTAACCAAGAGGTCGGCAGTTCGAATCTAGCAGCCGCTCCGTGGAAACCCTATGGGGCAGTTCTACTCTGTCCTATAGTGTCGCTTTGAGTCAGAATTGACTCGACAGCAATGGGTTTTGTTGTTGTTTTTTTTGGTCTCAACTAAACATGACTGTGGGTTTATGTGGGGTGAGAGAGGGGCTCTTGTGTGGTCAGAGTGTGTAGGTTGTGAGAATCCTCCTTGTAACTTTCTTGTGTCTTCACAACCTGGTCAAGCCTGACCATGTATACACCACTTCTACCTGATGACAAAGGGCTGATGAACATACTCCATCTAATGACTCCATGAATCCAAAAATGTCCACTTTATGTTGGGCAGCTAGCCTACATAGGATATGGTTTCTGTGGTTAGGCATTCCCTCTATTCCAAGCCTGTTAGCAAGTCGGGAGCCACTTTACAAAATAAAAACAGTTACTACTTGCTTTTGCACCGCATTGGACCGGTGGCAGGAGTGGCTTCCAGGGGCACAGGTTGGATTCTGGGAGAAAAAAAAAAGGCACTAAAAGCCAGGTTAATCAGACGCGGATTTATTAGGGAACTTACATACAGAAGGAGCCCTGGTGGCACAGTAGTTAAGAGCTACAGTGAGCTATGGCTGCTAACCTAAAGGTCGGCAATTCGAATCCACCAGCTTCTCCTTGGAAACCCTATGGGGCAGTTCTACTCTGTCCTATAGGGTTGTTATGAGTTGGAATCCACTTGATGACCATGAGTTTGGTTTTTGGTTTTTACGTACAGAGGTCAGTGCCAGACAGCAGAGTGCCAAGAATCACCCAGGTAGAGGTCTATGCACAATAGTGTGGATTGGGAATTTATATACTGTATCATCTAATGCTAATATGTACAGCCTACATGTAGGGGAGCATAAACAATGATTAATGAGGTTGTTTTTGTACTAGGTTATGGGTTTCAGGTGACATTACCATGAAATCAGGTGTTTGGTGTGTTTTTTTCTGGCCCAGGCCATTGCTCATCAGGTACTCTGGTTCTTCCCTAGAGTTCTATGTGGGAAGGATCCATCTGGTATTGTTCAGGGCCTTCTCACTTGCCAAAGAGGGCATGACTTTGCTTAGAAACCCTAGAAACCTCCACCGTGCTTTCCTATACGGGCTCCACAGGGCATGGTGACTTCCTGTATTCATTGTGAGTGCTGAGTTAGGAGAACGGAGTGTCAGTGAGGTTTGCACTGCAGGCTGGACAAGCTGAGGGCCTGCTCTTTATCTGGACCTCACTCAAAGGTGTCAGTACTTCAACCTCACCCAGTTAATGGGTTGGAGCAGCAAGCCCAAATATAGTATCTGTTGTCTCCAAAACCCAAAAAGGCCCATCAGGTATTACACCTGTTAATCAGTTGTTAATGACATGGGATACAAAGAGCAGCATCTGGCCTTTACTTTGCAGAGAGTATTATGACAGACCTTAGAGCCCTGAGACCCCAAAAAAGTTGACCATGTTTGCGAAGTCTTATATTTTCATAGAATTTATTGTTTACTATATAGATATGTGTCTTACCAAGGCACTTAAAAAAAAAAAAACAAAAAACCCATTGCCTTTGAGTGGATTTCAACTCCTACCTAGCAACCCTATAGGATAGAGTAGAACTGCCCCATAGGGTTTTCAAGGCTGTAATCTTTATGGAAGCAGACTGCCACATCTTTCTCCCATGGAGTAGCTGATGGGTTCCAACAGCAGACCTTTTGGTTAGCAGTTGAGCGCTTAACCACTGCGCCACCAGGTCTCCTTATCAAAGCACTTAGTATCTGTTCTGTTATCCTCCTCACAGCTTATCAGCATGATGCCATCAATGTATTGGGCTAACATGATACATTACTAGATGATCAGACAGTTAAATTCTTTTTTTTTTTTAAATTTTATTGTGTTTTAGGTGAAAGTTTACAGCGCAAATTAGTTTCCCATTCAAAAATTTATACACAAATATTTTTGTGACGTTGAGTGCAATCCCTGCAATATGTCAGCACTCTCCCGCTTTCCCTTTCCACCCCGGGGTTCTCCGTGTGTATTCATCCAATTTTCCTGTCACTTCCTGCCTTCTTGTCGGGTAGGTGTTGCCCATTTGGTCTGGTATACTTGATGGTACTAAGAAACAAAGTTCCTCACATGTGTTATTGTTTGTTTTATTGGCCTGTCTAATCTTTGGCTGAAAGGTGGACTTCAGGAGTGCCTTCAGTTCTGAGTTAGGAGGGTGTCTGGGGGCCGTATTCTTGGGGGTTCCTCTAGTCTCTGTCAGACCGTTAAGTCTGGTCTTCTGTTTTTTTGTTTTTTTTTAAATTTGAATTTTGTTGTACATTTTTCTCCCATTCTGTCCAGGACCTTCTATTGTGATCACTGTCAGGGTGGTCGGTGGTGGCAGCTGCGCACCATCCAGTTCTTCTGGGCTCAGGCTGTTGGAGGCTGTGGTTTATGTGGTCTGTTAGTCCTTTGGATTAATATTTTCCTTGTGTCTTTAGTTTTCTTCTTTCTCATTTGCTCCGAACGTGATGGGACTAATTGATGTATCTTAGATGGCTGCTCACAAGCTTTTAAGACCCCAGACACTACTCATCAAAGTAGGTTGTAGAACTTTGTTATGCATATTGACCTAGATGTCCCCTGAGACCATGGTCCCCAGTCCTCAGCCCCAGTAACTTGGTCCCTCAAGGTGTTTGGATGTGTCTAGGAAGCTTGTATGACTTTGCAAAGAGTCCAAGTTGTGCTGACTTCTCCTGTACTGTGTGTTGTCTTTCCCTTCACCAAAGTTAACAGTTGTCTACTATCTAGTTAGTGATTACCCTTTCCCAACCCTCCCCTTCCTTGTAACTATCAAAGATTTTTTTTTTTCTGGGTGTAAACCTTTTTTTTAGAAGGAGGGTTTATAACAGCAGTCTCATACAATGTTTGTTCTGTTGTGATTGACTTACTTCACTCAGCATAATGCCCTCCAGTTTCAGCCACGTTGTGCGGTTGTTTCGAGGATTAGTCATTGTTCTTTACCATTGCGTAGGATTCCATTGGGTGTATCTACCATAATTTGTTTACCCATTCATCTGTTGATGAGCACTTAGGTTGAGTCCATCTTTTTGCTATTGTGAATAATGCTGCAATGAACATGGGTGTGTATAAACTGTGATGGCTCTAATTTCTGTAGGATATATTCCTAGGAGTGGGATTGCTGGATCATATGCTATTTCTAGTTCTAGCTTTTTAAGGAGGCGTCATATTATTTTTCATAGAGTTTGTACTATTTTACATTCCCACCAGCAGTACGTAAGTGTTCCAGTCTCCCCAGAACCTCTCCAATGTTTGTTATTTTCTCTTTTTTGATTAGTGTTGGTGTGATATGGTATCTCATTAAAGTTTTAATTGGCATTTTTCTAATGGCTAATGATTGCAAGCATTTCCTCATGTGTCTGTTAGCTACCTGAATGTCCTCTTTGGTGAAGTGTCTGTTCATATGCTTTGCCCATTTTTAAATTGGATTACTTATCTTTTTGTTGTTGAGGTGTTGAAGTAGTCTATAGATTTTAGAGATTAGACTATTATCAGATCTGTCATAGCCACAAAATTTTCCCAGTCTGTATGTTTTGTTTTTACTATTTTGGTGAAGTCTTTCCATACTACATTCAAAACTTTTGATGATCGTTAAGTGTTTAATTTTTAGGACTTCCCTGTTATCTAGTTTATCTTTTGGTGTTTGTGCATTGTTAGTTATGGTTTATGTTGTATCTATGACACATGTTAGGGCCCCTAGCATTGTCCCTAATTTTTCTTCCATGATCTTTATCATTTTAGGTTTTATATTTAGGTCTTTTATCTATTTCAAGTTAGTTTTTGTGTGTGGTGTGAAATATGGGTACTGTATCATTTTTTTTTTTTTACAGATGGACATCCAGTTTTGCCAGCACTGTTTGTTAAAAAGCTTGTCTTTTCCCCATTTAATGGACTTTGGTCCTTTGTCAAAGATCAGTTGACCATATGTCTTAGGCTGGGTTCTCTAGAGAAGCAAAACCAGTAAAGTGTATAAATATATATATAGAGAAAGATTATATCAAGGAAACAGCTCATGTGATTGTAGAGGCTAGAATGTCCCAAGTCCGTGGATAAGGGTAGAGGCCTCTCCCAAGTCACACAGCTGCAGAAGCTGGCAAGCCCAATATCAGAAGGCTCCCACTCACAGGCTGCGCAGATTGATGAATCCCAGGTTCGGCAGATAAACTGACAGCTCAAGTCCCAAGAACGGGAGATGAGACGACAGGAAGCAGCCGCAGGATCCAGAGAGAGCAAAAAGTCAGAACGTCTGCTTATATACAGATGCGGGCCACACCTCCAAGGAGACTCCCTTTCATCTGATTGGCTACTCACAGTATATTCAATCATGGGAGTGATTACATTAAAACACAGAGAATCATGGCCCAGCCAAGTTGACACACAATCTTAACCATCACACCGTAGTTGGATGGATTTACATCTGGGTTCTCCATTTTGTTCTATTGGACTATGTGTCTGTCATACCAATACCAGGCAGTTTTGACTAGAGTGGCTGTATAGTATAGGTTCTGAGGTTAGGTAGCGTGAGGTCTCCTGCTTTGATCTTTTTCTTCAGTAATGCTTTGCTTTTCCGAGGCCTCTTTCCTTTCGATATAAAGTTGGTGATTAGTTTTTCCATCTCATTAAAGAATGCTGTTGGTATTTGTATCAGGATGGCAATATATCTGTAGATTGCTTTGGGTAGAATTGACATTTTCACAATGTTGAGTCTTCCTATCCATGAGCATGGTATATTTTTCCGTTTATGTAGATCTCTTTTGATTTCTTGCAATAGTGTTTTATAGTTTTTTTTTTTTTTGGTGTAGGTCTTTTACGTGCCTGGGTAGATTTATTCCTAAGTATTTTATCTTTTTAGGGGCTATTATTAATGGCATTGTTTTCCTGATTTTCTTTTCAAAGTTCTCTTTGTTGGTGCATAGGAGTCCAACTGATTTTTGTATGTTAATCTTGTATCCTGATACTCTGCTGAATCTTTCTATTAGTTCCAGTAAATTTCTTGTGGAATCTTTGGAGTTCTCTATGTATAGAATCATATCATCTGAGGATAGGGATAGTTTTACTTCCTTTCCAATTTAGATGCCATTTATTTATTTATTTATTCTTGCCTTATTGTTTTAGCTAGAACTTCCAGCACAATGTTAAATAGGAGTAGTGATAAAGGGCATTCTTGTTTCATTCCTGTTCTCAGGGGAAATGCTTTCAGCCTCTCTCCATTGAGAATGATGTTGACTCTTGGTTTCGTATAGATGCCCTTTATTACGTTGGGGAATTTCTCTTCTATTCCTATTTTATTGAGAGTTTTTTTAATCAAGAATGGGTGTTGGACTTTAACAAATGCCTTTTCTTTGTTGACTGAGATGATCATGCGATTCTTTTCTTTTGTTCTATTTATGTGGTGGATTATGTTGATTGATTTTCTAATGTTGAACCATCCTTGCATACCTGATATGAATCCCACTTGGTCATGGTGTATTTTTTTATTTGATATGATACTGAATTCTACTGGCTAGAATTTTGTTGAGGCTTTTTGCATCTATATTCATGAGTGATATTGGTCTTTAATTTTCTTTTTTTGTGGTGACGTTGCCTGGCTTTGGTGTCAGGGTTATGCTGGCTTCATAGAATGAATTCAGGAGTATTCCTTCCTTTTGTATGCTCTGAAATACTTTGAGTAGTACTGGTGTGAGCTCTTCTGTGAATTGGCGTAATTGTCCAGTGAAGCTGTCTGGGCCAGGGCTTTCTTTTTTTGTTGTTGTTGGCAATTTTTTTTTTTAAATTACCTTTTCAATCTCTTCTCTGGTTATGGGTCTGTTCAGATTTTCTATTGTAGTTTATGTTATTTTAGGTGGGTAGTGTGTTTCTAGAAATTTGTCTTTTCTCTAGGTTCTGAAATTTTTTAGAGTATAATTTTTCATACTATTCTGTTATAATCCTTTTTATTTCATTTGGGTCTGTTGTAATGTCCCCTATCTCATTTCTTATTTGGGTTATTTGCTTCCTCTCCTGTTTTTCTTTTGTCAGTTTCGCCAGTGGTTTCTTGATTTTGTTGATCTTTTCAAAGAACAAACTTTTGGTCTTGTTGAGTCTTTCTACTGTTTTTCTGTTTTCTATTTCATTTATTTGTGCTCTAATATTTATTATTTCCTTTCTTCTGCTATGATATGTTTTCAGTCTCATTTGATTGTAGGAACTTTTTTGATTCCCTGTTTTATTTCTTCTATTAGCCAGTTGTTTTGAGCAAGGTGTTCTTCAGTTTCTATGTATTTGATTTTTTTCCTTGCTCTTTCTGTTATTAATTTCTACTTTTATGGCCTTGTGATCATAGAGAATGGTTTGTATTATTTTGATGTTTTGGATTTCATTGAGGATTGCTTTGTGGCCTAAAATGTAGTCTATACTGGAAAATGTTCCATGTGTATTGGAAAAGAATGTATAGTTTTCTGCTGTTTGTGGAGAGTTCTGTATATGTCTATGAGGTCAAGTTGGTTGATTGTGGCCTTTAGATCTTCTGTATCATTGTTGAGTTTCTTTCTAGATGTTCTGTCCTTTAACAAGAATGGTGTGTTGAAGTCTCCTACTATTATTGTGGAACTGTCAATTTCTTGTTTCAGTGCTGTTAGAGTTTGTGTTATGTAATTTGAAGCCCTGTTGTTGGGTCTGTAGCTATTTATTAGGGTTATATCTTCTTTGTGTATCATCCCTTTAATCATAATATAATGTCCTTCTTTGTCTTTTATGACTGATTTTGCCTTAAAGTCTATTTTATCTGAGATTAATATTGCCATTCCTGCTTTTTTTTGGTAGTTGTTTGCTTTATATATTTTTCCATCCTTTGATTTTTAATATATTTATGTCTGTGTCTAAGGTGTGTCTCTTGTATACAGCATATTGATGGGTTGTATTTTTTCAAACCCTTTCTGCCACTCTCTGCCTCTTTATGGGTGCAGTCAAGCCATTTGCATTCAGTATGATTATTGATAGGTATGAGTTTATTGGTGTCATAGCGTACTTTTTTTGTGCTAACATTTTCTTTGTTCCTCTTATTTTCCTGTGCTGAGTTCCTTTTGCTTGTAGATTTTTTTTTTCTGTTATTGTATGTTTTTTGTTGACTGAATCTTTATGTTTTTCTTCTTTTTTATTTTGATGAGTAGGTTTGTTAAGTTTCTTTGTGGTTGCCTTGAAATTTACCCTTATCTTTCTAAGTTTGGACCAGTCCTTTTTTATTTGACATCACTTTCACTTCCTTTCCATTTGAAAGTTCTATACCTACACCATTTATTCCCCCTTTTATTGTTTTGATGTTGTCATCATTACAGGTTGATGTCTCTGTTTTCAGTGTTTTAGCTTTGTTTTATTATTGAGTGATCTTTACCTAGGTTGGTATCTGGCTGATGCTCTTCTATGTCCTAGAATTCAGTTGTTGTCTGATGTTGTTGGTTCTCTAACTGAGGGACTCCCTTTAATATTTCTTGTAAGTTTGGTTAGGTTTTTATGAATTCACTTAATTTCTGTTTATCTGGAAATGTCTTGATATTTGAGAGAGAGTTTTGCAGGATATATTATTCTTGGTTGGCCTTTTTTTCTTTAAAGTTTTATTTTTATTTTTTTCTCCTTTTTTTTTAATACTTTATTGATGTAATTAAATGAAGTTTACATTTCAAGTTAGTCTCACATACAGAATTTTTTTTTTTAGCATACATTGTTATGAGACCCCAACCGCTCACCCCCTTCTGTGACAGCATACTCCTCCCCTCCGCCCCTGATTCCCCATGAACATTCAACCAGCTCCTAACTCTCTCTGCCTTCCTCTCTCACCTCTGGAAAGAAGCTGCCCCTTTAGTCTCTTATATCTACTTGTCTAAGAGGCACATTCTTCACAAGTATCACTTTATGTCCCACAGTCCAGTCCAATCCCTGTCTGAAGAGTTGGCCTCGGAAATTGTTTTAGTTCTGGGGTGATGGAGAGACAAGGGGCCATGCTTTCCGGGGTGCCTCCAGTTAAGTCTGGTCTTCTTACTAGTATTTGAGTTCTGCATCCCATTGTTCTACTGTTCCATCAGGGACCCTCTATTGTGTTCCCTGTCGGGATGTTCATTGGTGGTAGCTGGGCACCATCTAGTTCTTCTGGTCTCAGGCTGATGAAGTCTCTGGTTTATGTGGCCCATTCTGTCTCTTGGGCCAATACTTTCCTTGTGTCTTTGGTGTTCTTCGTTCTCCTTTACTCCAAGTGGTTGGGACCAATTGATGCATCTTAGATGGCCGCTTTCAAGCTTTTAAGACCCTGGAAGCCACTCACAAAAGTAGGATGCAGAACATTTTTTTAATAAGGTTTGTTATGCCAATTGACATACATGTCCCCTGAAAGCATGGCCCACAGACCCCGCATCCCTGCTACTCTGTCTCTCAAAGTATTTGATTGTATTGAGGAAACTTCTTAGCTTTGGTTTAGTCCAGTTGTGCTGGCTTCCCCTGTAGTGTGTGCTGTCCTTCCCTTCACCTAAGATCATTCTTATCTACTATCTAGTTAGTGAATAACCATCTCCTTCCCTCCCCACCCCGTAACAATCAAAGAATGTTTTCTTCTGTGTTTAAACCTTTTCTTGAGTTCTTATAACAGTGGTTTTATACAGTATTTGCCCTTCTGTGCCTGACTAAATTCACTCAGCATAATAAGTTCTAACTTCTACCAAGTTATACGATATTTCACAGCTTCATCATTGTTCTTTATCGCTGTGTAATATTCCATAGTGTGGATATACCATAGTTTATTTATCCATTCGTCCATCGATGGGCACTTAGGTTGCTTCCATCCTTTGGCTATTGTGAACAGAGCTGCGATGAACATAGGTGTGCATATATCTATTCATGTGATGGCTCTTGTTTCTCTAGGATATATTCCAAGGAGCGGGATAGCTGGATCGTATGGTACTTCTATTTCTAACTTTTAGGAAGTGCCAAATCGATTTCCAAAGTGGTTGTACCATTTCACATTCCCACCAACAGTGTATCAGTGTTCCAGTCTCTCCACAACCTGTCCAGCATTTGTTATTTTGTGTTTTATGGATTAATGCTAGCCTTGTTGGGGTGAGATGATATCTCATTGTAGTTTTGATCTGCATTTCTCTGATGGCTAATGATCGTGGACATTTCTTCATGTGTCTGTTAGCTGCCTGTATATCTTCTTTGGTGAAGTGCCTATTCATACCCTTGGCCCATTTTTTAATTGGGTTATTCGTCATATTGCTGTTGAGGTTTTGGAGTATCTTGTAGATTTTAGAAATTAGACGCTGATCAGATTTGTCGTAACCAAAATTTTTTTCCCAGTCTGTAGGTTGTCTTTTCACTCTTTCGGCGAAGTCTTTGGATGAGCATAAGTGTTTGATTTTTAGGAGCTCCCATTTATCTAGTCTCTGTTCTGGTGCTTGTGCATTGTTACTTATGGTTTGTATTGTGTTTATGCCACGTATTAGGGCTCCTAGCGTTGTCCTTATTTTTTCTTCCATGATCTTTATCGTTTTTGATTTTATATTTAAGTCTTTGCTCCATTTTGAGTTAGTTTTTGTACATGGTGTGAGATATGGGTCTTGTTTCGTTTTTTTGCATATAGATATCCATTATGCCAGCACCATTTGTTAAAGAGACTGTCTTTTCCCCAATTAATGGACTTTGGGCCTTTGTCAAATATTAGCTGCTCATAGGTGGATGAGCTTATATCTGGATTCTCAACTCTGTTCCATTGGTCTATGTATCTGTTATTGTACCAGTATCAGGCTGTCTTGACTACCGTGGCAGTATAATAGGTCCTAAAATCAGGTAGTGTAAGGACTCCCACTCTGTTCTTCTTCTTGACTAGTGCTTTATTTATCTGGGACCTCTTCCCTTTCCATATGAAGTTGGTGATTTGTTTCTCCATCTCATTAAAAAACGCTGCTGGAATTTGGATCGGGATTGCATTATATCTGTAGATTGATTTGAGTAGAATTGACATTTTCACCCTGTTGAGTCTCCCTATCCATGAGCAAGGTATATTTTTCCACTTATGCAGGTCTCTTTTAGTTTCTTGCAGCAGTGTCTTGCAGTTTTCTCTGTAAAGATCTTTTACATCTCTGGTTAGATTTATTCCTAAGTATTTTATCTTTTGGGGGGCTATTGTAAATGGTACTGATTTGGTGATTTCCTCTTCAAGGTTCTCTTTGTTGGTATAAAGGAATCCAATTGATTTTTGTATGTTTATCTTGTATCCTGAAACTTTGCTGAAATCTGTTAGTTCCAGTAGTTTTCCTGTGGATTCCTTGGGGTTTTCCATGTATAAGATCATATCATCTGCAAATAGAGATTCTTTGACTTCTTCCCTACCTATTTGGATGCCCTTTATTTCTTTTTCTAGCCTAACTGCTCTGGCTAGGAGCTCGAGCACAATGTTGAATAATAGTGGTTATAAAGGGCATCCTTTTCTGGTTCCTGTTCTCAAGGGGAATGCTTTCAAAGTCTCTCCATTCAAGATGATCTTGGCTATTGGTTTTGTATAAATGCCCTTACTTATACTGAGGAATTTCCCTTCTATTCCTATTTTTTTGAGAGTTTTTATTATGAATGGGTGTTGGACTTTGTCAAATGCCTTTTCTGCATCGATTGATAAGATCATGTGGTTCTTGTCTTTTATTTATGTGATGGATTATATTGATTGTTTTTCTAATGTTGAACCATCCCTGCATACCTGGTATAAATCCCACTTGGTCGTGGTGAATTATTTTTTTGATATGTTCCTGAGTTTTATTGGCTAAAATTTTGTTGAGGATTTTTGCGTCAATGTTTATGAGGGATATCAGTCTGTAATTTTCTATATTTATGGTGTCTTTACCTGGTTTTGGTATCAGGGTTATGCTGGCTTCATAGAAGGAGTTTGGGAGTATTCCATCCTTTTCTATGCTCTGAAATACCTTTAGTAGAAGTGGTGTTAACTCTTCTCTGAAAGTTTGGTAGAATTCTCCAGTGAAGCCATCAGGGCCAGGGCTTTTTTTTTTTGTTGGCTTTAATAACCTTTTCAATGTCTTCTTTTGTTATGGGTTTATTTAGTTGTTCTACCTCTGTTTGTGTTAATTTAGATAGGTAATGAGTTTCTAGAAATTTGTCCATTTCCTCTAGGTTTTCAAATTTGTCAGAGTACAATTTTTCATAGTATTCTGTTATGATTCTTTTAATTTCAGTTGGGTCTGTTGTGATATCACCCATCTCATTTCTTATACATCTTATCTCCTTCCTCTCCACTTTTTCTTTTATCAGTTTGGCCAATGGTTTATCAATTTTGTTGATCTTTTCAAAGAACCAGCTTTTGGACTTGTTAACTCTTTCAATTATTTTTCTGTTCTCTATTTCATTTAATTCTGCTCTAATTCTTATTATTTCCTTCCTTCTGGCACCTGTAGGCTTCTTTTGCTGCTCTCTTTCTACTTGTTCCGGTTGTAGGGTTAGTGCTTTGATTATGAGCCCTTCTTGTTTTTGGATGTGTGCATTTATTGCTGTAAACTGACCTCTGAGCACTGCTTTTGCTGTGTCCCAAAGGTTCTGGTAGGATGTGTTTTCATTCTCTTTTGATTCTATGAATTTCTTTTTTCCATCCTAAATTTCTTCTATAACCCAGTAGTCTTTGAGCAAGGTGTTGTTCAATTTCCATGTGTTTGATTTTTTTCCCTTGCTTTTTGTGTTGTTGATTTCCACTTTTATGGCTCTATGGTCAGAAAAGTTGCTTTGTACTATTTCGATGTTTTGGATTTTGTTAAGGCTTGCTTTATGGCCTAATATGTGGTCTATTCTGGAGAATGTTCCATGTGCATTGAAAAAGAAAGTATGCTTAGCTGCTGTTGGGTGCAGAGTTTGGTATATGTCTATGAGATCAAGTTGGTTGATTGTAGCGTTTAGCTCTTCTGTGTCTTTGTTGAGTTTCTTTCTGGATGTTCTGTCCTTCACTGAAAGTGAAGGCATGTTGAAGTCTCCTACTACTATTGTGGAGCTGTCTATCTCTCTCTTCAGAGATGTTAGAGTTTATTTTATGTATTTTGGAGTCCTGTTGTTGGGTGCGTAAATATTTACTGTAGTTATGTCCTTCTGGTGTATTGACCCTTTAATCATTATATAGTTCCCTTCCTTATCCTTTGTGGTGGATTTTACTTTAAAGTTTATTTTGTCAGAGATCAATATTGCCACTCCTGCTCTTTTTTGAGTGTTGTTTGCTTGATATATTTTTTTCCATCCTTTGAGTTTTAGCCTGTCTGTGTCTTTAAGTCTAAGGTGCATCTCTTGTAGGCAGCATATAGATGGATCATGCTTTTTTATCCAATCTGCCACTCTCTGTCTCTTTAGTGGTGCGTTAAGTCCGTTTACATTCAATGTAATTATTGATAAGTATGAGTTTAGTGCTGTTATCCTGATATCTGTTTTTGTGTGTTGTTCACAGTTTCTTTGTTCTCCTCAATTTTCTGTGCTGAGTCGTTTTTCTTTATGTATTTTTTTTATCTTTTTGTTGTAGATTTTGTGTTTGCTGGGTCTTTATGTTTTTCTACTTTTTTATTTTGATTTGTAGGATTGTTAGATTCTTTTGTGGTTACCTTAATATTTACCCCTAATTTTCTAAGTTTATACCAGTCTTTTATTCTTTATATCACCTTAACTTCCCCTCCATATAGAAAATCAGTGTCTCCATTTTTTAAGTCCCTCTTTTTTTGTTTTAATAGTATCCCTTTTTTTTTTTTTTACATATTGATATCTGTTTCTCTATTTTCAATGTTTTAGCTTTGATGTAATTTCAATTTCCATATCTGAGTAAATATCTGGTTGCTGTATCCTTTGTTCTAGTCTTGCGTTGTTAGCTGTTGTTATTGATTATCTAACCATAGGACTCCCTTTAGTATTTCTTGTAAATTTGGTTTGGTTTTTGCAAATTCTCTGAACTTCTGTTTATCTGGAAATGCCCTAATTTCACCATCATATTTGAGAGACAGTTTTGCTGGATATATAACTCTTGGCTGACAGTTATTTTCCTTCAAGGCTATAAACATGTCATCCCATTGCCTTCTAGCCTGCATGGTTTCTGCTGAGTAGTCTGAGCTTATTCTAATTGACTCTCCTTTGTAGATAGATGACTTTTCTTTTATCCCTAGCCGCTTTTAAAATTTTATCTTTCTCTTTGGTTTTGGTAAGTTTGATTATAGTATGTCTTGGTGACTTTATTTTGGGATCTACCTTATGTGGGCTTCGATGAGAATCTTGGATAGATATCTTCTCATCTTTCATGATATTAGGGAAGTTTTCTGTCAGCAAATCTTCAACAATTTTCTCTGTATTTTCTGTTAACACCCCCTGTTCTGGTACTCCAATCACTCGTAGGTTATTTCTGTTGATAGAGTCCCACATGTCTCTTAGAGTTTCTTCATTCTTTTTAATTCTTTTATCTGATTTTTCCTCAAATAAGTTGGTGTCAAGAGCTTTATCTTCAATGTCACTAATTCTAACTTCTACTGCCTCAATTCTGCTCCTATAACTTTCTATTGAGTTGTCTAATTCTGAAATTTTATTGTTGATCTTCTGGATTTCTGATTGCTGTCTCTCTATGAATTCTTGCAGCCTATTACATTTGGCATTATGTTTTTGAATAACTTTTTTAAGTTCCGCTACCACTGTGTCTGTATGTTGCCTGGCTGTTTCTGTGTTGTATCGAATTTCCTTTCTTATTTCTAGAAGAGTTCTGTATATTAATCTTTTGTTTTCTGTCTCTGATATTCCAAGAAGTTCTCTTCCTCCAGAGAATTTATTGATTCTTTATTTTGGGAGCTTGCTGAAGCCATCATGGACTGCCTCTTTATGTGACTTGATATTGACTGTTGTCTCCAAGTCATCAATAATTTATTGTAATTTTATTTTTTGTTTGCTTAGTGAGACCTAGCTTCTTATTTTGTTTTGTTTTGATATGCCCAAATAGGCTGCTTGTGTTCACTAGTTTGATTTTTGACACCTTTTGATCTCTAATGTCCTGTCACCAGGTAGTTGGTTATGTAACTAAGTATGTGCATGCCGGAGTTCCTTAAAATTTCCTATATGGGATCAATCGGATGTGCAGGCAGTTGATCA
Organism: Dugong dugon; assembly: GCA_030035585.1. NCBI lineage: Eukaryota > Metazoa > Chordata > Mammalia > Sirenia > Dugongidae > Dugong > Dugong dugon. Next base: position 10,969,744 of record CM057468.1, on the reverse strand, counting down.
CCAAGTGTGTGATGCAGGCTCTCACCCCTAGTCCTAGAGAGGCATGGGTGATTGGTGCAGGCACTGCACTCTGGCTGTGGTAGGGGATCACGCGCTGAGCCAGGCAGGGGGCTGATGGCTGCCCTTGAGATTCTGATAGAAAAGTGTGTCCCTGTTCTCTAGGGTGAATAGGTAGGTGAGTTCTGCAGCCAGGCTAAGAGTGCCCCGCTATGTTCACTGCAGAGACTAGAGGGCACCACCCCTTCCTGAACTCCTGTAGCAGGTGACTAGGCACTTTAGGAGCTATCAGCAGTCCTCAAGACCCTGCTGCAAATCGATAAAAGTGCCTACTTGAGGGGCAGGTCTGTTTCGAGGATCAAAAATCTTCCAGTTCACAGTTGAAGCAGTTGAAGTTAAACTTCAGATGTTTGCCCTGTTGTACTGTGGTAGTGAGGGCCAACGCCGTTGATATGGGTCCCCTCAAGTCTATACAGGGGTGTGTGGCACTCAGAGTCTGCGGACCCCTTACTTCTATGGCCAGCAAAGGAGTTGTGCCAACCCTGTGCTCCTGGCCTAGCAGAGCCAGCAGCTTTTTTGTTCCCTCTCCAAGGCGAGGAGAATAGGTCAGGGCGCCTTTTGGGATCTATTTCCAGCCCAGTGGACTCCTGGTGCAGAGCGGGGATGAGGTGGTAAAAGGAAGAGAGGTTTTTCCCAAATCCAGTGGAGAGCACGGAGGTAAGAGGTGAAAGGGAGAGAGGTTTTTCCCAAATCCGGTGCATTCCGCAGAGATAAGAGGTAAAAGGGAGAGAGGTTTTTCCCAAATGGGTTTTTTTTTTTTTTTAAACTGGCTGCAAAAGGTTGTTTTCATGTACTTATCCTAGTCTCTTGGGAGCTGCTTTTCACTGATTCCAAGTGTCCAAGCAGAATCTCTGCTGCTGGGTATCTCTCAATGTGAAAACTACTTCTCGAGCGCGTGCATAGCACAGCTGTTTGCCTGCTTCACTGCGGCCCGGCGTGGCTATGTCTCTGCTGTGTCACCGCCGCTGTTCTAGCGCTCCTCTCCTCTTCCAAATGATCTTCCTCTTCGGTATGACTCAGATGGGTTTTTTAACCTTCCCTTGTTCAGGGCTGTCAGATGTTCACATAGAATCAAATCACTTGTTTTTCCAGGTCTTTGCTGTAAGAGGAATATAGGAAGCACCCAACTAGTCCGCCATGTTGACCACACCCCCTTCTTTAAAGTTTTATATGTGACATCCCATTGCCTTCTTGCCTGCATAGTTTCTGATGAGTAATCAGAGCTTAGTCTTATTGTTTCCCCTTTGTAAGTGACTTTTCTTTTTTTCTTGAGCTACTTTCAGGATTCTTTCTTTGTCTTTGGTTTTGGCAAGTGTGATTATGGTATGTCTTGGTGACTTTCTTTTGAGATCTGTCGTATATGGAATTCATTGAGCTCTTGGATGGTCACCTTTTCGTCTTTAATGATATTTGGGAAATTTTCTGCCAGCAAATCTTCAGCAGTCTTCTCTGTGTTTTCCATTTTCTCCTCATCTTGGAACTCTGAGCACTTGCAAATATTTGTTCCTGATTAAGTTCCACATGATTCTTAGGTTTTATTCATTTTTCTTCATTCTTATCTCTGATTTTTCCTCCAAGTGGTGTCCCTGAATTTGTCTTCAATCTCACTGATTCTGTCTTCCATTGTTTCAAATTTGCTGCTAAGATCTTCTATTTAGTTGTCAATTTCTGAAATTTTCTTGTTTGTCTTTTGGATTTCTAGTTGCTGTTTTTGTATGATTTCTAATTGTTTATTTGTTTTTATGTTTTGTTCTTGTATTATTTTACTATTGCTTTTTCTGTGATTTTGACTATGTTCATTGGTTTTATCTCTGTTTTCCATTATTTTGTCTATTGTTTCCTTGTTTTTTTTCTGTTTTCCTTTATCTCTTTCATAGTCTCTTGGAGAGCCCTAAATATTAGTTTTTTTGAATTCTATTCCATATAGTTCAATGCCTTTTTTTCTCCCAGAAAGTTATCTTATTCTTTATTTATTTTTAGAGCCATCTTGTCCTGAGTTTTTTTAATATGTTTTGATATTTTCTGCTGTCTCTGGGACATTATTATTTTCTTTATTTATTGATTGTATGTTCATTTGTTTTGTCCTGCTTTTTGCTTTTGCTTTGATAAGTCAGGGTGGGTGGGCCAGATGTGCTTTGCTGCTTGCTCTTCTGTGGGTACAATAGCTCTCACCTCCTTGTTGGGTGGGCAGAGCCACAGCAGGCAGGGAAAGCCCACCTTGTTGTACACTGGTTTGGTGAAGTGGCAGAGGGCAGACTGGGTGGGCACTGCTTGCCTCCTGATGTTGGTCTGGTGGTGTGAGAGCATTCACAGCCCCTTGCCAGATGGGTGGGGTGTTAGACAGGGAGTGCCAGTGGCACTCTATCCCTGATGGCATGTTGGGGGCTTGTAGGAAGGAAGGGCGTGAGGTGGCAGGGAACCCAGGATACGGTGGGATGGGAGGAGAGGTTGCTTACAGGGCTAGGTGGAAGGGGGAAAGAAAAGCAAGAAAAAAAGATGGCAGCGTAGTAGGTGCCATCAGGTGGTGGCAGGGCTGACCCCTGGCAGCAGCAGGTCAGTGGCTCTCCACCAAGGTTGCATGGCATGGCCTGGTGGGATGGGGTGGGGGTGGCCTACATATAGGGCTAGGTGGTAGGGAATAATAATAAGAAGAAAGTGAAAAAAAAGAAAAGAAGAAAAAATTAAATAAATGGCATGGTGGGAGCTGGTGGGTGGGAGTTGGTCAGACCCATAGTGACAGAGGGCTGGTTCCTGTCTAGCTGAGGTGGTGTAGTGTGGCTCCATGGGGAAGGGTGGATGTTGCACACAGAGTAAGTGTGGGGAGAAGGAAAAAGAAGAAAGGAGAAAAAAGAAAAAAACGATGTAGTGGGAGCTGGTGGGTGGGGGTAAGGTGGGCTTGGGGTGACAGTAGGCTGATGGCTCTCTAGCTGCACTGGTACTGTGTGACCCAATGGGAAGGTGGAAAGGTGGTGTATGGAGCTAGATGGACAGGAGAAAGACAAGGAAGATAGGGAAAGAAAAAGAAGAAAAAAAGGCACAGTAGGAGCCAGTCAGTGGGGGTGGGGTGAATCCAGGACAACAGCACGCTAGTGACGTGTTAGGAAGGGATAGAAATGGTGTATGGAGCTAGGTGGGAGGGAGAAAGTAAAAGAAGAAAGATAAAAAAAATATGGTGTGGCAAGTGCTGGCATGAGGGGGCAGGGTGGAGCTGGTATGGCAGTGGGCCAGTGGCTCTCTAGCTGAGTGGTGCAGTGTGGCCTGTTGGGAAAGGCATATGGGGCTAATTGGGAGGGAGAAAAAAAAAGAACCAAACCCAATACCAAACCCACTGCCATTAAGTTGATTCTGACTCATAGTGACCGTAAAGGATAGAGTAGAACTGCTGCATAGGGTTTCCAAGGCTGTAATTTTTATGTAAGCAGACTGCCACATCTTTCTTCCTTGGAGCAGCTGGGGGGTTTGAACTACTGACATTTCAGTTAGCAGCCGAGCACTTTAACCACTGTGCCACCAGCAATCAGGTGGGAGGGAGAAAAAAAAGATAGGGAAAAAAAAGTGGCACAGTGTGAGCTGGCAGATGGGGGTGGGGTGTACCTGGAGTGGAGGTGGGCCAGTGGCTCTCTAGCCAAGCAGCACTGCATGGCCCGTTGGGAAGGGGTGAAGGTGGTGTACAGGGTATAAAGTTGAGGGCTGGGAAAGCGTGTTTCTCTGGTCACCAGGTGCTTGGTCTCCTGTTGGGAGCTCTGTGAAGTTGCCTTCCTGTACACCCTGTTTGCTGGTTGTGTTCCAAGATGTCATCGCTATGCTGTGTTAGCTGTCATGGGACCTGTGCTCCGTATCTCTCCTCGTTCTCTGTTTTCCATCAGTCTTGTCTTTCATTTGGTGTTTGAGTTAGTTCTTTATCCCTTCATTTGATACTTAGAGTTCCAGGTTTGATGTTTGTATCTATTTTACTTAGTGTTTTGGGTCTTTGCTGCAGAGAATTGGCATGGTGCATGTGTCTATGGCACCTTGTTGGCTCTGCCTTTTACCTTCTCATCTTCGCTTTAGGGTAAATATTGACATTTGGTCTCATGTACATGATTATTAAAAGGAGCACAGTACTCATGGTGATATTGTTCATTTTATGAGCCAATCTATTATTTGGCTGAAAGGTGACCTCCAGGAATGGGTTTAGTTTCAAATTTAAAGAGTCTCTCAGGGCAATAGTCTCAGGGCATCCTCTAGTCTCTCCTGGTCCAGTAAATCTGACTTTTCTTAGGAATATGAGGTTTGTGGTACATTTTCTCGCATTCTGTTCATGACCATCTACTGTGTCCCTGGTCAGAACAGTAGTTAGTGATAGCTGGGCACCATCTTGTTCTTGTCTCAGAATAGATGAGGCCATGGTTTGTGTGAGCTATTAGTCCTGTAGTCTTGTTTCTTCTTTGAGTCTGTGTTTTCATTCTTTTTCTTTTACTCCAGATGAGTACAGGCTGATAGTTGTATCTTAGATGGCCACTCGCAAGCTTTTAAGACCCTATGCAGTACTCACCAAATTTGAAGGTAGAACATAAAGTTTATGAACTGTGTTATGCCAGTTGACCAAGCTGTCCCCCAAGACTATGGTCCTAAGCCTTCAAACCCAGTAAACCAATTCTGTGAGGTGTTTGGTTATGCCTAAGAAGTATCCACAACTGTGCCTCTTAGGTACTGTATTATATATATGAATGTATATGCAGCACACACTAACATGTATATAATGCCTACAGATACACCTGTACATGCACATCCATACACTCACATGTGCCTTCCTATACACACATGCATACATCTCTACCTCTGTAACCACGCATGTATTTTTTGGTTATTATTAATGTTGCTGCAAAATTGTGTATGTTATAGCATTTACCAAAATTGTCCCTTATTCTTGTGTATTTCTTATTTCCATCATTTACCTAGGTTAAGTTGTGCAGACTCCACTTATATTGCGTATTAGCTTTCCCATCACCAAAAATAACGTGTGTCTACTGTCTAGAAAGTGATTCTCCCTCCTACCAGCTCCCATTCCTGGTTACCATCAAAGACCATTGCTTTGTCTGTGTATACCTATGCTTGTCATTTTCTAAAAGTTAGACCATGCAATATTTGTCCTTTTGTGATTGACTTATTTCACTACACATAATGTCCTCCAGATTCATCCATGTGATAATATGTTTTGAGAACTCATCATTACTCTTTACAGGTACATAGTATTCCCTTGTATGTATATACCACAATTTGTTTATCCACTCATCCATTGATTGGCACTTAGGTTGTTTCCATCTTTTTGCTATTGTGAATATTGATACAATGAACATAAGTGTGCATATGTCTATTCATTTCACTGCTCTTAAATCTCTAGGGTATATACCTAGTAGTGGGATCGCTGGATTATAAGGTATTTCTATTTCTAGCTTCTTGAAGCCCCGTACCATTTTCCATAGAGGTTGTACCATTTTACAATCCCACCATCAGTGTATAAGAGTTCTAATCTCCCTACAACCTTGCGAGCATTTGTCATTTTCTTTTTCTTTTTTTTTTTAATATCAGTGCCATTTTTACAGGGATGAGATGGTATCTCATTGTAGTTTTGATTTTCATCTCTCTGATAGCTAAAACATAGTAACCAAGATCATTTACCTCTGGTGTTCTAATGCTACCACTTGGCCTCTGCCCCTCTCTGTTGAAGTCAGGGGGCCAGTTTCAACTGCAGTTGAACCAGCACTCTATAGCCTATAGAGACCAGGCATTAAAATATTTTTCTAGTGCTCCCATCACCAATGTCAAAGCATTTCTAACATCTCAACTTCATTTATAATAGATCACTCTTGAGCTTATGTTGTTGTTGTTGTTAGGAGATGTTGAGTCAGTTCCAACTCATAGCAACAACAAAACGAAACACTGCCCAATCCTGTGCCATGCCCACAGTTGTTCTTATGCTTGAGCCCATTGTTGCAGCCACTGTGTTAATCCATCTCATTGAGGGTCTTCCTCTTTTTTGCTGACCTTGTACTCTACCAAACATGATGTCCTTCTCCAGGGACTGATCCCTGATGACAACATGTCCAAAGTATGTAAGACATAGTCTCGCCATACTTGCTTCTAAGGAGCATTCTGGTTGTACTTCTTCCAAGACAGATTTGTTCGTTCTTTTGGCAGTTTATGGTATATTCAATATTCTTTGCCAACACCACAATTCAAAGGCGTCAGTTCTACTTCGGTCTTCCTTATTCATTGTCCATCTTTCACATGCATAGGAGGTGATTGAAAATACCATGGCTTGGGTCAGAGGCACCTTAGTATTCAAGGTGACATCTTTGCTTTTCAACACTTTAAAGAGGTCTTTTGCCCAGTGCAATGCGTCTTTTAATTTCTTGACTGCTGCTTCCATGGGCGTTGATTGTGGATCCAAGTAAAATGAAATCCTTGACAACTTCAATCTTTTCTCCATTTATCATGATGTTACTTATTGGTCCAGTTGTGAGGATTTTTGTTTTCTTTATGTTGAAGTATAATTCATACTGAAGGCTGTAGTTTTTGATCTTCAAGTAAGTGCTTCAAGTCCTCTTCCCTCAGCAAGCAAGGTTGTGTCATCTTCATGATGCAGGTTGTGAATGAGTCTTCCTCCAATCCTGATGCCCTGTTCTTCTTCACATAGTTCAGCTTCTTGGATTATTTGCTCAGCATACAGATTGAATAGGTACCGTGAAAGGATAGAACCCTGACGTACACCTTTCCTGACTTTAAATCATGCAGTATCCTCCTGTTCTGTCTGAACAACTGCCTCTTGATCTGTGTACAGGTTTCTTCTCATGAGCACAATTAAGTGTTCTGGAATTCCCATTCTTTGCAATGTTATCCATAATTTGTTATGATCCACACAGTTGAATGCCTTTGCATAGTCGATAAAACACAGGTAAACATCTTTCTGGTATTCTCTGCTTTCAGCCAGGATCCATCTGACATCAGCAGTGATATCCCTGGTTCCATGTCCTCTTCTGAATCTGGCCTGAATTTCTGGCAGTTCTCTGTCAATATACTGCTGCAGCCGCTTTTGAATAATCTTCAGCAAAATTTTGTTTGCATGTAATATTACGGATATTGTTCGCTAATTTCAGCATTTGTTTGGATCACCTTTCTTGGGAATAGGCATAAGTATGGATCTCTTCCAGTTGGTTGGCCAGGTAGCTCTCTTCCAAATTTTTTGGCATAGACAAGTGAGCACTTCTAGTGCTGCATCCATTTGTTGAAACATCTCAGTTGGTATTCCATCAATTCCTGGAGCCTTGTTTTTCACCATTGCCTTCAGTGCAGCTTGGAATTCTTCCTTCAGTACCATCAGTTCCTGATCATATCCTACCTCTTAAAATGGTTGAACGTTGACCAATTCTTTTTGGTATAATGACTCTGTGTATTCCTTCCGTCTTCTTTTGATGCTTCCTGTGTCGTTTAATGTTTTCCTGATAGAATCCTTCACTGTTGCAACTCGAGGCTTGAATTTTTTCTTCAGTTCTTTCAGCTTGAGAAATGCCAAGCATGTTCTTCCCTTTTGGTTTTCTGTCTCCAGCTCTTTGCACAGGTCATTATAATACTTTACTTTGTCTTCTCAAGCCGCCCTTTAAAATCTTCCGTTGAGCTCTTTTACTTCATCATTTCTTCCTTTTGGCTTTAGCTACTCGGTGTTCAACAGCAAGTTTCAGAGTCTCTTCTGACATTGATTTTGGTCTTTTCTTTCTTTCCTGTCTTGTTAGTGACCTCTTGCTTTCTTCAGGTATGATGTCCTTGATGTCATTCTACAACTCGTCTGGTCTTCAGTCATTAGTGTTCAACATATCAAATCTATTCTTAAGACGGTCTCTAAATTCAGGTGAGATATACCCAAGATTGTACTTTGACTCTGGTGGACTTGTTCTAATTTTCTTCAGTTTCAACTTGATCTTGCATCGGAGCAGTTGCTGGTCTGTTCCGCAGTCAACCCCTGGCCTTTTTATGACTGATGATATTGAGCTTTTTCATCATCTCTTTCCACAGATGTAGTTGATCTGATTCCTGTGTGTTCCATCTGGCAAGGTCCATGTGTATAGTCACTGTTTATGTTGGTGAAGGTATTTGCGATGAAGAAGTCGTTGATCTTGCAGAATTCTATCATGCAATCTCTGGCATCGTTTCTGTTACCAAGACCATATCTTGCAACTACCAATCCTTCTTTGTTTCCAACTTTCACATTCCAAGTATCAGCAATTATCAATGCATCCTGATTGCATGTTTGATCAATTTCAGACTGCAGAAGCTGGTAAAAATCTTCAGTTTCTTCATTTTTGGCCTTAGTGATTGGTGCGTAAATTTGAATAATAGTCATATTAACTGGTCTTGCTCATAGGTGTATGGATATTATCCTATTACCGACAGAGTTTTACTTCAGGTAAGTCTTGAAATGTTCTTTTTGATGATGAATGCAATGCCATTCCTCTTCAGTTTGTCATTCCCAGCATAGTAGACCATATGATTGTCCAATTCAGAATGGCCAATACCAGACCATTTCAGTTCACTAATGCCTGGGATATCGACGTTTGTGCATTCCATTTCATTTTTGATGATTTCCAATTTTCCTAGATTCATACTTTGTACATTCCATGTTGTGATTATTAATGGATGTTTTCAGCTATTTCTTCTCATTTTGAGTCGTGCCACATCAGTAAATGAAGGTCTTGAAAGCTTGACTCCATCTACGTCGTTAAAGTTGACTCTACTTTGAGGAGGCAGCTCTTCCCCAGTCATCTCTTGAGTGCCTTCCAACCTGGGGGGCTCATCCTGAGCTTATATTTCTGTTATATATCTGGTAAATAGCTGAGCAAACAATTAGTACCCAGCTGCTTGAGCCTAGGACCTTGAATAAAGAATTTCTGGCAAAAGCCTCCATATCAATGAATTCAGTCTGATCTGAAATGATGTTCTTCTCTCCTCAGACTAGTCCTCTCAGAGTCCATTCCTACACAAAGATCCCCGATATAAATTAACTAAGTCCTGCTATAATTTTTGTGTCAGCAAGCCTTTTTTCTCCCATGTTTAACTTTGTAATTGGTCCTCCGGGAGTTACTGGAATAATACTCTCATTATAGATATAGAGACAGTGAATTGTGTTCATGTGTGTGTGTTGGGAGCTGAGATGATGTTAGGGAATGATGAAAATTAGTTTCTTCTTTCAAAGTAGAAGCCTCAATTAGGGAGTTTTAGGTCTCCAAACAAAGGAAGACTGTACCAACAGAGAAGGGAGGAAAGGCTGCATCAGCTAATATGGAGGCTGAGTGGTGTTGAGATGAGAGTAGTGAGGCTCCTTTGAGTCATCTTAAATTCTTCTATTAATATTCATTTCAATTCTCAGGCCCCTATTTGTTCCCAGTCAATGTCCCAGCTTTACTATAGGAGACTTGGTGAGGTTGTGAATGCAACTAATGTTGTAATTCAGCACCCATAGTCATATCTCTGGATACTGGGTACCTAAACATGTAAGAGAATTCAATTATTTTAGCAGAGTAATAGAAAGTCCATTACGTTCAGTCCACATATTGGCCCCCAAATTCAGAGATCTGAGTTTTTCTTTATTCTTTCTTTCATTTATACAGTGCAATTAGAAGCTGCCACACTACCGCACCCCATTGTCATTAATCTTGTGCGTTCCATACTGTTCTTTGGCAGTATGGCCTGAGACCCCTAAGACTTGCCTTCAACTCATTCATTCATTCACTCAGTCACTAAACAAATATTTAATGAGCATCTATTATTTTTTAAGTATTGTTTTAGGTATTTAGATATAGAACCAGAAAAAAAAAAAAAAAAAAGACAAAAAAACCTTAACCTCACAGAGTTTCCAATCTAACAGACATTTGATTTCAGACGATCACAGGTAGTAATTTATGAGTTATTTCATCAGTGCAAAGTGTTGGCTTCTAGCTTCTCATTCTTGAATCTTACTAGGATTTTTATTACTTAGCCCCCAGTGGGGACAAAATATCAGTCCCAGATTTCTCTCACCATTTCTCATTGTAATAGACTTTTAACTTGTCCTCACATATTCACTTTGACCACGTCTAATCTAGAGTGATTTTTAAAAAAATGCAAAAGGCAGTTGTCATCTCCTGCACCCTACCCTGTCCTACTCCAGATTGTTATGTTTTTCACTGAATTTATGTTAAAGACCAGAATCTTGACTGCGGACTTCATAGTTCATTTACCACCTAACTTTGCACACATTACCTCTGTTTTATTTGCTTCTTCACTCAAGCACACACACACACACACACACACACACACACACACATGCCCACGCCCATGCCCACCTTCAACACGTTACTTCCTTTTCATCTTTAAGAAATCAGTTTAAACTTGACTTCCTGATTCCCACTGCCACCCCTGCCAACAGGGTCAGGTCCCTTAGCACCTGCCTCCCCTTCTCAACTCTTCTGTAATAAAACAAGCATATTATGATTATCAGCTGAAACAGCAGCGATAAAGGAGGTAACACTGTTGCCAAGAGAGAAGTTAAGTATTACTGTCCACCAGGCAACAAGCAGGCCCCAAGAAAGTAGGCGCCATGTTTATCTGAGTTTACTGCGTATTCCCAGTGCTCGGCACAGTGCCTGGCCTGTGGTATTATTCAATGAATATTTGTCCAATGAATTAATAGCATTGTGATCCCCATCCTAACGACTGCTCAGTTCAAAGTGCCAAAATAGGGATAGGTACTAATATTGTTGTCTCTTAGGTAAGGGGCTGTAAAGGGTTCCAGGGCCAGTCAGAGGGAAAGAGTTTGAACAAAGATGTGAACTGTGCTTGTTCGCAAAGGGGTGTTTGACAGTAGCCTAGGTCTTTTGGTTCTGGAACCTATTCTCTGCCTGATATTCACATTTGGAAGAGGTAATTATCAGTTTTAAACCACTGACTGGAGTCAAGGAGGTGGAATGATGTAGCATTTTTGTATCAGCCTTTGGAGACCACTGAGACCTGGGTTTTCAGCCTGGTAGCCTTTCTGCCCATTTATCTGCTGACAGTTTTGACGCTGCTTTATGGGTTTCTCCTCCTTTTTCTCCATTCCGGTGTCTGTTGCAGAGAATTTAGGCAATTTACAGACATCAGCTTAGGTTGGGTTAGGAAACTTCCAGATAATGTGTCCATAGTGTTTGGAAAGCTGAAATGTAATAACAGCCTTTTCTGTTGTTCCCGTAATACTTAACTTCTCTCTTGGCAACAGTGTTACCTGCTTTATCACTGCTGTTTCATTTGTCTAATGAACTCTGATTATCCATCTTCAACAGCATGGCCAGCCTGGCTTTATCTCAGCCAGTCAGCTCCAGCAGACCTACTGATTAGAAGCCATTTCCTTCTCAAATCCTGTAGCTTCATGTTCCTGTTAACTTTTATCATCAGGCCTGTAGAATTGTCTCTTAGCTCTGCCTGAATGCGTACATAAATAAAAATGGCTGCAGCTAAGCCCCCATCCTCTGCCATTTAAATCCCAATTTATCTCACTCTGGGATGCTGGTGTAGAAATTTCATTTGTGATATTGATTTGAGGAATGTCCGGAGGCACTTGCTGTTAAAAAATTCTCCTGCAATAAACATTTATGTCCCTTGCGAGGATGAGATCACAGCATTTGTCAGACCAGGGAAAGATAGGTATCTTTCAAAAAAAAAATTCCCCACTATTTTCATCTGTTTTTTTGAACCTCAGAATTGGATTGACCTTAATCCTTGGCTCTTGACACACTCATCATTATTGTGTGTAGCCATAGTTCATTGTACAGCATTTTGAGTACCATGTAATACTAAAATGTGATGTTATTGTGAATGGTGTCTTCTTTTTAACCCATTCTCCTGTTTATGAGCATTAGGCATGATTCCAAGCTTCTGCTATTATGAGCTGTGCTGCTATGAACATTCTTATACATGCTTCCTACTATATACATGCAAGAGTTTCTCCTGGAGTAGCACTGTTGCATTATAGGGGATATGAATGTTCAATTTTACAAGAAATGACAAACTTTTCTAAATTGATTGTATTTACTCATCCTTCTATCAGCAAGGCATGGAAGAAGATCTTGATCCATATTCTCTCCAAAACATGGCAACTTCTTAATCCATGTCAACAGAATATGGGTAAAATGATGTTTTATTGTGGTTTTGATTTGCATTTCTCTGATCACCAAGTAGAGTAAGGATCTTATATCTTTATTGCTCATGGGTGTTTCATCTTCTGTGAAATGCCTGTTTATGTCTTTCGCTTGTTTTGCTGTTAGGTCGTAGATCCTTTTTTTATTGATTTGTAGAATTTCTTTATATATTCTTGATGTTATCCCATTGTCAGTTATTTATAAGTGTTACAAATATTATTTTGCCATTTATCTTTTTACTTTCTTGAAAGTTTCCATTGATAAACAGAAGTTCACAATTTTGTTATAGTCAATTTTATCGACCATTTATTTTATATAATGTTTTTAAAAAATTGTTTAAGAAATCCTTTTCTACCCCAAGATCAGAAGGATATTTGCCTATATGTCTAACTAAAAGTTTTGAAGTTGGCTTTTGTCAGATAAGTTCTAAATCTAATTATAGGCAATTTTTATTGAAGTCTGGAGTGAGTTAGGGATTGAAATTCACTTTTTTTTTCTTGTGGATAACCATGTTTTTTAGCTCCATTTATTGACTAGTTGCTCATGTTTTCAGTAACCTGACCTGCCACTTCTGTCAAGTATAAAATTTCCACGTACCTGCAATGTCTGTTTCAGAAACTTTTGATTGTGTTGATTAACTTGCCTATTCCCGCACTAGAACTATACTATCCTAATTACTATAGCTTCATAATCATTCTCGGTATCTGGTAAGACACGTTTCTCTTCGTTACTCTTCTTCCTCAGAAGTGTACTGTCTGTTCTTTGTCCTTTGTTCTTCCATATAAACTTTAGAATCACCTTATCAAGATCAAGATCTTGAGTTGAATTGCATTAAATATACAGATCAATTTGCAGAGAATTTACATTGATCTAACATTATATCTTCCTAACCAAGAGTATGGTATATATCTCCATTTATTTAAATTTTTGGAGATCAGGTAGGCCTTGTATTATAATAATTCTTTTGCATGCTGTTGTACGAAGCCTTCATCACCTATTGGTCCATAGTCATAACATGAGCTGTACTCCGTAACATTATACATTCCTGCTTATTGTCTTAGCTCGATTCATGCTCAGTTACCCAAAACTACTAGGGGGTGACAGTTGTCAGACATAGAGGAGCCTGGGCGTGTGTATTGAGCCATCACTGTGACCTCATCAGGATTTTGACCACACTGTGAGATTCCTTATGAGCCTGGTGGTTAATTTATCAGTGGTTTCTACAGATGTTTGCTTCTACTTCTCTTTATACTTTTTTCTTGGTAGTCCAGGGATCTTGTGCACTTAATTACGTGCCCTCTACTGTCATTTCAATCTCACTACACCCTCTTTCACCTGCTACCTAATCTAAATGATTAACCAGTCCACTCCCCACCAGCCCTTACCCTTGCCCTAGGTCTCTCTCCTTGCTGCCTTAGGGGCAGCCACTTCTGGGTGGCCTATGAGCTGTTCCTTTGTTCCCCTTCCTTCAACTAGTACTTATAGAGTGGACCTGGCCACTGGGAAGCAAATGAATATGTATGCCCGTGGGCGAAAGGGGAAAGGCTATTCAGGGAGCGCAGAGCAGGAGCCATCTTGGTTGGCTGGCTGGCATTGTGGGCCAAGCGTATGATCTTCTGTAGGAAGAACCACATTCAAATCAGCAACCCTAATACAAAATTGACCAGCACTCAGGACCATGGGATTTGCTCCATCTGTGTTTGATTGTTGGATGAGCCAAGGCACTCCCACCCTCTTGGCTGTGTTGTGTGCTTTTGAGGAAAAGATAAAGGATTTGGAGCCTGAAAGGATTTCATCACTTGCCCGATGTTAAGACTTTGGTAAGTTATTTACCTTCTCTAAGCCTCAGTTTCCCCCTTATGAAATGGGACTACCAATTGCTACCTCAGAGTGTAATGTTATGATAGTTAATTACTGCTTTGTCGTTCCTTCTCTCAAGACCCCAAACAGTAGGTAGAAGGGAGCAACCCAGCCAAATCTCTTTCCCTTAGTCTACCAGCAGCTGTTCTAGGGCTGCTGGGAGGGGCTTTGAGAAGTTCTTGCTTGTAGCACCTCTGCCTCTTTTTCAGGAATTAGGGCACTTTCCAAACATACATCAGTGTCAGGAATGATTGCAGTATACCTCCATGTCCATCTTGTCCATTTCTGCAGAGAGGCAGGATTACAGTGGTTAAGAGTACAGACGTGAGAATTAGACAGCCTGGGTTTGATCTTGGCCCTGCCTCAATAGCTGTGTAACCTTCGGCCAGCTACTTAACCTCTCTGTACCTCATTTTCCTCTTTGGGAAATGAGCCTAAATAGTGAGGATTAAATGATGTGATGTGTGTACAGCTTAGATGTCTGCCTGACTCATGGTAAGGGTAAAATATGGGTTAGCTGTTTTTATCACTCACCAACTAGGGTTAATACATTTTAATACTATGTTATGTTTGCTTCAAATATTTTCTAAAGAAAAATAATATATAGTTGAAGCCTCCTTTGTTTCCCTCCTGAAGCCCATTTCCCTTTCTCCTTCCACAAAGGCAGCATTGCCCTAAATTCGGCACCTAATTTGGCACTTGTTTTTACTATATTTTAACTACGTATCCGTTAGCAAGATATAGCAGGGTTTTCTGTATTTCAAATTATGGTATGTGTTAATATTCTGTAACTTACTTCTTTTCACTCAGCAATATGTTTTTGAGATCTAGAAATATTGAATATATAGATTTCTCTCATTTAACTGCTGATTGGATTCCTGTATCTGAACAAACAGTTTACCTGTCTGTTCCTCTACTGGGAGATGGTGGGGAAGTTTCTAACATTTTCCTGTGATAAGCAATGCTGCGAGGAACAGCATCCTATAGCTCTTCTTGTGCTGGGGCATGGGGCAGGCACATCTGCAGGTTCTTTGGGGCTGCCAAATGGGTCTCCAACATAGATGTGCTTTATTTTTCACATCCCGGCAAACACTTGGTTGATAATGTTGATTGACTGATAGATAATGCTGGTTGATTCTTGCCTATTGGTTGGTGTCTTGTTATATTTTTGCCTATATAAATGGTGTCTTGTTATAATATACATTTCCTTGTATGGAGAAATTTGAGCATCTTTTTGGATACTCATTAGTCATTTGGGTTCCCAAGCCTCATAGAAAGAGAGCCACCTTCATGTTCAGTGGCTGCTGATGGCTCCTCCTCCACGCACTTGGCCTGTTGGAGGGTAGTCAGGCCCACCCAGGGCTGACAGGAGCCTGGCTGCCCATGTGCTGCTGGCTGCTGGTGGCCTTGGTGGCTTCGAGAAGCTGCCTGAACTCCCAGGAGTCTGGAGCAGCTGGGCTTCCCTGATTAGTGACTGGAGTGACATTCTAAATGGGCACAAGTGCCAGAGAATTAAAAATACTTCTTATTTTTGTGTAAGAAGCTGACATGTTCTCAGAACAGCAGGCTATATCTGGATAAGCAGCTGCTGGCTGCCTTGTGGGCTTTTCCAGACAGCTAATGTGCCATGGGCTCCCCGTTCTCCCAGCTCCCCAGCTTCTGAGAGCAAGTCTTCAGTACACGGAGGCACAGTGAGGGCAGCTGCCATGTGGCCATTCCTCATCATTCTATCTCTACTGCCTAACATGGCGCCCAGCACAGTGTAGCACGGTGTGCACTTCCCTCGTTAAATGAAGGCACCTCCCGGTGCTGGGAGGTTTTGGGCTGGTCTTGTTCTCTGTTGCACTGGGGAGAGGAGACGGGAAGAGGGGAAGCACCTTTTATCTTATAGGTTTGTCACTGGGTTGGTAGAATGAATTAAACCAGTTGGAGGGCTGCCCATTCCTTGCTTTTCAGGAAGGGTGAAGGGTAGTCCCAAGATCCCATGGTAACTTGTGCATACCCCTTGAGAACACTTAAGACACTGAATTTTGATCACTATTATGGCTTTGACTTATTTGTCTTTGCATCTCTAGTGTGATGCACAGTATGTGGAACATAGTAGGTGCTTAGTGAACATTTACTGAGTGAATACATGAATCAGTGGAGGAATGTACAGTGCGCCTTGCCACTCTTGTATCTGTATACTATAATTTTAAATTTTGCAATTTTTTTATGTCTACACAGTTCAACTTAGTCCCTTTAAACCAAAGAACAGGGTGGTAAATATGGCTGCTTCCTGCTGTCGACCACGTGAGTGAGTCTAGGGGGCTGTAAGGGGAGAGAGATTTGTTTATACCCCTCCTAGGCCCAGTAACTACCATGATAACTTTGTGAAAAGGCCAAGGGGTTAAACAAGGATTCTGCTGAGACTTAGGACATTGAAACACAGGAGAATGCAAGGCAAAAAAGCCTTAAATTTTACAACTGTGAGAGCTGGCTTGCGAACATTAAAAAGAGGTGCAGCTTTCATTATGTAAAAACATACAGTTCAGCTGAGGCCCTTTTCTGAGCAATTCAAAAAGGTGAGTCATGATAAGGGGAGCAAGGACTTCATGCCAATGAACCTCTTTAGAGCCAATTGCCATTAGAATATTCAACAAATTAACGCCAGTATTATTGCTTACCTTTTTTCTCTTATTTTCTATGAAATTTTGATGTAGCTGATCAGTTTTTATCAATCAAGCTAACTCTGAGGCATATATCCCCACCAATCCACCACCTGTCAGTTTGTCATACTGTGATGTCTTGAGTGGCTGTGATTCTGGCAGCTGTGCCACCAGTATTCAAATACCAGCAGGGTCAACCATGGTGGATAGGTTAAGCGGAGCTTCTAGACTAAGACAGACTAGGAAGAAAGTCCTTTTGATCTACTTCCAAAAATCAGCCAGTGGGAACCCTATGGATCACAGCAGAATACTGTCCAATATAGTGCTGGAAGATGAGCCCCCTAGGTTGGAAGTCACTCAAAATACGCAGCTGCTGCAACAATGGACTCAAACACACCAAGGATTGTGAAGATGGCAGAAAACCGGGCAGCGTTTCCTTATGTTGTTCATGGGGCTGCTCTGAGTTGGAGCCAACTTAATGGCAACTAACAACAACCTTATTACTCCCACCAGTGATGTGGGAACTTTCCGGAATAATCTGATGCCAAGCTGTGTGGTAGAATCCACAGACCCCCCAGAAACTGAATCTCTGCATTTGTAGAAGAAATCTCTTTCGAAAGCCTTTTCCAGAGTCCGATGTACAAGCTGGTTTGAGGACCAATACTGTAATGACTTGTGGAGTTCAGGAGAAAGGGGTTGAATAGTGTTCCAGGCTCAGGAGGAGGAATTTGGATGTGAAGTCAGGCGAGGTTCTCAAGGGCCCTTCGGTGTCTCATTATTCCTTTTTCTGTATCTCCTTTCCGTTTTATGTATATGTTTTTTACCCAAGAAACTTTCTCTCAGAGCCTTAAAGACTGATGGGTGGCTACCACAGTGCTGCATGTGGCCTGGGTCATGTTGTTTTTTGTTTTTTTAAATTTTTTTTCTGTTTTATTTTGTTTACAGTTCTACGAATTTTAACACATATAATTACCACCCAATCAGGATATAGAACAGTTCCATCAAAAACCTCCCTTCTGCTCACTGTCCCTTTATAGTCACACCATTTCCCATTCCTGTGTTTGAACCCACCATCCCCTCTGAGGGAGAAAGACCTGGCCATCTGTCTGGCCCTGTAAAGATTTCTTCAGTCTAAGAAACCCTGTGGGGCAGTTCTGTTCTGTCCTACAGTGTCTCAACTCGATGGCGCTTAACAACAAGGACTACCAACCATTGATTTTCCTCCATCATGATGGTTTTATTTTTTTAAGAATGTGATATAATTATCTGGTATAAAACCTTTCGAGACAGGCTTCTTTCACTCAGGATAATGCCTTTGAGAGTCATCCAAGTTTGTGTGGCTATCGATAGCTCATTCTTTTAATTGCGGGGTAGTATTTCATTGGATGTACTACAATTTGTTTATCCATTCACCTGCTGTAGGGTGTTTACATTGCTTCCAGTTTTGGGTGATTATGAACAAAGCTGCTAAAAATAATTATGTACGGGGTTAAGTGTGATGTTGTTATTCCTCTAGGGTAAGTACCTAGGAGTGGATCTGCTGGGTCATATGGAAAGTGTATGTTTATAAGAAACTGCAATACTTTTCCAGAATGGTTGATCCACTTTGAGATGACTTTCATTCAAGGTTCACCCTTTCTTTTCTTCTTCAGTTTTTTTTCATTGTACTTCAGGTGAAGGCTTACAGAACAAACAGTTTCTCATGAAACAGTAGTACAAATATCGTTTTATGACATTGGTTAACAACCCCACAATATGTCAACCCTCTAACTTCTCAACCTTTTTATTTGCTGAAAATACACATAGCCAAAGATACCATTTCAAAAATTTCTACATGCACAGTTCAGTGACATTGACTACGCTCTTCCAATTGTGCTGCTATTCTCACTTAAGATGAAGGCTTACGGAATAAAAAAGTTTCTCATTTAACAGTTACTACACATGTTGCCCTATGACAATGGTTAACAATCTCACCACACATCAACAATATCCTTACTCAACCTTGGGTTCCCTATCACCAGCTTTCCTGTCCCCTTCTGCCTTCTGGCCCTTGTCCCTGGACTGCTGTGCCTCATCAGTCCCATTTGGTTTTATGGGGCTGTCCACTCCCCGGCTGAATGGTGAACCTCGGAAATGACTTCACCACTGAGCTGAAAGGGTGTCTGGGGGCCATACTCTCGGGGTTTCTCCAGTCTCCTTTAGGCCAGTAAATGTGGTCTTTTTTGTGAGTTAGAATTTTGTTCTACATCCTTCTCCAGCTCTGTCCAGAACCCTCGGTTGTGATCCTGGTCAGAGCAGTCAGTGGTGGTAGCCGGGCACCATCTAGCTGTACTGGACTCATTCTGGTGGAGGCCTTGGTAGCAGTGACCATTAGTCCTTTGGACTATTCTTTTCCTTGTATCCTGTTTTCTTCATTCTCCCTTGCTCCTGAAGTGATGAGACCAGTGAAGTATCTTAGATGGCCGCTCACAGGCTTTTAAGACACCAGACAGTAGTCACCAAGGTAGAATGTAGAACACTGTCTTTATGAACTGTGTTATGCCAATTGAGCTAAATGTTCCCCGAGACCATGGTCCCCACAGCCCACCACCCAGCAATTCAGTCCCTCAGGGATTTTGAATGTGTCTATGGGGCTTCCATGACCTTTCCTTGTACAAGTTGTGCTAGTTTCCCCTGTATTGTGTACTGTCTCACCCTTCACCCAAGATACCACTTATCTATTGTCTATTTAGTATTTCCCCCCCACCCCTCCCATCCCTGGTAACCAACAAAGATTATTACATTTTGTGTGTGAACTTTTTCATGGGTTTTTACAATAGAGGTCTCATACAATATTTGTCCTTTTGTGACTGACTTGTTTCACTCAGCATAATGTCCTCCAGTTTCATCCATGTTATGAGATGGTTCACAGATTCATTGTTCTTTCTCGTTGCATAGTACTCCATTGTGTGTATGTACCATAGTTTGTTTATCCATTCATCTGTTGATGGGCATCTAGGTTGTTTCCATCATTTTGCTATTGTGAACAATGCTGCCATGAACATAGGTGTGCATATGTCTATTCGAGTGACAACTCTTATTTCTCTAGAATATATTCCTTGAAGTGGAATTGCTGGATCGAATGGTATGTCTATTTCTAGCTTTCTGAGGAAGCACCATATCATCTTCCAAAATGGTTGTATCATTTTGCATTCCCACCAGCAGTGCATAAGTGTTCCGAACTCCCCGCAGCCCCTCCAACATTTGTTATTTCCAGTGTTTTTGATTTGTGCCAGTAATGCCAGGGTGAGACGGTATCTCATTGTGGTTTTAATTTGTGTTTCTCTAATGGCTAGTGATCGTGAGCATTTCCTCATATGTCTGTTGGCCATCTGAATGTCTTCTTTGGTGAAGTGTCTCCTCATTTCCTTTGCCCAATTTTTAATAAGATTATTTGTCTTTTTGTTGTAGGGGTGTTGGATTTTCTTGTAGATTATGGAGATTAGACCTTTGTCTGACTTGTACTGTCCAAAAATTTTTTTCCCAGTTTGTGGGTTCTCTTTTAACTGTTTTGGTGAAGTCTTTTGAAGAGCATAGGTGTTTGATTTTTAGAAGGTCCCAGTTATCTAGCTTATCTGTTGGGATTTGTGTGTTGATGGTTATGGTTTATATCCTGTTCATGCCATGTATTAAGGCCTGTAGTGTTGGTCCTATTTTTTCTTCTATGAACTTTATGGTTTTTGGCTTTATATTCAGGTATTTGATCCATTTTGAAGTAGTTTTTGTATACGGCGTGAGGAATGGGTCCTGTTTCATTTTTTTGCAGATTGATATCCAGTTTTGGCAGCACCGTTTGTTAAAAAGACTGTCTTTTCCCCATTTGATGGACTTAGTGCCCTTGTTGAAGATCAGGTGACCATAGGTGGATGGATTTACATGTGTCTTCTCAGTTCTGTTCCATTGGTCAATGTATCTGTCGTTGTACCAGTACCAAGCTGTTTTGACTACTGTAGCTGTATAGTAGGTTCTGAGATCGGGTAGTGTGAGTCCTCCAACTTTATTTTTCTTCTTCAGTAGTGCTCTACTTGTTCGGGGCTTCTTCCCTTTCCATATAAAGTTAATGATTAGTTTTTCCATCTCTTTGAAGAATGTTGTTGGTATTTGGATCGGGATTGTGTTGTATTTGTAAATTGCTTTGGGTAGAATTTTCATTTTCACAATGTTGAGTCTGCCTACCCATCAGCATGGTATGTTTTTCCATTTGTGTAGATCCCTTTGGGTTTCATGCAGTAGTGTTTTGTAGTTTTCTTTGTATAGGTCTTTTACATCCCTGGTCAGATTTATTCCTAAGGATTTTATCTTTTTAGGAGCTATTATGAATGGTATCGTTTTCCTGATTTCCCTTCCATCGTTCTCCTTATTGGTGTATAGGAATCCAACTGATTTTTGAACGTTTATCTTGTATCCTGCTACTCTGCTGAATCTTTCTATTAGTTCCAGTAGATTTCTCGTGGAGTCTGTAGGGTTTTCTACGTATAGTATCACATCATCTGCAAACAGAGACAGTTTACCTTCTTCATTACCAATTTGGATGCCCTTTATTTCTTTTTCTTGCCTTATTGCTCTACCTAGAACTTCCAGCACAATGTTGAACAGGAGTGGTGATAAAGGGTATCCTTGTCTTGTTTCTGTTTTCAAGGGGAATGTTTTCAGTCTCTCTCCAGTAAGAATGATGTTGGCCATTGGTTTTGCATAGATGCCCTTTATTATGTGGAGAAATTTCCCTTCTATACCTATTTTATTGAGAGTTTTTATCAGGAATGGGTGTTGGACTTTGTCAAATGCCTTTTCTGCATCAGTTGAGATGATCATGTGATTCTTTTCTCTCCTTTTATTTATGTGGTGGATTACATTGATTGATTTTCTAATGTTGCACCATCCTTGCATACCTGGTATGAATCTCACTTGGTCGTGGTGTATTATTTTTTTGATATGATGCTGAATTCTGTTGGCTAGTATTTTGTTGAGAATTTTTGCATCTATATTCATCAGAGATATTGGTGTGTAATTTTCTTTTTTTGTGACGTCTCTGCCTGGTTTTGGTATCAGCGTTATGCTGGCTTCGTAGAATGTATTTGGAAGTGTTGTTTCCTCTTCTATACTCTGAAATAGCTTGAGTAGTACTGGTACAAGCTCTTCTATCAATGTTTTGTAGAATTCTCCAGTGAAGCCATCTGGGCCAGGGATTTTTTTGGTTGGGAGTTTTTTTTATTACCTTTTCAATCTCTTCTCTTGTTATGGGTCTGTTCAGACTATCAACATCACCTTGTTGTAGTCTGGGTAGGCTGTGTGTTTCTAGAAATTTATCCATTTCCTCTAGGTTTTCAAATTTGTTGGAGTGTAGTTTTTCATAATATTCTTTTATAATCCTTTTTAGTTCAGTTGGGTTTGTTGTAATGTCCCCCATTTCATTTCTTATTTGGGTCCTCTCCTGTTATTCTTTTGTCAGTCTGGCCAGTGGTTTGTCGATTTTATTAACTCTTTCAAAGAACCAACTTTTGTTTTTGTTGATTCTTTCTATTGTTTTTGTGTTCTCTATTTCATTTATTTCTGCTCTGATCTTTACTGTTTCCTTTCTTCTGGAGGTTGTGGGCTTTTTTTGCTGTTCTCTTTCTATTTGTTTGAGTTCTGTAGTTAATGTTTTGATTTTGTCCCTTTCTTCTTTTTTGATATGTGCATCTGTTGCTATAAATTGTCCTCTGAGGACTGCCTTTGCTGTGTCCCAAAGGTTTTGGTATGATGTGTTTTCATTCTCATTTGATTCTAGGAATTTTTTGATTCCATCTTTGATTTCTATTACCCAGTGATGTGTAAGCAGGGTATTATTCAGTTTCCATGTAATTGATTTTTTCCTTGCCTTTTCTAGTGTTGATTTCTACCTTGATGGCATTGTGGTCAGAGAAGATACTTTGAATTGTCTCAATGTTTTGGATCTTGTTGAGGAATGCTCTGTTGCCTAAGATGTGGTCTATTCTGGAGAACGTTCCATGTGCATTGGAAAAGAATGTGTGTACTTTGCAGCTGTTGGATGGAGTGTTCTATATATGTCTATGAGGTCAAGTTGGCTGATTGTGCTCTTTAGGTCTTCTGTATCTTTGCTGAGTTTCTTCTTAGTTGTTCTGTCCTTTACTGAGAGTGGTGTGTCGATGTCTCCTACTATTATTGTGGAACTGTCAATTTCTCTTTTCAGTGTTGTTAGAGTTTGTTTTATGTATTTGGGAGCCCTGCTGTTGGGTGCTTAGATGTTTATTATGGTTATGTCTTCATGATGGATCATCCCGTTAATCATTATATAGTGTTCTTCTTTGTCTTTTATGGTAGATTTTGTTTTAAATTCTATTTTATCTGAGATTAGTATTGCCACTCCTGCTCTTTTTTGGTAGTTGTTAGCTTGATATATTTTTTTCCACCCTTTGACTTTTAGTAAATTCACATCTTTGTTTCTAAGGTGTGTCCCTTGTAGACAGCATATTGATGGATCTTATTTTCTTATCCATTCTTTCACTGTCTGTCTCTTTTTGGATGCATTGCATCTGTTTACATTCAGTGTAATTATTGATAGATGAGAATGTGTTGCTGTCATTTTGTGGGCATTGCATCTGTTTACATTCAGTGCAATTATTGATAGATGAGAGTGTGTTGCTGTCATTTTATGGTGCTTTTTTTTGTGGTGTTGAAGTTTTCTTTGTTCTTCTTACTCTCTTGTGCTCAGTTACTTTTGTTTGTGAATTTTTTTTTCACTTCTTTTGTTTTTGTAGGTTCTGTTTTTGCTGAGACTTTATGTTTTTCCTCTTTTTTTTATGAGTATGTTTGTTAACTTTCTTTGTGGTTACCATGAATTTTACCCTTATCTTTCTAAGTTTGAAGCAGTCTACCATTACTTGGTATTGCCTTGCCTTCCTCTCCATTAGAAGGTTCTATACCTATGCCGTTTCATCCCTCTTTTATTGTTTTGATGTTGTTGTCATTTACTGATTAACTGCTCTGATTCCCTGTTGTATTTCTTTTGGTTTTGGATAGTCCTCAAGAGTTCATTTCCTAGATTGGTATCTGGCTGGTCCAATCCTGCATCCTAGATTCTGCCTGTGAGCTGAAGGTGTTTGTCCTCAGATTGAAGAACTCCCTTTAATAATTCATGTAAGTTTGGTTTGACTTTTACATATTCCCTTAATTTCTGTTTATCTGGAAGTGACCTAATTTCACCATCAAATTTGAATGGGAGTTTTGCAGGATATGTTATTCTTGGCTGGCAATTTTATTCTTTCAAGATTTTATATATGTCTTCCCATTGCCTTCTTGCCTGCATGGTTTCTGCTGAATAATCTCAGCTTAGTCTTATTGTTTCTCCTCTATATGTCACTTCTTGTTTTTCACGAGCTGCTCTTAGGATTCTTTGTCTTTTGTTTTGGCGAGTGTGATTATGATATCCCTTGGTGATTTTCTTTTGGGGTCTCTCCTGTATGGGGTTCGTTGAGCTTCTTGGATGTCCAGCTTTTTATCTTTTATTATATTGGGGAGGTTTTCTGTCAGCAGCTCTTCAACGATCCTCTCTGTTTTTTCTGTTTTCTCCCCCTGTTCTGGAATTCGAATCACTTGAAAATTTTTGCTTTTGATTGTATCCCACATAACTCTTTGGGTCTTCACTTGTCTTTGTTCTTTTTTCTTAGTTTTTGTGAAACAGAGTTGTATCCAAGTGTTTGTCTTCAATTCCACTTATCCTGTCTTCCACCGTTTCAAGTCTGCTTCTCAGCCCTTCTATGACACCGTCCATTTCTGAAATCTTGTTGTTTATCTTTTGGATTTCTAATTGTTGTCGTTGTATAATTTCAAGTTGTGAATTGATTTTGGCATTTGGTTCCTGCATTGTTTTCCTGTAGTCTTCCAATTTTTTGTCTGTATTTTCCATGAATTTGTCTATTTTTTCCTCATGTTTGACAGCTTTTTGCCTCAGCTCTTGGAGAATTCTGAGTATTAGAGATTTGAATTCCCTATCAGGTAGTTCTAGTGCATTTTCTTCACTGGTAAGTCATCTGGTGTTTTATTTTGGATGCCTACTGGAACCATCCTGTCCTGTTTTTGTAAATGTTTTGATATTTTCTGTTGTCTTTGGGGCATTCAGTAGTTATTTTTCTCGTTTATTGATTTTAGATTTGTTTGTTTTGTCCTTTTTTTTTAAAAAAACAAATTGACTATGTCTCAGCAGGCGGACTGTGTGTCCTTTGTTGTTTGCTCGTCTGTGGGCACAATACTTTTCACCCTCTTCTCCAATTGGCAGGGTCAGTCATGCAGATATGGTACAGCAGGGCAGGTCTATCTGAAGAGGAGTTACTGGGATGGGTTGTTTGTGGTACTTACTACAGCCACCAGGGCGGGTCAGTAATCAGTGTAGGGGAAGTTTTGGTAGGCCATGCCTGTGCTGCTTGGTGGTGTGATGTTAAGTGCACTGTGGAGGTAGGCAGGATGGAGGGGGGAGATTGTGTTGTGTGGAGCTAAGATGGGTATGGGAGAGAGGAGAGAGGAGCGGGAGCCAGAAACATACAAACTAAAAAGAGTGCTAGTGGAGCTTGCTGTTGGAGTGGAGAAATGAGAAATTATGAAATGGAGAAAAACAGAAAGGGGAAGAAGAAGAAAAGAAAAGAAAAGAAAGAATAAATAAAAATCAGAAAGGTTAAAGAACTGCAAAGTTCCCAGGGATCCCACCAGTGCAGCTATGAGGTCTGGGGATGTCACTCTCAGGTGTTGCAATACAGACTGGCTAGAAGGCTTAGAGGTATACGATGCCTGGTATTCAGGGAACAGAAAGAGAAGGAAGATATTGAGAGATGATGAACTGAGTAATGAAGAAAAACAAAAAGGGAAAAAGAGGGAAAAGGAAAGAAAACAAATTAAAAAAAAAAAAAAACAACGATAAAAGAAACGCCCTCAGGAATCCCTCTGCACATCTGTGCATGCCAAGGTGGTAGTCTCCTCGCCACGCAGTACCGCCTGGCCAGAAGGGGCTCCCAACTGAAGCAAAGGAGAAGAAAACAAGCAAACAATTCAAAACAAACAAACGAACAAAAGCCCCGAGATCCCACCACCGCGGCAGCCCAGACCAGGAAGCAGCTGCACACTTGAATGGAGCTCCACAGCCTCTCAGGAAGAAGCAAAGATGGCACATGGAGCCAGGTATTTGAGTGAAAGGAGGGGGAGGTGGTGAGAGGTAAGGAAGAAATCAAAAGAAGCGGAGAAAAAAAAGCAACACCAGCAGCCAACAAATGGCACTCAGAGAGCCAGCTAGTGTGGGCTGGTGGAATCCAAGCAGCCGGTGTTTTACCGATAAGAGAATGTGTCTGCGGGAAGCAGAGGGGGCAGAGTGTGGGTGAAGAATGGTAGGGAGTGGGAAAGCGTATATCACAAATTACCGGAGCTGTGCAGGCCCTCAGGAAGAAGCAAAGGTGGCGCATGGAGCCAGGTATTTGAGCGAAAGGAGCAGGAGGTGGTGTGAGGTAAGGAAGAAATCAGAAGAAGCAGATAAAAGCAACGCCAGCAGTCAACAAATGGCACTCAGAGAGCCGGCCCATTCGGGTGTGTGGAATCCAAGCAGCCGGTGTTTACCGGACAAGACATTGTGGCCGCGGGAAACAGAGGAGGCCGAGTGGGGGTGAAGCAGGATGGGGGTTGGGAAAGTGTATTACACAAGTTACCAGTTGTTTTGTCTCCCACTGGAAGCTCCGTGAAGCTGCTTTCTTGTACCCTGTATTTGCTGGTCTCTGATAGGAGTCCAAGATGGTGGATCCGCGCTGTGTTAGCTGATAGGGGACCTCTGCATGAATCTCTCCTCGCTCTCTGTTCTGTTGTCAGTTTTCTCACTCCATTTGGTGCTTGGCTGATTTCTTTATCGCTTCATTTGATGTTTTAGGGTTTCAGGATAGTTATTTTCTCTGTTTGGCTTAATTTTTCGGATCTTTGCTGTGGGGGGATGGCATGGTGTTTCTGCCTAGAGCACCATTTTGCCGGAAGATCTCACCTTTTTTTTTTTTTTTGGCATGTTAATGTCTAATTATTCCAGCACCATTTGTTGAAAAGACTATATTCTGTTCCCACTCATCTACTCGTCTCTCCCTTTGCCAGTACCATGCTGTCTCGATTACTATAGCTCTATGTTGTTATTAGGTGCCCTCAAGTTGATTCTGACACACAGTAACCCTATATGACAGAGTAGAACTGCTGCATAGGTTTTCCTAGGCTGTAATCTTAATGGGAGCAGATCACCAGGCCCTTTCTGCACTGAAGCCGCTGGTGGGTTTGAACTGCTGACCTTTGGGTTATGAGCCGAGTTTAACCATTGTGCTACCAGGGCTCCTTTAGTAAGTGTTAAAGTTGGATAGGGTGAATGCTTCAGGTGCTATTTTTTTTTTTTCTCTCAAATTGTTTTGCTGTTGTTGTTGTTAGGTGCTATCGAGTTGGTTCCCGCTCATAGCAATCCTATGTACAGCACAGTCCTCACAGTTGTTATTTAAAATTGTTGTTATATAAAATTGTTTCAGCTATTTCAATTCCTTTGCCTTTCTATGTGTATTTTAGAGACATCTTGTCTATATTTAAAAAATCCTCCTTGGATTTTGATCAGAATATCATTAAAGCTATAGACCAATTTAGGCATAATTGACATCATTACTAAGGGGCCCTGGTGGTGCAGTGGTTAAGCACTTAGCTGCTAACTGAAAGGTAGGCAGTTTGAAGTCACCAGCTGCTCCTTGGGAAAAAGATGTGGCAGTCGGCTTCCTTAGAGATTACAGCCTTGAAAACCCTATGGGGAAGTTCTACACTGTCCTATAGGGTCACTATGAGTTGGAACCAACTTGGCGGCAATAGGTTATGGGACATCATTACTATGTTGAGTCTTCTAATTTATGAGCATGGTTTGTCTTTAAATTTATATAGGCTTTTCATTTCCTGCATCATTCTTTTGTAGTTTTCAACATACAAATTCTATGCAAGTTTTGTTAAGCTTATGACATTTCTATTTTTGGAGCTATTTTAAATAGTATTGTTTTTAAATTTTGGTTTCCAATGCTACATTGCTAGTGTATAAAAATATAATTTATTTTTGTGAGTTGAGCTTGTATCCTGGAACCTTGCTAAATTTAATTATTGGTACTAGGAAATGTTTTGTAGATTACTTGAGTGGTTTTTTATATAGCCAGTCATGTCAGCTGCAGTAGGGATGATTTTATTTCTTCCTTTACAAACTGTACTTTAAACTCTTTTTCTTGCCTTATTGCCCTGGCTAGGACTTTTGATAAGATGTTGAATAGGAATGGTGAGAGCCAACGTATTTGCCTTTTCCTGATGGTAGGAGGGACGCTTTCAGCCTTTCATTATTAAGCAAAATGTTAGTCCCAGATTTTTGTAGATATCCTTCCTCAGGTTCAGATGTTCATTTCTAGTCTTAGTTTACTGTGAATTTTTATCATGGATGAATGTTGAAGTTAGTCGAATGCTTTTTCTGCACCTATTGTTGTGACCATGTGTTTTTTCTTCTTTAGACTGTTTTGTATACTGTATTACATCGATTGATATTTGAATGTTGAGTAAGTCTTGTATTTCTGAGATAAATCCCACATGGTCATGGTGTATTATTCATTTTATGTATTGTTGGTTTCAATTTGCTAATATTTTGCTGAAAATTTTTGTGTCTATGTTCATGAGGGATATTGATCTGGAGTTTTTTTGTTTGTTTGTTTCTTTCTTTGGTGCTATTTTCATTTTTCCATCTGGATAAATGCTGGCTTCATAAAATGAGTGGGGGTTCACCCTTTTCTCTACTTTCCAGAAAGATTGTGTAGAATTGGTGTTATTTTTTTCTTTAGATGTTTGATGGGGTTCATTAGTAAAATCATCTTGGACTGAAGATTCCTGTTTTTTTTTTTGAAGGCTTTTAAATAGAAATCAAACCTCTTTAGTAGTTATAATTTAGTAGTTCAGGTTATTGATTTCATCTTGGGTGAGTTTTGGTGGTTTGTGTTTTTCGATGAATTGGTCTATGTCATCTAATCGTTAAATGTATATGTTTATAGTATTGTTTATAGTATTCCCTTGTTCTCTGTTTAATATCTCTGGGGTCTGTAGTGGTGATGTCCTCTCTTTCCTTCCTGGCATTGATAATTTGTGCCTTTTCTCTCTCTTCTGTGTCAAGTTTGCTAGATTAATTTTGCTGATCTTTTCAAAGAACCAGCTTTTGGTTACATTGATTTTATGTGTTGTTTTTATATTATCAACTTCTTTGGTTTCTGCTCATGTCTTTATTATTTCCTTCCATCTGCCCACTTTGGGTTTAATATCCTCTTTTTCTAGTTTCTTAAGACTGAAGCTTGATTATTGATTTGAGACCTTTTCTTCTCTTCTAGTATAACATGTCAGTGCTACAAATTTCCCTCTAAGAACTCTTTACCTGTATTTCACAAATTGTAAAATGTTTATTTTCATTTTTGTTTAGTTTAAAATATTTACTATTCCATGAGACTCTTATTTGACTCTTTGGTTGTTTATAAATGTGTTTTCAAGTGTTTGGAAATGTTTCCTGTTATCTTGCTGTTAACTGATTTCTAGTTTAGCATTCCTGTCCGTAACAGAGTTACTTTTTATGATTTTGATTATTTTAAGTTCGTTAAGATTTATTTTGTGATCCAGGATACGCTCTCTCTTAGTGCATTTCCATGTGTACTTGATAATAATATACATTCTGTTGTTGTGTGGTTAAGTGTTCTATAAGTATGAATAAGATCCTTTAGGTTGATGGGGTTGTTAAGTTCTTCTATATCCTTGCTGATTTTATGTCTGCTAATTCTCAAGTTGTGTTGGAGTCTCTAACTACAATTAAGAGTTTGTATTTTTTTTTCATTTCAGTTTTGCCAATTTTTGCTTCATGTATTTTGAACTTCTTTGTTTAGGTGCATACACACGTAGAGTTGTTATATCTTCTTGGAGGAATTGATACTTTTATCATTATGTAATATCTGTCTTTATCCCTGGTACTTTGTTAGCTCTGATGTCTATTTTGATATTACTATAGCTATTTCAGTTTTCATTTGATTAGTGTTTGGATGATATATTTTTCTAATCTTTTACTTTTAATCTACCTATATCATTATATTTGAAGTGAGTTTCTTATAAAAACTCATTGCCGTCAAGTTGATTCTAACTCATGGGGACCCGATAGGACAGAGTAGAACTGCCCCATAGGGTTTCCAAGGACTGGCTAGTGGATTCAAACTGCTGACCTTTTGTTTAGCAGCCGAGTTCTTAACTACTGCACCATTGGTGTGTATGTGTGTGTGTGCATATATGTGTTTAATCCTTTCTGACAATCTCTGTTTTTCGATTCATATGCTCGACTTTCACATTTAGCACATTTATTTATATGCTTGGATTTAGGCCATCCATTTTATTGTTTTCTGTTTCTTCCCTCTGGTTCTTTTTTTTTTGTTGTTGTTGTTCCTCTGTTTTCTCTTTCTTGACTTATTTTGAGTTATTTGAAAAATTTTTACTGTCTATGTACTGTGATTTTGACTATATTTCCTTGATTATTACTTATAATGGTTATAAGCCTTAGAGACTTCACTATGCATACTTTTTACCATGTATGAGAATCAATATTTTACCACTTTAAGTGGAGTGTCCCAATCTCACCACCATTTAGTTCCCATTACTCTCCCTCGATTTATGCTGTAGTTGTCTTAGGTATTACATCTACATTCACTGAAACCCCCCACAGACTATAATTTTTACTTTTAGCTATCAGGCATATTTTAGAGAACTCAAGAGAAGACTCTTCTATTATAGATGTATAAATATATCTTGACTGCTTTAAAATTATTTTTTCTTTGTCTTAATTTATAGCAGTTTGATTGTGATGAGTCTGAACATGGACTTCTTTGGGTTCATCCTGTTTGGGGTTTGCTGAACTTTTTGAATCTGTAGGTTCTATTTTTTATGAAATTTGGAAACTTTTCAGCCATTACTTCTTCAAATATATTTTCTTTCTCTTCTGGGATTCTAATAACACAAATATTAGAACTTTGTTATTGTTTCACAGGTCCCTGAGGCTTGGTCATTTATTTAAAAATTTTATTTCTCTCTCTTGTTCAGATTGGAGAATTTCTATTGATGTCTGTTCAAGTTAACTGTAATCTTTTCTGTATGATATCCATCCTATTATTGGGTCCATCCAATGGGAAAAAAATTGCCACTTTATATTTCAGCTTAAAATTTCCATTGGATTCTTTATAGCTTTTGTTTTTTTGCTGACACTTTCTGTTTTTCCATTTATTTTAAGAGTGTTCATGATTGCTGCTGGAACACTTTCATAGTAGCTGCTTTAAGGCCTTTGCCAGAAAATTCCAACATCTATGTTATTTTGAGGTTGATATCTGTTAATTATCTTTTCCCAAGTGAATTGAGGTTTTCCTGTTTCTTCTTTTTCCAGTTAAGTTTGGGTTTTACTGTGGACGTTTTGCGGATCATGTTCTGACACCCTCGATCTTGTTAAAGTCCTGTGGAGGGTGCGGATGTTGTCTTAGCAGGTTAGGTTCGGGCTGCTGTTTTCAGCTTGTCTTCTGTGATCTGGGTTCCCAGTGCCAGTTCAGCTGTCAGAGCATTTGGAGTCATCTCCTCATCTACCGTACCTGTGTGCCGGTCTGGAACCTGGAATCTGTCTTTCAGTTCGGTTCTCAGAGTTTTTTGTATGCTGATTAGGGTCACATCTACGCATGAGCAGCTCAGGGAGGAGTCCAGGTATTCATGGTCCACTTGACGGGGTTGCTTTCTTCTGCTTCCCCCTCTCTGTGCTATGTCTGGCTCTTTCCTCTTCTTGGGGAGCTCCCATACGATGGTCCTCCAGCCAGATAGCTGTGGTTTTTGTTATCTTGCCCTGCGGCACACTTTCTTGGCTGCGCCTGCCGCTGAGGCCAAGTGGTGAGAGAAACAGGATAAAAACTTGATAAACTTATTGACAATTTGGTGGTAATTTGGATTCTGGTTTTCTACCCCAGTCTCCCTTTTCCTTCTCTCTCTCTCTTTCTCTCCTTCTTTTCTTCCTTCCTTCCTTCCTCTGTCCCCCCTTTCATAACATAAAGTTTCCCTTTTTGAATGTACAATTCAGTGGCATTAATGGTAGTCACAATGTTGTGCAGTCATCACCACTTAGGTTTCTTTTGCCCCTTCATCAGTACAGTATTTCCTGAGCAACCTCTATATAGCATAATATCAAGTAATGCCTTTTACATGATTATACTGTAACATACATGCTTCCTGTTATGTGAATTGAATCCTCAGGTTTTTGTCTCTCTCTCTCTTTTTTATTATGGTGAAAATATACACACCAAAACATTTACCAACAAAACAACATACATTACAATTCAGTGACATTGATTACACTTTTCATGTTGTGCCACCATTATCACTATCTTTTTCAAAAATATTTCATCACCAATAATGTAAACTCAGTGCCCCACCCACAAATAAAACTCCCTCTTTCCGCTCCCTCCCACCCATACAAAAAAAATAAAAAACTCCAAACCTGTTGCCTTCAAGTCAATTCCGACTCATAGCGACAGAGAACTGTCCCATAGGGTTCTCACCGATTGTGACCATTAATAATCTTTGGTTTCTACATATTTCTTAGTTCACATAAGTGAGCTCATGTAGTATTTGTCCTTTTGTGACTGACTTCTTTTGCTTAGAATAACATTTTCAAAATTCACCCATGTTGTGTGCATCAGAACTGCATTCCTCTTTAAGGGCTGCGTAAGGTTCCATTGCATATATATACCACACATTGTTTATCCATTCATCTTGGATGGACATTTCCATTGTTTCCACCTTTTGGCTCTTGTGAAAAGTACTGCAGTGAACATTGGTGTACAGGTTTCTGTTGAATTCCTGCCTCTAGTTCTTCTGGGTATGTACCTAGGATTGGGATTGCTGGGTCATATGGTAATTCTGTGTTCAATTTTTTGAGGAACTGCCAAACTATTTTCCACAATGACTGCACAATTTTAAATCCCCACCAGCAATGGATGAGGGTTCCAGTTTCTGCACAATCTTATCAACACTTACTGTTTTCCATTTTTTTGATAATTGCTATTCTAATGGGGGTGAGATGATATCTCATTGTGGTTTTGATTTGCATCTCCCTAGAGGCTAATGACTTTGAGAATCTTTTCATGTACTTGTTGGCCATTTGAATATCCTCTGTGGTGAACTGTCTGTTCAAGTCCTTTGCCCATTTTTTGATTGGGTTGTTTGTCTTTTTGTTGTTAAGTGGTAGAAGTTTTATATATATATAGGATATCAGGCCCTTATCTTATATATGTTTCCCAGAAATCTTTTCCCAGGCTATAGGTTGTCTTCACTTTGTTAATAAAGTCCTTTGATGCACAAAAGCATTGAACTTTTATGAGGTCCTGTTTTTATTTTGTCTTTTGCTGCTTGATCTTTTGTTATATCTGATAATCTGTTGTTAAACCCTAGGTCTTACAGCTTCACCCTTACATTTTCTTCTTAGAACTTCAAAGTTTTAGTTTTCACATTTAGGTCCTTGATCCATTTTTTATTGGTTTTTGTGTATGGTGTGAGCCATGGATCCTGATTCATTTTTCTATATGTGGAAATACAATTTTCCCAGCACCGTTTATTGAAGAGACTCTTTCTTCCCCATCAAAGGATCAAAATGTTTGGTAATGGTAGCTGGCCACCATCTAGTTCGGGTCTCATGGCAAAGGAGGCAGTTGTTCTTAGAGGCAATTAGCCACACATTTCATGTCCTCCCTGTATTCCTGACTCTCCTTCTTCCCCTGTTGCTCCAGGTAAATAGAGACCAGCTATTGTGGCTTGGATGGCCATTAGCAAGGTTTTAAGACCCCAGGCACTACTCAGCGAACTAGGAGGTAGAACAGAAGCACTGAACACATTATTAGACCAATGAACTTGAATGTCCCATGAAATCATGACCATATACCTCCAAACCACGGAATCAGATTCCATGAGGTGTTTGGTTGTATGTAAGCAGCCTCAGTAGATAACTCTTTATTTTTTTTTTGTTGTTGTATATATGTATAATACGTTTTAAAATCAGGTACTGTGAATCCTAATACTTTGTTCTCCTCTTTCAATATTGCTTTAGCTATCTGGGGTCTCCTGCCATTCCATATGAAGTTGAGGATTAGTTGTTCCATTTCTGCTAAGACGGCTGTTGGAATTTTGTTTAGGATTGCATTGAATCTGTAGATCGCTTTGGGTGTATTGACGTCTTAACAAAATCAAGTCTTCTAATCCATGAACATGGGACATCTTTTGATTTATTTAAGTTGTCTTTAATCTCTTTCAGCACAGTTTTATAATTTTCATTGTATAAGTCCTTCACATGCCTGGTTAAATTTGTTCCTAGGTATTTTATTCTTTTCGATGCTGTTATAAATTGAATTGTTTCCCTAATTTCTCTTCCAGATTTCTCATTGCTGGTGTGTAGAAATCCAACTGATTTTTGTTTGTTGACCTTTTACCCTACAACTTTGCTAAATTCCTCTAAAAGCTCTAGAAGTTTTTGTGTGGGCTGTCTGGGATTTTCTACATATAGGATCATGAATAGAGATAATTTTACTTCTCCTTTTCCAGTCTGGATACCTTTTAATTCTTTTTCTTGTCTTATTTCTTTGGCAAGTCAATACAATATTGAATAGATTTGGTGAGAGAGGACACCCTGTTTTGTTCACAGTCTCAAGGGGAAAGCTCTAAGTCTTTCTGCATTAAGTATAATGTTAGCTTTTCATATATGCCCTGAATCATGTTGAGGAACTTCCCTTCTATTCCACTCTTCCTGAGAATTTTCATCAAGAAAGGGTATTAGATTTTATCAAATGTTTTTTCTGCACCCACACAGATGATCATGTGGTTCTTTTCCTTAGTTCCATTGATGTGATGTATTACGTTGATTGATTTTCTAATGTTAAACTATCTGTGCATACCTGGAACAAATACCACTTGGTCTTGTGTATGATTTTTAAATATGATGTTGGATCTTGTTCAATAAATTTTGTTGAGGATTTTTGCATCCAATTTCGTAAAGGATATTGGCCTGTAGTTTTCTTTTCTTGTGGTGTCTTTGTCTTGTTTTGCTATCAGCATTATGTTTGGTTTATAGAATGGATTAAGGGAGTATTCCTTCCTTCTCTACCGTTTGGAAGAGTTTAAACAGGATTGATGTCAATTCTTCTTTAAATGTTTTATAGAATTCCCCAGTGAAGCCATCTGGTACAGGAATTTTTTTTTAATGGGAAGTTTTTGATCACTGGTTCAATTTCTTCAGTTGTTATGGGTCTGTTGAGACTTTCTATTTCCTCGAGTCAGTTTGTGTACGTTATGTGCTTCTAAGAACTTGTCTATTTCACCTATGTTGTACAATTTGTTACCATGTAATTTTTTATAATATTCTGTCATAATTCTCTTTATTTCTGTTGGGGCAGTTGTAATGTCTCCTCTTTCACTTCTTATTTTGGTTACTTGCATATTTTGTATTTTGTCCTTTGTCTTGCTAGCTAAAAGTTTTTCAATTTTAATTGATCTTTTCAAAGAACCAACTTCTGGTTTTATTGATTATTGTTTTTCTGTTTTCAATTTTTTAAATTTCTGTTCTGATCTTTTTATTCCTTTTCTTCTGGGAGGTTAACTCTTGATTTTCTTTTCTCTATATATTACCTCAAGTTGTAGAGTTAGGCTGTTGATTTGAGATCTTTCCTCTTTTTTTATGTAGGCATTTATTGCTATAAGTTTCCCTCTGAGTAGTGCCTTTGCTGCATCCCATAAGTTTTGGTATGTTGTGCTTTCATTTTCATTTGGCTCTAACAAATTTATGATTTCTCTTCTCATTTCTTCTTTGACCTATTGGTAGTTTAATAGTATGTTATTTTATTTCCATATGTTCATGTATTTTTATTTTTTTCTGTTATTGATTTCTAGCTTCACTCTATCGTGGTTGGAGAAAATACATTGTTTTATTACAGTCTTTTAAAATTTGTTGAGATTTGTTTTGTTACCTAACAGAAATTGGCACTAAATGTTATTGGGCATCCTTTGTATATGACTTTGTATGTAATGTGGGCATTTCTTCTTCAAATTTCACATCACTACTTTCAGGATTCTCTTTTTGTCTTTACTTTTTGAGAGCTTAACTCTGATTTGTTGATATAGATCTCTTTCGATTTATCCTGCTTGGGCTTTTTTGAGCTTCTTGGATTTGTAGATGCATGTTCTTTGTTAGATTGGGGAAATTTTTTGTCATTATTTATTCAAATATTCTTTTTGTCCCTTTCTCTCATCTTCTTCTAGAATTCTCATGGTTCATATATTAGCTCTCTTGATGTTGTCGCATAATTCTGCTGAACTGTGCTCAGCCTTCTTGAGCCTTTGTTCTTGGTGCTCTTCAGCCTCTGTAATTTTGACTATCTTATCATCAGGTAATTCCCTGATTCTTTCTTCTGCCTGATTAAATTCTTCTATTGTGTTTCCCATTTCAGTTATTGTCCCTTTCAGTTGCAATATTTCTGTTTGGTTTCTTTTTATCTCTCTCTCTCTCTCTCTTTTTTTTAGATTCTCATTTTGTTCTTCCATTTAAAATTTTTTTTTTGATATTTGTCTATGTTTTCCCTTAACTCTTTAATTATTTTTTAACTTTGTTTTATTATTTTCTTCTATTCTTTTCATTATCTGGTCTTCCTTAGATGTGCTTTCACTCCCTTTGTCATGTTCATTTGGATGGGACATTGTTTCTCTTTTCTTTGTGTGTTTTGTGATTTTTTTGTTGGGGCATTGGCATTTTCAAGGGTGTTAATGTTCTCAGATTTCCCCAGCATTTGGTGCTTTTGCCTGTACTACTTTCTGCAAAAAAATTCTTAGACAGGCAGAGCCCTTGGCCTTTGTTCAGCATTTCCTCGCCCTCTCTGTGATCTGTGACACCTCCTTCTCTTTCCCTGGTTTAATTATGATTTGAAAGTTCCAAATCTCAGTTTTCAACTTTCAGTGTTTACCAAACACACCAGAGAACACACTGTGGTCAATCTGTCCACCACTGGGCACTGCCACTCAGGCGAGATATCGTGTTATAGTCAGTCTATCTGCCAGGGGTACAGTCCTCTGTCTCTGGTTATTACTCCTTTCCCTTCTCCGTTTCTGCAGTCAAGTTTTCAGTGGGAAACCTCACATCCAGTGAGCTTCCTGTGGGGCTGAGTTTTGCCCTCTGGTTTTGCCTGAGGCTTTTTTCCCTGCTCTGTGGGAGCTGCTTATATCTGATCTGGCATTCAGAGGAAGCATAGGCAAACATTCCTGTTTCAGGAGGAGGAGGGGCTGGCACTCCCCAGAAGGGCCTCTGAGAGATCTGTCTTGTTGGTTTCAGAGCCCCAATGGCCCTGTGGTGACTGGGGAAGCAGTCTCTGCTTAGGTGACCTGCCTCCTGACTCCACTGTAGGGAACCTTCTATAGGAGTTCATGTCAGTCCTTCAGCCAAAAGTTACTGGATGAGGGAGGGGCTGTCATGCTCTGAATGGACCCCCAGAGAGATCTGCCTTGTTGCTATCAGAGCAACCCCCCAGCCCATGCCCATTTCATGTTGGCTGTGGGTGTAGCCTCTACTCAAAATGTCTGCTTCTTAGCACATAGCAGCCTCAGTCAGCAGTTCTCAGTACCAATCAGAAGGGAGAGCAGACAGACCTGAACTAACCCCAGGAAGGTCTGTCCTGTTGGTTTTGGGGACCTGAACTATGGCATGTACAGGGAGGCAGGTAGAGTGCTACGTATGGGAGCAGACGCCACTGCAGTGGCGTTTTGTAGCAGTTTGCAGCAGCCTGGCAACCAGTGGTTACTAGGTGAGAAGGGGGTGTCACACTGTGATCAGATCAGTGGAGTCCTGCCGTCTTGCTATCAGAGCCCCCTAGTAGATTTGTTAGTTGCGAGTGCAGCTTCCACTCAAGACACCTGCCTTCTAGAACACAGCAGCCTCATTCAGCAGTCCTCAGCACTGACGAGAAGTGTGGCAGACTAACCCCGTATTGACCCCTAGGGAGGTCTGTCTCTTTTGTTTTAAAGGTCTGAGTTATGGGGTGAGCTGGGAAGCACGTAGAGTGCTAACTGTGGGAGCAGACTCCAGGGGACTGCAGGTGCCTTCGGTAGCAATTCATAGCAGCCTTGCAGCTGACTCTAACCAGGTGGGTGAGGGACTTTCACGCTCCAAATGGACCCCAGGGAGGGGGCTTGTTGCTGTCAGAACCCCCATTTTAGTATGTTGGCTGTGAGTGTAGCCTTCCCTCAAGAGGCCTGCTTCTTAGCACAGCAGCCTCAGTCAGCATTCCTCAGTACCTATTGGAAAGGGGAGCAGGCAGACCTGAACTGACCCCTAAGGAGGTCTGTCCTGTTGGTTAAAGAGGCCTGAGCAATGAGGTGCGAAGGGAAGCAGGTAGAGTGTTGACTATTGGAGCAGTGGCCTTGCAGCTGACAGTGTCTGGGTAGGGTAGGTGCTCGTATGATCCGAATGGACCTCCATGGAGGTCTGACTTGTTGATTTTAGAGCAGAAGCTTGGGGTCCTGTCTCTTTGTACAAATAGGGGGTGTGGTGGTTAGGGAAGCAGGCTGTTTTACTAGAGCCACTGCCTCAGTTCACAGCAGCAGGTGGTCTGCATGGTTGGGGAGAGGGGCAGGGATGGTGGGAGAAGTGATTTTCCTACCGTATACAACTTGTTGTTGATTCATTGATTCTTGCTGGTCTGCAGTTCCCCGCTGCTGTCCTCCACTCCCCAGTTCAGAGTCTGTCAAGGCCAACCACATTTTCCTTGATGTATTTGTGGGAGAGCGTTGGAACGATGATGTGTTTATGCCCCCATCTTTCCATAGTCTCCCTGCCACATTTACTTTTCAAATTCCTCAAATAGCTGCTCCATGCATTCAGTCCAGGTTTTATAGCTATATTCAGTAGGGGAAATACGGTGGTGGGGTGTGAGTACTCCATTCTAC
Source organism: Dugong dugon (assembly GCA_030035585.1). Classification (NCBI taxonomy): domain Eukaryota; kingdom Metazoa; phylum Chordata; class Mammalia; order Sirenia; family Dugongidae; genus Dugong; species Dugong dugon. The sequence continues at coordinate 10,930,911 of CM057468.1, read as the reverse complement.
CCTATCAGTGGTTATGAACCAGATATCTATTTCTAAATCAGATGTGGGATGCTTTTTCGCTTGTTTAGTTTTTATGAAGACCTCTAAGTGGGGTTCACAACCTGTCTTCACCCCTAGGGCTGGAGACCCTTGATCAGGGTAGGCATGGTGTGGAAGTGCCTGGAGACTAAGAGCCAGCAGAAGGGGTGCAGAGGCCCTCCAGCTTCAGCACTCAGATGGCTCTTCTTCTGCTCGCTGGGGCTGTCTGCATCCAGCTACTCACTGGTGGGGAATTCCTCTGCTAGCTAAGATGCCCTTAGGACACTTTGTCTACCAAGAAACGAAATCCAGAGCAGCTGATAGATGGTCAGTTCCATCTAAGAAATGGCTGGTGACACCATATTGTGAACCACTTTGTTGTTGCGTGATGCCTGCAAGTTGAATTGTTGTATGTGAAGCTTTGATTTTCTATGGGTGCCATGTTATTGGTGCAGGGCTCTGTTTCTGGAAAATCAGTTTATAACATAAGAGTGTTGAAGCCTAGCACGCAAATAAATTAGAAGAAAATAAAACATAAATGTGTGCTTTAAAAAACATTTATAAGCATGTAAAACCAGACAGGATCTGTAAAGGTTAATTTTACCTTTGGAGCTGATTCAGCAAGGTCTGGAATGGCCTAAATGTTTAAAAATATAAGCTGAGTGACATTTGGGCTGAAGATACCATCTTCTTTTCTTAATAAATCTCCCAGATTAGGTACTTTTTATTGCTCAAATAATCTTTAATTCTGGTGAACAGAAGGGTCTCTCCTTGAAACTACAGGCCTCCTCTCCTATTCCTGTCTGGGAAACTGGAGATAAGCTTCCAATTACAGTTCCTATACCAATGGGGTGGGGATTGGGGTGGCTCCAACATTCATCTTCTACCGCTGTTGCACGATCAAGAGCACTGAGGACCCAACAGTTAACCAATAAGTGGCCCTCTGTGCCCGGTGGCCAGCAGAGATGTGCCTCTATTTTTTCATCTCAGTACCTCCAGGTACGGTTACCATGGAAGTGGGCAGCTGATGCTCTGGTGGTCCGCAGCCGCTGACTCGAGGTGTGTGATTTGAGGGGCAATGATGCTGGATGCAGTGATTGCCATTATTGGCAGTGGTTGGCTGGATTTTAGGCAACTCCAGTCCTGGTCTGCTTGACTTTGAGACTGTTTTCTCTCCTGGAAGTCTCAACCACCCTCTACCTGCTCACAGAAGTGGACACTGTGATGCTCACGGCAGGCCCAGTGAGCCAGGAAGCTGGGTGTGGGTCACTGTGCAGCATCTGTAAGCCAAGATGGAGGTCTGTTTCTTGAGCTGGGAGAGCTGTTTGCAGGCATTGGGTCAAGCCCCTTTCTGGGCCCAATGTGCTCATTTTTCTTCCTTGTTGTTTGGTGTGTTTGAAAAATTGAAGAAACTTGCAGCCCCTGATTAGCTGGTTCATCATAGAGGTATAGCTCAGAAGGGCAAGAGTCCAGTGAGGTTAGAAGATGTGGTATCCTTCTCTGTGGTAGGGGCACCTGCACTGTGTGTAAATGGGCAGCAGGAGAGGGCAGGTGCCTACCAGGGCTCGGAGCACAACCTCCACAGGTGGGCTGCCCTGCAAGGGGATGTAACCCCCACAAAGGAGAGAGGCCCCTGCCTTTGCCTTTGGGCAAGTCTCATTACTCTCTAAGCCACAGTTTCCTCGTCTGTAAAATGGGTACAGTAGTGTAGTTTACTTTAGAGTTTCGTCATCAGGATTATAAGACAGTGCATATAAAGGTGATTAGCAACATGCCTGCTGTATAATAAACCAAACCAATCCAAACCAGTAGCAATGGAGTCAACTCTGACTTACAGTGACATCATGTGTGTCAGAGTAGAACTGTGCTCCATGGAGTTTTCAATAACTGGTTTTTCAGAAGCAGATTGCCAGACCTTTCTTCTGAGGCACTTCTGAGTAGATTCAAACTGCCAACCTTTTGTTTAGTAGCCAAGTGCTTAACTGTTTGTGCCACCCAGGGACTTCATACTATGTAACATGTGCTAAGTAAATCTAAGGGAGCCCTGGTGGCACAGTGGTTAAGAGCTCTGCTGCTAACCAAAAGGTCAGCAGTTCAGATCCACCAGCTGCCCCTTGGAAACCCTATGGGGCAGTTCTACTCTGTCCTGTAGGGTCGCTATGAGTTGAAATCGACTTGATGGCAATGGATGAGGACCATCTACAAGATGCTATTTTTCATCATCTTCTTTACCTTTCTTTTCTTCTGTTACTTACTAAGTTGTGGTCCCTGGGTAGAGTACCTATTTTTTGGAACCTTTTCCTCACGTGGAAAGGGAGGACTGTGGTGTCTTCTCTGTGGGCATGTGGGAGGAATAAATGAGATGACAGCTAGAAATGTCCTGGGATAAGAGGTGTTCCAATATTATTTGCCACCCTGACCCCATGTAATTAATATGAATATCTAGGCAAGCTTTTAAAAAGTTTGCTGATATATAAAGAAAGGTAACCTTTGCTCTCAGAAAAGCCCAAGTCAGGCAGTATCCTGGAATTCATGATAGTGTTGACCAGAGATTTAGAGTCCACTGTTTCAGAACTGACTGCCCTTCTCCCCACACACCTGCCAAGTCCAGTCCTACCATCCTTCGTTACCTCAGGCAAAGTCATTTGAACATGTACCCCCTCCATCCACTCCTTCTCCTCCCTCACCCCTCCACTCTCCCTCTGCAACTGCCACCCAAGGACCAGTAAACGCCCTTCCCTTCTTCCCTCCCCTCCTTTCTCCTCCCCTCTTTTTCTTACCCTCACTCAAACCTGGCTGTCCTCTGGGGACAGCCTGTCAAGTTGAAGGTCTTTCCCCATCACATTCCATGTACCCAGGAGGTATCCTTCTTGTTCCATGGCACCAACCCCAAACTAATTCTTTCGTTCTCCTTGCAGCACCCCCAGCTCTCCCTAGCTCATGCCTCTCGCCTCCACCACCCTCTCCCCATCTTCACAGTCAGCTCTCTCCCCTCCACTGCCGTTCTCCCAACCCCTCTGGCTCACTCTCCTCCTCTCTATCCCAAATCTCAGGCTCATTCCTGATGACTTTCACCTCTGGGCCTCTCAGTTCCTGAACCTTTTCACCCCCAATTACGTGTTTCCACTTACCTAAGCCATCCACTCCTGTGGGTGTCACCCTCTAGACACGTCTGGTAGCATTCACTACACCTTTTCTGAAATCACAAACACAACATACCATCCTCCAACTAGCCTTGCTCTTCCACTGAAATATTCTTCAACCTTTGTGAAATCTCACCCCACATTTTTTCACAATAACCTGCCTGCATATCTTCCTACTCAAGCTTCAAAATACTGGTCCATAATAACCCCTCCCCGGTACACCCAGTTTCCTTGGTCTCTTTTTGTGATATTCACCAGGCAACTCTCAAATGTGAGATGACCCTGCCATCCACCTTTCCACACCTGTACCTGAGCATGGAGTGTTATTACAGAGAGTCACAGAGCTCACCTTACATTGTTCACCATAGACCTCCCGTGGGTTCACATCCTGTCTAGTCAGCTGTCTCTGGTTAGCATTGCCCTTCCCTAAACCACTATTTCATAATTTGTTCTCTGCTCTCAGATCCCTATTCTCCTTCCTTCCCCCTTTTCAGCCATTAGATGGGAGCCCCCTTCTCTCCCATCTCCAGGTATAAACCCACCTGCATTTTCATTCTGTTATGGAATGAATTTTGTTCCCCCAAGATATATGTTGGAATCCTAACTCCTGTAACCGCTATACCTGTGGATAAAAAGAGCCTTGGTGGCATTATGGTTAAGTGCTCAACTACTAACGAAAAGGACAATTTGAACCTACCCAGTGGTTCTGTGGGAGAAAGACCTGGCAATCTAGTTTCTTAAAGATTACAGCCAAGAAAACCCTATGAGGAAGTTCTGTTCTGTCACATGGGGTTGCTATGAGTCGGAATTGACTCAATGGCACACAACAACAAAACATACCTGTGGATGTAATGTAAAGTGGTATAATGTAATGACTTTCCATGATGCAATCTAATATAATGTAATCAGTCAACCAGCTGAGGTCATACCAGTGTAGGTAGGTAGGATCGTAAACCTAATTACTTCTGAGTTATATAAAGAGCAGCATAGATAGACATATAGCTCATTCCTCTTGAGAAGACACTATCCTCAGGAGAAAGACAGTATCTGAAGATGCAGGCAGATGAATCTACAAGCTGAGGAACTCCAAGGATTGCCTGCTACTAGATGCTGAAATAGACAAGGAAGGACCTCGCTCTAGAGCCACACCCTAAATTTGGACTTCTAGCCTCCTGAACCGTGAGAAAATAAATTTATGTTCTTTAAAGCAAGCCACTTGTGGTATTTCTGTTATGGCAGCACCAAGTAACTAAGACACAGCCTTTGGCTTACGACCCCATCTTGTCACCTCACAGGAAGTACGTATTCTTCCCTGCCCTATGCCCTGGATCCAGCCCCTTCCCATAGCCAGGCTTTTACCTCTTCTCTTTCACAGCTCCTGCACTGCCTGTCTCTTCCTGTCTATCAGTTCGTTGCTGCTCTGCCTATAAACTTACCTTAGAATCTTACACCTAGAAAAAGAACCACAGATTCTCCACAGTCCCCTCCAGCTACTGCCCCTTTTCTCTCACCTCCATTTCCTCTTCTTTTATTCACGTTTCAATCTATTGCACTTTGGCTACTGATTTCACGCTTCCCTGAAACTGCCTTTGTCAAAGTCAGTCGTGGTCATGTTTCCAGTGCACTGCTGGTTCTCATCTTCCTCAGCCTCTCTGTAGCATCTGATAAGGTTGACCGCTACCCTCCTGAAACTCCCTCTTCCCTAGTCTTCTGTGATGCGATCATCAGCCTGGAGCTCCTCTGGCTTCACCAGCAGTTCTCCTTGGGCTCCCTCTCTCCTGCAGAGCGCTAATGTTGGCATTCTTTCCTTTGCTCTCTACTCCTTCTGTCTTGGCATGCTCATCTATACCAGTGAAGATATTTACATATTTACATGTTAAATTACTCCAAGGATGAGCAGTGGTGCCTCAGTTGTAGAATTCTCCCTTTCAATGGCAGAGCCTGGGTTTGATTCCTGGCCAATGTACCTCATGTCCATCTGTCAGTGGAGGTTTGCAAGTTGCTATGATGCTGAACAGGTTTCAGTGTGCTTTTAGACTAAGACAGACTAGGAAGAAAGGCCTGGTGATCTGCTTTCAAAAATCAGTCAGTGAAAACCCCATGGATCACAATTGTCTGATCCACAGCTGATCATAGCGATGGCTGCATTTTGTTCCTTTATATATGGAATTGCCATAAGTCAGGGGCCGACTCGATGACAGCTAACAACAACAATAAAATACTTCCAATGTTAGTCTGTAGCCCACACTTTTTCTCTGAGCATTGATCTCTCCTGACATCCCCACCTGGATGTTTCACAGGCACCTTGGCCTTAACTCATCCCAAAGAGAATTCTCCAACCTCCTTCTCCCTCAGTCTTTCCCACCTCAGGAAATGGCTCCATAGCCATCCGGTTGCTGAAGTAAAAACAGAAATCATCTGTGATTCCTCCCTTTCCTCACACTCTGTATATAATCTATTAGAGCTACCAACAGCAGATGGAACTAGGCACAGCCTATGGGAAGCCAGAGCACCTGACATAATTGGCAAGGATCAGACACATCAGGCAGCTCCTCCCATCTCTCTGCACTTGCACTCCCCAGTGAGCCACTGGGCTGGAGGCCTCAAGGGAGGGGGGAGCCTGAATAAAGCTCAGTAGGAGGCTGTGCTCCCCCCACCCTCCAGACTCCTCAGGACAACTTTAGCTATGCCTGGGGAGACAGTGGAGGTAAGCACTGAATGGAGTGAAATGAAGCAGGGCTTTGTAATTATGAAAAGTGACCTTAAAGTTATGAATGTCATTCTTGGACCAAAGAGAGTTGACTAAAAGACAAGAAAACATTTTTTATATTTTTTATTCTGCTGGCTTCTGACTTTCAATGAACCAATTACAATAAATGTGATCACATCACTTGCTTTTTAAAACTTTTCGAAGTCCTCTCATTGAACTTAAAATCCAGACTCCTTACACACATAGTCCACTGCCCATTGTTCCAGTCTTGTCTCTGGCTGCTCTCCTTTCTGCCTTTTGGGATTCAGCCACATTCCACTCTTTCTTCAGCTCCCTCAGCACTCTGGACTCTTCTTAACCTTAGGGCCTTTGCACATGATCCCCACTTTTCCTGGAAAGGTCTTGGTTGGCTCCTTCCCATTTCTGGTGGCACCTCGGTAGACAGGCTGTCCTCTCCTGTGATTTGTATTTCCATGTCTTTATCTTAGCACCTATCACTTGGTCAGTTTTTGGTTTACTTGTTTTGCTGTCTACTGCTTCCCTTAAGTGAGTCTTGTGAGGGAAGATTTTCTCTGCCCAGGTCACAGTTGTTCCCCTAAGCATAGCAAGGCTCTTATCTGTGTTAGGTCCCCAGTAAATATCTGTTGGGTGTCTTAGTCATCTAGTGCTGCTGCAACAGAAATACCACAAGTGGATGGCTTTATCAAAGAGAAATTTATTCTGTCACAGTCTAGTAGTCTACAAGTCCAAATTCAGGGTGTCAGCTCCAGGGGAACGCTTTCTGTCTGTTGGCTCTGGAAGAAAGTCCGTGTCATCAATCTTCCCTTGGTCTGGGAGCATCTCAGCACAGGAACCTCAGGTTCAAAGGACACACTCTGCTCCCGGCGCTGCTTTCTTAGTGGTATGATGTCCCCATGCCTCTCCGCTTGCTTCTGTCTTTTGTATCTCAAAAGAGATTGGCTTAAGACACTACCTAATCTTATAGACCTCATCAGTATAACTGCCACTAATCCATCTTATTATATCATAGTGATAGCATTTACAACACATAGGGAAATTACATCAGATGATAAAATGGTAGACAATCATACAATACTGGGAATCATGATCTAGCCAAGTTGACAGATATTTTTGGGGGGACACAGTTCAATCCATGACATTGGGTAAATGAACACAATTCATTTTATTTACTGATCTACTGATGCCACTGTGAAGGGCTAGTTCTCCTTGGGTTTAGGCACCAAGTGGCAAGCTATTTTCATTTTTCTGCTGAGCAGAGGTGGGTGTGCTGTAAAGCTAAAGAGGTCTATGTTGCAGGGCTCCTATCTTGCAAAGGTCATTCTAAGGCAGTGTGAACAATGTGATCACAAGGGCATATGCTTTTGTAGCATTTGCAAAAGTAAGATTTTTTTTTTTTTTAAATATATGTATTTTTTTTCCTGTGGAAGATCTCCAAAATTGGTATAACCTCCTCAGGCTCCTCAAAATGTGGATCCAACACCCCTGCTGAACTCTTCGGCAGATGTAAGCACTTGGTCAGAGTGACTTCAGCCATGAAGCCCCCCAGATCTATGTCTTCCTTCACCTGCCCATGGATATCCTGAGAATAAAGGTAGCACCACCCAGCCCGTGGCTCATCCGCCCCTGGAGATGGGAACCCACAGCCAAGACTTAGGGCCTCCTCAGCACTTGAGATATCCACGTGTGTGGTGAGGGTGCCCTGAACAGATCAGATTCCTCTGCTCGGTGTCAGTCTCCACCACCCACGCCCAGGGATCCAGGAGGGTCCCCCTGGGGAGCAGGCTTACAGCAAGTGTGACCATGTCACTTCCTCTTCTTGTAAATGATCCATTGGTTACAAAGCTTCCAGACAGAGAGTCTTAGGCCCCTCTGCATATTTACTGCATTCATTCATTCTATCATGCAACTTTTATTTGGCTGTATGCTAAGTTCCAGAATCACAAGGTCAAATGCAGCCATCTCTGCCCTTCAGCATCAGACTCCATGATGGTGTCCCAGCAGAACAGCTGCTAAAATGGAGGAAGGTCCAGGTTATTGGGAGAGCATCTGGCGGGGAGGAGGTGGGAGGAGATCAGGAGAGGAGGTGATGCTTTTTTGGAACAATGAGTAGGAATTAGGTGAATGAATGGAGGGTGCAAGTGGAGGAAGCGTTCCAGCATTTACTCACTTGTCCCTTTGCATTCCGCAGCTATTTGTGAACCTTGTTTGTGCCAGTCTCTGCATTGTCTGCAGGGGGTTTGGTGGTAAACACACCTGCCATTTTACCTTCTCCTTTGTGGAGCTTTCAGTTAGTATTCCTGAGGTAGACATTCACAAATAAACACAAAATAATCGCAATTATGGTGTCTGTGAAGGAAGAGGATGTTAAGATGCGAGACAGTGTTATAACGGGGTATGATTCCAATGCGGGGTCTGGGAAGGCCTCCAAGGAGGCACCACTGGAACGTGGGTGGGGAGGGCAAAAATAGGGAAATGGCAGTGATGGGAGAGCATCCGGGGATTCCAGGCAGGAGGAACAGCACATGTGGAGGCCCAGAGGCAGGAAGAGCACGGGAAGGTGGGTGGAGGTGAGGCTGAGAGACAGGACTGGCCGTTGCTCTCCATCGAGTGGGACTCCAGAAGGTGGAGGCAGCAACCCTGCCCAAGGTCAGGTTTAGAAAGGCGACTTGGGCTGCTGGGCTGAGAGGGGACAAGCTGGGGGCAACCCTGAGGCCTAGACATCGAGTGGGTGCCCTGGAGTCTTTGGGTAACCAGGGTGTCTTCCCAGACACTAGCCCTAGATGTGGAGGAGCTGATTAGGGTGGGTTGGGGATGAAGTGCTTCCAACTTACTCTGGAGCTGACTCCTGGAAACCTGCATCTAGGAATCAGCCCCATGGCTAGGAGGTGCAGCCATGGACAGCATGAGGGTGCTGTACCAAGAGCATCAAATAGGAGGTGTGGGCAGAACCTTGGCGCTGCTGGATGGGCTGAGCAAACGGGAATGGCTGTCCGTGGGAGAAGGAAGCATTTCATGTGTTGTTCTCTGCTGTGTGTTATGGGATGTAGACCGATTCTTTGGACTTAATAAAAGCTCAGTAAACATTTTTTCTGGGGGCAACAGTGGTTCAGTGGTTGAATTCTAGCCTCCCATGGCAAAGACCCAGGTTTGATTCCCAGCCAGTGTACCTCATGCCCAGTCACCACATGTCTACCAGTGGAGCTTGTGTGTTGCTATGATGCTGAACAGGTTTCAGTGGAGCTTCCAGACTAAGATGGACTAGGAAGGAAAGGCCTGGTAATCTACTTCCAAAATCAGCCAGTGAAAACCATAGGTATCTCAAGGCTCTGATCCACAACTGATGGGGGTAGCACAAGACTGAGTTATGCATGGGGTGGCCATGAGTCAGGGGCTGACTCAGCGACAGCTCACAACAACAGCAAGCATTTATTGGATAAATGAGTAATGCATATATTTTAGACTTGGGTGCAGACACAGACTGGGCTGTCTCAGCAGCCTGGCTGCCCTGCTTCTTCCTGCACCTCTGCAGGCCTGGTGCTCACTTGCCTTTCCTGGCTCAGGCTGTTCTGTAGGTAGTGAGGGAGGCAGGTTGCAGGGAGGATTTGGCAGTGATGCTAAGTATGGCCACATCACTTCCTTTATCCCAATTATGCTGTCTCCAGCTGGCCCCCATGTCAGTCTTGTCTCCTCGGCTTCTGTTAATTTCCCTAGCAGAACGCACAGACAAATGTCTCAGACAACAACCTTTCTTATACATATTTTTTTTCTCTTGGACTGACTGCTTCAGTGCCCACCAAGGACTCTCCCAGGGCATCTCGTCTGGAAATGCTCTGGACTTGCTATGTGCAGGCAGCTGCCTTTAACACACAGGCAGTCTGAGACAACTTCATTGCTTTTTCCAAGTTTTCCTCTGATCAGTGTGGGTTGCTGCAAACACGGGAGGCTGGCTTCCTATGGGCTTCTTGGCGCCTGCTTCACATGCAAGTTAAAAACCCTGGGAAGTTTGCAAAATTTTCCTCCTGGTCATGCTAAGTGTTTTGTAATTTTATGAAACGGATATTTTATTGAGCACTTTGGATGTAATAGAAACCGTGCTAGGCACTAAGCACCTAACATTTCATTTTATTTCCACCACATCTCTTCGAGGTGGGTGTTACAATTTTGTCTTATAGGGGATAAATTAATGCTTTGAGAGATGAGACCAAACCAGAAAAACAAAAACAAAACAAACAAAAACAACAAACCTACTGCCCTCAAGTCAATTCCGACTCACAGTGACTCTATAGGACACAGTAGAACTGCCCGGTAGGGTTTCGAAGGCTGTAAATCTTTACGGAAGCAGACTGTCACATCTTTCTCCTGAGGAGTGGCTAGTGGGTATGAACTGCTGACCTTTTGGCTAGCAGCCAAATGCTTTAATCAGTGATCTCCAGGACTCCTTGAGAGATGAGATATTTGTTCGGAATTGTCAGAATTTATATTGGAGACCAGGTCTGGCTCTTCCCCTCTGTGGACCTGACACAGTGGGAGACGGAGGCAGACAAGAGCCAGACCTTTATTCTTTAGCCTCCCCCTGCATCCAGGCAGCCAGATTTGGAAGAGGCTATACTGGGGACGTGTGTGGAGATAGGACCTGCTCCGGGTCCTGGCTTAGGCCGTGTAGAGACATGGACAGGACAGAGAGTGTGCAGTGGGGCAGCATGGGGGAAACACACATGACTACTCACCCAGGCGGTTGGGGGGCTTGGCATCCCAGGGGCTCCTCGGGCACTGAGCAGCCCTCCTGGACCCTGGGGTGTCAGTGTTATGCCGAGAGTGGCTCCTACCAGAAGGGTCTGCCCCATGAGCTCCATGCATCACGTGGGAGCCCCACCACTGGCCTCCAAGGGCCGTTGTGAGTTAGATAAATGGAGACGGCTTCCATTTTATTCACCCAATTCATGCTTTCCTGCTCTTTGCATCACAAAATAGAGAATGTCCTGGGCTTTGATCAGAGCACCCTGAGTTCAAACATGAGGTCTGGAACTAGCTTAGTGATCTTGGCAAGTCAATAAAACTTCTCTGAGGATAGAAATACCTATTGTGATTGTGAGGATTAAATGATATGCACCAATGGTTCCCTAATGAGGATGATATGTCCTCCAGAGGTCATTTGACAATGCCTACAGACATTTTTGAGGGCAGTGGTGGTTCAGTGGTAGAATACTCATCTTCCATGCAGGAGACCCAGGTTCGATTCCTGGCCAATGCACCTCATGAGCTACCACCACCTGTCTGCCTGTGGAGGCTTGCATGTTGCTATGATGCTGAACAGATTTTAATGGAGCTTCCAGACCAAGACTGACTAGGAAGAAAGGCCTGAGGAGCTATTTTAGAAAATCAGCCATTGAAAACCCTGTGGATCACAGTGCTCTGATCCACATTCCATCACAGGGTGGTGCAGGACTGACTGGGCAACATTTTATTCCGTCGTACACGGGGTCACCGCGAGGCGGGGGCTGGCTCAGTGGCAACATTTTATTCCGTCGTACACGGGGTCACCGCGAGGCGGGGGCTGGCTCAATGGCAACATTTTATTCCGTCGTACACGGGGTCACTGCGAGGCGGGGGCTGACTCAATGGCAGCTTACAGCATCAACAGAGATATTTTTGGTTCCCGAAACTGGGGGTGAGTGGGTGCTACTAGCATCTAGTGGGTAGATACTAGGGGGGCTAATAAGCATCCTACCATGCACAGGACAGCCCCTACAACAGAGAATCACTGGGCCCCAAATGTCAGTGGTACCGAAGTTGAGAAACCCTGTTGTATACTATGAGGATTTACCTAGTGCTTAACACCCAGGAGGGTGTTGATCAAGGCTGACTGACTTAGACTCACTGTGGTCAGAGCAGGAGAATGCCTTGCTAGGCCTTCTGTCAAGCATTCAGTGCTCCACACCTCACCTTGGGGGCGGCTGTAAGAGTGTAGGGGTGCATGTGCCAGGGAACACGGGGCTCGATGTGCCGAGCCTGCCCCAACTGAGGGTGCTCCGCCTTTCTGGGCCTTACTCTCCCGTCTGTTCCTCGGCAGTGTCTGGTGATGCTCCGAAGGCTGTCCAATTGCAGTGTTCCTTCCCAGGTGTTGTTATGTGTTGGGCTTTGTCAGGACCAGGGCTCCTTATGTACCTGGGTTCACTGGCATGAGTGTCCTGCCTGCCCCTTCCAGCCACTAGGTGTGGGGCCTAGGCTGGAGGGGCCAGTCCAGGGGAAGGAGGTACCCTCTCATGTCCCCACACTGACTGATCCCATCTCTTCTGAGGTCACCGGGCTGGGGAGCCATGATGAAGGGCATCTGTTAGGAGGGGCTTTGCGAAAGAGTTTGCTGGTAAGAAGCATCAGGGAGGTTGGTGTGGCAGAGGATGAAGCAAGAAGATGAGTTAGGGCCTCTATCCATGGGCGGTGATGAGGAAGTGGTTACAGATGAGGCCATGGAGAGGAAGGCTGGGTTTGGGGAAGATTTCTGAAATCTGGTGACCAGGGCTTGAAGGTCAGCAGGTGTGGAGGAGTGAGGCTGATGCCCCAGTGTCTAGTGGAGGCCGAGGACAGGCGATGTGGGGTGTGAGGGAGATGAGGAGCTCACTGGGCATGCTGAGGATAAGGGTCCTGTGGGCTGGGAGAGAATAATACTGTGAAGTGAAAGATAAGGGAGGGAGCCCTCTCTATCCACAATCCTTACACTACCCACACTCCCTTGGTGAGCCTTGTTCTCCCTTCCTTGACTGGGAGTCGGCACGGGAAGGTCCTCACCCCACATGGAGCACATCCCTGAGAGCAGCTGCGCACCACCTTGGGGACCCTAGCCTGGCCAGTACCTGCTGACCAACCTGGGTGTCCAAGGCTCCATCTGGTAACACTGGCCGTAGAGACGGTGGTTGACTGGGACTCCTGGGAGAAGGACTTGATTCAGAAGGTCCACTGTGCTCCGGCTGTGCCCAGCCACCTGCTTCTCCTTGGGCGGCTCTCCCCATCTTGGGGGCTGCCAGCCTCTGGCAATCTGTGATGCTTCCAGGTCCCAAACTGGCTAATTGGATCCACAACAAGGGTCCTGGGAAGAAAACCACTTATGTTCCTAAAGCGTGTTTAGGGGAGTCATGAAAGTGCCAGGTTGTCTTTTTACAATGATTTTTAAGGTCCTGATTTAAGAGATTTGTGAGTTTTTCTGTTTTTGTTTTGAGGAACTGGGGCTTTCTCTGGGGGAGTCCCTTTTCCAGCAGCAATAGCTGCTGTGGGGAGAAATCCTCCCCAAGGGGAGTGATATTAGTAGACGGGGAAGTGTAGCCACCTCTTTTGAAGTCCTGGGACTAGCCAGGCACTGTGTGGGGCAATTTGCATACATGATCTCATTGCATTTTTGCTAGGAACCCATGTGACCCTGAGACTGCCCTCACTGTACAGAGGAAGACACTGAGGGCCAGAGAAGTAACTGACTTGGCCCAAATCACACAGCTGCCAATGCTGGGCTCACCAGGATTCTCCTTACCTCCTGCCTTGCCAACAGCGTTATTGATAATGCATGAAATGAACATTGGTGTACAAGTACCAGTTTGAGTTCCTGCTTTCAAGTCACTTGAATATATACCTAGAAGTGGAATTGCTGGGTCATATGGTAATTCTGTATTTAACTTTTTGAGGAACCTCCAAACTATTTTCCACAGTGGCTGTACCATTTTACATTCCCATCAGCAATGGATGAGGGTTTCAATTTCTCCACATCCTTGTTGACACTCGTTTTCCATTTTTCTCATAATAGCTATCCTAGGGGGAGTGAAGATTCCTCTTGGTGGTTTTGACTTGCATTTCCCTAATGACTGATGACATCATCATGTGCTTATTGGCCATTCGTGTATCTTCCTTAGAGAAATGTCTGTTCAAGTCCTTTGCCTATTTTTTGATTGTGTTGTTTATGTTGTTGACTTATAGGAGTTCTTCATATATTGTGGATATTAACCCCTTATCAGATATATGATTCTCAAATATTTTCTCCCATTCTGTAGGTAGTATCTTCACTTTCTTGATAAAGTCCTCTGATACATGAAATTTTTTTGTTTTGATGAAATCCAATGCATCTGTTTTTTCTTTTGTTGCTTATTCTTTTGGTGTCAAATCTTAGAATTCATTCTCAAAAAACAAGGTCTTGTACCTTCACTTCTATGTTTTCTTCTAAGAGTTTTATGATTTTATTTTTTATATTTATACACTTGATCCATTTTGAGTAATTTTTACATATAGGGTGCTCAATTTTATTTTTTTTCCATGTGGAGGAAGATTCAGTTGTCCCAGCACCTTTACTTTTCTTTTTAGCACTTGTCCTGACCTCACATTGTAACATATTTATCTGCTGGTTGGTTGATTGTCAGGGCCTAGGCCTGTCGTGCCCTGTGTTGTACCCTCAGTGCCTGGAACATTGCCTGACACACAGTAGGTGCTCAATACATTTGTTGAAAGAAGGAATCATTGGATGAATGCAGGGATCACAGGGGCATTGAGGGTGGGGAAAAACCAAGAGAAGGCTGTGTCTTCTAGACAAGGTTTGCAGATGTGGGCAGCTGGTTGTATGAGTACTGGCCTGCCAGGGTACCTGAGGGCAGGACGGTAGACCTTGGAGGAACTTTGGCATAATTTGAAGGAGAGTGGCACAGAGGCCATTTGCCAAGGTTCATCATGGCTTCTGGGGCTCCCATTGGAAGCTGGAAGGACATGGGGTCCTTGTGAAGCTGGCAGTCCTTGGCAGCCAGCTGTTTCCAGATTCCCTCCCACAAAGGCTGATAACTATGTCGACTTTCCCCTGGAGTGACTAAGGCTCATGCCCTTTGCCTATACATTTCAACGCATAAAACAGCAAAACCAGTAGTCTTGTCTTTGCAGCATGCATGTCTGACTGAAGGTGTGTGCTTCAAGAGGGGTGGGTTAGATGTGCCACGTTAGGGAGTGGCCTGTTCATCACCTTGGCTGACAGCTGTTCATTTATTTCAAGGATCAGACACAGATCCTGTCGGTCACTTCTTGATTCTTTGTGCTCATGGGCCACTGTTGAATACTGGGTTATTGAGATTCACCCTTACACTGCGCCTTGCCCCATAGCTTCAGTGGGCGGCACCAATCCACGCACACTGGGGCTGCCCAAACTCTGACTCACCCAGCCCTGGAGACGCAGAGACATAGAGACAGCAGTCATCCCTGGGTGCTCACAGTGCATTTGTGCAGTCGTGATTCCCAAGTCCTCACTGTGAGACGGGCTTTGATATTCTCTCATGTGTTTTAGAGAAGAAAAGTGGGGTTCAGAGAAGCCGTGCGACTTTCCCAAGTTCCTGCCACTGTTATGTAGCAAAAGCAGGATCTGCAGGAAGCCTTGTCTTGGGACTGCAGGTTCAGTGTTCAGTTTATGGCGACACGTTCAGGAGGCAGAGCCCTGTTCCTGCCCCATGTGGGGCACGACATGCCCTCTTGGCTGTTTGGTGCTCTGTTACCAGCCTTTTACCCCAGGCTCTTTGGCTGGGAACAGCAGAGTGTGTCATCCATGGGGAAGGGGGCACAGGGAGCTCTGCCTGGTGCCCTGGAAACACCCAGCAATGAGCTGGATCTGAAGGGTGAGAGGAGCTTAACTGTTGCAGGTCTAGGTCCTGGGTGCGGCAGGGAGGAGGGGAGAGGAGTCCTGTAAGCATTTGGAAGGTGATGAGAATGGAGGGGCTTTGGTTTTCTCCTCAGACTAAGGGCAGCCCTCAAGGGCTCTTGGCTGCGCCTGCGTGATCAGATTTGTATTTTCATCAAAAAATTCATTCTGGCACTGGGCAGAGTCTGGATGTGTATTTGATAATTATAGACAAGTGAAGACCAGCTAGGAGCGTCATTTGGCAGCAGATGAGGGTGGCTTGGACTCGGGTGCGTGGTGTTGGTGGAGCTGGGCAGACCTGGAACCTGCAGGATGCTCTTCCTGTGGCTGGCCTCCTTCCCAAACTGTGGGATCAACGTCTGTCACCACAGAGGATACAAGTACAGTCCATATCTCTTCATAAGAAAATTTGGGGGGCCCCAAAACCTCAGCACACCTGGGTCCTGCTTGCTGAGATGCAGAGACACGGTGTTGGTGGTGGGGCTCTCCTGGCGGCTTGGATGATCATTGGGCGGTAGGGAGGGTGAGGGGAGAACAGAGGTCTTACACAGGTATCTGCCCCTTCCCTGGTCCATTTATACCTCTTGGTCCTCAGCTTTCTCCTTGGGAAGAGCCAGAAAGCTCTGCCCTTGGCCCCCGTAATGTCTCCAGACCCTTTAGAGTCCCCCATGTGAAGTAGCAGCTTTGTCGAGGGTCCTACAAGAAACAAGTCACATGGAATTTGCTACTGTCTTTGTGGCTGACACTGTTACAGATACGTAGGGCTCAGAGACTGAGTCTCTGTCACTGGCTTTGCGAACTTGGGCAAGACATTTACACTTTCCGAGCCTCATTTTTTTTAATCCATAAAATGAAACACCAGTGTCCTTACAGGGTTGTTATAAGGATGCAGGGGAAGATGTGCTTAAACAAGGCTACCACATACAGCTGGGGCAGGTTGTCTCCTTCACAAGAGTGGCCGAGGGACTGGGGGGCGTTCATAAGTAGGGGTGTGTTCTTCCACTCTGAATGAAAGTGCGTATAGGCTGGGATGGCCCTGCATATCAATGTCTCACAGAGTTCCCAGCATGTAGTAGATGTTCAGTAAGTGTTTGCTTTTGGCCCCTGAAGAAATTGTCCATAATGCACCACAGAGGGTTATCTTTCAAAGTTCAGTGAAGGTCTGTTTCCTCCTCCCTGGCAATGTCATCCCGGTAACCAATGTGTTACCTTTTTGCTCTTGCTGACAAGAAGGTGAAGGCTATTAATTCTTATGTTTGCACAGCCACAATCCCTTTCTTCCTTGCTCTAATTTATTATGCTTTGCTTATATTGTACAGTTGACTAAATATGTTCCTTGTGGTAAGCTACACCACTTCCTTTGGAGAAAGTATAAGTAAATGCAATATATTTAGAGTTTGGCCAGCACAGGTTTTAGGGTCCTGAAGTCCTTTATCCCGGAAGATGGTCATGGCATTTGTGAGTATAATAGCATTTGGGTCTGTATGGTGTTGAGCCTGGACTTACAGGATGTGGATTCTGGGATATTTCTTTGATGATCAGGTGAATGGGGAAGGTGCCACACGGCCTGGAAGACAGCCCATTTCTGAACCACTTATGGATGGCTTTACTTTATACAGCGAATGAGGACTATAAGGGTAACCCCAGATATGTGGGGAGCCTGGAAGGTTAGCAGTATGCTTTTGGAGAGCTGGGTGAGTTCCCTGGACTTTTTGCCCCTCTGGCCTAACTTGATCTGGACACTCAAGTGTGGGTCCTGGAATGATCGTCTTCCCTCACATCCATCCTTCAGTGCACTGGGTCGACCAGACATCTGGCTGGGCTCCTAGCATGGTCCATGTGGGAATACTGGGGTCCAGCTCTGCACCCTGCTTAAATCATCGCTTAGGACTTCACTTTCATTGGAGGGTCTTTAGTGGGTTAGTGATGATTTGCTAGTGATTGTTCTGGATGGGAATTGGAGGGCTATGGCTGCATTCAGGGACCACCTCCCTGTGTCATTCCTTGGCTGTGGGTATGTCTATGAAAGGGTGAGGTTCTAGAGCTTTACTGGTGGGTGTGGGGGCCTTGCTCCTATCTGAGCATTGGGGAAAAAGGGGATCTCTGCTCACTTTGTGTTGTTAGAAATGTTCCACAGCTATTATTTCCTCATTTTCCAGATTTTTCTCTCCTTCAGAGTTGAAAACTCAACTGCTCATGGGATGAATGTAGGTCACAGATGTATCTGGCTGGCTGGCATGGTGTTTTTTTATCATATGGATCAGAGGGCCTGTAGGGGGCATGCCCCTTGGCCAGGCACAGGTCTGTCACTCCCCAGGGCCTCATCCCTGTGTGTGCCCTCACTCTTCACTCGATGACCTGCCAGAGTTAGCCTCTGTGCTTGCCTCCTGCACCTACGTTTTGACCACAGTAGGACTTAGGATGACAACAGACATTTACTGAGCATCCAATATACTCTAGCCACTTTCCTAAGTCTTTTTACAACTCTAGTCTTCTTTAAACTTTGTATCAACCCTACAATGTAAACATTTGTTGCATTTACAGTCAAAGGGGCTGAGCCCCAAATAAATGCATAAAAAGAGCATGTTTCAGGATTTCAGCAGCCTGACTGGCTCCAAAGCCCACAACTCTGTCCCTGTACACAGCCTCAGGGACTTCACCCCCTCTGCCACCGTGTACTGGGCTTTGTCAGAGAAGGAGGGCTGTGCTGGTTCCAGGGGGCTGCAGGTGCTGTTTAAAAATATATGTCCCTAAGTACCTCCCGGTCCCTGGGTGGTGCAAATGATTTAGGTGCTTGGCTGCTAACTGAAAGATTGGAGGTTTGAGTCCACACAGAGGTGCCTCAAAAGAAAGGCCTGAGTGTCTGCTTCTAAAAAATCAGCCATTGAAAATCCTATGGAGCACAGTTCTACTCTGACACACGTGGGGGCACAGTGAGTGGAAGAAAGCTCTATGGGAACTTACCAGTGGTTCCAGTAAGTGCCTCCCATTTGGGGCAGGAAGAGGAAGATGGTTCCTTTGGTGACTTTGGATCACTTATGGTCCCTCAGCTGGCTGATCGTCCCCATTGTGAGCACGGCAAACCTGGTTAACATGTGGTTTTCCTGCATTTCTGTTTTTGCTTATCATCGGGAGCTTTTGAAGACTGTCAGGCTTGAAGGCAGCATTTTTCAAAGAGAAGAATCAGAGATCAGGAGTTCAGCCTGTGCAGGGCTGTGACTGGCAGGCCAGGCAGGGATGCTGGGGGCAGGAGTGCTGAGTCTGTTGGGCATTAGCCTGGGAGGTGAGAGCAGCGCCTGTTAGTGTACACACATGCAGAGGGCAGGGGGTGGCAAGGGCGGGGGGAGCTAGGTCCTTCAGTTGAGTTTTCTAATAAGAGGAAGCGGTAGCTTGGGTCCTTGGTGCATTCTAGGAGGAATGGGAATCTAGAGCCTCCTTTCAAGGTCAGTGGGAGCCAGGTATGGAGTCCGGTGGGTGATAGCCCCATCTGCTGTCACCCAGACTGGAAGCATCCCTGCTCCCAGGGCAGTGGTTCCAAACGTTTTAACTGTGGACCACTCTAGTAATGTTGATGTATTGATGGAGCACCATCCAAAGTCGTGATTAATGTGGGTTTAAGTGCTAAGCAGAACACCGTCTTGCATTAGATTAATCACTGTAGGAAATGATCCCAGTTTGATCTCTGTCCATTTTATTTTTACTTGAAAACAGAAAAAAAAAAAAAAACTAATAATGAAATTAGAGAAAATAAATGATTTTATATTGATGAGGAAAAAAAGATAATACCACAAACAAGTGTGGATTATAAGGAAGACAAGACACATACCACAGGGCATTAAGCATCTAGGAGACAATTGCCAACCCAATGATTGGCAGGTAAAGTCCCCCGATGTCTTAGGGACAGAGTCCAAGAGGGCACCCGTGCCTCAGATGAGCTCACTCGGCTTTTTGGCACTCTCACATATGACACGCCATTTCTATATGACAGATTTTGCCAGAATCATAAGGAAAATCATATAAATATGTTAATATTTTTAATGTAGATACAATATACTTTATTAGACCTAAGTCTCTATTGCCTTTTTTTGGGAACAAAAATTAATTAATCTAGTTTTTGAGAAACATGGCCTATGAGAGGGCTTGACATTGAGGATTGATTGTCCTGATCACCTGCCAGATGGTCCCCTGCCAGCTGGGACCTTGGATGAAGGAAGGTTGACCTATTGTAGACCCACTGACCATAAGCTTGGACCAAGAAAAATCAGTCCTTGCAATTTGTGGTTCTGTCTTAGCCTGGTATAAACTGGACCTAGCTCATTGTCCACAGGAAGGCCAGTCGACTTCCTCTGTTTGGAAACTATAGACTAATACCTAAGCTGATCCCACCACCACTCATTGCCATTGAGTCAATTCTGACTGATAGCGACCCTATAGGACAGAGTAGAACTGCCCCATAGGGTTTCCAGGGAGTGGCTGGTGAATTCCAGCTGTTGATCTGTTGGTTAGCAGCTGAGCTCGTAACCACTGCACCACCAGGGCTCCCAGTCTCAGACATCCCAATACCATACACATGTTGGCAGGTCATCTGCTAGAGGTCATATCTAGCATCTTACAGTTTTTTGATAGGTTCTGTCTCCCAGATGACAGAGGATCCGATGAAGACAATTGCTGCTCTGGACCTAAATGTGGCTCATCTGGAGGCGCACTGTGCAGTGAAGCAGAAGTGAGAGGAACCTGAGTCAGGCTGCCCAGAGAGCATTTCAGTCTATCGCAGCCAGGTCTGGGAGGCTCAACAAGCACATGCTTGCCCTAGACCTTGCAAAAGCAGATTTCAAAAAGTTCAAAGAAATGGTGGCCTTTTTTTTGATCAAAATAAAGGAAGGTGGCTCTTCAGGTTATAGAGAATCAGGACTGAAGGTGGCAAATAATTGTCAATGTCCCGAATGGAGATATGGAAGTTTTGAATAAATCAACAAAGCCACACCCGGAGATTTTGGACAAGTTCGTGTTTAGAAAGGACTTGGACAAATGAGGGTGTGGGGATGCCCAAAGCAGAACATTCAGATTTGTGCAAGGCACCAGAGGAAGCCCTTGTACAGAAAACAGAAGAACACAGAATTTTAAGCAGGATAATTAGGTTGATGTGTAACTTTAAACGTGTACCCAAAGGTTATTGATTCACTGGTTGATGCCAGTCAAAAGAGGGCTTCAGGGTTGGCTTCTCCTCCTCAACATTCCCACAGTCCGGTGGCATGCTGATTGAACATGCAGGTTACAGCAAGTCAAGAGAGACAGCTCTTTCATGCATGCCACACAAGCCTGCCAGGTAATTCATGGGGAGGTACTTCGTGTAGTGCTTTCAGAATTAGTTTATCTGTTTGAAAGATAAAAATCCCAAATATCTCAAATGCCTGGAACAATGTGTCAGAGATAACTAGATAAAATCTGACATGGAAAAAATGGGAAGTTCTTCCACCTGGGTTCAAAAGGGTAACTGCAGGGTTTGGTCTGTAATGACAAACGATAATCATACTTGACATTTACTGAGCTCTTGCTGCTTCTCAGGCATGATGCCCAGTGGTTTACAGGCATTATTCTGTTACCATTATTCTGCTTAGTCTTCATGGCAGCCCTGTGAGACAGGTAGTGTGGTGATCTCATTTTACAAATGAGCAAACTGAGGCTTGGGGTGTTACACTAAACTTCTCTAGGTCATGTGCTGTAATAGATTACATTATTGTAAGGAAATGTTCATCCTCCTCCCTGAATCTCCACTGATCAGTTTACTTCCACCGGTACCAGTTGGCTGTTGAGTAGACTCTGGCTCATGGCAACCCATGTGGGACAGAGTAGGACTCTGCTCCAAGGGATTCCTTTTTTTTGGTTTATTGTTGTAGTTTAAATGAAGTTTACATTTCAAGTTAGTCTCCCATACAAAAATTTATACATACATTGTTATGTGACTCTAATTGCTCACCCCATACTGTGACATCACACTCCTCCTTTCTACCTGATTCCCCATGCCCATTCAACCAGCTCCTAACCCTCTCTGCCTTCCCATCTCACCTCTGAACAGAAGCTGCCTGTCTGGTCTCTTGTATTTACTTGAGCTAAGAGGCACACTCCTCACGAGTATCCCTTTATGTCCCACAGTCCAGTCCAATCCCTGTCTGAAGAGTTGGCCTCAGAAATTGGTTTAGTTCTGGGCTGATAGAGAATCCCAGGGCCATGCTTTCCAGAGTTCCTCCAGTCTCAGTCAGACCATTAAGTCTAGTCTTCTTACTAGAATTTGAGTTCTGAAGCCCACCTTTCTCCTGCTCCATCAGGGACTCTTGGTTGTGTTCCCTGTCAGGGCGGTCATTGGTGGTAGCCGGACACCATCTAGTTCTTCTGGTCTCAGGCTGATGAAGTCTCTGATTTATGTGGACCTTTCTGTCTCTTGGGCTAATACTTACCTTATGTCTTTGGTGTTCTTCATTCTCCTTTACTCCAGGTGTTTGGGACCAATTGATGCATCTTAGATGGCCTCTTGAAAGCTTTTAAGACCCCAGACGCCACTCACCAAAGTAGGATGCAGAACATTTTCTTAATAAGCTATGTTATGACAATTGACTAGATGTCCCCTGAAAGCATGGTCCCCAGACCCCTACCCCTGTCACTCTGTCCTTCAAAGTGTTTGATTGTATTCAGGCTCCAAAGGGTTTCAATGGCTGATTTTTCAGCAGTAGATTGCAAGTACTCCTTACACCATTGTTAATGGACCTAGCCATGGTCTTGCTTTGGCCAGTGGGACATGGGCAGAAATGAGTGTGCTGGTTCTGAGCAGAGGCCCTAAGAGACAGTACACTTTCTCACCTGCTCCTTTTCTCTGAAGGAGCATGGCCCTGGTGTTCACTGCCTTGAGCCTGAGCCCAAGAATGGGATGTGTGGAGCAAGGTCTGTCCTACGGATCTGCAAAGGTGGGAAATAAGTCTTTAATGTTGCATCCCACTGAGATTTTGTCATTGTCAGTCATTCAGCAACACTGGTACACATTACCAGTTTGTGGCCGAACTGGGAGTCAAACCCAGATCATGTGGCTCCAGAGCCCATTCTCTTTGACACTTTACCATATTTCACTGAAAGAAATAAAGGGAAAATCATCAAGGAGAGCCACTGTATTCCTTGCAGTCTTTTGGCTGAATATTAAAGACAAAAACAAATCATGTCTATTCTCCATTTATAATTGTAGTGCAATCTCTATCAAATCCCAGTCAGATTTTTTTTTCTTGGAATTTTACAAAATAACTAAAAATTAAGCTGAAAATAGAAAGCTGGTTAATATAAATACCAAAAAAAAAAAAAAAAAAACCCCAAAAAACCAGAAAATAAAGAAGGGGACCAGTATTAACAGGTTTTAGAATATATAAACAAATAGTAATTAAATCAGGGAGATATTGGTGCAAAACAAAGACTTACAGCAACAAAAGACAAAGCCCAAAAGCGTCCTATTATATAACAGAATTTAATAGAAGATAAAGGAGAAATAAAACATGATGGAAAAAGGGAGGATTATGTAATAAATTATGTTGCTAGAATTTATTAGTTATTTGGAAAAAAATAGCCGCACACCTTTCCATGAGCCAAACATAAATAATAGTCCTAATGAGGAATTAAATGTTTTAAAAAATCATAGACAACTAGCAAAAAGATAGACTAAGATTTTTCAGATAACTTCCTAAATGTTTAAGTGATAGAAGTATTACGAATGTAAATAGAGATGACTTTGTAAAAATTAAAAGCTTCTTTATAAAGACCAAAATGAGAGAGAAATGACAGGGGGAAAGTATTTGTTACAATTATGAGAAAACCAAGATATTTACCTTGCCTATTCAAATTAGTGAAGAAAACATTAGAACCGTGGTATATTAGTTACCTAGTGCTGGAAAACAAAAAATAACTTCAAGTGGAAGGCTTGAGGGACAGGAATATTGTCTAACAGCTCTGGAGGGGAGAAGTCCGAATCAGGGACTTGCTTTGTGGACCTCTCTCTTAGTTTATAGTGTTTGTTGACAATCCTTGGTATGCCTTTGTTGTAGACAGGTCCTCATATGGCATCTGTCTTTCTCCTGCCTGTGCGTGTGCGTGTGTGTGCGTGTGTGTGTGTGTGTATTCTGATTTTTTCGAAGACACCACTTAGAAGGAGCTAGGTTTAGGACCCACCCTACTCTGGTATGACCTCATTAATATAACAAAAGAAAACCCCTGTTTCCAAACAGAGTCACGTTCACAAGCACAGGGCTTAGGATATCATACATCTTTCCAGAGAATACAGTTCAATCCACAAAACCCAGTTTTAAAATAGACAAAAGACATAACTAACATCAGAAGAAATTCAGTTCAGTCCAACTCGAACAATGTTGATTAAACTCCTGTTTGCGCATAGCCCCGTGTTAAACACCAAGGGTTTGAAAACTATCATGGCAAAATGGACAACTCCAGGAGTGATCAAAACATTTAAAATAAATGAAATCCATGACTTCATCTTCTAATTGATATATACAACTAAAGGTTATATCAATGCCATCAAGATTGTAATAGAACTGATATCCTTATATATTGCTAATGACTATATAAATTAGGGAACTATTTTGCAAAACATACCTAAAATCATTCATATGTTCGTACCTTTGACTCAGTAATCTTACTTTTAAGAACCTATCATAATGCTCTAATTTTAAGGAGAAATAGAGGAATATATGGTTTTTACTGCAGTGTTATCTATAAAACTGAAAAATTTGAAACAACCAAATATTCAGGGCAGTGGAATAGCAAATTATGTGGTAGCCATATAATAGACTATTTTTTTTTCTAAATTTTATGTATTTTGTTGTTGAGTATATACACAGCAAAATGTGCACCAATTTGAAAGTTTCTATATGTACAATTTAGTGACATTGATTACATTCTTTGAGTTGTACAACCATTCTCACCCTCTTTTTCTGAGTTGTTCCTCCCTCATTAACATAAACTCACTGCTCCCTAAGTTCCTATCTAATCTTTGGAGTTGTTGTCAGTTTGATCCCATCTAGATAGTTCTTAAAAGTGCATAATGTTTAAGGCAGACTTTTTTTTTTTTTATCAGTTAAGCTAAACTATTGTTCAGTTTTAAGAAGACTTGGGGAGATATTTTGGGTTTAAGGTTTAAATATTATCTCAAGGCAGTAGTTTCAGGGGTTCATTCACCTGCCCCCCCCCCCCCCCCATGACTCCAGAAAGTCTGGAGTCCATGAGAATTTGAAATTCTGTATTTTCCCCCTTTTCATCAGGATTCTTCTGTGGAAACTTTGATCAAAATATTCAGTAATGATAGCCAAGACCATCCAGTTCTTCTGAACTTATGGCAAAGGAGACCATTGTTCATGGAGGCAATTAGCAACACATTCTGTTTCCTCCTCCTATTCCTACCTTGGGGCCCTGGTGGCATAGTGGCTAAGCATATGGCTGCTAACCAAAAGGTCCACAGTTCGAATCCACCAGCTGCTCTTTGGAAACCCTATGGGGAAGTTCTACTCTGTCCTATCGGGTCACTATGAGTTGGAATTGAGTTGACGGAAACAGGTTTGGTTTGTTTGTTTTTATTCCTAACTCTCCTTCCTCTATTGCTCCAGGTGAATAGAGACTAATTACCCTCCTTGAACAGCTGTTTGCCACCTTTTAAGACCCCCAGCACAATGCAATAAACTAGGAAATAGAACAGAAGCACTAAACACGCTATTAGGTCAATTAACTGGGATGTCCCATGAAACCATAACCCTAAACCTCCAACCAAGGAACCAAATCCCATGAGGTGTTTGGTTGTACGTAAGCAGCCTCAGCAGCTGCTCTTTTTGTGTTGTTTTTGTAAATGTATCTATCACACAATTTTTGCAAATTCAACTTTTACAGGTGTATAACTTATTAACAGCAATTACAGTAATTTGTTGTGCAACCCTAACCTTAATCAATGTGATTTTTCCATCACCATTAACTCCCCTTTTCTTCTTCCTTCCCACCCCAGTATAAGCTTTGATCTTTGTACATTTGCCTTTTCTTGTCTTTTTATATAAGTGAGGTCATACAATATTTGTCCTTTTGTGATTGGCTTATTCACTAAGCATAATGTCTTCAAACTTCATCCATAGGGTAGCATGTTTAAAGACTTCATTTCTCTTGCTGGCTGAGTAGTATTCCTTTGTATGTATGTACGTACCACGTTTTGTTTATCCGTTCATCTGTTAATGGGCATGTAGGTTGTTTCCACCTTTTGGCTCTTGTGAATAATGCTGCAGTGAACACTGATGTACAAGTCTCTGCTTTCAAGCATTTTGGATATATACCTAGGAGTGGAATTGCTGGATAATATGATAGTTGTATTTTTAGTTTTTTGAGGAACCACTACATTTGCACCAGCAGTGGATAAGAGGTGCAATTTCTACATATCCTCACCAGCACTTGTTATTTTCTTTTTTGATCTTAGCCATCCTAGTGGGAGTGAAATGGTATCTCTTTGTGGTTTTGATTTGCATCTCTCCTATGGCTAATGACGCTGAGCATCTTTTCAGGTGACTGGTGGCCATTTGAATGTCCTCTTTGGTGAAATGTCTATTCAAGTCATTTGCCCATTTTATGATTGGATAATAGTAATTTTGTGTCTTTTTGTTGTTAATTTGTCAAAGTTTTATATATTTTTTGTTTATTAGATTCTTATCAGATACATGGTTTCTGAACATATTCTCCCAGCTGGTAGCTTGTCTTTTCACTTTTTTGGTAAAGTTTTTAATTTTTATGAAGTACTGTTTATTTTGTCTTTTGCTGTTTGTTCTTTTATTAATATATTAGATAATCCGTTGTTAAAAGCTTGGCCTGCCAACATTGACCTTGCGTTTTCTTGAGAATTTTATAGTTTTAGTTTGCACATTTAGGTCCTTAATCCATTTTTAATTTCTTTTTTGTGTATGGTATGAGGCATGAGTTTTGTTTCATTTTTCTGTACGTGGAAACCCAATTTTCCCAATACCTTTTACTGAAGAGACTCTTCTTCTCCCATTGAATGGACTTAGTACCTTTGTCAAAAATCAGTTGACTATAAATGTGTAGGTTTATTTGTGGACTCTCTATTCATTGGTCTGTGTGTCCGTTGTTATACCAATACCAGGCTGTTTTGATTACCGTAACTGTGTAAAAAAACCAAACCAAACCCACTGTCATCAAGCTGATTCTGAGTCATAGCTACTGTATAACCAAAAGAACCAAATCTGTTGCTGTCGAGTCGATTCCAACTCATAGTGACCCTATAGGACAGAGTAAAATGGCCCCATAGGGTTTCCAAGGAGCTATACTGTATAGTATGTTTTAAAAACAGGAAGTGTGAGTCCTCCTACTTTGTTCTTTTCTTTGAACATTGCTCTTAGCGATTTGGGGCCTCTTACCATTCCATATAAAGTTGATGATTGGTTTTTCTATTTCTGTAAAGAAAGCTGTTGGAATTTTGATCAGGATTGCATTCAATCTATAGATCGCTTTGGATAGTATTGACGTCTTAACAACATTAAGTCTTCCAGTCCATTAACATGGAACATCTTTCTGTTTATTTAAGTGTTCTTTAATTTCTTCCAGCAGTGTTTTATGGTTTTCATTGTATAAGTCCTTCAATCCCTGGTTAGATTTATTCCTAGGTATTTTATTCTCTTAGAGATTAACATTTAGTATTGTTAGTCTTTTTAATTTTAGCTGTTTTTGAAGGGGATATAGTGGTGTCTCTGGTTTTAATTTACATTTTCCTGATGACTAAAAATGTTGAGCATCTTTTCACATTCTTACTGGTCATTTGGCTGTCCTTTTTTGTAAAGGACCTGCCCAGATCTTTTGCCTACTTTTCTTTTCCACTGGGTGCTAGATCTTTTTTACTGATTTTTTAGGATTTTGAAAATATATTCTGAGAATGAGTCCGTTTTTGGACATGTGTATTATGAATATCTTCTGTTATACTTTCACTTGTCATTTTCACTATCATCTTTTGATAAGAAGAAGTTATTAGATTTAATAAGTATAATTGCTCAATATTGTTATAGTTAGTGCATTTCGTGTTTTATTTAAGAAATTTTTGCTTACCTCAAGGGCTTGAAGATATAGTCCTTCTTTTAGAAGTGTTATTGTTTAACCTTTTACATATAGATGTAAAACTGAATAACCTATGACATTACCTTTAACAATGTTTTTTATTTCTTACGTGAATTCAAATTACTGTTATCCTTCCAGTTGAGCCTAAATAATTTTTAGCATTGTTTTTGTAGGACAGATCTACTTGTGACAGATTCCTTCTGTTTTTATTTATCTGGGAGTGTCTTAATTTCTCCCTCATTTTTGCAAGATAGTTTGCTGGATATAAAATTCTTGATTGACAGTCTTTTCCTTTTAGCACTTTGAATATGTCATCTTACTGCCTTCGGGCCTCCATAGTTTCTTATCCCTTGCATGTGATAAGTCATTAATCTCTTGCTGCTGTGTAGAATTCCATTGTATGAGTACACTACAACTTATATTTATCTATTTTCTAGTTGATAGATATTTGGGTTATTCCTAATTTTTGGCTACTATGAGTAAATCAGGAAACTGGTGGTGTAGTGGTTAAGAGTTCGGCTGCTAACCAAAAGGTCAGCAGTTCAAATCCACAAGGTGCTCCTTGGAAACCCTCTGGGGCAGTTCTGCTCTGTCCTATAGAGTCGCTATGAGTTGGAATTGACTCAACGGCAACGGGATTTTTTCTTCTTCTTTTTAATGAGTAAATTGGCTGTTAAAAATAATAAAACAATCAAGAGTATATTTTTGTTTTTGTCTTTATGATATGTCTGTGTGTGGATCTCTCCGAGTTAAAGTTCACTGAATTTCCTAGATGTGTAGATTTTTTTTTTAAATCAAATTTAGTAAGTTTTGGCTCTTTTTCCTCAAGTATTCTTTATTCTGATTTCTCTTTCTCCTCCTTTTCTGCCCATTGTGCATATATTGGTATGCTTAATAGTGTCCCACAAGTTTCTGTGTTTTTGTCCATTTTTTTCCATTATTTTTTATATCAATTCAAGTTGGATACTGTAAGTTGATCTATCCTCAAGTTCACAGATTAATTTTTCTGTCAGTCCAAATCTGTTAATCCCCTCTAGTCTTTTTTTTTTTTTTACTTTATATATTCTGCTCTTCAACCTCAGAATGTCCATTTAGTTCTCTTTATAATTTGTATTTCTTCATTGATATTCTTGGTTTGGTGCAATATCATTGTCATACTTTTCCTAAGTATTTAGACATGATTTTCTTAAATTCTTTGCACTTATTTGTAATATCTAATTTAAAGTCTTTGTCTAGTAAGTCCAATATCTAATTTTCCACAGAGATCATTTCTACTGACTCCTTTTTTTTTCTGTTTCTTTGAATGTCTCATAATATTTTGTAGAAAACTGGACATTTTAGACAATATAACAATTTTGGAAATCAGATTTCTGCCTCATCCTTCTCCCCAGGGTTTGTTGCTTTTTTTTTTTTTTTTTTTTTTTTGATTGCTGTTTTTTTGTTTAGTGATTTTTCTAGACTAGTTCTGTAAAGTCTGTATTGCCTGTAGTATTCAGCCACCGATGTCTCCCGCTTGGCTTGCTTAGTGGTCAGCTAATGATTGGTCAGAGATTTCTTTAAATACTTTGAACCAATAAGTTTTTCACCCATGGCTAATGGGCTCTGTTTATGTGTTTGGGCATGCTTTCAGTGCTTAGGCAGAAAGTTTACAACTCTGCCTTTACCTTCACTTACTGCTTGTGTACAGTCTTAAGATCAACTGGAGGTAAAAGATTAGGGCTTTCTCAGGTTTCTCCTGCTGTGCACGCAATGCTCCTAAATCACCAGGAATATGTCAGAGATTTTTAACACTTCTTGTGGAAACCCAGGCGGTGTAGTAGTTAAGAGTTTGGCTGCTAACCAAAAGGTCAGCAGTTCAAATCCACCAGATGCTCCTTGGAAACCCTATGGGGCTGTTCTATTCTATCCTATAGGGTTGCTATGAGTTGGAAACAACTTGATGGCAATGAGTTTGGTTTTTTGGTATGGACATCTCACTCTGTGGCCTTATTTTTAAGTTTCTGGCCAGGTTCTTGTATGCCCCGGTGAGTACCACAGTTTCAGGCACCTGCAATGTTGACAAATTCCCTAGGTATAGGAATTTTCCTGCAGAGTGAGCTCTGAGTCAGGTCAAATAAAAAAGAGCTGTGAATAGGGCTTTTCCAGGGAGCTACAGACAGGTCAAATGGTGGCAATGCTCTCAGGATGCGACTTTTTGAGGAACTCTAAACTCCTTCTCTTTGCTTTGGGGTCTGCAATGATGATGGTTTCCACAAGTACCATGGTTGTGAGACTGCTGGTTTATAATGCTACCATGGAACTGCGGAGAAGGGGACAGGAATAGGTGAAAGTAAAACGATACAAATCCTGATATTCTTACCAAGGTTCAGTGATCTTCCTTGAATAAATGCTCCTCAGGTTGTTACAAGCTTTTGTTTAGTTTCCAGAGCCTTGAAAACATTGTTTTTGATATTTATGTCAGTGTTTTCATTGCTTTTATGGAGGGGTGAATTAATGGAATTCCTCACTTAGCCATTATGGAAGTCCCTTTTCAGTTAAATTTGATGGCCTTTATGTAGTTTCTGTATGTCCTGTGCTGGGTGCTGGTATTAGGATGAGAAATAAGATGGGCTTGCTTTCACATAACAATGTGAAAAAGAAGAAAGGCAAGGAGTAGGTGAGAGCAATAAAATGCTACACAAATTAAAGGATGTCCAGGGTGAAGTAGAGGCTCGAGGAATATAGTGGTTACTTTTACCTTGGGGACAAAGTATGGCCAGGAGAGACTTTGAGAAGGAATCAACATATGCATAGAGGCATGAAACAAACTCATGGATTTGGGAATTGCTTTAGGGTCAAGATTAGGAGTGGTAAGAGCTGAGGATTGGGAGATCATCAGGAGCTCGGGTTAAGAATTTAGAGATTCTTGAAAGACAGAGGGGAGTGTTGGCAGATATGTTAGCAGAAGTGTGATTTGGTTATGTGTAAGGTAGAGAAAATCACTCTGGCAACTGTGTGCTTTGGATGGTAAGGGAGATAAGGAATAAGGGTCTTAGGAAGGAGGGCTGTTGTCCTGATTTGTGAGAGAGGTGATGGCCAGCACCTGGGACTAAGGTAGTAGCAGTGGAGGAGGGAAGAAAGGGATAGAGTGGAGTGGAATCATGGGGCTCAGGACCCAATTCCATGTGGAAGAAAAGGTCAGGAGAGTTATTTTTTGTGTCTGAAGGGTATATAGCTTGTTCCACATGAAGAAAGGCCATGGACTCTGTACACTTTAACTGCTTTAGGAACATGTCCTTGAATCCACAATACAGTGGTAGCAGGGGAAGAGAATAGAGGAGACAGAATCCCCAGCAGTGGTGGTTCAGTGATAGAATTCTTGCTTTCCATGTGAGAGAGCCAAGTTCAATTCCTGGCCAATGCACCTCACACACAGACATCACCTGTCTGTCAGTGGAGGTTTGCAGGTTGCTATAATGCTGAACAGGTTTCAGTGGAGCTTCCAGACTAGGATGAACTAGGAAGAAGGGTCTGATGATCTTCCAAAAATGAGCCATTGAAAACCCTATGAATCACAACAATCCAATCCCATTGTGCATGGGGTTACCATGAGTTAGGGGCCGACTTGATGGCAGCTAACAACATCAACAGTCCCCAGCTCGGGCATCAGAAACAAAGTCATTTTCTCAGACTTCTCTGGCAGGGTTCTTTTTGGACTCACACAGAACTTGCTTCTTAATCTGTTTGGAGTACTTAGCACATTATTTTAAAATTATCCATTCATGTGCCTATCTTTCCCTGTAAACTGTGAGTGTTTAAGCATAGGAACCAAGACTTACTCATTGTTTTGTTGCCAGCTTGCCCCGTAGTAGGGGCTTAATAATTGTGTGTTGATCTGAGGGTGGGAGTAGGAGGTAGGAGGTGAAGGGAACCTGGTAGGCCTAGCGCCGAGTGGTCCCATCAATGCCTAAGTCCCTCTGCAAGTCAGTGCCTCCCAAGCCTAAGCCATGTGTTTGGTGTCCCCATGCCAAAGAGCCCAAGGTCCACAGATAGTCTGTAGTTTCTGCCCAGAGATCAGTGTAAAGAGTGGGCAGCATCATGAATATACAGCCTTCCAACTCAGAATGGCCAGTTGTCCTGACTTGGCCACTCCTTAACTTGCATCCATCAATCCTTATTCTGTTTAGCTGCTGAAGTAATCTGAGACTTTGACCTCCTATCCCAGCCCTGCTGACCTTTTTTCTCAGGCACTTGTGAGGTCCCTGAGCTGCCTTGCAGTGGGGCAGTGGATGGTGGTGTCACTGAACCAGGGAGCTCATACTTGTCTCATGCAGAGATACAAGTCTCCCAGCAGACCTATGTTGTGGATTGATCTATGTCCCCCACCCCCATATATGTGTTGAAATCCTAACCTCTGTCTCTGTAATATGAACCTGTTTGGAAAAAGGGGTTTCCTTTTGTTGTTAATGATGTCATATCAGAGTAGGATGGATCCTAAACCTAATCAATTCTGAGTTATAACAAGCAGAATAGACACACAGACACACAGGAGGAAGAGGCCATCGGAAGGCAGACACGTGGCCAATGCATCTACAAGCTCAGGAGCTCCAAGGATTGTCAAGTACTAGAAGCTGAAATAGACAAAAAAGAACCTCCTCCTAGAGCCACGCCTGGAATCCAGACTTCTAGCCTCCTGAACTTAGAGAAAATAAATTTTTGTTCTTTAAAGCTACCCACTTGTGGTATTGTTTGTTACGGCAGCACTAGGTAACTGAAATACTAGGTAACTGGGACTGGGCCCTGACATTTTGCATCTTCATTAGGCATGAGATTATCCTGGCTTTCCATAGTGCTTAAGACACCAGCTTCCCTGGGAGCAAGGGTGGCCCCGGGGGCATACTGGCTTCTCCAGATCCTCTGTCTTGCCTCTAGCATCCTCATTGTGAATTCCCGGTGTGCCTGTAGGCCTAGACTGCGCTGGACACAGCATTTGTGATGGTGTGTCCTTTCCTCCCTCCCCGTTGGGGAGCTGACAGGGCTCTTTGCACTATAGACCCCCGGGGCATCATTTTCTAGTGGTGCATTTGAACAAAGCCGTGGTGTTTGCCAGCCACCAGCTGTACCACTTAGCTGAGTGGGGCTTTTTCTGATTTTAGGGACTGGAAGCTTCAGTTTGTCTCCTTCAGTGGAGATGTAAAGTGAGGGAGAAAGCTGTAGGGGAGGCCCACCTACTCAGCTTTGGGGTTGAAAGAGATGAAACTGTGGATGCTGGAAAGCATCCTGGGAAGGAAGAGGGGATGGGTGGCCAGGAGTCCTGTGGTCTGAGGCCCCAGGTCCTGCGTGGAGAAGCCCCTTGCTGGTCTGAGCCTCATTTTGCTCCTCTGAACCAGGTCACTGGTGGGTGCTGATGGCAGTTGTCTTGGTCATCTAGTGCTGCTCTAACAGAAATACCACAAGTGGATGGCTTTAACAAAGAGAAGTTTATTCTCTCACAGTCTAGTGGGCTACAAGTCCAAATTCAGGGCGTCAGCTCCAGGGAAACACTTTCTCTGTCGGCTCTGCAGGACGGTCTGTGTCATCAAGCCTCCCTTGGTCTGGAAGGTCCTTGTGATGCATCAGTCTTCCCTTGGTCTGGCAGCATCTCAGTGCAGGAACCTTAGGTCCAAAGGACGCGCTCTGCTCCCAGCACTGCTTTCTTGGTGGTATGAGGTTCCTATGTGTCTCTGCTCGCTTCTCTCTTTTACATCTCAAAAGAGATTGCATTAAGACACTATCTAATCTTGTCAACCTCATCAGTATAACCTCATCACAGTGATAGAATTTACAACACGTAGGGAGATCACATATAATCTCATCATAGTGATAGAGTTTACAACACATAAATAAATTACATCAGTTTATGCAGTCATACAACACTGAGAATCATGACCTAGCCAAGCTGACAGATATTTTTTGGGGACACAACTCAATCCATGACAGCAGGTCTAACAGGTAGTGTGAGGGTTTGTTAGGTTCATAGAATATGCCTGGTTGTACTGACTGTGAAGGTGGGGTTACCAGACTGTGTGGGGAGAATGTGTGATAATAGCGTCCTATGTTCAAGGAGCAATTTAATATTTTCAAAGAGCTTTTGTAAACATTATCTCACTCTGTCCTCAGGGCGATGCTATGAATGTGTTATTACTACTGTTCTTTTCAGAGGTCCTCAGACTGGTCTTTTCCTGAGATTCCTGAGACCTAGCTCTGGGGCCCTGACTCCCTGTGGTGGCCTCAGACTCAGGGACCAGGAGAGCAGCTTTGAGTACAGGAAGAGATGCTCCCTGAGCCAGGCCTCCTCTGCAGCTTCCCACAGGGGAAGGCAAGTGTTAGCAGTGGGCTCCTGAGAAGTTCCCCAGCTTAGCTGACCGTGTCAGACCAGGCTACACCAGAAACAGACCTTCTCCTTGTGCGGTGCAATGAGTCACTTAGTATGGCCTTTCTAGGCACAGTCTTTGTAACTCCCACCAAATGACTGGGTTGGACTGTGCAAATGAGGTATATGAAACCCTAACAAGAGGGATTGGTCAGTTTTGCCATCCTGGTAGGCTTAAAGGGAGACATTGAGAGAAAGAGAGTAGGAACTGTAACACAGAAGACAGGAAGGGAGAGCTGTAACATTGGAGATGGCGAGAAGCAGAATCAGAGAAATGGCGGCAGCAGAACCAGGAGACGAGCCCACAGAGTGAGAGAGCTGAGTGCCTTTAGGCAGGAGGCTTACTGGTGGAGTGGGGTGCCTCTGGGCACTTATCGGCAGAGCTAAAAGAGCTTTGTAACTCTTGCATAAGTACGACAGAGGCCAAGCTGAGGGGCTGAGGGGCCAAGGGCTAGGGAGAGACCTGCTTGTGAGCACAGCTGAGAAGAGGCTGTCCTGATCAGAACTGTATCCTGCGTGTTCCTGAACCTGAATAGTAACTTGTTACTTCCGTAGTAAACCCCATAATCATGAGTATTGTTTATGAGTTCTGTGTGTCCATTGCAATGAATTATCGAGCTCAGCAGAGAAGTAGAGAGTGCCATGAGAGGGAGGGACAGATGGTGTCAGAATTGGTAAAAAGGACCGGCAAGAGGAGGTGGGTTTGACCTCCATCTCATAGGAATCAGCCTTGGGCTGTTGATCTTGATTATCCTTCCCACTCGTGAAGTTAGAGGAGGTCAGATGCCTCTGCCACACCATTTTACACCTTGTTAAATGGGGGCCTGGCCACCATGGTTTGGCTTTGAATGCCTCAGAAGATAGAGAAAAACATTTTCCGTGAGAGAGGCCAATGCTCAGAATCATGCCCCAACTGGAGGAAGCAGTGTTCCAGGTCATACGGGTTGAGGCCAGTAAGGAGAGAAATGACAGTAGGCTCCTTTCACGCGTGCATTTGTTCATGCTGACTTCCTCACACAGGAGCTAGCAACTGGCAGTACCAAACATGGTGTGAGATTCTCAGGGCTGGGGCCAAAGGGAGAGACACACAAGTAAATAAGATGAGGCCCACCTTTGAGACGTCGACGGGTGGAAGTATCTGTTGTTGTTAGTTGCCATCGAGTCTCTTCTGACTCACGGTGACCTTATGTATAGCAGAACAAAATGTTGCCTGGTCCTGTGCCATCTTCATGATTGTTGTTATGTTGAGTTCACCACCAGTCTGTGAGTTTATCATAGTATGGTGGCTTGCATGCTGATATAATGCTGGAAGCTATGCCACTGGTATTTCAAATACCAGCAAAGTCATCCGTGGCAGGACAAATTTCAACAGAGCTTCCAGACTAAGGCAGACTAGGGAGAGAAGACTGGTGACCTACTTCCAGAAATTAGCCAATGAAAACCTTATGGATCACAGCATAATATTGTTGATAATAGTGCTGGAAGATGAGACCCCCAGGTTGGAAAGCACTACACAATAGCCATTGCAATGGACTCAAAAGAGGCACCTAATGCTGTGTATTTAGGATTAGGATAGCAGGGTCATATGTTAAGTTTATTAACTTTATAAGAAATTGCCAAACTCTTTTCCAAAGTGGTTGTACCATTTTACATTCCCACCAGCAAAGCTTTAATGTCAGCCCTGGCTCCATAGACAGGTGGAGAGATAGTTGTGCAATGCCCACAGGTGTGCAGAAAGGCAAGGCTGTGATTCTCAGAGCATGGCCCACCTTATTGGCCACATCTGGAGCCACTTCCAGGCTAAAGCCTCCTCCAGCCCTCAATTCTGAACTCTCCTTGATCCTCCAGAGTGTGCCTGGCCTGGGTTGTATGGCTAAGTGTCATGGTGCACACTTACCATGTGACCCTGTGTTATGGATTGAATTGTGTCCCCCCAGAATATGTGTCAGCTTGGCTAGGTCACGATTCCCAGTAATGTGTGGTTGTCCTCCATTTTGTGATCTGATGCAATTATCCTATATGTTGTAAATCCTGACCTCTATGATGTTAATGAGGCAGGATTAGAAACAGTTATGTTAATGAAGCAGGACAAAATCTATAGGATTAAATTAAATCTATTTCCTTTAAGATATAAAGGAGAGAAACTAGCAGAGAGGAGAGGGATCTCATTACCAGAAGCAGGAAGAGCCAGGAGTGGAGCATGTCCTTTGGAACTGGGGTCCTTGCGCTGAGAAGCTCCTAGACCAGGGGAAGATTGACAAGGACCTTCCTCCAGACCTGACAGAGAGAGAAAGCCCTCCCCTGGAGCTGGGTCCCTGAATTTGGACTTCTTACCTCCTAGACTGTGAGAGAATAAATTTTTGTTTGTTAAAGCCTTTACACTTGTGATATTTCTGTTATAACAGTACTAGATAACTAAGATACCCTGCTATTCTACTCTTAAATGTTTACCCAGTGGAACCCAATGGAAATGAAAACAAATGTCCACACAAAGGCTCAGGCATGCATGTCTAGAGCAGCTTTAACCATAAGAGCAAAAAACTAGAAATAACCCAGTTGCCTATCAACAGGTAAAGAGACAAATGAATTGTGATGTGTTCAGA
The DNA here is from genome assembly GCA_030035585.1 of Dugong dugon. NCBI lineage: Eukaryota > Metazoa > Chordata > Mammalia > Sirenia > Dugongidae > Dugong > Dugong dugon. The sequence goes on along the minus strand of CM057468.1, from coordinate 10,894,235 downwards.
TAGTAGAAAACCATTCAGTATAAATAACAACCTAATGATACACACAATGACAAGGATGGATCTCAAAAACATTGCACTGAGCAAAAGAAGTCAGACAAAAAAGAGTACACTATGTATGATCCCATGTATGTGTAACCCTAGAGAAAAACAGTCTAATCTCTAGGGACAGAAAGCAGATAGGTGGCTGCCTGGGGTAGGGCTGGGTAGGAGATTGACTGGGCAAAGGCCCAGGGACATTTGGCAAGTGATGCAAATGTTCTGTATCTTGATTATAGTGGTGGATGTGCAGGTGTATACACTTGTCAAGACTCACTGGCCTGTACACCTCAAATGGGTGAATTTTGTTCTATACAAATTATACAGCAATAAAGTTGATTAAAAAACTAACAACTTACCAGACAGACACAGACATTGTTTGGGTCGATTGAGACAGAAACCGGCCACAGCATTGGAGCAGCATCCTGGAATGTCCTGCTGCACCAAGTCTTATTTGCTGGATCATGGGGAGACTCAGGGACCAGGACAGTGAGGAGGTGTCCCTGAGGTGGCTGAGGCAGCAGATGGGCATAATGTCATTTCCATGTGTCATCACAAGCTCAGTGTACAAGTGTCCCTGTGTACCCATGTCCCTGTGTCCCTGTGTTCCTGTGGGGGTAGGAGAGGCAGTTTGTAACAACCTCCGCTCCCAATAGAATCTGATTTGCCTGATGCATTAGTTTCCTAGAGTTGCTGTAACAAGTATCAGAAGTTGGATGACTTCAAATGACAGAAATTTGTTATCTCACAGTTCTAGAGTCCAGCAGTCTGAATTCACAGTGTCGGCAGGGCCATGTTCTCTTCGAAGGTTCTGAGAAGGGTCCTTTTTTATCTCTACCAGCTTCAGGTAGCCCCAGGTCTCCTTGACTGGCAGCTGCAGGGTCCGTCTGTCCTCACATGGCGTTTGTCCCTTTGTGATTGCCTCTGTCTCTACTATTTTTATAAAGACACCACTCAGATTAGATTAGGACCCACTCTACTCCAGGGTGGCCTCACGGTAACTTAAGTGAACCTCTTCAAAGACACTATGTCCAAACAAGGTCACGTTCACAGGTTTCAGGGGTTAGACTTCAACCTAAGTTGTTTTTGGGCACAGTTCAATCCATAACACCCTTCTAGGCCCACATGCTTTCCACCCCGCCACCCCTGCATCCACGTTTAGAAGTGCTGCTGCACTATGAAATGAAATCAGTGTTTTGTAGAACCTTGGCCACATTTAGGTAGGAGTGAAAAACTAATACGAGTCAGGCAACATTTGTCCATTCATTTATTCATTGCCTAAGTCAGCACTTACTGATTCAGTTCCTCCCTCTAGGTAACAGACACTAAATACTGGCGACATTTCTGTGCGCAAAATCGGACCAGGCCTGGTGTCTGCCCTTGAGGAGATGATGCTCCAGTGAGGGAGACAGCCATTAATAAATCTCACTCAGGAGAGGACAAGCAAACTGCAGTACCTCTCACAGAGAAGCCACACGGGCCACAGGCTGACCCACTGGAGGACGGTGGCCCCATGGCTGTGATGTTTGCCTTTGTTTTCTTTTTTGCTGAGTTTTGCCATCACCAACCCAACTAGCTCCTGAGTTCTGTGGACCTCCCTTAGGAGTAACTTCACTTGTTCCATTTGTGTTTTAATTAAAAGTGTCTCAAGTTGGGGAAGATTTCTGTTTCTAGCTGGTTTCACTAGGGCAGGTGGCAGCTGGGTTTGCAAAGTCTGCCTCTGAGTGGCAGGTTCTCTGTGATGAGGCAGATGAGACAGACAGACAGACATCCCCACTCCTCAATGCCTTTCTGCTAACCCCTCCTCTCCTGGGGCAGGGTTAGTTGGGGCAGCATGCCTAACACCCCTGATGGGGGCAAAGACAGAGTGGCCTGCACAACAGGCTGGGGGTTCTGTCAGGCCAGGGCTGGCTGGGAACCAGGGTGCTGAGATGTGGGACCTGTCAGGGGCTCTGGGTGTCTAGACACTCTTGTCTTCATTCCACTTGCTCTTTCCTCTTTCCTGCAGTTCTTGTATTTCCTTTTGGAAATTGCCTCTTGCCCCTGTGTATCGACTTGGGGGATTGTGCTGTTTACAGGAGCTGAAGGGGGCAGATGTTTCCTCCCACTGCCTAGTACAGCCAGAGGAGTAGCGGTACCTAACCTGACCCATCAGATGCTTTCTGGTGGGACTTTGTCAAATTTAGGACCAGAGACTTCACTGGACTTCATTTGTCTGAGGGGGCCACACCATTCCTGCTCCAAGATCTTTTCTGTAGCTTGTTTTCCAACCCTCTGGCCTTTGGCAGTGATTCTGTGGGTTTCTGAGTTCCTTCCAGCAATCCCCTGACTTTAATTAGAATGCATTTCTATTGTTTGCCCTGAAGAACCTGGTGGTAGTGGTAGCTTTCCTGGACCCATGCCAAGTTGATGCTTCTCGTTCCTTCCCTGTTCTGCACTGACCTCATTTAAGCCAGGGCATTCTAAATTCAGGCCAGGGACCTCTTTTGGCTTGAGTTTGGAGAAAACTGGGCTGGCAAGGCCTCATTCTTTCACTAACCCTTAGGCAGCTTATGGTAATCAGATACATGAGCCCACATCAGACTAAGACTAAGATGGTCCCTTGAGTTCAAAACTGCGTTTAATCCCCGTCTGCCCCCATTTGAAAAGAGACATCCTGAGCATCTATTTTATACTTTCTTTTGACATGGCATTTATGTAACTCATGGAAGTTGGAAAAATTCTCCTGAACTTAGAAATGAACAAGCCTCAGCCACTCTGGTGTGTCCGGTGCAGGGTGCTGAGGAGGTGTGGGCTGGAGGAGCTTCCTGGACTAGGATCTGTCTGGGAAGGGAGTTGACACAGCTGGGCTTGGCTGCTCCCAGCTCAGGTCAGTAGTACCCAGCTGGGAGGACCTTTCCGAGATGGTTTTATGGATTGAATTGTGTTCCCCCAAAATGTATGTCAACTTGCCTAGGCCATGATTCACAGTATTGTGTGATTGTCCACCATTTTGTCATCTGATGTGATTTTCCTATAAGTTGTAAATCCTACTCTATGTTAATGAGGCAGGATTGAGGCAGTTATGTTAATGAGGCAGGACTCAATCTATAAGATTAGGTTGTATCTTGAGTCAATCTCTGCTGAGATATACAAGAGAGAAGCGAGCAGAGAGACAGGGGGGCCTCCTACCACCAAGAATGAAGAACCAGGAGGGGAGCTCATCCTCTGGACCTGGGGTCCCTGCACTGAAAAGCTCCTAGACAAGGGGAAGATTGATGACAATGACCTTCCTCCAGAGCCAACAGAGAGATAAAGCCTTCCCCTGGAGCTGGCACCCTGCATTTGAACTTCTAGCCTCCTAGACTGTGAGAGAATAAATTTCTCTTTGTTAAAGCCATCCACTTGTGGTATTTCTGTTATAGCAGCACTAGATAACTAAGACAGACGGCCTGAGCCCAAGCCTTGCCTGGCTGGTGCAGACCATTGAGGCAGTACCTACAGCCTGACTCAGGCAATTATTTTGGTTATAATTAAAACAAACAAACAAAAAGAAGAGTCATTCCTAAGAATAAATATTTGGATAATGGAACATGAACTTAATGGATGTTGAAGGGAGTGGGTAAGGAGTGTGCATCCAGCTGGTGAGGCTATCTAGTGGGTTTAGCATCATGGCCATGAGGCACCATATCTGTACAGTGGCCCCCACTCTAAGGAGTTGAGACTCAGTTCTGCCAGGGAATCAGGGGAATGGGGGACTCAAGCTGCTTACACTCACAAAAGACTGCTGTGAATGCCAGACCCTAATTTCCTCATGATGCTGAGAATTAGAAAGGGCCCAGGGCCCCCAACAGGCAGCCTCTTGTGAAGGTGGAACTGTAGGAGCTGTAGACGGTCCAGCAGCAGATGAGGCTAGGGGGCCAGAGGAGGGGAGTGCACACTCCAGGACTGCAGGGACGATTGGCCACACTGTCCCCTGGGCCTCGGGCAGGTAGGGACACAGTATCTGAGATATAGTGTGTCAACAAAGTCATTGACTGATGGACTGAGTGAGTGAGTGAATCCTGGAGAAAAGGCAGCCCAAACTTTCTACCTGCTCTGCCAACAGAGACCTGTCTGTCCCACTGGACAAGTCCAGCAGCTCTCCAGAGCATTATTTTCCCTTATCCCAGGCAAAGTACTGAGACACTTCTCTGTCCCTTCCCTAGGACCTATGTCTCTGAGTAGAACCATACCACAAATGAAGCCAGTTTCTTGTTTCCAGGCCCTGATGTTCCTGCTTTGACTGCAGAGACCCTCCTCGGCAGGGGACCTGGGCTGGGGGCCATCCAGACCCTCCTCCATTGATCTCACTAGTTCCACTCCCAAAGGTATCCCCTGCATGCAGGTTCTGAGGGGCTTCTTGGTACCTCCGTATGTTGTCTGTGCATGGCTAGAGGTTCACAACCTGGATGCTGACTGCTAGTCCTTGTGGGCTAGACTCTGGGGCAGAGTCAGAGCAGCTCCTCCTCTGCCTTATCCAAGGACCAGGAAGTGGCATCTCTCCTTCAAGACCCAGCAGCTCATCATTGGGAGCTGTGAGTCACTGAGGGGATACCCAGTTGCCCCCTCCATTCCATAATGTGCATGGTCTGCCCGGTTCCTGGAAGGGGGTTGGGAGGCTCCAATTATGTGTTGAAGCATTTAGGATACTAGTACCTATAGACTCTGATACTTTAGACCTATTTCAAAGTATATGTTAGAAAAGGAGAAAAAACAAATATTCAGTAAACGTCTGCTGTCTGTTTGACATTTTATATCCATGATCTCATTTGAGTTTTACAACAACACTGTGAGGTGTAGGGGACTGAGGCTCAGAGGGGTTAAGTGACTTATTCTAGATTACACAATTAGTAAGTGTTCAACTTCATACTGACTCAACACTTACTAGTATAATTACTGCCTTGATCTGCATTTTTCAGCAAGCTTGTGAGGACCTAGGAGGCTGGTGTATAGGAACAAGCTTCACTTGATTTGTTATTTTATGCTTATACCAGAGTACACAGTTTACCACTGGGGGACACTGGTGTTGTACTGGTAGAATTCTCCCCTTGCATGTGGGAGACCCAGGTTTAATTCCTTGCCAGTTCACCTCATGTGCAGCTGCCACCCGTCTGTCAGTGGTGGTTTGTGTGTTGTAATGATGCTGAACAGGTTCCAGTGGAGCTTCGTGCCTAAGACGAACTGGGAAGAAAGACCTGGTGATCTACTTCCAAAAATCAGCCAATGAAAACCCTGTGGATCACAACAGTTTTATCTGCAGCCAATCATATAATGGTGCAGGAATGGGCAGCCTTTTGTTCTGTTCAGTTGTACATGGCGTCGCCATGAGTCTGGGGTTGATTCAGTGGCAGTTAACAACAACAACACAGTTTACCAGAGGAACCACATGATAGAGTCCTGTTGCTGTCAAGTCCATTCCAACTCATAGCATCCCTATAGGACAGAGTAGAACTGCCCCGTACGGTTTCCAAGGAACGCTTGTGGATTCGAACTGCCAGCCTTTTGGTTAGCAGCCGTAGCTCTTAACCACTATGCCGCCAGGGTTTCCACATGAGAGCGTAGTGTTGCTAAATTTGGGGACAGATTTCTAAAATATTTCAAGGGTCTATTGTATGCATTTTGAGAGCTAATGATTTCATAATAAAAGAGTATAAAGATTTTTGCATGACTAGAGTGCTGAAGAAAAGGCCATTTGTATTTCCCGTATTTATGACTTGAGCTTTCATGTAGACTTAATTTCTGAAGATTTACAGTTCATTAAGTAGCTGGGACATGGTATAAGGAGAGATGGTATTTATAATCACCTGGCATTACTTGTTTGATTGATGCAATAATTAGAGGCATTGATTTGCAGTGGAAGTGATGGTAGAATTCTCTCTGTTAGATCTTATTTAAATGAGCACCCCCCGCATTGCCATTAATAGCATTTTGTGGGATGGAGTTCTGGGGTCAGGGCACCTTCTTCCCATCTCTTCTGGTTGACCGGGTTGACCGTCTTTCTTCCCACCATTTTGTAGCCTTGTCAATTTCAGGTCAGTTTCAGCCGCTCCTGTACTTTGCTGAGCAGTCACAGACTCCACTCCATCTGACTTGCTTGTGAAATGCCAAATACCAAGTTCAGAAGGATTTGTTACTGGGATATTAGTTTTCCTTATTTGTAAATTAATTCTCTTTCCTGCTACCATAGCCAAAGCATTACAATGCTTTTCTACCACAGAGAGGTAATGAGGCTTAGGGGAAAATGCTTAATGGGAAAACTTTGTCCCACACTGAGAATTAGGAACTCGATGTGAAGAAGCAGCCAATGAATATTAAAACCAAAAAGTGCGATGTGTCTTAGTGTTTCTGTGAGTGTGTGTGTGTATGTCTCCAGTGGTGGCGTGAAGGGGTTTTTCCTGTGCGTCTATGCGTGTTTATAGAACATGACCTACATAGAGAGACTGTGAAATGGTTAAACACTTAATCCCTCAGGGACTGACGCAAGGGAAGGTGGGTACCTGACAGAATTTAATGTTAGTAAGCCAGGAGTATCCTAGAACCCATGGATCCTGCACGGTAGGGTGGCCTTTTTCAGTCATACACAGTCTGGAAGTCTCTTTTTACAGAATACCCCAGAAGTCATCCCACTTCTCTCATGATGATAGCTTGGATCGGTGGGAGTTAGTAACTGCGTACTGGAGAGAGCCCACAGAACAGAGGCGCAGTTCTGTTGGAAAGGCCCCATTCCTGTTTTGTTTTGATTGTTCTGTTTTGTTTTTAGGTAGAAGGCTTTATTTGGAGTGAGGAGGCAGGTTTGGAGAAAAACCACCCTCCTTAAAAAAAAAATAGGTCGATTTGGTACAGATCCTACCCTTAAACCTGAAGGCATTGCAGTAACATTATGATTGATCTCAAACTGCCCATTTCATCACAGATTAGCTGGGGAAATTTAGATGGGCTGGGGAGTTTAAGAAACATTGAAGAGGATCAGTTTAAAAAAAAAAAAAAAACGGCAATGTTCTAAACAGTAAATTTCCATGTCTAGCTGTTCCTCTGGTGCCCTGGTAGAGCAGTGGTTAAGTGTTTGGCTGCTAACCAAAAGACTGGCAGTTTGAATCCACCAGCCGCTCCTTGGAAACCCAATGAAGCAGTTCTACTCTGCCCTATAGGGCTGCTATGAGTCGGAATAGCCTTGGTATAGCTAAAGAATAGGCCTTTTTTTGTGTGTTCTTTGAATTGTTTTGAAGTTTTAGCCTGTTGTAGAATTTTTCTCCCTGATGCTATGTCTACAGGTTTGTGTCCTAACATTTAGTCATCCTTGTTCACTAAAAATGATTAACTCCCTTCAGTCTCTTTCAGTCCTTCGTTCGTACAAGCCCCTCCTGTTTGTTTGTTTGTTCTATTTTTTGAGACGATGCTACTTCCTTGTAGGCACTATTCTGGGTGAGACAGGAATAGGGATTGACATACATCTTGTTTTCAAGAAGCTTCTTGGGAAAATGGGCTGTTACTAAGATCATGTTCTTAGATGCAGGGCTTGGATGGGCTTCAGGAACATTGTGTTTATTGAAGGAGGGAGAAACTCCTAAAGGAGTGAGGGATGTGGGATAGAGGAAGGAATGGAGCTGCTCAAGAATGTGATTTCAGGAAGACTCTAGCATCTGCCTGATCAGTCCTACAGGGAACTCTGGAGCATGCACTGTAGCGTGAGTTCTGCCTTGAGACAAGAGAGCTGGCTTATACTTTCATATTTTTACATAAGCACCCCCATTTCACCCATACAACACTCCTATAAAATAGATATTACCTTCAAATAAAAATGAGGGCATTGAGTTTCAGAGAGGTTAAATAATCTGTCCATAAAACACTGAGATAGCCCGTGGAGGTGCCACTGTGGAAGCCCAGACCCGCTGGATGTAAATACTGTGCTTATCAGAACATAGACAATGTGGCAACACTGTCTATATAGCAAAAAGTTGTAGACGCTGTAAACGAAAATCAATAGGAAATTAGATAACTAATGTAAGTTATATCCATGAAATGGAATACAATGCAGTTTCCCAAAAGAATGAAATAGACCTATATACATGTCTTAGGCTGTGCTCTCTAGAGAAGCAAAATCAGTAGATCAGTGTGTGCTGTTCTTCCTTTCACCTAAGATAATTCTTATCTACTGTCTAGTTAGTATATAACCCTCCCCCTCTCCCCACCCTTGTAACCATCAAAGACTGTTTTCTTCTGTGTTTAAACCTTTTCTTGAGTTCTTATAATAGTGGACTTATACAGTATTTGTCCTTCTGTGACTGACTAAATTCACTCAGCGTAATGCCCTCCAAATTCCTCCATATTATAACGTGTTTCACGGCTTCATCATTGTTCTTTATCGTTGCATAGTATTCCACTGTGTCGATATACCATAATTTGTTTATCCATTCGTCCATTGCTGGTCACCTAGGTTGTTTCCATCTTTTTGCTGTTGTGAACATTACTGCAAGGAACATGGGTGTGCATATATCTATCTATTCGTGTGATTACTCTTATTTCTCTAGGATATATTTCAAGCAGTGGTATAGCTGGATCATATGGTACTTCTATTTCTAGTTTTTTAAGGAAGTGTCAAATCAATTTCCAAAGTGGTTGTACCATTTTACATTCCCACCAACCATGTATAAGTGTTCCAGTCTCTCCATAGCCTCTCCAGCATTTATAAGTTTGTGTTGTTTGGGATTAATGCTAGCCTTGTTGGGGCGAGATGATATTTCATTGTAGTTTTGATCTGCATTTCTCTAATGGCTAATGATCATGAGCATTTCTTCATGTGTCTGTTAGCTGCCTGAATATCTTCTTTGGTGAACGGCCACTTCATATCCTTTGCACATTTTTTAATTGGGTTGTTTGTCTTTTTGTTGTTGAGGTTTTGCAGTATCCTGTAAATCTTAGAGATTAGACGCTGAATGCATTTGTTGTAGCCAAAAGTTTTTTCCACGTCTGTAGGTTGTGTTTGACTCTTTTGGTAAAGTCTTTTGATGAGCACAAGTGTTTGATTTTTAGGAGCTCCCAGTTATCCAGTTCTCTTCTGGGGCTTGTGCATTGTTACTTATGGTCCGTATTCTGTTTATGCCATGTATTAGGGCTCCTGGTATTGTCCCTATTTTTTCTTCCATAATCTTTACCGTTTTGAATTTTATATTTAGGTCTTTGATCCATTTTGAGTTATTTTTTGTGCATAGTTTGAGGTATGGGTCTTGTTTCAGTCCTTTGCAGATGGATATCCAGTTATGCCAGCACCATTTGTTAAAGAGACTTGTCTATTCCCCAATTAACGGACTGTGGGCCTTTGTCAAATATCCGCTGCTCATAGGTGGATGAGTTTATGTCTGGATTCTTAATTCTGTTCCATTGGTCTATGTATCTGTTGTTGTACCAGTACCAGGCTGTTTTGACTACCGTGGAGGTATAATAGGTTCTAAAATCAGGTAGTGTGAGGCCTCCCACTTTGTTCTTCTTCTTGAGTAATGCTTTATTTATCCGAGGCCTCTTCTCTTTCCATATGAAATTGGTGATTTGTTTCTCCATCTCATTAAAAAATGCTGTTGGAATTTGAATTGGGATTGTATTGTATCTGTAGATTACTTTGGGTAGAATTGACATTTTCACAGTGTTAAGTCTTCCTATCCATGAGCAAAGTATGTTTTTCCACTTATGCGGGTCTCTTTTGGTTTCTTGTAGTAGTGTCGTGTAGTTTTCATTGTATAGGTCTTTTACATCACTGGTTAGATTTATTCCTAAGTATTTTATCTTCTTGGAGGCTATTGTAAATGGTATTGATTTGGTCATTTCCTCTTGGAGGTTCTCTTTGTTGGTGTAAAGGAATCCAACTGATTTTTGTATGTTTATCTTGTATCCTGCAACTTTGCTGAAATCTTCTACTAGTTCCAGTAGTTTTCTTGTGGATTCTTTGGGGTTTTCTGTGTATAAGATCATATCATCTACAAATAGAGATACTTTGACTTCTTCCCTACCAACTTAGATGCCCTTTATTTCTTTTTCTAGCCTAATTTCTATGGCTAGGACCTCCAGCACAGTACTGAAAAAGAGTGGTGATAAAGGGCATCCTTGTCTAGTTCCTGTTATTGAGGGGAATGCTTTCAAAGTGTCTCCATTTAGTATGATGTTGACTGTTGGCTTTGTATAAGTGCCCTTAATTATATTGAGGAATTTCCCTTCTATTCCTATTTTGTTGAGAATTTTTTTCATGAATGGATGTTCAACTTTGTCAAATGCCTTTTCTGCACTGATTGATAAGATCATGTGGTTCTTGTTTTTTGTTTTATTTATGTGATGGATTGCATTGATTGTTTTTCTAATGTTGAACCATCCCTGCATACCTGGTATAAATCTCACATGATCATGGTGAATTATTTTTTTAATATGTTGCTGAATTCTATTGGCTAGAAATTTGTTGAGGATTTTTGCATCAATGTTAATGAAGGATATTGGTCTATAATTTTCTTTTTTTGTGGTGTCTTTACCTGTTTTGGGTATCAGGGTTATGGTGGCTTCATGGAATCAATTTGGGAATATTCCATCCCTTTTATGCTCTGAAATATGTTTAGTAGTAATGGTGTTAACTCCTCTCTGAAAGTTTGGTAGAATTCTATGGTGAAGCCATCCGTGCCAGGGTTTTTTTTTTTCATTTTTGTTGTTGTTGTTGGGAGTTTTTTAATTACCTTTTGAATCTCTTCTTTTGTCATGGGTTTGTTTAGTTCTTCTACCTCTGTTTGTGTTAGTTTAGGTAGGTAGTGAGTTTCTAGAAATTTGTCCATTTCCTCTAGGTTTTCAAATTTGTTAGGGTATAATTTTTAATAGTATTATGTTATGATTCTTTTAATTTCAGCTGGGTCTGTTGTGATATCACCCATCTCATTTCTTATTTGGGTTATTTGCTTCTTCTCCTGTTTTTCTTTCATCACTTTTGCCAATGGTTTATTGATTTTGTTGATATTTTCAAAGAACCAGCTTTGGTCTTGTTAATAACTCATTCAATTGTTTTTCTATTCTCTATTTAATTCTGCTCTAATTCTTATTATTTCCTTTCTTCTGATGCCTGAGGGCTTCTTTTGCTGCTGTCTTTCTACTTGTTCAGTGGTAGGGTTAATGTTTGTATTATGGCTCTTTCTTCTTTTTGATGTGTGCATTTATTGCTATAAACTGACTTCTGAGCACTGCTTTTGCTGTGTCCCAAAGGTTCACGTAGGATGTGTTTTCATTCTCATTTGATTCTATGAATTTCTTTATTCCATCCTTAATTTCTTCTATAACCCAGTAGTCTTTGAGCAAGGTGTTGTTCAGTTTCCACGTGTTTGATTTTTTTTCCTTGCTTTTTGTGTTGTTAACCTCTACTTTTATGACTTTATGGTCAGAAAAGATGCTTCATAACATTTCGATGCTTTGGATTTTGTCAGGGCTTGCTTTATGGCCTAATATGTGGTCTGTTCTTGAGAATGTTCCATGTGTGCTGGAAAAGAAAGTATATTTGGCAGCTTTTGGGTGAAGTGTTCTGTATATGTCTGCGAGATCAAGTTGGTTGATTGTAGCGTTTAGCTCTTCCGTGTCTTTGTTGAGCTTCTTTCTGGATGTTCTGTCTTTCAGCAAAAGTGGCGTGTTGAAGTCTGCTACTACTATTGTGGAGCTGTCTATCTCTCTCTTCAGAGCTGTTAGAGTTTGTTTTATGTATTTTGGAGTCCTGTCGTTGCATGCATAAATAATTATTGTAGTTATGTTCTCCTGGTGTATTGACCCCTTAATCATTACATAGTTTCCTTCCTTATCCTTCATGGTGGATTTTACTTTAAAGTCTATTTTGTCAGAGATTAATATTGCCAAGAAGTGTGCTTCTTAGCTCAAATAGATACATGAGACTAAATGGGCAGCTCCTGTCCAGAGATGAGATGAGAAGATAGAGAGGGTCAGATGCTGGCTGAATGGACAAGGTAAATCTGGGTGGAAAGGAAAAGTACAGGTAGAGCAACTAGGGTCACATAGCAACGTGCGTATAAATTTTTGTAAGAGAAACTGACTTGAATTATAAACTTTCACTTAAAGCACAATTAAAAAAACAAGCAGTATAATAGAAGAAATAAAAGAGAGAATAAGAATATTCATAGAATCAAATGAGATCGAAAACACATTGTAGCAAAACCCTTGGGACGGAGCAAGGCAGTGCTTGGAGGTCAATTTACAGAAATAAGCACACGTATCAGAAAAGAAGTATGGCCCCAAATCAAAATGTTAGCCCTACAACTTGATCAAAAAAGAAAGCAGCCAACGGAAGCCCATAGGCACCAGAAAAAGGAAATAATAAAGATTAGAGCAGAAATAAATGAAATGGAGACCAAAAAATAATAGAATCAACAAGACCAAAAGTTGGTTCTTCGAAAAGATCAATAAAATTGACAAACCATTGGCCAAAGTAACAAAAGAAAAACAGGAGAAGAAGCAAATAACCCAAATAAGAAAAGAGATGGGGAACATTACAGCAGACCCAACTGAGATGAAAAAGATTATAACAGAATACCATGAAAAATTGTACTGCAACAAATTTGAGAGCCTAGAGGAAATGGACAAAATTCTAGATACTCACTACCTACCTATACTAACACAAACTGAGCTTGGAAATCTTAAAAGACCCATTAGAAGAGAAGAGATTGAAGAGGTTAACAAAAAAGCCCTGACCCAGACAACTTCACTGGAGAATTCTAACAGACATCCAGGGAAGAACTCACAGCAGTATACTCAAACTACTTCCGAGCATAGGACAGGAAAGAACACTCCTGAATTCATTTTATGAAGGCAGCATAACTATGATACCAAATTTAGTCAAAGACACCACAAAAACAGACAATTACACACCAATTTGTCTCAGGAATATAGATGCAAAAATTCTCAGCAAAATTCTAGCCAATAGAATTCAGTATCATACAAAAAAATAGTACACCACAAGTAGGATTCATACCAGATATGCAAGGATGGTTCAACATTAGAAAATCAATTAGCATTATCCAATACATACAGAACAAAAGAAAATGATCACAGATAATCTCAATCAAAGCCAAAAAGGCATTTGATGAAGTCCTACAATCATTCCTGAAAAAACCCTTAATAAAATAGGAATGGAAGGGAAATTCCTCAACGTAATAATGGTCACCGATAAGTATGAAAACCAACAGCCAATGGAGAGAGGCTGAAAACATTCTCCCTGTGAACGGGAACAAGACAAGGATGACCTTTATCACCGGTCCTATTTAACGTTGTGCTGGAAGTCCTAGCTAGAACAATAAGGCTATAAAAAGAAATAATGGACATCCAAATTGGTAAGAAAGAAGTAAACCTATCCCTGTTCACAAATGATATGATCCTATACATAGTGAACCCCAAAGATTCCACAAGAAAACTACTGGAACTGATAGAAAGATTCAGCAGTGTAGCAGCATACAAGATCAACATACAAAAATCACTTGGATGCCTATACACAAAAAAGGAGAACTTCAAAAATGAAATCAGGAAAACAATACCATTTATAATAGACCCTAAAAAAAAAAAATAACTAAATACTTAGGAATAAACCTAACCAGGGATGTAAAAGACCTATACAAAGAAAACTACAAAACACTACTGCAAGAAACCAAAAGGACCTACATAAATGGAAAAACACACCATGCTCATGGGTAGGAAGATTCAACACTGTGAAAATGTCAATTCTACCCAAAGCGATCCACAGATATAATGCAATCCTGATCCAAATACCAAGTGCATTCTTTAATGAGATGGAAAAACTAATCACCAAATTTATATGGAAAGGAAAGTGGTCCCAGATAAGCAAAGCATTATTGAAGAAAATAACAAAATAAGAGTCCTCACACTACCTGATCTCAGAACCTACTATACAGCCAGTAGTCAAAACAGCCTTGTAGTTGTACAACGACAGACACATTGACCAATGGAACAGAATTGAGAACCAAATGTAAATCCATTCACCTAAGATCATCTGATCTTTGACAAAGGACCAAAGTCTATTAAATCGGGGAAAAGATAGTCTTTTTAAAAAGTGGTGCTAGCAAAACTGGGTGTCCATCTGTAAAAAAAAAGAAACAGGACCCATTCCTAACACCATACACAAAAACTAACTCAAAATGGATCAAAGACCTAAATAAAAAACCTAAAACAATAAAGATCCTAGAAGAAAATATTGGGACAACACTAAGGGCCCTAATCGGTGGCATGAATTCAATACAAAGCATAACTAACAAATCACAGTACCAGAAGATAAATTAAATATCTGGGAGCTCCTAAAAATTAATACTCATGCTCATCAAAAGACTTCACCAAAAGAGTGAAAAAAGAACCTACAGACTGGGAAAAAAAATTTTGGCTGACATATCCAACGAGAGTCTCATCTCTAAAATCTATATAATACTTCAACACCTCAACAGCAATATGACAAATAATTCAATTAAAAAAGGGGCAAAGGGTATGAACAGACACTTAACCAAAGAAGACATCCAGGTGGCTAACAGGCACATGAGGAAATGCTCATGGTCATTAGCCATAGAGAAATGCAACCCGAAACTTCAGGGAGTTACCATCTCACTCTGACATTACTGGCAGTAATCAAAAAACAGAAAATAACAAATGTTGGAGTGGTTGCAGGGAGATTGGAACAGCTATGGACTGCTGGTGGGAATGTAAAGTGTTTCAACCACTATGGAAAACGATATGTCACCTCATTAAAAAGCTAGAAATAGAAATACCATATACTCCTAGGAATATGTCCTAGAGAAATAAGAACAGTCACACAAATAGACATATGCACAACCATGTTCATTGCAACACTATTCACAATCGCAAAAAGATGGAAACAACCTAAGTGCCCATCAACAGTTGAGTGGATAAACAAATTATGGGGCATACACACAATGGAATATTATGCAATGATAAAGAACAATGATGAATCCACAAAACATTTCACAACATGGATGAATCTGGAGGACATCATGCTGAGTGAAGTAAGTCAATCACAAAAGGACAAATATTGTATGAGACCACTGTTATAAAAACCCAAGAAAAGGTTTGTTGTTGTTGTTGTTGTTAGGTGCCGTCTAGTTGGTTCTGACTCATAGCAACCCTATAGGACAGAGTAGAACTACCCCATAGTGTTTCCAAGGAGCAGCTGGTGGATTTGAACTACCGACCTTTGTGGTTAGCAGCCAAGCTCTTAACCGTTGCGCCACCAGGGCTGTTAACTTTGGTGAAGGGAAAGATAACACACAATATTGGGGAAGTCAGCACAACTTGACCAAGGCAAAGTTATAGATGCTTCCTAGACACATCCAAACACCTTGAGGGACTGAGTTACTGGGACTGAGAGCTGGGGACCATGGTCTCTGGGGGCATCTAGGTCAATTGGCATAACATGGTTCATAAAGAAAATGTTCTACATCTCACTTTGATGAGTAGCATCTGGGGCCTTAATAGCTTGTGAGTGGCTAAGATACATCAATTGATCCTATTCCCTCCGGAGCAAAGGAGAATGAAGAAAACCAAAGACACAGGAAAATATTCTTCCAAAGGACTAATGGACCATATGAACCACAGCCTTCATTAGTCTGAGCCCAGAAGAACTAGCTGGTGCCTGGCTACCACCACCAATCACTCTGACAAGGATCACAATAGAGGATTCCAGACACAGTGGGAGGAAAATGTAGAATAAAAGTCAAATTCACAAAGAAAGATCAGACTTACTGGTCTGACAGAGACTGGCGGAACCCCAATGCTGTGGCCCCCACACACCCTGGTGACTCTGAATCGAAGCCACTCCTAAAATCCTCCTTTCAGCCAAAGATTAGACAGACGTATAAAACAAACAGTAACACATGTGAGGAGAATGTCTTGTAGTTCAGTTAATATACAAGACCAAATAGGCAACAACTGCTCACAAGCAGAGACTAGACGTCAGGAAGGTACAGAAAAACTGGTCAAATGGACACAGAGAGCCTAGGGTGGAAGGGTAAAGGGGGAGAATGCTGACACTTCGTGGAGATTGCAATCAATGTCACAAAACAATTTGTGTATAAATTTTTGAATAACAAACTAATTTAAACTGTGAAGTTTTACCTAAAACACAGTAAAATAAAGAAAGAAAGCCCTATGGATCACAATTCTGCTCTGACACACATGGGGCTGCCATGCGTTGCATTTGACTCAATGGTAACTGCTTCTTTTTTGATTTACCTCTATCTACATCTACCTCTATATCTATCTGTGTAAAATACATATTCTCAGTGGCATTTTTTCAGAATTGCAAAAGCAAGTAAAACAACGTAAAGATGAATAAAATGTATAAATCAGTCATCTCCTGTCCCTCACCCTGCACATACACACACACATCACCCATCCATCCCATCCTGCTGAACTAACCAGCACTAACAGCCTTGAATGCATCCTCTCACAGCTCTGTGTGACTACTAAAGAGCACAAGCATGTCTCGTGGACACTTTTCTCAAACCACAGATTCAGAAGTCAAAACAAGCCATCTCTCTTATTTCTGTAGCTGAACTTCATTTGTACCTCCACCTCCCATTGTGCCTCGGGCAGAACATGCAGCCATGCAGGCCCCTCGTCCCTTCTCCTGTGTAGGTTCCCAATTAAATCAAAGGTCTGCTTCCTCCGCTTCCGTCTGCTCAGAACCACCCAAGCATGAATGAGGAATTCTCTCAACACCCACTTCCAGGGCTAGCCTTGGGCTGGGATCTGTGGGCTCTCAAGCAACCTCATTGGGCTCTATTGCTCAAGTCCCTCTTCTCTCTTTGTTGTTAGCTGCTGTCAAGTTGGCTCCAACTCGTGGTGACTCCATGTACATCAGAATGAAACATTGCTCAGTCCTGCACCGTCTTCACAATCATTGGTGTGCCCAGTTGCATTGTTGTAGCCACTGTGTATTTTGAGTGGCTAGGGGGCTAATCTTCCAGCAATATCATGGACAATATACTGTTGTGATCCATAGGGTTTTAGTTGGCTGATTTTCAGAAGTAGATCAGCAAGCCTTTCTTCCTAATCTGTCTTAGTCTGGAAGCTCTGCTGAAAACTGTCCACACCTGGGACCCTTCTGGTATTTAAAATAAGAGTAGCATAACTTCCAGCCTGGTAGCAACAGGTAAATCACCACAGTAAGGAATTTTTATCTCCTTGTGGCTTAGAAAGTATTTTTCCAAATGGGTTATTTGCAGCCGTGATTTCCAAAGTGGGTTGCACAATTGATCCACTGGGTTGTGGGAGGAAAAAATGAAAATTCCCATTTTTATAAAAGAGCTAAGCTTTCCTAATATTTAGTATGTATGTGCACTAAGCTTGAAGGGAGTGGGCAGTGAGGAGAGTTTGGAGTGCTGATGTCACCTGTTTATCTTCAGATCACTGAAACCCATCCTAGGTAACTACTGTAGAATGCTGTCTTGGTTATCTAGTGCTGCTATAACAGAAATACCACAAGTGGATGGCTTTAACAAACAGAAATTTATTCTGTCATAGCCTAGCAGTCTAGAAGTCCAAATTTAGGGCACCATCTCCAGGGGAAGTCTTTCTCTGTCTGTCTCTCTGGAGGAAGGTCCTTGTCATCAATCTTCCCCTGGTCTAGGAGCTTCTCAGTGCAGGGATCCCAGGTCCACAGGACATGCTCCCCTCCTGGTTCTTCATTCTTGGTGGTGGGAAGCCCCTCTGAGTCTCTGCTGCTTCTCTCTTTTATATCTCAACAGAGATTGACTCAAGATACAACCTAATTTTGTAGATTGAGTCCTGCCTCATTAACATAACTGCTTCTATTCCTGTCTCATTAACATAGAGATAGGATTTACAATGCGTAGGATGACAAAATGGTGGACAATCACATAATACTGGGAATCATGGCCTAGCCAGGTTGACACACATTTTTGGGGGTTACAATTCAATCCATAACAGATGCCATTAGCTAGTTACTTTTATAAAAACAGAAACTTCAAGTGATAGATAGCATCTTTATAATACCTTGCAATGAAGTGGGGAGAAATCATGAAGATCTTGTATACTACCCAGAGCTCCACTGATGACCTTGTGGTAAAGTGCTTAAAAGACTCTTTGGACTTGATATTAAGTAAGATATTTTTCTCCACAAAACCACAGACATTTCAAGTTTGCTGACCTTTTCTGTGATGACAAGGACATATCAGTTGAATTGCTACCTAGAAAATATTTTTGAAAAATTAAACATATTTAATCTGTTCCTTCAGTGTAACATGGTGCTTTAACAATGCATGAGAATGTAACTGCTTTTGAGAGAAACTCTTGCTCTTGAGAGAGCATTTTGAAAATAGAAGTTTGGAAATATTTCTGTTGTTATTTTGTTGTTACTGCTGCTAAAATGACATATGTCACCCATGAATAATATATTTTTAATAAAAAACCTCTCATATCTGCACATTTAAAAACAAATCTGGGAAGCAGATTTTTCTAACCCAGAGTGAGGAGATTCAGTATGTTTTAAAGTGACTTCCTGAAAACATGAGATTTCAGCATGTTCAGAAGCCTTTGCCAGAAGAAATGATGAACATCTGAGAAGATGGAAATGTGTTAGCCAGCTTTTTAACAAAACCTTTGGTGGCTTAAATTGAGAAAGCAGTAACACCCCAGAGATGATCTTCCTCCATTTGGACATTGGAAACTCTGGGAGTTAACCTCTTCAGCTACGATAATCATTAAAACCAAGTATTGAGATAAACTGGAACGAAACCAGACTTTTTATGGTTTATCTCATAAAGGTTAAACCAAGATATTTTAAAAACTAAGGCACTTTTAGTTAGATTTCTGTCACTAAGAATTGTTTATGATTGATAATGTTTTTAATAATAGCGAAGATACTGTGTACTATTAATATATGTAATACTATCACTTATTTAAAATAGTTATTTCCTCATTGGGTCTCCTTTTAGTATTTATATTTTTGTACATGATTTATAATCTGTAGCAGTCCTTCACTCACACTATATTTAAGTGGCTCAATGCATGTATCATGGGCCATTTGCTTCAAAAGTGTTCCTGGTAGGTGTGCACAGTGAGGACATGGGTAGTCACGGTTTAGACCAGGACCTCAGCACTTGACACTCGAAAGCCGTGAATTACCGTATGTTTCTATAATCTGCTGGGGCATCGGTTATTTCCGTGTCTTTTGGAGGGCTAGTGGATAAAAGGAATTAGTGAAATAAAACACATCAATACTATTCTGCTAAAATGCATACGTATATCTCATCTTTTTTAATTTTAGAAAAATGGAATCCTGTTGTATCCTTTACATTGTAACTGGTTTTAAAAAATTCAACAGCAAATCATACTTATCCCTTAAAATTAATAGATATAGCTTTAATTAATTTCATTTATATATGTTTATATATTACATATGTAATAGTCTAAACTATATACATACCACATTTTTTATTGTTGTTGGAAGTATACACAGCAAAACATACACCAGTTCAACAATTTCTACATGTGCAATTCAGTGACATTGATTACGTTCTTCTAGTTGTACAACCATCCTTGCCTTCCTTTTCTGAATTGTTCTTCCACCATTAACATGAACTCACTGCCGCCTTAAGCTTCCTATCTGACTTTTTGAGTTGCTGTTGTCAGTTTGATCCCATAGATAGTTCTTCAAAGGAGCATGATGTTCAAGGCAAACATTCTTTTCTAAATATGCTATCTTACTGTTTGGTTTAAAGAAGACTTCAGGGAGTATTTTTGGCTTAAGGCTTAAGGTTTAAAGATGATCTCTGGGTAACAGTTTCAGAGGTTCGTTCAGCATCAGTGACTCCAGAAAATCAGGATTTCATGCAAATTTGGAATTCTGGTCCTCATCCTCCCCCTTTTGATCAGGATTCTTCTATAGAAATTCTAATCAGAGTGTTCAGTAATGGTAGCTGGGCACTACCCTGTTCTTAAGGTCTCATAGAAAATGAGGCATTTGTTTATGGAAACAATTATGCACGCATTCAATTTCCTCCTCGTCTTCCTGATCCTCCCTCTTCCTCTGTTCCTCCAGGTGAATAAAGGCCAATTGTTGTGCCATGGATGGCCGCTTGCAAGCTTTTAAGGCCCCAGGCATTATGCTACAAACTATGCGGTGGAACAGAGGCACTAAAAATAATATTAGGCCAGTTTCCTCAGATGTCCTATGGAACCATGACCCTAAACCTCCAAATTAAGAAACCAAATCCCATGAGGTGTTTGATTGTGCAAAAGCAGCCTCTGCAGCTGCTTTTTTTTTTTTTTAATATGTAAGAATATCACACATTTGCTAATTCAACTTTTTACCAGTATACAACTTATTGACAACAATTATACTAGTCAGCTGTGTAACCATTACCCTCATTCAATGCAAATTTTCCATCATCATAAACAAAAGTGCTCTATAAGCTAAAACTCCCCCTTCCTCCCCACCCCATCACCCCTGGTACCTAATAACAAATTTGGGTCTCTATTCATTTGACTGTTCTTACCTTTTTATATAAGTAAGTCATACATTATTTGCCCTTTTGTGATTGATTTATTCCATTCAGCATGTCTTCAAGCTTCATTCATGATTAGCTTGTATCAGGACTTCATTTCTCTTTCTGGTTGAGTAGTATTCCATTGTACATATGTACCACATTCTGTTTATTCATTTATTCGTTGATGGGCATTTAGGTTGTTTCCACCTTTTGTCTAATGTAAGTAGTGCTGCAATGAACACTGGTGTACATGTGTCTGTTCATGTCACTACCTTCAAGTCCCCTGGGTAATATTCCTAGCAGTGGGATTGTTGGCTCATGTGGAAGTTCTATTTTTAGTTTTTTGAGGAACTGCCACACTATTCTCCACAACGGCTGTACCGTTTTGCATTCCTACCAGCTGTGGATGAGGTTCTAATTTTCCCATATCCTGACCAACATTTGTTATTTTGCTTTTTGTTTTTTTTTTTTTTATCTTAGCCTTCCTAGTGGGAGTGAAAAAGTTTCTCATTGTGGTTTTGATTTGCATTTCTATGATGGCTAAAGATGTGCATCTTTTCCTATGTTTGTTGGCCATTTGAATATCTTCTTCGGTGAACTGTCTGTTCATGTCCTTTGTCCATTATGTTGTTAAGCTATAGAAGTTTTATATGTATTTTAGATATTAGACCCTTATTGGATATATCATTCCTGAATGATTTTCCCAGTTTGAAGGCTGTCTTTTCACTCTTTTGATAAAGTCTTTTGATGAAGATAGGTATTTAATTTTTATGAGGTCCCAATGATCAATTTTGTCTTCTGCTGCTCATGCATTTGTTGTTAGGTTTGATAATCTGTCATTGAAAAAAATTAGGTCCCAGAGCTTTTCCCAAGAAATTTATGGTTTAAGCATTAACATTCAGGTCCTTGATCCATTTCTAGTTAGTCTTTGTGATGGTGTGAGGTATGGATCTTGCTTCATTTTTCTGCATGTGGAAATCCAATTTTGCCGTCAACATTTGTTGAAGAAACTGTTCTTCACCACTGAATGGACTTAGCAATTTTGTTGAAAATCAGTTGACCATAGACGTATAGATTTATTTTCAATTCTATTCCATTGGTCTCTGTGTCTCTCTTTAAATCATTAGCAGGCTGTTTTGATTACTGTAGCTGTGTAACAAGTTTTAAAGTTGGAAAGTGTGAAGCCTCCTACTTTGTTCTTCTTCAAGATTACTTTGGCTATTTGGGGCCTCTTGCATTTCTACATAAAGTTAAAAATTAGTTTTTACATTTCTATAAAGAATGCTGATGGGATTTAGCTTAGAATTATGTTGAATCTAAAGAAAGATTTGGGTAGTATTGACATCTTGATTATATTAAATCTTCCAATCTATGAAAACAGAACATTCTTCCATCTGTTAGGTCTGAAATCGATTAAACATGCAATCAAGATGCATTGATAATTACTGGCAATTGGACTGTGAATGTTGGAAACAAAGAAGGATTGGTAGTTGGAAAATACAGCCTTGGCAATAGAAATGACTCTGGAGATTGCATGATAGAATTTTGCAAGACCAATGACTTCTTCATTGCAAATACCTTTTTCAACAACATAAACAGTGACTATACCCATGGACCTCACCAGACAGAATACACAGGAATCAAATCGACTACATCTGTGGGGAAAAAAAGATAGAAAAGCTCAATCTTATCAGTCAGAACAAAGTCAGGGTCCAACTGTGGAACAGATCATTGATTGCTCATATGCAAGTTCAAGTTGAAGTTGAAGAAAATTAGAACAGTCCACAAGAGCAGAAGTATGACCTTGAGTATATCTCATCTGAATTTAGAGACCATCTCAAGAATAGATTTGACACATTAAACACTAATGACTGAAGACCAGACAAGTTCTGGAATGACGTCAAGGACATCATATGTGAAGAAAGTAAGAGGTCGTTAAAAGGACAGGAAAGAAAGAAAAGATCAAAAATGGATGTCAGAAGAGACTCTGAAACTTGCTCTTGAATGTCAAGTAGCTAAAGTGAAAGGAAAAAAATGATGAAGTAAAAGAGCTCAATAGAAGATTTCAAAGGGCGGCTTGAGAAGACAAAGTAAAGTATTATAACAACATGTGCAAAAACCTGGAGGTAGAAAACCAAAAGGGAAGAACACGCTCGGCATTTCTCAAGCTGAAAGAACTGAAGAAAAAATTCTAGCCTCGAGTTGCAATATTGAAGGATTCTATGGAGAAAATATTAAATGACAAAGGAAGCATCAAAAAAAGATGGAAGAAATACACAGAGTTGCCATACCAAAAAGAATTGGTCGACGTTCAGTCATTTCAACAGGTAGCATATGATCAAGAACCATTGGTACTGAAAGAAGAGTTCTAAGCTGCGCTGGTGAAAAACAAGGCTCCAGGACTTGACGGAATACCCACTGAGATATTTCAACAAACAGATGCAGCGCTGGAAGTGCTCACTCGTCTATGCCAAGAAGTTTGGAAGACAGCTACCTGGCCAACTGACCTGAAGAGATCCATATTTTCCCAATAGAGTGTGGAAATTATTGAACAATATCATACACAAGTAAAACTTTGCTGAAGATCATTCAAAAGTGGTTGCAGCAGTGCATGGATGGGGAACTGCCAGAAATTCAAGCTGGATTCAGAAGAGGACATGGAACAATGGATATCATTGCTGATGTTAGGTGGATCCTGGCTGAAAGCAGAGAATACCATAAAGATGTTTATCTGTGTTTTATTGACTATGCAAAGGCCTTTGACTGTGTGGATCATAAAAATTATAGATAAAATTGCAAGGAATGGAAATTCCAGAATACTTAATTGTACTCTTGAGAAACCTGTACTTAAAGAAGCAGTTGTTCAAACAGAACAAGGGGATACCGCATCTTTTAAAGTCAAGAAATGTGTGTGTCAGGATTGTATCATTTCACCATACTTATTCAGTCTGTATGCTGAGCAATAATCCTAGAAGCTAGACTATACGAAGAAGAACGGGGGCATCAGGATTGGAGGAGGACTCATTAATAACCTGTGATATTCAGATGACACAACCTTGCTTGCTGAAAGTGAAGAAGACTTGAAGCACTTACTGATGAAGATCAAAGACTACAAACCTTCAGTATAGATTACACCTCAACATAAAAAAACAAATATCCTCATAACTGGACCAATAAGCAACATCATAATAAGTGGAGAAAAGATTGAAGTTGTCAAGGATTTCATTTTACTTAGATCCACAATCAACGCCCATGGAATCAACAGTCATGGAATCAAATGACGTATTGCATTGGGCATCTACTGCAAAAGATCTCTTTAAAGTGTTAAGAAGCAAAGATGTCACTTTAAGGACTAAGGTGTGCCTGACCCAAGCCATGGTGTTTTCAGTAGCCTCATAAGCTTGTGAAAGCTGGACGGTGAATAAGGAAGACTGAAGAAGAATTGATGCCTTTGAATTATGGTGTTGGAGAAGAAAGTTGAATATACCATAGACTGTCAGAAGAATGAAAAAATCTGTCATGGAAGAAGTACAGCCAGAATGCTCCTTAGAAGTAAGGATGGCAAGACTAAGTCTCACATACTTAGTTCATGTTATCCGGAGGGACCAGTGTCTGGAGAAGGACATCATGCTTGGTAAAGTAGAAGCTCACTGAAAAAGAGGAAGACCCTCAATGAGATGGTTTGACAGAGTGGCTCCAACAGTGGGCTCAAGCATAGCAACAATGTGAGAATGGTGCAGGACCAGACAGTGTTTCATTCTGTTGTACATAGGGTAGCTATGAGTGGGAACTGACTCGATGGTGCATAACACCAACAATAACAGCAACATTTAAGTCTTCTTTAGGCTCTTTCAGCAGTGTTTTGTAATTTTTGTTGCAGAAGTCTTTCATATCCGTGGGTAAGTTTATTCCTATGTGTTTTATTCTCTTAAATACTATTGTAAATGGAGTTGTTTTCTTAATGTCCTTTTCATATTTTTCACTGCTGGTATATAGAAACCCAGCTGATCTTGTGTTGACTTTGTGTCCTGAAACTTAGCTAAATTCCTTTATTATCTCTAGAAGCTTTTTAGTGTTTTCTTTGGAGTTTTCTATATACAGGGTCATGTCATCTATGAACAGAGGTAGTTTTACCTATTTCTTTCCAATTTGTTTACATTTTATTTCTTTTTCTTGCTTATTGGTATGGCTAGGACTTAAATACAATATTCATTAGAAGTGGTGAGAGCGGGCATCCTTGTCTTGTTCCCGTTTTCAAGGGGAAAGTTCTCATCTTTCTCCATTGAGAATAATGTTGGCTATTGGTTTTTCATAAATGCCATTAATCATGTTGAGGAACTTCCTTTTTATTCCTATCTTGTAAAGACTTGTTATCAAGAAAGGGTGCTGGATTTTATCAGATATCATTTCTGCACTGATTGAGATGATCATGTGGTTCTTTTCCTTTATTAATGTCGTGTATTACATTGATTTTCTAATGTTGAACCATCCTTGCATTCCGGGAATAAATATCACTTATTCATGGTGTACAGTTCTTTTAATGCTGTTGGATTCAATTTGCTAGTATTTTGTTGAGAATTTTGGCATCTATGTTTGTAAGAGATAGCAGTCTGTAGTCTTTTTTTTTTTAATTTTGTTGTGCTTTAGGTTAAATTTTATAGTGCAAATTAGTTTCTCATTCAAAAATTTGTACACAAATTGTTTTGTGACACTGGTTGCAATCTGTGCAATATGTCAGCACTCTCCCCCTCTCTACCCCGAGTTCCCCGGGTCCATTCATCTAGTTTTCCTGTCCCTTCCTGCCTTCTAGTCTTTGCTTTTGGGCAGATGTTGCCCGTTTGGTCTCGTATATTTGATTAAAGTAAGAGGCACATTCCTCACGTGTATCACTGTTTGTTTTATAGGCCTGTCTAATCTTTGGTTGAAAACTAGACTTTGGGGGTGGCTTCGGTTCAGAGTTAGCAGGGTGACTAGAGGGCCATAGTCTCGGGGGTCCCTCCTGTCTCTGTCAGACCAATAAATCTGGTCTTTTTTTGTGAATTTGAATTTTGTTCTACATTTTTCTCCTGCTCTGTCTGAGACCCTCTACTGCGATCTCTGTCAGAACAGTTGGAGGTGGTAGCCAGACATCATCTAGTTCTTCTGGGCTCAGGCTGGTGGAGCCTGTGATTCACGTGGTCCATTAGCCTTTTGGACTAATATTTTCCTTGTGTCATTGGCTTTCTTCATTCTCCTTTACTCCAGATTGGATGGGACCAGTAGATGTATCTTAGATGGCTGCTTGCAAACTTTTAAGACCCCGACTCTACTCACCAAAGTAGGATGTAGAACATTTTCTTTATGAACTATATTATGCCAATTGACCTAGATGTTCCCTGAGACCATGGTCCCCAGCCCTCAGCCCCCATAAGTCGGTCCCTCAAGGTGTTTGGGTGTGTCTAGGAAGCATCTATGTAGTTTTGTTTTCTTGTGGTGTCTTTGTCTGGCTTTGTTATCAATGTGATGCTGTCTGTATAGCAAGAGAGAGTATTCTTTCTTCCTCTACATTTTGGAAGCATTTGAGTAGGATTGGTGTCAGTTCTTCTCTAAATGATTGGTAGAATTCCCCAGTGAAGCATCTAGACCCAGCTTTTCTTTGTTGGGAGTTTTTTTTTTTTAATTACATATTCAATCTCTTCACTTATTATGGGTCCATTGAGATTTCCTGTTTCCTTTGAAGTTAGTCTGGGTAGGTTATATGTTTCTAGGAATTTGTCCATTTCATCTAAGTTACCTTTTTTTTTTTGTTTTTGGAGTACAGTTGTTCATAATATTCTGTTATTATCATTTTACTTTTACTGAGTCAGTTGTAATGTCTCTTTTGTTTTTTATTTTGGTTATTTATGTCTTCTCTCTTTATTTCTTTGTCAACCTACCTTTTCAAAGAACTGATTTCTGGGTTTTTTTAAAATAATTTCTATTGTTTTTCTATTTCATTTAATTCTTGTCTGATCTTTGTTATTTCTTTTCTTCTGGTAGCTTTAGTTTTAGTTTGTGCTTCTTTTTTTGGTTCCCCAAGTTGTAATGTTAGACTATTTACTTGGGATCATTCTTCTTTCTTAATGTAGGCTTTTACTGCTATAAACTTTCCTCTGAGTACTGCCTTCACTGCCTGCTGTAAGTTTTGTATGTTGTGTTTTCATTCTCATTTATCTCCATATATATATATATATAAAATTTCTCTCTCGATTTCTTCCTTGACCATTTGTTGTTTAGTAGTGTATTGTTTAATTTCCATGTATTTGTGTTTTTTCTAGTTTTCCTTCTGTTATTATTTTATAATATTATTCCTTTGTGGTCAGAGAAGATTGTATGTACCACACTTTATGAAAACATTTTCCTAACATTACCCTATTGAGAGATATACAATAAATCCTGTGAAAGCCAGAACTTGTATAAAGCAGAAACCTATCAGAGAAGGAGAATTCAAATATTTTCCACTAATAGAGAGCAATTGAAAAGTGATATGACTGTACCATTCCAAAGGAGGAAAGCTTTCGAGACCTGGAAAAATAGGCAGTCCTGTCGAGTTTCAGCTCTCACAGTTTTCACTTCCTCCTTCCTCCTTCCATCTCTCCCTCCCTTCCTTTCTCCTTTCTTTGATTTTTTTCCCCTAACACCTCCAATGCTCTATAGATATCTTGATGCATTTTTATTTCAGTAAGATAAATTCCCCAAAGTGGAGTTCTAGGATCAAAGGGTATATGTATTTTCAGTTTCAGTAGGTATTGTCATAATACTTTTCAGATATGTTTGCAGCAGTGTTCTCTCCTGTGAGCAATGGATGAGAGTATCCATTTCTTCACATCCTCGCCAGAACCAAAGTTAGCATTCTTCACGTTTGCCAGTTGGATGGGTAAAAAATGGTGTATTTAAATTTGCTGCATATGAGTTTTAACATATTTTTTATTTGTTTATTAGCTATCTTAATTTGCTTTAGCTGTATAACAGATCAACCCAAAACTTAGAGGCCTAAAGCAACAACTAGTTATTTAGTTCACGATTTTGTGGGTCAGCAATTTGGGCTGGGCTCCGCTGGGAGGTTCTGCTACTGGTCTTGGCTCAGCACCCTCATGGATCTGTGGTCAACTGCTGGTCAGTTAAGCAGCTCTGGTAGTTGGCTGGCTGTTGGCTAGGGTGAGGGAAGTGAATGGGTCACGTGTCTCTCATCATTCAGTAGGCTAACCTGGGCTTTTCATTGAGTGGCTGTGACAGAGCTCCTGAGGGCAGAGAGAGTGGGCAAGCCCCAGTGCGAAGCACTTTTCAGGTCTCTGCTTACATAATATTTGCTAATTTTCCATTGGCCAAAGCAAGTCATGTAGACAGTCCAGATTATCAAGGGGTGGAGAAATAGACTCCAGCTCCTAGTGAGTGGGGAAAATTGTGCGGCCATTTTTCGCAGTCTACCACATTAACCTTTTCAGTTCTTCTCTGATTTGCTTTTCACATCCTTTGCCCCCCATTTTTTTCTTATCAATTCTAAAGGACCTCTTTATTTAGTGATAGTAACCATTTGCTTGTCATAAACAATACCGATATTTTCTCTAATATTTCATTTACCTTTTGACTTTGTTTATTGTCTGTTTTACTGTGTTAAAAACAAGTTCTTCTTCATTCATTCTTGTATTTCCACCATTTTGTTATTTCCATTTAGAGCGTTAATCTATCTGGCATTTAGCTTTTTATATGGTAAATATCATATATATTTTTATTTATTCTGCATTATTTATAATTAAAGCATTCTTTCTCCACAGAATTGAAATGTTGTTTTTGCTATATATGAATTTTGCATATATATTTTGTTGGTGTAGGGCTATTTGGCCATATCCTTTGACATAACAATTCCTCCTCTAGGAGTTTATCCTTCAGAAATTGTCAAACAGATGGGTAAGAAATATGCACAAGAATGTTCATTGAAGCAATATAATAGAAAAAATTGGAAACAGCCTCTATTTTTTGCAATAGAGATTTAAATTATCAAATAGGATAAGAGAACATCATTCAGTGATTACAAAGAATGTATTGCCCCAATAACTTCAAGACATATTGTTTACTGAAAAAAAAAAAAGACTTCTGTAGAAAGAAAGTATGATTGCACTGTTATGTTGTTATTAAACTATATATCTGTACATCACACACAATAGGGCACATAGTCAATGAATTAATACTTTAAAATATTAACGGAAGTCCTTTTCTGTGCTTTCTCTGCTAGATGCCCCCCTCCCGCCTAACTTCAGGCAACAATTAGGTCATTTCTTCTCCTGCTGTGAGGGAGGGATGATAGTGCTGATGCAAAACATGAGGCCAAAGAACAAAGTTGATTCTCAGCTTTGGAATTTCCAAATGGACTTTTATAATCTGTGTTAGAGACACTGGTTTGAGAGCAAGATATCTGTCAGAACCCACACAGATCACATAAAGACTGCACAAGACGGGGAGGAGAAGCATCTTAGACGAGTGTGAGAACTAGATGGTAAGGTGGGCATCTGAGAAGAGCTCTGAGTGGGGAAGGGGGTCCTCGATGGTTGGAAATGTGAGAGTCAGAGACCCTACTTGAACTCTATGGAGGTGGCGACCTTCACAAACATTCCCCTGAGCTGGGGCAGGGGACATCATCAGAACAGTAGAAATTGGGGAGGGGTGGTGTCTAGGTAGAGAAAGCCTGAGAAACCCTTCCCAGGGATATGTGGGAGAGCATCTCAAAGTTTCCCATGTGCCCCCTTGAGAGAGGCTTTGAGAAACGAAGGGCCCGAGGCTGTTAGTGCAGACAGACCTCACAGTTAAGAAAGGGGACCCCAGAGTGGTCCACATGGGTCGATGCATAGATTTGGGAAAGTTGGGCATCTCTTGGGAAACTCTGGAAAACTTGGGATCGATCCTGCAGAGCAAGGGTGGGGAAAAGTACATCTCAGTGCTCACTAGAGTGGAGAGTTGATAGTGAGGACCAGACACCTGCCCCCCACGTACCCCATCCACACATCTATACTATGCAAACCCCTAGGATAAAGCTGCAGTTCTAGGGGAAAGAGGAATGGGACAAAAATATGAATACATTGAAGACACCCGTATTTGAGAAAATTCTTATTTGCCTGAGTTTACTCTCAATTGCATTTCTGCCACTAGGTGGAATGGGGCCTCCAGACAGAAATAAAATTCAGTTACAGAAAACTAAAGATGCCCTATTTTGCACTCCTGATTTTGTGGCCTATGAAATTCATGCCCTTCGCATGTATATTTAGATAAGTATAGAAAAACATCTGGAAGGATTCATAACAAGCTGTTTCCAGTGGCAACAAAGTTTAATTTTCTACACTGAACATGGATCACTTTTGCAATAAAAATGCAAATCTAGAAAAATATTTCAAAATATGTCATGTTCACTGTAGACAATTTAGAAAACAAGGACAGTGCATTTAAAAATTAAGTCATATGAATTCCTACCATATTTGTATGGGTTTATATACAGGAAACCCTGGTGGCGTAGTGGCTAAGAATTTAACTGCTAACCGAAAGGTTGGCAGTTCAAATCTCCCAGGCGCTGTTTGGAAACCCTATGGGACAGTTCTACTCTGTCCTATAGGGTCGCTAGGAGTCAGAATTGACTTGATGGCAATGAGTTTGGTTTGGGTTTTTTATATATGTATATATACAAATACAAATATATTCAAGGTATATAGATATGTGTATATTCAAAGTGTATGTATTCTTTATTACAAAATTGGAATTATATTGTTTTTATTTGCCATCCACTTTTTCTCTGTACGCTGTTATAAGCATTTCCCTGTGCTATTAAATATTCTTTGAAAACACACTTTAAGAAGTGTATGCACTGTGAGATATGTACTATAATTTATAAATACAGATGAGAAAATTGAGGGCCAGAAAGGTTAAGTCACTTATCCAAGGACACCCAGCTTAGTTAGCTTTTGGTACAACTGGGACTTGAACCTATGTCTTTCTGGTTATTAAGACCTTCCCAAAGGTGGAGGAATAATTGTCATGTTGTTGCTATTAGTTGCTATCGAGTTGACTCAGACTCATGGCAGCCCCAAGTACAACAGAACAAAATGTTTGCAGGTCCTGCACTGTCTTCATGATTGTTGGTGTGTTTAGTCCATTGTTGAGGTTATTGTGTCAATTCATCTCATTGACCATTTTCCTTACTTTCTTGGCCCTCTACTTTACCAACCATGATGGCCTTCTCTAATGAAATGTCATATGTTGATGTAAAGTAGCTGGCATGTGGTGGGTCCTCAGTAAACATAATCCCCCTTGCTTTCCTTTTGCCCTACCAGGGTTCCTGTCATTGTCAGCCTTCACTTGTTATAAATTTGTTAGAATTTCCTTCTGAGGAAGCTGTTGTTGCTGAGCAGCTACCTCTGTAGTTCTTCCTGTATGCACCCCAAACCTCTGCCTTGGATTATGGCTGAACTCTTCTCTGGCCAGGCTCTGGTTCCACTGGCTCTGCATTTCCTGCCTCCGTCTGCACCATGTTCTTACCACAGATCTGCAGTGCTTTGTGCCCGGGTCACCTAGAAGTATAGCTGAACCCTCCACATAGGATGAGATTCAAACACTTAGGCTGCCAAAGTTCTCCCAGTGCCCCTTTAAATTTAAAGTGATCAATTCAATGAGTTATTGTGGAAACAGTAACTGGGTTTCAGCTGGGAGAAGCCTAGGATCTATAAAATCCAGATAAATCATTCCAGAGATATGTATCTAGAGCTGTAAATCACCCAGGCATTGGTAGAAACAAATGATTATCCAATTTCATTTTGGAAGCCACATCAGTGGATGTATCCCAGAATCTGAATTCATTATTCACCCTGATAAGGAGACAACTGCAGATGGCATGGCACCAGGAGACCCACTATCTGGTTACAAGGTCACTCCTCTGGGCTTCGTTTCCAAAGAATGGAGCTGAAGCTAAGCAAGACTGGCCCTCACTTGAAGATACACTAGACCTGGGCTAGCAAACTCAGATGCCTCATAGGCCGGGCATATAATGTAAATGAGGGAGGAGAGAGGTAGGTACTGGATATACCGGAGAGGGCATGGCTCATCTAAAAGCATTCAAATTCAATGAAGAAATCATGGTGGGGCCATCTCCTCTGCTAGCTTCCTACCTGTCCAAGAGGGTGGTGTGGTAGGCAGAATAATGACCGCCAAAGAGTCCAGGTCCTAATTCCTGGAAACTGTGAGTATGTTAGGTTGCATGGCAAAGTGGAAATAATGCTGCAGATGGAATTTAGGTTCCTAATAAACAGATCTTAAAATAGGAGATAATCCTGGATTATCCTTGTGGGTTCAACGTAACCACAGGGTCCTTAAAAGTAGAAGAGGAAGGCAGAAGAGCCAGAGGGAGATGTGTTGTGACTAATGAAGACAGGCACAGAGAGATGCAGTGTTGCTGACTTTGAGGTAGAGGAAGGGGCCCAAGTCAAGCAATGTGGGCAGCCTCTAGAAGGTAGAAAGGGCAAGGAGATAGATTCTCTCCTGGAGCCTCCAGAACACAGGTGGCTGACACCTTGATTTTAGCCCAGTGACCTATGTGAGACTTCTGGCCTGTGGAACTGTAAGATAATACATTTTTGTTGTTTAAGCAGCTGAGTTTCTGGCAATTCGTTATAGCAGCGTGAGTAGTACAGGTGGTATCTTTTCCATGAATCAGTAAGAAGAAGAGAATCTTGGTCTGCGTCATGGGGTCTGAATTCATTTTCTAGGGATGCTGTAACAAAGTACCACGAATTGGGTGGCTTATGAGAACACAAATTTATTCTTTCACACTTCTGGAGGCTACAAATCTGAATTCAGGGTGTTAACAGGGCCACACTCTTTTCAAAGGCTCTAGGGGGAAGATCCTTTCTTGTCTCTCCTGCCTTCTGGTAGCCACAGGCGTTCTTTGGATGGCGGCTGCAGCATCACTGCGTCATCACATGACCACCTTCCCTCTGTGTCTCTGTCTCTGTGTCTCTTCCCCTCCTTCATAAGGACACCAGTCATACTGGATTAGGATCAACCCTACTCCAGTATGACCTCATGTTAACTGATTACATCTTCAAGCACCCTATTTCCAAACAAGGTCATGTTTATCTTTTCTCTTTGGGGGACACTATTCAATCCATGGAGCCCTGGTGGCACAGTGGTTAAGAACTCGGCTGCTAACCAGAAGGTCAGCAGTTGGAATCCACCAGGTGCTCCTTGGAAACCCTACAGGGCAGTTCTACTCTGTCCTACAGGGTCACTATGAGTCAGAATTGACTCGACGGCAACGAGTATTCAATCCATAACTAGACCCCAAAAGACCTACTTTATCTGCAGTATATGGGGATAGGCTGAGGTGGACAGGCAGAGACTTGATCTAGTTTGTGAGTTGACTCAGAATAGGGGAATCATGGTTCACCTGAGGCAGTTCAGTTTGGGCTGGGAGAGAACTGGTTGTACCCACCAGGCACCAGGTGGAACTAGGGTAGAAGAGGTGATCCATTGCAGTGGTTGGTCTCAGGGGACAGCCTTTGGGCAAGACCCAGTTTTCCAGAGGGCCACAACTGTTCATTCTTAAAATAACCAATCTCTGGCAGATGAGAACAACTACATTAACATTTATTTGATTATTTCTTCTTTTTTGAGGAAATAAACTTTAAAAAGAGGTTTTGCTTAAATGCATTTCTCTGTGATTGACTTGGTTGGGTTCAGTATGCAATATTTTTGTTGCTGGGATTAGCAAGTTTCAATCTTTTAAAGCTTTCCTATTCCAGGTTTAAGTGACTTCTTGCGATTGTCCAGCTAGAGGCTGACAAAATTGGCTTCTGGCCTGTTTCCAGTCTGTTGCTTTATTGTTGTGGACAGTGTCCTTCAGACACCCTAAAGGGAATTGAACTGTTAGCAATTGTTTTTACCCTAGAATTCTGCTGGCTAGAACTGGAGAGTCCTTTTCACTTTTCAGCATGTTTACTCACTCTCCCAGAGGTCAAATCCTGGCTGCGCTATGTCATGGCATATTATAATGTTTCCGAGCCTCATTTTTCTCATCTGTATGATAGGCGTAATGATAGAAACTACCTCCTAGGGTTACTGTGAGATGCAAAGGAGCTAAGTCGTATAGAACTCCAAGCTATTGCCTGGCGTATTGCTCAAATTAAGATATTTATGCGTCTTGTGATTGTTATTCTAATTTTGGAATAGTGATGTACAAAACTGAAGAATGATATATTGAGATCTGAGCAAGAGGAAAGGAAGGACTGTAACCCCATCTGAGTACATAGATAGATGCAGGTGGTCTGATAAGGGCCATGGGTCCATTATCTCCCTAATGGACACCCTTAGGTATGGATGAGGCTCTCCCTCAGTAGGTGGATGAGGCTCTCCCTTAGTACTGGGTGCTACTTATAGATAAATGTGTCCAGATACTTTCCTCCCTAATTCAGGTGGCTTTTCCTGGAGAACTGGCCGTTGGGAGCCTATCTTTCCCATCCAGATTCCCTATGGCCAGAGCTTTGGGGTCAGCACTAGGATGGAGGCATTCTGATCTCTTGAAGGAACTAGGTTGGTGGCTTTGTAAGACATAATAAGTTCAAAAACTTGTCAAACTAAGACCACATACGTGACAAATCTGGCACTAGGATGTTGATAGATCACGTTAGCCTCATCTGGATGATAAATTAGTATGGGAAGAAGAAAGTCCTAGATGTAAGTAATCTTCTGATATTTAGGGTCCACTCTGTGTTGAACATTAGGCTGAACTAGGGTTTCCCAACCTCAGCACTGTTGACGTATTGGGCTGGATAATTCTTTGCTGTGGAATTGTAGGATATTTAGCAGCATCCATGGGTTCTACCCACTAGATGCCAGTAGCAGCCCCTCTCCAAGCTGTGACAACCAAAAATGTCTCCAACCAAACCAAAACCAAACCCGTTGCCATTGAGTTGATTACAACTCCTTGGGCGGGGATCTGGGATGCCCAAAATTGCGCCCAGTTCAGAACCACTGGGCTGGGCAATGGGCTTACAAAAATTAATCAGACTCGGCCCCTATGGTCAAAAAGCTCACAGTTTAATAGGAGAGATCCCCACGGGCAATGGCAGTGACTATGCAGTCCTGTTAACAGGGGCCCCAAAGCCATGTAGAAGAGAAGAAAGACTGAGATGCGACAGGGTAGGGGCAATGCCTTCACCCATCTGCTTTGCTGTTGCAAAGATAAAGGATCTTTCTCTTGGTGAATACAGGGCCAAATTTTGAATATCAGGTTTGGTTTCTTGATGCCTCTAGTGGCCATTCCCAGGGTACTACTTTTTGCCCCTATGACAAATGCTCCAGACTGCTCTGCATTTGGAATTCTTGGGTAGTTTTTTGTTTTTTTGAATACAGCGCTTAGACCTTTTTCTTCCTTGTTAGATTGGGCAGTTTTCAGTTCTTACTGCTGTGTAGCTGTCTTTATTTCTAGCATTCTTACTCTTGTCTAAAAATACAGTTGCACTTTCACATCTCACCCCAGACTCATCAAGCCCAGATTGCCAGTGCTGGGGCCTGGACACAGGTTTTTAAAGTTGTCCAGGTAAATCTTTTAGGCAGTGGTATAAAGTAAGAGAGAACAGGCCGAGTGAGTGTTTGGGTGTTTCGTCTGCAAGTGAAAAGTACCAGATGTGGGCTTAGGGCTTCTCTGGAAAGCTACTGTCAGGTCTGGGCTGGGATAACATCAGTGAGATTGGGAATGGACCCTGCTAGGAAATCAAAACAGTATTTTAATTTATAAATTAAACTCCTTTGATGTGAAAAACAAATGTGAATTAAATTATTAACTTAAGCCAATCTTCACACTTAGTGCAAGAAGATATTTTATTCATATCATTTAAAACTCACTGTCTTTTAGCCAAATAAATATTTTTTAATTGAACATTTAAGTAACTCAATAAATACATTGCAAGTCAGTTTTGTTGTCTTTCAAACTCGAGTCAAGTTCTTCTCTTGAATAACTTCTGTGCGCTAGTTCCAAAAGGTCAGTTTTCTTTATGGTCCTTGACATACACATGGAAATAGGGACTGATCCGTATTTAGTTTAAATCATTTTCGATTATATTTAATTCAGTGAAGCTCAGTTCAGTTGAACAGGCCTTATATGCCCAGCACAATCCTAGAAGTTGGGAGGCAGATAGGTGAAGCAGTCCCTTGAGGAATAGGTGTATAAGACACAGGAACACATACCTTATCTTCTCTGTTCCAGTCTGTTTCTTTGGTCTCTCCATTCACCCATCTACCTGTCCAGTACCAGGCCAGGAGATGTCTGAAATAGGTAACAGATCTAAACATTTCCAAATGTTCCCTGGGGAAGGCAGAGGATAGCTGGTTTAGACCAGTTGTGGAGAAGGATAAAAATGTTCTTCCTGCAGAGGCTGTGGGGAGACTGTCCAGGCCATGGTCAAAGTGAGGATATGGAGGACATTCACGAGGGGCCCGGGGTGTCAAGAGAGCCAAGTAAGCCAGGGAGAACTACTGGGCCCTGGCCCAGTGAGGAAACCAGCCATCAGTCTGACCAGTGAGACCAACATATGTGGCTAAGGAGTAGACAAGACCAAAACAGCTGCATCTGAGGACAGTGCTCAGCTTTGTGGTCTCTCCAAGCCACCGCTAGGTTTTAAAATCCCCCCAGTCACTCCGACACCATTTGGAAAAGGAGCAAGGGGAAGGAGAGGTTATTTTGAAGACTGAGCATTTACCAAAAGAAACGACTAAGCCTGAAGCGCCTGAGACACACATATTGACAAGTTTGTTTCCTTGGTGTTTACAGGGAGTTGAGGCTTGGGAAGAAAGTTCTGGAAAAAAAGAGGCTATGCTGTCTTTAAGGAGCCCAGGTGTCACAGTGGTAAAGCACTCAACTGTTAACCAAAACGACTGTTCCCACCAGCTGCTCCGCTGGAGAATGATGTGATAGTCTACTTCTGTAAAGATTTTCAGCCTTGGAAATGCTATGGGACAGTTCTACTCTCTTCTGTAGGGTCACCATGAGTCAGAATTGACTCGACGGCAATGGGTTTGGTTTTTTGTGGGTTTTTTGTTATGTTTACACATCTGAGTAAAAGGGGGAGTAAGTCTGAAACTTAGCTATGTATCGTATCATCCGTTTAGAACTGTTGTTTGTCTTAATTGATTTGTTCAAATAATGTTCAAATAATATTTCCTGATGAGTGTTGTGTTCCAAGCAGTATCTGCTGAGTGCCTCCCCAGGGATCAGGGTTTGCGTTAGGCACTGATGATTAGAACAATGGGTAAGACAGACAGAGTTCTTGCCCTCACAGAGATTGCAGTCCACATGTAAAGAGCAGATGAGCTTGCGAGTGGCCATCTAAGATACAACTATTAGTCTTTTCCTGTCTGGACTGAGGGAGAGTGAAGGAGACCAGAGACTCAAGGGAGCAATTAGTCCAAAGGACTAATGGATCACATGAACCACAGCCTGTACTACCCGGAGACCAGAAGAACTAGATGGTGCCCAGCTACCGCTACCAACTGGTCTGACTGGGATCACAACAGAGGACAGAGCAGGAGAAAACTGTAGAGCAAAAAAAGTCAAATTCACAAAAAAGACCAGGCTTCCTGGTCTGACAGAGACTGGAGGAACCCCTGAGACTATGGCCAAAAGACACCCTTGTGACCTGGAAAGGAAGCCATTCCTGGAGAGCACCTCCCAGCCAAACAATAGACAAGCACATAAGATAAACAGTAACACTTGAGAGGGACGTACTCCTTAGAACAATCAATTATACGAGATCAAAAGGGCATTATCTGCCCAAAAGCAAAGATGAGAAGGCAAGAAGAGGTAGAAAAATCAGGACAAAAGAAAATGAGGAAGCCAGGGCAGAAATGGGGAGAGTGTTGACACATTGTGGGGAATGAAACTAAGGTCATAAAACACTTTATGTACTTTATGTATGAGAAACTAATTTACTCTGTAAACTTTACCTGAAGCATGCACACGTGCACACGTACACACACACACACCCCAAAAGAGCAAATGAGGAAATGACCTTTATGAAGTGCCTGCTGTATGCTAGGGGCTTCATATGCGTTATCTTTTTAACTCTTCACTACAATCTCATTTTGTGGATGAAGATGAAGGAGCATTGGTCATGCTGAGATGGAGCCATCCGAGTTAGGGAGAATCTGGAGACATACACACGCACACAGACACACACAGACCTACTCACGTAGGCACACACAAGCATGGGCACACATGCACAGGCACCTATGCACTCATGTACGTGTGCACACACAATGCACAAACACTTGCACACACAGACACGCACAAATGTATACAAGTACACATGCTGAAGGGTGCCAGACATCCTCCCTTCAGCAGAGTTATCTCAAATGCCTCTTGGTGGATGCTGGGAATTCCTGAAGACGATGTCTTCAGAGCTGTCCTGAGGTCCTGGAGAGGGCAGGATTACCCCTGAAGAGGTGGGAGAGACAGTGGTTTCCTCTATTCCAGAGGAGACACCCACAGGTGACAGATCAGGGAGGTTTTGGCCCATAGACCTTTCATATTTACCTGCCGCGATTATTCCTGATAGGTATAAAGGGATACTCAGAATTTGAAAGCACAAACAAGCAAATAATGCGAAGTTGTTGGCATAGATCAGGGTGTGCCAAGTGCTGCACTGTCACAGTGGGGTGGATAACTAGAGGTCTAATGACAAAAAGTTAGAAAACCATAAATCCAGTAAAATCAGGTTAAAATGGTAAGAACCAAATAACCAAGGGCAACAGGATCTTTATTCTGGAAAACATCGGCTGAGGGAAGCCATTATCATTGAACTTAGCTCTGAGCTTCCTAGCAGGCAAAACAATAAGCAGAACCCAACAGAATGCATAGCTCTGGATGCTTACTGCACAGAAGAATACCATTCTATTGGGAGAGAGTCTTTGATTTTTTTAGTTTTGTGCTTTGGGAGGAATTTATCACATGATTCTCTAGATAAGGGACATAGAACAACATAATGGACAGTGTCTTTGCTAGCAGTTTTACAAACAATGCAAATGTGATTCATACGGCTGCTGCTTATATCAGCCCTGGATGAAAGCCAAGGGGATAAACAATGTGATATTCTAGATCACTGAGAGTTCTTCTGAAGAAAGCCAAAGCGATATCATCCAAACTTGGAGCGTCCTGGGGATTTAAATCAGCACGAGGTAGAGCTAAAAAGCTTTACAAGAATTAAAATGTGGTGTTTCTTAGGCTGTCATGTGGCTAGCTTTGATTTAATTTTTAAGATGTAGCTCAGGCATTGTCTGTTCCAAGAAAGTTATCCTGATTCCCTGAGGCCGAGCTAGGTGTTCCTGTAGGTGCCCCCACTATATGTTCCTGTCATATACTGTGTACCTGTCTCCACCACAGCAGCCCCACTGTACTGTCTGTTTATGTAGCTGCATAGAAGACTGAGGTCCTTAAATGTAGGCAAGAGCTCAAGTGTGTCTGCTTTCCCAGCTCACACAGCAGTCTCCAGCATATACTAGACCTTTTTGGGTATTTATTAGGCATGGTGAAACTCAAGAGTCCTAGTAAACCAGTTGGCGTTGAGTCAGCTCCAACTCATGGTGACCCCAAGTGTGCCAGAGTAGACTGTGCTCCACAGGGCTTTCAACTGGCTGCTTTTTCAGAAATAGTTCACCAGACCTTTCTTCTGAGGTACTTCTGGGTGGACTTGAACCGCCAACTTCTTGTTTAGCAGCCAAGGCCATTTACTGCTTGCACTACCCAATGACTCCAAAACTCAGAGTAGTGCTTGGTGTAAGGAGAAGTAATACGGAGAGGTAGTGGGCAGATCCTGGGCTTTGGCACCAGATTGTTGTTGGTAGGTGCCGTCGAGTTGGCTCTGACTCATAGCGACCCTGTGTGCAACAAAACAAAACGTTGCCTGATCCTAGGCCACCCTCCCAGTCATCGCAATGTTGGAGCCCGTTGTTGCAGCCACTTTGTCAATCTGTCTCGATGAGGATCTTCCTTCTTTTTGCTGACCCTCTGCCAGATTGATGGGTTAAAATTTGGGCCTCTACCACTCGCTAGCTCTGCCACCTTGGGAAAGTTAAAAAAAAAAAAAAAAAAAAAAAAGCTCTCTGCCTCAGTTTCCTCACCTGTAATGTGGGGTTAATAATGGTACCTACTTCATAGGATTGCTGAGGGGATTGAGGGAATTGGTACGTGTGAAGTATCTATTACAATGCCTGCACACAGAAATTGTGATGTACCTGGCTATTGTGATTGGTATCACAATAGGATTAGTGGGCAGATAATCTGGGCTGTGGTCCATGCTGTACCTGGCACAGAGCCATCTGTTGGTCCTCAGAAGCAGCCCCTGTGCCCTGCTGTTGGGAGTGGGGGTGACTGCTGACCCTGCACATACTGGCTTTCCAGGGTACTTCCGCCTGGAAGTCAGGCCACCCTGAGCGTCCTTCCCCTCGCTCCCTGTCCAGCCACACCGGGGCAGGTTTGTGGAGGGATATTTGTGATTCCCCAGGAAGGACCTTCATGTGTGAGACTTTCCAGCCTTCTTCAGCTGACATCTCATCCTGCCTCAGTTTCCTTCAGGAGGCAGGTGGAGGGTCTTTTTAGTGCACAGGGTTAGCCACTCCGCTCCAGGCTTAGCCTTTTATTTCCTTTGTGAACATAGTGAGTAACTGTCTCATTGTTTGTAGCAGGGGTGGTGGTCCCTCCTGACAGTGAGGAAATCCATGCCCAGAGCTTGGCTGGTACCTGGCACCCGGTCACCACCCCCAGTGTTCCATGCTGCTGCTCCTGATTTGTGAACCTTGCTTTTCTGAAGTCCCTACCCTGCCTTTTTCTCCATGGCACACACTGACTATAGAATTAACCTTTGTGAAAATAGCCAGGGAAATAAGTCTTGGGGACTTGGGGTTCCAAGGCAGCTTTGTCCCAAGGTCCCTAGGCGTTACTTGCCGGCAGGGACAGGTGCCACTGACTTGCTCCAGAAGCTGCAGGAGCTCCCGCACTACCCCATCCGCCTGGTGTCCAGGGTCTCCGGCTCGGCCAGCTGCCCTGCCAGCCTCACTGGCCTCCATCCTACCTGTAGACCTCCGGCCATGGTGGACTTCTCACGGCCTTTTCCTACAAACTGCATTTTCTGCTCTAAAAGACATATAGACAATTTACAAGGAAGGGATTAGGAAGACATTAAGCACTTTTCATCGTACTTGTGCTGAAAGTGACATGTAAAGTGGTTTTGTTGAGAAGAACGTATGATTTTGTGAATGTAAATACAGTGTACTGTATACTAAAGTCAAAGAGGAAACCTTAAGCTTAGGATACAGAGAAATCTTAATGCTGGAGGGAAACACACGTGGACACACATACAGGCACACACACACAGAGACACCTAAATGTCTGTGGTGCTTGGACAATGGATGAGAATCTGGTCTCTCTGAGGAAAGGGGGAAGTTTAGCTCTTTCTCATCTTCACAGTTTTGCTCATCCTCACTCTCCTTCTCCAGGATCTTAGTGACCCCCTTCTTCCTTTAAGTCTCAGACACCTGCTTATCCTCCCAGCCCAGTGCCACATGAAGCGCTTCACCTGCCCTCGCTTCTCCCTGTCACAAGCTGCACACACTCTGTTCGCTCCCGCCTCCCCCCAGAAGACCCCGATCTGATGGAAGTAGGAGACATCACCAATGGCTTCTCTTCCTGCCCTGAGCTCATGCTCACTGAGGACAGGATCCTGGGAGATGCCCATCCCGAGGTAGTTATGTTGAAGGAGCCCAGATCCCCGTGTTCTGTAGACTGTTAAATCATTTATCTTTCTAGAGGGATGTGATGATCAAAGTGAGCCCATGTGTTTGATCTATTGCCTTGAACAGGCTATTATGAATCCCCAAAGCTCATCACATCTGATTGATATATTGTCAGTCCTCAGATTACTTACGGACCCTCCTCACTCCTTACCTTGGGCTTTCTGAAGTGTGTTCACTTTAAATGGGCTGTGGGTGAAGACTTTGTAGGATAAGAATCTGACATCCTTCCCCTCTAAAAGTGATAAACAGAGCCTGAGCCCAAAATGAACTTGTGGGCTTGATCAGAAATTCTCTACGAAATCATACCTGCTCAATTGCTTGATCTCCCAGTGAACACACAGTCTCAAACAGCCCCTAGGGGCTGCAGATACCAGTGGAGAAGGGAGATGTCCCTCTCTCAGCCCACGGTCTAGCTCAGCAGTCTCACCTCCCCAAGCTATGGAAACAAGTTCTGTATAAGAAGTTTTGTAGTTTGGGTTCTCAGTCAGTTTTCCAGGCTTGTACAGAAAAAACAGTATTCCTTTCTATTTCTAGTTTTGCCTCCACCCTGTCCTTTTCCTCCCCTTCTGCCCAGGCTTCAGCCGTGCCTCCTGCCTTACAGAGGTCTATGGTGTCTGCTTCTGCTCTTCCCCCTCCAGCCTCTGGTGTCAGTCAGCATCATTAGTTGCCAACAACAGAAACCTACCCTTAATTCCCTTGAGCAAAAGGGAGTTTTTGACTTCTGATTGATTAGAGCTGATTGGTTGCCTATGCTTATCTCCTCATTCCCCTGAACTCTACTAAAATGTTAGTAAACTGTAAACAATACTGGGGAAGCCAGCACAACTTGTACAAGGAAAGGTCATGGAAGCTCCATAGATACATCCAAACTCCCTGAGGGACTGAATTGCTGGGCGGAGGGCTGTGGGGACCATGGTCTCGGGGAACATCTAGCTCAATTGGCATAACACAGTTTATAAAGACAGTGTTCTACATTCTACCTTGGTGAGCAACATCTGGGGTCTTAAAGGCCTGTGAGCAGCCATCTAAGATATTCCACTGGTCTCACCCCTTCAGTAGCAAGGGACAATGAAGAGAACAGGATACCAGGAAAAGATAAGTCCAAAGGACTAATGGACCACAGCTACCAAAGCCTCCACCAGACTGAGTCCACTACAGCTAGATGGTGCCTGGCTACCACCACTGACTGCTCTGACCGGGATCACGATAGAGGGTCCTGGACAGAGATGAAAAAGGATGTAGAACAAAATTCTAACTCACAAAAAAAAGACCAGATTTACTGGCCTGACAGACTGGAGAGACCTTGAGAGTATGGCCCCTGGACACCCTTTTAGCTCAGTGGTGAAGTCACTCCCGAAGTTCACCATTCAGCCGGGGATTGGACAACCTCATAAAACAAAATGGAACTAATGAGGCACAGCAGTCCAGGCACAAGGACTAGTAGGCAGGAGGGGACAAGAAAACTGGTGATAGGGAACCCAAGGTTGAGAAGGGACAGTGTTGACATGTCGTGGGGTTGTTAACCATTGTCATAGGGAAATATGTGTACTGTTTAACGAGAAACTATTTGTTCTGCAAACCTTCATCTAAGGTACAAAAAAAAAAAAAAAAAAAAAAGAATTATCTATGTGAGATTAAATTGACAACAGCAACTGAAAAGGTTTGATGGGAAGCCTAGAGGACAGTGAGTTGAAGATAATGGCGATGGAATAATTTGGAAAAGATAGTGAGAATAGCAGCACAACTGGAAGAATGTAATCAATGTCACTGAATTGTACATGTAGAAACTTTCAAAATGCTGTAACATTGGCTATGTATATTTTCACCAAAAAAAAGGTCCTCAAGGCCGAGAAGGGAGAGTGTTGACATGTCGTGGGGTTGTTAACCAATGTCATAAAACAATATGTGTACTGACTGTTTAATGAGAAACTTTGTTCTGTAAACCTTCATCTGAAGTACAATTATATATATATATATATAAATAAATGTCGGTAAAGCTAGCCATTGTCTGTTCTTATCCTGGAGAATGGGGATGTCTCTTTAGGGTTACTTGCTATTGATTAACTTCTCTTGTCCTTGTAGAATTTTACCTTGACTAAGTTTAAGTCCTCACCTCATCCTTATTCACCCATGAGTTTGCTCACTTCTCCCCAAATTTTAAGACTTGTCTCTCCAACTTCCTGCTGCCCCAGGAAGTTACACCTGAATTCACCATCTTCCTCATTTAACCTGACCCATTTTCTGTCTTTCTGTAATTGTTCTCTCCTTTTTGTCCTTTCCCCTCCCATCTAATTCAATTTCCAACTGATGACCCCATCTTTCAACGTTTTCTTTGTAAACATTTTTGCTCCATCCCCTCCTCTCAGTCTGGTGACCGCTGCCCTTGCCAACACTTGTCTGGACCACTGCACCTCCTTCTACCTGATTTCCTA
The DNA here is from genome assembly GCA_030035585.1 of Dugong dugon. Taxonomy (NCBI): domain Eukaryota; kingdom Metazoa; phylum Chordata; class Mammalia; order Sirenia; family Dugongidae; genus Dugong; species Dugong dugon. Next base: position 10,850,359 of record CM057468.1, on the reverse strand, counting down.
AGCTTCCCTCTCATGTCATGAAATCCATCTCCACACGCCAGTCTGACCTGTCTGGAATGCAGACCTGACTTCCCCTAGTGGGCCCCAAGACCTGGAGCACCACTTCCCATACTGTGCCTATTGTAACCTTAGTGTCCTGTGTAATACTCATGTGTTCCCGAACAAGAGAAACTTAATATTCTGTTGAGAGAAGTTTGATAAACACTGAGTTCTGCTGAGTTTAGCAATTTTCTGTTATGTGAGGACTTTTCTGCTTGTGTGCTTTGTGATTTTCAAAGGTGAGGATAAAAATGCAATATCTATCAAAGTTTCTGGCCACAAATTTTTTTTAACAGGAGACTTTTTTAGTATCTCCTAAGACTCTTGGGAACTCTGGTGGTGAAGTGGTTAAGTGCTACAGCTGCTAACCAAAAGGTCGGCAGTTTGAATCCACCAGGCACTCCCTGGAAACTATGGGGCAGTTCTACTCTGTCCTGTAGGGTCGCTATGAGTTGGAATTGACTTGATGGCAATGGGTTTGGTTTGGTTTGGTAATACTCTTGCATCCCATGGAACACAATTTGGGAGCTCCTGATCTACGGGGTAAAAGCCAGGCTTGCCTGCATGGCATAAAGGCCCTGACTGATGGGGGCCCTGGCTGAGTCTCAGGTGACAATGTCTGCTGCTGGTTGTCCCATTCTCCAATTGTAACCCCCAGCCCATTAGTCTACAGGCTTGACAATGCCATGTCTCCCTCATCAGCAGGCAGTGGGTGCAGTGAACGAGAACCCCCTGGAAGGAATGTGGGCATGGCTTTTAGGGCTTCTCCATGTGCAAATCAGACCTCTCTGGGATGCAGATCTGGCCCTACACTCCACCATACTTGCAAGGCAGGAAAATCAGCTTGGTAGGAAGCACCATTCAAGTGCCAGGCAAGTGGGTGACAGTTTAGTCAGTCCACTTAGGGAAAAAAAGCAAAGCTCTAACTGAGGACCATAGAGAAGCACTGAAGGTTAGAGGAGTGGATACAGGCTTCTCTATACACGTTATATTTTCTGTGCTATACTTTATCCATGAGTTAAGAAATCTTCATGTATAATTTTGATTAAAATTGAGTTTGACTCATCTAATAACTTACTCCTTAGTCATAAAATGTGACTCAACCACCCTTCCCAACAGACCTAGTGCTCTTTCTCACCTCTAGACTTGCTCACACTATCTCCTTAGACAGCAATGCCTGCTCTCTCTGCCACCCACCACCAGCAGGAGACTCCTCCCCTCCAGCAAGGGTGTGGTATCTTCCTTGTTCCCTGATTCACTGAACGCATCTCCATCCTGCACTTCCTCACTTTATCTAGTGGTGTGCTCTCTCTGTGTGGGTCTGTCTCTCCCATTTGGCTGGGTTTACTCAAGGGAAAGACTCCAGACATCCTCATCTCTATGCCCAGCATTACTCAGAGCACCTGGGACCTACTCAGAGCCCAGGACAGGCTTGTTAAATAGATGGGTGTACCCTTCTACCTGCTTTTGGATTTTGTCTCCCTTCTACCTGATCATGGATTTTCCTGAGGCTTGACACTTCCTTCTTTGGTTTATAAATCCCATTAATCCCCAAGGTGGATAAGTTAGAGAAGCCCCTTATTCTCCATTGAGCCACCCGCATGCCTTGGTCTTTCTTTAGACGTGAATCCTCAGGATGCCCATGGGGCTATGCCCCTTTCTGTTTCAGGCCTCTTGCCTTGTGCCCATGGCTCATCTCATTCAACTTCCTGGCTCTTCCCCATGCCCTGTACTGTCAGGGCTCAGTGGACTGTAGCGGGCCTAACACGAGGGAGGACAGAGTTCAGGAACATCAAGGTCACACTGAAGGACCACCAAGGGAGGGGCTGGGCTGCACGGAAGGGGCTAACCCTCCTGGGCCTCCCAGTCCTTGGGCCCTGGTGGGGCTGAGAGCTCATCCAAATGTGTTGGTAGGCTGTCTTGTGCTGCTCTTTCATTATTTTGGGCTGTAATTCTGGGCTCTTCAACATGGGAAGGGGTGATGCTGTTCCTGTTCGTATCCCCACAGAGCCCAGACCAGGATTGGCCATTGCTTTGGTCATTTACCCATCATTAACAAGAGTTTTATTTCCTTCATCTATTAAATGGGCATCATACATGGCCATATTGCAGGCCTGATGCAAGAATTAGTGAGAATGTAGGTTGAGGTTGACATTTTAGGATGAGCTTTTGGAAGCCATGTGGAAAATCTGGTCATGGCAGCAAGAAGGACCAGCGAGGAGGCCGAGGCAGTGACCTGAGAGAGATGCAATGAAACCCATCCTGGGCGCCTTGTGTTTGTGGGTTCATCGGTACCAGTTTCCTTTTCATTTGTGCCCTTCTTTTCCCCATAAGGTATATGAAGTGGAATTGTTTGGGGGTATGTGTGGGCATGCTATCTGGGGAGTTTAAAGATAAAAGTTGCCCTAGGGGTGAGGGGCCCCTGATCTCTGTATACCCCCATGCCAGTCACCCTGACCATTAGATCCCAGCAGTGGGTGCCTGAGATTCACAGCTCCACAGTCAGCTGTAGGGCATGGCTGCTGGTGGAAGTTCTTGCACTGCTTTTCCCACTCCAGGTACTGAGACCAGAAGCCCTGTGTTCAGAGAGAGCGTTCTCTCTGGGGAATGTTACCAGATGAGTAGGGCATTCCCAGGTGCTTTGTGCTGGTGATAAGGTAGGATGGGGCAGGGGCCACACTCCTGGCAACCAAGCATATCCTTATTTGGCTTCTGCCTCTACCCCTTCTAGGGGCTGATTGCTTTACTGTCAGGCTCAGAGGGCTTTGGGCAAAAGCTAGGCTTGGGTGGTATAAACAGCATGCTTGTCTGCTAACGAAAAGGTTGGAGGTTCAAGTCCACCCAGAGGTTCGAGTTTACCTCTGAAGAAAAGCCTGGTGATCTACTTCTGAAAAACCAGCCATTGAAAACCTATAGAGAAGAGCACAGTTGTACTCTGGCACAGGTGGGGTCCCCATGAGTTGGAGTGAACTTGATGGTAGCTGGGTTGGGCCATGACCAGGTCTTTGACCCAACCACACAGAGGCTTTGTACTTGGAGAGAAGCTGTCTCAAAGGTTGCAAAGCTATTTGTACTGTGGTCTATACATTAAATAGATTCCTCCCCCTTCCCTCTGTTTTCCCTTGAGTTTGCAGTCTCTCTCCTCCCTGCTCCCCAAGACCTCGGAGCCGCATGGCCTCTCTGAGTTACTACATGTGTGGCCAGAGTCCTAAGCTGAATGTGGAGGTGGCAGCTGTCTTTCCTCTGCGCAGGACACCTCCTCCCTGACTCTCCTGTGTCACGAATCAAGGACTCATTTCCTGACAATTCCTGCTCTGAGGAACCCATCCCCAGCATCCTGAGGAAGAAGAATCTCGTCTCCAGAACTGAAAAGAAGATAGTTTTCTCACTATTCTATTCTCCAAAAAATCAGGCTCATAAAAAAGAATACAAATTACACCCAGCAGCTCTTATCAGCTTGGTAAAAAATTGCTGCTTTCAATTTTATTGCCTTAAAAAGAATTCAAACACTTCCATCTTTTAAAAACAATTTAGATTGAGGAAGGGAATTAGATCTGTGCAGAGAAGTGACTTGCTTGAGCAGGATTTAAAAGGGTCATGATAATAACCTTGAATGCTTACGCTTTAATTTGAGCAGTGGAGGCAGGGTGGTTCTTGCACTGGAAGTCCCGCTGTGGGTCTGGATCTCGGGGCTGGCAGCCACACACGGGGCAGGCCTCTGGGGCTGGATGTGCCTCTTGTGCCCCAAACTGTCCCTACACCTCCCTCCAGCAGCATGGATGCTGTTGTTCCTGGAATCCATCTTTGGATGCACACAGCAGCTGCCCAGGCTCTAATAGGAAAGTGGAAATACCCGTGGGATGGATAAGAAAAAAATTTCTAATCTGTTTTGGATTTTGCTTTGTTTGTATCTGGGAATCACTTGAAACGGGAGCTGAACAGTGGCAGGGATGAGAAATGACTCGGCACAGACGCTTGCCATCCATGGTCCCGAGACTCTGCTCCTCAGGAAACCCCGTCCGTCGTGAGCGTGTTCGTAGCGCGCTGCAGTGGGGGCAGCTTCCCGTGCTCCAGCAGAGCAAGGTTCAAATAAATTTAGGAGCCCTTTGTTTCACTGTGTATCTCAGTCCTCCAGAGGGACTGTGTGCTGGCACCCAGTGTGGCCATGTGCTGGGAGCACCATTCTCTGTGAGACAGAATCAGATCAGAAGGCAGCCTCCATGAGGCCTCCAGCCTGGGCATTTGTGAGAGTGATAACACCAAGGACCCTATTTGGCTTCTGTGCCCTCCAGACAGCGGGAAACTATGGACTATTGATTAAAATCCAAACATCCATCAGCCCATACTCATCAGCCCTGCCTGGCGTCCCTCCTCCAGTTGATCTTATTAAACAGATTGTGCCTGCTAGCTGACTCCCTTTTCTTCTTCTGCTGATATTAACATTTCCTCATAAATTGTCCACATGTAGCATCTTCTCACTTTTTATTATGGCAAATTACATTTCCTGCAAGCCCAAGAACCTGTCTCTATTTCATCTGAAGGATCGACAAATGGTCAGTAATGAATCTCTGTGCCTGTGGCTGTGAGCTGCTGCTCCTGCCCCCACCCAAACAGGACAGGTAGTGTGGAGGGGCTGTTTTTCTCCAGTGAGGCACACAGTGAGGATGGAGGCCAGGGAGGTCTAATGATTGACTAGAAATTGTTCAGATCTACTGGATTTTTAACTGTATTTAGTCAATTATATATTTTCCAATAGCAACATCATAGTTATTCTCAGACCAAAGCTAATGTCAGAAAACCCCAAAGGTGAGGACTTTCCCCAGTGTTGCAGTGATACATTTTAAAGGCCATTGATTGGCCAGACTGGCCCAGACTTACTGAGTTTCAAGCAAGATCTATGGGAATGCACGTTGGGAAGTTCCGTGCTCTGCACAAAGGAAGAAGTTAGGTCCTGTGGGAAAGTACCAGAGTTAGGTCACATTTCCCTGGCTCCCCAAGGTCACAGCATCCTGCATTCACCCACCTCTTGGGTTCACTTCGTTTCTCTCTCCTGGCCATCCCACATGTGTGAGAGCAGAACTGTGCTCCCAACAGTCTGAATGGCTGATTGGAAGTAGATCACCAGGGCTTTCTTCTGAGACAACTCTGGGCAGACTCAAACCTCCAACCTTTTGGTTGGCAGCTGAGCACTTAACAGTTTGCACCACCCAGGGACTTCATACTGGGGTCACCATGAGTCAGAATCAACTCAATGGCAACTGATTTCTGGTTTTGATTTCACTCTCAGGTTGTCTTGGACATGTAGAAGGGTTCTGTTTTCAAATACAAGGCGTCCTCACTTTGCATGGCATAGTGTTAATGGAAATGAGTGCACATCGAAACCGTGCAAAGCATGAATCCAGCTATGCATCCATTCATTCCACAAACTTCCTGCAGTGGTCACTGTGCTGGGCTTGTGTCTGGCAAGGGGCTGTGATAACCCGGCCAGGCCTTGGCCCTTGAGCGCTCCCCTTGAGGGACTGGAGGCTGCTCCTGTACACAGGAATCCTATGGCAATTGAGGTCCCCTTGACCCAGGAGTTCTGGAGGGGTGGCAGGACCTCAGGAAGGCAGGATACGACTTAGCAGAGGTGCTGTGGCTCCCCAGGCCTCTGCCACCCAGGCATTGCCGCCATCTGCATTACCTCTTGGCGCGTGCCTGCGTTGGCCTCAAACCTCTACGAGAAGAGCTGTGAACGCACTTTGATCCCTCTGTCCTGCGTAGGCAGGGCATGGTGGGAAGGGCTTGGGCATCTGGAAGGCCAGGTTGCACTGACTCAGTGGGAGACATTAGGCAAATTGTGTCATCTCTCTGAACCTCAGTTTCCCCATCTGTAGACTGCAGATAAAAAACAAAAACAAACAAACAAACAAAAAAAAAACCTGTTGCCGTCAAGTCAATTCTGACTCATAGCAACCCTGTAGGACAGAGCAGAGCTGCCCCATCGAATTTCCAAGGAGCGGCTGGTGGATTTGAACTGTTGAACTTTTGGTTAGCAGCTGAGCTAAGCTCTTTTAGTGGTTACTGTGAGGATTCAATGTGCTATCAAGTGAAATAGATGCCAGGGCCATGCAGAAAGCATAGAGGGCCTGGCACGGGGCCTAGTGTGGAGGTGTTTGTACAGGTGAGTGATTGTCCCAGCCGGCAGCCAGCCCTCTCCTCCAGCTGTTTCCCAGGCAGCGCCTTCCCTGAACTCACGGAGGCAACTCAGATCTCTCCCAGCAAAGGGCCCTCTCCACATTCCAAAGTTGTGTTTTGAAGCTGCACAGAGTGAATTTTGAAACACTTCCCACCATCCTCCAGCAACACCTCACCCGTGCTAAACTCTCTTCCTGTGTCCAGGAGGCTGTGTTTCCTTTTCCCCCAAGGGGCTGGGGAGGGCTGGGCTTCAAGGAAGCTCCAGCAAAAATGAGTGAGTTGGGAACAGATGGCTCGGTCAGGAGGGGTCAGCTTCTGGGCAGGGCCTGTGAGAAGAGATTGGAAAAGGGACCAGCAGAGGGTCCAAATGGGATCTAAAAGTAAGGATGTGGGAGCCGGGGGGGACTTCGGAAGAATGTTACGACAGCTTTCTGGTGAAAGCAAGGCCCAAGGAGGCTCCAGAGACAAGGCTGGGATAAGCAGAAGTAGTTGGGCCAGACTCTCGGGTCCCGGGGAAGGATGGCAGAGCTGCAGTGTGCTGAGATGCCTGTCCTTTACAGGTTTCCTCATGGCTCTGGGCATCACTGCTGAAACTTGGACCCCATGGCGTCTGCATTGCTGATTTCCTTGTAAACAGGCTCTTCATCTCATCCACATTTTGTAGCCAACTCCTCCCCTTTGCTGCAAGTGGGGAGGCATCGCACTCCCTCTTTTTTCAGAGGGGTGACACCGCACAGAGAGAATGGTTCCTAAATAGTATGTTGTTGCCGAGGCAGTGGTGAGTCTTTAAAGTTAGCTCAATATCTGTCCTTGGGAAAATGCCAGGCCCTAGGCTCCGCAGGGAGGATGTTCTGAAATGTGAGAGTTGGGGTTTTAAAAAGATGCTAATTGCCGACAAGCTTTCATTATCTGGGTTCCCAGTGTTGGGGGGATGCCTAGATGAGTGGCCAACAATTAACACGGACATGAATAATTGGTGGCATTTGCACTTTGTAAAATCGATCCTTAGCGGTGCTGCTGGAAGGCTTCCATGTGGAGGTTTTTTCACTCCATTTACTATTCCTTTAGGCCAAGACAAAGTGAAGTGGCTCATAGTTAAGAAATGCAAGGGGAATGATGGTCTCAGGCTTCTGAGAGCAAGTTAACCCGGAGAAGGAAGACCTCGCTGCTAGGAATGGGGCTTTCTCAGAGATGAGAACAGATCATTTTGTTCTGGTTACCACGGGCCGGGCCCAAGCCCAGAGGCTGGCTCACCTACTCTGCCAGGCGTCGAGGCCTTTTGGGGAGCAACACGACTGGGGGAGAGGCCATGGGTTGTTAGATGCAGATGGACTCAAGTGCAAATTCAGTCTCTGCCAAGGGCTAGCTCAGGGGCCTCGGGCAAGACCTGCATCTGGATCTAGGTCTCGGTTCCTCGTCCGTGAAGTGGGGTTCGGGGTACTACCTAACTCGTCAGGTTTCTGTGAGTAATGTGAAGGGTGTTGGCTGTGAACTCGAGGCAATATTGTCTTGGAGTATCTGGCAAGATGCTTAGAAGTCACATCATCCTTGGGAATGGTTCAGTCTTGGTCCTGCCTGCATGAGAGATGAGGAGAACAGAGGCTGGGCACACTGTTTTTCACTCCCCACCTCCTCAGTGCCCACGCCTGTCTCCTCTGCTTTCTTTTGTGATTTTGGATAGTAGAGCTCTTGCCAACATGGGGTCAAGGGACAGTTGTCAGCTGCTGAACCCCAGCTACTGTGAACCTCTCATTGCAATCCTGTCCTGTTGGCACTCAAGCTGCTCTGTCCAGAGCACCCAGAGCTTGGCCCACCTCTACTTTCCTGTGGAAACCACGGGCTCAAAGTCCCAGGTGCCCAGGGCAGGCTGCAAGTGTCCCCATGGACCAGCAGGATGCCAGGTTGCTGTCCTGTGTCAATTGTACCTAAGCTGTGTTGATGCCATTGGCATGGCAGAGGTACTCTGAGATTCAGCCAGGCTGCAGCTCACAGACAGGGGGACACATTCCTTTCCATCCTCTGCCTCTCAAGCTGCCCCTGGTTCCTTTCGCCAGGGTCTAATCCAGCCAATGCACCTTATGTGCAGCCACTGCCCATCTGTCGATGGGGGCTTGTGTGTTGCTATGATGCTGAACAGGTTTCAGCAGAGCTTCCAAACTAAGGCAGACTAGGAAGAAAGGCCTGGCAATCTGCTTCTGAAAATCAGCCAGTGAAAACCCTATGGATCACAGCAGTCAGATCCACAGCTGATCCTGGGGATGGCACAGGACTAGGCAGCATTTCCTTCCACTGTACGCGGGGTCGGCATGAGCCAGAAGCCGACTCAATAGCAGCTAACAGCTACAGCTCTCAGAGAACCCTTTCTTTCAAGAGGGGGTGTGTGGACATCCGTGTTGTCTGCACAAATTAAGCTGATGCACATGTAGACACACGACTTTGCCTCTGCATGCAGTGTTGCTCTCCGTTGGCTGCCCATGTCCACCACCCCAGCCCTTCCCACAGGCTTGATGCCACCGTGGTCATCTTGGGTGTCCTTCTCTGTTCAGAAAGGGCTAGGAGAGGAGTCACCATGATCCTTTGGAAGTCCCCACCTCCTCAGTTCTTCTTCTAAGTTGTGTATTTGCTGCCAGAGGAGCCCCACAGACTGGCTCTGATGGTTTGGCAAGGCCTTGTGGATGCATAGCAATGACTGAACGTGGGCTGCTGTGCTGGGCCTAGCCCCCGTGCCAACACACCCCTGGGTTCCTTGAGACCTTCTGCTGGCCCCCACATGGTCTGCATGGACCTCACACTGATCAGGCCTCTGCTACCCACCTCTGCTTGATTTTGGGTTGGTCCCATGACTGTGGAGTCCTTGGGTGGTGCAAAGAGTTAACATGCTTGGCTGCTAACCAAAGGGTTGGAGGTTTGAGTTCACGCAGAGGTGCCTTGGAAGAAAGGCCTGGTGATCTACTTGCAAACTCTGTGGAGCACAGGTCTACTCTGATGCATATGGGGTTGCCGTGAGTCAGAATCCGCTTGATGCAATTGTTACGTCCAGTGGAGCCCTGGTGGTGCAGTGGTTAAGCATTCGGCTGCTAACCAAAAGGTTGGCAGTAGAAATCCACCAGCCGCTTCTTGGAAACCCTATGGAGCAGTTCTCCTCTGCCCTACAGGGTTGCTATGAATCGGAATCGACTCAACAGCAACGGGTTTTTTTAAAATTTTTTTGGTACACCCAAGGCCATGGTGCCCAGCTCCAGGAGAGATGCAGGTGCATATGCCCAGGTGAATGCAGAGAACCAGCCTCCTCACTGGCTAAAGGTGAGTGGCTGAGAGCCACCCAGAGCAGGAGCCTGGCTCACCTCCCCACGCCCACAGGGGAATGTAGCAGAGGGGATTGCATCTGTTATCCATCTGTTTCTGTTTACACATCTCTGCAGTTGTCTACTGAGTTCCATGGCCATAGAACCACCTGTGGCAGAGATGGGGGAAGTGTCCATGCTGGGCTGCCTGGAGGAGGCATGCTCGCCACCCTTGCAGTGGTGTGGTTATCATCTCTCTTTTTACCACTGCAGATGCCGTGGTGATAGGGACCAGGCTGCTGGTCTACCTTGTGTCCAGGGGAGTCAGGGGCAGCTGCCGGGGTACCTTGGGCCCTGCCTGTTGAGTGGAGGAATGAATGAATGAGGGGTTATGCATATTTACGAATTCAAGACAGACCATCAAATAATGAGGTGGGGCCTGAGTGGAAGGAATGGTGAGGTCTTCATGTTAACTGATCATCCTATGGGCCTGTTACTGAACTGGAGACTTCACACGCAATTTCCTTTAATTCTCACAATAACTGTGTGTGGGAGGTGTTTGTCTTAAATTAGAGCAGACCTTGAGATAGAGATTTGTGTGAAAATGATTTATTAAGAAGTGTCCCCAGGGGAATTAGAAAAAGAAAACCAGGGAGGGATGAAGAGGTGGAGCACCGGCATTTTCAGGGCAGTGAAACTTCTGAGCGATATTATAATGGTGGACACAGGACATTATGCATTTGTCAAAACCTATAGGAGGGACCAGTCCCTGGAGAAGGACATTATGCTTGGTAAAGTAGAGGGTCAGCAAAAGAGAGGAAGACCCTCAAGGAGATGGATTCACACAGTGGCTGCAATAACGGGCTCAAGTGTAACGATTGTGAGGATGGTGCAGGACCAGACAGTGTTTTGTTCTGTAGTTCATAGGGTTGCTATGAGTTGGAACCAATTCGACAGCATATAAGAACCACAACGATAGGAGTGTACATCACTAAGATTGGGTCCTAATGTGAATTATGGACTTTAGTTGATGATAATGTATCAATGTTGGTTCTTCAGTTGTAACAAATGTCCCACACAGATGCAGAGTTAATAATAGGAGAAACTGTAGGCAGGGGGAGGGGTAGATGGGAACTCTGTACTTTCTGCTTAGTTTTTCTGTAAGCCTAAAAGTACTCTAAAAACTAAAATTGATTAAAAAAAAAGAAGAAGAAGAAAGAAACTAGACAAGCAGCAGGGAAGCGGAAGAGCTGGGCAGCAGAACAGAAAAGCGAAGGAAGCTGAGCCACGGGGCGCTTTTTTGGCTCAAGCCTGCGAGGAATCCGGAAGCAGTTGAGAACCTACCTCAGAGGAGTCCCCATCAGGGAACGAGGTGGCTGGGAGTTTTATCCCTGGCAATCTCAGTCCAGTCCTTGGCTAAGGGTGTAAATTTCTAGGTACCACAGCCACCAAGGAGGGTTCCCACAGCCTGGGGGTCAATGGGCAGCAGAGTGGCCGGCATGGGCTGTTGGGAGTGAGTGAGCTGAGAGCCTCAGTGCTCAGAGCCTAGGTGCCAGTGAAGGCCCTGAGCAGAACATCCCCTGTGGGTGTGGAAACTGAAGCTCAGACAAGTGGAGTGACTTGTCCAGGAGCACTCACTGAGAAGTGTCAGAACTGGGATGCGAACCACGAGATCTGCCTCCATGACTCCTCCGTGCCCTGCTTGCCCTGAAAATGAAAGAGAGGCCCCTGACTCCCCCTGATTCAGACCTAGCTCTGGAGGAAGGTACAGAACTGCCACAGAAGGAGAGTAATGGTACTGGGAGGGACACTGCCTGCTGGGCCGCGAACGTTCGGGGCTCTTCACACAGAGCTGGCCGGCCAGTAATTGTGGGGGTGGGAAGGGGGCCTCTAGCCTCATCTGCAGTAGCTTCTCATTCTTTCCGTCTATCCCAGTCTCTGTAAGTTGCACCCACAGCTGTAGCCTAACACTATCTCCATACAGGGAAAAGAGACTTACTAAATTGGCTGCATCCTTAATTGGTGAGGGAAAGTAGGGCAGGAAAGTTAGCCAAAAACCCTTTGGGATTTTCTGATCAATTCTCCCTGTCAGTATCTTCCATACATGCGGCTGATTCCAGGTGCAAAGACTACTTAGGATAGCCAGGGCTTCCACCCACTCCCTGGAATCTGGGCAGCGGAGTCCATCCTCTTCACTGCTTGCCCTGTGGGGACATGCAGAGGACCGCTTATGCGCACAGGCATGCCTACACCTTCCAATTCACAGAACTGTAACTTTCTGGACTAGGGCTTCAAGCCTGGGAAGCCGAGAGACAGGATTGGATCTGTTAGAGATGTCACCATTCCCAGGGAATTAGGCCCTTGGGAGTGAGGTCAAGGATCTGCATTTTTGAAAGCTCTTCAGAAGGTTCTTACCTGCACCAGACTTGAGCATCATTGCTGTGGAATATCAGTGCCGGGAGGAGTCTAACTCCTTGCCTGTCGTGAACCTCCATCTGACACTGAAATATTTACAGGGCACTGCCTTCCTGTATTCCCTCAGACACTTCTTTGTTGGGGACCTTATTACTTCTGAGCATCCCATTCTGTCTTTGAACTACTTGGAAAGTCATAAAGTTCTCTCCTATATTGAATTGCTATCTGCCTCCCTGATTACTGGAGCCACTGGTCTTAAATCAGCGCTCAGAGGCTGCAAAGAGCAGTTCCAGTCTTTCGTTGGTATGGCAGTTCTTCATGTGCTTAAACACATTTACAATGCTCTTGCTTGCATGTTTCTATGATGGAAGCTATACCACCAGTATTTCAAATACCACCGGGATCACCCATGGTGGATAGGTTTCAGCAAAGCTTCCAGACTAAGACAAGGAAGAAAGACCTAGCAATCTACTTCTGAAAATTAGCCAATGGAAACCCTATGAATTACAACAGAGTGTTGTCTGATACACTGCTGGAAGATAGGCCCCGCAGGTTGAAAGGCACTCAAAGTACAGAGTGGCCACAACAGTGAAGTTGAGCACACCAACAATCTTTTTTTTTTCCTTCGTCTTTTTTTCTTTTTTTCATTGTACTTCAGGTGAAGGCTTACAGAACAAATAGTTTCTCATGAAACAGTAGTACACATATTGTTTTATGACATTGGTTAACAACCCCACAACATGTCAACCCTCTAACTTCTCAACCTTTTCTTTTGGTGAAAATACACATAACCAAAGATACACTATTTCAAAAATTTCTACAAACACAGTTCAGTGACATTGACTACGCTCTTCCAATTGTGCTGTCATTCTCACTTAAGATGAAGGCTTACAGAACAAAATAGTTTCTCATTAAAGAGTTACTACAAATGTTGCCCTATGACAATGGTTAACAATCTCACAACACATCAACAATATCCTTACCCAACCCTGGGTTCCCTATCACCAGCTTCCTTGTCCCCTTCTGCCTTCTGGCCCTTGTCATTGGACTCCTGTACCTCATTAGTCTCATTTGGTTTTATGGGGCTGTCCACTCCCAGGCTGAACGGTGAACCTCGGAGATAACTTCACCACTGAGCTAAAAGGGTGTCTGGGGGCCATATTCTCGGGGATTCTCCAGTCTCCTTTAGGCCACTAAATCTGGTCTTTTTTTTTTGTGAGTTAGAATTATGCTCTACATCCTTCTCCAGCTCTGTCCAGAACCCTCTGTTGTGATCCTGGTCAGAGCAGTCAGTGGTGTTAGCTGGGCACCATCTAGCTCTACTGCACTCAGTCCAGTGGAGGCCTTGGTAGCTGCGGACAGTTAGTCCTTTGGACTAATCTTTTCCTTGTATCCTGTTCTCTTCATTCTCCCTTGCTCCCGAAGGGATGAGACCAGTGGAGTATCTTAGATGGCCGCTCACAGGCTTTTAAGACCCCAGACAATACTCACCAAGGTAGAACGTAGAACATTGTCTTTATAAGCTGTGTTATGCCAGTTGAGCTAGATGTTCCCCAAGACCATTGTCCCCACAGCCCTCCGCCCAGCAATTCAGTCTGTCAGGGAGTTTGGATGTGTCTATGGGGCTTCCATGACCTTTCCTTCCACAAGTTGTGCTAGTTTCCCCTGTATTGTGTACTGTCTCACCCTTCACCCAAGATACCACTTATCTATTGCCTATTTAGTATTTCCCCCCAATCCCTCCCATCCCTGGTAATCAGCAAAGATTGTTACATTATGTGCGTGAACTTTTTCATGGGTTTTTATAATAGAGGTCTCATACAATATTTGTCCTTTTGTGATTGACTTATTTCACTCAGCATAATGCCCTCCAGTTTCATCCATGTTATGAGATGGTTCACAGATTCATTGTTGTTCTTTCTCGTTGCATAGTACTCCATTGTGTGTATGTACCATAGTTTGTTTATCCATTCATCTGTTGATGGGCATCTAGGTTGTTTCCATCTTTTTGCTATTGTGAACAATGCTGCCATGAACATAGGTGTGCATATGTCTATTCGAGTGACGACTCTTATTTCTCTAGGATATATTCCTAGGAGTGGGATTGCTGGATTGAATGGTATGTCTGTTTCTAGCTTTCTGAGGAAGCGCCATATCATTTTCCAAAATGGTTGTATCATTTTGCATTCCCACCAGCAGTGCATAAGAGTTCCGATCTCCCCACAGCCCCTCCAGCATTTGTTATTTCCAGTGTTTTTGATTCGTGCCAGTAATGCCGGGGTGAGATGGTATCTCATTGTGGTTTTAATTTGCATTTCTCTAATGGCCAGTGATCGCGAGCATTTCCTCATATGTCTGTTGGCCATTTGAATGTCTTCTTTGGTGAAGTGTCTGTTCATTTCCTTTGCCCATTTTTTAATAGGATTATTTGTCTTTTTGTTGTAGAGGTGTTGGATTTTCTTGTAGATTATGGAGATTAGACCTTTGTCTGACTTGTACTGTCTAAAAATTTTTTCCCAATCTGTAGGTTCTCTTTTGACTCTTTTGGTGAAGTCTTTTGAAGCGCATAGGTGTCTGATTTTTAGAAGATCCCAGTTATCTAGCTTATCGATTGGGGTTTGTGCATTGATGGGTATGGTTTGTATGTTGTTAATGCCATGTATTAAGGCTTGAAGTGTTGGTCCTATTTTTTCTTCTATGAACTTTATAGTTTTAGGCTTTATATTCAGGTCTTTGATCCATTTTGAAGTAGTTTTTCTATATGGTGTGAGGTATGGGTCCTGTTTCATTTTTTTGCAGATGGATATCCAGTTTCGCCAGCACCATTTCTTGAGAAGACTGTCTTTTCCCCATCTGATGGACTTTGGGCCCTTGTTGAAGATGAGGTGACCATAGGTGGATGGATTTACATCTGGGTTCTCAATTCTGTTCCATTGGTCGATGTATGTGTCGTTGTACCAGTACCAGGCTGTTTTGACTACTGTAGCTGTATAGTAGGTTCTGAAGTCAGGTAGTGTGAGTCCTCCAACTTTATTCTTCTTCAGTAGTGCTTTACTTATTTGGAGCTTCTTCCCTTTCCATATAAAGTTAATAATTAGTTTTTCCATCTCTTTGAAGAATGCTGTTGGCATTTGGATCCGGATTGCTTTCTATTTGTAAATTGCTTTGGGTAGAATTGCCATTTTCACAATGTTGACTCTGCCTATCCATGAGCATGGTATGTTTTTCCATTTATGTAGATCCCTTTGGGTTTCTTGAAGTAGTGTTTTGTAGTTTTCTTTGTATAGGTCTTTTACATCCCTGGTCAGATTTATTCCTAAGTGTTTTATCTTTTTAGGGGCTATTGAAAGTGGTATTGTTTTCCTGATTTCCTTTTCATCGTTCTCCTTATTTTGATGTATAGGAATCCAACTGATTTTTGAATGTTTATCTTGTATCCTACTACTCTGCTGAATCTTTCTATTAGTTACAGTAGATTTCTTGTGGAGTCTTTAAGGTTTTCTATGTATAGTCTCATATCATCTGCAAACAGGGACAGTTTACCTTCTTCATTACCAATTTGGATGCCCTTTATTTCTTTTTCTTGCCTTTTTGCTCTAGCTAGAACTTCCAGCACAATGTTAAATAGGAGTGGTGATAAAGGGCATCCTTGTCTTGTTCCTGTTCTCAAGGGAAATGTTTTCAGCCTCTCTCCATTAAGAATGATGTTGGCTGTTGGTTTTGCATAGATGCCCTTTATTATGTTGAGAAATTTCCCTTCTATACCTATTTTATTGAGAGTTTTTATCAGGAATGGGTGTTAGACTTTGTCAGATGCCTTTTCTGCATCAATTGAGATGATCATGTGATTCTTTTCTTTCCTTTTATTTATGTGGTGAATTACGTTGATTGATTTTCTAATGTTGAACCATCCTTGCATACCTGGTATGAATCCTACTTGGTCGTGGTGTATTATTTTTTGCATATGATGCTGAATTCTATTGGCTAGAATTTTGTTGAGAATTTTTGCATCTATATTCATGAGAGATATTGGTCTGTAATTTTCTTTTTTTCTGACATCTTTGCCTGGTTTTGGTATCAGCATTATGCTGGCTTCATAGAATGAATTTGGAAGTGTTGCTTCCTCTTCTATGCTCTGAAATAACTTGAGTAGTACTGGTACAAGCTCTTCTGTCAATGTTTTGTAGAATTCTCCAGTGAAGCCATCTGGTCCAGGGCTTTTTTTGGTTGGGAGTTTTTTTTTTATTACCTTTTCAATCTCTTCTCTTGTTATGGGTCTGTTCAGATTTTCAACATCACTTTGCTGTAGTCTGGGTAGGCCATGTGTTTCTAGAAATTTATCCATTTCCTCTAGGTTTTAAAATTTGTTGGAGTGTAGGTTTTCATAATATTCTTTCTAATCCTTTTTATTTCAGTTGGGTCTGTTATATAATGTCCCCCATTTCATTTCTTATTTGGATTATTTGTGTCCTCTCCTGTTTTTCTTTTGTCAGTCTGGCCAGTGGTTTGTCGATTTTATTAACTCTTTCAAAGAACCAACTTTTGGTTTTGTTGATTCTTTCTATTGTTTTTGTGTTCTCTATTTCATTTATTTCTGCTCTGATCTTTACTGTTTCCTTTCTTCTGGTGGTTGTGGGCTTTTTTGCTGTTCTCTTTCTATTTGTTTGAGTTCTGTAGTTAATGTTTTGATTTTGTCCCTTTCTTCTTTTTTGCTATGTGCATCTGTTGCTATAAATTGTCCTCTGAGGACTGCCTTTGCTGTGTCCCAAAGGTTTTGCTATGGTGTGTTTTCATTCTCATTTGATTCTAGTAATTTTTTGATTCCATCTCTGATTTCTTCTATTACCCAGTGATGTGTATTATTCAGATGGGTATTATTCAGTTTCCATGTCATTGATTTTTTTTCCTTGCTCTTTCTATTGTTAATTTCTACCTTGATGGCATTGTGGTCAGAGAATATACTTTGAATTATCTCAACATTTTTATCTTGTTGAGGATTGCTCTGTGGCCTAAGATGTGGTCTATTCTGGAGAACGTTCCATGTGCATTGGAAAAGAACGTGTACTTTGCAATGGCTGGATGGAGTGTTCTATATATGTCTATGAGTTCAAGTTGGCTGATTGTGCCCTTTAGGTCGTCTGTATCTTTGCTGAGTTTCTTCTTAGTTGTTCTGTCCTTTACTGAGAGTGGTGTGTTGAAGTCTCCTACTATTATTGTGGAACTGGCAATTTCTCTTTTCAGTATTGTTAGAGTTTGTTTTATGTATTTTGGAGCCCTGTCATTGGGTGCGTAGATGTTTATTATGGTTATGTCTTCATGATGGATCGTCCCCTTAATCATTATATAGTGTCCTTCTTTGTCTTTTATGGTAGATTTTGTTTTAAAGTCTATTTTATCTGAGATTAGAATTGCCACTCCTGCTCTTTTTTGGTAGTTGTTAGCTTGATATCTTTTTTTCCACCCTTTGACTTTTAGTAAATTCCCATCTTTGTTTCTAAGGTGTGTCTCTTGTAGACAGCATATTAATGGATCCTGTTTTCTTATCCGTTCTGTGACTCTCCGTCTCTTAATGGGTACATTGAGTCCATTTACATTCAGTG
Organism: Dugong dugon; assembly: GCA_030035585.1. Classification (NCBI taxonomy): domain Eukaryota; kingdom Metazoa; phylum Chordata; class Mammalia; order Sirenia; family Dugongidae; genus Dugong; species Dugong dugon. The sequence goes on along the minus strand of CM057468.1, from coordinate 10,832,844 downwards.
TAATTATTGATAGATGTGAGTTCGTTGCTGTCATTTTGTAGTGCTTTTTTTTTGTGGTGCTGAAGTTTTCTTTGTTCTTCTTACTCTCTTGTGCTGAGTTACTTTTGTTTGTGGAGTTTTTTTTTGTTTCTTTTGTTTTTGCTGAGACTTTATGTTTTTCCTCTTTTTTTTTTTATGAGTATGTTTGTTAACTTTCTTTGTGGTTACCATGAATTTTACCCCTGTCTTTTTAAGTTTGAAGTAGTCTCCCTTTACTTGGTATCGCCTTGCCTTCCTCTCCAGTAGAAGGTTCTATACCTGTGCTGTTTATCTCCTCTTTTATTGTTTTGTTGTTGTTGTCATTTACTGATTAATTGCTAGGATTCCCTGTTGTATTTCTTTTGGTTTTGGATAGTCCTCGAGAGTTCATTTCCTAGTTTGGTATCTGGCTATCCTGCGTCCTAGCTTCTGCCTGTGAGCTGAGGCTGTTTGTCCTCAGATCGAAGAACTCCCTTTAATAATTCTTGTAAATTTGGTTTGACTTTTACATATTCCCTTAATTTCTGTTTATCTGGAAATGACCTAATTTCACCATCAAGTTTGAATGAGAGTTTTGCAGGGTATATTATTCTTGGCTGGCAATTTTTTTCTTTGAAGATTTTATATATGTTATCCCATTGCCTTCTTGCCTGCATGGTTTCTGCCGAATAATCTGAAGTTAGTCTTATTGTTTCTCCTCTGTATGTGACTTCTTGTTTTTGACAAGCTGCTCTCAGGATTCTCTGTTTGTCTTTGGTGTTGGCGAGTGTGATTATGATATGCCTTGGTGATTTTCTTTTGGGGTCTATCCTATATTGGGTTTGTTGAGCTTCTTGGATGGCCAGCTTTTCATCTTTCATGATATTGGGGACGTTTTCTGTCAGCAGTTCCTCAATGATCCTCTCTGCGTTTTCTGTTTTCTCCCCCTGTTCTAGAAAGCCAAGCACTCATAAATTTTTGCTTTTAATTGTGTCCCACATAACTGTCAGTGTCTCTTCATTTTTCTTTGTTCTTTTTTCTGAGTTTTCCTCAAACAGAGTTTTATCCAAGTTTTTGTCTTCAATTCTAGTGATCCTGTCTTCCACCGTTTCAAATTTGCTTCTCAGCCCTTCTATACCACCATCTGTTTCTGAAATCTTGTTGTTTATCTTTTGGATTTCTAATTGTTGTCTTTGTATAATTTCTAGTTGTGAATTTATTTTGGCATTTTGTTCCTGCATTGTTTTCCTGAATTCTTCCATTTTTTTGTCTGTATTTTCCATGAATTTGTCTATTTTTTCCTCATCTTTGTCTGCTTTTTGCCTCAGCTCTTGGAGAATTTTGAGTAGTAGAGATTTGAATTCCCTATCAGGTAGTTCTAGTGCATTTTCTTCTACAGGAGAATCATCTGGTGTTTTATTTTGGACGCCTACTGGAACCATCCTGTCCTATTTTTGTAAATGTTTTGATATTGTCTGCTGTCTTCAGGGCATTCACTAGTTATGTTTCTTGTTTATTGATTGTAGATTTATTTGTTTTGTCCCTTTTTTTTTTTTTAATTTGAGAATGTCTGAGCAGGTGGATTGTGTGTTCCTTGTTGTTTGCTCATCTGTGGGCACAATACTTTTCACCTCCTTCTCCAATTGGCAGGGTCGGTCACTCAGATATGGTATGGCGGGGCGGGTCTAGCAGAAGAGGAGTTACTGGGATGGGTTGTTTGTGGCACTTACTACAGCCACCAGAGCGGGTTGGTAATCAGTGCAGGGCAGGTTCCAGTAGGCCGTGCCTATGCTGCTTGGTGGTGTGATGTCAAGTGCATGGGGCAGGTAGGCAGGATGCAGCAGGAAGATTGTTATGTGTGGAGCTAAGATGGATATGGGCGAGAGGAGAGAGGAAAACAAGCCAAAAACATACAAGCAAACAAAATAATGCTAGGGGAGCTTGCCGTTGGAGTGGAGAGATGAGATGAGAGACTATGAAATGGAGATAAACAGAAAGGGGAAGAGGAAGAAAAGAAAAGAAAAGAATGAATAAATAAAAATTGGAAAGGTTAAAGAATCGCAAAGTTCCCAGGGATCCCACCAGTGCATCTATGAGGTCTGGGGAAGTCACTCTGAGGTGTTGCTGTACAGCCTGGCTATAAGGCGTAGAGGTATAGAACACCAGGTATTCAGGGAACAGAAAGAGAAGGAAGATATGGAGAGACAAGAAACTGAGCAATGAAGAAAGACAAAAAGGGAAAATGAGGGAAAAGAAAAGAAAACTAACTAAAAAAAACCAAAAACCAAGAAAGGCCCCCCGAAAAACAGAAGAAAAAAAACCCAATGAAAAAAGTAATGCCCTCAGGGATCCCTCTGCACGTCTGTGCAAGCCGAGTGGGAATTCTCTTTGACATGCCGCGCCACCTGGGCAGAAAGGGCTCCCAACTCAAGAAAAGGAAAAGAAAACCAACAAATAATTCAAAACAAAGAAATGGACAAAAGCCCTGGGATCCCACCAGTGCGGCAGCCTGGACCGGGCAGCAGCTCCACACTCCACCGGAGTTCCATAGCCCCTCAGGAAGAAGCAAAGATGGCGCACGGAGCCAGGATTTGAGCAAAAGGAGGGGGAGGTGGCGAGAGGTAAGGAAGAAATCAAAAGAAGCAGGGAAAAAAAAAGCAACACTAGCAGCCAGCAAATGGCACTCAGAGAGCCAACTGGTGCGGGCTGGTGTTTCTCAGACAAGAGACTGTGTCCGCAGGAAGCAGAAGGGGCTGAGTTTGGGTGAAGAAGGGTAGGGAGTGGGAAAGCTTGTATCACAAATTACCAGAGCTCTGTAGGCCCTCAGGAGGAAGCAAAGATGGCACACAGAGCCAGGTATTTGAGCGGAAGAGGGGGAGGTGGTGAGAGGTAAGGAAGAAATCAAAAGAAGCGGAAAAAGGCAACACCAGCAGCCAACAAATGGCACTGAGAGCTGGCCCATTCAGGTGTGTGGAATCCAAGCAGCTGGTCTTTCCTGGTCAAGAGATTGTGGCCGTGGGAAGCAGAGAAGGCCGAGTCGGGGTGAAGAAGGGTGGGTGGTGGGAAAGCATATATCGCAAATTACCGGTTGTTTTGTCTCCCACTGGTCGCTCCATGAGGCTGCTTTCTCGTACCCCCGTTTGCTGGGCTCCGATAGGAGTCCAAGATGGTGGATCCGTGCTGTGTTAGCTGGTTGGGGACCTCTGCATGAATCTCTCCTTGCTCTCTGTTCTCTATCAGTTTTCTCACTCCATTTGTTGCTTGGCTGCGTTCTTTATCTCTTCATTTGATGTTTTAGCGTTTCAAGATTGTTGTATTCTCCATTTGGCTTAGTTTTTCGGATCTTTGCCGTGGAGGGACGGCGTGGTGCTTTTGCCTAGAGCGCCATTTTGCTGGAACCTCCATATCAACAATCTTGAAGATGACCCAGAACTGGCCAATGTTCGGTTCTTCTGCACATGGGGATGTTGATTTTGAGCTCACTTGACAGCAGCTAACAACAATGTCTCAGGTTCTATGCATTCTTTGTCACTTTAACCTGCTACCTATTTACACTGTTTAGCCCAGTCTAATGTGTCCTTCATCAAGAGGGTGACCCAGTAAGATTGACCTCTTGAGGGACAGAACAGACCCCCACCCCTGCACCTTCCCCTGAGTCATCTCAAGGTTCATCTCCCCATTTGCCCTTCTGGGGAAAACCAAGTGCAGGACTTGGAGTTCACCTTGTTAAACTGCATCTCTTTAGACTCAGTTCAGAGTGCCAGCCTTCTGAGACCTTATTTTGATCCATCATATGACATTCTTCTGGCTCTGTGTCATGTGCATATTTGATAAGTGTGTCACCAACGTTCTCCACATGAGTACTAAAACAATGCTGAGCTGTCGAGAGTCAAGGTGAGCCAGAGCCCAGCCCTGTACTGCAGAATGTTCTCCATCCATCCATTCTTCTTGTCTCCCTCTGTTGCCTCCCCACCAGGGGCCTCTGTATGGACGTTTGTGTGCTGAGGCAAGAGATTCTGGGCTGGGAAGCATGCTGTGTTTCCATCCCAAGGTGCTCTCCCTTCTCCCCCTCATCCCTGGGCTCATCAGAGATTGCCGGCTCTTGAGTCCTTGTGGCTTCTGTGGAGAGGACCTGGGTTACTGAGTGTGTTGAATGGGGTGGAAGGTGTCCTCAGGACAAAGCACCACCAACTACCAGACATGTAGCTTGGCATCCTGTGGAGACACCACCTGGAACCTTCTTCCTGAGGTAGGGGACCCAGCCAAGGTGTTAAACATATCAGTTTTCTTGGAGAAGAGAGGGATTGTGGGGATGTGGCTCATGAAGAGAAATGTCAGCAAGGAGGAGTTCTATAGCAGGAGAGAGAAGACTCCCTCTCAGCATCCAAGCTAGCACCAGGAACAAGGGTGGAACTCATGAAGGGTTGGGAAGACAAAATTCCCCTCTCTGCTTCTTGGGAAAGGCTTGGGACTTGTTCGAATTCCGTTCTGTGTGTTTGTCTCTTCTTGAGACGAGAACTTAAAATGCTTCACATACGTTGGCAGATGGAGGCCAGGGTCAAGTGCTGTCTTCACTTTCCAGGTGAGCAGACCGAGATGGGAGGTGAAATGGCAGTGGGGTGGAGTTGTCCCACCCCACTCCATGCTCTGAGCCCTGTTTGTCTCCTCTCAGGGATGGTACCCTCTCGTTCATAGGCTAGAGAGGCCAGAGTCTGGGTCGTCACCCTAGCCTGGCTCAGAAAAGGCTGTCATGTGCACTCTGTGTCCTGTGGGGTGTTGTCTGTAAAGGACTGAGATGCTAGCGTTCACCTGGGCATTCCTACTGGCTCTATTCCACATGCTTCTTTCTGCTCAGCCACACACTGGCCAGGTCGTGTGCAGCCCATTTTTCCTTCTCAGCCTCATTTGTCAGGAAGAATGAGTCAGCTCTATGAACTGACCTGGAAAGATATTCTTGGTATGTGTTGTTGTTAGCTGCTGTTGAGTCGGCTCCTGACCCGTGGCGACTCCATGCACATTGGAATGAAATGCAGCCTGGTTCTGCACCGTCCCCATGAAGGATTGTGGATCAGTTCCATTGTGATCTGTAGAGTTTTCATTGGCTATTTTCGGAAGTAGATTTCCAGGCCTTTCTTTCTAGTTTGTCTTAGTCTGGAAACTCCACTGAAACCTGTTCAGGATCATAGAAACAGAAGCCTTCACTGACAGATGGGTGGTGGCTGTGCATGAGGTGTGTTGGCTGGGAATTGAACCTGGTTCTCCTGCATGGAAGGCAAGAATTCTACCACTGAACCACTACTGCTCCTTCCTGATATGTAGATTAGTAAAAAAATTACAGTTACAACCTGATGTGTATTTTATGATCTCATTTTAATAAAAACTCCTTCCTGCTATGTGCATGTAGATATGCACTTACAGATGTGACCATAAAAGCATAGGGAGGCTTATGGAAGGGCACACCTCCAGTGACCCCTGGAGGATGAATTCGGAGGAATAAGTGGGTGTGTTTTCCCTACTTTATCAGATTTTTAAAAATGGGGTGGGATTATGGAATGATTCCAAACAATTTTATTTTTCTGTATTTTTTCAAATAAAAAGTGTGACAAAAATTACATTACAAAAAATAAAAAATAGACTATGATTCGATGACTCCCTCACAGGTATATACATGGCCTGGCATGGTGTCTGTTGCTCAATGAGCACTTGGCACATGTTAACTGTGAGTGTTCCTTACAGGACATGCCAGGATCCATGAAGCCCTTCCATCTCCTCAAATCTATGGTCTTTCCAACTGAAGGAGGGAAAAGCACTCCAAAAAACCAACAAAACCAGAAATAAGTCATTGGGTCCTATATGCCTTGGCCTCCAATACTTATATTCAGCCATGTTTACAGAGGACCTACTATGTGCTGGGAGTTCCTGGATGGTGCAGACAATTAATGTGCTCTGCTGCTAACCAAAAGGGTGAAGGTTTGAGTCCACCCAGAGGTGCCTTGAAGAAATACCTGGTGGTCTACTCCCAAAAAGCAGCCCTATGGAACATAGTTCTACTCTGACACCCACGGAGTCACCGTGGTTCAGAATCGACTCAGCTCCAACTGCTGGGTAGAGTGTAAGTTTCTGGGACACAGTCATGACCCAAACAGACATGGCTCCTGACCTCATGGAGCCAACAGCCGGTGGAGGAGAGAGACAATGAAAGATGAATAAACTGGCAGCTAGCACAGCGAGTCCTCGGGTGGTGCAAACAGTCGACACCCTTGGCAGCTAACTGAAAAGTTGGAAGTTTGAGTCCACCCAGAGGCACCTAGGAAGAAAGGCCTGGGGATCTACTTCCGACAACCCTTATGGAGCACGGTTCTACTCTGACAGAATCGACTTGACAGCAATGGTTTGTTTGTTTTTGGTACGCTAGCACAAGTGTGGTACATACTATGAAGTATGTGTGTTTGGGTGTGTATGTGCATGCGTGCTGTAAAAGAACATCATGGCGGGGGGTCACTGTCCAGGAGTTGACACAAACCTAGTTCTGTGCATCTTGCTCCTACAGAACTGAAGGCAGCTCCAAGCCAGACTGTAAGCCTCTGTCCTCCTGGTGTCATTCCTCATGGCTGGACAAGCCGCCATCAATCCCACCACCTGCTGGTTTCCTGCCCTCTAGCTCAGACTGTGAGGACCCTCCCCCTCTGACTGCCCCTCCAGAAGAGGTGTTTGTAGGCTGTCTTCAGGGAGGGACCAGGCAGCCAGGAGGCAAGGTGCGCCTCAGGTGGCCCTGTGAGCTGAAGTCTCTGCCTTGCCCTAGGCTTCTGCTCCAGCAGTCAGAAGAGCAGCAGGAAACCAGATGTCCGTGTGCAAATGAAGCAAATGTTTTGTTAGGGACACGTTCTCCCAGAGTAGTGTTTATAAAACCTGTCTGCAGTCATCCTGTGTGTTGGCTAACCTGTGGCTTACTTCTGCTCACTTCGTTCTCTCTTTCTCTCTGCAGGCTGTGGAGACCAACCTGGCTTCCAAGGACAGCCACTGGGTCTTTGTGAATGAGGTAAGGACCCCTCTGCTGGTGAGGGGCGCCGCCAAGCTGAGTCCTCTGCCCCGCAGAGCTCAGGGCTAACCTTTCAGGCCCCACTCTGATGTGTGGGGCTGGAGGGCGACACAGCACCTGACATGCCAAGCGAGGGCCAGGGAGTTGGGCTTGACCTGGCAAGATGCTCATCTAGAGCAGGTGGGAACCAGGGGAAGGATCCAGACTGGCGTCCACAGGAGTCAAGAGTCAGAGAGAAGTAGAGTTGAGCACAAGGTCTATGGGGTGAAGTGAGGCAGCCAGTGTGCAAAAAACAGTCAGGGGTCAGGAGTCGGGCCAGAGAGGTTTGAGCAGGTCAGAAAATGGAGTGCAGAGGGATGAGGGCAGAGGAATCAGGCAGCAGGTTGGACAGAGGCCACATTTTCTGCAGGAGGTTGAGGGTGTGTGTGACTATATGTTTGCATGTGTGCCTAAGTGTGTGTGTGCACACGTGTGTGTGTGTATGTGTGTGTGTTAGAGTATGTGTGTAGTGTGTGTGTGCATGTGGGTGTGGGTGTTAGAGTACGTGAGTGTGCATGTGAGTGTTAGTGTGTAGGTGTTTGAGTGTGTATATGTGTGTTAGTATGTGTGTATGTATGATTGTGTATGATGTGTGTGTGTGTATGTGTATATGTGTGTGCACACACCTGTGCAGCTGGTGGGAGTGGGGAGGGATCAATGTAATCATCTGAAAGTTGTGAATGAGAAATCTCCCAACGCCTGGCCATCTGCTGATTGGCCCCTCAGAGGAATGGGAACACCATGGTATCACTGTGTCCTGCTCTGCTTTCCAGATTCCACCCTGCCCAGCCCTGGCTGATGTAAAACTTCTGGGCTTCCTGCAGACTGCAGGCATCACGCAGGAGTGCCCTGTCACCACATCCCCTAGCTTTCCTGAAGAAGCCCCTCTGCCCAGGCATCCACGTGCCTCCTGGCAGGGGCAGCCTCTGGGACCCCCGAGTGCTAGTGGCTGAGAACTGTCTCTAGACCTTTTTCCTGGAGTGGGCTTTCATCAGAGCAGTGGCCTCCTGCTGTTCCAAAATTAGCTGATAATTCCTAATGGCTTTATTTTGGAAGAGGCAAGGTTTATTATGTAGGTAATTCATTCTTTTTTATGATATGTGTTTCTTCATTAGCTCAGTGCTAATATGGCTGAAATAGTTTGGGGTGGTTTATTTTAATAATTGTGCAGATAGTATTAGATAATAATGGTTTACAAGGCCCACTTTTCAGTTTTCCTCCAAAATTTCACATTCTATTAGCTCCACGTCTACCCGGGCCAGTGGCAGACATGCCATAACTGGCCATTTCCCGTGGGGTACACAAGGTTGCGCTGATAATTAATGGTAGGAACCCGACAGCCATCCCACTCTTCCGAGCTGAGGTGAGGCCTCCTTGTTCCTCACCAACTTCAAATCCTCCATGCTTAGCCAGCTTCTCTACAGGTTCTTGAAGTCCAGTTTCCTTTGTTCCAGAGAAAGGACCCATTCCAAGTGCCCCTTACGGTGAATGTCTGAGGCTGGGTTTTCTTTTTCGATGACTTCTCTAAATTGAATAGCTCAGTTGCCAGTCTTCAGAAAAGTGCTCCATTTCTGCTGTTTCTAACCCGTTTTCTTTTCACTTCCCTGCATCTCCTCCCCACCCCCAGGGCCCTGTGTCTGTCCCTTCTGACCCCCTCTTCAGTGCCTAGGTTAATTTCAAATAAGGCCAGTGTGAGGCACCCCCGGAATTCTCCACTGGCATTTCAGGGGCAAGTGAGAGCCCAGCTCACAGTCACCAGAGGGAGTCAGGAGTGGTGCCGTGCTGGAACGGCCTCACGCAGGAGGCTTGTCATGCCGCCCCCTGGCCCCCATGGTCAGCAGTGCACCCCGGGCTGGACGAGCAGTGCACACAGATCGTGGATATGTCCTAGGCTAAGTGTCTGCTCCTGCAGGAGCAAGGGGCCTCTAGGACCCCCTCCCTCCACCTTGCTCTCTCTGCGGAGGCTCTTCCTCTTGAGAGGAAAGGGAAACAGCTACCATTTCCTGATCACCTGTTATATGCCAGGCGCTTGTCAAAACGCTTTCATTTGCTACCTTCCTTAGGCCTTGTCAACCACTTTGTAGGGCAGTTTCGATACCATCCCCCTTTTTACAGATGGGAAAGTGGAGGCTTGAGTGGTTGACTAACTTGCCCAGGTTATGGGATAGTGCATCTGGGACTCAATCTGAAGACTCTTTGGCTCCAGAGCCAGGCCCTTTCCACCAGTGTCATTCCTTATGATCGTGCCCATGGTCTTGGCAAAGATCCGTATTTCGTGGAGGAGACTCTCACCTTCACCTAGCCTGCAGGGGCAGGTCCTCGGCCTAGAGCCATGATCCTAGAGCCACGTCTGGAGCTTAGCCTTTTTTTTTTTTTTCCCCGAGATTACAACTTTTAATGACACAGCCAACACTCACAATCACACTTGGCTACTTTGAAACAACTTGATGTTTCTGGCTAGACTGTACAGAATCGAACAACATGGAGAAGCTCATGAGCAACATAGGCAACATTCCCGCTTCTAGGGAGATGGGCAAGATAGCCACATCTCATAATCAAAATACTTAATTTTTTTGGTGCCGATTTTAAATACAGTTTTATTTAAGACATTGCATTTTCCACTTACAATACAGTGCTAATAAAGTGCAGGGTTGCTTCGTTTGCCTATACACGTATTCCATATTCAAGTATAGAGAATGCCCAGAAATTTAATATACTAGTTTAACTTTTAAAACTGTCGCTGAACGTGCTATAATTTTGGGTCCTTCATTTTTTTCTTTTTTTTTTGTCCTGTGAAACAATGCTAAAGTATCTCTTTTCAGAGATTGGCTTAATCAGCTTCTTCAGTAGTGGGGCCAGAAGAGGCACCACCAGACGGAGGAGCTCCCCCACCAAGGAAGCCCCCAGCATCCCTCCAGGCGTGCCTCTGGAACTCTGTACAGCTTGGTAACAGTGGTGTTGCAGACTTTCTCCAGCTCTTTCTGCTGATGTTCAAATTCTTTCTTCTCTGCCGTCCGATTCTTATCAAGCCAGTTGATAATTTCATTACACTTGCCAAGAATCCTCTGCTTGTCCTCATCATTGATCTTGCCTTGAAGTTTTCAACCTTCAACTGTTGCTTTCATGTTAGATGCATAGGATTCCACTGAATTCTTAGAAGACACCTTGTCCCTGTCTCTCATCTTCAGCTTTGTACTTCTCAGCTTCCTGAACCATATTGTCGTTAGTGATTGTAATCTTGTTCTCTTTTCCAGTACTCTTAGCCACAGCAGAGGTGTTGAGTAGAAAGAGACATTAGGGCTCATGTACGCACACTGACAGGCATGGTTTGCGTTTGGCTTGGTGCTAGCTCGAGGCCATCCTTGAAGTTTGCAGTGCAAAGTTGGGGCCTCCTGTAAAATGCCAACCCTTGGACCACAGTGCACACTTCTCATTAATGACCAAGGTGCTCTCTCAGTTACATGCAGATGTATCCTTGTGAGCCAGCCATGTTCAACATGCTCCATTGAAACTAAAAGCCCTTTTGTTCTTATTACAGTGATATCATTTTAGGCTCCACAAATTTTTTTAAGTGATCCAAATACAGAACCACAGACACATCATTTCCAGTTGGGAAATCATTGTCTTTCTCTTTGTCCTGGTGATGGCTTGGGACACAGTAAGAGGAGGGAGGGTCGGGTGGAGGGATTGGTGGCTCACCCTCCACCATTGTCTCCAGAATTCCAGCTGCTACACAGTGGGGGCCGTGTCTTCCACTTCCCAAAACTGCACCCCATTTCTCTGCAGGAAGGAAGGATCGTCCCTCATACCAGCTCCAGTCTATGTCTCTTTGCCCCACATCTGTCTCCAAGGAGGTCTCCATGGTGGTCCTGCAGCTGCGTCCCCCTCCCCACATTCCTTGCAGGCTCCGTCCTTCATTGTCTTCCTTTGTGCTTGCCTTGCTTAGTGCATTTTTCTGGTTTAAAAGATAAACACTCAACGGCACATGCTTCGGTATGCTTTCTTTACGTGGACGTTTTAGTCTACCCCTTCACTGGTTAACGTTGGTGGTGAGCATTATGGGCCTGGTTTACTTGGAGAAGAGGTTATGGGATGCGGAGAAGGGCTTGTGATGTGGGATATTGTGAAATGCTTTGTCTGTGTCTATTAATAAAATATGTTTGTTTTTTGGGTTTTTTTGTTGTTATTTTGTTAATAATGGTAAATCGTACTGATTGGTTTTCTGACATTAAACCCTGGGAGGGAACCCACTTGTCATGATGTATTATCATTTTTTAAAATAGATTATTGGATTCAATTTGTTAAAATTTTGATTAGGATTTTTGCTTTTATGCTCATGAGGGTTATTGTTTGATTTTCTTTTCTTTTGATGTCTTTCTCTCATTTTGGCATCAGGCTAACGCTGGCCTCATTGAATGAGTTGGGAAGTATTTTCTCATTTTCAATGTTCTGGGCGAGTTTGTGTAGAATTGGTATTATTTCGTCTTTAAGTTTTTGATAGTATTCACCAGTGAAGTCATTTAGGCCTGGAGTTTTCTTTGTGGGAAAGTGTTTAACTACAAATTAAATTTGTTTAATAGATTCATAGGGTTTTTCAAGTTACCTGCTCTTCTTGAATGAGCTTTGGTAATTCAGGTCTTTAAAGAAATTTTTCCATTTTATATAAGTTGTCAAAATTATAGGTATAAAGTTGTTCATAATATTCCCTCATTATCCTTTTAATATTGTTCAATCTGTAATCATAAAATCTCTTTTATTCCTGGTATTTATAATTTATGTCTCTCTTTTTTTCCTGATCTATATGACTAGAAGTTTGTCAATTTTATTTATCCTCTCAAAGGACGTGCTGTTGGTTTCATTGATTTTCTCCATTATTTTACTGTATCCTATTTTACTGATTATACTTTTATTTCATTCTTTTTTAATCTTTATTTTGGCCTTAATTTGCTCCTCTTTTTTCTATTTCCTTAAGGGAGAAGGCAAAATTATTGAATTGAGACCTTTTTTTTATTTAGTGCTACAATGTCCACCCTAAGTGATTTAGTGGGATCCCATGAATCCTGATATATTGTGTTTTCATTGTTATATTAAATTTAAAATACTTTCCATAGTCTGTTTTTTAATTTCTTCTTTGACCTAAGTGTTGTTTAGAAGTGTATTATTTGGTTTTCAAATATTTGGGGGATTGTCCAGGGATCTTCCTATTATTGATTTCAAATTTAATTCTATCGTGGTTAGAGAACATAGGTTTTATTACCTAAATGCTTTTAAATTTACTGAGCCTTGTTTGATAGCTCATAATATGGTCTTTCTCGTTAAATGTTTCATGAACTCTTGAAAAGAATGCGTAATTTGCTGTTGTTGTGTGGAATATTCTATAAATGTCAATTAGGCCACATTGGCTGATTGTGTTGTTTATGTCTTCTATTTATCTGTGCTTATTTTTGAACTTTAATTGTGAGTTTATACATTTATCCCTGCAGTTCTGTCCATTTTTGTTTCATGCATTTTGAAGCTCTCCTATAAGGGGAATAAACTTTTAGGATATTTATGTCCTCTTGATTAACTGGCCCATTATCATAAAGAAATGCCTTTTTCATCCCTGAAAATATTCTCTGCTCTGAAATACACTTTCTTTGATACTAATACAGCCATTCCAGTTTTCTTTTGACTAATTTAGCATTATATAATTCCCCCATTCTTTTACTTTTAACCTATTTGTTTCTTTATGCTTTCATGGTAGGCAGCATGTACTTGAGTATTGCCCTTTTGATCTGTTATGAAAACACGCTTTTTAGAGGGGGCACTTTTATCATTTACATTTAATATGATTATTGATATTGTTAGGTTTAGGTCTGCTATTTGTTTTCAACTTATTTCATCCCCTTTTACCTCTTTTTTTTGTTTTTTGTGTAGATTTTTAAAAAATATTATTTTATTGTGTTTTCAGTAAAAGTCTACACAGCAAATTAGGTTTCCACTTAACAATTACTACACAAATTGTTTAGTGATATTGGTTACATTTTTCACAATGTGTCAACATTCTCATTATTTCCTTTTTGGTTGTTGTGTTTCCAATGATCTAGTTTCCCTGTCCTGTTACCTTTTCATCTTTGCTTTAGAGTAATTATTGACTATTTGGTCTCATATAGATAATTTTTTTTTTAAAGGAGCACAGTACTCATGGGTAATATTCTTTATTATATGAGAAGACCTGTTATTTAGTTAAAAGATGACCTCAGGGGGTAGATTCGTTTCAAGGTTTAAAGGGTATCTCAAGGTGATAGTCTCAAGGAGTACTTTAATCTAAATCGTCCCAGTAAGTCTGGATTTTTTAAGAATTTGAGTACTGTTCCCACATTTTTCTCCCATTCTATTAGGATCCATTTATTGTGGCCCTGATCAGAGTGGTCAGTAGTGGTAGCCAGCGTCATCCAGTTCTTCTGGTCTCAGGGTAGAGGAGGCCATGGTTCGTGTAGAATATTAGTCCTGTAGACTAGATATCCTAGGCATTAGTGAGTTGAAATGGACCGGCATTGGCCATTTTGAATTGGACAGTCATATGGCCTACTGTGCCAGGAATGAAGAAGTGATGAGGAACAGTGTCATATTCATTGTAAAAAAGAACATTTCAAGATCTATCCTGAAGTACAATGTTGTCATTGATAGAATAATAGTTAAGCACCTTCCCACAAAGAAGAAGACCCTCAATGAGATGGATTGACACAGTGGCTGCAACAGTGGGCTCAAACATAACAACAATTGTGAGGATGGGGCAGGACTGGACAGTGTTTTGTTCTGTTGTACATAGGGTGCTATCAGTTGGAACCGATTCGATGGCACCTAACAACAAAAATAACATACACATGGACCTCACTGGATGAAATGCAGAGGAATCAAATTGACTGCATCTTTAGAAAGAGATGATGGAGAAGCTCAATATCATCAGTCAGAACAAGGGCAAGGGCTGACTGTGGAACACACCATCAGTTGCTCAGGTTGAAGCTGAAGAAATAAAAATAAGTCCACGAGAGCCAAAGTATGACCTTGAGTATATCTGGCCTGAATTTAGAGACCATCTCAAGAGTAGATTTGATGCACTGAACACTAATGACTGAACACCACACGAGTTGTGCGATGATGTCAAGGACATCCTACATGGAGAAAGAAAAAGATCATTAAAAAGACAGGAAAGAAAGAAACGACCAAAATGGGTGTCAGAAGATACTCTGAAACTTGCTGATGATCATAGGGTAGCTAAAATAAATGGAAGAAATGATGAAGTTAAAAAGCTGAACAGAAGATTTCAAATGGCAGCTTGAGAAGACAAAGTAAAATATTAAAATATACAAAGACCTGGAGTTAGAAAACCTAACGGGAAGAACATGCTCAGAATTTCTCAAGCTGAAAGAATTGAAGAAAAAATTCACACCTCAAGTTGCAGTATTGAAGGATTCTATGGGCAAAGTATTGAATGACACTTGAAGCATCAAAAGAAGATGGAATGAACACACAGAGTCACTGTACCAAAAATAATTAGTAAACATTCAACCATTTCAGAAGGTAGCATATGATCAAGAACTGATGGTACTGAAGGAAAAAGTCCAAGCAGAACCAAAGGCACTGGTGAAAAACAAGGCTCCAGGAATTGATGGAATACAAATTGAGATGTTTCAACAAACAGATGCAACACTGGAAGTGCTCAGTCATCTCTACCAAGAAATTTGGAAGATAGCTACCTAGCCAACCCATTCAAAGAGACCCGTATTTGTGCCCATTCCAAAGAAAGGTGATCAACAGAATGAGGAAATCTTTGAACAATGTCATTAATATCACACACAAGTAAAATTTTGCTGAAGATAATTCAAAAATGGTTGCAGCTATACATCAACAGGGAAATGCCAGAAATTCACACCAGATTCAGAAGAGGATGGGGAACGAGGGAATCATAGCTGATGTCAGATGGATCTTGGGTGAAAGCAGAGAATACCAGAAAGTTGTTTACCTGTGTTTTATTGATTACACAATGGCATTTGACTGTGTGGATCATAACAAATTATGGATAGCATTGGGAAGAATGGAAAGTCCAGAGCACTTAATTATGTTTGTGCAGAACCTGGGCTTAGACAAAGATGCAGTTGTTTGAACAGAACAAGGGGATATTGCATGGTTTAAAATCAGAAAGGGTGTGAGTCAGGGTTGTATCCTTTCACCATACTTATTCAGTCTGTATATGCTGAGCAAATAATCTGAGAAACTAGACTATATGAAGAAGAATGCGGCATCAGAATTGGAGGAAAACTCATTACCAACCTGTGATAGCAGATAACACAACCTTGCTTGCTGAAAATGAAGAGGACTTGGAGCACTTACTGATGAAGGTCAAAGACTACAGCCTTCAGTATGGATTACATCTCAACGTTAGATGCAACCAACTCAATGGCACCTAACAATATCAACCATATGTCACAGCATTTACCAAAAACATCCTTTTTTTCTTATGTACTTCTTAGTGACATCATATATCTTGGTAGAGCTCTGCAAACTTCATCCACATTCAGTGTTTTCTTTATCATCACCAAAAATAACAAGTTTCTACTATCTAGAGTGTGATCTTCCCTCCTCCAGTCTCTCACCCATCGAATGTTGGTTTCTGTATGTATACCTGTTCTTGTCCTTATAAAAGTGAGATCATACAATATTTGTCCTTTTGTGTTTGACTTACATCGCTCAGTATAATATCCTCTACATTCATCCATGGTATAAGATATTCCAAGAACTCATTGTTATTCTTTATGTTGTTTGGTGCCATCAAATTGGTTCCAACTCACAGTGACCCTGTGTACAACAGAACGAAACACTGCCCAGTCCCGTGCCATCCTCACAATAGTTGATATGCTTGAGACCATCCTTGCAGCCACTGTGTCAGTCCATCTCATTGAGGACCTTCCTCTTTTTTGCTGACCCTCTAATTTACAAAGCATGATGTCCTTCTCTGGGGATGTGTCCCACCTGATAAGATGTCTAAATCACGTGAGAGAAAGTCTTACCATCCTCACTTCCAAGGAGCGTTCTGGCTGTACTTCTTCCAAGAAGGATTTGTTTGTTCTTCTGGCATACCATGGTATATTCAATATTCATCGCCAACACTTTAATTCAAAGGCATCAGTTCTTCTTTGGTCTTCCTTATTCATTGTCCAGCTTTCACATGCATAGGAGGCAATTGAAAATACCACAGCTTGGATCAGGCACACCTTAGTCCTCAAAGTGAAACTTTACTTTGTAACACTAAAGAGGTCTTTTGCAGCAGATTTGCCCAATGCAATACATTGTTTGATTTCTTGACTCCTGCTTCCATGGGCATTGATTGTGGATACATGTAAAATGAAGTCCTTGACCACTTCAGTATTTTTCTCCGTTTATCATGATGTTGTTTATTGGTCCAGTTTTGAGGATTTTTGTTTTCTTTATTTTGAGATGCTATTCTTTACAGCTGCATAGTATTCCATAGTATATATGTACCACATTTTGTTTATCCATTCATCTGTTGATGGGCACTTAGATTGTTCCCATGTTTTTGCTATTGTGAATAGTACTGCAGTGAACATAAGTGTGCATATGTCTGTTCGTGCCTCTTAGATCTCTGTGGAATATACCTAGGAGTGAGATTGCTGGATCATAAGGTAGTTCTATTTCTAGCTGTTTGAGGAAGCACCATAATTTTTTCCATAGTGGTTGTACCATTTTACAGTTCCACCAGAACTGGATAAGGGTTCCAGTCTCCCCACATCTTCACCAGCATTTGCTGTTTTCTGTTTTCTTAATCAGCACCATTTTAGCAAGGGTGAGAGAGTACCTCACTGCAATTTTGATTTGCATCTCTCTAATGGTAATGATCATTAGCATCTTTTCTTGTGTTGGTTGGCTGCTTGAATATCCTCTTTGGTGACGTGCCTATACATGTCCTTTCCCATTTTTAAATTGGATTGTTTGGTTTTTTGTTGTTGATTTACTGATGTTTTCTATATAATTTGGAGATTAGACCCTTATTGGATATGTCATTCCCAAAGATTTTTTCCCAGTCTGTAGGTTGTCTTTTTACCTTATTGATAAAGACTTTTGAAGAGTATAAGTATTTAATTTTCATGAGATCCTAACTATCTAATTTGTTTTCTGTTGTCTGTGCATTTATAGTTGTGTTTGATAATATATATATATATTTTTATTAGGTACCATATTTTTGTCCCTATGTTTCCTTGTAGCAACTTTCTAGTTTTAGGTTGAAAATTTAGACCTTTAATTCTTTTTGAGTTAGTTTTTGTGTACGGTGTGAGGTAGGGGTTCTGTTTCTATATAAAGTTGGTGATTAGTTTTTCCATTCCAGTAAAATAGGTTGAGTAGAACTGGTGTCAACTCTTCTCTGAATGTTTGGTAAAATTCCCCACTGAAGCCATCTGGTCCTGTTTTTTTTTTCAGGGGAGGATTATTTTGATGACCTCTTCAATCTGTTCTTTTGTTATGGGTCTGTTTAGATTTTCAGACTCTATTTGTGTTAGTTTAGGTAGGCTGTGTTTTTCTAGGAATTTGGCCACTTCTAGGTTTTCAAATTTTTGGAGTACAATTTTTTATAGTATTCTGTTATGATCCTCTTTATCTCAGTTGTATTTGTTGTAATGTCTCCAATTTCATTTCTTCTTTTGGTTATTTGCATCATCTCATTTTTTTTTCTTTGTCGGTTTAGCCAGTGGTTTATCTACTTTACTGATTCTTTCAAAGTACCAACTTCTCATCTTATTGATTCTATTGTTTTCTGTTTCATTTATTTTTGCTAAAATCTTTATTATTTCCTTTCTTCTTGTAGTTTTGGTCTTCATTGGATCTTCCTTTTCTATTTGTTCAAGTTGTCAGGTTAAGTTATCAATTTTGGATCTCTCTTCTGTTTTAATATATACATTTATTGCTATGAATTTCCTTCTGAGCATTGCTTTTGCTGTGTCCCAAAGGTTTTGGTATGTTGTGTTATTTTTCTTATTTGACTGTAAGTATTTTTTAATTTCACTTTTGATTTTTTTCTATGACCCAATAGTTTTTTTAGTAGTGAGTTATTTAGTTTCCATGTATTTATTTATTTTTTCTTATTATTCCAGTTATGGTTTGTAACTTCATACTGTCATTGTAAGAGAAGATGCATTATATGATTTTAATCATTATAAATTTATTGAGGTCTGCTTTTAGGCCTAAAATATGGGCTCTTCTAGAGAATGTTCCGTGTGTGGTGTAGCATGCGTATTTTGCTACTATTGGGTGATATGATCTGTATATGTCAGTTAGGTCCAGTTGTATAATAATGTTAATCAGGTTTTCTATATCTCTATTGATTTTCTTTCTATTTTCTAGCCATCATCAAAAGTGGTGTATTAAAATCTGCTATTATTATGAGTCTGTCTATCTCTTTAATTCTGTTAGAGTTTCTTTATAAATTTTGGGCTGCTGGCATTGGTTGCATAAGTTTTATAACTGTTATGTCTTCTTGGTGAATTGATTCTTTTATCATTATATAATATCCTTTTTTTTCTTATAATGGATTTTGACTTAAAGTCTATTTTGTCAGATATTAAAATGACATTTTTGCTTTCTCTTTGCTTGGTATGTTTTTTTCCATCCTTTGATTTTTAATGTTTTTATGTCTTTGTGCTTAATGTGTGTCTCTTGTATAAAACATATTGATGGGTCATTTTTTTCTTAAATCCATTCTACCACTCTCTGTTTCTTTACTGATACATTTAATCTTTACATTCAGTGTGATTGTCAGTAGGTAAGAATTTACTGCAGCCATTTGTTATACTTTTGTGTATGTGTGTGGTGTTAATGGTTTCTTTGTTCTGCTTTACTTTCTGTGCTGAGTTCTTTTTGTATATCAGTTTTTTCCTTTAATTATTGTTGTTCTGTGTTTACTGCGTCTTTTTGATTTCTTCTTTATTTTGGTGAGTAGATTTATTAATTTTCTTTGTGGTGGCCATGAGGTTTACATTTAACATCCTACATTTAAAGCGGTTTGTTATATCTTGAAATCATCTTAACTTCCTCACTGTATGGAAGTTCTATCACTTCACCCTTCATCCCCCCTTTTATTTTGATTTTGTCAGTTACATCTTCGTGTCTCAGTTTCTCTGTAATCAGTTTTTTAAAATTTATATTACTGTTGTGATGTCTTTACCTGGGTTGGTATCAGGCTGATACTCATGTGTCTTTACCTCAGGTTGTTGTCTGGTGTTGTTGGTTTTCTATCCAAAAATCCATTGCTGTTGAGTAGATTCTGATGTATAGAGACTAGGACAGAGTAGAACTGCCCCCATAGTGTTTCCAAGGTTATAATTTTTATGGAATCAGACTGAACATCTTCCCTCCACGGAATGGCTGGTAGGTTCAAACCACTGACATTTCAGTTAGCAGCTAAGCACTTTAACCACTGCACCACTAGGGCTCCTTATTTTCTATCCAACAACTCTCTTTAATATTTATTGTAGGGATGGTTTGGTGGTTACAATTTCCTTTAATTTTAGCTTATCTAAGAATGTCTTAATTTAGCCTTCATTTTTGAATGACAATTTTGCTGGATATATAATTCTCGATTGACAGCTTTTTTCTTTCAGGGCATTATATATGTTATCCCATTGCCTTCTTGCCTGCATAGTTTCTGACAAATTAGCATTTATTCTTATTGAGGCCTCTTTGTAGGTTATATTTTACTTTTCATGTGCATCTCACAAAATTCTTTGTCTTTGGATCTGGAAAGTTTGATTATGATATGTCTCAGTGGATTTTTCTTGGGGTCTATCCTATATGGAGTTCCTTCAGCTTCTTAGATGAAAATCTTCTCATATTTCATGACATTTGGAATGGTTTCTGCCATTAATTCTTCAAAAATTCTCTGTATTTTTTTTCTCTCTTCCATTTCTGGAAGAATAATATAAAATTTGTATATTGTTTCTTTTGATTGTGTCTCATATAACCTGTAGACTTTCTCTGTTTTTCTTCTATTTTTTTTCTGTTTGTTCCTCACATGGAGTAATATTAAGGGCTTTGTCCTCTATTTCATTGATTTTTCTTCCATGGTTTCAATTCTACTTTAGTGTCTTCTCATTGAGTTGTTATGTTATTTTATTATTAAGCTTCTAAATTTCTAGTTTTTTTTTAAGGATTCTATTTCTTTATTGAGTTTGTTGTTTGTATTTTTTTCCTGAATTCTTCTAGAGGTTTACTGATATTTTCCTTGGTCTCTTTGAGGAGGTGTAATACTAGTTTTTGTTTTTTATTTTTAGCAACAAAGTATTATATTTAGAAAAGCAAATCAATATTTCCAAACGTAAAGTTTTGATAGCCATGTTTTCCATGATGGATGACACATTTGGAAGGGGAATGAAATTCATGAGCTAAAACATGTTTGTTTGCTTGTTGTATTTTAAAATTTTACCTTCAAAAAAACAGGGTAAGAATTATGCTCAAGAAAAAAGAATTATTCTCTCAAAGCTAAGTTGATTTTTACATTTTTTTTGTTTACCTTTAATTTTTTGAATATGTGCAAGTTGTTTTTTTTAACATATCTATGTGATCAGATTTTGTATAATACATTAAATAATCTAATTCTTATGCTACATGGCAGCTGACTCCATTTATATAGTAGTATATTTCCAAGGATGTATTGTCTTCTAGGGTTAAAGTTTTATCATGTTGAACAAATATGTAACCACAAAATTGTACATATACAGGTATATTTCATTTTCAGCCATTCCATCCCATGAGTAAAAGGGGAAAAACAGATATGGATCACATATGTAAATGGATACTATAGTAAGAATAAAAATTTCCATAGCTCATCTAATATAGGAGGTTGATGTTTAGAAAAGGGTATGTAATTATTATATTTTACTTTTTTCTAGACTATGTACATTATTAACATTTTCTTTGACTTGTTATACCTTTTTTAATCTAACAAAATTAAATTAAACTTGAAAAAATGATAATTTGAAGGAACTAGTTGGTGTTGTTATTGTCACTATCTTACTCATTTAATTTATTCCTTTTGTACTGGGCACTGCACTTGTCAGAAGACTTGCTTGATTTACTGAATTTGATCAGTTTAAGGTACTTGCCTGAATTGTTCTTAGTTGCTGTTGAGTTGGTTCAGACTCATAGCAACCCTATGTACAACAGAACAAAACACAGCTCAGTCCTGTGCCATCCTTGTGACTGTTGTTGTGCTTGAGCCCATTGTTGCATTGTTGTATTGTTGTCTGAATTAAAACATTAAATATTTCCTGTCCAGCATGCCCAGTGATTACTGTTCCCGACTCTGACTCATTCACTTCCTCTAGTGTGTAATAGGATTGTATGCTGTCATTGCTTCTGTTCTTACTTTTTTAATAGTATTTTGTGTTTTAGGTGAAAGTTTACACAGAAAATTAGGTTCCCCTTTAACAATTTTTATAGAAATTGTTCCATGCCATTGGTTAAAATTTTTACAATGTGTCAGCATTCTCATTATTTCCATTCTGTTTGTTCTGTTTCCATTGATTTAGCTTCCCTTCCCCTCTTTCCCTTCTCATCTTTGCTTTTGGGTAACTGTTAACCTTTTGGTCTCATATAGTTAATTGTTTAAGGAAACACATTACTCATGAGTGGTAGTGTTTATTTTATAAGCAAATCTATTATTTGGCTGAAAGGTGACCTGCAGAAATAGCTTTAATTCCAAGTTCAAAGGGTATCTTAGAGCAGTAGTCTTGGGGGTTCTTCTAGTCTTTATCAATTCAGTAGGTCAGACCTTTTTTTAGGAATTTGAGTTTTTTCCTACATTTTTATCCTTTTCTATCCAGGGCCTTCTATTGTGTCCCTTGTCAGAATGGTCAGTAGTGATAGTCAGGTACCATCTAGTTCCTCTGGTCTCAGGTTAGGAGAGGTTGTGGTTCATGTGGGTTATTAATCCAGTGCGCTAGTTTCTTCTTTGAGCTTTTGATTTCCTTCATTCTCTTTTGCACCGTTACAAATAGAGACAAATAGTTTTATTGTAGATAGCCACTTGCAAGCTTTTAAGAACCCAGACGCTACTCATCAAACTAGGATGTAGAACATTATCTTTGTGAACTATGTTATGCCAGTTGACTAAGTTGTCCACCAAGAGTATGGTCCCAAGCCTTTTGAATCAGTAAACTAATCCTGCAAGTCGTTTGGATATGTCTAGGAAGCCCCCATAACTGTGAGGACCCTAAGTAAGTAGTTTGTTATATATATGGATATATGTGTAGCACACATAAACGTGTATACATATGCCGGAAGATGCACCTGTATGTGCATGTGCATTTATTCACATATGTCTTCCTGTACACATATATACATGCATATCTACCTACATAACCACACACATACTTTTTGGTTGTTTTTACTGTTGTTGCAAAATTATGTATGTTATAACATTCATGAAAACTGTCTCTTTTTCTCTCTCATGTACTTTTTAGAGTCTTTATTTATGTTGGTCAAGTTGTGCAGACTTCACCCATATTTGGGATTGCCTTTCCCATCACCTAAACTAACAAATGTTTACTATCTAGAAAGTGATTCTCCCTCTCTCTCCCTCCCATCTCTTGTAACCATCAAAGAACTTTGCTCTCTGTGTGTACATCTATTCTTGACTTTTTATATTAGTAGGAGAATACAATATTTCTTTTTTTGTGATTGACTTAGTTCAGTCAGCATAATGTCCTCCAGATTCATCACATAAGAAGATGTTTCAAGAACTCATCATTATTCTTTATAGCTGTGTAATATTCCATTGTATGTATTTACCACAATTTGTTTATCCATTTATCTGTTGATGAGCATTTAGGTTTTTTCCATCTTTTTGCTATTGTGAATAATGCTGCAATGAACATAGGTGTGCATATGTCTACACACTGCTGTCACTACTCATGTATCTCTAGGATATATACCTAGGACTGGGATTGCTGGATCATAAGGTGTTTCTATTTTCAGATTTTTGAGAAAGCACCATGCTGTTTTCTATAGTGGTTGTGCCATTTTACAATCCCACCAGCAATGTATAAGAGTTCCAATCCCCTCACAACCTCACCAGCATTTGTTGTTTTCTGGTTTTGTTTTTTTTTTTTTTTTTACCATTACCATTTTTGCAGGGGGTGAGATAGTATCTCCTTGTAATTTTGATTTGCATCTCTCTAATGGCTATAAGGTGGCTATGAGTTGGAATCCACTTGACGGCAGTAGGTTTTTTTAAATGCATTTAATGGATAATGATCACAATCATCTTTTCACATGTTTGTTGGTTGCATGAATGTCCTCTTTGGTGAAGTGTCTGTTCACATCCTTTGCCCATTTTATAAATGGTTGTTTGTCTTTTTGTTGTTGAGTTGTTGAAGTTTTCTAAGTATTTTAGAGATTATACCCTTATCAGATATGTCATTGTGAAAGATTTTTTTTTCTCAGCCCATAGCTTCTCTTTTTACTTTCTTGATAAAGTCTTTTGATTAACCTTATGCTTATTATTTAATTTTTAGGTGTTCTCAGTTATCTAATTTATCTTCTGTCATTTATGCATTTTTAATTTTGTTCAATAGACTATGCTGGTAATTAGGTCCCCTAGTTTTGATCCTGTTTTATCTTCCAGGAACTTTATAAGTTTTAGCTTTAACAGATAAGTCTTTGATCCATTTTGAGTTAGTTTTTGTGTATGGTGTGAGGTATGAATCCTGATTCATTTTTCTGCATATGGATATCCAGTGTTGCCAGCACCATTTGTTAAAGAAATTTTTTCTTCTCCACTGAATGGACTTTGATCGTTGGTTGAAGATCAGCTTCCCATAGATGGATGGATTTACTTCTGGGTTCTCAATTCTGTTCCATTGACTATCTGTCATTGAACCAGTACCAGGCTGTTTTTTGATTGTGGGGGCTGTAAAGTAAGTTTTGAGATAAGAAAGTGTGGGGCCTCCTACTTTGCTCTTCTTTAATATTGCTTTAGCTGTTCGGCAGCTCCTTCCTTTCCATATAAAGTTGGAAATTGGTTTTCTGTTTCATTAAATAATGTTGTTGGGATTTGGATTGTGGTTGTGTTATATCTATAGATTGCTTTTGGTAGGGTTGACATTTTCACAACGTTAAGTCTTCCAGTCCATGAGCATGGAATGTTTTTCCATTTATGTAGATCTGTTTTAGTTTTTTGCAGTAGTGTTTTATTCTTTTCCTTGTATAAGTCTTTTACGTCCCTAGTTATGTTTATTCCTAGGTATTTTATCCTTTTATGGACGATTGTAAATGGTATTAATTTCTTGATTTCATTGTCAGAGTCCTACTTGTTAGTGTAGAGGAAGCTAAATGATTTTTGTGTACTGATCTTGTACTCTGCCACTTTGCTGAATCTTTCTATTAGTCCCAGTAACTTTCTTGTGAAGTCTTTGGGATTTTCTAAGTATAGGATCATGGCATCTGTGATAAGAATAGTTTTACTTCTTCCTTTCCAATTCGGATACCCTGTATTTCCCTTTCTTGCCTTATTGCTCTAGCTGGGACTCCCAGTACACTATTGAATAAGAGTAATGATAAAGGGCATCCTTGTCTCATTCCTGTTCTCAAGGGGAATACTCTCTCTATTGACAATAATGCTGGCTGTTGGTTTTGTATGTTGTTGTTGTTGTTAGGCACCGTCCAGTCAGTTCCAAGTCATAGTGACCCTATGCACCACAGAACAAAACACTGCTCAGTCCTGTGCCATGCTTACAATCATTGTTATGCTTGAGCTCATTGTTGCAGCCACTGTGTCAATCCATCTTCTTGAGGGTCTTCCTTTTTTTCACTGACTCTCTACTTTACCAAGCATGATGTCCTTCTCCAGGGACTGAGCCCTCCTAACAACATGTCCAAAGTATGTAAGATGTACTCTCACCATCCTTGCTTTTAAGGAGCACTCTGGTTGTACTTCTTCCAAGACAGGTTTGTTCATTCTTTTGGCAGTCCACGGTATATTCAAAATTCTTTGCCAACACCAAAATTCAAAGGTGTCTGTTCTTCTTCAGTCTACCTTAGTCATTGTCCAGCTTTCACATGCATATGATGCGATTGAAAATACCATGGATTGGGTCAGACAGGCGCACTTTAGTCTTCAAGGTGACATCTTGCTTGTCAACACTTTAAAGAGGTCTTTGGCAGTAGATTTGCCCAATGCAATGCGTCTTTAGATTTCCTGACTGCTGCTTCCATGGGCGTTGATTGTGGATCCAAGTAAAATGAAATCCTTGACAACTTCAATCTTTTCTCTGTTTATCATGATGTTACTCATTGGTCCAGTTGTGAGGATTTTTATTTTCTTTATGTTGAGATGTAATCCATACTGAAAGCTGTGGTCTTTGATCTTCATCAGTAAGTGCTTCAAGTCCTCTTCACTTTTCAGCAAGCAAGGTTGTGTCTTATGCATAACACAGGTTGTTAATGAGTCTTCCTCCAATCCTGATGCCTCGTTCTTGTTCATATAGTCCAGCTTCTCATATTATTTGCTCAGCATACAGATTGAATAGGTATGGTGAAAGGATGCAGCCCTGACCCACACCTTTCCTGACTTTAAACCACAGAGTATCCCCTGTTCTGTCCAAACAACTGCCTCTTGATTTATGTACAGGTTCCTCATGAACACAATTAAGTGTTCTGGAATTCCCATTCTTCTTGTTTATTTCCAAGTTTCGCATTCCAATCACCAGTGATTATCAATGCATCATGATTGCACGTTTGATCAATTTCAGACTGCAGAAGTTGGTAAAAATCTTCAATTTCTTCATCTTTGGCCTTAGTGCTTGGTGCATAAATTTGAATAATAGTCATTGTCATGGATTGAATTGTGTCCTCCAAAAATGTCTGTCAACTTGGATAGGTCATGATTCCCAGTATTGTATGACTGTCTACCATTTTATCATCTGATGTGATTTCCCTGTGTCTTGTAAATTCTATCACTATGATGTTATAAGATGGATTAGTAGCAGTTATACTGATGAGGTCTACAAGATTAGATAGTGTCTTAAGCCAATCTCTTTTGAGATATAAAAGAGAGAAGCGAGCAGAGAGACATGGGAACCTCATAACACCATGAAAGCAGTGCTGGGAGCAGAGCACGTCCTTTGAACCTGAAGTTCCTGTGCAGAGAAGCACCCAGGCCAAGGGAAAATTGATGACATAGACCTTCCTCCAGAGCTGACAGAGAAAGCATTCCCCTGGAGCTGACGCCCTGAATTTGGACTTGTAGCCTACTACAAGAATAAACTTCTCTTTGTTAAAGTCATCCATTTGTGTGGTATTTCTGTTACAGCAGCACTGAATGACTAAGACAGTTGTATTAACTGGTCTTCCTTGTAGGTGTACGGATATTATCCTATCACTGCGTTTTCGATAATATTGATCTTCAAGCATTTCATTTCAGTTTTGACTACTTCCAATTTTCCTAGATTCATACTTTGTACATTCCACATAATGGTTATTAATGGATGTTTGCAGCTGTTTCTTATTTTTAGTCATGCCACATCAGCAAATGAGGGTCCTGAAAGCTTGACTCCATCCATGTCATTAAGGTTGACTCTACTTTGAGGAGGCAGCACTTCGCCAGTCGTCTTCCGAGTGCCTTCCAACCTGGGGGGCTCATCTTCCGGCACTATATCAGACAATGTCCCCGCTATTCATAAGGTTTTCACTGGCTAATTCTTTTCAGCAGTAGACTGCTGGGTCCTTCTTCCTAGTCTGTCTTAGTCTGGAAGCTCATCTGAAACCTGTCTGCCATGGGTGACCCTGCTGGTATCTGAGTACCAGTGGCATAGCTTCCAGCATCACAGCAATATGCAAGCCACCACAGTATGATAAACTTTTTTGTACATGTGCCCTTAATTATGTTGATGAATTTCCTTTCTATTCCCATTTTTCTGAGAGTTTTTATCAGGATAGGATGTTGGCTTTTATCAGATGCCTTTTCTGTGATGATTATGATGATCATGTGATTCTTTTCCTTTGTTTTATTTATGTGGTGAATTACGTAGATTGATTTTCTAACGTTGAACCATCCTTGCCTCCCTGGTATGAATCCCACTTGATCATTATGCATTATTTTTTGATATGCTGTTGAATTCTGTTGGCTAGAATTTTGTTGAAAATTTTTGTGTCTGTTGTTATGAGGGATATTGGTCTATAGTTTTCTGTTTTAGTGGTGACTTTGCCTAGCTTTTGTATCAGGGTTATACTTGCTTCATAGAATGAATTATGGAATATTCCTTCCTTTTCTATGTTATGGAATAGTTTGAGTAGAATTGATGTCAACTTTCTATGATTGTGTGGTAGAATTCTCCAGTGAAGTTATTTGGCTGGGGCTATTTTTGGTTGCTGGGTTTTTTTTTTTAAATGATATCTTCAATTTCTTCTTTTGTTATGGGTGTCTTCAAATTTTCTGTTTCTATTTGTGTTAGTTTAGGTAGGTAGTGTGTTTCAAGAAATTTGTCCATTTCTTCTAGGTTTTCAAATTTGTTAGAGTACAATTTTTCATAATATTTTATTATAACCCTTTTTATCTCAATTGGTGCTGTTGTAATGTTACCCATCTCATTTCTTATTTTGATTATTTGCATCTTCTCATTTTTTTTCTTTGTCAATTTGGCCAGTGGTTTGTTAATTTTATTGATCCTCTCAAAAAAACCAATTTTTAGTCTTGTCGATTCTGTCTATCATTTTTCTGTTTTCTATGTCATTTATTTCTGCCCTGATCTTTATTATTTCCATTTTTTCTGGTGCCTATGGACTTCTTTTGCTGCTCCTTTTCTGTTTGTTCAAGTTGTAGGGTTAAGCTGTTGATTTTGGCCCTTCTTTTTTGATGTGATTCTTGGTTGGTAATTATTTTCTTTCAGGGTTTTATATATGTCATCCCAGTTGCCTTCTTGCTTGCATAGTTCCTGTTGAGAAACCAGCACTTAGTTCTATTGATGCTCCTTTGTAGGTAATATTTTATTTTTCACGAGCTGCTTAGAATTCTTTCTTTATCTTTGGTTTTGGAAACTTTGATTATGATATGTCTTGGTGAGTTTCTTCTAGGGGTCTAGCTGGTATAGGGTTTGTTGAGCTTCACGGATGGAAACCTTTTCATCTTTCATGATTATTGCTATAAATTCTCCTCTGAGCACTGCTTTTGCTGTGTCCCAAAGGTTTTGGTATGTTATGTTTTCATTCTAAGAATTTTCTAATTTCATTTTTAATTTCTTCTATTACCTAATAGTTTTAAAGTAAGGTGTTATTTAGTTTACATGTATTTAATTTTTTTCCTTGTTTTTTCTGTTACTGATTTCTAGTTTTATAGTGTTTTGATCAGAGAAGATGCTTTGTATTATATTGATGTTTTTGTATTTATTGAGGCTATCTCTGTGGCCTAAAATATAATATTTTCTGGAGAATGATCCACGTGCATTGGAGAAGAATGTGTACTGTGTTGCCATTGGGTGGTGTGTTCTGTGTATGTCTATGACGTCAAGTTGGTTGATTGTGTCATTTAGATCTTCTGTATCTTTGTTGAGTTTCTTTCTCATTCTGTCATTATCGAAAGTGATGTGTTAAGATCTACTTCTATAATTGTAGAACTGTCTATTTCTCTTTTTACTTCTGTTAGAATTTATGCATTTTGGAACTCTGCTGTTGGGTGCATAAGGATTTATTATGGTTATATCCTCTTGGTTAATTTACTAATTAGTCATTATGTAATGCCCCCTTTTTCTCTCTTATAATGGATTTTGACTTAAAGTCTATTTTATCAGAGATTGTTATTGCCACTCCTGCTCTTTTGGTTAGTGTTTGCCTGATATATTTTTTCATCTCTTGGTTTTTAACCTATTTATGTCTTTGTGTGTAAGGTGTGTCTCCTGTAGGTAACATATGGTTGTGTATTTATATTAATTCTTCCACTTTTTATCTCTTGACTGGTAGATTTAAACTATTTAAATTCACTGTGGTTATCAATAGTCATGAATTTACTGCTGCCATTTTGTTATTATTACTATTTTTGGTGATGTTAACAATTTCTTTGTTCTTCTTAATTTTCTGTGCTGAGTTCTTTTTTGGATTTTATTTTCATGTCCTTTGTTGTTGTTGATTTTGTGTTTACTGAGACTTTTTGATTCTCTCTATTTTGGTGAGGAGATTTATTAATTTTATTGTGGTTACTCTGAAATTTACCTTTATCTTCCTAAATTTAAAACAGTCTGTTATATCTTGATATCACCTTGACTTCCTTTCCATATGGAAGCTCTATAACAGCACCATTTATTTCCCCTTTTTGGTTTGAAACTGTCATCATTTATAGATTGATATCTCTGGTTCTAGTTTTGAAGCTTTTTTTTTACTTTTATGAATTCTTTATCTGGGTTGGTATCTGCATCATGCTGTCTTGTGTCTTAATATCAGGTTGTTCTCTGATGTTATTGGTTGGTTCTCTGTCCATAAAACCAAAAAACTCGTTGCTGTTGAGTCGATTCCAATACATAGTGACCCTATAGGACAGAGTAGAACAATCCCATAGGGTTTCCAAGGAGCAGCTGGTGGATTTGAACTGCTGACCTTTTGGGTAGCAGCCATAGCTCTTAACGACTGTGACACTTTAATATTTCTTGTTAGATTGGTTGGTCTATTTTTCACAAATTCCCTTAATTTCTGTTTTTCTGGAAATGTCCCTGTTTTGCCATCGTATTTGAAAGAAAATCTTGTTGGATATATGATTCTTGGTTGGTAATTATTTTCTTTCAGGGTTTTATATATGTCATCCCAGTTGCCTTCTTGCTTGCATAGTTCCTGTTGAGAAACCAGCACTTAGTTCTATTGATGCTCCTTTGTAGGTAATATTTTATTTTTCACGAGCTGCTCTTAGAATTCTTTCTTTATCTTTGGTTTTGGAAACTTTGATTATGATATGTCTTGGTGAGTTTCTTCTAGGGGTCTAGCTGGTATAGGGTTTGTTGAGCTTCACGGATGGAAACCTTTTCATCTTTCATGATATTAAAGAAGTTTTCTGCCAATAAATCTTCAAAAATTCTTTCCATGACTTTTTGCCCCTCCTCTTCTAGAATTCTTATTATGCATAAATTATTCCTCTTGATTGTTGTTGTTGTTGTTGTTAGGTGCTGTCAAGTCGGTTCCAACTCATAGTGACCCTATGCACCACAGAACGAAACACTGCCTGGTCCTGTATCATGCTCACAGTCGTTGTTATGCTTGAGCCCATTGTTGCAGCCACTGTGTCAATCCATCTCCTTGAGGGTCTTTCTCTTTTTCGCTGACCCTGTACTTTACCAAGCATGATGTCTTTCTCCAGGAACTGATCCCTCCCGACAACATGTCCAAAGTATGTAAGACATAATCTTGCCATCCTTCCTTCCAAGACAGATTTGTTCATTCTTTTGGCAGTCCATGGTATAATCCTCTTGATAGTGTCCCACATAAATCCTAGGCTTTCTTCATTTTTCTTCATTCTTTCTTCTGATTGTTCCTCAAAAAAATTAGTATCAAGTGATTTGTCCTGTATTTCGCTGATTCTTTCTTCCATTGATTCACTTCTACTTCTGTGTTCTTCCATTGAGTTATCTATTTCTGATATTTTATTGTTAATCTTCTGAACTTCTGTTTTTTTTTTTTGGATAATACTAATTGTCTATTTTTGCCATTTTTTTAGTTGTATTGTTTTCCTGAATTTTTCTAGGGTTTTGTGTGTGTTTTCCTTCATCTCTTTGAGGATCCTTTTGAATTCCTTATCAGGTACTTCCGTTACCAATTACCATTCCTTCTTCAGGAAGTTTTTCTGCTCCTTTATTTTACTCATTTGTTTGAACCATTTTATCCTCTTTCTTCATATGATTTATTATTGTCTGCTGTCTCCAAGGCATTAAGGTATTTATTTATGTATTTCTTTGTTGATTGTATGTGTTTATCTTGTGCTGATTTTTTTTATTTGTTTTGATATATCTGGAGCTTTGTTTCTTCTCTTTCTCTTTAGAATATCTTTCTTCCTTTGTATTATTTTAATTGTTGTTTTGTGGTTCTAGTTCATGTGTGACTTTGGTGGTATCTGTAGGCTGGGTGTGATTTCCTCTTACTAGTGGATATGGTGGGTCTTACTCATGTACAAGTCCTCTGTGATTAGGCTTGTATGTCTTTCTTTGCCGGATTGAGTGGTGTTGGGAGAGCAGGTTCTTTCCCTAATATTGGGTGACAAGTGTTGGGTGGTTAGGGTTCTTCCATAGCCCTTGTGGGACCATGAGGTCCTTCCACATTTGTGCTAGCAGTTAGTGCATTTTCTGGAGGTCAGGGCAGGCCATCTTTGTATCCTCAGTGAGGAAGTGCTGCCCAAATGGACGGGGTAGGTCTGCTGTGCATGCACCAGTTGGCATCTCAGTAGGTGGTGGGGTATCAAGGGGTCTCAGTGCAAGTGCAGATGGCCTGCAGGAACTGTTTGGGTGTGGGATGTGTGATGTCACAGTTGGACATACATTGAAAGAGGACGCTAGGACTTCCTGTTCATTGTTTGGCAGAGTTGCATGTTAGGATGTGATTAGTGTTGCCGATTAGGTGATGTATCTGGCCAGTCACCAGGGTTTGGGTGTAGGGAGTGTTCTTGCTGGTTGCTAGGTTGGGCACTGCCTGTGTGTACTGCTTGTTGCAAGATGGTTGGGGCAAGGGTGCACGGGTGACCAACCATCAGGTGGGTGGTAGGGGAACTCACACTGCTGGTCTCCAGGCAGGTGGGGCAGACGAGGAGGGTTGGGGGATCATGCACCTCTGATCACCAGTCTGGTAGCCAGAGCACACGCTGGCAGTCCCCAGGTGGGCAGGATGGCATGGGGATGGGTGAAACAGTCACGGGCCTCTGGTTGCAGGTCTGATGGCATGGGAGTGTGTGCTGTGGATCACCAGGCAGGCAGAGTAACATGGGAATGGGTGGAATGGGCACAAGCCTCCGGTCATATGTCTAACAGTGTGGGAGCCCCACCAGTGGTCACCAGGAGGGTAGAGGAGAGGAGCAGGGGAGTGTGTTCTCCCAGTCTCCGGCATAGGTGCTGGGGCACTCCCTGCAGCATGCAGCCAATATTTAGGACCCAGCGCTGACCAGTTGCGAGGAGGAGGTGGCTGTCCAGAGTCCAGATGGGTGGGAGATCTCTAGCCACAACTCCAAGTATCCTCCACTCCACCAGCACCTTCCATTCAAATGATTAGGGATTGTTGCTGGTGGGTAATTTTTTCTGGCTCCCTTCCTGCTCTATGGTTGCCTGGATCCCTAGGGTTCTTGCCTGTTTTCCTGCACTTTCCCTCCTTAAATCCAGTTCATGTTCTGCTCACCTTGCTTTGCTCTGGGTTTATTTGCATAGTATCTCTGTGTCCTATTGGGGAGTCTGTGAAGTTGCCTTCACGTGCTTCTCACCAGGAACACTGCTCACTTTGTCTCAATATGGCCTTGCTGCACTGGGCCAGCTGGCAGGGTGCCTACATTCCTTAAGTCTTCTTGGTTCGCTATTTTCATTCAATCTCTAATTCTTCATCCTTCTGTTTGCTGTTCTGGATTCCCAGATTGTCATCTGTATCTGTTTTACTTGGTTTCTCGGTTCTTTGCTGTAGGAGGACAGCATGGTTTGTGTAGGGTGCTATCTCGGGCTGTCTCTTAATACTAGGTTTTTGAAGTCTTTGTCTGGTAGTTCCATTATCAGTTCTTCTTCAGATAGGTTTTCTGTTCCTTTATTCATTTGCTCAAGCTATTTTTCCTTCTCTCTTCATATGATTTGTAATTGACTGCTATCTTCGAGGCATTAAGGTTTTATTTTATTTATTCATAGTTTTCTTTATTGATTTTATGTTTGTTTGTCTTTATTTTATTTTTGTTTTGTTTTGATAAATCAGGAGGTTAGGTTTTTTCCTTTACCTACTTTCCTTTGTATTCTTTTTAATTGTTATTGTTTTGTTATATTGGTCTAGGTATGACTTTGGTGCTGCCGGTTGGCTGGGTGTGAGTTCTTCTCACAAGTTGGTATGGGAAGTCACCACCACAAGAGGGCCCTCTATTGTTAGGCATGTATGTCTTCTCTTAGAGGATTGCATGGAGGTGCAAGAGCAGGACTCTTCCCCGTTGTGAGTTGCAGTGTGTTGAGCGATCAGGATCCCTCCTCAGAGCTTGAGAGAGAGCACAGTCCCTCTACATTGATGCAGAAAGGAAATGTGGTTCTGGGAGAATGGGACAGGTCATCCATGTAGTCAGAGGGAGACAGTGCTACTCAGTTGGGCAAGGCAAGCTTTCTGAGCAGGCATGGACTGGTGTCACTATGGGGAGGCAGGACAGGTGGCCTCTGCGCGTGCATGGACAGCTTGCACGCATGGGTGGGGTGAGGGAGGGGCCACAGTGCCTGAGAATGTGTACAGGCTGCACATGGGGAGAAGAGGAGAGGGGGACTGGAGTTGGTCCTGCACGCGTTTGCTGGGTGGCGGGAGGGTGAGCAGAGCAGAGCCTATGCACATTTGTGTGGAAGGCCTGTATGGTGGGGAAGAAGGAGAATGAAGTGGAGACTGCATGGATATGAGCAGAAGGCCTGCACAGCTGGAGGAGAGGGGAGCAGAGTAGAGGGGTAGAAAGTGGCCAGGAGGGGAGGTGGGGTGGAGCAAGGTCTGCATGAACAGGAAGTGAGGGGACACTCCACAGGACTGGTTCTGGGAGGGGGGCCTTTAACTATTAGTTTACAGATTGACTCTTCAGTGATTGTCTCCTGTCCAAATGATAGGCACCTCTGCTGACAAGCAGTCCCTGTACAAATTCCTAGCTCCTTCCCTTCTCTGTGCTCATCAGAGGGACTGGAGCTCATGCCTATCCTCCTGTACTTCCCTTTGATTCTCCACAAGTATGCACTCCTCGCCTTTTCTGTCTGCTACCTTAGATTCTGACACTTCAGTCCACCTCACTTTGCTCCAGGAGTATTTCTTTGTAGTTCCCTAGCTTCAAAGATATGCTACTCCTGCATGTGTCCCTAACGGGAGTGCCCCATTCCAGGATGCACATTGCCCATCTTGTCATTGCTCTCCAGGGTTGTTTACATGGTATCTCTGCCACTAGCTGTGTTCTCCATGAGGTTGCCCTTCCTGGGTTCCTCGCCCCAGAATGTTGCTTGCTGTTATCCTAAAATGGCCATGATGCACCGGGCCAGCAGGCAGGGCACAGAAGATCCAAAAATCTCTGCTTTCCACTGGTCTCAATCTATCTCTCCTTCCAATGAAAGAAGAAATGTTTGGTCCATTTCTTCAACTCTCCAGGGATCTGAAGTCATTATTTGTGTCTGTTTTACTTAGCTTTTCAGGACTTTGTTGTAGGTGTTGTCATGGTGCCTCTGAACTACCATCTTAACCAGAACACCCCTCCTTTTTTTTGTAACTTGTTTTGGATAATTTGAGATTATTTTAAGACTTACTTTTTTTCCCTTTTTTTTTTCTTTTTTTAATTTTATTTTAGGTGAAGGTTTACAAAACAAATAGTTTCTCATTAAAAAGTCAGTACACGTATTGTTTTATGACATTGGTTAACAATCTAGCAACATGTCAACTGTCTCCCTTCTCAAACTTTTTGTTTTTGGTGAAAATATACATAGCCAAAGATACACCATTTCAAAAATTTCTGCATGCACAATTCAGTGACATTGATTATGTTCTTCCAGTTGTGCTGCTATTATCACTTTAGATGCAGGTTTACAGAACAAAATAGTTTCTCATTAAACAGTTAGTACACATGTTGCCCTATGTCAATGGTTAACAACCCCACTACATGTCAACACTGTCCTTACTCAACCTTGGGTTCCCTATCACCAGCTTTCCTGTCCCCTTCTGCCTTCTAGTCCTTGTCCCTGGACTGCTGTGCCTGATTAGTCCCATCTGGTTTTATGGGGCTGTCCAATCCCCAGCTGAACGGTGAACCTTGGAAGTGACTTCATCACTGAGCTAAAAGGGTGTCTGGGGGCCATACTCGCAGGGTATCTCCAATCTTTTTCAGGCCAGTAAATCTGGTCTTTTTTTGTGTGTTAGAATTTTGTTCTACATCCTTTACCAGCTCTGTCCAGAACCCTCTGTCGTGATCCTGGTCAGAACAGTCAGTGGTGGTAGCTGGGCACCATCTAGCTGTACTGGACTCAGTCTGGTGGGGCCTTGGTAGCTGTAGACAATTAGTCCTTTGGACTAATCTTTTCCTTGTATCCTGTTCTCTTCATTCTCCCTTGCTTCCGGAGGGGTGAGACCAGTGGAGTATCTTAGATGGCTGCTTACAGGCTTTTAAGACCCCAGACGCTACTCGCCAAGGTAGAATGTAGAACATTGTCTTTATAAACTGTGTTATGCTAATTGAGCTAGATGTTCCCCGAGAACATGGTCCCCACAGCCCTCCGCCCAGCAATTCAGTCTCTCAGGGAGTTTGGATGTGTCTATGGAGCTTCCATGACCTTTCCTTATACAAGTTGTGCTGGCTTCCCCAGTACTGTGTACTGTCTCACCCTTCACCAAAGACACCACTTAACTATTGTCTATTTAGTATTTCCCCCTGCCAGCCTTTTTTTTATTCCTTTTTGGGGTTATTAGCTATAACTTTTTTTTTTAATTTTAGTGGTTGCTTTAGAGTTTACAGTATACATTTTTTGTTCATCACAGTCTACTTTCAAGTGATATGATAGCACTTCACATATAGTATGAGAATCTTATGATAGTTTACTTATTATTTTTCCCTTTTTGGTCTTTATGTTCTTACTGTCAAAATTATTACTTTTACATATTTATAACCCCCACAATATATTGATACTATTTTTGCTTGAATGGTCAATTATCTTGTGAAAAGATTTTAATAAGAAGTAAACATTTCTCTATGCAGTTATTTCTGGTGCTCTGTATCATTTCTGATGTCTTTGTGTAGATTTATATTTCCATCTGATATCATTTTCCTTCTCCCTGAAAGACTCTGTTTTTTTTTTTTTAATAGTGCTAGTCTGCTGGAGATGGAATTTTTCAGCTTTGTAAGTTTGAAAAATGACTTTCTTTCATGATTACTTTTAAAATATATTTTTTATTAGATATAGAATTCTAGTTTGACAATTTTCTTTCAGCACTTTAAAACTGTTCTCCACTGTCATCTCTCTTGCATTGTTTCTGACAAGAAATCTGCTGTCATCCTTATTTTTGGTTTTCTGCATATAACATGTCTTTTATTTCTGGTTGCCCTTACAGTTTTTCTCTTTCTCTCTGATTTTAATCAGTTTGATTAAGATGTACTGTGGTGTAGTTTTCTTCATGTTTCTTGTGCTGCGAGTTTTTTGCGCTTCTTGAATCTCTGAGTTTATACGTCCATCAAAACTTTCACCACTATTTAAAAAATGAAAGATTCCACCTATTGTTTGTTTCTTTCTCTCCCTCCCTCCCTCCCTTCCTTCCTTCTTTCCTTCTTTTCTGCCTCCTCCCATCATCTCCTTTGGGGATTCCAGTTACACTTGTATTAGGCTACTTGAAGTTGTCTCACATTTCAGTGATGCTCTTTTTATTTTCTACTTCTTGTTTGTTTTTGGTGTTTCAATTTGTACAGTTTTTATTTTTATGCCTTTACGTTCACTGATGTTTTCTTTTACAATGTTTATTCCAATCCATTGTATTTTTCAACTCAGAAATTATAATTTTTATCTCTAGGAATTTGATTTCAGACATGTTTATTTTCCATGTCTCTACTTACCTTTTAAAACATACGAGATATATTAAGTCTTTTATTGTCCTTGTCTCCTAATTGCAACTTTTTTTTCAGTCCTGGATTAGTTTTGATTGATTGGTTATTCTCCTTTTTATGGGTCATGTTTTTATGTTTTTTGAATGCCTAGTAATCTTTGATTGGAGACCAGGCTTTGTGAATGTTTCCTGGATATTTTTGCTTTCCTATATATAGATATATGTTTGGTCTTTTTTACCTAGAATGCTGTTAAGTTACTTGTAAATAGTTTCATACCTTTAAGTCTTTGTTTTATCATTTATTAGGTGCATCTGGAGCAGTACTCAGCCTAGGGTTAATTATGCCACACTTCTGAGGTTAGAACTTCCTAAGTACTTTACCCAATGCCTGTGAATTATTAAATTTTTCAGCCTTGCTTCTGGGAAGAGGACTATTTTTGATTCTGTGTGAGTTCCAGACACCAGTTCCTCTAATCCTTTCAGCTGATTCTTTTCCTAGACTCAGGTAGTTTCTTTACATGCATGCTCTATTGTATACTCTGCTGACTACTTGACACAAACCCTATAAAAATCACCAGATTTCCTTCTCTCTGTGAAGATTGCTTTTCACTGGTACTTTCTTGTGAACCCTAGCTGCCTTCTTCTTTCTGGACTCTCAGCTCTATACCCTTAACATATAGTGTCCGCTGGCTTCTGTGTTAGGTCCCTGCCTCACGTGGCCCCACACTGTGTTGTGGATACTCTCTCAGGGAAGTAACCTGGGGCAATCGTAGGGATCAACCCATTTCCTATCACCCAGGGACCACTGTCTTCTGTTACCTAATACTCAGTTCCTTGAAAACTGTTGTTTAATATATTTCATCTAGGTGTTGTTTGTTATTTAGTTATTCCAGGAAGGAGGGTAAATACAGTCACTGTTACTCTATCTTGGCAAAATGTGCAAGTCATTTATTATCCCATTTAATACACAAAATCCCTGGTTTTGTGGGGCATATTTTGAATGGGGGAAGACAGACAATGAATAGATAATAATTAACATATTATCTGATGGATTGTGACAAATGCTGTGTAGAATGATAAAGCAATGTAAGGAGGAAAAAGAAGGATGAGAAATACGTGCTAATTTATACAGGCTGGTCACGGAAGACCTCTTTCTTTAATGAGGTAACTAAACAGGAACCTGAAGGAAGTGAAGAAATGAGCAAACTGTGCATATATCTGGAGGAAGATCATTCCAGGGAGAGGAGAGAACAGGTGTGAAGCTCCTGAGTAGGAGACTAGTTGGCCTGCTTTGGCAACAGCAAGGAGTCCAGTGTGCTGGAGTAGAGGGAGTGATAGGGAGAATCGTGGGAGAGAAGGTCAGATGTATACAGGTGGCCAGGTCATGTAGGACTTTGTGGGACATTTTAAGAAATGTGACTTCTACTCTGAATGAGATGGAAACTAAGTGGACAGTTTTGAGCAAAGGATTGACATGATATAATTTATTTTTTAATCAGATACTAAGGTATCTGCCATGAGGATGTCTGCCAGAGGTAAGGGAGGAATCAGGGAAACCATTTAGCAGGCTATTATCATTATCCAGGGGAGATATGATGGTGACTTGGATCATGGGGTTAGAATTGAGGTGGTAAAAAGTAGTTGGATTCTGGATAGATTTGGGAAGTGTAGTAGATAAAGTTTGCTGATAGATTACATGTGGGCTGTGAAACAAAGAGAAATTAAGGATGATTATAGCATTTTTTCACTTGAGCAACTGGAAAGGGAAGACATTTCTAGAGATGGGGGGACTGCAGGGCTACAGATTTGAAGGGTGAGATGAGGAATTTAGTTTGAATGTGTATAATGTTGAGATTTCTAGTGGACCTTCAAGGTGAGTAGACACTGTCTATCTGAGCCTGGAGTTCAGGGGAGAGGCTGAAGCCAGAAGTATGAATTTGGAAGCCATCTGCATATAGATGATATTTGAAATCCTGTGACTAGATGAGATCCCTGAGGGAGTGTATTGCTAAAAATGAGAAGAGGTCCAAACCCTGTCCTCTTGGGCATGACAAAATTTATAAGGCAGGGAAAGGAGAAAAAACAAAACAACATGCAAAGGAGTCTGAGAAGGAGCAGCCCTGGCGTGGGGAAGAGACCAAGTAG
Source organism: Dugong dugon (assembly GCA_030035585.1). NCBI lineage: Eukaryota > Metazoa > Chordata > Mammalia > Sirenia > Dugongidae > Dugong > Dugong dugon. The sequence continues at coordinate 10,793,837 of CM057468.1, read as the reverse complement.
AGGGTGAAGTTCTGGAAGCCAAGTAGAGGAGCCGTTTCAAGGAGGAGGGAGAGATCATTTATGCCAAGTACTGCTGAGCGTCAAGTAAGATGAGAGGAGGGGATAATATCACAGGGAGCGAATGGAGGGAAGTGGCAAGGACTGAGACTTCAGGACCTTCAACTTACATTATTCTGTTTTACAGATAAGGAAATCAAGGCTCAAAAAGATGAGATGACTTTTAGATGTCATAAGTGGCAGAGTCAGGATTTGAACTTAGGACTGAGTGACTCCAAATATAAGAAATATTTACCTTATGTTATGCTGCCCCTCCCTTTCTGTTCCCCCTCAGATTTGGGATTAAATGAATGCTGAATACATAAATGATTGAATTCCAGCAATATGTGAGCTTTTCATAATTTGGAAGCAGGATATATTTCTTATTGTGGAAAGGACTTATTATAAAAGTTTTATTATTTATTATTATATTTATTTTCTTTGTTATTTTATGTGTTAGCAAATTATCATTTTTTTTAGATATCCTGTGGAAAAGGTGAGGGAACCTTGGAAAAACACAAACAAGCCAGTACATGTTTGAGTGGCACCTGAAGGAAACAAACTGTATTTGCTAAAAATACATTTCCATTTGTTAATCAGAGTAAATATTTTTTCCATTCTCCAAAAAATGTTAAATCAAAAAGATTTATGGTTATAGATACATGAGAGAATTGTTGTTATGTAATATTATTCTTTATCCCTTTTCAGAGCCCCATGGAAAGGGTATTTGCAGCTGTACAGATGGTAGGTTTGGGAGAAGGACTGAGATTGTGTTTTGGATTAGTCTTTGGGAACACACCATGGATGTGATTTTGGCTCCAATACTGACTGCTTATAGGGCTTTGTTTTACTCGGTTTACTATGAAGTTGTTTTTACTACCTCAAACCTTATTTTCTTCATCTGTTCACAGGGTTCAAAATAGTCACCTCATGGGCACATTGCAAAGATTAAATGAAATAATACATGGGAAGTGGCGTATAGAACATATTGATAAAATATAGATCTTCTTATTATTAACTAAGCAGCATCCTGTGGGAAAATTAGTCTTTGGACCATAAGGAGACACCCAGATTTAAGAAGTTAACGTAATATTAGTGCATGCCTTTGTAGGTGTGGTTCAGTGGATGGTCACACGAACTGATTCGTTGTCTGGATGTATTAAATCTGAATTAGAGCACTTATAATTGTATTTTGGACTCCTTCTTGGACCCGAATTCTCCTTATGTCTGCCTTTCAAACTGTATCCTTCAAAACTCAGCTCAAATGGTCCCCCCAATATATAATAATAATAATATAATAATAATAATAATAATAATATAATGATATCTCCTATGACTCTTCCTTCTTCCCACACCCCAAAGTTCTTAATTTATTCTTCCTTCATGTCCTACCTCCCTACCAGGGTATATAACTCTTGAGAATCTACCATTTGTTCATCATACATGTGCTGAACACCTATGAGGCACTGGAGATGCTTGTGAGAGTTTGAAAAAATGTGATCCCCACCTTCAGAGAGCCCATAGCATCAGGGATGAGAAACATGTATAAACATACCATTAAACTACAGCTAGGCCCGGTCCTTTGATTCACTTTTCAATCAAGTTAAAACTCTCCATAGACAGGAAAACTCTCCCAGACCTGGACCATTGTTGCAGATTCAGACTTCATGTTTTTAGACATGAGTCAATTGTTCCCACTAAGTGTATTGTCGTTTTGCAGAGTTTTGACAGAAGAATGCTTGGGAAAGGGAGTGCTGAAACTTCAGGAGTTTAAAAAATTGCTTTAATTGCAACATGCAGCAAATGTATCTGAAAACTAAAGGTCAGTGCCTCTACCTTTCTGCGTTCCTACCCTTCGCTCTTCCCACATATGGATTTCAGTGGATTCAGATGAACTTACTGCTGCTTCCAGAAAGGCCCCATTATCCGTACCTTCTACCTTGTTACCTCACCTCCTTTGCCAGGTGGTATAATAATTATGCACCACACAGAGAGGCAAGAAGTGAGCATGCACACACACACACACACACACACAGACATGCACGTGCACATACACACACGCATGCATGCGTGCATATAGACAGGAGACTGCTGCCTTCACACGCAGCATGAAAGACAGCAGCAGGTCCTGCAGAAACAGAGTTCAAACCATGAGAACTTCTTTGTGTAAAATGTCTTAAGTGATGTTTTGAAAGTTTGTGCAGAAGTAGTCTCTAACTTTGGTTCTACCTTCCTCTGCCTCAAACTAGAAGATGTTATATGCACTGGGGCAACCTTGTCTCTTACAGCTGAGGTGAAGAGGGGCTTGAGCTTTCTCAGGAGGTGGAGGAGCTAGCTGCTGTGGTGGCTGTGCCTGGAACACCACCTGGCCAGGTGCAGAGTGGGGCCTATGTGGGAGTGACTGAGGTTTTCAACTCATGCAGCCACACAAGCCATCTGGCTCCTGGTCAGGAATCGCTGAAGTGCACACTTTTGTGAGGCCAGTAGGGTCTGCACAGCTTCCTCCCTACTCTCAAGGCTGTGGTGTGTTTGCTGTAGGGTATTGCTATAACAGAAAGCCAAATGCTTGCCCATAGAAGCAAAGGAACTCACATCGTTGAGTGCCTATTGTATGCCAGGCTCTGCTTTAATGCTTTATGGACATTCTTTGAAAACAAATTAAACCTGTCCATGAACTCCCGTTGAAAGGGATGACAAGAAATTCAACCCCAGTTATAACCAAGTTTGCTTCCTCCCTGTCTCTGTGAAAGTTGGTCAAAGGTCCCTGGGATTTACATGGTTAAAATTAACTATAGAATGGCTTCTGTGGACAGTCAAGTTTCAGCCTACTTTGGCCCTCAAATTTGAGCATGAAGAACTTTTTTCTGAGGTTGAGAGACTCCCTGATCAGGGTCCCACCTTCCTAAATTTAATGCCACCCCGCCACCCTTCTCTAATATCTCATGTGGGGTACCAGTATGGATCAGGGCATGGGTAGAAACATCTGCCTCCCTCCCCATCTCAACAGGAAGCTTCCTGACTTTTTGGCCACTTGGACCACTCCTACTTCCCAGACCCAAGAGGGCTTCTCATCTCCCATCCCTGTTGACTCGCCTATTTTTGAAGGTAAATATCTTGAGAGGAAGAAGAGCACCAACTCTCTAGGCTGTTGTCTTAGTCATCTAGTGCTGCTATAACAGAAACACCACAAGTGGATGGTTTTAATGAAGAGAAGTTTATTTCCTTACAGTAAAATAGGCTAAAAGTCCAAATTCAGGATGTCAACTCCAGGGGAAGGCTTTCTCTCTCTTGGCCTTCTCATCAGTGTTCCCCCAGACTAAGAGCTTCTCGGCACAGGGACCCTGGTCCAAAGGACGCGCTCTGCTCCTGGCACTGCTTTCTTGATGGTATGAGGTCCCCTGTCACACTGCTCACCTCTGTCTTTTATATGTCAAGAGATTGCCTCAGGATGCAATCCAGTCTTATAGATCAGGTCCTGCCTTACTCACACAACTGCCACCCATCCTCCCTCATTAACATCATAGAGGCAGGTTTACAACATCCAGGAAAATCACACAGTACCAGGAATCATGGCCTAGCCAAATAGATACACACATTTTTTGGGGGACATAATTCAAACCATGACAGCCATAAAGTCTTGCTTACTTCTGTGGGCATGTGTATGGTGGAGGGCAGGGAGAACAATAGATGGAAAGTAGAAAATAGAAACTCTACTTTTTTCTGAGTCTTCTACAATGGGAGAAAAAGAACCCAACAAATTAATATACCAATGAATTATCCTTTCAAACAGCCTCACAATTTATTTTGCTAAATTGAAATTGTACTATTATATTCAAGTTTTTGTCCTACTGTTTTCATTAATAAATATATCATTAATATTTTAGCATGTCAATAAATAACATTTAAGAAAATATTTAATGCTCTTGCAGTGCTCTTTCATTTGGAGGAATCATCATTTATGCAAATCTTGTCCATTCTTGTAAACTTAGGTTGGTTAATGCTGTTGTACATAGTCAGCAGCCATATACCTAGATCTGTTGATGTTTCTGTTTCCTTGTTGTTGTTAGGTGCTGGTGAGTTGGTTCCAACTCATAGCAACCTGATGTACAACAGAAGGAAACAATGCCGAGTCCTGCACCATCCTCATAATTGTTGTTATGCTTGGCTCCATTATTGCAGCCACTGTGTCAGTCCATCTCATTGAGGTTCTTCCTCTTTTTCACTGACCCTCTGCTTTACCAGGCATGATGTCCTTCTCCAGGGACTGGTCCCTCCTGATAATATGTCCAAAGTATATGAGACGAAATCTCACTATCTAATGAGCATTCTGGCTGTACTTCTTCCAAGACAGATTTCTTCATGCCTCTGGCAGTCCATGGTATATTCAATATTCTTCACCAACACCATAATTGAAATGTATCAATTCTTCTTCCGTCTTCCTTATTCACTGTCTGGCTTCCACATTCATATGAGGCTATTGGAAACACCATGGCTTGGGTCAGGCACACCTTAGTCCTTAATGTGACATTTTTGCTTTTTAACACTTTACAGAGTTCTTTTGCGGCAGACTTTCCCTATGCAATGCGTCCTTTGATTTCTTGACCACTTCTTCCCTGGGCATTGATTGTGGATCCAAGTAAAATGAAATCCTTGACAACTTCAATATTTTCTCCATTTATCATGATGTTACTCATTGGTCCAGTTGTGAGGATTTTTGTTTTCTTTATGTTGAGGTATAATCCATACTGAAGGCTGTGGTCTTTAACCTTCAGCAGTAAGTGCTTCAAGGCCTCTTCACTTTGAGCAAGCAAAATTGTGTCATCTGCATATTGCAGGTTGTTAATGAGTCTTCTTCCAATCCTGATGCTGCATTCTTCTTCTTATAGTCTAACTTCTTGGATTATTTGCTCAGCAGACAGATTGAATAAATATGGTGAAAGGATACAACCCTGACACACACCTTTCTTGATTTTAAACCACACAGTATACCCTTATTCGGTTCAAACAACTGCCTCTTGGTCTAAGTACAGGTTCCTCATGAGCAAAATTAAGTCTCCCGGAATTCGCTTTCTTCGCAATGTTAGCCATAATTTGTTATTATCCACACAGTAGAATGCCTTTGCATAGTCAATAAAACACAGGTAAACATATTTCTGTTATTCTCAGTTTTCAGACATGATCCATCTGACATGAGAAATGATATCCCTTGTTCTACATCCTCTTCTGAATCTGGCTTGAATTTTTGTCAGTTCCCTGTTGATGTACTGTTGCAACATTTTTGAATAATCTTCAGGAAAATCTTACTTGTGTGTGATATTAATGATATTGTTCTATAATTTCTGCAATCTATTAGATCATCTCTCTTTGAAATGGGTACAAATATGAATCCCTTCCTGTTGGTTGGTCAGGTAGCTATCTTCCAAATTTTTTGGCATAGATGAGTGAGTGCTTCCAGCACTGCATCCATTTATTGAAACATATCAACTGGTATTCTATCAATTCCTGGAGCCTTGTTTTTCACCAGTGCCTTCAGTGCAGCTTGGACCTCTTCCTTAAGTGCCATCAGTTCTTAATCATATATTACCTCATGAAATGGTTGAATGTCAGCCAGTTCTTTTTGGTGCAGTGTCTCTGTATATTCCTTCCCTCTTCTGTTGGTGCTTTTGGTGCTGTTGAATATTTTCCCTTTAGAATCCTTCAGTATTGCAAATCGAGGCTTGAATTTTCCCTTCACTTCTGTCAGCTAGAGAAATGCCAAGTTGTCTTCCCTTTTGGTTTTCTATCTCCAGGTCTTTGCACATTTCATTACAATACTTTATTTTGTCTCCTTGAGCTGCTCTCAGAAATCTTCTGTTCAGCTCTTTTACTTCATCGTTTCTTCCTTGCACTTTAGCTCCTCTTTGTTCAAGAGCAACTTTCAGAGTCTCTTCTGGCATCCATTTTGGTCTTTTCTTTCTTGTCTTTTTAATGACCTCTTGCTTTTTTCATACATGATGTCCTTGATGTCATCCCACAACTCATCTGGTCTTCCGTCATTAGTGTTTTGTCAAATCTATTCTTGAGATGGTCTGTAAATTCAGGTTGGATATACTCAAGATCATACTTTGGCTCTAGTGGACTTGTTCTAATTTACTTCAACTTGAACTTGCATACGAGCAACTGGTGGTCCCTTCCACAGTCACCCTGGCCTTCTTCTGACTGATGACATTGAGCTTTTCCATCGTCTCTTTCCACGGATGTAGTCAGTTTGATTCCTGAGTATTCCATCTGGGAGGTCCACTTGTATAGTCACCATTTATGTTGTTGAGAAAAGGTATTTGCTATGAAGTAGCTGGTTTTGCGAAATTCTGTCATGTGATCTCCAGCATTGTTTCTATCACCAAGGCCATATTTTCCAACTACCAATCCTTCTTTGTTTCCAGCTTTCACTCTCCAATCGCCAGTAATTATCAGTGCATCTGGATTGCATGTTGATCGATTTCAGACTGCAAAAGTTGGTAAAAATCTCCCGTTTCTTCATCTTTGGCCTTAGTAGTTGGTAGGTAAATTTGAATAATAGTCGTATTAACTGGTCTTCCTTGTGGGTATATGGTTATTATCCTATCACTGACAAAGTTGTGCTTCAGGATAGATTTTGAAATGTATTTTTAGGCGATGTATTCGACACCATTCCTCTTCAGTTTGTCATTCTGGCATAGTAGACCCTATGACTGTCTGATTCAAAATGACCCGTACCAGTCCATTTCAGCTCACTAATGCCTAGGATATCGATGTTTACGTGTTCCATTTAATTTTTGATGACTTCTAATTTTCCCAGATTCACACTTTGTACGTTTCACATTCAGATTATTAATGGATGTTTGCAACTGTTTCTTCTCATTTGGAGTTGTGCCGCATCAGCAAATGAAGGTCCTGAAAGCTTGACTCCGTCCACATCATTAAGGTCGACTCTACTTTGAGGAGGCAGCTCTTTCCCAGTCATATTTTGAAGGCCTTCCAACTGAAGAGCTCATCTTCCGGCACTATATCAGACAGTGTTCTGCTGCTATTCATAAGGTTTTTATTGGCCAGTTTTTTCAGGAGTAGACTGCCAGGTCCTTCTTCCTAGACTGTCTTAGTCTGGAAGCTCAGCTGAAATCTGTCCACCAAGGGTGACCCTGCTGGTGTTTGAAATACCGGTGGCAAATCTTCCAGTATCACAGTAACACGCAAGCCACCACAGTACGACGAAGTGACAGACAGGTGGTAGTGTGTTTCCTTATGAAGGTAAAAATATTGTTTCAGGGTATGGGACTCTTAAAGAGCTTGCAGCACTTTTGGTAGAGAACCTGTCTCATCCCTCTCTTGTGAACATTAATATAAACCAAGTTTTTCATTTTGCCAGTATGATAAATGAGGGCTCACTGCTTGTTAGCAAATTAAAACATTTTTAATATTTATTTATTCTTCATGTCTACTTTTAATTTTGTGAATTGGCTGTTTCTGTGCTCGTGTAGAGGCATTAGTCTTACAGGTGAAGACATGACTTGATCCTTACGAGAACTCCATGAGAAAGCCATTACTAACGCTAGAGTGCAAACAGTGATTTTGAAGCTTAGCTGTTTAAAGAGGAGGTGGAATTTTAGACTCATTTTGGTCTGACCCCAAAGTCTGTGTTATTTCCATGTAGTGCTGCCTTTTAACCAGCTGATTCCTGCAATAATTGGGGATACCTGTTGATTTACATCTTTCAAAGGTGAAAATTTCTCCATCAAATCAAGTAAATCAAATCTTCCAATTATTATATTGGAGTAGATAATTTTAATTTCTGAATCAAAGCTTGGTTTTGCAAATTAAAGTGGCATTGGGATTTCTGTTAATTTAGAGTAAAGAGAAAGTCAAGAAACTTGCCCACATTTTCATCCAATTGAAGGGAATGAGCATGTTTAAAGGGTCAATGAAATACAATATACAGTAACTTTTATGATTAAATCTAGTGATCCTGCTTGGTAAGGCTCTGCTTTAAGTTTTGGCAGAACTCTGCAATGGCCCCATTGAAACCCCTCCAGCAAGATTTGAGGTGAAGAAGTGCACCCCCTCCTCACCCTAATGTGGAGTGGAATCACATCCAATATATTTCCCCCCACCAACCACTAATTCCTCTTTCCCTCAATTTTGACTTCTCTGGACTTTTTATATCCTTCTTGTGAGTGCGGAATTTTGGAGTCCAGAAATTGATTCTCAGTTATTTCCCTTGAACAGTCTGCATCTCACTATGTAATTTCTTATTAAAACTTGATGAATCAGAGGAAATTTCCAATTTGACATAATGGTTCAGTTTAATATAAAATACTGCTTCCTTCCCCCAAATATTGGCTTCAGGATGGGGGGAGGCTCTATTATCTTCTAGTTTTTTTTTTTAACCTCAGCTCACACTACACAGTCTTGGGAGAAATGTGTGCCCCAGATGAGAAACAGTCACAGCAAAGAGCCACTCAGACACAGAAATGTGACAATTGGGGGATTAAATTATGGACAAACATCTAATAACTAGGCAGTGGCTTGGTGTGTAAGGTGGTGATATGTGAGTAAGGGTATGAGGAGATGCCGCTGTATTTGCCACTACAAGAACTTCTGCTTTTATTCTGAGTGATCTGAGAAGCCACAGGAAAGTTTGTGCCAAGGAATGGTGGGATGTGATTTATATTTCAGAAGGACTACTCTGACCTCTGTGTTGAAAATACACTGTGGGGGTTGGGATGGGAAAGGGCAGAAAAAAGAAAAAGAAGTTGTAAGGTTGAAGCCATTAACTAGTGAGAGATGATGGTGGGTTGGGCCAGGATGGTGCGATGTGGTCAGAGTCTGGAATTTTGAAGGTAGAGCTGTCAAGAGTTGCTGTCAGATGGCCAAACTGTTGCACAGAGAAGGTAGGTGACTTCCCCAAGGGTAGTTAAGCACCAAGCAGATGTTTAAATCAGGGAAAAAAAGTGAATTTCCTCATGTCTGCATGCAGTTGGTTTCTCTCTGAACCCCAGCAACCTCTTATCTGTTTTCTGTAACTAGGGATTATTTTTCAATTTCTGGAAAGTGATATAAATGGAATCATATAGTATGTACTCAGTTTTTTGGAGGGGAGAGGTTGGGGCACCTGGCTTAATTCCACTTAGCATAATGATTTTGAGATTCATCCATGTTGTTGTGTATAATGATGATTAATTTTTATATATGGTATAAGGTAAGTGTTGAGTTTAATTTTTATTTTATGTTATTTTTGCACATAGATATTTAATTGTTCCAGCACCATTTGTTGAACATACTATACTTTCCCCACTGACTTGCTTTGGATCCTGTGCTGAAAATCAATTGGCCATATATGTGTGCATCTATTCCTGGACTCTCTATTCTGTTTCATTGACCTGCATGTTTATCTTCTAGCCAGTGCCACACTGTCTTAATTGTAGATTTATGGTTAGTCTTGAAGTCAAGTGGTGTAAGTTATCTACCTTTTTTTTTTTTTTTTTTTTAGTCTTTTAGTCCTTTCCATTTTCACAAGGCTGAGGCTTGGATGAGGCCAGTGAGGAGCCCAGGACACAAAATTTAAGGAGGACCTCACTCTGATATTTGTGCAAGTGCCTCACCCTAGTCTCAGCCTGCATTTTAATGTAAATTTTAGAGATAACTTGCCAGTTTCTAGAAAAAGCCTGCTAGGATTTTGATTTTAACTAAGTTGAAGCTATAGATAATTTTGGGGAGAATTTACATCTTATCAATATCGCGTTTTCCCATCCATGAGCAAGATACACTTCTCTGTTTATTGAGGTTCTACTTAATTATTCTCAGCAATGCTTGTGTTTTTCAGTGTATAGGTCTTACTGTTAAATTCATTCCTGAATATTTAATACTTTGGATACGATTGTAAATAGTATTGCTTTTATAATTTCAATTTGCCATTGTTGCTAGCGTACAATTTATTTTTGAATATTGACCTTGTATCCCACAGCCTTGTTAAACTCACTTATTAGTTCTCGTAGTGCTTTTGGAGATTTCTCAGAATTTTCTATATAGACAGTCATGCCATCTATGAATAAAGACAGTTACACTTATTCCCTTCCAATCTGGGTGCCTTTTATTGCACTGGCTTGAACCTCCAGTACAATGTTGAATAGAAGTAATGAGAGTGAACATCCTTGCTTTGTTCCTGATCTCAGGGGAAAAACATTCACTCTTTCACCATTAAATATGGTCTTAGCTATAGATTGTTCATAACTAACTAACCAACCAACCCGTTGCTGCCGAGTTGATCCCAACTCATAGCAACCCTATAGGATGGAGTAGAACACACCCCATAGGATTTCAAAGGCAATAATATTTAGGGAAGCAGACTGCCACATATTTCTCCCATGGAGTGGCTGGTGGGTTCGAACAGCTGACCTTTCAGTTAGCAGCCAAATGCTTAACCATTGTGGCACCAGGGTTGTTCATAACCAAAAAAAGCAAACCAAACCCATTGCTGTCGAGTTGATTCCTACTTATAGTGAACCTATAGGACAGGGTAGAAATGCCCAATATTTTCCAAGGAGCACCTGGTGAATATGAACTGACGACCTTTTGTTTAGCAGCCGTAGCTTTTAACCACTATGCCACCAGGGTTGTTCATGGATGCCCCTTTATCAGGTTTTCTTTTATTTCTAGTTTGCTATGAGTTTTTTTTTTTAAAACATAATTGGATATTGAATTTTGTTAAATGCTTTTTATGCATCTATTGGGATGATCACGTTAAAAAAGAAGTTCTGTATGGAGAATTAAATTAATTTTCAGTTGTATAACCAAACTTGCAGTTCTAGGGTAAACCCCACTTGATAAGGATGTTTTGTCCTTTTTTTGCATTGTCGTATTCAAAATCAGCTGAAATATTTTAACTCTGAGTCAAAATTGACTTGATGGCATCGGGTTTTTTTTTTTTTTATTATTAGCTCAAGCATTTTTGGGAATTTTTGCATCTGTGTTCTTGAGGGCTGTTAGTCTGTAGTTTTCTTTTATCTTGCAAAACTTTTATTTTATTTTGGTATCAGGGTAATATTGTCCACCTGGAATGAGTTGTGTTTCTTCCTCTTAATTTTTCTGGAAGAGTTTGTACAGAATTGATATTACTTCTTCCTTAATTATAGGTATAATTCATCAGTGACATTATCTGGGCCTGAAGGTTTTTCCCTTCCATTGGTGGGAAAGTTTTAACAGCAAATTCAATTTCTAGAGTAGACATAGAGATATTTAGGTTATCTATTTTTTTCTGAGTGAGCTTTGGTAGTTTGTATCTTCCAAAGAAGTTGTTCATTTCATCTAAGTTTCTTGTAATTCTCATCGAATAGTGATGAATTTTTCACTTTTTTTTTTTTTTTAAAAGACTTTCTTTTGCCTTTGTTTTTTGCAAGAGAATTTCACTGTGTATAGATACCTAGATAATGAGGCTTTTTTTTTCCTTTTCTATAATTTAATGATATCACGTCAATGTCTTCTGGCTTACTTTATTTCTGATGACAAGTCAGTTGTCATTCTTATCTTTTTTTCTGTTTGTATATCATGCCTTTTTGCTTATGGTTGCTTTTAAGATATTTCTTTTTTAAATCTTTGATTATGTTTTTGAGTCTGGGTTTCTTCCTGGTTTTTCTGCCCGTGGTTAGTTGAACTTCTTGGATCTGTGGGCTTATAGTTTTTATAAAATTTGGAAAAATGTTGGACACTGTTAAAAATATTTTTCTGTCCCTCCCTCTCTCTCTTCTCCTTCACAGACTTAAATTACATGTAAATTAGGCTGCTTGAAGTTGTGCCACTGCTTACTGTCACTCTGTTTTTTTTTTTTTTCCCGTTCTTTTTTCTCTCTACCATCTGTATCATTTCTGGGCATGTTTCTATTGATTGATTTTTCTCCTCATTATGGGTTATATTTTCCTGCTTTTGTGCATGCCTTGTAATTTTTGATTAGGTGCCAGACATTGTAAATTTTACACTCTTGGGAGCTTGATTCTTTTTTCTTCCTCTAAATACTTTTTTTTTTTTCCCCCTCTGGAACACATTTAAATTACTTTGGAACATTTTGATTCTTTCAAGAATTGCTTTTAAGCATTGTTAGGTTGTTTAAGCAGTTGCGGTTGCTGTGGAGTTGATTCTGACTTATGGTGACCCCTTGTGTGTCAGAGTTAAACTGTGCTCCATAGGGTTTTCAATGGCCAATTTTTTGGAAGTAAATTTCCAGGCCTTTTTTCCAAGGTGCCTCTGGGTGGACTTGAACTGCCAACCTTTCAGTTAGAGGCTAAGCATAGCAACCATGTGCACAATCTAGGAACAGACAGTTCAAGAACAGTCTTAAATCTGTTGCTAATTTGATCTATTACCAAGGCATTAAAGGACTCTGATGCTCCTTGTATCAGGAGTTCATTTGAGAACACAAACTTTTTTGCCCTGTGTGAGCTTTGAGGATTGCTACACTCATTCCTTTCATGTAGTCCTTTCTCTGGACTGAGGTAGTTTCCTCACACCCATGCTAATTCTAAAACCATGAAACAAAACCTTTTGCCATCAAATTGGTTCTGACTCATAGTGACCCTATAGGACAAAGTAGAACTGCCCTGTAGGGTTTCTGAGAGGAGCTGGTGTATTTGAACCTTTTGGTTAGCAGCCGAGCTCTTAGCCACTCTTTGCCACCGGGGCTCCAAAGTTAATCAGCACTCAGCTAAAGACTGGAAAGGAACTTTCTGCAGATTTCGGGGTTTTTTTCTGTGTAGCTCTCTCCCGGGTTTTTTCATTCCTTTGCTGCAGACTGGAAAGTCTCTCTGAGCAGTATGCTGGAGACACCTCATTTTTTTCCTTTTTTCTGGGTATCACTATCCAGCTATTTAAAGTTGTCTCAGTGCCCATGAATACTCTGTTGACTTTTTTCCATCTCTGCCTTCTGTCCAATGTCTATTTTCAGATATTTCTTAGTTATTAAAGGTTGGAGGTAAATTTAAATTCAGCCCCTGTTACTCCATCATGACTAACACCTACCCTTTTGATCACCATGTTATATATCCTTTATTCTTCTGAATTTACATTTTCAGATATTTACACTTGGGTCTACACAATTGAATACAGTTCATGTGTAAGGCCTTTGGTATGTTACAGACATGACTGTAATCATTAGAACTGTGCCACTTTAGGGCTCAGGGCCATGCAATTTCATTTTCAAATTATCCTTGGAATTTTTTTTGGTAATATCTCAGTAAATTACAAAAGCAATTAAAAATCATAACTTTCTGTCAATTCCTTGGGGATAACAGCCACGAGGTGTTAATGTGAAACATAAGGTCTCATTTTCCTATTGGTGAGGATAGATGTGCATGAATAAAAGCAGATTTAAATATTCCACAGAGACAAACAAATAGATATTGCAAACAAAATAATTAGAGTGGTTTGTAACAAGCAAGCAAATGAGAGCTGTGAAAGATCAGCCACCATTTTATTTATTTTTCTGTTTGAATATCTGCCTGGGGAGTAATCTGAAAATTAAAGGGCCCAGCCAGTTTTTAAAAACTTAACAACAGAATAAAAGCACTGGCTTTGTTTTATGAAGATAGTTACTTAGGTCAGAGTTTTAAATGTTAATTTTTTTAAATTGTGCTTTAGATGAAGACTTTAATTTCTCATTAAACAATTAATACACATATTGTTTTGTGATATTGGTTGCCAACCTCGAGACATATCAGCACTCTCCCCTTCTCGACCTTGAGATCCCCGTTTCCATTCATCCAGCTTTCCTGTCCCCTCCTGACTTCCTGTCCTTGCCTGTGGACTGGTGTGCCCATTTAGTCTTATATACATGCTAGAGCTCTGTATATTATTGTTTGTTTTATGGGTCTGTCTAATCTTTGGCTGAAAGGTGAACCTCAGGAGTGACTTCAGTACTGATTAAAAGGGTGTCTGCTTGCCAGGTTCTCAGGGTTTCTCCAGTCTCTGTCAGACCAGGAAGTCTGATCTTTTTTTGTGAGTTAGAATTTTGTTCTATATTTTTCTTCAGCTGTCTGGGACCCTCTATTGTGATCCCTGTCAGAGCAGTCAGTGGTGATAGCCAGGCACCATCTAGCTGTGCTGGACTCAGTCTGGTGGAGGCTGTGGTAGTCGTGGTCCATTAGTCCTTTGAACTAATCTTTCCCTTCGGGTCTTTGATTTTCTTCATTCTCCCTTGCTTCAGATGGTATGGGATCAGTGGTGTATCCTAAATGGCCGCTCACAAGCTTTTAAGACCCCAGACGCTATTCACCAGAGTAGGATGTAGAACATTTTCTTTTTAAACTATGTTATGCCAATTGAGCTAGCTGTCTCTTGAGACTATGGTCCCCAGCCTCAGCCCAGTAATTGGTAATCCTTTCAGAGAACTAATTTTTGGTTTTGTTGATTCTTTCTATTGTTTTTCTATTCTCTGTTTCGTGTTTACCTGCTCTGATCTTTATTACTTCCTTTCTTCTGGTGACTGTGGGTTCCTTTTGCTGTTCTCTTTCTGTTTTTCAAATTGTTGAGGTAATGTTTTTGATTTTGTCTCTTCTTTTTTGAAGTGTGCGTCTATTGCTGTAAGCTGACTTCTGAGCACTGTCTTTGCTGTGTCCCAGAGGTTTTGGTATGATGTATTTTCATTCTCATTTAATTCTAGGAATTTTTTAAATTTCCTGTTTGGTTTCTTCTATTACCTAGTGGTTTTAAAGCGAGGTATTATTCAGTTTCCATGTATTTGATTTTTTCCCTTGCTCTTCCTTTTATTAATTTCTACTTTGAAGACGTTGTGATCAGTGAAGACGCTTTGTATTATCTCAGTGTTTTGGATTTTTTTTGAGAGTTTCTTTGTGGCCTAAGATGTGGTCTATTCTGGAGAACATTCCATGTGTGTTGGAAAAGAATATATACTTTGCTGCTGTTGGGTGGAGTGTTCTGTATATGTCTGTAGGGTCACGTTGGTTGATTGTGGGCTTTAGATCTTCTGTATCTTTGTTGAGTTTCTTCCTAGTTAGTTCTGTTCTTTACCGAGAGTGGTGTGTTGAAGTCTCCTACTTATTGTGGAACCGTCAGTGCTATTAGAGTTTATTTTATGTGTTTTGGAGCCCTATCATTGCGTGAATAGATATTTATTATGATTATTATGGTGCTGTGTCCCTTTAATCATTATATAATGTCCTTTCTTCTCTTTTTTTGGTGAATTTTGTTTTGAAGTCTGTTTTGTCTGAGATTAGTATTGCCACTCCTGTTCTTTTTTGGTTGCTATTTGCTTGATATACCTTTTTCCATCCTTTGATTTTTAATATATTTATGTCTTTGTTTCTAAGGTGTGTCTCTGACAGGTTCTGTTTTTTTCATTCATTCTGTCACTCTTTGTCTCTTTAAGGGTGTATTTTAAGCCATTTACATTCAGTGTAATTATTGATAGGTATGAGTTTATTGCTGTCATTTGGTAGTGCTTTGTTTTGTGGTGCTGATGTTTTCTTTGTTTCTCTTACTCTGTTGAGCTGAATTCCTTTTGTTTGTGGATTTTTGGTTTGTTTGTTTCATTTTTGTAAATTTTGTGTTTACTGAGACTTTATGTTTTTCTTCTTTATTTTGATGCATAGGTTTGTTAACTTTCTTTCTGGTTGCCTTAAAACTTACCCCATCGTCTTAAGTTTAAACTAGTCTTTTATTACTTGATTTTGCCTTGACTTCCTCTCCATTTGAAAGTCCTATACCTACACTCTTTTTTCCCTCTTTTATTATTCTGACATTGTTGTCATTTACAGATTGGCCTCTCTGGTTTCCTGTCATAAATCTTTTAGTTTAGGTTTATCCTTGAGAGTTCATTACCTAGGTTGATATCTGGTTGATGCTGTCTTACATCTGGATTCAGGTTGTTATCTGATGTTGTTTGTTCTCTAACCGAAGGATTCCCTTTAATAATTCCTGTAAGTTTGGTTTAGTTTTTACATATTCCCTTAATTTCTGTTTATCTGGAAATATCCTAATTTCTCCATCATATTTGACTGAGAGTTTTGCAGGATATATTATATTGGCACACTGTGAGGATAGGCAAGAGGGAAGGGAGAGGATGTGATGTGCAGAGCGAAGTGGGTGAGATAAAGAAGAGAAAGAAGACAGAAAAACAGAAACAAAAAAAAAATGGAGGAAAAAAGTAAATAAATTGGCAGTGCATTAAGATTTGGCAGGTGAGGGTGGGAAAACCCAGGGAGGCCGCGTGCCAGTGGCTCTCTAGCTGATCGGTGCAGCTGGACCTGTCAAGAAGGGGTGGCGCGCATGCTGCACATGGGGCTAGGTAGCTGGGAGAAAAGAAAGGAAAGAAGGGAAAGAGAGAAAAGGATAAAGAAACAAAACAGTGACAACAACAAAAATGAATATGGTGCTGAGGGAACCTACCTTTGGGGGTGGGGTGAAATCAGAATGTTGGCGAGTTGGTGTCTTTCTCACTGGGCAACATGGCATGGCCCCTCTGGAAGGGCCAGAGGGAGTGTTGGGCCTAGGTGGGAGAGAGAAAGAAAAAGGAGAATGGGAAAGATAAAGAAAAATAAATATGTTGCTGAGGGAGCCAGTCGGTGATGGTTACACTGAACCTAGAAGGCCACATGCCATTGGTTCTCTAGCTGAGTGGTGCAGCATGGCCCTTCAAGAATGGGTGGGGGCAGCACACAGGGCTTGGTGGGTGGGAGAAAGGAAAGGAAGAAAGGGAGAGAGAGAGAAGAAACAGAAAAAAAAAAAGAACAAAGTAAACAAACTAAAAATATATGGCGCTGAGGGGACCAGCTGCTGGGGGCAGTGCAGACCCAGGGAGCCTTGTGCTGGTGGCTCTCTAGCCAAGCAGTGCAACACGGCCCATCAAGAACGGGTGGGAGCAGCACACGGGGCTAGGTTGGTGGAAGAAAGGAAAGAAAGGAAGGGAAAGAGAAGAAACAAACAAAAAAATGGCACTGAAGGAGCCAGCTGGTGGGGGTGGCCTGGGCTTGGGGAGGCCATGTGCTGGTGGCTCTCTAGCCAAGTTGTGTGGCACAGCCCACTGAGAATGGGAGAATACGGCATATGGGGCTAGCTGGGTGAGAAAAAGGAAAGGAAGGATGGGAGAGAGAGAGAAGAAACAGAAAAAAAATGACAGCGAAGGAGCTGGCTGGTGGGACAGCATGGAAGCAGGGAGGCTGTGCCATTGGCTGTAGTCAAGCAATTCAGCACAGCCTATTGAGAAGTGGCAGGGACAGCACAAGGGGCTAGCTGGGTGGGAGAAAGGAAAGGAAGGAAGGGAGAGAGAGAGAAAAGAAACAGAAATAAAAAGCCAAGAAAAAGCAAACACAACAAAAATATGGTGCTAGGGGAACCTGCCATTGGAGGCAGGGTGGACCTGGGTGGCAATGAGCTGGTGTCTCTCCAGCCAAGTGACCATGGCCCATTGGAAAGCAGTGGAGGCCATGCAGAGGGAAGAATGGTGGGGATGGTAAAGCATGTATCCCTGGTTACCAGGTGCTCTGTCTCCTGTGGGGAGCTCTGTGAAGTTGCATTCCCGTACTCCCTGTCTGCGTTCCTTGGTGGTTGTAGTCCAAGATGGCGAATTCCTACTGTGTTACCTGGTGGCGGACCTCTACTCTGTAGCTCTCTTCATTGTCTGTTCTCTGTCAGTTTCTTATTCTATTCAGTGCTTGATCAAGTTCTTTATCCCTTCATTTGATGCTTAGGGTTCCATGATTGATGTTTATATCTGTTTTACTTAGTTTTTGGAGTCTTTTCTGCAGAGGGACAGCATGGTGCTTCTGTGTATAGCACCATGTTGGCTCCGCCTAAATGTTAAAATTTTTGAGGTACCCATTTTTTTTTTTTTTGGTAGGATTCTGAAGAGCTCACTCCCTTTCTGTGTCCCTCCTGCCGTTGCTTTTCCTTTTTCCTTCTATAAGTACTTGCCAGGTTTGATGCTTAACACTAGGAAGACAAACAGAATACAATAGACATACCCTGCCCTCGAGGAGCTGCCTGAGGTTCTAACTCCAGTATATATGGATTGATAGATTAGCATCTGCAGTTTTCCTCTGGTTCGGTCCTAGGGACACTGAGAATTCACAGTGCCCCTGAACCACATCAGAGTTGTGGGTTATATGATAAAGAACCAGGCAATTTTTAAAGATTTTGGAGCTGAGTAAATGTAGCTCCTTATGCAACCCTTGAGATCCCTTTTCTGGGCTAATTTTGATGCCGTTCTGTTGCGGGCAGAGAATTACATGAAAGGCCACTTCTGTGCCTGTAACTGCCAAGTCCTTACCTGAAGAATTTCCTCCTCAGGCTCTGCCCTGAGTTGTTGACCTACAAATAGTCTAGATTTGCCCTGCCCTCTCAACAGCAGAGAAAACTATTTTTAGTCTGTCCCTAGAGTTATTTTGGTGCTTTTTTTTTTTTAAAAAACCCCAAGCCCAGACCTCTAGAAGCATACATTTCAGATCCAATCTACAGCGTATTTCAGGAATATCACATCTGAAAAAGTGAGACTAAGGTTAGCAATCATTAAGCCAATTTTGGGAATTGCTTCTGACCTACCTTAGATGTTCTGATCCATAGAATTACAGGAACTGCATGAGCAGGGATGGGTGAAATGGGGTCATGAGAATTTAGAGCTTGCTATGTTGTTTGGAGCAGGAAGGTCATCGAAGATGGAAGGAAAAGAGGGGGAAGGAAAATGAGGGAGAGAGATTATGAATATGGGAAAGGAAAAGTGAAAGCAGCAGACTGGAAAGTAGGGAAAAGGAGAGAGATGAGAAGAAGGTGAATAAATCTCACAGACAGCCAACCCAAGCCCATTCATGCATGCTTGCATCCATAAATAACCAACTACCAGAAGAAGGTTAGTGACTGCCCCCATTAAATGATCCCTTGGCTCATTGGAGGGCAGTTATCTACCTTTTGCTTGTGGTCAAATAAAATAGAATAAAATGAGATTTAAAAAAAAAAACTCAGTTAAATAAAATAGAATAAAAGAGCCACTAAAATGCAAAATTCTCAGAGACTTTCTTTGGATTTTTCTGGCCAGAAGTAGCTGATAAACCAGCAGTCAAGGGGAGAGTTTCCTAGAACTGAGCAGAGAGCCTGACAAGTGATATTTCTCCCAGTGGCCACAGCCAGGAGTAGATCTTCAGACAACAAGATCAGCTGCCCGTTGCTGGCTGGGCTGCCTGGGTATACTCACGGGCATGAGTTATGACTGAGGAGGTGGTATGGGGGATAGCTGTGCCACCTGAGTCCCGGCCAGCTAGGATAAAAGGGACGGGCAGAGTGTTGCCTTTACTGTGAGCAGAAGTCATTTGTGTCATTTATAAAAATAAAAGAAACAGCACTACTTTTCAACCACTGACTGATTTACTTAATTATAGGGCCTCTGAGACATGGTTTGATGTCTTGGTGGGGACTCAAGTGTATGTGGGGATCTTTTGGAGATGAGGAGCCAGAAAGAGTATATACTGAGTAGGTGATCTACTTTGGGCTTCTTTAGTGGTGTAGAGGGAGCTGCAGAAGCAATGGGATGACTCTGGGAAGTACTCTTACCCCATTTACAGATGAAGCCAAGGAAGTTAAGTGTCTTATCTAAATTACACAGCCAGGAAGAGGAGGAGCAGGATTTGAACCTATGTCCATCTGATTGAAGATCCTACACTATTTTTAATTCACTATATAATATTTTAGACCAGTGCTTCTCAAACTTTAATGTGCATAAGAATTACTTGGAGAACTTGATAAAATGCAAAGTCTGATTAGAAGGTCTGGGGTGTGGCCTGAGGTTCTGCATTTCTAACAAGCTCCCAGATGATGCTGATACTGTTGGTCCGTGGACCACAGTTGGGGCAACAAAGGAGAGGGGGTCCTTTTTAGCAATTTTCTATATAGTTGTCATGGATTCAATTATGTCTGTCAAAAAAATGTGTGAATCAACTCAGCTGGGCCATGATTCCTGGTATTGTGTGATTTTCCTGTATGTTGTAAATCCTGCCTCTATGATGTTAACGAGGGAGGATGGGTAGCAGTTGTGTTATTAAGGCAAGACTCAATCTACAAGATTGGGTTGTATCCTGAGGCAATCTCTTGAGATATAAAAGAGAGAAGTGAGCAGAGAGACAGGAGGACCACGTAACACCAAGAAAGCAGTGCCAGGAGCAGAGCGTGTCCTTTGGACCCAGGGTCCCTGCGCGGAGAAGCTCCTAGTCTAGGGGAAGATTGATGAGAAGGCCAACAGAGAGGGAAAGCCTTCCCCTGGAGCTGCTACCTTGAATTTGGACTTTTAGCCTACTTTACTGTGAAGAAATAAATTCCTCTTTGTTAAAGCCACCCACTTGTGGTATTTCTGTTGTAGCAGCACTAGATGACTAAAACAATACTATATATTGTTGTTGTTAGTTGCTGTCATGTAAATCCCAACTCATGGAATCCCCATGCACAACAAAACAAAACGCTGCCCAGTCCTGCATGAGTCCTATGATTGGTTGAGAATCATACTATTTTAATCCATAAGATTTTCATTGGCTGATTTTCATAAGTAGATTGCTACGCCTTCCTTCCTAATCCATTTTAATCCGGAGGTACTGCTGAAACTTGTTCAGTGTCATAGCAACATGCAAACCACCACTGACAGACGGGTGGTGGCTGCACATGAGGTGCATTGGCTGGGAACTGAAACTGAGTCTCCCTGTTAGGATTTGAGAAGTCTACCATTGAATCAGGAATGTCTCATATATCCAGTAGATAGATCCTATATAAAATAGAGAGACTCATGCATACCTCATGAGTTTTTAGGGGATGACTAATGAGGTAGGTAGGGTATGTCTCTGGTCAGAACAACCAATCAGACTATGTCCCTCTTCCATCCTCTCTTCTGGAAATGTAATGAGTGGCAAGTTTTGACAGCTTCACCCACTGTCTCACCAGGATGTCCTTGTCTCCTTGGACCCTACCCAACCTTGCGCTAAGCACTCTGTGAGGATCTGAACACAGCAGGCATTCTGAAAAGCCTGTTGACTTCAGTGGGAGTTATTCTTTGATCGCAGTGTTATTGAATCCTCCTTCTATTTTCTCAACTTTTTTCAAGCCAGCCTTCTCTGTGACATTTCTCTACCATCATTAACTTTGGATTACTGACACCACGGTTTTAGGAGGGAAATAAACTCTATTATTTCTCTAGAGATGGAATAATGCTGGCATCACACAACTGTTTGATAAATCTAGGTCTTTCTAAGGAATAAAAGGAAATGACTAATAATGTGATTGCACAGTCTTATATAACTTTAGAGATCTATATAAATGTTTAATAATATTTTTTCCTGATATCAGAAGGTTCAGAAATTTTACTGAAGTCTTGAAGATCAGACAGAAGCTTATTTGTCAGTTTTGCACCTAGTTTGCCAAAGTATATATTTAGAGAAAAAAGATTCTTACCTTTTTAACTGCAATTTTGAAATATTCTCCTCATTTATATATATATATATATATATATATATTCTCTTTGCTGCTTAACCCAGCTTAGACTAGATCTTGCACTGATTCTCTTTGTTTTAAGTTAAATTTATCTAAGAAGCATAAAGGGTACAGAGAGTGATTTAAAACAACACCCATATAGCCACAATGCAAATTTTGTTACAATTGGCTTGAGATCTCGATGTTTAAGAAGTTGACCAGTTCAGATACAATTAAAGTCTGCTCTGTACCCTCTTACCAATCCAGTTAAATGCTGTATCAGTCAGGATGTTTTTTACCACAAGTAACAGAAATATCTGAATCAAATGTCCTTAAATGATATGAGAGTTAATCATCTCACCTCATAGAAGACTCAGAGATAGGTCATGAGGTTTCAGGGTGGGATAATAAAGAGGCTACACAGCATCCTCAGGACATCTGTTCTCTGGTCTTTGAACTCAGTGTGATAGACCTGCCCTTGTATTGTGTCATGGATTGAATTTTGTCCCCTAAAAATGTCTGTCAACTTGGCTAGGTCATGATTCCCAGTATCGTAGGATTGCCCAGCATTTTATCATCTGATGTGTTTTCCCTATGTGTTGTAAACCTTGTCTCTATGATGTTGATGAGATGGGATTAGCGGCAGTTATGTAAACTCAGTCTACAAGATTAATCTACAGTTTAAGCCAATCTCTTTTGACATATAAAAGAGAGAAGTGAACAGAGAGACAGGGGGACCTCATACCACCAAGAAAGCAGCACTGGGAGCAGAACGCTTCCTTTGGACCCGGCATTCCTGTGCAGAGAAGCTCCTAGACAAGGGAAAGATTGATGGCAAGGACCTTTCCCTAGAGCTGACAGAGTGAAAGCCTTCCCCTGGAGGTGATGCACTGAATTTGGACTTGTAGCCTACTAAACTGTGAGAGAATAAATTTCTCTTTGTTAAAGCCATCCACTTGTGGTATTTCTGTTATAGCAGCACTAGATGATTAAGACAGGTTGAGTTCCTCTGTGACTCAAACCTCCAGAGGCATAAAGGCACTGTCTCTTCTACATTTTTTTCTTAGGATTAAGAAAACCTTCTTAGAATTCCCTGAGGAGAAGACCCTCAAATCTCAACAAGCAGAACTGGGTAATATGCCCTCACCTAAAACTGCCTAAAAGTAGGACCACTCAAGTTGATTCAGACCAAGCAGAATGTATCTCTGGTTCTAAGTACAGGGTCCCTTCCGGCTACCTCAATCCTATGGAGGAGGGATGGGATCTTGTCCACAGTGGCATTATGCCAGTATGGAAGAAGAGGAGCAATGCCATTGGGTGGACGGCAAACTCACCTTTTATACTATTGCTATTTCACAGTGGTGACTACTCTCCTGAAGTTGGTGTGTGGGCTTCACATTTCAGTTTTTATTATTCTATTACGTGTGTGTGTGTGTGTGTGTGTGTGTGTGTGTGTGTGTATGTGTGTGTATATATATATATAAAGTCACCATTGAGTTGACCCCAACTCATGGCAATCCCATGTATGTCAGAGTAGAACTGTGCTTTATAGGGTTTTCAGTGGCTAATTTTCCAGAAGTAGATTGCCAGGTACCTCTGGGTAGACTCAAACCTCCAACTTCTTAGCAGCTGAGTGAATTGACCATTTGTACTACCCAGGGACTCCACTATTACATATATCTCTACTGTAAATATACTTTATTTTATACTTCATTGTGTAATTCACTCTTCTTCTTTCCCCCCTTAACTTTGTTATCTAGATGTATACAGGTAATAATGTAATGATGTAGATTTATTCAGTCATTTTTCTGACTGCATAGTAATCCATCATATGTCTATAAATTCTACTACTTCTTCGAGTCTACTTTTTGGTTATTACATCAAGAGGCCTGGGTTGGAAGTGCGGAAGAAGTAGCTGAATCTAACGAACTCCTGTGTCTCCAGATTATCTTGGTGTTTCCATAATTGTATTATTCTCAGTCAGCTATGAGGGACAACTTAACTGTCAGTTTTTGGGTCAAAGGCTTCTTTGAAAACCCAACATAGCCCATGGGCTTCTTCCCCAGGGCAATGCACACACAGTACCGCTTTTGAGTTTTATTCAGAATGGTGAACCTCTAGATCCTGCCATAGAAGCTTCCTGAAGGTCCTTTCCCTCTGAGCAGAGGCAATCAGATCTCATCCTATTCTCTGGAGCGCTCTAGGAGCAGGGTAATTTTGCCTTCAGTCAGTGAATTAAGTATGTGCATTCTGGGAGAATGTGAAATTTGACTTGTCTTTAGAATTTTCCTAACTGTTCTTTAGGCTTAACCCTTTGCATGTGAAGTAGAGATTTGTAAAGGCTTCCTGATAATTTATTTAACTCAAAACACAGCTTGTCTAAGCTTCAGCATGCTTGTCTGTATAGAATCAGAGACAATGACTGTTTACACTATCCAGTGCATGGAAGAGCAATTCTCATGTTTTATAATTTTCATAGAAACTTCCCTTTATGCACATTACAAGGCACAAAAGAGTGTAGCTTTTCACTCCATGCCCCACCCCGCCCTTTAGGAGTGTAAAGAAGGATGTGATGTTAACTGGTAACTCTATCCCTAATTTCTTCTGTACTTGTTTTAATTGTTCCAGTATTATGGTTCCAAACCAGAAATACTGCTCCTGTTGAAAATAAAGCTAGATCAAGTAATATTTTGCCATCACTCTCTTCCCATTCCATTAAATGCTCCAGATTCTACATTCTAACTATCTCTGAAGACGATCCATTTGCCACTACCCCAGTCCAAGTCACCATCATCTCCACAGAGCTAATCTCTTGAGTGAACAGTATTGATAAGAGAAGGTTCATGGATTGAGCGTATTAGACTGTAGGAGGGGAAGGTAACAGAGAAATTCAGGAGGGTATTTCTGGAGCAACAGATAAAATAAGAAGGTGGAAAATGCAGAATGTTTCCACATCTGGAACAAATTTATTTTCCTGACTATGGAGACTTTGTGCTTTCATACTCATGGCTTCATGGGGCGTACAACATATGAGATCAAGTCTAAGGACCAGCCAAATAGTGAGATGATTCTAGAATACTGTGGAGATTCGACCAAATGGAGGACAAGGTACAGTTGGTCAAGTTGCACGTTTCTCCTGGGTCCCTCTGAAATGGTGTTCCTTCTAATATCAATGAATTTCAGAAAAGGCAGTCAAACTAAACAAATAGAAATTGTAGCATAATAACTGAGAGAGCCCTGGTGGCAGTGGTTAAGTGTTTGGCTGCTAACCAAAAGGTTGGTAGTTCAAATCCACCAGCCAGCTGCTCCTTGGAAACCCTTTGGGGCAGTTCTACTCTGTCCTGTAGGTTCACTGTGACTTGGAATTGACTCAACAGCAACGGATTTGGTGAGTCAGTCACACTGTGACAAAACCTATGAGAAGGAGTTTGGGAGATGGGCATGTGTCCCAGCAAAAGGACAGAGTCATGAGCTAAAGAATTAAAATTCCATACAAAATGGCAAATTAATTTTCCTGAATGACCCTCCCAAAAAGAAAATAACTAAAAACCCTGAATATAGTGTATATCTTTAAATATTTTTAAATGAATCACTGACAAGTCAAGAGTAATATCCACAGAGGCCAAAAAAATAAAGTGAAAATGGGAACTGAGGGTGATACGTGAACTTCAGATTTAGTTTTTACCTTGAATCTATCTGCCTAACTGTAGAGACCTTGAACTTTCACTCTCATTATTTCATGGGGCATGGGACATGAGATCAAGTCAAAGAACCAACCAAAACTTGTATCCTGAAGTAAGGGTTAATGAGAAATGTGCAGAAAGGATAACAAGGACAATTTCCCCTCTTGAACTTAGACTTGCATGGCTGGGAAAATTTTCGTGAGAACTGATACCCTTTATGTAAGTTTGTGACCCAAGTTCACAATACCTATGGTGTCTCAGACAACTCAAAGGAGGAAAACAAACACACTGATGAATACTTTTAAATAGACAAACATTGACCGTATAGAACAATAGCAATAATGTATAATATGAAGTCATAAGGAAAGAATTAAAATATTGTATAATTTTAGCACATTATAATGTTAGTTGGGATAAGGGTGGCTAGAGAGAAGCATTGAAAAAGGGGCTAAAAATACTGATTAACTTCACATTTTGCTAAATATGCATATTAAAATATCTCAGATAACTAATAAAAGAATAACATAGAGAATATAACCTCCAAAACTGATAAAAAAATGAAAATAGTGAAAAAAGGAAGGGAAAGAAGAAAATAGGAATAAAAAAGGAGGAGGAAATGAAGAGTAGAAAACAGTAAAATCAAGATAATTAGGAAAGCACAAAATAATATGGTAGAAATCAATTCAAGTATATAAGTAATCATAGTCAATATAGGTGGACTGATGTTTCCACTAAAAAGTAAAAGATGAATATAAAAAAAATCAAGTATATTTTGTTTACAGGAATCCCAAATAAAATGTAAGATAGAGAAAAGTTGACAGCAGAGATGGAAAAAAAGTTAGAGCAGGCAGAAACTAAACAAAATAATATTGGTGTAGCTATGTTAATATTTTTAATATTAATTAAGACTTCACCAAAAGAGTAAAAAGAGACCTAGAGACTGGGAAAAAAAATTTGGCTATGACAAATCCAACAAAAGTGTAACCTCTAAAATCTATAGCAAAATCTAACACCTCTACAACAAAAAGACAAATAATCCAAATTAAAAATGGGCAAAGGATATGAACAGACACTTCACCAAAGAAGATATTCAGGCAGCTAACAGACACATGAGGAAATGCTTGAGATCATTATCCATTAGCATAATGCAAATCAAAACTACACTGAAGGAGGAGCCAACATGGAGTTATAAACAGAAGCACCATGCTATCCCTCCACAGCAAAGACTGGAAAAACTAAGTAAAACAAAGAAAAGCATCAGTCCTGGAACCCTAAGCATCAAATGAAGAGATAAAGAACTCAGCCAAGCACTTAATGGAATAAAAAACTGACAGAGAACAGAGAGTGAGGAGAGATACCAGTGGAGTTCCCCTATCAGCTAACACAGCACAGATTCGCAGTCTTGGACTCCTGTCAGAGACTGGAAGACAGGAAGTATGGGAAAGCAGCTTCACAGAGCTCCCAGCAGGAGACAGAGCAACTGGTAACCAGCGATATATGCTTTCCCACCCACCACTGTTCTTCCACCCTCTCAGCCACCGCCGCTTCCCAAGAGACCGAGAGGCACCAACTCCAGCTCTGTGCCACCTGGATTCACCCTGCCCACAGTAGGTGGCTCTCTCCGTGCCATTTCTTTGTTGCTGGTATTGCTTTTCTCTGCTTCTTTTGGTTTCTTCCCTGCATCTTACCTCTCCCCCTCCTTTCTCTCAAACACTTGGCTCCATGTGCCATCTTTGCTTCTTCCTGTAGGGCTGTGAAGCACCACTTGGCTGGGGAACTGCTTCCCCAGTCCACACCACCATGTTGCTGGGATCCCTGGAGTCATTTTTTTTGTTGTTGTTGTTTGATTTATCTGGTTCTGTTCTGTTTTGTTTGTTTTCTTTTCCTTTTTGTGACTTGGGAGCCCCTTCTAGCCAGGCTGTACTGAGCAACTTGTGAGCCACTTCCCCAGTCTATGTAGTCACGCTGGGGGATCCCTGGGGACATTTTGTTTATTTTAATTTTTCTTTATTTCTCACTTTCTTGTCTCTCTATACCTACCGTCTTTTCATGTCTCCAGAATACCTGGCACTGTGTGACATACCTGCCTCTTCTAGCCAGGCTGTACTGCTTGGCCAGGGAGCCACTTCCCTGTTCTGAGCAGCTGCACCAGTGGGATCCCTGGGGGCTTTTCTATCTCTTTTTCTTAATTTTTTATTTATTTCTCTTTTTCTTTTTTCCTTTTTGTTTTTCTCCATTTCTTGGTTTCTTGTCTCTCCACTCCAACCCCTTTAGCACTCTTTCTGTTGTGTTGTTTTTGTTTATTTGTTTTCGCTCCTGTTTCTCTCTCCTCTTTGTCTTCTTTCCCACACCCATCTGAGCTCCACACGTCACAATATCTCTTCTCCTTCCTGCCTACTTGCACCATGCACTAAACATCACACCCCCAGGAGCACAGACATGGCCTACCAGAACCAGCTCTGCACTGATTCCCAGCCAGCCCTGTCAGCTCTAGTAAGTGCCACAAACAACCCATCACAGCAACTCCCCTTCAGCTAGACCTGCCCTGCTGTACTATACCTGAGTGATTGACCCTGCCCATTGGAGAAAGAGGTGAAAAGTATCCTGCCCACACATCAGCAAGGAGCAAAGAATGCATAGCCTGCCTGCTCAGACATAACCAAATAAAATAAAAAAGCAGGATGAAACAAACAAATCTACAATCAATAAACAAGGAAAATAACTATGGAATGTCCCGAAGACAGCAGACAATATCAAAACATATACAAAAACAGGACAGGATGGTTCCAGTAGGCATCCAAAATAAAACACCAGATGACTTTCCCGTAGAAGAAAAGGCACTAGAACTACCTTATAGGGAATTCAAATCTCTAATATTCAGAGCTATCCAAGAGTTGAAGCAAAAAGCAGACAAAAATGAGGGAAAAAATAGACAAATTCATGGAAAATACAGACAAAAAAAGGAAGAATTAAGGAAAATAATACAGGAAAAAAATGCCAAAAGAAATTCACAACTAGAAATCATACAAAAACAACAATTAGAAATCCAAAAAATAAACAAGATTTCAGAAATGGAAAGTGTCATAGAAGGGCTGAGAAGCAGATTTGAAGCAATGTAAGACAGGATTACCAAACTGAAGACAAACACTTGGATACAACTTTGAGGAAACATCAGAAAAAGAACAAAGAAAAATGAAGAAACCCTGAAAATGATGTGGGATACAATCAAAAGCAAAAATCTGCGAGTGATCAGAGTTCCAGAACAGGGGGAGAAAACGGAAAACACAGAGAGGATCATTGAAGAATTGCTGACAGAAAACTTACCTAATATCTTGAGAAATGAAAAGCTGGCCATCCAAGAAGCTCAACGAACCCCATATAGGATAGACCCCAAAGGAAAATCAGCAAGGCATATCATAATCACACTTACTAAACCAAAGACGAGAAAGAATCCTGAGAGCAGCTTGAGAAAAAAAAAGTCACATTCAGAGAGGAAACAGTAAGACTAAGCTCTGATTATTCAGCAGAAACCATGCAGGCCAGAAGGCAAAGGGACGACATATATAAAACCTTGAAAGAAAAAGATTGCCAACCAACAACCATATATCCTGCAAAACTCTCATTCAAATATGATGGTGAAATTAGGCCATTTCCAGATAAAGAGAAGTTAAGGGAATATGTAAAAACCAAAGCAAACTTACAAGAATTATTAAAGGGGGTCCTTCGGTTTGAGAACAAACAACATCAGACCACAGCCTGAATCTAGGATGCAAGATTGTACTAGGCATATACCAACCTAGGAAAAGAACTCTCAAGGATTATCCAAAACCAAAAAAATTACAACAGGGAACCAAAGAGGTTAATCTGTAAATGACAACAACATCAGAACAATAAAAGAGGGAATAAACACTGTAGGTATAGAACTTTCTAATGGAGAGGAAGGGAAGGTGATACCAAGTAATAATAGACTGGTTCAAACCTAGAAAGATAAGGGTAAATTTCAAGGTAACCACAAAGAAAGTGAACAAACTTACTCATCAAAATAAAGAAGAAAAACATAAAGTCTCAGTAAAAACATAATCTACAAAAACAAAAGAAATTAAAAAAAAAATCCACAAACAAAAGGAATTCAGCACAGGAGAGTAAGAGAAACAAAGAAACGTGAACACCACAAAAAAAGCACTACAAAATGACAGCAATAAACTCATATCTATCAATAATTACACTGAATGTAAATGGCCTAAATGCACCCATAAAGAGAGAGAGTGACAGAATGGATTTTAAAAAAAAAAAAAAAACAGGAGCCATCAATATTCTGTCTACAAGAGACACACCTGAGAAACAAAGGCATAGATTTATTAAAAATCAAAGGATGGAAGAAAAATATATCAAGCAAATAGCCACCCAAAAAGAGCAGGAGTGGCCATCCTAATCTCAGATAAAATAGACTTTAAAACAAAATCCACCATAAAAGACAAAGAAGGGCGCTATATGATGATTAAAGGGGTGATTCATCATGAAGACATAACCATAATAAACATCTATGCACCCGATGACAGGGCTCCAAAATACATAAAACAAACTCAAACAGCACTGAAAAGAGATATTAACAGTTGCACAATAATAGTAGGAGACTTCAACACACCACTGTCAGTAAAGGACAGAACATCTAGAAAGAAGCTCAACAAAGACACAGAAGACCTAAAGGACACAGTCAGCCAACTTGATCTCATAGACATATATATAACACTCCACCCAACAGCTGCAAAGTAGACAATCTTTTCCAATGCACATCGAACGTTCTCCAGAATAGACCACATCTTAGGCCACAACCAACCCTCAACAAAATCCAAAACATTCAGATAATACAAAGTATCTTCTCTGACCACAATGCCATTAGAGTAGAAACTAACAACAGGAAGAGCAAGGAAAAAAAAATCAATTATATGGAAACTGAATAACACCCTACTTCAAAACCACTGGGTGATAGGAGAAATCAGAGATGGAATCAACAAATTTCTATAATCAAATGAGAATGAAAACACATCATACCAAAACCTTTGGGGCATGGCAAAGGCAGTCCTCAGAGGTCAATTTATAGTAGTAGATGCACACATCAAAAAAAGAAGAAAGGGACAAAATCAAAACATTAGCTACACAACTTGAAAAAAATAGAAAGAGAACAGCAAAAAAAGCCCATAGCCACCAGAAGAAATGAAAAAATAAAGATCAGAGCAGAAATAAGTGAAATAGAGAACAGAAAAACAATAGAAAGCATCAACAAAACCAAAAGTTGGTTCTTTTAAAGGATCAACAAAATCAACAAACCCCTGCCCAAACTGAGAAAAGAAAAACAGGAGAGGACGCAAATAATCCAAATAAGAAATGAAATGGGGGACATTACAACAGACCCGACTGAAATAAAAAGGCTCATGACAGATTATTCTGAAAAACTATACTCCAAGAAATTTGAAAGCCTACATGAACTGGACAAATTTCTAGAAACACACTACCTACCCAAACTAACACAAAATGATGTTGAAAATCTGAAGATACCCATAACAAGACAAGAGATTGAAAAGGAAAAAAAAACCTCCCAACAAAAAAAAAGCTCTGGCCCAGATGGCTTCACTGTAGAATTCTACGAAACATTCAGAGAAGAGCTTACGTCAGTACTACTCAAACTATTTCAGAGCATAGAAAAGGAAGAGATACTTCCATATTGGTTCTATGAAGCCAGCATAACCGTGATACCAAAACCAGGCAAATATGTCATAAAAAATGAAAATTTCAGACCAACATCTCTTATGAATATAGATGCAAAAATTCTCAACAAAATTCTAGCCAATAGAATTCAGCATCATATCAAAAAAAAGAACACACTACAACCAAGTAGGATTCATACGAGGTATGCAAGGATGGTTCAACATTAGAAAATTCATCAACATAATATATCACATAAATAAAAGGAAATAAAAGAATCACATGATCATCTCAATCCGTGTAGAGAAGGCATTCAACAAAGTCCAACATCCATTCCTTATAAAAACTCTCAAGAAATAGATATAGAAGGGAAGTTTCTCAACATAATACAGAGCATCTATGCAAAACCAACAGCCAACATCATTCTTAATGGAGAGAGGCTGAAAAATTCCCCTTGAAAACAGGAACAAGACAAGGATGACTTTTATCACCACTCCTATTTAACATTGTACTGGAAGTCCTAGCTAGAGCAATACGGTAAGAAAAAGAAATAAAGGGCATCCAAACTGGTAATGAAGAAGCTAAACTGTCCCTGTTTGTGGACAATATGATACTATATATAGAAAACCCAAAAGACTCCATGAGAAAACTACTGGAACTAGTAGAAAGATTCAGCAGAGTAGCAGGATACAAGATAAATATACAAAAATCAGTTTGATTCCTATACACCATTAAAGAGAACAATGAAAAGGAAATCAGGAAAACAGTACTATTTATAATAGCCCCTAAAAAAATAAAATAATTATTAATAAATCTAACCAGGGATGTAAAAGACCTATACAAAGAGAACTACAAAACACTACTGCAAGAAACCATAAGAAATCTATATAAATGGAAAAAACATACCATGCTCATGGATAGGTAGACTCAACATTGTGAAAATAACAGTTCTACCCAAAGCAATTTACAAATACAGTGCAATCCTGATCCAAATACCAGCAATATTCTTTAAAGAAACGGAAAAACTAATCATTAACTTTACACGGAAAGGGAAGAAGCCTTGGATAAGTAAAGCACTATTAAAGAAGAGGAATAAAGTAGGTGAACTCACACTACCTGACCTCAGAACCTACTATACAGCTACGGTAGTCAAAACAGCCTGGTACTGGTACAGTGACAGATACATTGACCAATGGAACAGAATTGAGAACCCAGATGTATATTCATCCACCTAGGGTCACCTGATTTTTGACAAGGGCCCAAAGTCTGTCAAATGGGGAACAGACATTCTTTTTAACAAATGGTGCTGGCGAAACTGGATATCCAGTTGCAGAAAAATGAAACAGGGCCCATGCCTCACACCATACACAAAAACTGATTCAAAATGGATCAAAGACCTAAATATAAAGCCTAAAACTATAAAGTTAATAGCAGAAAAAATAGGATCAATGCTAGAGGCCCTAATACACGGCATTGACAGGATACAAACCATAACCAACAACACACAAACTCCAGAGGATAAGCTAGATAACTGGGATCTTCTAAAAATTAATTACTTATGCTCATCAAAAGACTTCACCAAAAGAGTAAAAAGAGAACCTATAGAGTGGGAAAAAATTTTGGCTATTACAAATCAGACAAAGTTCTGACTTCTAAAATCTACAGGAAAATCCAGCACCTCTACAACAAAAAGACAAATAATCCAATTAAAAAATGGGCAAAGAAAATGAACAGACACTTCACCAAAGAAGACATTCAAGTGGCTAACAGACACACAGGGAAATGCTCCCTGATCAGTAGCCATTAGAGAAATGCAAATCAAAACCACAATGAGATACCACCATCTCAACCTGGCATTAGTTGCATGAATCAGAAAAACAAAGTAACAAATATTGGAGAGGCTTTGGGGAGATGGGAACTCTTATGCACTGCTGGTGGGAATGCAAAATGATACAACCATTTTGGAAAACGATATGGCTCTTCCTTAGAAAGCTAGAAATAGAAATACCAAATGATCCAGCAATCCCACTCCTAGGAATATATACTAGAAAAATAACAGTTGTCACACAAATAGACATGTGCACACACATATTCATTGCAGTGTTGTTTACAATAGCAGTAAGATGGAAACAACCTAGATGCCCAACAAAAGATGAATGGATAAACAAACTATGGTACATACACACAATGGAATATTATGCAACGATAAAGAACAATGAGGAATCTTCA
Source organism: Dugong dugon (assembly GCA_030035585.1). Classification (NCBI taxonomy): domain Eukaryota; kingdom Metazoa; phylum Chordata; class Mammalia; order Sirenia; family Dugongidae; genus Dugong; species Dugong dugon. The sequence continues at coordinate 10,760,727 of CM057468.1, read as the reverse complement.
AAGCCTCTCATAACATGGATGAATCTGGAGGGCATTATGCGGAGTGAAATAGGTCAATCACAAAAGGACAAATATGGTATGAGACCGTTACTGTAAAAACTCATGAAAAGATTTACACACAAAAAGAAACAATCTTTGATGCTTACAAAGGATGAGAGGGGTGGAGATGGAAAAACACTAAATGAGACGATAGAGAAGTAACTTTGGTGATGGGTAAGATCGTACACAATTCTGGGGAAGCCAGCACAGCTTGTACAAGGCAATGTCATGGAAGCTTCATAGATATATGCAAACTCCCTGAGGGAACAAATTGCTGGGCTGAGGGCTGTGGGGACCATGGTCTCAGGAAACATCTAGCTCAATTGGCCTAACGTAGTTTATAAAGAAAATGTGCTACATCCTACTTGGGTGAGTAGCGTCTGGGGTCTTAAAAGCTCGTGAGTAGCCATCTAAGATATTCCACTGGTCCCACCCCATCTGGAGTAAGGGAGAATGAAGAAAACCAAAGACACAAGGCAAATATTAGTATAAAGGAGTAATGGACCAAAATCACCACAGCCACCACCAGACTGAGTCCCGCACAACTAAATGGTATCTGGCTACCACTACTGACTGTTCTGACAGGGATCACAACAGAGGTTCCTAGACAGAGCTGGAGAAAAATGTAGAGCAAACTTCTAACTCACAAAAAAAGGCCAGACTCACTGGTCTAACAGAGACTGGAGAAGCCCCAAGAGTATGGCCCCCAGATACACTTTTAACTCAGTACTGAAGTCACTCCTGAGGATCAGCCTTCAGCCAAAGATTAGACACGTCCATAAAACAAAACAAGAGTAAATGGGCACACCAGCCCAGGGGCAAGGACAAAAAGGCAGGAGGGGATGGGAAAGCTGATAATGGGGAACCAAAGATCAAGAAGGGGAGAGTGTTGACATGTCATGGGGTTGACAACCAATGTCACAAAACAATATGTGTATTAATTGTTTAATGAGAAACTAATTTGCTCTGTGAAACTTCATCTGAAGTACAAAAAATAAATAAATCAATAAGATAGGGATAGACGTTAACGAAACAGAAAACCAACATAAAAGTATCAATTAAGGCAAGACTTGCCTTTTAAAGGGGATTAATAAAATAAACTTTCTAGCATAAAAGAGAGGGCACAAACAAAGATTGTTAGAAATGAATGGGGGGACATAAATTTAGAGGCATTAAAAGAGTAGAAGAAGATATTGTGAACAATTTATGCAAATGAATTAGAAAGCTTGGATGATACAGCTAAAGTCTTAGAAAAAATGGATTATGACAAAGAAAGAAAAACCAGCAAAATTTGTCTAAAAATTAAAAAAAATGAATAAGTAGTGCAAATATTCCTACAAAGAAAATGGAACCCTGGTGGCACAGTGGTTAAGAACTTGCCTGCTAACCAAAAAATCAGCGGTTAGAATCCACCAGCCACTCCTTGGAAACCCTGTGGGGAAGTTCTACTCTGTCTCATAGGGTTGCTATGAGTCGGAACTGATCCGATGGCACCTAACAACAGCAAAGAGAATAACATTTCAGATAGTTTTATAAGGTTAGTTCTACCAAACATTCAAGGAAGAAATAATTCTAATCTTACACAAACTTCCAGAGCATAAAAGTGAGGTTATACTTCCTGATTATATGAGGCTAACCAATCTCATTTGTAAACATAGATGAATATTACTAAACAAAACTTTTAAATACAATATTTTGCACATTGCTATTTTACTGTATAAGAAAGATAATGCAACAGGATTATTCCATGTTGGGCTTATCCCAGAAACACAAGGCTTGTTTAACATTAGAGAACCAATTAATATAATTCCCACTCTAGCAAGTTAAGGGAATAAAAACACATAGAAATCTCAATAGATGGAGAAAAAGCATTCAGTGTAGTTTGTCATCCAGACATGATAAAAATTGTAGCAAAACAGTAATAGAACTTCCTTAATTTGATAAAGGATATCATTTAAAAAGTTACAGCAAAGATAACACCAAGATTTAAAACAGTCTATCAGTTGACAATGGTATTGTCTCAGAAATAGACAAATTGACCAACAAATCAGAGAGAAAACTTCAGGTATGAAGAAGATTGATTTATGCCAGACCGGAAGGAAAAGGCTGGTGTTCAAGTTATCTATTACAAGGTAACACATCACTCCCATATTTGGTAGCTTAAAAACTATAATTTATTATTATCTTTCATTCTATTAGTCAAGCATGTTGCTAGAACAGCCCGGATTCAAGGAAAGGGGAATGGGACTCCACTCTTGATGTGAAGCACAGCATGTGCAGATAGGTCTGAGAAGCTGATGGTGGCCGCCTTGGGAGACTATTCACCACAGAGTGACAATAGAATGTGTGGTGCTGGGGAAATTAGAAATTCATGTAGAAAAAAACAAAACCACATCCCTACCTCACACCACACAAAACATCCATTCCAGTTGGATATAATATGTAAATGTGGCAGGAAAAATCATTAACCCTTTAGAGAACAATATGGGAATATTTTTATGTCATTCAAATAGGAAATGGTTTCTTAAAGCACACAAACCAGAAAGAGAAAAAAAAAAAAAGTCACCAAATTTAGTCCACTAAAATTAAGAACTTCTTTTCATCAAAATGTACCTTAAAGAGTGTAAAAATATTATCCAGAAACTGGAGAAGATATTTGTAGCATATAACAAAGGTTTAGTTTTCAGAATTAAAAAAAAAGAAAAAAAAAAAACAAAAAAGACACGCAACAGATCAAATCCTTTGTAAGAGACCAAACCCAAGGAAAAATTGGAAAAAACAAACAGAGCAAGAGAAAGGAAACAATCGATTCATAAACGTAGAAAGATATTTAACCATATTAAAAATTAGGAAAGTGATTCATATCAACCAGACTTGCCAGTGTTAAAAGGTCATATGATATCAGGTGCTGGGAAAGAGACAGAGCAACAGGAATTCTCTTTACTGTGTATGATTATAAATGAGTTAGCCACTTTGGAAATTTGGCATTACTGTACCTAGTAAATTTGAAGGGAGTCCTGCTGATTTAATGGTTAAGTGCCCAGCTGCTAATCAAAATGTTGAAAGTTTGAACTCACCCGGCGGTCGTGGGGGAGAAAGATCTGGTGATCTGCATCTGTAAAGATTATACCTAAGAAAACCCTATGGGACAGTTCTATTCTGTCACATGGGGTCACTATGAGTTGGACTCACCTTGACGGTAGCCAACAACAACAATGTAAATTTGAACATTCTCATGTTCTTCTATCCAGGAATTCTGATTCTAGGTATATAGCCTAGAGAAATTCTTGCACCAATGCACCAGGAGACATACACAAGAACAATGTACATAGAAACATTACTTGTAATAGCACACATACACAAACACAACATTCAGATGGTTATCAACAACAGGGTGACTCAGTTGTGCTACATCCAGTGCAATTGTGTACAGCTATGAAAATGAATAAAATACAGCTGCACCCATCACCATGAATACATCACAAAACTTAATGTTAAACCAGGGGTTCTCATACTCTGGTGAGATCTGGAGAGAAAATAGAGAGCACAGAGGCCCAGGTGTGGTGAAGTGGGTAGGGCTGGGCCTCTGCATGTTTATCAAGTTCCCAGGGGATTCTAAGACAGCAAAGTTTGAGAACTACTGTGTTAAAACACACACACGCACGCACGCACGCACGCACGCACGCACACACACTGCAAAGGGAACTTTCACAGACCAGAGGAAACTTAAGGAGACGTGATGAGTAAATGCAACTTGGTATCCTGGATGGGATCTTGGAACAAGAACAACAACAAAAAACAATGACTTCAGTGGAAAAACTGATGAAATCCTACTAGTCTATAGTTTACATAATAACATTATAAACCAAAACCAATCGAAACCCGTTGCCGTCGAGTTGATTCCAATTTAGCGACCCTGTAGGGCAGGGTAGAACTGCCCCCTAGGGTTTCCAAGGAGCGGCTGGTGGATTTGAACTGCTGACCTTTTGGTTAACAGCTGTAGCTCCTAACCACTGTGCCACCAGGACTCCTGATAGTATTATATCAATGTTGATTCCTTAGTTTTGATAAACGTGCCATGGTTAACATAATATGTTAACATTAGGGGTAGCTAGGTATTTGTGAACTCTGTACTATCTTGCAACTCTTTTGTAAATCTAAAAGTATTTCAGAATAACAATTTTAAAAGTTAAAAACAATCCCAGGAGACATGCATATTGTTCAGCTTACACAAAGCTAAGCTAAGTATACAAGACTAAGTTACACATTATTTGGGTCACACACAGAAGACACCGTGGGACAAAGGTTGCTTCTGTTAAGGGGGAAGCATTTGGGGAGGAAGTACCGATCAAGATGCTGGTAAGATTTTATTCCTCATCTTGATGGAGGTGCACTACAATCATTTTATTATTCACAATTGATATAGATGATGTCTGCTTTGCTGTGGTTTAGTGAATTCGGTGAGGTCAGTGATGGCCACACAGTATAGCAGGTGTGGCCTTGTTTCTCCTGCTCATTGGCAGCACCATCTGGAAGGAATGCTCACCTGGGAAAAAGGAACACTTTGTTCTCCAACCTGGTTGTGTCAATTAGCTGCTTGGATTTTCTTCCCTGGAGGTGGGCTGTCTTGCTGTGGTCCAGAGGCTGTCATGGTGTGCAACAGGGCAGCCCTGCCTTACAGCAGAGAGCAAGGGTGGGCTGACCTCTGCCTAGACCCCTGTGGTCCTGAAGGACCCTAGAGAGACCATCAGGACTGGAACAGGGCCTGATGTAGAGCTACTAGAACTGACTGGTTACCCAGGTTCTAAATTCTCCAACCAAAAAAACCAAACCTGTTGCCTTTGTGTTGATTCCGACTCATAGCTACCCTATAGGATGGAGTAGAACTGCCCTATAGAGTTTCCAGGGAACAGCTGGTGGATTCGAACTGCCAGCGTTTTGGTTACCAGCAGTTCTTAACCACTGAGCCACCAGGGCTCCAGATTCTCCAAAGGGAAGGACATATTCAGCTCTCCAGTGGGGTGGAGTCGGGTGAAGAGGTGAGCCTTTCATTGCCCCCAAGGAATCTGGAGGAGGAGTGTTTGCTTCCGTAGATTTCCAATTCTAATTGGAGATATTTCTGTATTGAACAGTAAAGACAAGCTCAGAAGCAGAGGAGCGGGGCGGGGTGCATTGGCACAGTGTGTGCCTGCTATGACCAGGAGACAGTGGGATGAGAGCCGGAATCTGGAAGACAGCAGTGTTGGCAGAATTCTGGGGGGCCTCAGAGCGCGCAGGAGTGTGGCAGCTAATGGGGGGTCCTAACAGTGATCGGTTTGCAATTTTTCCGTCTTTGATTGTTTGCTGGTCCCAATCCAGCAAGATCATCTTCCCTTAAACAAACTTCTGTCTGAAATGGAAAGAGTGATGATTTAAATCCAAATCCAGTATTTAATAGTGCTTTAATTCTTTTGAGATCATTGTAATTCAACATACTTGGGAACAACTGCTCATGCTAAAAGGATGCAGCACTTCATTTTTCACCCCCTCCCAGATCCAGCCCAAGGCTAACTGACCTGACTGCGCTCACACACGTTGGATTCTAAGATAGTTCCTGAAATGCATTTATGGTTTTTCTCTTAAAAATGTTATGTCTGTGTTTAAATGACTTTGCACCCCATCACTAATTCCTAACCACCATTTATAGTATCCATTTATAGCACTGCAGTATCTCAAAGCTAGAAAGTGTCATCTGCAAGGAGAAAGATTTAAGATGTATTTAAAAACAGAATTACTCACAGTTAAAATCTTGCCTTGCAACCAACCATGGATGAAGTCACTTTTTAGGGTCAGTCCATGAACCAGGGCTTTGCTAACCTGACTGGCTCTGTCTCCCACCGCTACCACCCTTAGTTTATGTCACTCTCCATGTTTGCACTTCTCTCTCTGCTCTCAGACATGGAAATTTCTGTCTCCTCTCTGCCCTCTCCTCCTTTAGTTTTCTCCCTCGCTAATCCTCTCCACACACTGAAGCCAGAGAGGTCTGCAAAAACCTCATTGTGCTTCCTTGGTGCTTAAAGCTTTCCAAGGGCTCCTCATTGCTCTTGTGTTCATTGCTGTCCGGTCAGCTCTGACTCATAGCGACACCATGTAAATAACAAAATGTTGCTGGGTTTTGTGCCATCTTCAAGACCCTTGGATGCTCTAGTCAATTGTTGTGGCCACTGTGTATTTTGAGTGCCTTCCTAGGAGGCTCGTTGCCCAGCACTATACAAGACAGTGTTCTGCTATGATCCATAGGGTTTTCATTGGCTAATTTTTGGAAGAGGATCTACAGGCCTTTACTCCTACTCTGTTAGTCTGGACTCTCTGCTGAAACCTGTCTACCCTGGTTGTCCCTGATGGTAGTTGAAATACCAGTGGCATAGCTTCCAGCATCACAGCAACATGTAAGCCACCACAGTATGACAAACTGACAGATGGGTGGTGGTCATTGCCCTTAGTCAGACGTTTTAGCATGGTTTACTGGCCTCCTGATCTGGCCCTGAGCATCCACCAGCCTTGCCTGTGATCACTGCTCTCCTCCTTTCTGCCCCTCACAAACACATGATGTGAGGGTCAGCAGGATCTGCCAGCCTGTGGAATTCCACACACCCTGCTGCCTGTACCTAAAATGAGTGCCATCCCCTCCCCTGTCTTTTGCACCCCCACCTCACACACACAAATGCAAGCACTTTGCCTAACAAGTTCATCCTCCTGGTTCAGCTAATTCCTCATAGAGGCTTCCTCTGGAGAGAGCTCCCACTATTCACCCCTTTTGCTGTCTCTAGGCCCCAGAATGCTCATTTAAATGGGATGACATGAGCATCTACTTAATAGAGTTCCTAGATCTGTTGTGAGCACACGGTCTAACATCTGGAGCACACAACTGGTTTCCTTCACCCCCTGGGTTTCCTTATCACAACACTCATCGTAGTCCATCCTGTATGAGCGTGATGGGGATGGGATTGGACTTGACTTCTCTCCAGCACTTAATACAATACAAACAACAGAGGGAGGTTTGGTAAATCGTTGTGGAATGAATGAATGGATTTTCAAAATTTGTATATGAATTTTTAAAAATTTTTTCCTGTATGAAAATTTGTGCATACACTGTTATGTGACTCTAATTGCTCTCCCCCTACTGTGACAGCAGACTTCTCCTTTCCACCTCTGATTCTCCATGTCCATTCAGCCAGCTTCTAACATTCTCTGCCTTCCCATCTCAGCTCTGGAAAGAAGCTGCCCATTTACTCTTTTGTATCTACTTGAGCTAAGAGACACACTCCTCATGAGTATCATTTTATGTCCCACAGTTCAGTCCAATCCCTGTCTGAAGAGTTGGCCTCGGAAATTGTTTTAGTTCTGGGCTGGTAGAGAATCCAGGGGCCATGCTTTCTGGGGTTCCTCTGGTCTCACTCAGAGCATTAAGTATGGTCTTCTTACTAAAATTTGAGTTCTGCATCCCACTTTTCTTCTGCTCCATCAGGGACCCTCTGTTGTGTTTCCTGTCAGGGCGGTCATTGGTGGTAGCCGGGCACCATCTAGTTCTTCTGGTCTCAGTCTGATGATGAAGTCTCTGGTTTATGTGGCCCTTTCTGTCTCTTGGGCTACTACTTTCCTTGTGTCTTTGGTGTTCTTCATTCTCCTTTACTCCAGGTGTTTGGGACCAGTTGATGCATCTTAGATGGCTGCTTGCAAGCTTTTAAGACCCCAGATGCCACTCACCAAAGTAGGATGCATAAGATTTTCTTATTAAGCTTTGTTATGCTGGTTGAGCTAGATGTCCCTTGAAAGCATGGTCCCCAGACCCCTACCCCTGCTATTCTGTCTCTCAAAGTGTTTGGTTGTATTCAGGAAACTTCTTAACTTTGGTTTAGTCCAGTTGTGCTGACTTCCCCTGTAGTGTGTGCTGTCCTTCCCTTCACCTACGATAATTCTTATCTACTATCTAGTTAGTAAATAACCCTCACCCTCCCTCCACACCCTCGTAACCATCAAAGAATGTTTTCTTCTGTGTTTAAACCTTTTATTGAGTTCTTATAATAGTGGTCTCATACAACATTTGTCCTTCTGTGACTGACTAAATTCACTCAGCATAATGACTTCCAGCTTCCTCCATGTTATAAGATGTTTCACAGCTTCATCGTGGTTATCGTTGTGTAGTATTCCACTGTGTGGATATACCATAATTTGTTTATCCATTCATCTGTTGACAGGCACCTAGGTTTTTTCCAACTTTTTGCTATTGTGAACAGTGCTGCAATGAACATGGGTGTGCCTATATCTATTCGTGTGATGGCTCTTATTTCTCTAGGATATATTCCAAGCAGGGGGATTGCAGATTGTATGGTACTTCTATTTCTAGCTTTTTAAGGAAGTGCCAAATCCATTTCCAAAGTGGCTGTACTGTTTTACATTCCCACTAATAGTGTATAAGTGTTCCAGTCTTTCCACAACCTCTCCAGTATTTATTATTTTGTGTTTTTTGGATTAATGCTAGCCTTGTTGGGGTGAGATGATATCTCATTGTAGTTTTGACCTGCATTTCTCTAATGGCTGATGATCATGAGCATTTTTTCATGTGTCTGTTAGCCACCTGAATATCTTCTTTGGCGAAGTGCCTGTTCATATCTTTTGCCCATTTTTTAATTGGGTTATTTGTCTTTTTGTTGTTGAGGTTTTTCAGTATCTTGTAGATTTTAGAGATTAGACGCTGATCAGATTTGTCATAGCCAAAATTTTTTTTTCCCAGTCTGTAGGTTGTCTTTTGACTCTTTTGGTGAAGTCTTTTGATGAGCATAAGTGTTCAATTTTTAGGAGCTCACATTTATCTAGTCTCTCTTCTGGTGCTTGTGCATTGTTACTTATGGTTCATATTGTGTTTATCCCATGTATTAGGGCTCCTAACGTTGTCCCTATTTTTTCTTTCCTCATCTTTATCATTTATGATTTTATGTTTAAGTCTTTGATCCATTTTGAGTTAGTTTTTGTGCATGGTGTGAGGTTTGGGTCTTGTTTCAGTTTTTTGCAAATGGATATCCAGTTATGCTAGCACCATTTGTTAAAAAGACTGTCTTTTCCCCAGTAAATGGGCTTTAGGCCTTTGTCAAATATCAGCTGCTCATAGGTGGATGAATTTATGTCTGGATTCTCAATTCTGTCCCCTTGGTCTATGTATCTGTTGTTGTACCAGTACCAGGCTGTTTTGACTACCGGTATAATAGGTTCTAAAATCAGGTAGTGTGAGGCCTCCCACTCTGTTCTTCTTCAGTAATGCTTTACTTATCCATGACCCCTTCCCTTTCCATAAGACACTGGTGATTTGTTTCTCTGTCTCATTAAAAAACGCTATTGGAATTTGGATCAGAATTGCATTGTATCTGTAGATCGCTTTGGGTAGAATCGACATTTTCACAATATTAAGTCTACCTATCCATGACCAAGGTATGTTTTTCCACTTATGCAGGTCTCTTCTGGTTTCTTGCAGTAGTGTCTTGTAGTTTTCATTGTATAGATCTTTTATGTCTCTGGTTAGATTTATTCCTAAGTATTTTATCTTCTTGGGGGCTATAGTAAATGGTATTGATTTGGTGATTTCCTCTTCAAGGTTCTGTTTGTTGGTGTAAAGGAATCCAACTGATTTTTGTATGTTTATCTTATATCCTGAAACTTTGCTGAAATCTTCTATTACTTTCAGTAGTTTTCTTGTGGATTCGTTGGGGTTTTCTGTGTATAAGATAATATCATCTGCAAATAGAGATACTTTGACTTCTTCCCTACCAGTTTGGATGCCCTTTATTTCTTTTTCTAGTCTAATTGCTCTGGCTAGGCCCTCCAGCACAATGTTGAATAAGAGTGGTGATAGAGGGCATCCTTGTCTGGTACCCATTCTCAAGGGGAATGCCTTCAAAATCTCTCCATTTAGGATGATGTTGGCTGTTGGCTGTTGGCTTTGTATAAATGCCCTTAATTATATTGAGAAATTTCTCTCCTGTTCCTATTTTGTTGAGAGTTTTTATCATGAATGGGTGTTGGACTTTGTCGAATGCCTTTTCTGCATCGATTGATAAGATCATGTGGTTCTTGTCTTTTGTTTTATTTATGTGATTGATTACATTGATAGTTTGTCTAATGTTGAACCATTCCTGCATACCTGGTATAAATCCCACTTGATCATGGTGAATTATATTTTGATATGTTCCTGAATTTTATTGGCTAGAATTTTGTTGAGGATTTTTGCGTCAATGTTCATGAGGGATATTGGTCTGTAGTTTTTTTTTTTTTTTTGTGGTGTCTTTACCTGGTTTTGGTATCAAGGTTATGCTGGCTTCATAGAATGAGTTTGGGAGTATTCCATCCTCATCTATGCTCTGCAATACCTTTAGTAGTAGTGGTGTTAACTCTTCTCTTTAAGTTTGGGAGAATTCTCCAGTGAAGCCATCCGGGTCAGGGCTGTTTTTTGTTGGGAGTTTTTAAATTACCTTTTCAATCTCTTCTTTTATTATGGGATTATTTAGTTGTTCTACTTCTATTTGTGTTAGTTTAGGTAGGTGGTGAGTTTCTAGAAATTTGGCCATTTCCTCTAGGTTTTCAAATTTGTTAGAGTATAGTTTTTCATAGTGTTCTGTTATGATTCTTTTAATTTCAGTTGGGTCTGTTGTGATATCACCCATCTCATTTCTTATATGGGTTATCTGCATCCTCTCCTGTTTTTCTTTTGTCAGTTTGGCCAACGGTTTATCAATTTTGTTGATCTTTTCAAAGAACCAGCTTTTGGTCTTCTTTTTATTTCCTTTGTTCTGGTACCTGAGGGCTTCTTTTGCTGCTCTCTTTCTACTTGTCCCAGTTGTAGGGTTAATGTTTTGATTATGGCCCTTTCCTCTTTTTGGATGTATGCATTTATTGCTATAAAATGATCTCTGAGCACTGCTTTTGCTGTGTCCCAAAGGTTCTCACAGGATGTGTTTTCATTTGTGTTTGATTCTATGAATTTCTTTTTTCCATCCTAAATTTCTTCTATAACCCAGTAGTTTTTGAGCAATGTGTTGTTCAATTTCTGTGTGTTTGATTTTTTCCTTGCTTTTTGTGTTCTTGATTTCTACTTTTATGACTTTATGGTCAGAAAAGATGCTTTGTAATATTTCGATGTTTTGGATTTTGTTAAGTCTTGCTTTATGGCCTAATATGTGGTATATTCTGCAGAATGTTCCAAGTGGGTTGGAAAAGAAAGTATACTTGGCTGCTGTTGGGTGAAGTGTTCAGTATATGTCTATGAGATCAAGTTGGTTGATTGTAGCATTTGGCTCTTCCGTGTCTTTATTGAGCTTCTTTCTGGGTTTTCTGTCCTTCACCAAAAGTGGTGTGTTGAAGTTTCCTACTAGTATTGTAGAGTTGTCTATCTCTCTTTTCTGTGCTGGTTGAGTTTGTTTTATGTATTTTGGAGCACTGTCGTTGGCTGCATGAGTATTTATTATAGTTATGTCATCCTGGTGTATTGACCCTTTAATCAGTATATAGTGTCGTTCCTAATCCTTTGTGGTGGGTTTTACTTTAAAGTCTATTTTATCAGAGGTTAATATTGCCACTCCTGCTCTTTTTTGAGTGTTGTTTGCTTGATATATATTTTTTCCATCCTTTGAGTTTTAGTTTGTTTGTGTCTTTAAGTCTAAGGTGTGTCTCTTGTAGGGATCATATAGATGGATCGTGTTTTTTTTAATCCAGTCTGCAACTCTCTATCTCTTTATTGGTGCATTTAGTCCATTTACATTCAGCATAATTATTGATAGGTATGAGTTTAGTGCTGTTATTTTGATGTCTTTTTTTGTGTGTTGTTCACAGTTTCTTTGTTCCACTTAATTTTCTGTGCTGCATCTTTTTTCTTTATGTATTTTCATCTTTTTCATTGTTGTTGATTTTGTGTTTGCTGAGTCTTTTTTTTTTTGGTTTTTTATTTTGAGTTGTAGCAATGTTAGTTCCTTTTGTGGAAAGTAACCTTAATATTACCCCTATTCTTCTAATTTTTTACCAGTCTTTTATTACTTTATATCACCTTGACTTCCTCTCCATATGAAAAATCTATGTCTACATTTTTTAAATCCCTCTGTTTTTAATGTTGTCATCTTTTAAATATTGACATCTGTTTCCCTATTTTCAGTGTTTTAGCTTTGATTTTGTGACTTCCCTATCTGGGTTGATAACTGGTTGGTCTGTCCTGTGTTCTAATCTTGGGTTGTTATCTGATGTTACTGATTTTCTAACCAGAGGACTCCCTTTAGTATTTCTTGTAATTTTTGGTTTGGTTTTTGCAAATTCCCTAAACTTCTGTTTATCTGGAAATGCCCTAATTTCACCATCATATTTGAGAGACAGTTTTGCTGAATATATAATTCTTGGCTGGGAGTTTTTTTTCTTCAGGGGTTTGTATGTGTCATCCTATTGCCTTCTTGCCTGTGTGGTTTCTGCTGAGTAGTCCAAGCTTATTCTGATGGTCTGTGCTTTGTAGATGACTTTTCATTTATCTCTAGCCACTCTTAAAATTCTCTCTTTATCTTTGTTTTTGGCAAGTTAGATTATAATATGTCCTGGTGACCTTCTTTTGGGATCTACCTTATGTGCGATTCGATGAGCATCTAGGATAGATACCTTATCATCTTTCACGATATCAGGGAAGTTTTCTGCCAGCAAATCTTCAACAATTCTCACTGTATTTTCTGTCCCCCACCCCCCGTTCTGGTACGCCAATCACTTGTAGATTATTTCTCTTGTTAGTGTCCCGCATAATTCTTAGGGTTTCTTCATTTTTTTAAATCCTTTATCTGATTTTTCCTCAAATAAGTTGGTGTCAAGTGCTTTGTCTGCAGTGTCACTAATTCTGACTTCCATTGCCTCAGTTCTGCTCCTATGACTTTCTATTGAGTTGTCTAATTCTGAAATTTTATTGTTAATCTGCTGGATTTCTGCTTGCTGTCTCTCTAGGGATTCTTGCAGCTTGTTAAATTTGTCATTATGCTCTTCTGTAATCTTTTTAATGTCCTCTATTGCGTGGTCTGCATTTTGCTTAATTTCCTTCCTAATTTCTTGAAGAGTTCTCTATATTAGTCTTTTGTATTCTGCTCCCCGGTGATTCTAAGAAATTTTCCTCCTCTGGGAAATTTCTAGATTCTTTATTTTGGGAGCTTGCTGAAGCCGTCATGGATTGCCTCTTTATGTTATTTGATATTGACTGTTGTCTCTGAGCCATCAATAAGTTATTATATTTATTTATTTTATTTTTGTTTATTGTGTCCTAGCTTCTTGTTTTGTTTTGATGTGCCCAAATAGGCTGCTCATATGAGCTAGATTGATTCTTGGCACCTTTGAAGCTCTAGTGTCCCGTCACCAGGTGGTTAGATCTGTTACTAGGTATGTGAGCTCAGGAGTTCACCCACTCCTCCTGTATGGATTCAGCTCAGGTGCCCAGGTAGATAGCCACCAAGTGTGTGGTGTAGGCTCTCACTTACAGTCCTAGACAGGCATGGGTAATTGGTGTAGGCACAGGCATCTGGCTGCAGCAGGGAGACACACTGAGCAAGGCAGGGGGCTGGTGGCCACTCCTGAGTGTCCAGGAGGAAAGCGTGTCCCTGTTCCCTAGAGCACGTAGGTGGGTTGGTTTTGCAGCCAGACTATGAGTGCCTATTGCTGTTTGTTGTAAGGACTGGGGGGCACCTCTTATTCATGGGCCCTTATCACAGGTGGCTAGGTGGCGTGGGTGGAGCTACCAGTCCTCAGGCCCCTGATGTGGGTAGGTGAAGACCCTGCTTAATGGGCAGAGCAGTGTCAAATGTCAAATACCTGCCACGTCAAGAACCTGCCACTTCACAGCTGAAACAGTTGATGTTAGAGTTCTAGTACATACCCTGCTATACTGCGGTGATAAGGACCTACGCTGTTGAGATGGGCCCACACAAGTCTATGCAGGGGGAAAGGCACTCAAAGTCCTTGGATCCCTTATGTCTGTGCCTAGGCAAAGGAACTGTACCTGTCCCGAGTTCCTGGCTTAGGGGAGCTGACAGTTTATTTTTCCCTGTTTGTTAATTTGTTCACTCTGCAAGGCAGGGAGAATGGCTCCGGGCACATGACAGATCCTACTTCTGGCCCAGGGGACTCTGCAATTGCTGAATCTGGTCAGGGACCCAGTGCAGAGCAGGGAGTGGGAAGGTAAATGGGAGAGAGGTTTTTCTCTAAGGGGTTGTTTTTGGTCCGTGCGGAAGACCATACGCAAGTACTTATCTGTCACCGCTAGGGCTGCTTCTCAGTGGTTCTGGGTGACCATGTAGAGCCTCTGGCGCTGGGTCTCTCCTGGAGTGGAAAATGCGCCTCCCCAGAATGGCTGCTTGCCTGCCTCACCGCTCACCCACAAGCTGCTCAGGCCTGAAGGGCTCAGGCTCTCGCCTGGTTAGATCTGGCAACTCCTCGCTGCTTCCGAACCGTCTTTCCCTCCTCCTGCCACGCAGCCCGGTTTCTCAACTCTGCCTTTGATGTTCAAGGCTCCCAGATTGCCATATATAATCGAATCACTTGTTTTTTTAGGTCTTTGTTGTAAGAGGGTCCACCGGAAGCATCTGACTACTCCAGCATCTTGGCCCTGCCTCCTGTATATGAATATTTTTAAATAAATGAATCAGTTATTAAAGAATTAGGGGAAACTCACTGCATTTTGTCTGACTATGCAGGAGAAAACCCAGATTTCTGACTCACAACAGAATCCTTAGCCTTTGCTTCCAGCTAACGCCTACTATGACATTTGATACCACTGGTTCTACAAGGCTTGGCCCCATGGAACAAATACATTGGTGGGTTAGTCTCACTTTTTTCCTGACCTGTTTTCATCTTAAGGTTAGCTAAGCATTATTTTTAAATAATCAGCTAATTCATTATGAGATAATATGTGGCATTGCTTATTTTGGGCTCTTGACCTCTAAGCCTCTTCATAGCCTTTCGCAGAGGTAGTTCATGAGTCGATGGTAAGCATAGGTCTGGTTATCTCCCCAGGAAATAAGTGACGCAGAGATCCTGGATCTGGTGCACAGTGCCCTCGGCAGGATGACCGTGGTCCGGCAAGTCTTCCCGTCTGCCAAGGACAACAAGAAATGTATGCGGAACAACCACCGCATCTCCTCTCTGCTCTGCGACCCCCAGGAAGGTTACCTACAGATGCTGCAGGTTAGTGTGTGGACTGGTCCCTCCCCATAGCGGTCACCCACCCATGGGCTGCCACGAGTGAAAGGCCCACTGCTGGCTCCTATGAGTGCTGCCGCCCACCGAGTTTAACACTAGAATTCCTCCATTTGCTGAACTTGAAAGCAGGTGGCTGGGCGTGTGTCTGAGTAGCATTAGCAGGCACTTAATGCTTGTCATTAGCAGGCAGGGCATATTAGCTCACTCGGTGCCTCTTGTATTTACAAGTTATGTGGTTAGGGGTTAAAAAGATTCCTGTTTCTTTTGCTTCTGTGATAACTGCTTGGGGAAGAACAGGTTTATTTGGCAGGTCTGGGGTGGAGCCTTCCTTTGCAAAGTCACCATTTTGAAACTGTTTTGAGCTCTTCTCTGTAGGAAGTCATTAGAAATGGCTCTTGTGAAACAACTTGGGACATCCTAGCACGTCTGCTGAATGGTAAGGCTTAGATCACCTGGGACACGGCTGGACTCCCTGCTAAGCCAGGGGGGTCATAAGAGCAGGCCAGTGCAATGCCCATCAGGTCCATCCCTTGCAAGATGAGAGGTATGAAGCTGTTTACAGTCCAGTCCTTCCACCACTCCCTCACATATGTGTCATTAGGCCTTGGAATCCAGTGGGAAACTCTGTCCCTGTTGTGAGATGTGGCTTTCTCTCCAGACATTTGGGAGCAACTGTAAAGCAGTGTAGAGACTATTTACCAGTTGCCGTAGAATTGATTCCGACTTACGTCGACCTCATGTGTGTCACAGTAGAACTGTGCTCCATAGGGTTTTCAGTAGCTGATTTTTTGTAAGTAGATCTCCAGGACTTTCTTCCAAGGCACTTCTGAGTGGACTTGAACTTCCAGCATTGTGTTAACCATTTTCACCGCTCGGGAGACTGTTTGACAGCCTTGAACTCACTTCTCCTGTAGCACTGTTGTGCACAGAACACCTTCATTTGATGCTCTGTGGGAGCCACATAGCAGAGATGAATTTCTCCCAGCTGTGTGTGTGCAGACTGCCCAGAAGTCATTGCATATGATGTGTTTACCAGTCAGCATTTACCTGACCAGGTGTGAGGAGTGAAAGGCAGGGTTTCAGGATGGAGATGGTATGGATCTGCCACCTGAGTATCAGACCTACCCCAGGGCACTTTGGTATCACCTTATTAGGATAATGGACTGGCTGCCACTCAGCTGAGGGGCACCCATTTTGAGGAGGGAGGTTACTGGAATCTCTAGAGTGGGCCATGGACATGTATCATTTACAAAAGCATTGAATCCACTCTATGATCTTATATTTGGAGGAAGAAAGGAAACATCTAAACAGAAGGTAAACAACTCCTGTTCTTGGTTGGTGGGGAGACACAGAAGACACTGATTTGAGCTGGAGGAACTTGCACTGCCCCCCTGCCCGCTGCCCAGACATGACTAACATGGAGAGAATACACAACCAGGGTGGAGAGAGAGACCAAAGGCCTCCACAGGACCCATGGCCAGGCTGCCCTGGGCACTTGGGCCGTGGGTAAAAGGTTCTCGCTGTGAGATTTTGTAGTTTTGAATGCCACTGGCCTGTTCTGTCTTCCCCTTCCAGAGTTTGGAAGAAGAGGCGAGGGCCAAGTAAGTCCCTCTACCGGGGACTCTCTATTTTTCCCCCTTCCTTGTCGCAGCTGGGGAATGGAGTTAGACGGTGTGGCTCAGGGAGTGTGTGCTCACCTCTGGAAAGTCTCCTCAGGTCACCTCCATTGAAGGACTTCCTCCCTTGCCAAACACATGCCATCCTTACCCGTGCCCCGCAACCCCCATCCTCTTTGTAATTTCTTGCTTAATTGAACTACACTCATTCTACTTGAAGAGCCAAGGGGGTCCACTTTCCATTGCACAGAATTGTGCTGCACAGATATGCGGGGAGGGGCTGTACAGGTGTGAGGGGGAGGGGCTGCACAGGTGTGAGGGGGAGGGGCTGCACAGGAGTGAGGGAAGGGGGATGCGTATGCTTTCTCAAGAGGTGTAATGACTTGTTTTGCCATGGACTAAAAGGTGCAGGTTGGTTGCACATCAGACACATTGGATACAAAGAATCTATCCCCTGGAGGCAAGGATAGCCTGGCAGGGTGACGGGACATCCTGGTGAGGCGTAGTGAAAAGACACACATGCATTAAGTGGATAAGCAAAGCTACTGCTCTGCAGTATGGATTGGACACCATCAAATGTGGGAGATGCAATATCAAATTTAGGAACCCAGCCACCCTACTCTCTTCTCCTGCTGAGACCCAGGGACTGCATAAAGGACAAAATGTAAGAGTGACATCACAGAGACCTTGGAGTTAAGAGCACGGATGCAGGAGCCAAACTGCCTGGGTTCAAATCCTAGTAATTTTATTTCTCACCTGTAACCTTGAATAAATTATTTAATCTTTTTGTACCTCATTTTCCTCATCTTTAAGATGGGGTAAGAAAATCACCTATCTCTTAGAGTCATAATGGAGTTCCTGGATGGTATAAATGGTTAACGCACTTGGCTGCTAACTGAAAGGTTGGGAAGTTTGAGTCCACACATAGGTACCTTAGAAGAAAGGCCTGGCAATCTAATTCTGAAAATCAGCCATTGAAAACCCTATGGATCTGAGGTCTACTCTGACACACATGGGGTTGCCACGAGTTGGAGTCAACTTGACAGCAAGTGGTTTTTGAGTCATAACGAAAATTAAATAAGATAGCACATAGAAAGCATTTCGAGCAGGACCTGTGTTATTAACAGTGTCCTCGTTACTGATAAGATGCCCAGGCGTGTTCAAAGTTCCAATGGAAAGACTGAACGCAGCCTCATTTTTCTTTTCTCTTTTGCATGATGCAGGCTGCCTAGCTTCCTGACATGCTCTTTAAAAGCATCACAGCAGGCATGAGCGCATTCCCCGTCTGTCCAGACCTTTATCATAGTCTTCCTCTGCCACTTCCCGTCCACAGCACTCACTCGGGCACTCAATTACAGCTGCCTTGCATGGGAGATGAGAGGTCATGTCTTAGACCCTGCTTTGCTCTTCACACCAGACCATGCTCATTGGAGACCCTCAATAAGGACTTACTGAATGAATCTGTTGAGAATGCAGGTCAATTTAAACTGTCTGTAGAAATTCTTTTATATGTACAAATTCAGTGCTTTGTCAAAGAATCTCTATATTCATTTGTTGTATCTGCTTCCTCGCATGGGGGTATCATGAGAGAGAAATGTGGATTTATCTACTCATCCTGTCCAGCAACCATCTCATTTACAAGCCATTCCCTTCAAGTAGCTTTGGTAGCTATTACCACTTCTTTCTTAATGACAGTATAGGAGGCAAACTAATTTCTAGTAGCCTCTAGCTGTGAGTTTTATCGAGAAGACTCTAACATGTTTAGATCAACCTACTCAAAAAAAGAAACACTTATGTCATGGATTATTAACTTTGTCTTGATGAAATTAATAAAAAAAATACTTTAGGAAATGAAGCTCTCAAGTCCATCTTTAGTTCCTGCTCCAGACCACTGCTCTCAGGGTGATAATTCTGGGTTAGGAGTTTCAGTGAGTACGTCAAGAACAGGAGTTTTTACAGTGCCATCCATCTCTCGGCTTCTCCGCTGAGCTGGCCTCAGATACGCTGTCTTACCCGGTTAGACCTGTGGTCAGGGCTTTCTGTGTTCCAAGCCAGCTGAGCACGATTACAGCAAATCAGTTTGGTTCCTGTTTCGTAGAGAGGAAGTCCTTTGGAAGAATAATACCTAAATAAGTGGCTTCTAGTGACTCCAGAAAGGAGCACTGGTGACACCGTGATTAAGCGCTCAGCTGCTAACCAAAACCCACCAGACGCTCTAAGGGAGAAGTGGCAATCTGCTTCAGTAAAGATTACAGCTTTGGAAACACTAGGGGGCAGTTCTATTCTGTCCTATAGGGTGGCTATGAGTCGGAGTCCACTCACCGGCAATGTGTTCGGCTTTTTTTTTCCACCGTGACTCCTGAAGTCATCAACATTTTCCTTGTGCAATGCTGTTGTTTGCTTTTCCCTACAAAGCATTGCCTTATTTGGGTGTTTCTTAGTCCTGTGTTCTTGACAGGTTAGTTTAGGGCTTTCCTGACTCAGCCAGTAATAAAAATGATAACCTGTCCCTAAGAGCCCCGAGACTGCTGAGACTCCACAGCAGCCTTGCCCAGAGGAGACTGCAGTGAGCTCTGTCTTAGGAACGGCGTTGCCCGGAGACATCAGGGCTGCAATCGAAATAACAGATGTATTATCACATCACCATCCCACTTGTATTCCAGTAGGTTTCCAAAAAGTGACAGCAACATGACATAAGCTGTGTTGTCTGGTCACTGTGGAGCCTGATCCTTACATTAAGCTGTGTGGCCAAGTGTGGCATTGTTATAAAATACTCCCTCTGCTTGGAATTTCTCGTCTTTGTGCATTATAAGATTATTGAACGCTTTGATGAAATCACTCTCCCCCACTAAACTATTAACGCATTTCAAACCCCTCCTCCCCCTGCACCTTCCTTTTTCTTTAGGACTCATGTGCTCCTCCCTGGGTGTAAGGTTTTTGTCACCGCATCAGTGGAGCGTCACTGAGCCGCCCCACTCAGAGTGCTTCCAGCCTTTCATGCCACTTTCACGGTTTAACCAGCTGCTAACAAGTCGACTCCCGACTCATGGCAACCCTATGTGTGTCGGAGTAGAACTGTGCTCCACAGAGTTTTCAGTGGCTGATATTAGGAGGTAGATCACCAAGCCTTTCTTCTGAGGCACCTCTGGATGGACTTGAACTTGCAACCTTTTGGTTAGCAGCTGAGCATGTTAACCATGTATACAAATTCAATGCTTTATCAAAGGAATCTCTATATTCATTTGTTGTATCTGCTTCCTTGTATGGGGGTATCATGAGAGACAGAAATGTGGATTTATCTACTCATCCTGTCCAGCAACCGCTGTGGGCAGCGTGTAGATTCATCTCATTCACAAGCTATTCCCTTCCCATTTGTACCACCCAAGGACTTGACTCTAAAGGCGCAGATGGAAGCATTTGGCAATGAGACTGGGAAAGCGTGAATCAACACCTTTGCCATTGCTCTTCTTCAGGGCTGCTGGTCACTTTTCAGGTAGATTTGGAGCCTGGAGAGTCATGGATATGGACAAATGTTTGTCCTCTTTGCCCTCTGCCACCATCTGCTCTGCCCTCAGGTCTAGCTGCGGTGCCTCTCTTGGGACAGATTGCTTGCAGGGGCTTGGCAGAGATGTTAGCCTGGGAACAGAGTTCTCAAGCTGTGACATCTGGGCTTCAGCTTGTCCTTTCAGCTGGACCCTCTGCTAGCCGCTGGTCCAACTCTGCAGACTAACCAGAGCCTGTCTGAGGAGTTGGTCGGAGGTCAGTTTCCTGCTGTTTGCCTCTGTGATGTCTCCCCAAACAGTCCACTTTGCTTGATTAATGATGGAAGAAAGAGAAAACTGGACTTTTTAGAAGCCTGGAGGAAATGCATCCAAACATTTCAAGCTTGAGTACTGGGAGGATAATGGTCTGGTAGCAGGAGGCAGCTGGCCCAAGTGGCTCTGACCCTGACCCCCATTAATCTTTCTTTGCCTTCAAAGATGATTCTTACCTGGATAATATGGATGCACAATTCCCCGGTCCCCGAAAGCATAGCAGAGACAAGGCTGGGGCACCCTAATAAGTCTTGACTAAAGTCTTGATTTGCTGCTGAGGGTCAGCGCACAGAGTTCACGGAAGGCAGACAGCCTGGTGCGAGGCAGGCTCTGTGTCTTCCAGAGGCCACCAAGGCCTCCCTCTCCCAGGCTGACAAAGGTGGTCAGAGGACCAGCCAGCTGAGATCCAGATACGGTTGGAGTTCACAGCTCTTTTGAGGATTCAATCCATTTCACCAGGGCTTATATTTCCATTAGGAGTCCTTGGGTGGTGCAAATGGTTAATGTGCTCCACTACTAAACAAAAGGTTGGAGGTTGGAATACACCCAGAGGCCCCTCAGAAGAAAGGCCAGGCAAACTCCTTCCAAAAAATCAGCCGTTGAAAACGCTATGGAGCACAGTTGTACTCTGGTACACACATGGGGTCACTGTGAGTCTGGCTCAGCTTGACAGCAACTGGTTTGCTGGTTTTATATTTTGATTACTCCTGGCCCTAATTCTGCTGCTGGAGAACCAATAATGAATAAATCGTCTCGATTTCCCGCTGGCCTGCCTTTGCCTCAATCTAGGGTGACCCATATGAGAACATCAGTGCCTTCCCTGGTTTCAACAGTGACATCAAATCCCCACCCACACAAGGCATCAGAACCTCAGAGATAGTGTCAAACGTGGAGGAGGGTCAGGACAGTGCGTGGCTGTTTACGTTGTGGCTGCCCAGATGGCCGCTAAATGTCTCATTTCTAGAACATTCTAAGCCCCCATCTACTGAAGAATGCTCACTGCTGCTTCCTTGAAGCGCCCCATCCTCTTGCCATCTTGCTGGCTTCCTATCACCTCTGCATCTCTGTGCTTCAAATCACAAGTAAATTCTGTTAATTTTCTCATTAAGATCAATCGAACAAGCTTACAGGTGGTCTTTCGTCCTAGTGACACAAAGAATTTTCCTAGATCATATAGAGTTACAGATGTCACAGGAATTGTGGGACTAACTCTTAAAAAATAAGATTTTGTCCTCTCTGGTCCTCAGTCTGCTTTTGTGTCAACTGATCTTTAGTTATCCATCCTCCAAGGGTGTCTCCCCAGGTTTCTCAAGAGCTGCAGCTCCCAGCCAAGAGCTCAAGGCTGAATTCTCTATTCCGCTTCCCTGAGATGTAGCCTCACCTTTCCCATAACCTTTCTGAGGCCCCACCTCTCCGCCTTGGGGAGCTGCTGGATCCAATGTGCAGTGTGGAGCAGAGGGCCTGAGGCTGGGAGGTGAGGTGACCAGTGGTGACCATCTGCCTAGGGTCATATGACACGCCAGAGCCATGCATGTCAATAGAAGAAGGCCGTTTAGACAGGATATCAGGAGGCTTTCCCCAGGATGAGACCCTGGGCCTGGGCAGGGGATAAGTAGCTGGTGGCCTAGTAAAGAGCCTGTCTGTCTCTGCCACCTTGGTGGTCCCACTAGAGGTTCCGATCCTGGGGATGGACCGGCCCCACAATGCAAAGTTCAGGCCATTGACTGCAGTGGGCCCCTTTCCGGGACGCTGGGTCGGGGTATTATAGAAGCCCCTGCTCTGGCATTCCTGTATCGGCACCTGTATGAGGTGGCCTTTCACTCAAAGGGCAGCCCTGCAGCTCCTCAGGGCCAGTAGCCCTGAAAGACTGTCTCAGGCCCAGGGGCTGCAACAGCGGTGACTGTGCCTCTCAGCTGGAGGAGACCAGGGATTCAGTGCCTGGGTCAGCAGACTTCCAGTGGGGGTAGGGGACTGAGTCCTCAGGCAGATATTTACTAGGTCTTCTGACTCACAAGCTGCAGAAGCCAGAGGTGACCCCTGCTTGCCCGTGAAAAGCTTCAGGACCCAGGGGCATTAGGGAGAGGGTGAATGGGGTTGGCAGATCCAAGTCTGGTTTCCCAGTAGTCCTGAGGCTGCTTCGTGTACCTGACCACAGGGACCCCCTGCTGGAGTGTCCTAGTCGTCTAGTGCTGCTGTGACAGAAATACCACAAGTGGATGATTTTAACAAAGAGAGATTTATTCTCTCACAGTCCAGTAGGCTACAGCTCCAAATTCAGGGCGTCAGCTCCAGGGGAACACTTTCTCCGTCGACTCTGGAGGAAGGTCTGTGTCATCAGTCTTCCCTTGGTCTGGGAGCATCTCCGTGCAGGAACCTTAGGTCCAAAGGATGCCCTCTGGTCCCGGCACCACTTGCTTGGTGGTATGAGTTTCCCATGTGTCTCTGCTCACTTCTGTCTTTTAGATGTCAAAAGAGATTGGCTTAAGACACTATCCAATCTTGTAGACCTCATCAGTATAACTGCCGCTAATCCATCTTCTTACATCATAGTGATAGTTGACAACACATAAGGAAATCACATCAGATTACAAAAAGGTAATCATACAATACTGGGAATCATGACTCAGCCAAGTTGACAGATATTTTAGGGGGACACAATTCAATCCATGACAGGGAGTGTTCAGCTCAGCCACGTTGAAGACAGGAGGCTGCTTATGTCCTTTAGTTCCTCTTCGATTTGATACTATTTCTGCTCCCCCCAAATGAAGATGCCTCCAGAACTTGAGACGGTACTTGGCACATGTGGATGTCACTGTCTGTCTTCACTCCCTAGGGCCACCTTAACAAGATACTACAAAATGGGTGGGTTTAAAGAATAAGAATTTATTGTCTCACCGTTTGGGATGCTGGCTAGAAGTCTGAATTCAGGGTGTTGGCAGGGTAGGCTCTCTTTCTCTCTAGGCTCTAGGGGGTGATCCTTGTCTGTCTGCACTTCTGTAGTCCCAGACACTTGTCAGCATTCCTCGACTGCTTGTAGTTGTATGTTCACATGGCATCTATCTTTCCCTGAGTGCGTCTGTATCTATTCTGCTCTTTTTATAAGGCACCATTCAGAAGGGCTCAGGACTTCATTAATACAACAAAAGAAAAGTGCAAACCCTTAACAAACTAAGTACTAAACAAAAGGTTGGAGGTTTGAGTCCACCCAGAGGCACCTCAGAAGAAACGCCTGGTGATCTACTTCCTAAAAGTCAGCTGTTGAAAACCCCCAGG
Organism: Dugong dugon; assembly: GCA_030035585.1. NCBI lineage: Eukaryota > Metazoa > Chordata > Mammalia > Sirenia > Dugongidae > Dugong > Dugong dugon. The sequence continues at coordinate 10,736,747 of CM057468.1, read as the reverse complement.
AGCACAGCTGTACTCTGACACACATGGGGTCGCCAGGAGTTGGAGTTGCCTTGATGGCAACCAGTGATGATGATTTCCACACAGGGGCACATTCATAGGCGTAGGGATTAGGACTTCCACAGAAGTTTTTTGGGGACACAGTTCAATCCATAACACTATCCCATTTCACAGGGGAGTAAGTCAGGGCCACCACATTGCTTCTCTCCATGGGCACTGATCACACTGTTTTATTGTCATCAAGGTAAGCCTATTGGAGTTAAATGACTTGCTTAACATAACTCAGCAAGTGAGTGGGAGTGGAGCCCTAATTTGCCCAGGCAATCAACACTGAGCGCTTGCTATGTCCTTGTACTTCTGGCTATGCTGAGGACATAGCATGAGCAGAGCAAGGTCCCGGTTATGATGATCTACAGCTCTTGATCTTCACCCACTAAGCTGCACCCACAGAGAGTGAGAGTCATGCTCCATGGTAGTGAGTGAAAAGGAGCTCAGCATACATCCTAGGGTAGCTAATGAACACCAGGTTCTGCACAACCCTCTCCCCACTTAGAGTAATGGCCTCAGACGCCTCTCCTGGCTCTGGCTCTTGTCTGCTGTGTCTTCAGTCAATCTGGGTCGCTGATCTGGCCGCAGTTTCTTTGCAGTGCATCTGGGTCTTTCCTCTACCATGCTCTTGGCCTCAGCCCTTTGACATCTCTTTTACTTTTTGAGTCTACAATTGTCTCGATGCTTTCTGGGTCCCTTGTCACTTTGTGCTACAGTGTTCCAGGCCACTCTGTCCCCTGTTATAGTCACCCCTGGATCCCTGGGCCTAGGCCAGCCAAAGCCCTGGGCTTCCACTTGCAGGGGAGGGGGCTTCAACAGTGATAGTATCTGCTCTGCTTATCTTACCTTTGCTAATAAACTCTGTGATGTGCCTTACCTGGAGAGTGAGGGAGAGAGGCATGGTCAGGCTATCCTTCTTTGCTCCTGTAATGAGATGTTGGCCCCTTCTGACCAATGGAAGGTGAATGCCTAGCAGTTGGGAGCCTCTCTCCTACCAGACTTCTCTTCTGGCTCAGGGGCTTGGTGTGACCTGAGCCCTAACACTGATCTGCACCCATCCACCTTGAGGAAAACCTTTCCGTTTGTCAGGACCTGAGGGGGCCTGGCTAGTGTCAGGAAGCCTTTGCCAGCTGTGCGCCCATTAGTGCCACCTGGAATCAGGCCCTGGGCTCTCAGCAGAGGCTGCTTTTAGCCATTCACTCTTGTTGTTTTCCTTCAAAAGTCCCTTCTCTGGACAACTAGACTGTGAGGGTAGGGCCCCTTCCCCTCTCTTTGCCTCTCCAGCAGTGAATGTAGCAGGTCTCCTAAGTGGGCATTCTGAGGTTGGATAACAGACTGTGGATACACAGAGCAGTACCATCCAGACTTGCCTTGAACTGGGGTGTGAGCTTCTGGAAAATCAGGCAGAAGTACTGAGACAGCATCTTACCAGGCAGGAGAAGGCGCAGGATTGAATGGAGTAAATGGAAACAGCTCCAAGTGGGAATCAAGGAGATATTCTGAGTAACCTATAAATGGGAAATACATTGTTGTTTCAATAAAGGAGGCTCCTTTCTAAGTCAAAATTAGAGGCAATCCTCGAATCTCTCTCTCTCTCTCTCTTTTTTTCCTGCTGTCTGTTTTCTTTCTTTTCTTTTTCCTGCTGTTTTCTATATATTCTGTTTATTCTGATTTTGAGAACCAAGATCAGTGTGTGCCTTCTTAGGAAGAGACCTATCCATGCATGCATCCATCCATCTGTCTACTGTCCATCCACCTGTCCACGATGCATCCACCACCATGCATCCATCCATCATCCATCCATCTATCCACCATGCAGCTACCCATCCACCTATCTACCCATCCATCCATCCATCCATCCATCCATCCATCCATCCATCCATCCATCACCATGCATCCATCCATCCACTCACTCACCCATCCATCCATCCATCCATCCGTCCATCCACCATGCATTCACCCATTTATCCACTATTCATCCATCTATCAACATATATTAAGCACTAGCCATGTGCCTTGGCTGGTGGTGGGATCTAGAGATATTGAAAAGAGATATACATGACGCTTCACTTAAGGAGTTCAAAATTTGGTGAGGCAAACAGCTTTATGAGCTGATGGTATATAAAATATCCTGGAAAGGGTGCCCAGGTGATCTTAGGGCAGAGGGAGGACCCATATCCATGCCTGGAAGAGAACACTGATCAAGCCTGATCCTTTGAACTGAGATACTCTTACACTTCTAAGCAGACACACTTGTGGGAGGGCTGAGGGCTTCCCTTGGCCTCTGTGAGTCACATCCTGCTTTATTCTCTTCATTACAGGCCTTTCTGCATTCATACATTTGTTAAGTTCCTTAATTCATTGTGAATAGAAGTGCTGGAGGCAGAAAGAGAAATTCCATTGTGTGCTGGTCTAGGTCACAGCTGTGGTGGTGCTGCCACGTGTGTGTGAGTATGTCTATAGGTGGAGGTGTGTGTCAAAGAGTCCAGGCTGGCTGAACAGCACCGCCTGTGAGTGGGTGGCTGGGAGATACCATGAATATCTTGAGAAGAGAAACTTTCATGTCATCAAGGACTCTCAGGTTTGAGTTATCCTTTTGGAAAAACTAAATAAATAAGCTCAAGCCAACTCTAAGTTGCTCATATTCCCTTTTAACAGCACCTCCATTATGAATTTGTATTCCAAAGGGGAGGAAGACATGTCAAAAATAATTTTTCTGTGGGGGCTCCTTAGTGCTGAGGAGCTGACAGAAGCAGAGAGTGGTTAGTCAGCCTTATTCAGGATGTACTCCTGCAGCACAGGGTTCTGACATGATGCTTCGTGTAGGATGGGGAGCAGAGGGCAGGCTCCCAGTGGTGGTGAGCATTGCCCCTCTCTCTGCTGTCATGTAAGCGTCTTTGTGTACAGCAGGCCCCTGAAGAAGGTCAGTCAGGGCACTAAATATCTGCCTCCCCTGTGGCCTGAGGCCTTTGTTGAAGTTAGCAGTTGTCAGTCATCCCAGGCACCCTCCTGCCATCTCTGCAACAGCTCCTGTCCATCCATCCATGCCTCCATCCCCACCCACTTCTGCACTCACAGCACGGGGAGGCTCCATATCTACAGGCTTAGTGGTGCTCATCCCTCTGCCCACAGTGGTCACAGGCGACAACAGTGGACCATGGCAGACATAACAGGGCTCTGCAGTCATGATCAGAGCACAGAGACATCCATAGAGGAAGCAGTCGGCTCTGCTCAGTGTGTCAAGGAGGAAGTGGCACTTGAGGGTTTGCCTGAAAGACGTGCTGCTATTGATGTCCTGCCCACCTCCTCCTGGCCCACCTCTGGTTTCACCTGCAATTGCACTGGATGGTTCCCATTACCAAAGTCCTTGTGTGGGCCTCTGCTTTTGGAGACATCGGAGTGCAGGCAGGCAGGAAGCTAGGCGTGGGGGCATTGGGATGGAAGGGATATCCTGGGTTGTGGTGAGAGGTAAGGGGTTCTTCCCTCAGTGCAAGGATCCTATGTGATTTTTCCCAGAGCCCTGTGAGGCCTACATATTATCCTATTTATATCTAGTGCCTTTGTTTTCCTGAAATATTTTTAGCAGCTACTTTCTGCTTTGGTGTTCAGAATATCGTCCCCTTGACCCACTTAGGTGATGGTTGTTTGTGTAATAGCTATCATTTGAGGGGTCACAGATCTGACAGAAGGTGTATGGTATCTCTGCCCCCACCCCCATCCCTTCTGCTCCTCCCCTTTGTGCTCCATGATGCCTGCTTGAGGATTGGGGGTCGGGGTAAGAGTAAGAGAGCAAGGCTGTCCTGCTTTCCCATAGATGTGATTGCTGGCTTTCTGTGCAGACCCTCCAGTGATGTCCTTGTACCTAGAGGATGGTGCTGTAAGTCCTTAGCACATCCCACCAGGCTCTGCCTCGCTGGATGCCTGCCTCACTCTTGAACCTACCCCACCTACTGTAGCTGTTGATGCCAGTACCTTGAACTGTTTCCAGTCCATCTGACCCGGGGGTTGGGGGTCAGCCAACTAAGGCCCACAGGCAGATTCCAGCTCATTGCTTGTTTTTTGTAAATTAAATTTTATTGGTACACAGCCACACCCATCATTTACATATTGCCTAAGGCCTTTTTGGAGCCCTGGTGGTGCAGTTGGTTAAGAGCGCTGCTGCTAACCAAAAAGTCATCAATTCGAATCTACCGGCCACTTCTTGGAGACTTTATGGGGCAGTTCTACTCTGTCTTATAAAGTTGCTGTGCGTTGGAATTGACTTGACCACAGTGGGTTTTAAGACCCTTTTTGGAGTCCCTGGGTAGTGCAAATGGTGAGCACTCAGCTGCTGACCAAAATGTTAGCGATTCAAGTTCCCCCAGAGGTACCTCCAAAAAAAACCCTGCAGAACTACTTCCAAAAATACAGTCGTTGAAAACCTCATGGAGCACAGTTCAACTTGGACATATACGATATCCTCATGAGTCTGTGTCGACCCAACAGCAACTGGTTTATGGCCACTTCTGCACTGCAATGGCAGTGTTGGGTAGTTGAGAGCATGCAACAGAGCGCGAGGCCTAAAATATTTACTCTCTGGTCCTTAATAGAAAAAGTTGGCTGACCCCACCCTAACTCCTCATGCTCTTTGTACTTTCATCTCTTCACAAAGGCTGTGGTCTCCCTGTAATGCTCTTGCCCTTTTCCTTATTAATCCTATAACTGAGCTTTCTGCCCATGCGTCCCTCCGTGCTTTGTTATCCCTCCCCACTTAATCAGACCGCGATGCCCGTCCTGTAGTCTTACACGGGGTCATGTGCACATCTCAGTGTGGTGCTGGTCACCCTGGTGCTCCTTGTTGTACGGATCTGCCTCCCACTCTAGTTCCTGACACAGGGCTAGGTCTTATTCCACCAGTGCCTCAACACCTAGCTGGGGTTTTTGAATGGATAACTAGAAGCCAGAGGATGATGACATAGGTATGTGGGTGCCACTTCTTAGAGTGGGCATCTTGGGCCACCACAGCCTTCTCCTGATTTCTCCCCCTCTCTCTGGAAATGTCCCAGTAGAAATGGTTTCACCGCCTTTGTCTTTGCAGATCTCCAACCTCTACCTGTATGACAGTGTTCTGATGCTGGCCAACGCCTTCCACAGGAAGCTAGAGGACCGCAAGTGGCACAGCATGGCTAGCCTCAACTGCATACGGAAGTCCACCAAGCCGTGGAATGGAGGGAGGTCCATGCTGGACACTATCAAAAAGGTGTGTGCTCCGAGCACCCTCTCAGGGCAAGACCAAACATAGACCCCTGCTTGCAGTCTCCCCCACAACTCTCTGTCCCCTCAAGCAACTGGTTGGAAGCCAGGTTTCTTGCATGGGTTGTCCCAATGGCCCCTGCCTACTCACCTCGCTTCCTCCGGCTCTTCCTGTAGCAGCACTTGAAGGCTGGGATGAGCTAGGCTTCATAAAAAAACAAAAAACAAACTTGTTGCTGTTGAGTCGATTCCAACTTATAGTTGGACCCTATAGGACAGAGTAGAACTGCCCCATAGAGTTTCCAAGGAGCGCCTAGTGGATTCAAACTGCCAACCTTTTGGTTAGCAGCCATAGCTCTTAGCCACTACACCACCAGGGTTTGCTAGTCTTCATGGGCTCTGTATTATTATTAGCATTTCCATTTTCAGAATAAGGAGACTGAGCTTCAGAGTTAAGTCCTCCTCCAAGGCCCTAGGACTGCTGGGGATTTGTTCCTCATTATAGTCTGTCCAAGGCCCCCTTGAGACTCAATTCCCTCCTTCCTGGTGACCACTCCCTGCTCCTTTTAATCCTGAGCATTTGGGATCCATTCCCTCTCCCTCACACTTTCCCTCCCCTCAGTGGTTTCTCCTCTTCTCTTGCAGGGCCACATCACTGGCCTCACAGGGGTGATGGAGTTTCGGGAGGACAGCTCAAATCCCTATGTCCAGTTTGAAATCCTCGGCACGACATATAGCGAGACCTTTGGCAAGGACATGCGCAAGGTAAGGCTCAGGACCTTCACTAGCTGTCTCCCTGTTGCAGTGCCCCTGAAAAAGGCCACAGCCACTGGAGCATCCCAGGCACTCCCTCAGCCGAGGCTGGTGCTGAGGTGGGTGTTTCTGCGGTGTGGCGGGGCCTTGGCTCAGAGAGGTTTCAAAGAGGAAGTGCCGTGAGTCCAGTGTCTGAGTGGAGCAGGGTCTGGGTAAAAACAGGTCCTTCTTCTGGACCAGGTGGGCCCCCCAGAGGTCCAGCCACTGTGTCTTGTAGGCAGGGCTGGGAAAGGCATGTGTTTTCCTAGAGAGGCTGAAATCAGCACAGCTGCGGGGACAGGTGTGAATTATGGCTGAGACAGGAGTCCAAGTTCACAGCCAGAGAATCCTCGCAGATCCGAGAGTGGGACAAGGCCATGCATGGAAACCCATGGCCCAAGGTGGGTGAGGAGTAGGGAGTACCATGCACAGAGGAGAGAGAAGGGAGGGACAAGTGAGCCAAGCAGCCCAGGATGAGGCTCGGCTGTGTCTGGTGCTGATGTGGGTGGCAGGCCTGGGGACTCCTTTCAATGGCTCTTTGCCTCTTCCTCCTTCTCTTATAGGGGCCGGAGGACAGTTTTTAAGGAATGACGTCAAGGAAGGCAAACTTTATGCAGAGTGTCAAACCCCAAATTTAAGGGAGGCCTGTGAAGTGCAGAGCCTCAGAGAGTGGGGACCAAGAGGTCGATATGGCAAGAAAGAGGATGGGGGCAGTTATCAAACAAGGGGACCTCGTTACATTCACTGCAGGCCACAGTGTGGAGCAGAAGTGTGGAGCGAGGGAGCCCTGGTGGAGGGCCTGCAGGAAAGGGCCAGCCCAGGGGCCTGCACGCACCCCTGCAGTGGCTGCCCTAGAGGCCCAGATGCTGTCAGGGGCCAGGTGGACACACTCATGATGGAAGGGACCACAAAGTTCATTTGTATCAGGACAGGATCAAGGAATTAACCATACACACACACATGCACACGCGTGCATGCACAAGAACCCACACACACCCACATGCACACGCACACACGCACACAGTCACGCATGCACACACGTGAACGCACACAAGCACAAGCACACAGTCACACGCACGCACACACGTGAACGCACACAAGCACACGAGCACACACACGACACACCTCAGACTTCTCTTCACTTTAGTAATGACAGCTGCCCTGGAGGTGGAGGGAGGGTGTTCTTGCAGTTAGAGATGGGGTAAACCCTTGGTGAGAGCCCTCTACACGTGACCTCCACACTAGCTAGGGTCAGGGTAGGGCGGGGAAGTGGTACTGGGATATGCAGGGTCTGGGTGAGGGCGTTTCTGGGTTTTGCTCCTTGAGGGCAAGGTAGAAGATTCCATCTGCGTGGAGGAGGGGGGTGGTGCACAGCTCCTCAGCTATTACACGTGTGGAGGACTAGCTCCAGGGACTGGGTGGGGGCGCTTTGTGTTGGAGTGTGAGGGAAGTCAGACGTTCATCTTGCGAATTTCAGCCCATTACGTGACAGAGGGAGAGTCCTGGGTTGGCTGATGACTGGTTGTGACACATGGCAGACACACATCTTGTAATAATGTTTTGGAGCTCTGAGATATGTTTGTGCATCACAGAGGGGTCATTGCCTATCGTGGGATACCTTGGAGGGTCAGGATGTGGCCTGCGGTGTCCGGGTGTTGGGATGGCCTGTGATGTCTGTTTGGGGTGGCCAGAGCTGTGAGGCTTTGGTGGGGGCTTGAGATGGCTTGTGTTGGGACTCCCACTTGTAAGGGGAAGACTAACCAGTACAGGAGCCCTGCTGTTCAGCTCTTACATGAAAGGGCCTTGTAGAGCTCCCTGCCAGAGCAGAGGCTCAGAGCTGTCCCTGTCTGTCCCAGAGCTGCCTCAGTCTGTCCGAGAACTATCCCAGTCTATCCCAGAGCTGTCCCAGTCTGTCCCAGAGCTGTCCCAGTCTGTCTCAGAGCTGTCTGTCTGTCCCAGAGCTATCCCAGTCTGTCCCAGAGCTATCCCAGTCTGTCCCAGAGCTGTCTGTCTGTCCCAGAGCTGTCCCAGTCTGTCCCAGAGCTGTCTGTCCGTCCCAGAGCTGTCCCAGTCTGTCCCAGAGCTGGATGTCTGTCCCAGAGCTGTCCCTGTCTGTCCCAGAGCTGTCTGTGTGTCCCAGAGCTGTCCCTGTCTCTCCCAGAGCTGTCTGTCTGTCCCAGAGCTGTCCCAGTCTGTCCCAGTCTGTCCCAGAGCCATCTGTCCATCCCAGAGCTGTCTGTCTGTCCCAGAGCTGTCCCTGTCTGTCCCAGAGCTGTCTGTCTGTCCCAGAGCTGTCCCAGTCTGTCTTGGTACTTGCTTTCTCCCCAGTGCTCTTCTGAGGTTAGTCCCAACAAGACCTGCCTGCTGACCTCTTTGTCCCTTTCACCTTAGCTCAGCTCTAGCACCCACACCCAGGATGGCACCGTGGGCAGAGATATGGGTGGTAATAGGCCCTGCCTCATCTCGGTTGACACAGGAGCCTCATGCCAGGCGCTGTGGTGGCCACGCCAGGGGTCTGAGAGAGGACAAGGCACTGTGTCCTCTATATCCTGCTTCAGGTAGCTGTGCCTTCCCCGTTGCCAAGGAAACACTCCTCAAATACCCTGAAGCCAACAGGAGCTGGAGTCTTGCAGTATAAGGAGCATCTGCACAGGAGGCTGGGATATAATTGAGTTGGAAGTGAAGCGGATTTTCAAGAGGACTTTATTTTAAAATGCATTCTTTTGTCATTTTAAAACCTGCCCTTAATAACTGCATATCCCAGTTGTTATCTGTTGGCCTGGCAGCTTCTCACTGCTAAGGAGAAGTTGTCTGGAAATCAGGAATGAGATTTACCATTTCAAATGTTTGTTATTTCGGCCCAGGGAACATTCAAACAGGCCTGGGAGATTCCAGGAGGAAGCAAGGAGTGGGGCTTTGGGCAGGCAGTCAGGGGCAGAGGGCAGCGTTTGAAGGTGAAGCCAAACTGTGATCGCCATGTGAGATGAGGCTGGAAGGGGTGAGGCTGGGAAATGGAGAGATTTAAAAATAAGGAGCACTCACATTTCCACAAGACAGAAAACAGCTGAGAGTGGAATGCGAGCTGAAGGTAGGAGTAGGGTCTTGAACCACACAAAGTCAGGTGCAATGACTAGGCATCTTTAGGGGTGACAGGACCCACTCTCTACTGCAGCTCTCCCTGGCCATGGCAGGACACAGAGCCAGCTGCGAAGACTGGACATGGTCATTCTGGGGCAGGGTGAGGGGTTCCCAGCAAAGACCGTATCTGCGTCTATATCTGCGTCTATATCTGCATCTATATCTGCGTCTATATCTGCGTCTGTATCATCTATATCCATATCCGTATCTGCGTCTATATCTACGTCTATATCTGCGTCTATATCTGCGTCTATATCTGCATCTATATCTGCGTCTGTATCATCTATATCCATATCCGTATCTGCGTCTATATCTGCGTCTATATCTGCGTCTATATCTGCGTCTATATCTGCGTCTATATCTGCGTCTATATCTGCATCTGTATCATCTATATCCATATCCGTATCTGCGTCTATATCTGCGTCTATATCTGCGTCTATATCTGCGTCTATATCTGCGTCTATATCTGCGTCTATATCTGCGTCTATATCTGCATCTATATCTGCGTCTGTATCTGCGTCTATATCTGCGTCTGTATCATCTATATCCATATCCGTATCTGCGTCTATATCTGCGTCTGTATCTGCGTCTGTATCTGCGTCTATATCTGCGTCTGTATCTGCGTCTGTATCATCTATATCCATATCCGTATCTGTGTCTATATCTGCGTCTGTATCTGCGTCTGTATCTGCGTCTATATCTGCGTCTGTATCTGCGTCTGTATCATCTATATCCATATCCGTATCTGCGTCTATATCTGCGTCTATATCTGCGTCTATATCTGCGTCTATATCTGCGTCTATATCTGCGTCTATATCTGCATCTATATCTGCGTCTGTATCTGCGTCTATATCTGCGTCTATATCTGCGTCTATATCTGCGTCTGTATCATCTATATCCATATCCGTATCTGCGTCTATATCTGCGTCTATATCTGCGTCTATATCTGCGTCTATATCTGCGTCTATATCTGCGTCTGTATCATCTATATCCATATCCGTATCTGCGTCTATATCTGCGTCTATATCTGCGTCTATATCTGCGTCTATATCTGCGTCTATATCTGCATCTATATCTGCGTCTATATCTGCGTCTATATCTGCATCTATATCTGCGTCTATATCTGCGTCTATATCTGCGTCTGTATCATCTATATCCATATCCGTATCTGCGTCTATATCTGCGTCTGTATCTGCGTCTATATCTGCGTCTGTATCTGCGTCTGTATCTGCGTCTGTATCTGCGTCTATATCTGCGTCTGTATCTGCGTCTGTATCTGCGTCTGTATCTGCGTCTGTATCTGCGTCTATATCTGCGTCTGTATCATCTATATCCATATCCGTATCTGCGTCTGTATCTGCGTCTATATCTGCGTCTGTATCTGCGTCTGTATCTGCGTCTGTATCTGCGTCTATATCTGCGTCTGTATCTGCGTCTGTATCTGCATCTGTATCTGCGTCTGTATCTGCGTCTATATCTGCGTCTGTATCATCTATATCCATATCCGTATCTGCGTCTGTATCTGCGTCTATATCTGCGTCTGTATCTGCGTCTGTATCTGCGTCTGTATCTGCGTCTATATCTGCGTCTGTATCTGCGTCTGTATCTGCATCTGTATCTGCGTCTGTATCTGCGTCTGTATCTGCGTCTGTATCATCTATATCCATATCCGTATCTGCGTCTGTATCTGCGTCTATATCTGCGTCTGTATCTGCGTCTATATCTGCGTCTGTATCTGCGTCTGTATCTGCGTCTGTATCTGCGTCTGTATCTGCGTCTGTATCTGCGTCTGTATCATCTATATCCATATCCGTATCTGCGTCTGTATCTGCGTCTATATCTGCGTCTGTATCTGCGTCTGTATCTGCGTCTGTATCTGCGTCTATATCTGCGTCTGTATCTGCGTCTGTATCTGCATCTGTATCTGCGTCTGTATCTGCGTCTGTATCTGCATCTGTATCTGCGTCTATATCTGCGTCTGTATCATCTATATCCATATCCGTATCTGCGTCTGTATCTGCGTCTGTATCTGCGTCTGTATCTGCGTCTATATCTGCGTCTGTATCTGCGTCTGTATCTGCGTCTGTATCTGCGTCTGTATCTGCGTCTATATCTGCGTCTGTATCTGCGTCTGTATCTGCGTCTGTATCTGCGTCTGTATCATCTATATCCATATCCGTATCTGCGTCTATCTGTACATATACAACCAATTACCCTCGAATCAATTCCGACTCGTAGCGAGCCTGTAGGACAGAGTAGAACTGCCCCACAGGGTTTCCATGGAGCAGTTGATGGATTCAAACTGCCAGCCTTTTGGTTAGCAGCCTAAGTTCCTAACCACTGGGCCACCAGGGTTCCATCTATATGTATACCTATACCTGTTTACCAGTTACCAGTTGCCTTGAGTCAATTCTGACTGATGGCAACTCTGTGAGTGTCAGAGTAGAGCTATATGCTGTAGGGTTTTCAATGACTAATTTTTTGAAAGGAGATTGCCAGGCCTTTCTTTAAAGTCACCTCTGGGAGGACTCGAATCTCTAACCTTTTGATTAGCAGCTGAGGGATTTTGTGCCACCCAAGTGCTTCCACCTATACCTATACCTATTTCTATACCTGTATATACCTATCAGTCTATCTCTGTCTCTCCATCTAAACTTAAAGACAGCTATAGCAACAAAACAAAAACAACCAAGTTGTTTCTTTAAGATCTAAACTTAGGGAAATCATTTAAATTATGGAGCAAATGGATGTTTTCTTAAAGTAAACACCCTGGAGGAAAATTTTGGGGAGGGTGCTTCACCCAAATGTGTTGGATTAAGTGGTATCAAGAGACTGCAGATTACTGAGCCTTCATAGGATTGGAGGAGTGGGTGGGGGCCTTCCCTGCAGGGGCTGGACAAATGCTCATTAAATCCTCTCCTCTAGGAAGTACACTCTTGTTGAGGGAGCACTGGTTAGAAAATCAAAGGTGTGTGTCGACAGGCAAAATAGCCATCCTTTCTGTTCTGTCTGGAACTGCCCGGCCTGGGTGCTCATCCAGCAAGCCCTTCAGGACCAGGGTTCGCTGGGACATCACACCCAGCTCCCACAGGACCTGGCTTGACATTTGCCCCGAGGATCCGTGTTTCTTTGTACTGGAGGCATCTTATTTCAGGTCGCAGAGCTGTAACAGGAGCCCTACCTGGCTTTGCTTCCCTCTGCTCAGATGGACATCTCCAAGGAGGATGAGATGGGAGGCCCACCCTACCTGAGCCCCAGAGCAGGTGGCAGCTGGAATGTCTATGTTCTGGGGGGGGTGCCCAGCCCCACTCTGTGCCGGGGAACAGATGTCCATTCCCTATAAAGACCAATGGGCAAGAAGGATTTTGAGGAGGTTCAGCTTGATGAGATTTTATTTTTAGGAGTATGTTTTGGGGTTGGTGTCATCAGTGGAACCAGGACAACACGGTGGTCCTTTTTTTCCACAAGCATGCCTTGCCTGGGATTTAATATCAGCCACAGCCCTGTGGAAATGCATTCCATGACATGATTGCAGAGGAAGGCTTCCCTTCCTGTCCTGATGATGCTGGTGTGGGGGACTCCCTCCCTTCCACTAGCCCAGGGCCCCTGGGAAAACTGTCACCTACCCACTGGTCCTTGGAGCCTCCTTCCCCACAGGCACCTCCCACTGATTCCCTGGCTCAGCGAGGGCAGCGCCCCTTTGGGCATGGGATGGGAGCATGGGCAGAGCACATCTCTCCCAGGACAAAGTTGATCCCGGCATGATAAGAGAGAACAGGGCTGTTTTTGCTCCTGTCCACAGAGCGGAAGTGGTTTAGAACCAGGAGAGGCCGAGGAAGTATTTAGTTCGGTGGGTTTCATGCTTTTCTTTAGCCCTGGTGGATTTGGATCCCAGATATGTTCAACAGTTGTACAAACAGACATGCCATGGTTGCAGTCATTGGGGAATGGGGCAGGTGGCCCTGAGGGTCAACCCGCGCAGCCTCCCCTGACCTCAGCATCTCCATGGCTTTTTGTGCATCTCCACTGGGGAAACTGAGGCCCAGAAATGGAAGAGATGACTGTGTAACACCAACAAGCATGTGGCTGTGCTATGGCTGGAAGGCGGACTTCCTGGGGAGGACCCATCGCGTCCTTTCTGAACTGAAGATGGTACCATGCTGTGATTCCCTCTCTCCACTCAGCCCATGTTCCCCTCCCACCTCCTGTCCCCAAAGCCAGCATTAGGGCCTCACAGTCACTTCTCTGGATCTGGAGCCTACCAACAGGAAGTCCTACCACTGCCCTTGCCCAAGCTCTCTGTTTCAGCAATTACCCAGCGAAATGGAGGGCTTCATTCTCCTTTACTAGTCTAAGATGCTTCTTCTATCGCCACTGTCAATTTTGATGCTTAGTAAAAGCTGACTTTGGACAGGAATCAGTGCTCCCCTCAATGTCATGTCCCCAGGGGGACCTTGAGGCTGCTAATAATTCACAGAGTAATAATCACTTATTGTGCAGTGACTGCCACGCTATAGGACCCCGTCCTCCAGCACTTGCAAGCGTGTCATTAACATCCTCTCCCTGATCTGCTCCACTGTGTGCAGATTGTCCCAGGGTTCAGGAGCTCTGCACAGTGAGGCCAGCCCTGGTGATGAAGTGGAAGCTGCCTGTCCCAGCACAGGTGAAATCCTCTGCCTGGTGGGTGCAGCAGTCGGTACCAGGAGCCACATCTGTGGCCCCAGGCAGTGTGCGCAGTATCTACGGAGAGGATAAAGAGCACACAGGTGTGTGTTGGTGTTGGGAGGACCCAGCCCCAGAAGTGTGTAGTGTCTCCATTAAGCTGCTCCGTCAGAGACTCCCAGCTGTGCACAGTGAGCTTCAGATGAGAAATAAACTTCCATCTCTTCTTGGTTTAGCATTCTTGCAGCGTATTTCCCAAGTGAAATGTCAACTGCTCCGAACCCTTGTTCAGAACTGCTTTGACAGAGCTGAGAACCAAACCAAACAGTGCTGCTTCACCTGAGTAAGGAAATGAGGACAAGACAAAATTAAGGATAGCATTAAAAGCAATGTTTGCTGCTTCGTTTTGAGCATAACATCCTCATTAAGGGTAGACTGTTTAGAATTCAGATAAACAAAAAGGAAATATAAAAATCAGATATAATTTCTGAACCAAGAAATAAAGACAGCCTTTCTGCTGCATTTTCTTTATGATTTTTTCATTTTCCTTTCCTCCAGACATAGAGATAGAGATAGTGGTGTGTGTATTTATCAAATTGCTATTTATTCTACATGCATTTTACATCTTTACTTCCTCAATACTGTATTGGGAGTGTTTTCTCATTTCTTTAACTAGTCTTTAAAAACTATGATTTTTATTGGAAAAACATTATTCAACTTTAAACAGAGCCCTTGTTTATTTTACCATCCTGTATGATGAATGGTTAGGCATTTTCAGCAGTTTGCTGTAGTGTTTTAAGAAGCATCCAAAATACACATAATTTTAATCATAACTGTATTTGCTTTGGTAGTAAATTTTTAGGAAGTAATATTACAAAGCAAATAATAATAATATTTTAGGCTCTTGAAGGGCTTGGTATGTTTTCAAATTGATTGCAGAAAGGTTTACTAATTTTCAGATATACCAGTAGTGTATGGAAACTATATGCTCAGAAAACTGAGTAATACATTAGACGTTTTTGCTAAGTTATTAGCAATGTGAAAAATGTAATGTTGCTAAATTTGCATTTTATTTGTGGAAATCATACATTTAAAAATATAATTATTGGTCACTTGTGTTTCCTGTTTTGTAAGTTATGCTTCGGGTTCTTGGCTTTTTATTTTTTATTGGGGTTGGAAATTTTCTTGTCAACTCATACAAGTCAGGTCTGTTTCGTCTATTTGGCTCTTCTCAGGGTGTGGTCTTAGCTCTCTTCGGGGTTTCAGGGTGGCCACAGCCAGGAAGACAGCTATAAGTGGAAGAAGAGGGCCATTCCTTTCTGTGTGTCTGCTTTTTATAAAGGAGGAAACCTTTTCTGGAAGTGTCCCAGTTTGCTTGTGGTTCTCCATGTTTATATCATGGTCATTCTCCTGGTTTGTTATTGCAGTTGAGGTTTTCCACTTAGATGCATCCGTGACGTTGACCTATGTCTTATGCTGTGTATTCAGCTTCTATGAGGCGTGTGCTCCTTCCTAACGTGGGTAAGGAGTCTTGCATTCTTTTGCACGTGTACAGACAGAGCTCTTGAAAGTCGGGAAGAATTTAACCACCAGATCATCTGGGCTGGGAGCTGGTTTCAGAGATATTACTTTGATATTTTGAAAACATTCTTTCCTAGTTGCTACATTTCCTTGAGCCATTTTTAATAATCTGCTTCACAGAAAGTCTTGTATTAGACTAGCATTTTCAAATTCATTACTTAAAAATCTGCATAGTGTTTACAATAATTTTTTTAAATCTCTCTATCTGTTGAAATATCTCCCTTTCCACTCCTCATATTGTGTATTTGTGTTGTCTCTATTTCTTAATTAGATGTGACAGAATTTTTTTAAACTGATTTTTTTCAAGAACTAGGTCTAATTGGTTTAATCAGTTTTTGTTGTCTTTTATATTAATCAGTTTTTTTGGTCTGCCTGCTTATCAGTCTTTGTTTTATTATTATTTTTTAACCTTGGTATGTAAAGTGTTAGATAATTTATTTTTATTATTTCTAATATTGGAATGCTGTCCATTTTTTCATTGTGATAGTATATATATAGCATAAAAATCAGCCATTTTAACCATTTGTAAGCGTATGATTCATGGTGCTGTGCAGCTATCACCGCTGTCTTTCTCATTACCAAGTTGCTTCATTACCGTTTTTGAAAAGGCAGTTCTTCTTCCACTGAATTGCTTTTGGACTTTTGTCACAAATAATTTGGGCATATTTGTGTGGGTCTGTTTCTGGATTCTCTGTTCTATCCCATTGATCGGTGTGACTTTCCCTTTCCCAGTACCAACGTGTCTTGATTACTGTGTAGCCATTTAGTTGACCTTAATACCAGGTAGAATGATTCTTCCAACTTTATTCTTCTTTTTCAAATTTGTTTTGGCTATTATAGTGTCTGTACGTTTACATAAACATTTTAGAATAAAATTGTCCATGTGTGTGAAAATCTTGTTAGGACTTTTATATATATAAGAATTGCACTGAACCTATAGATCAATTTGGGGAGAAGCGACATACTTACTTGTTGAAACTTCCAACTCATCAACATCAGCATTTTGTAGTTTTCAGCATACAGACCCTGTACATGTTAAGTGTATACCTAAGTACAGCCACTCCTCACTTATCAACACAGTTAGGTTCCAAAGACCAGGTCATTACGTGAATATCAGCATTTTGAGAAAATGGAGGATGACCACATCAGATAACAAAATGGAGGATGACTACATCATTACATAAACGCCAAATTACATCATTACATAACTGCCAAACCACTGAGAATCATGGCCCAGCCAAGTTGACACACAACCTTAACCATCACAGCCAGCGTTACTCTCGCCTCGCACCTTGGCATTTTCTGCCAGATACACATTGTTAATGCACAAAATAGTCAGATAGTAGATTTTATACTATGATTATAAATGTGAAATGTTGGATAATGAGATAGTTGATAAGTCAGGAGTAGATGTATTTTACTTTGTTCAGAGTGACTGTAAATGGTTTTAGGTTTTCAACTTTGGCTTCTTCATATGCATTGTTAGTATATATAGAAATGCAGTTGATTTTTATGTGTTGATGTTGTTTCCTGTGGCCTAACTGAATGCACTTTTTAGTCCACTTATATGGTGATTTTTTTGGATTTTCTACATAGAGAAATATGTCATTTGCAGAGAGGGACAGTTTTATTTCTTCCTTTCCAATCTGTATGCCTTTTATTTTTTCTTGCTTTATTTAAGTGACTATGGAGCCTGGTGGTGCATGGTTAAAGTGCTTGGCTGTTAACCGAGAGGTCGGTGGTTCGAACTTACCAGTCACACCGTGGGAGAAAGATGTGTCAGTTGCGTCCATAAAGAATTACAGCCTTGGAAACCATACGGGGTAGTGGTACTCTGTCATACAGTGTCACTATGAGTTGGAACTGGCTCAACAGCAGTGGGCTTCCTGAAGTGACTGGAACATCCAATAATCCTCTGAATAAGAATGGTCAGAGTGGACATCTTTGTTTTATTTCTAATCTTACCATAAAATGTGATTATAGCTGTAAGTTTTTTGTGGATGGTTTTTATCAAGTTGAGGTAATTCCCCTCTCCTAAGTTTCTGAGAATAGATGTTAGATTTTTTTTTTCCAAATGCTTTTCCTCTGTCAGTTGCTATGATCATAGGTTTTGTTTTGTTTTGTTTTTTCAGCCTGTTCACTTGGTGGATTACATGGATTGATTTTGAAATGTTGAACCAGGCTTGCACACCTGGAAGGAAACCTGCTTGGTCAGAGAGTACAATTCTTTTATACATTGTTAGATTCTATTTGCTAATACATTGTTGAAGATTTTTGCATCTAAGCTCATAACAGATAGTGGATGTAGTTTTCTTTGCTCTTTATATGTGCTATCATATTTTGTTTTTGACATAAGGGTAGTACTAGCTTCATAAAATGCGTTGGGTAGTTTTTCCTCTTCTTCTGTTTTCTGAACATGATTGTGTAGACTTTTAATCTTAATTTTTTAAATTATTGGTAGAATTGTCATAAAACAATATGTGTACTAACTGTTTAATGTGAAACTACTTGTTCTGTAAACCTTCATCTAAAGTACAATAAAAAAACCTCAAAATTATTGCTAGAATTCTCCAGTGAAACCATCTATTTCAGAAGCTTTTTAATTAAAAATTTAATTTTTAATGGCTTTTGGGTTATTTAGATTATCTTTTTCATCTTAGTTGAATTTTGGTAGTTTGTGGTTTTGAGGAGTTTGTCCATTTCTTCTTAGTTAATGAATTTATGTGCATAAAGTTGTTCATAATATTCCCTTATTATCTTTTTAATGGCTACTGTATGTATAGCAGTATCTTGTATCACTCTTGATATTGGTGATTTGTGTTTTCTTGTTATTTTGTCAGTTTATCAATTTTATGGATTTTTTTGGAAGAACTAGCGTTTTGTTTTGTTTACTTTCTCATTTTTAATTTCAGTGATTTCAGTTCTTTATTATTTCATTATTACTGCTCACTTTAGATTTATTTTGCTGTTCTTTATTTTTAAATTTTTTGAGTTAGAGACAGGTTATTTGAAGCATTTCCTCTTTCCTAATGTAAACATTTGGTGCTATGAGTTTCCCTTTAAGCACTGCTTTACCTGCATTCCACTTATTTTGATATGTTGGTATATCTCATTTTCATTCAGTTCTGTGTATTTTTTTAAAATTTTCTTTGAGACTTCCTCTTTGTCTATAACTTAATTAGAGGTCTATTGTTTAATTTCTGCATTTTAAGAGATTTTCCTGTTGTCTGTTATGGGATTCTAGTTTTATTCCATTATGGTCAAAGAACATACTCTGTATTATATCAATTCTTTTACATTTTTTGAGGTTTATTTTATGGCCCAGAATATAGCCTGTATTGATGAATGTTCCATGAGCACTAGGAAAAAAAAAAGTGCTGCTATTGGGTGGAGTGATCTATATATATTAATTAGATCTTATTGGTTGATGGTATTATTCAGATCTTCAATATCCTTGTCCATTTCGTATTTAGTAGTAGTATCAGGTGCTGAGAGGAGGTTGTTGACGTTTCCAAATATAGTTAGGAATTTGTCTATTCTATTTTAAACTCTATCAGTTTTTCACTCATGTATTTTGAGACTCAGTGTTTGGTGCACACATGTTTAGGATCATTATGTCTTTATGGTGGAGTGTTTCTTTTATGGTTGTATAATGTCCCTCTTTGTCTCTAATAATTTTCCTACTCTGAATTCTACTTTATCTGATATTAATACGTCAATTTCTGCCTCGTTTTTGATTGTTTGCATGTATATCTTTGTATTCATATTCTTTTGCTTTAAACCTACCTATGTCATTGAATTTGAAGTGAGTTTCTTGCAAGCAGCACCTAGTTGGTTCATGTTTTATTATCCACCTTGCCAGTCTCTGCAGTTCAATTGGTTTATGGACTTGTTATAATGTTAGTATTTCTTGTAGTGCTGGTTAACTGGTGATCAATAAATTATCTTGGTTTTTGTTTTTCTGAAAATATCTTTATTCAACACACGTTGGTGAAGGTTATTTTCACTGCATGTACAATTCTACGTTAGTTATTTTCCTTTTAGCACTTTAAGGTATCATCCCACTTTCTTCTTGATTCCACCATTTCTGATATTCTCAGTATTATTGTTTCTCTTTGGAAGGTAAATTTCTTTTTTCTCCTCTGGCTACTTTTACGTCTTACCCTGATTTACCTAAATATAATTTTCTTTTATCAAACTTGGAATTCACAGAACTTTTTTAATTTTTGGTTTCAAGCATATTATTAGTTTTTCACAATCTTCAGCCTTTATCTAATTTTATATTGGTATTGGTGCATAGTCATACTTTCTGTATTCTCTGGAACTCTAATTACACGCATATTAGAGATTTGGGATATGATACACATGTTAATTTGTTTCCTCTTTATTTTAATCTTCTGCATCATTTTACTTTCTTATTTTAAGTTTGTTTCCTTTCAATCTATTTTAATTAGATTTCACCTATCAAATTCTCTATATTTTCATCTATTTTCTCCAACTTTTATTTTCATGATCCTATTAATCATGGTTTTTAAAATAACGTTATTGAGGCATATTTTACTCATATAATTTGCCCATTTTAAATGTATACTTTAATGATTTTTAGCAAGTTTATTGAGGTGTAATTGAAGTGCAGTAAATTTCAAATATTTAAAATGTACAATTTGATAAGTTTTGATTATATGCATATATATCAAACTTTCATTATAATCAAGATAACAAATATTTCCATCACATGCATCCTTACCATCTATCCCTCTTTCCAACATCATCCTCTGTTAACCACTTAATCTGCTTTTTTGTCACTATAGGTTATTAGGTCCATGTCAGAATTTTATATAAATGGAGTTATATACTATTTGCTTTTTTACTCTTCTTTAACTTGACATAAAAGTTTTGAGATTAATCTCTATAGTTTCTTTCTTTTTATTTTTGAGTAAATCTAGTATGTGGATATACCTCAATTTCTTTATCTGCTTATCTGTTGGTAGACATTAACTTTATAGTATTCAAGAAAAATGCTGTTTCCCAAAATTACTTAGATCAACTCCTTTTTTCCTCATTCGCTTCAGTGAGGTTATGTCATACATTTGTAATACAGTCAGATTCTTTTGTCATGGTCTGCTTTATGTCCTGAATCTGCTGACATTCAGTCTTTAAATATACACAATAAAGTTGCTTTTATGGTGTTCAGTTCTATAGCTTTTGACAAATGTGTAGAGTCATATGTCTAACATTACAGTAAGATACAGGACAGTTCCATCCCCCTAAAAATTCTCTTTGACCTTTCCCACCTCAATTAACCCCTGGCAACCACTAACCAATTTTCTGTCCCTGTAGTTTCTTTCTGTCTCTTTTCCAGAATTTCATATAAATGGACTCAGATGGTGGGTAGCCTTTGGGGTCTGTCCTCTTTCACTTAGGAAAGCATCTAACCTTCAGCCTGCTTGTTGTGTAATTTAATGTTTATTGTTTTTATTGCTG
Organism: Dugong dugon; assembly: GCA_030035585.1. Classification (NCBI taxonomy): domain Eukaryota; kingdom Metazoa; phylum Chordata; class Mammalia; order Sirenia; family Dugongidae; genus Dugong; species Dugong dugon. The sequence continues at coordinate 10,715,813 of CM057468.1, read as the reverse complement.
AATGTTATTCCATTATATGAATGTACCAGGGTTTGTTCATTCAACTGATGAAGGACATTGTGATTATTTCTAGTTTTTGGCAATTCTGAATAAAGATATTATCAACATTTGTGTAAAGGTTTTTATGTGAAAATAAGTTCCAGTTGATTTGGATAAATACCTTGGAGTGTGATTGATAGATCATATGAGAAGTATATATTTTCATAATAAACTGACAAACTGTTTATCAAAGTAGCTGTGCAATTTTGCATTCCCCTCAACAAGAAATTAGTATTCCTGTTGCTCTGTGTCCTTCTAGAATTTGGTATTCATGGTTTTTTGTTTTGTTTGTTTTTAAGTCATTCGAATAGACATGTAGTGATATCTCATTGTGGTGTTAATTTGCATTTAACTAATGACTATTGATGGGCCCTGGTAGCGCAGTGGTTAAGAGTTCGGCTGCTAAGCAAAAAGGTCGGCAGTTCAAATCCACCAACTTCTCTTTGGAAAACCTGTGGGGCAGTTCTACTCTGTCCTGTAGGGTCACCATGAGTCCGAATCATCTCAAAGGCAACAAGTTTAATGACTATTGATGGTTGAGCATCTTTTTGCATGCTTATTTGCCATCTGTATATCTTTTTGGGTGAAGTGTCTGTTCAACTCTTTTGTACGTTTTTCACACATACACATACACACTTTTTCTTTTATGGATTATGGTTTTGATGTCACATCTAAAAATTCATTGCCAAAGCCAAGACCATGAAGATTTTTTCGTACGTTTAGGTCTATGATCCAGTTTGAGTTTGTATCAGGTGACCTTGCTAAACTGACTTATTGGTGGCAGTAGATTTTTATGTAGTTTTTCAGGGGTTTTTGACACAGACAATTATGTTATCTGTGAATACAGACCATTTTATTTATTAGTTTTTAATCTGTATTTCTTTTATTTCTTTTTATCGCCTTATTAAAATACTTAGACTTTCCAATATGGTATTGATTAGGAGTGGTGAGAGAAGGCATTCAGTCTCTTGCCATTACTTATGATGTTACTGTAGGTTTTTCCTACCAGTTGCCCTCTGGTCAATTCCAGCTACTGGCAACCCATATGTTGCAGAGTAGAACTTCGCTACACAGGGTTTTCATGGGTGTGAACTTTCAGAAGCAGATCACCAGGACTTTCTTCCAAGTTACCTCTGGGTAGGTTCAAACTGCCAACTTTTTCTGGTTAGTAGTCGAGCGCTTAGCCATTTGAGTCACGTAGGGACTCCAGGTTTTTTTTTCTGTTTCTTCTTCTAGATGCCCTTTATTAAATTAAGGAAGATCCCCTTCTATTCTTAGTTTGTTGAGGGATTTTATTAAGAATGTTTGTTGAATTATGTCTGTTTTTTTGATCTACTGAATTATCATGTTTTTCTTAATTAGGCTGATTATACAGTGAACTTCAGTGATTGATTTCCATATATTGAAGCAGCTTTGCATTTCTGCAATGAACACTGCTTAACTGTAGTATATTATCTTTTTTACGTGTTGCTGGATTCAATTTGCTAATGTTTTGTTGAGGATATTTGCGTCTATGTTCAGAGGCCTCTTGGCCGTTCTTGGTCTTTTTCCTCATTCCTGAAGTGTATTTTCACTGGATATAGAATCTGGGTGGACATTTCTTGTCTTTCAGCACTTTAGAGATGTTATTCCACTTCATTGTGGCCTTTCTCTTTTTTAATTTATTGTGATTTAGGTTGAAGTTTCCAATGCAAATTAGTTTCTCATTCAAAAATATATACACAAATTTTTTTGTGACAGTGGTTGCATTCCCTGCAATGTGTCAGCACTCTCCTCCTTTTCCTTTACACCCTGGGTTCCACCTGTCCATTCATCCAGGTTTCCCGTCCCTTCCTGCCTTCTCATCTTTGCCCTTGGGCAGGTGTTGCCCATTTGGTCTCCTACACTTGACTGAACCAAGAAGCATGTTCCTCACGTGTGTTATTGTTTGTTTTATAGTCCTGTCAAATCTTTGGCTGAAAGGTGGACTTTGGGAGAGGTTTCAGTTCTGAGTTAGCAGGGTGTCTGGGAGCCATAGTCTTGGGGTTTCCTCCCGTCTCTGTCAGACCAGTAAGTCTGGTCTTTTTTTTGTGAATTTGAATTTTGTTCTACAATTTTCTCGCACTCTGTCTGGGACCTTCTATTGTGATCCCTGTCAGAGTGGTCAGTAGTGGTAGCCGGGCACCATCTAGTTCTTCTGGGCTCAGGCTGGTGGAGGCTGCAGTTCACCAATAGACCTTTTAGTCCTTTGGACTAATATTTTCCTTGTGTCTTTGGTTTTCTTCATTCTCCTTTGCTCCAAATGTGATGGGATCAATAGATGTATCTTAGATGGCCACTCACAAGCTTTTAAGACCCCAAACGCTACTCACCAAGGTAGGATGTAGAACATTTTCTTTATGAAGTATGTTATGCCAATTGACCTTAGCCTTTGAATTTTCTGATGAGAAATCTGTGGTCTTTCCAATCATCGTTCCCCTGTATGTACAGTAACGTCTTGTTTTCCTCTGGTTGTTTTAAAAAATTTTTTATTTATGTTTGGTTTTCATCAATTTGATTGAAGTGTTTCTAGGCATGGTTTTATTTGGGTTGATACGTTTTGGAGTTCACTGAGTGTTTTGAATCTGTAAAGTTATGCCTTGAACCAAATTTGGGAAGTGTTCCCACAATTATTGCTTTAAATATTGTTTCTGCCTAACTCTCTTTTCCTCTCCTTCTGGGACTCCAGTGACAAGTATGTTAGACCATTTAATATTGTCCCATAGTTCCCTGAGGCTCTGATTTTTTTCTAATCTTTTTACTCCTTTTATTTTCTTCAGATTGAATAGTTTCAATTGATCTATCTCAAATTGACTCATTTTTCCTCTGCCATTCCCATTCTGATATGATATATGAGGCTAGTCTATGATTTTTTTTTTCATTTTCTGTTCTAAAATTTCTATACTGATGTGTGTGTATATATATATGCATATATATATACATATAATTTCTGTGTTTCTTATGAGAATTCTTATCCTTGGATTCATTTTAAGTATATTTTCCTTTACACCCTGTAACACACTTTAATGTCTTTATCTGATAATTTCAACATCTAAGTCATCTCAGGTTGGCATCTATTCATTGTGTTTTCCCTTGAGAATTGATCATACTGTTTTTTGGTTATTTGTATGTCAAGTAATTTTGGGTTGTGTTCTGGATATTGTGAAAGTGATATTGTGTCGACTTGAGGCTTTGTTATAACTCTCCGGATAATGTTGATAATTTGTTTTAGCATACAAGGTTGTCAACATTATTCAGAGATAATGCATATTTTAGCATACTGTCAGCCTGGTAAGGTTTGGACCTAAAAGTTCATTCTCACCTTCTGTGGTCAGTGTTTCAAATTTCTAATTAGTTTTAATTTCTCAAAACCTTTGCTATGCTAGTTTAGTTCTTTCCCACTTACGCATTTCTATGGGGTGAACCAGGGATTTTTGCATTTCATACCCAAATCAGGGAATCTCTTTCCCTGGCTCTCTCTTAGAACTCTCCCAGCTAGGATTCTTCTATCATTTTCCAGTACTCAGGTGTTACTTTTTTATGGTTTCTGGTTCTTTTTGCTAGAAAAGTGAGGTTTCTGTTCTACTTTTAGGGACCAGTGCTACTGCCACCATCATGCTGCTCTAAAAACAGGGCCTTCCTTCAGAGCAGAGGGGACGGGGAGAGAGAGAGAGAGAGAGAGAGAGAGACAGAGAGCAGAAACTCAGTTCTGTGCAGTTTGCTTTTCCAAATTTGACTCTGACAACTTGCCTGCTTTTCTTTACCCTTTAGAGTCCTCAGGTAATTGCTTTTTGCATTTTGCCTGAAGAATTTAGTGCCAAAACGTAGGAGGGATGGGCTTTAGCAGGCTTATGCTACCCTACCTGGGCTAGGACTCCAGTCATGTGTCTTTTTTAACAAATAGAAGAAAATAAGTAAAAAAGTGCTTATAATTGCTATTTACAGTAGGGTTTCCACAATGGCTTTATTTTACTGCCATTATCGCAAAGTGCCCTCACCATCATTTTTTGAAGGATATTTTTACTGAGTATTAAATTCCAGTTTGTTATATTCCTTTTAGCACTTTACAGATGTAATTTCATTGTTCTTTTGTTTACATAGAGGTTTTTTTTTTTTTTTTAAAATCTGTCATCAGTCTTATTGTTGCTCCTTTTTTCCCCTGGCTGCTTTTAAGATTTTTATCTATCTTTGATTTTTCAGTACTTTTACTATAATGTGTCCAGGTAAGTGCTGTCATTTATTTATTTATTTTAACCTTTATCCTGCTGAATTTCTTGAGTCAAGCGTTGATGTGTTTTATCAAATTTGGGAAATTGTCAACCGTTTTAATATTCACTGTGACACTGATACTTTTCCTTCTTGGGCAGCAATTAACATTTATTAGACATGTTTAGCAGTTACCACAGATATTTTATGTTCTGCTGTTTTTCTCCATGTATTTTTTCTCTCTGCTTCAGTCAGGTATTGAGTATAAACATATCTTGAGTTAACTAGTCCTGTCTTTTGCTGTGTCCAGCTAGTTTTCATACTGATTCAATGAATATTTAATTTTATGATTCTTAACTGTGTTTATGATTCTTTTTTATGTATTCTAATTATTGTGGATTCTAATTTATGTTATAACTTATCCCCTCTGTTTAGCATATTTATAATATTTCTTTTCGAATCCTGGTCTGTTAACTTCAGTGTCTTCATCTTCTAAGGGTTTGCTTCTATTGACTATATTATGTTTCGATTATCAGTCACTATTTCTTGTTTCTTCCTATGTTTTCTAGTTTGTTTTTATTTTATGCTGGACATCATGGAAGATATGTTGTAGAAGCTCCAGCTTATGTTATCTTTCTCTAAAGATTGTTAAAATGTTGTATGGGAAGACATTGAAATTACTAACAAACTGTCTTAATCCTATTGAGGTTTTGTTTTAGAATATGTTATGGTAATTTTATTTCAGTTTCTCCCTCACTCTGAAAACATAATCTTTACACTAAGGGCATGGGATCTCTGGGATCTTAATTGAAAGTCATGGGTATTCACCAAGATATTTATTCTTTGTCTGGGCCTAAACGTTAACACATCTCCAGCATTCTGAGATCTCCGAAATATCTGCTCATTTCTGCATCCTCCTTTCTGGTCAATCACATCCTTTTAGATTCTTTCCAAGCTACACACACATCTCAGAAATCACCCAAGAACTTGAGTGGAATTTTTACAAAGATATTTTGGGATTTTTCACTTCAGCTTTATTGCCAGGCTACCCAAATTCTTCTCATCTTGGTACCACAAACTCTTATCTCTGTTTCCTCCACCTAATAAGACTGCCAGGCGGAAGATCTGGTGTGAATATGGATTTTATCTCATGTTTTTTCATTATCACCAAGACTGTAGCCTTGCAGTTGTTGATATCCAAGACCTGCAAACAGTTCTTTTATACATTTTAATAGGTTTTATAGTTGTTTACTGTGGGAAGTTAACTTGTTTTTATAAGATTCTATCACATATATATTTAATGCCCCCTCTAAGCATTGTTCAGATTAAATAGCTTTAAACATTGAAATAAGGATCTCATGTGTAAATAATTACCTGGGACCTTTTAAATTAAACATTACACTAATAAGGTATATTATGTGTGTAGGTAAGTTATTTCATTTTCATAACAGTGTAATATTTAATTTCTGAGTACGCTATAATTTATTTGACTGGCTGGAGAGGGACACTTAGGATATATCTAGTTGAGTTTTATTTTTTGTTCTTAGAAGCAGTGCTGGTAGAAATAATTGGAACTTTTTTTTATACATACAAGTGTTCATGTACAAAAGTTTCTCTTGACAGTGTAAAGAGAGTAGAATTTCTGGGTCATGTGAATAATTATCTTAAAGTATAATGTCAAATTCCTTTCCAGAGTGGTTATATTAATTTATACCTTCAAGCAATGTATATGATATCCCAATAATCCACATCATCTTCAACACTTAATATTTTTTAGACTTTTTATTTTTGCCAGTGGAAACAGTGGAAAAGGGTATCCTATTTTGGTCTCGATTTGCATCCTCGATCACTGTGGAGATTGATTCTCATTCTACATGTTAACTGAACATGTTTTTCCTGCTACTGTTCATTTCCTTTGTTCGTTTACCTACTGAATTTGCCTCTTTTACTGATTAACAGAAGTTCTTCGTGTGTTCCTGGAATTTATAACTAAAAAGATGTGCAGTTTTCTTTTATGAATTTATATCATGTTTATCACCTTTAAGCTGTCTCTAAAGAACATATTCTTAATCTTAATAAAGTAATACTTATTTACCTTTTCTGTTAAAATTAGTATGTTTTTCTCAATCCAGCTTGGGGCGGGGTAGAAAGCATATTCTCTTACATTTTCTAGTAAAAGTTTCATTTTTTTTAAGTTTGCAGAGATATAATTTGCAGAGAATAATAAAATGTACCCATTTTAAGTATACAATTGGATGGATAATGATGTTGAATTCATCCTGGTGACCACTACCCTATTCTAGTCAGAAAACATTTCCATGACACCCAAAACATTCTCTTATCACCATTTAAATTCAGTGGCCACCACCATTGCATGCAAATGCTGATCTAATTTTTGTCACTATGTTGTTGTTGCTAGGTGCTGTCGAGTTGGTTCCAACTCATAGTGACCCTATGTACAAAAGAATCAAACACTGTCCAGTGCTGTGCCATCCTTACAATCATTGTTATACTTGAGCCTGTTGTTATAGCCACTGTGTCAGTCCATCTCGTTGCAGGTCTTCCTCTTTTTCACTGACCCTCTACTTTACCAAGCATGATGTCCTTCTGCAGGGACTGTTCCCTCCTAATAACATATCCAAAGTATATAAGATATAGTCTCGCCATCCTTGCTTCTAAGGAGCATTCTGGTTGTACTTCTTCCAAGACAGATTTGTTCTTTCTTTTGGCAGTCCATGGTATATTCAATAGTATATTCAAAGGCAGCAGTTCTTCTTTGGTCTTCCTTATTCATTGTTCAGCTTTTGCATGCATATGAGGCAATAGAAAACACCATGGCTTGGGTCAGGCACACCTTAGTACTCTAAAGGACATCTTTGCTTTTTAACACTTTAAAGAGGTCTTTTGCAGCAGATTTGCCCAATGCAACGCATCTTTTGATTTCTTGACTGCTGCTTCCAGGGGTGTTGATTGTGGATCCAAGTAAAATTAACAATTTCAATCTTTTCTCTGTTTATCATAATGTTATTAATTGGTCCAGTTGTCAGGATTTTTGTTTTCTTTATGTTGAGATGTAATCCATACTGAAGGCTGTGGTCTTTGATCTTCATCGGTAAGTGCTTCAAGTCCTCTTCAATTTCAGCAAGCAAGGTTGTGTCATCTGCATATCACAGGTGGTTGATGAGTCTTCTTCCAATCCTGATGCTGTGTTCTTCTTCATATAGTCCAGCTTCTCAGATTATTTGTTCAGCATATAGATTGAATAAGTATGGTGAAATGATACAACCCTGACGCACACCTTTCCTGACTTTAAACCATGCAGTATCCCCTTGTTTGAATGACTGCCTCTTGATCTATGTACACGTTCCTCATGAGCACAATTAAGTGTTCTGGAATTCCTACTCTTCACAATGTTATCCATAATTTGTTATGATCAACACAGCTGAGTGCTTTACCATAGTCAATAAAATACAGGTAAACATCTTTCTGGTATTCTCTGCTTTCAGCCAGGATCCATCTGACATCAGCAGTGATATCTCTCGTTCCATGTCCTCTTCTGAATCCAGCTTGAATTTCTGGCAGTTCCCTGTCAATGTACAGCTACAGTCACTTTTGAATGATCTTCAGCAAAATTTTACATGAGTGTGATTTAATGATATTGTTTGATAATTTCCGCATTCCGTTGGATCAATTTTCTTGGGAACAGGCATAAATATGGATCTCTTCCAGTCGTTTGGCCAGGTAGCTGTCTCCCAAATTTCTTGGCATAGACGAGTGAGCACTTCTAGCTGTGCATCCATTTGTTGAAACATGTCAATTGGTATTGCGTTAATTCCTGGAGACTTCTTTTTCACCAATGCCTTGGGTGCAGCTTAGACTTCTTTTTTCAGTACCTTGGGTTCCTGATCAGTACCGTGGGTTCCTGATCATATGCTACCTCCTGAAATATATGAACAGCAACCAATTCATTTTAATATAGTGACTCTGTGTATTCCTTCTATCTTCTTTTGATGCTTCCTGTGTCGTTTAATATTCTCCCCATAGAATCCTTCACTGTTGCAACTCGAGGCTTGAATTTTTTCTTCACTTCTTTCAGCTTGAGAAATGCCAAGCATGTTCTTCCCTTTTGGTTTTCTATCTCCAGGTCTTTGCACATTTCATTATAATACTTTACTTTGATTTCTCAAGCTGCCCTTGAAATCTTCGGTTCAGTTCTTTTACTTCATCATTTCTTCCTTTTGCTTTAGCTACTTGATGTTCAAGAGCAACTTTCAGAGTCTCTTCTGACATCGATTTTGGTCTTTTCTTTCTTTCCTGTCTTTTTAATGACCTCTTACTTTCTTCATGTATGATGTCCTTGATGTCATTCCACAACTTGTCTGGTCTTCGATCATTAGTGTTCGATGCATCGAATCTATTCTTAAGATGGCCTCTAAATTCAAGTGAGATATACTCAAGGTTGTGCTTTGGCTCTCGTGGACTTGTTCTAATTTTCTTCCATTTCACCTCGAGCTTGCATATGAGCAGTTGATGGTCTGTTCCGCAGTCAGCCCCTGGCCTTGTTCTGATGATATTGAGCTCTTCCATTGTCTCTTTCCACAGATGTAGTCGATTTGATTCCTGTGTATTCCATCTGGTGAGATCCATGTATATAGTCACCGTTTATGTTGTAGAAAAAAGTATTTGCAATGATGAAGTCATTGGTCTTGCAAAATTCTATCATGTGATCTCCAACATCATTTCTATCACCAAGGCCATATTTTCCAACTACTGATCCTTCTTCTTTGTTTCCAACTTTTGCATTCCAATCACCAGTAATTATCAATGCATGCTGATTGCATGTTCGATGAATTTCAGACTGCAGAAGTTGGTGAAAATCTTCAGTTTCTTCATCTTTGGCCTTAGTGGTTGGTGCGTAAATTTGAATAATGGTGGTATTAACTGGTCCTCCTTGTAGTCCTATGGATATTATCCTATCACTGACAACGTTGTACTTCTGAATAGATCTTGAAATGTTGTTTTTGACAATGAATGCAATGCCATCCCTCTTCAAGTTTTCATTCCCGGCATAGTAGACCGTATGATTGTCCAATTTAAAATGGCCAATACCAGTCCATTTCAGCTCATTAATGCCTAGTACGATCTTTATGCGGTCTGTTTCATTTTTGATGACTTCCAATTTTCCTAGATTCATACTTCGTACATTACACATTCTGATTATTAATGAATGTTTGCAGCTGTTTCTTCTCATTTTGAGTTGTGCCACATCAGCAAATGAAGGTCCCAAAGGCTTGACTCCATCCTTTTCATTAAGGTTGACTCTACTTTGAGAAGCCAGCTCTTCCCCAGTCGTATTTTGAGTGCCTTCCAACCTGAGGGTCTCATCTTCCAGTACTATATCAGGCAGTGTTCCACTGCTATTCATAAGGTTTTCAGTGGCTAATTCTTTTCAGAAGTAGACCGCTGGGACCTATTTTCTAGTCTGTCTTAGTCTGGAAGCTCAGCTGAAACCTGTCCTCCATGAGTGACCCTGTTTGAATACCAGTGGCATAGCTTCCAGCATCACAGCAACACGCAAGCCCCCACAGTATGACAAAATTACAGATGCATGGGAGTTTATCACTATAGATTAGTTTTATCTATTCTGAAACTTGTAAATGAAGTGGACTGTATGTTCTCTTTTGTATCTGCTTTCTTTTATTTAGCCTAATGTGTTTTTTTAGTTTTTTCATGTTGTTTTCTGTAAGAGTAATTTGTTTCTTTTTAGTAATAAGTTGTATTCTCTTATATAAATATTCACACAGCTTGTTGGATGTTTGCATTTGTTCTGATACTGAGTTGTGAATAAAACTACTGTGAACATTCATGTATGAGTTTGAATGTATACATAGACTTGCACATATATTTTTATTTATCTTGAGTGAATACCCTGTAAGTATGGTAAGTGTGTGTCCAGCTTTATAGGAAACTGATAACTGTTTTCCAAAGTGGCTGTGCCATTTTGTGTTCCCACCAGAAATGTATGAAACTTTCAGTTGCTTCACCTCCTCACCGACACTTCATATTATCAGTGTTTTTAAACTATTGTCATTCTTGTAGGCGTATAATGGTATCTCTGTGTTTTCAAATTGTTCTTCTTTAATGACTAATAGTGCTGAGCATCATTTTATGTGCTTATTGACAATTCCCAATATGTTCTTTTGTGAAATGTCTATTCAAATCTTTTGGCATTAAAAAAATGTTTTTTTCTTTTTGTTCTTCTTTTATAGCATTGTAAGATTTCATTAATATTCTGGATACCAGTCATTCATTGGATATATGTATTGTGAATGTTTTCTCCCAGTCCCTGACTTGCATTTTAAAATCTTTAATGGTGATGTTTAACAAATAGAAGTGTTTAATAGTCATAGAATCCAGTTTAAATTTTTTTCTTTCATGGTTAGTGTTTTTTGTGTCCTATCAAAATATCCCTGCCTCTCCTGAAATCACAAAGATTTTCCCATATGTTTTCTTCTAAAAGTTCTATAGATTTAGCTTCCACTTTTCAGTCTATCATTCATTTTGAATTATTGTTTTGTGTATGATGTGAGATAGTCATCAAGGTTATTATTTATCCATTTATTTATTTATTTATTATGAATGATATATAATTGTTGAAAAGACTTTCTTTGCCCTAATGAATGGGGCCTTTCACAAGGTCCTTTGGAACCTTTGTCAAAATCAATTGAGCATGTATATATGGGTCCCTTTCTTGACTCTCTATTTTGTTCCATGGTCCTAAATATATATATATATATATATATCTCCTTATCTTTAAACCAGGTAAGCCCTGGTGGCTTAGTGGTTAAGAGTTTGGCTGCTAACCAAAATGTCGGTAGTTCAAATCCACGAGTCGCTCCTTGGAAACCGTATAGGGCACTTCTGTCTGTCCTATAGGGTCACTATGAGTCAGAATTGACTCAACAGCAATGGGTTTTTGTATATATTTTTAAAATCATATTGCCAATTTCTCAAAATGCCTATTGGGTATTTTTGGGGATTTCTAAATCTTTTGAATGATTTGGAGTTGATTGGACATCTTAACAGTATTGAAACTTCTGTCCAATAACACAGCAAATATTTCCATTTATTTAGGTTTTCTTTCATATTTCTCAGGAATATTGTGTAGTTTTTTTTTGTATACAGTTATTACAGTAGTTTATTAAATGTATCTTTATTTTTTTGTGTACTATTGCAAATATTTTCAAATTTTATTCCCTAATTGTTTGTTATTGGTGTATAGATGTACACTGGTTGTTTTTTTTTTAATTGACGTTGTATCCAGTGACCTTGCTAAAATTATTTATTAGTTCTACTAATTTCTTCCCTAAACTTCTTTGACTTTTGTAAATACATGACAAAAAGGAAGTTTTATTTCTTCATTTCCTGTCTTTTTTTCTTTTCCTGCTTTTTTGCACTAAGACGTTCAATACAATGTTGAAAAGAAGTAATGAGATTAGGCATCCTTGCCTTGCTCCCAGTCTTAGTGGGAAAGTATTCAGACTTTTACCACTAAATCTAATGTGAACTGAAGGTTTTTTGAACATATCTTTTATCAGGTGCCCACTTGCTGAGACTTTCATCATAAATGAGTACTAAATGTAATTGATTGTTATATTCCACATCTCTTGTGATTATTGTTAAATTGTTTCTTTATTCTGCTAATATGGTGAATTATATTGATTTTTGAATAGTAAGACAACTGGCACTTTTAGGATAAACTCCCAAATGGTCATGATAGTATATCCCATTTATATATAACCCATTACCCTCGAGTTATTCTGACTCATAGCGACCCGATAGGACAGAGTAGAACTGCCCCATAGGTTTTCCAAGCAGTGGCTGGTGGATTTGAACTGTCAACCTTTTGGTTAGCAAGTTGAGCTCTTAACCACTGTGCCACCATTAAAAAAAAAAAAAAAAAAAAACTCCTTGCCATGGATTAGATTCCAAAGCATAGCCACCATTAAAAAAAAAAAACAGAAACAAAAAAAACCTGTTGCCATTGAGTTGATTCTGACTCATAGTGACCCTATAGGTGTAATCAATTTACTATAATGAGCGGTATTCATATATTATTTTCTTTCTTGTGAAGTCTTTTGTTTTAGAAACAGGATAATGTTGGTTGTCTAAAATGAGCTGTGAAGTATTCCCCTATTTTTTTCTAAAATTGTCTGAAACTGGCATTGTTTTTTCCTCAAATGTATGTTAAAAATCACCAGTAAAGCCATCTAGACCTGCAGTTTTCTTTGTGGGAAACTTCAAATTATTAATTCAATTTCTTTAATAGTTAAAGATGAACTCAGAATTTCTATTTCTTCTAGTGTCAGTTTTTAATCTTTTGAAAATCAAAATTATATTTTCCATTTCATTTAACTTTTTGAAATCATTGACACTTTGATATTTATAACAATCCCTTATTTACCATTTTAATTTGTAATGTCTGTAGATTAATGTCTGTAGAATCTCTTTTTTTATTGCACTTTAGATGAAGATTTACAAAACTAACTTCTCAATAAACAGTTTGTAAACATATTGTTTTATGACTGGTTAACAACTCCATGACATGTCAACACTCTCCCTTCTCAACCTTGGGTTCCCTATTACCAGCTTTCCTGTTCCCTCCTGCCCTCTAGTCCTTGTCCCTGGGCTCGTGTGCCCTTTAGTCCTTGTGTTGTTCTCTGGGCCTATCTAATCTTTGGCTAAAAGGTGAACCTCAGGAGTGACTTCATTACTGAGCTAAAGGGTATCTGGGGGCCATACTCTCAGGGTTTCTCCAGTCTTTCAAGCCAGTAAGTCTGGTCTTTTTTTGAGTTAGAATTTTGTTCTACATTTTTCTCCAGCTCTGTCCAGGACCCTGTCTTGTGATCCTGGTCAGAGCAGTCAGTGGTGATAGCCGGGCACCATCCAGTTGTACTGGACTCATTCTGGTGGAGGCTGTGGTAGCTGTGGTCTGTTAGTCCTTTGGACTAATCTTTCCCTTGTGTCTTTAGTTTTCTTCATTTTCCCTTGTTCCTAAAGGGGTGAGACCAGTGGAGTATCTTAGATGGCTGCTCACAGGCTTTTAAGACCCCAGACACTACTTACCAAAGTAGAATGTACAATGTTTTCTTTATAAACTATGTTATGCCAATTGAGCTAGATGTTCGCTGAGACCATGGTCCCCACAGCGCTCAGCCCAGTAATTCGGTCCCTTAGGGAGTTTGGATTTGTCCGTGGAGCTTCCATAACCTTATCCTGAACAAGTTGTGCTGGCTTCCCCAGTACTGTGTATTATCTTACCTTTCACCAAAGTTACCACTTATCTATTGTCTGTTTAGTGTTTTTCCATTCTCACCCCTCCCCTCCCTTGTAACCATCAAAGATTGTTTCTTTTTGTGTGTAAACCTTTTCATGAGTTTTTATAGTAGTGGTCTCATACAATATTAGTCCTTCCGTGATTGATTTGTTTCACTCAGCATAATGCCCTCCAGATTTATCCATGTTGTGAGATGCTTTACAGATTCATCATTGTTCTTTATCGTTGCACAGTAATCCATTGTGTGTATGTGCAATAGTTTGTTTATCCATTCATCTGTTGATGGGCATCTAGGTTGTTTCCATCTTTTTGCTATTGTGAATAATGCTGCAAAGAATATGAGTGTGCATATATCTATTCGTGTGACAGCTCTTATTTCTCTTGGATATATTCATAGGAGTGGGATTGCTGGATCATATGGTATTTCTATTTCTAGATTTCTAAGGAAGCAACATATCATTTTCCAAAATGGTTGTACCATTTTGCATTCCCACCAGCAGTGTATAAGGGTTTTGATTTCCCTGTAGCTTCTCCAACATTTGTTGTTTTCTGTTTATTTATTTATTTATTTTGATTCATACCAGTAAAGCCAGAGTGAGATGGTATCTCATTGTGATTTTGATTTGCATTTCTCTAATGGCTAGTGATCACGAGTATTTCCTCATGTGCCTATTAGCCGCTTGAATGTCTTCCTTGGTGTCTTAGTCATCTAGTGCTGCTATAACAGAAATACCACAGTGGATGACTTTAACAAATAGAAGTTTATTCTCTCATAGTCTAGGAGGCTACAAGTCCAAATTCAGGGCATCAGTTCCAGGGAAAGGCTGTCTCTCTCTGTCAGCTCTGGAGGAAGGTCCTAGTGATGCATCAGTCTTCCCTTGGTCTGGGAGCTTCTCTGCGCAGGAACCTCAGGTTCAAAGGACACACTCTGTTCCCAGTGCTGCTTTCTTGGTGGTATGAGGTTCCCATGTGTCTCTGCTTGCTTCTCTCTTTTATATCTCAAAAGAGATTGGTTTAAGACAACTATCCAATCTTATATACCTCATCAGTATAACTGTCGCTAATCCATCTTATTAGAATCATAGTGATTGAATTTGCAATACATAAGGAAATCACATCAGATTATAAAATAGTACACAATTATACAATACTGGGAATCATGACGCAGCCAAGTTGACAAATATTTTGGGGGGACACAATTCAATCCATGACAGTTGATGAAGTGTCTGTTCATTTCCATTGCCCATTTTTAAATTGGATTATTTGTCTTTTTGTGGTAGAGGTGTTGGATTTTCCTATAGATTTTATAGATTAGACTTTTGTCAGATTTGTCATAGCCCCAAATTTTTCCCAGTCTGTAGGTTCTCTTTTTACTCTTTTTGTGTAGTCTTTGATGAGCATAAGTGTTTAATTTTTAGAAGATCCTAATTATCTAGCTTATCCTCTGGAGTTTGTGTGCTGTTAATTATGATTTGTATCCTGTTAATGCCATGTATTAGGGGCTCTAGCGTTGATCCTATTTTTCTTTCCTATAGTCTTTATAGTTTTTGGTTTTATATTTAGGTCCTTGATCCATTTTGAATTAGTATTTTTGTATGGTGTGAGGTGTGGGTCCTGTTTCATTTGTTTGCAGATGGACATCCAGTTTTTCCAGCAACATTTGTTAAAAAGACTGTCTTTTCCCCATTTGATTGCCCTTGGGTCCTTGTCGAAGATCAGGTGACCCTAGGTGGATGAATTTACATCTGGGTTCTCGATTCTGTTCCATTGGTCAATGTATCTGTCGTTGTACCAGTACCAGGCTATTTTAACTACCATAACTGTATAGTACGTTCTGAGGTCAGGTAGTGCAAGTCTTCCTACTTTATTCTTCTTCTTCAATAGTGCTTTACTTATCTGGGGCCTCTTCCCTTTCCATATAAAGTTAATGATTGTTTTTTCCATCTCTTTAAAGAATGTTGTTGGTATTTGGATCGGGATTGTGTTGGATTTGTAAATTGCTTTGGGTAGAATTGTCATTTTCACAATGTTGAGTCTACCTATGCATGAGCATGGTATGCTTTTCTATTTATGTAGATCTTTTTTGGTTTCTAGCAGTAACGTTTTGTAGTTTTCTTTGTATAGGTCTTTTACATCCCTAGTTAGATTTATTCCTAAGTGTTTTATTTTTTTAGGGGCTATTGTAAATGGTATTGTTTTTCTGATTTCCTTTTCATTGTTATCTTTGTTGGTGTATAGGAATCCAACTGATTTTTCTATGTTTATCTTGCATCCTGCTACTATGCTGAATCTTTCTGTTAGTTTCAGTTGTTTTCTCATGGAGTCTTTTGGGTTTTCTATGTATGGTATTATATGATCTGTAAATCGGGACGGTTTTAATTCTTCATTACCAATTTGCATTCTCTGTATTTCTTTTTCTTGCCTTATTGCTGTAACTAGGACTTCCAGTACAGTGTTAAATAGGAGTAGTGATAAAGGACATCCTTGTCTTGTTCCTGTTCTCCAGGGGAATGTTTTTAGTCTCTCTCCATTAAGAATGATGTTGACTATTGATTTTGTATAGAAGCCCTTTATTATGTCGAGGAATTTCCCCTCTATACCTATTTTACTGAGAGTTTTTATCAGGAATTAGTATTGGACTTTGTCGAATACCTTTTCTGCATCGATTGAGATGATCATGTGATTCTTTTTTTTATGTGGTGGATTACATTGATTTATTTTCTAATGTAGAACCATCCTTGCATACCTGGTATGAATTCTACTTGGTCGCGGTGTATTATTTTTTGATATAATATGAATTATATTGGATAGAATTTTGTTGAGAATTTTTGCATCTATATTCATGAGAGACATTGGTCTGTAATTTTCTCTTTTTGTGGTGTCTTTGCTTGGTTTTGGTATCAGGGTTATGCTGGCTTTATAGAATGAAGTTGGAAGTATCCCTTCCTTTTCTGTGTTCTGAAATAGTTTTAGTAGTACTGGTGTAAGCTCTTCTCTGAATGTTTGGCACAATTCTCCAGTGAAGCCATCTGGGCCAGGGCTTTTTTTTGTTGGGAGTTTTTTTAATTACCTTTTCAGTCATCTGTTGTTATGTGTCTGTTCAGATTTTCAGTATCAATTTGTGATAGTTTGAGTAGCTAGTGTGTTTCTAGAAATTTGTCCATTTCATCTAGATTTTCAAATTTGTTGTAGTATAGTTTTTCATAATAGTCTGTTATGATCCTTTTTATTTCAGTTGGGTCTGTTTAATGTCCCCCATATCATTTCTCATTTCAGTTATTTGCATCATCTCCTGTTTTTCTTTTGTCAGTTTGGCCAGTGGTTTGTTGATTTTGTTGATTCTTTCAAAGAACGAACTTTTGGTTTTGTTGATTCTTTCTATTGTTTTTTCTATTCTCTATTTCATTAATTTCTGCTCTGATCTTTATTATTTCCTTTCTTCTGGTGGCTGTGGGCTTCCTTTGCTGTTCTGTTTCTATTTTTTTAAGTTGTGTAGCTAATGTTTTGATTTTATCCCTTTCTTTTTTGATGTGTGCATCTATTTTTATGAATTGTCCTCTGAGGACTGCCTTTGCTGTGTCCCAAAGGTTTTGGTATGATATGTCTTCATTCTCATTTGATTCTAGGAATTTTTTTTATTCCATCTCTGATTTCTTCTATTACCCAGTGGTTTGTAAGCAGGGTGTTATTCAGTTTCCATGTAATTGATTTTCTTTCCTTTCTCTTTCTGTTGTTAATTTTTACTTTGATGGCCTTGTGGTCAGAGAAGATACTTTGTATGATCTCAGTGTTTTGGATTTTGTTGATGGTTGCTTTGTGGCCTAAGATGTGGTCTATTCTGGAGAATTTTACATGTGCATTGGAAAAGAATGTGTACTTTGCAGCTGTTGGTTGGAGTGTTCTCTATATGTCTATGAGGTCAAGTTGGCTTATTGTGTCCTTTAGCTCTTCTGTATCTTTATTGAGTTTCATTCTAGATATTCTGTCCTTTACTGATAGTGATGTGTTGAAGTTTTCTACTTTTATTGTACAAGTGTCAATTTCTCTTTTCAGTGCTGTTAGAGTTTGTTTTATGTATTTTGGAGCCCTGTTATTGAGTGCATAGATATTTATGATGGTTATGTCTTCCTGATGGATCGTTGCTTTAATCGTGATATAGTTCCATTCTTTGTCTTTGTGGTGGATTTTGTTTGAAAGGCTATTTTATCTGAGATTAGTATTGCCACTTCTGCTCTTTTTTGGTGGCTGTTCACTTGATATATTTTTTCCATCCTTTGATTTTTAATAATTTATGTCTTTGTTTCTAAGATGTGTCTATTGTAGGCAGCATATTACTACATCCTGTTTTTTTTAATCTATTCTGTCACTCTCTGTCTCTTTATGGGTGAATTGAGGCCATTAACATTCAGTGTAATTATTAATAGATGTGACTTTATTGATGTTATTTTGTAGTGCTGATGTTTTCTTTGTTCCTCTTACTCTCCTGTGCTGAATTCCTTTTGTTTGTGGATTTTTTTCATTTCTTTTATTTTTATAGATTTTGTTTTTACGGAGACTTTATGTTTTTCTTCTTTATTTTGATGAGTAGGTTTGTTAACTTTCTTTGTGGTTACCTTGAAATTTACCCTTATTGTCCTAGGTTTCATCCAGTTTATTATTACTTGTTATCACCTTGCCTTTCTCTCCATTGGAAAGTTCTGTACCTACACCATTTATTCCCTCTTTTATTGTTCTGACTTTGTTGTCATTTTCAGATTAACCTCTCTGATTCCCTGTTGTAAATCTTCTTGTTTTGAATAGTCCTTGAGAGTTCATTTCGTAGGTTGGTATCTGGATGGCATGATCTTGCGTCCTAGATTCAAGCTGTCATATGATGTTGTTTGTTCTCAAAGCAAAGGACTCCCTTTAGTAAATCTTGTAAGTTTGGCTTGGTTTTTACATATTCCCTTAATTTATGTTTATCTGGAAATGTCCCAATTCCACCATCATATGTTAACGAGAGTTTTGTAGGATATATTATTCTTGGTTGGCAATCTTTTTCTTTCAATGTTTTATATATGTCATCCCCGTTGCCTTCTTGCCTGTAATCAGAGCTTAGTCTTATTGTTTTCCCTTTGTGTGTGACTTTTTCTTTTTTGTGCTGCTCTCAGGTTTCTTTTTTTGTCTTTGGTTTTAATGAATGTGATTATGATACGCCTTGGTGATTTTCTTTTGGGGTCTATCCTATATGGGGTTTGCTGAGCTTCTTGAATGTTTGGCTTTTCATCTTTCATGATATTAGGGAAGTTTTCTGTTAGCAATTCTTCAATAATCTTTTCTGTGCTTTCCATTTTCTCCCCCTGTTCTGGAACTCTGATCACTCCCAAATTTTTGTTTTTGATTGTATCCCACATCATTCTCAGGGTTTCTTCAGTTTTCTTAGTTCTTTTTTCTGATTTTTCATCAAGCAAAGTTGTATCCAAGTTTTTACCTTTGATTTCGTTGATCCTGTTTTCAATTGTTTCAAACGTGCTCCTCAGCCCAAATCTTGTTGTTTATCTTTTGGATTTCTAATTGTTGTTTTTGTATGATCTCTAGTTGTGAATTTGTTTTGGTATTTTGTTCCTGCATTGTTTTCCTGAGTTCTTCTATTTTTTTGTCTGTATTTTCCATAAATTTGTCTGCCTTTTCCATGAATTTGTCTATTTTTTCCTCATTTTTGTCTGCTTTTTGCTTCAAATCTTGTGTAGCTCTGGATACTAGCGATTTGAATTTCCTATCAGGTAGTTCTAGTGCCTTTTCTTCTACTGGAAAGTTATCTGGTGTTTTATTTTGAACGCCTACTGGAACCATCCTGTCTTGTTTTTTAATATATTTTGATACTGTCTGCTATCTTTGGGACATTCAGTAGTTATTGTGTTTGTTTATTGATTGTTGATTTATTTGTTTCATTCTGCTTTTTTGTTTTATATGGTTATGTCTGAGCAGGCGAGTTGTGCATTGTTTGTTGTTTGCTCATCTGTGAGCATACTTTTTACCTCCTTGTGTAGTAGGCAGGGCCAGTCCCTCAGCTGTGGTGCAGCAGCACAGGTCCAGCTGAAGGGGAGGGCCTGGGATGGGTTGTTTGTGGCACATACTGTGGCCAACCTGGTGGGCCGGGGGTCATTGCAGGGTAGGTTCTGGTAGGCCGTATCTGTTCTGCGGGGGTGTGATGTTCAGTGCATGGTGCAGGTTGGAAGGAGGGAGGGGAGAGGTTGTGTGTGTTTAACAAAGATGGGTATGGGAAAGGAGAGAGAGAGGAGAGAGAAAATCGGACCAAAAAAACAAACAAACAAGAAAAAGTGCCGAAGGAGCTTGACATTGGAGTGGAGAGATGAGAAACTGAAAAATGAAGAAAAACCAAAAGGGAAAAAGAGAAAAAATAAAAAAGTAAAAATTTTAAAAAATGGAAAAGAAAGAAAGAAATGCCCCTAGTGATCCCACCAGCAACCATGGATGTGGCTCCCAGGCCTCGGGGCACTGCCCATCTAGAAGTTGGCAGACAGTGCCAGGTATTAAGGAGACAGGAAAAGAAAGTAAGTAGAGAGAGATGAGAAACTGAGAAATGAAGAAAGATGAAAAGAAACAAATAATAATAGAAAATAAAAAGAAAAAAATAGCAAAGCCCTCAGGGATCCCACTGGTGTGGCTGGGCAGATGGGGGGAGTGGCTCACAAGCCACACAGTATAGCCTGGCTAGAAAGGGCAAAGATGGCACACAGCACTAGGTATTTAGGAGACAGGAAAAGAAGGTAAGTGGAGAGAGACGAGAATCTGAGAAACGAAGAAAGACAGAAAGGAAAGAAGAAAAATAAAAAAAGAAATGTCCCCAGGGATCTCACCAGCACAGGTTGCACATACCAGGGAAGTGGCTTCCAATTTGCACAGTAAACCCAACTTGAAAGGGCTTCAAAGCCACGAAAAGAAAAAGACAACAGATAAACAAAACAAAAAGGCCCCAGGGATCCCACCACCTTGGCAGCGTGGACCGGAGAAGCAGTTCCTCAGCTAAGCAGCACTTCACAGCCTGTCAAGAAGAAACAAAGATGGCATATGGAGCCAGGTGTTAGAGAAAAAGGAGGGAGAGGAGGTGAGAGGCAGGGAAGTAACTAAAAGAAGCTGAAAAAGCAACACCGGCAGCAACGAAATGGCACTGAAGGAGCCGGCCATTGTGGGTGGGACAAATCCAAGCAGCACAGAGCCAGCACCTCCTGGGCCAGTGTCACTCAGCTTGCTGGGAAGCTGTGGAGGCTGAGCATGGGGAAGAAAGGTGGGGGGTGGGAAAGCATATATTGCTGGTTACCGGGTGCTCTGTCTCCTGCTGGGAGCTCCGTGAAGCTGCTTTCCTGTACTCCCTGCCTGCCAGTCTCCGACAGGAGTCCAAGATGGTGTATCTGTGCTGCCTTAGCTGATAGGGGACCTGCACTCGTATCTCTCCTTGCTTTCTGTTCTCTGTCAGTTTCTTATTTCATTCAGTGCTTGGTTGAGTTCTTTATCTCTTCATTTGATGCTTACGGTTCTAGGATTGATGTTTGTCTCTGTTTTATTTAGTTTTTTCGGTCTATGCTGTGGAGGGATGGTGTGGTACTTCTGTCTATAGCACCATGTTGGCTCTGCCTCCTTACTTTTCCTTATTGTCCTTGTTTTTCATCCTGAGATGCTTTTAATTCAAAGCCATTCATCTTTCTTTAAGTCTTGGGAATTTTATCTGCAGAGTTTTCTCATTCTTTTTTGCTCTTCCATGCCTTAGGCCCTTACCCACAGAGCGTTTGCTGTTTCCTCCTTTGCTCTCCTCCTCTGCTTTTGCATGCTTCCCAGAGTGGTCAAGGGCTGCTTCTACTATCCTCCTACACAATGCATTCCTGTCTTCCAAACTAGGGTAGTCAGTGTATGTGGGGTAAAGGAACTAGTTTTACCCTAAGTAAAATGATCTTTGTCCTTGGTCTGAAGAAATAACCCTGGGATTAATTGAGATGCCTTGGTCTGGGACTTTTAGGCCACACCTGAGGATTTGTGCTGGGGAGTGGGTTGTGGCCAGACCAGAAAAGACTCACCTGGGAGATTGATATCAACTAGACTTAGAAGGTATGATTTAGCCTATCATGCAGGACTGGCCAACAATAGTCCTGATACTAAGGTTCAGGGGGCTTCCAGGTTGATGAGAACATCTGCTCTCAGAAGAGTAGCACATCCCTTGGGACATGATTGGGAACTCTCCCAGACCTCGCCCTAGGCGTCTCTTCACGTTTATCCTTTTTTTGGTTACAGTAAATCTGTATTCATAAGTATAGTATACTCTCCATGAATTCTGTGAGTTATCCCAACAAATTATCGAGCCTAAAGGAGCAGTAGGAGCCAGCAGATTAGAAAGAAGGGCGTCATGTGGACTACTGAGTTTGCAGCTGGCATCCTGAAAAAGTAGTGGGAAACCAGTCCCAAATTTGTGGCTAGCATGTCAAAAGATTGGGGTGTTATGTGGACTCCCAAAACTTGTGGCTAGCATCTGCCTATTTGGCAGTATGAAGGATGCTGCCCTTTCAGCTTCTGAGATCTGACCTAGCTCCGGGTGGCTAGGGTCAGAGAGAGAGTGACATAGGGGTAGCTGGTGAAGAGGATGGAGAAGTGAGAATGTGAGGACTGAATCAGTCTCCACATTTGGGGCATTGGAATCACGTTGATCCCTACTGGTCAGTGTTGCTTCTAAATAGTCTACCTCCTTTTGAGAAGAAATGGGTAGACTATAGATTTCTATTGGCATATAACGATCAGAAATTTTTTTAAAATTGAGTTAAAATAGCGTAATTATATGCATAAATTATTTCAGATCTCAGTGTCTTTACTTATCTATCATGATTTGCCTGTGTTTATTTCTTAATTATGATATCTTTTTCAGGGGGGCTGGATTATACAGCCATGCTAGTTTTAAAAGTATGTCACCTTTTTATTAATTTCTCAGCCTTTTATTTCTTAGAATGCCCTTCTTAACCTAGAATGCACGTTTTGTATCATTACATACACAAGCTGAAAATATTTTCTTCTTTTTCTGCCTTTAGTATAAAAGAGGGAAAGTCTGAAATCAAGCTGATTTTTAGTTAACATCATCTTTTTCCTCTGGAAAAATTTGTTGTACCATGTTTTCTTTTTCAATTCATATATGTACGTGTATGTGTGTATGTATTTTTACAAGGATATGTCTATATTTATTTGAGATCATTTTGTTTAGAGAATTGTACATTTCAAATTGATTTTTTTTAAGTTCAGAAAAAATGTCTTTAATTGTGTCTTTTTAGGTTGTGTTTAAAGTTTTTGTGTTTGCTGGTATGTGCCTTTGTCTACCCAGAATTTTCTGTAATTCTGGCCTTGATCCTCATTCTCTATCCTCTTCATACCTTTCACCTTAGACCTTGTCATTGCTGTTTCTATCCATTCCCTTCACTTTGTCAGGGAAAGGGGCTTCACATTATCAATTCAGCCTTCTCTTGGTCGATTCTAATGTAGACTTTAATGCTGGGGTTGGAAGTTTGGTTCTATTTGTAATCCTTCCTTAACTTACCAACTCCCTTTTAAGCTCAGCTTGTTATTTTTATATCTCTTCCTGGGACTTTAAGTCTTAGCTTATTTTCTTCTTTTAATTCTCTGTAATGGCTTCATCAATAACATGTGCTCTGAATTATTCTGAAGATGTTGTTTACTGTTGTTGTTCATTGTTCTTTCTATAGTCAGTTTCTCTGGTACTTTAAGTAGATCACTCGGTAAGAAGCTGCAACCCTTGCTCTAAGATGTTAAGATTCTTTCTAAATTCTCTCAGCCCACAGTGCTTTCCTAGTGGGAACTACATTTCCCAAGATTCAACATGTCATTTCCTGTTTCCTTTATCATTCACATTTTGTCATATTGTTCTTGTTATTGTTAGTTGCCATGGAGTTGCTCTGACTCATGGTGACCCAATGTACAGCAGAAGATGATTCTCATGATTGCTGGCATGCCTGAATCCATTGTTGCCTTCTAACCTAGGGGGCTTATTTTCCAGCACTATATCAGAAAATATTCTATTGTTAGCCATATGGTTTTCATTGGCTAATTTTTGGAAGTAGATTGCCAGGCCTTTCTTGCAGTCTGTCTTAGTCTGGAAGCTCCGCTGAAACCTGTCCACTGTCTGCCATCTTAAAAGCTAGTGAGCGGTCATCTAAGATGCATCAGTTGATCCCAACTCACCTGGAGTAAAGGAGAATGAGGAACACCAAAGACACAAGGAAAGTTTTAGCCCAAGAGACAGAAAGGGCCACATAAACCAGAGACTGCATCAGTCTGAGACCAGAAGAACTAGACGGTGCCCGGCTACCACCAATGACCATCCTGATAGGGAACACAATGGAGAGTCCCTGACGGAGCAAGAGAAAAGTGGGGTGCAGGACTCAAATTCTAGTAAAAAGACCAGACTTAATGGTCTGACTGAGAACAGAGGAACCCCAGACATCTTGGCCCCCCGACTGTCTGTCAACTTGGAACTAAAACAATTCCCGAGGCCAACTCTTCAGACGAAGATTAGACTAGACTATGGGACATAAAATGATACTCGTGAAGAGTGTGCTTCTTAGTTCAAGTAGATTCATGAGACTAAATGCGTAGCTCCTGTTCGGAGGTGAGATGAAAAGGCAGAGAGGGGTCAGGAGCTGGTTGAATGGTCACGGGATATCAGGGATGGAAAGGAGTAGTATGCTGTCACAGTATAGGGAGAGCAACTAGGGTCACATAACAATATATGTATAAATTTTTATATGAGAAACTAACTTGAATTGTAAACTTTCACTTAAAGTACAACAGTTAAAAAAAGAATCCTGTCCCCAAGGGTGACCCTACTGGTATTTGAAATACTAGTGGCATAGCTTCCAGCATCATAGCAACACATAATCCACAACAGTATGAAAAACTGACAGATAGTTGGTGGTCTTGTCCTATAATTCTCTGTTTTTCCTGAATAGATTTAGAGTATTTTCTGGAAATACATCTTAGAGAACACTAGTTTTGCAAGATGTATATAGATGTCAAGTGAAGAATAAGTGTTGTGTATTCAAATACGTTTAAGAAATACTGAATTAAATAAAACCATAACTGGATTCCTTACTGAATGGTTTCTCAGAAACTTTGATGGCATTGTAGCCCTTTGAGGCAGGCCTAGACAAAGTTCTTTGCGTGCATCTTGTTGTACTGGTGTTCTGCAGAAGACCTTTTGGGGACCTTTATTGTCATAACTTTTGCGAGATGGGGGAAAAAATCAGGCTGCCTGAGGAGCAGGAAGCGTATAGTGGGGAATTTGCTGTGCATTGTTTAGTTTGGCGTAGACCCTTGGGCCTCCAGTCTCGGGAGCAAGCAAGGACAGGGAGAGTGTGCTTACATCAGAAAGGCAAGATTGTGCTGTCTTCTGAAGAAAAGATATGCAATCTAATTATTGTATTTCTCAATCCATAGCCATCAACCTTATATTCAGTGGAAATTCCTATAATTCTTTACAAGAGGAAAGTATTGTCAGTGTTGTTTTTTTCTTCTTTTTGTTTTATCATCTGTGTCTTCATAAATATTTTAGTTAGAAGTTGCGGGAGAATGTGTCATCTGCCATTTTAAGGCAGAGACCTATGTAAGTACAGTGGATAAGGCTGGTAAATAACCGACACTAAATTTCCTACCTCCTGGGGGCAGGGGCGACAGTCACTTGGAGGTGTGTCAGAATCCACTTCTCCATGAGTGTCTGCCCTCTAGGACAGAGCTGTGTTGTCTGATGATTAAAGCAGGTGAATACAGGGTCTTACCTTGGGCTTGGCTGCCTTGCACAGCCCATGGCTCTGTAGGGCCCATCAGCAGGTTCTGGCTGCACCCCAGGCTCTTGCTTAGAAGTAAAATATTGAGCTACTTAATCCCTATCAAAGGTAGGTTGAGAGAAACGATACTCTTAGTAGATTACCTCAAAGCTCTTCAATCCTCTAAGCCTTTGGTGACATTAACGTTTATAATCAGGTTTATCTGAGCATCTAGTGGCTTCCCACAAGAACTGCTTTCTTTCCTAAGACCCATTTCATCAACTATTTTTTGCTGTGATATTATTGGCTGACATTGAGGGACATGGTTGAAACCCAGTTATGAGATTCATGATTGCTCTATCATGAACAGATCTTGAAATCATTCACTGCCTGACTTTGGCATGTTTTCTGTGTAAGCACTGATACTCTGGGTTTCAGTCTCAGGGATGGAAATAGCTATGCTTGTTTTTGCCCTATGATATTGTAAATCGTGTAAATAATTAAGTTACTGTTCATTAAGTGGCTAAAATGACGAGTACCAGAGCTGAGACTTAACTGATTCTGGCAGGCTGAATAGATAACCTCAGCAGAGGAAAATGTACAGCCTTCATTTGAGTAAAAACAATCAATTGAAACACCTACCCTGAAAGACAGAGTAAATCAACATTTCCAGAAGTGTGTTTTGAGCAACGGTACTTCAAGTAGACAATTTCTGAAGGAGGCAGCCAGGGGAAACATATGTATGGAGAATGCTGTATGTTGAATCGATCTTACGATGATTTACAGCACACATTAATATATAATATATATATTTAATATATAATATTTATATAATATTATAATAATAATAAATATAATATATATTTAATATATAATAATATATAATATATATTTTTAATATATTAAAAATATGTAGTAAAGAAATCGGTTTAATTTTTGTTGTGTCAATTTTTCTTCCAAAGTTCATTAACCATAGGGTGTCACTGTTTTGTTATTGTTATACCTCATGGGACCTAAGAGTATTTGGAACACACTTGAGAAAATGCCTGGTGAAATCATTCAATCTAAGGCAAGTGAGTCTTTCCTCACACTATGGACTTTTTCCTTACATAATAATACCTTTTTTCTTTCATATACTCTTCATAATCTTCCTGGAACTTTGTTTTCTTTATAATATTAGTAATAGTTACCATATACAGAGGGTCTAGTATATGTTGTATGGGGCAGTGGTGGTTCAGTGGTAGAATTATGGCTTTCCATGCAGGAGGCCCAGGTTTGATTCCTGACCAATGTACCTCATGCACAGTTACCATCTGTCAGTGAAGGCTTACATGTTGCTATGATGCAGAACAGGTTTCAGTGGAGTTTTCAGGCTAAGGTGGACTAGGGAAAAAGGACTGGAGACCTACTTCCGAAAATCAGCCAATGAAAACCCTATGGGTCACGATGGTCTGATCGCAACTGATTATAAGGATGGCTCAAGACCATGCGGTGTTTTGTTCCTTGTGCATGAGGTCATCGTGAGTCCGATTTCATGGGAGTTAACAACAACGGATAAACAGAGTCGCTGTATCCAACAGAATTAGTTGAAGGTCAACCATTTCAGGAGGTAGCATATGATCAAGAACCAGTGTACTGAAGGAAGAAGTCCAGGCTGCACTGAAGGCATTGGCAAAAAGCAAGGCTCCAGGAATTGATAGAATACCAACTGAGATGTTTCAACAAACGGATGCAGTGCTGGGGGTACTCACTCACCTATGCCAAGAAATTTGGAGGACAGCTACCTGCCCAACCAACTGGAAAAGATCCATATCTGTGCCCATTCCAAAGAAATGTGATCCAAAAGAATGGAAACAATCGAACAATATAGCTAATATCACACACAAGTAAAATTATGGTAAAAATCACTCAAAAGCAATAGCAACAGTACATCGACAGGAAACTGTCAGAAATTCAAGCCAGATTCAGAAGAGAACATGGAAGGAGGGATATCATTGATGATGTCAGATGGATCTTTGCTTAAAGCAGAGAATACCAGAAGGATGTTTACCTGTGTTTCATTGACTATGCAAAGGCATTCGACTGTGTGGATCATAAGTAAATTATGGATAACATTGCAAACAGTGGGATTCTCAGAACACTTAATTGTGCTTATGTGGAAACTGTACATAGACCAAGAGGCAGTCGTTTGAACAGAACAAGGGGATACTATGTGATTTAAAGTCAGGAAAGATGTGCGTCAGGGTTGTATCCTTTCACCATACTTATTCAATTTGTATGCTAAGCAAATAATCTGAAACGCTGGACTATATGAAGAAGAATGCAGCGTTAAGATTGGAGGAAAACTCATTAACAACCTACAGTATGCAGATGGCACAACCTTAGTTACTGAAAGTGAAGAGGACTTGAAGCACTTATTGATGAAGATCAAAGACCACAGCCTTCAGTATGGATTGTACTTCAACATGAAGAAATAAAAAATCCTCAGAACTGGACCAATAAACAGCATCATGATAAACAGAGAAAATATTGAAATTGTCAAAAATTTCATTTTACTTGGATCTACAATCAATGCCTGTGGAAGCAGCAGTCAAGAAATCAGATGGCATACTGCATTGGAGAAATGTGTTGCAAAAGAACTCTTTAAATTGTTAAAAAGCAAAGATGTCACTTTGAGGACTAAGGTACGCCTCACCCAAGCCATGGTATTTTCAATTGCCTCATATGCCTGTGAAAGCTGGACGATGAATAAAGACGACCTTCAGAATTGATGCCTTTGAATTGTAGCATTGGCACAGAATATTGAATATACCATGGACTGCCAGAAGAATGAACAAGTCTGTCATGGAAGAAGTAGAGCTGGAATGCTTCTTGGAAGCGAGAATGGCGAGACTTCATCTCATGTACTTTGAACAAGTTATCAGGAGGGACCGGTCCCTGGAGAACGACATCATTCTTGGTAAAGTAGAGGGTCAGCGAAAAAGAAGAAGACCTTCAACAAGATTGATTGACACAGTGGCTGCAATGACGTATTCAAGCATAACAATTGTGAGGATGACACAGGACCGGGAAATGTTTAGTTCTTTTGTACCTAGGGTCACTATGAGTTGGAACCAGCTTGACGACACCTAACAACAACAACAACAACGGTACATAGTATACCTTGTATAAAAGTCATAGCAAGAATGCTGAAGGGCGGGACCCAGAGAAACCACTCAGCACTGAGGAGGTTGGAGAACTGCATGTAACCATGGATGGTCCACTAGGGGGCTTGATTTCTTCACTCACGTCTTTACTCCCCTTCTTCCTGGCCTATGCTAGAATAAGAATAATGGGGTCTAGAATTTGTCTCCAGGGCTTAAAATCTAGAGTGGTGGCAGATAAGTAAAAAATCAAGGGCCACAGCATGTAACAGGAGCTGGAATAAGAGACACCAGGAGAGAAAGTGGTTTGCTGAGGTCCAGGTGAATGACTTCCTAAGGAGAGCACCCCCAAGCAGTGGATGGATGGGGATGGTGGAGGACTAGTGGACTAAGTACTCCCAGCAGAGGAAACAGTGTGTGCTAAGTCCCTGCAGCCCAACACTGTGCATGAGGAGCTGCCAGGAGACTCTCTGGTTGAGGCAGTGAGTTTTACACAGCCAGATCGTAGGACAGTTTGGGAGAGGAAGATGGACTATGAGCCTGGAGAGGATGCCAAGCCCATCTAGGTGCTCTACTACAGAGTAGGGACATGCCTGCTCCATGGTACAGGAAATGCTTGAGCTTAAATCTAACATCTGGCACTTAAAGGATGTCTGATCTTGAGAAAGCTACTTAGGGATTTGCTAAAAGTCTTTTCATTCACTTATAAAATGGGATAAAAATGAAGCCCACCTCACTGGTCTTTTTGCAAAGCTTAAATAAGATAGTGTGGGCTTGCCCGGTGCCTAGCACACCACAGAGTCCCACATAGGTTACCTATTATGTAATCAGCTACCTGTTATGGAAAGCCCTATTGAGGAATGTGGGCCTTGTCCAAAGGCAATGCGGAAGCACTAGAGGATATCAAAGGGAAGGATGGTATGGTTGAGTTTTATTTTAGGAAGATCATTCTATGTGGTAAGTGGGTTAGAGAGAAGAGAACCTGGAGGCAGAGTTTAGTGAAGAGGCCTTTGCAATAGTTTAGGAGAGAGATGTTAAGGGTGTGAATTGAGGCTCTGGATGAGAGGCAGAAAAAGAGGTGGAGGGAGATGGAACTTGCAGGCACTTTCGGATGACTAGTTTACCATAGATTACAGGTGCCTTCGCTTCTAGAAACATAAGTCACCCTAGAACTAGTCCTATAAACAACAGGTCTTATAAAGGAGTGGGACTTGCACTCTGTTGTTCTAGAAAGCAAGCATTATAGGAAGACAGATTTTAATGAGACGTAATTTCTAACAGAACTTTCAGAAGGCAGTATAGGCTGCCTTGTGAAGGAGTGAGCACCCTGTCACTGGAATTGTTCACAGAGTCCAGAAGCTATGGAAGGGGTTCCTGTAGTCAGTGGTGTTTGTGACTCGACAACTTCCGAAAGTCCTTCAAATTCTGTGTTTTTAGAAATCGGAGCCTCTTCCAGATTCTGAGGTAGTCTGTGATTCTAAAGACATCATCATAAAGGTACATTCAGATTTAAGCCCACAACAAATGGCTGACAGCATTTCCTTTACGGTCGTCTGGAGGGATCTGCAGACATGGATCCAGGCTGGGCAGCGGAGCATGCTCGTATGTATGAGAAGCATATTAACACCTGAGTCAGGTCACACAGGTGCTTGGTGACTCCAGCTCATATCTGAGGGCATATGCAACATTCATGGCTACCCAGAGCTCAATCTGTGTTGAAGGCCAAAGCTGGGCATGGACTGTCCTATCTGCGTCTCCCTGAAAGTGCCGAGAGGCATTTCTTCCCTGTAGAGTCCGAGCATTGGGCACATCATCAGTTAAAGATGATTTTGTTTGTGGGTGGTGAAAAGAATGGGCCATGTTCGCAGTCCTGGCAGTCCCAGAGGCTGCAGGGATCTCTCGAGGCAGAGCTCCCAGAGACGTGAGCGACGTGGGCAAGGTAGGAACCCACTGTTCATAGCTGGAGCTCTCTCGTCCCCATAGAATTCTGGGGTGTTATTGCCATCGCTCCCTGGGGGCACCAGCAGGGACAGGCTTCACCTGCAAGGAAAAGGAGACAGCTTCCCTTGAAGGTCTGAGGCACCCTGCCTCCATACCTGCCCCCTGCCTCCTGGTGCATAGACAGAGCTGCTGCTGCGGCCTCCTTTAATCGGGTCCCCAGGCCTCCAGGAACTCTCTGCTCAGATTGTGAGTGGGATTCCAGAGCAGTAAACCATGCATCCTGCCAGAGAACACCTCATCACAGCAGGAAAGGATTCTGGTGCCCAGTGTCTGCTGACTAATATGAAGTACAGCCAAGGGGAAGAATCATTTAAACAATCCTGAAAGACACCTGGCCAGGGCTCCCTCCACTGGTGGAAACATCAACACAAGAGTGATCTGAGGCATTCTGAGTCATTGTCTAGGGATGGGGACAGCACTGTCTGCATTCAGAGCTGACGGTGACAGCTTGCTTCAGCCTCTGCTGCCATTGACACTTCTTGTGTCAAGGTGGTCTCTGAGTGTCTGCAGTTGCTGTGTGGTCACCTGGTGGGACAGACTGAAACCCCTGGCCAACAGGAGTAGGACGCAGGGAAAGGGCTACTGAGGGTTTGGCTATGGTGGGTAGAGAACTTCAGTTATGCCCTAACTCTTGAATGGAACGCAACGGGTGGTTCAAATGGTTAACATGCTCAGCTGCTAACCAAAAGGTTGGAGGTTCCTGTCCACCCAGAGGTGCCTCAGAAGAAAGGCCTGGTGATCTACTTTTGAAACAGCAGCCACTGGTGGTGGGGGCGAGGGACAAACAAACAAAAAAAACCCCTTTGGAGCACAGTTCTACGCTGACACACATGGGGTCACCATGAGTTGAAGTTGATTCAACAGCAACTGGTTTTGGTCAGCTCCCAGAAGGTGATGAGGCTCAGGGACCCTCAGCAGCCCAACTTTCTGACCTCCTGCTCGGCCCCCTCCTCTGGTGCTGCCACCCCGCCTCCCTCGCGACCCCCACAGAAGCCCTGCCGCCCCGCCCTCTCCCGCGGCCCCCACAGAAACCCTGCCACCCCCCCTCCCCCGCGGCCCCCATAGAAGCCCTGCCACGCCCCCGTCCCCCCAGGCCCCCACAGAAGCCCGTGGTCTGACTTCCCTTTTTTCCTCAGGCGGCCTTTTGCTTTTCATCTCCTGTTGTTTTATAGTCTCTTTGAACTCTGGTGTCTCTTCCGCAGATTTCTTTTTCTTTGAGAGACCATGTTATATGTAACTTTTTTTGAGACTGGAGAATATTTTTCTGAACTCTTTTTTTTCTCTAACAGATTTCCTTGTGATGTATTTTACATTTCCTTTATTTGCTTTTACTGATGTCCCCTTCTCTCCATGCCTGCTCTCCCCCCACCTTTTTTGGGGAGATTCTGTTCCTGGACTTACTGTTGGTCTCGCTCTGACTATGCCCCCCTATGTCTTTGAGGGTAGCTTGCTCCCTGTTCAGTGTGGGGAGGGACTGGGGGCTGGGGTGGGGCGAGAGGGAGCGAGGCAGCCTTTAACCTCTGTTTGAGTTGGTGATGATCTCTCACAATTGTGTGATTCACTTTGTTCTGGGCAAGGATCACTCCATAATCCTCAGGGTTCAAAATCTGATATGGATTTTGGAAATCCCGTTGAGTTGCCCACTCTCTACATCCATGGTGGGCTCTGTGCCATGTTCATCCTGGGGCATCTGCGGTGCTGGCCTCCGTCCCCTCCTGGTGTGAGGGCCGGCCTGACCACTGTAGGCACTTGCCTGCTCCTTCAGTGGGCTCCTTGGTCAGGGCTCCTTGGTCAGGGCCTCAGGGAATGCCTCTTGTATCACTTCAGACTTTTCTACTTGGCAGTTGTGCCTTAGTCACTGTGACTTGGGAGTCCCAGGTAAAAGGTCCCTGGGTGATGTAAATGGTTTGCACTTGACTAGTAACCTACAGGTCAGTGGTTTGAACCTACCCAGTGGCACCTCAGAAGAAAGTGCTGACGATCTGCTTCCATAAAAATTACAGCCAAGGAAACTCTATGGAGCAGTTCCGCAACGCATGGGGTCACAATGAGTCATAATCCACTCGATGGCAATGTTCATTTTGTTTTTTTTTTGTGGGGGGTCTTTGGGAAAGGCTAGACCAGAGAGAAACAAGCTATGGGGAGAAGGAATCAGTAATGGGCATTGCCCTGTACCCTCAATAACAGCGTGCCTGTCTGTTATAGTGTGGTGTCCATCAGTACCCACCTCTGGGTTCTGTCCCTGGATCCCGAGCGTGAGTCCACTCCCAGATGCAGTGTGGCTTCGTCCATGCACCGAACCAGGAACTGGTGGCTCCTGGTCTCACCCAGGACAGGGCCAGGCCAGAACCCAGTGACCTTGGCGTGTCCTGATGGGACTTGAATGCCCACCCCACCCCAGCTGCAGCCTCCACCTCTCTACAACCAGGCCATTTCCTGACAGAGCTTCCTTTCTGCCAAGCTCTGAGTCGTCCCTGTCATCTGTCTGTCCTGCATCTCCTCACACTCCCAGACATTGTTTGTTTCTTGCCAGCTCCTCCTTTATAAGGCCTGAAATGGTCCTGGCTGTTGAGCCAGGTTCCCTGAGGACAGGTCCTTGGTGACACACTGCTGGAGCCTGGCTGGCTGCATGCCATCCCATTTAATCCTCCTTCTGCTCTGTCTGTTTACTGAATCCCTGGTGTCTGTCAGTCACAGGGGTCAGTGCGAGAGGAACGGTGGAGACAGAGGAGGCACAGCCCTACCCTCCAACCTCGGAGTTTGGTGCATGCCTTATGCCATTTGACAAACACTTTCAGTGATGCTCTGAGACCTGAGGTTGGGGCACTGCTGCATGAGAATGGGGAATACACAGTGGTCCCAGCCTAGCATCAGTGAAGCTTCTAGGCAAAGTGATACCTAAGCTGAGGCCTGAGCAGAGCAAGCAGGGCAGTGGGAAGGGAGCATATCCTGTGCAGGTGGAGCAGAAGGTGCAAATGCCAGGAGGCATTAGAAAAGGGTGCTGCTACCACAGAACTCAAAGTGCTTCAGTGTGGGCTAAGTGAGAAAGTGGTGTAACCTGGTGAGGGTGGGTCCTGCCCAGTGTGACCCGTTGAGTCGACTGAGAGACACCAGGCCTTTGAGAAAGAGAAAGTGGACTTTACTGCAAGGCGTTCAAGCAAGGAGCTCAGAGACTAAGACTCAAATCAAGCTACCCGAGGCTGGGGATTCCAGGGCAGTTATAGGGTTCAGGATAGGGAACTTGTGCATAATTCATGAAGTTTCTGGGAATAGGCGGGCAATTTCAGGAACTAATTAACATGTATGTGGGTGCAGTGGGGGTACAATATCATGGCTGGGAGCATGTGTTTTTTGGGGGGTATGACCCATAAAGTTTATCTAAGGACAGCTTTGTGGCTTATTGCTCATGTCCTAGTGGAGGGGGTGGGGTGCGGTGGGTAGTGAAGCGGCCTTGAGTGGAGGAGCAGTGAGATGACCTTGTGCTGTTACACAGAATGCCTTATCAGGAACTCACAGAGCCTGGGTGTGATGGGAGGAGGGGGAGCAGTATAACCCTGTCCGTTACAGTGGCCCAGGCCAATCAGTCAGACTCTTTTCAGCCACACAGTGTCTTTGCTCTGTGTTCCTATGGCAGTGGGAAGGTGCTGGAGATTTCTCAGCAGGGCAGGAGGTTTGCATCCTATGAGATCCCACTGCCACAGTGTGCGGGGTTTGGACTGCCTGAGGCTGGAGCCCGGGGCACGGCTGCTCCTCCTGCTCTGTGCCTCGGCCACCCTGGCTGTGAGGCCCCAGATTGCCTCAGGGACTGTCTGACCCTGAAGGCAGCCCTAAAACCATCTCAGTCCCTGCCTCCCTAGTTTTTTGTTCCATCCATGTCACTGTGAAGCCCAAGAGTACTTGCTGCTTTAGCTGTGGCAAGGAGATTCTGAAAGGCCTGAATTAGAGGCATAATAGAAAGCTCCTGTGTGACTGGAAATGGTGTTTGCTTGTAGTAACTGCCGTAGTGACCCAGCCACCATCCGTCCGTCAGTCTGTCATACTGTGGTGGCTAGTGTGTGTCTTGTGTGTTTCTATCATGCCGAAACCTGTATCACCGAGATTTCAAATACCAGCAGGGTCAACCATGGTGGACAGGTGTCAGCAGAGGTTCCAGACGAAGACTGACTAGGAAGAAAGGCCTAGCAATCTACTTCCAAAAATTAGGTAATGGAAACGCTGTAGCTCACAACAGAACACTGTCTGATACAGTGCTGGAGGATGACCCCCTATGTTGGAAGGCAACAGTAGACTCAAGCAGGCGGGTGGTCATGAGGATGGTGCGGGACGAGGCACATTTCGTTCTGTAGTCCATGGGGTTGCCGTGAGCTGGAGCTGACCCTGATACTGCACCAGGAGCTTTGTGTAACCCATTCTTTACCTTTAGACAGTATTTTGTCCGCACCCCCATTTTCTGTAGGTTTAAACTGAGGCCCAGGGAGAGAGCTGATTGTCACTGCTCTCTTGGATCCTGGCCGTGACCAGCCTGTCCTGGTGACAGTCCCCTCATGGACACGTGTGCCAGAATCTTCCCAGCTGCCCTCTGAGCTGGTCTCAGCCTGCACGCCATCCACCAGTCTCCATGGGGAGTCAGCTCTGGCAGGTGTCTCAGCCCCAGAGCCAGCAGTTCCGATCCTGCTTACACAGCCAGAATCCCAATATTCGGAAATAGATTATAAATAGACATGAGATGGCCTAAATCCAAACAGAGTAGGGCACCCCGGGGAAGACTGAGAGTGTTTATTTATATTTATTTATTTATACCTTGCCTCATTCCCAAAAAGGATTAGTGGCAGCTTACAGAAATACTTAATGTACAGCTGGACTTTTTTTCCCCTAATCAAGAAACGGGGAAAATCAGGGCAAAGAGAAAATGAGGGCAGGGCTGCAAGAAGCCGGAGGAAAGGCTGGCACAGAGCATGCACCTGCTCACCCCGCCGTGCCCTTCACTCTCAGCCCAGGCTCATTTCTGGGCCCGAGGAAAGGCTGCCACAGAGCGTGCACCTGCCCACCCCGCCGTGCCCTTCGCTCTCAGCCCAGGCTCATTTCTGGGCCCGAGGAAAGGCTGCCACAGAGCGAGCACCTGCCCACCCTGCCGTGCCCTTCGCTCTCAGCCCAGGCTCATTTCTGGGCCAGTCCGAAGCAGCAAAACACCCTGGCTGGCATGGGCTTGTGCCCATTGATCGGTCTGTCCTTAGGATGTGACCAGCTGCTAGAGATCAGTTCCAGACACTGCAGACGTGATGGTGGGTCTCCTACTAGCCACAGTGAAGAGGAGAGCTGCTCCCATTAAAATTGCTGGGCTGTCCTAAAGCGAAAAAGTCACCTAGCCAAGGCAGCCTTTCTCAGATACTCAGAGCTGGAGGTGTGTTCAGGCTGTGACTCACGTTCACTGGAGGGTAAATGCACTTGGTAAGTCAGCAGGACCTCACTGACCCTCCTCTAGGCCAGCCACCTGCTGGGTGCTGCAGGCAGACACTGCAGAAACAGACCGTGTCCCTGCTGGCCCGGGGCTCCTGTCCTACAGGGAGGCAAATATAAGCAAGAAAGGCACCTGAGCGTAATAAGTAAAGGCCATGGAAGGCACTAAGAAGGGAACAGGAGCCTGATGGAGAAGAGACAGTGCTGGCTGCCGGACTGTCCTACATAGGGCGGCCACAGAGGTCTTTCTGAGACGGCAATCAACAGATTAAACCCCGACATCAAGAAGGATGAAGCCACCTAAAGGGCCAGGGGAGCAGGGTTGAGGCAGAGGGAGAAGAAACGGCAAAGGCACAAGAGGTGCCACCTTGGTGAACCCAGGGACGGATGGGATATGGGTGTCACAATTCCTGTCTCTGCCCTAAGGCTCCCAGCGCCTCTGTCTGAGAGCCTGGTTCTGTGGCTGCTCCAGGTGCAGCCCAGGAGGGACCAAGGGCTCCACCTCTTAAGGTCAGACCTGGACTCAGGCAGAGGCAGGCTTAGGACAGCTGCATTTCCCTGGGAGCCTGCCCCGTCCTCCTCAGCCTGTGAGAAGCGGGAGGAGCTAGAACAGGAGCCTGCACTCCAAGGAAGAAGGATTTGGGGATGGGGATTGGGCCAGAGCACCACAGGCAGGAAACTAGGCATCCTCTCTGAAGGACCCTCCCACCCCAGGGACCAGATGATTCCTCCAGAAGTGTCCCTGGCCAGGCGTTGCTAACTCCCGGGGCTCCCGGAGGATTGCCTGGCAAGTAACTTCATGCAGGGTGCCCTCTAGCTGTTCCTCTGCTTACCCATTAATGGAAACACCAGGTCCCCAAAACAGAGTCTGGGGGTGCCCAGCAGCATACTCAGGATGTGGAGGAAAGTGACCTGCCTGATGCCCCCCACCAGGAGATCCTAACACTGGCATTGCATGGCATGAGGAGACCCAGATTCTGCTTCCTTTCTGGCACAAATCAGCTTTGAGAGAACTCTTGGGGACATTGGGAGGGCATGGAGAGCAAAGAGAAAAGCTGTGTTTGGAAAACCTTTAAGTTGGACTCAGTTTTTCTTGGTGGAAGTAAGGATTGGAAATAAAACTCTAGCAGCACCTGCCGAGCTATACAAGACCCACATCAAGCCCCGTGGTCTCCTTTCTGGCAGAAATGGCTCCCAGATAAAAGAGAAGAAGCCAAGCTGGTTCCCAGATGCTATTGACCAAGGCCATGTCTCCAGGGCTACAGTCAGCCACCATTGCCAGGAATGGCCTGTGCTTCCAGGCTCCTTTTGAGTATTTTATTTCCAACTCAAGGGTCTCCCAGAGAAAATTGGGGCCATCTTTTCAGTCTTCCTCGGCCTCCTTCCTTCCTGACTTGCTGGGCCTAACACCACCATCCTCTGGCTGGCTGGCTGTGCCATACTCACTGCTCCCTGCCCACCACTGACCATATTCAGTAAGGAACATTTCCTCTCAGAAAGAGGAAACTAAACAAGTAAGGCTGGCAAGCTTCTGGTCAGTCCATAATTCCGTATCTTTTTTCATTCATTCATCGACTCTTAATTGGAGTCTACTGAGTATCAGAATTCTGCTAAGGAGTAATTTAAAAGGCAAAATACCTTCTCTTTTTGTCATGAAATGTATAGTCTCCTGAGGCTGACTGATGAGTAAGCAGATACTTATGATGTGATAAGGGGTAACAGGAGATGAGAACAGAGAGAGTAACCAGGGCCATACCCAGGGTGGTGATTCTGGAATTGATTCTGTGAGCAGGTGGGAACTTTCCCAGACTTGGGAACAGAGTGTCATGGGCAGGAGAAGACTATGGGGGGATGTCTGGAGGCACAGAGGTCCCAGGCTGATGGGGGTCAGCAGGATAGGGCAGCAGAGATGGGCTGGCCTTGGCACAGGACTTGCCTGTTTGAGCCAAGGGATGGTATTGCTGGGGGCAGCTGAGGCTCTGCTGTTGGGAGGGGGCCTGTCAGCAGTACAGTGCAGTAGGTCAGTGTGCTTAGCTGCCACATGCCTTGTTCCACCCATGGCTGAGAGAAATGGGTGTCCCTGAAACTGGGCAGACTCCTGGAAGGCAGATAGGGCTGGTTAGACAGCAGATACCCATGACACCAGCCCATTATCCTCCCCGGGATTCAAAGCAGGGCTCCCATTCCTGCAGGGAGTTGAGTGAAAGGGAAAGAGGTTGAGGGGGCTTGGACGCTGGAGGTTAGGACTGAGGTGGGTGCCCATCCTGTGTACAAGGCAGGAGGTGCTCAAGCTGCTGGCCTTTCCTGGTGGGGCCAACCTGATGGGGACTCAGAGGGCAATGTAGGTTCCACGGCCTTCCACCCAACATCAGGACTGCTGAGACCCGGGCAGCCGGGTACGAGAATGCAGCACCAGCAGGCCCAGCCAGGGCCCTGGAATGTCCAGAGCAGGAGATGGAGCAGGCCCATTTCCTGGGCCCTCCCCCAGCCAGTCTGTCCTGGACGTGCTGGGTCTGTGATCTCACTAAACGTTCCTTAAATGGAAACGGTCTCTCCATCTACCAAGGGAGGAAGTGTAAGGAGCTCGCACAATGTCACAGTCAGGACTACCTGTACAGAGCACAGTAGGTGCAGGGGCTGTGGCCAGGGCCATCCCCATGGGAGATGGCCCAGCAGAACCTGGAGGAGGATGGGAGCACCCTCTGTTCCAGGAGGCTCAGGCAGCCCAGCCACAGCTCTGCTCACAGAGGGGCTGGGTGGGCAGGCCATGATACCATGGAGGCTGGCGCAAGGCCTGCTCTCCACTGGCCAGTCTGTTCTCCAGGTTACGAGCCGCCCCTCCCCTCCCACCACCCTCCTCTGCTACCCTGCCCTGTGTAGCCTGGACCTGGAGGCCATAACGGTGTCCTATGCCTTCCTCAGGTTCATTGCCCTTTGTGCAGATTTCCTTCCTGTCGACTGTGTCCTGGTGGGGGCTGTCAAGCTAATCTAAGTGGCCCTTTCCCCCTCTCTAATTACTGTGATCTATAACGATAATTACAGTCCATTTTATTTTAGTGCCGCTTACCTCAATGTGGATGTGCACTATCGAGAATGGCAATGAAAGCAATCCCCTGAATGAGGTGGAAGGGCGGGGAGGGGTCAGAACTGCTCCTCACGTGGCGGCTGTAACTTGAAGAGCCCTTGGCTTCCCTCCTGGGATCAGCCCACTTTCCCTTGGAGTGCAGCCTGCCTGCAGCGGGGTGGGCTGTGGAACCATTGGGAAGGAGGCAGGACTGTCTTATCGGCTCTAGAGTGGAGTGGCTGCCCAGACAGG
The DNA here is from genome assembly GCA_030035585.1 of Dugong dugon. NCBI lineage: Eukaryota > Metazoa > Chordata > Mammalia > Sirenia > Dugongidae > Dugong > Dugong dugon. The sequence continues at coordinate 10,676,483 of CM057468.1, read as the reverse complement.
GTGCAGCCTTGGTTCCTAGAGCCCCGTGGACTGTAGACCACATACCAGGGGTGTTGCCCACCCTGCCAAAATTCTGCCACAGTAATTCAGCTGCAAGACCTTTTGAGACTGGAGTGACATCTTCTGCACCCGGTTTCTCCAAAAGCCTCTTGCATCTCTGGGCACATGGAAGGTGCATAATGAATGTTTGGTAAATGAAGTAAAAGTGCCATTCCTCTTAAAATATGGGGTAGTTTAGGCTGGCTATTGATCTAGGCTGCTTCCTATCCATAAATCACTATTCACTGCCTCTATAATTGGGGAAAAATAATTGCTTGGGGGAATAACTTAGGAAAAGAAAATTTAATCATCCGCAGCATAATGTAGGTGGGTCAGAAATAAAGTGTGTGCCTATGTGTGTAAGCATGCATGTGTGCTGCATGGGTACATGTGTGTGCATGCGCAAGCACATGTGTGTACATGTGTAAGCATGCATGTGTGTATGTATGCAGGTATGTGTGTGTGTGTGTGTGCGTGTGTGTGTGTGTGTGTGTGCGTGCATTCATTTATGGTCATTTTTCCTCTTCTTTCTGTTAGAGGGGAAGTAATCTTCTGTCCTGAACCTTATCCTGATTCCGGAAATTGGAAGTCTAGGGGATGGTGATGATCATAGTGGTAGAGGTGGGCTACTAACCACTGATTGCTGGGACTTGGGCCATAACTTCAATGATGCGCCTTTACTGAATGCACTAGGCACTGGGTGTGCAGAATCGGGGAAGACTCCATCCCTTTCTCTGGGGAGCGTAGGGGGAGATGATTTCATTGTAGCCTGCAAGCCCTAGACTCTTAGACTTCCTTCATCCAGTTTATGTCAGGGAACCCAAGACCTCCTGCACTTCGCTCCAAGCACATTCAGGAATGATTCTCAGGAGAGCTGCTTTCTCCCAGTCACCTCGCCATCTCTTTCTGCCTCCGTAGAATTAATATCACTTCCATGTTATCTCCTGCTATGGTCTCTTTCCTCTGAACCACTGTGGAACCACAACCCTTTCCTTTAATTTACAGGAGTGAACCCAACACAGAGCTGTTGCAGAAGCAGGGTCTTAGGAAGGTTTGGGGGTGTTTAGAGACCAGCATAGTGAATCCCTTACCTGGATACTTAGCCTCAGACTTTAAAAGCTTCTGCATTGCAGTCTAGTTTCTTTCTCATTTGTATAAAATCTAAAGTCAGAGTTCCTAGGTCACTAGTATACATGTGTGAACTGGAAGGATCTCTGATCCTCTGGGTCTTTCGGGCCCTAGGCTGAAGGACAGTGAGAGTATCCCACGTGCAGATGGGTAGAGCATGGAGGACCTCAAGGAGACTTCCACTGGTTGAGATTGGAAGTGTCCCTGTTACATCTCATCAAGCAGAACTCAGCCATGTAGCCATGCTGAATGCAGTCCAGCCATGTGGTCAAAGAGAAAAGGAAAAGAATTTGGTTGCCCCCTAAGACACAGGGAGCCAATGTCTGTGTCACCAAAATCCATGTTTCATCTGTCTTCCCTCACATAGAACATATTTACCCCATCCTCAAAGGAGAGAACCCCAGATCGCACACAGCCTCTGGATCCAGTCCGAGGGATGGGGTTTTGACTCCATCAGAATAAGGTGAGGTTCCTCGTGGTACTAGGACCTACGAACTAAAACAAACGAATCCGTACCTCTGGTTATCTGCACCCCTCCCCCCAACCCATGCCCTTCCCAGTCTTGGAGTTGGAAGAGTAAACACTCCCACTCAGGTCAAAGAGGAAAGGGAGCTACGCAGCAATCACCCAGAGCAATGCTGGACTGTGGGGGAGCCCTGGAGCTCTTTCTGCCTGTTAGTGGCCAGAGTTCCCTGAGCAGACCCTGTTCTGCTCGCTGGGAGGAACTTTCTTGACTGATGTCCTCTGTGGCCCCTGGATCTTCTCTCTAGAGGTTTGTTCTTACCCATTGGCCTCCATAGCCACCTCTGACGTGGGTGTCATAGAATAGCCATATATATTTATAGGCTTGAAGATTGGTTTACATAGATAGAGTTGTGTTTTCTTTGGAGTCCCTGGGTGGTGCAAATGATAAAGACACTCAGCTGCTAACTGAAAGGTTGGAGGTTCAAGTCTACCCAGAGGTGCCTTGGAAGAAAAGCCTGGGTATCTACTTCCAAAAAATCAGCCATTGAAAACCCTTTGGAGGACAGTTGTACTCTGAGACCTGCATGGAGTCCCCAAGAGTCAGAGTAGACTCCATGGCAAATGGTTTTTATTTTCTTTAGAAATATGTGTAACCGACAGATGAGCATGTACCCTGCGACTGAGGTGGTAGTCAAAACTTCGTTAACATAGACCTGAAATGCTTTTACCATCTTGAACTAGGATATTTCTGGACAAACTCCAGACAGTTCTTCCAAGAGAAGCCTCACTTTCCTAAAATTTATGTTGTTCTATTTTCTAGATGTTCTGCAACTCTTTTCTCACCTGTAGCAGATCTTACTGAAAGTTTGTCATGAAGCAGAGCAGTTACATCACAGCCCCATACGGGAAATGACCATGTATTGAACATTACACTCTCCTGGTTTTCAAAGGCCCTGGCTACCAGATGCCAGAGGCCTCACCCAACCCTAACTGGCCAGTCAGACCCTGGTGTCTCCTGGCAGTAGCTAGCCTTTCTCAAAGGCTAGTCTTCCCCAGGTGCTCTTGGAGGATTTATTTTGGCCCAAGCAAGTGTTGTCTGGTGACAACAGCTTTATGTTTTTTTCTGAGTAAATGACGCTGGCCATGCTAGCTGAAAGGGAAGTTAGGGTCAATCCCTGATGGCCCATTTGTCTGCACTGAAGCAAACTCACAGTGGTTCTTTTAGGTGACCCCTGGCCCCATCAGTGGAAATCCTCCACTCACCTCACGACATTGGTGGAATGAGCTCCCATTAGCACCCTTGCCTTCTACTAAAGGATGTCATCTCGATCCTCGCTTTGTTTTCTAATACATCTCAGAGGCCACTTCTCAACCAGAAACAAGAAGAGCTGTGCTTCAGGTTCTGCTGGCAGGTGCTAGGACAGTGCTGGGCTCACTAGTGCCCCTTGTGCCCGTACATCAGTCATGAGAAGCACCATTCTGTGAGGATTATACGGAGAACAAGACATCTCTCCTCTCGTCTTGACATTATAAAATATTTTCTAAGTCAGTCTGAGTGTCTGATGGCGCCACCCTCAGAAGCACAGCCCCCCTTGCACTCCAGCAGAACTGCTTTCATTGCCTTGCCCTTTGCCACCAAGAAACAGGTTTGTGGAAGCTTCTCATGTAGTCTTTGCAAGGATGCTGCTAACGATGTTGTCCATTTTGTTTTACAGAGTCTGGATTTAGATCTCCCATGAGACAGTCTTTTCTGATTATAATGCCAAAAACAGCCATAATTCCCCACAGCAATTTGCTTTTATTTATCTTCTGGAAATGGTGGATTTAGTGACTAACAGTGTTTCCCTGTTTATGCTGACTCTTAGGAGGTTGAGAGCAAAGATGTGGCCCACTTGTTGGGGATGCAGAGAGCAACTTTGAATGCATTTCTAGTCAGGTTCTGAGTTAGTTTATTTTCATCCTTATTTATTGTCTTTCTTCTTTTGATCCCATTTCTATATATGCTCCTGTATTACAATTAATTTGTAAGCTGCCTGCATTCCCTCAGGGAAGAAGATTTAGACACACACACACACACACACACACACACACACACACGATGTGTACATAAAGTTTTCTGGACTAGCCCATGGTACCCACATCACATAGTCACTGCTGATGTTTCTGACCTCGCCTGCTACTGATACCCCTTCCCTGACTTCACTGCATCTGCCCTGGCCTCCCTGGTGCTCTGTACACATACCAGACATGTACCTACCTCAGGACCTTTGCACTTGCTGGCTCCTCAGTCTGAAAGTCTGCCAACATGCATTCGGCTCACTTCGTCAAATCCTCAGGCTTTTACTCAAGTATCTCCTCTTCAAGGAGGCTTTCATTGTCTACTCTATTTAAAATTTTAACTCCCTAACACTCCCTCCCTCTCTTCCCACATAAGTATCTGTTGTTGTTGTTAGGTGCCATTGAGTCAGTTCTGACTCATAGCAACCCTAGGAACAACATAACAAAACACTGCTCCGGTCCTGTGCCATCCTCACGGTCGTTGTTATGCTTGAGCCCATTGTTGCAGCCACTGTGTCAATCCATCTCATTGAGGGTCTTCCTCTTTTTTTGCTGACCCTCCGCTTTACCAAGCGTGATGTCCTTCTCCAGGGACTGATCTCCCCTGACAACATGTCCAAAGTATGAAAGACATAGTCTCGCCATCCTTGCTTCTAAGGAGCATTCTGGCTGTACTTCTTCCAAGACAGACCTGTTCATTCCTTTGGCAGTCCATGGTATATTCAGTATTCTTCACTAACACCACAATTCCAAGGTGTCAGTTTTTCTTTGGTCTTCCTTATTTATTGTCTAGCTTTTGCATCCATATGAGGCTGTTGAAAACACCATGGCTTGGGTCAGGCACACCTTAGTCCTCAAGGTGACATCTTTGCTCTTCAACACTTTAAAGAGGTCTTTTGCAGCAGATTTGCCCAACACAATGCATCTTTTGATTTCTTGACTGCTGCTTCAATGGGCATTGCTTGCAGATCCAAGTAAAATGAAATCCTTGACAACTTCAATCTTTTCTCCATTTATCATGACGTTGCTTATTGGTCCAGTTGGGAGGATTTTAGTTTTCTTTATGTTGAGGTGTAATCCATACTGGAGGCTGTGGTCTTTGATCTTCATCAGTAAGTGCTTCAAGTTCTCTTCCCTTTCAGCAAGCAAGGTTGTGTCATCTGCATAACGCAGGTTGTTAACGAGTCTTCCTCCAATCCTGATGCCCCGTTCTTCTTCGTATAGTCCAGCTTCTTGGAGCAAATAATCTGAGAAGCTGGACTCTAAGTATCTAGCACACCCTTTATTTTGACTTGTTTTGCTTTTTGGCTCTCTCCCTCCACTAGACTATAAGATACAGAAGATCAGGGATTTTTCTTGTTTTGTTCATTGCTGGTTCCCTAAAGTTTAGAACAGAGCCTGCCATGCTCAATAAATATTTGCTGAATGAGTGAAGAAATTCTGTGCTCAAGCTGTCAATAGACAATGATACTGTCCATCCCACAGATATCCTGTGAAAGAGATTGATCAACAGTAATCCACACATTTCCTCTACGTGATGTTATGATACAGATTCAGATTGCTGTGTGTGTGGGCGCGCATGCGTGTGTGTCTGTGTGTGTGTGTGTGTGTGTGTCTGTGTTTTCTTGGTCTGAGAGTTAATCGCTCAGTGCTGTAGTTAGTACTTACTGTCATTACCATTTTGTGCTAATTGCAGTGGTTCCCAGACCTGGCTGGCTTGTCAAGTTAGGAATGCCATGAAATTCTTAAAAGAATATTGATTTGGATTTATCATAATTAAACTTTTAATTTATGCCTTAAGGAAGATGAATTTTGAGACAAAGACTTACAAAATAGGTCAAACTTATTCTGAATTATTGAGAATTCCTGGCTTCTTTAAATAACCAGCGAGCTCTCTAAGACATTGTCCAGGCCTAGTGATTAAGGTCATGGCTTCTGAGATCAGATATTTCAGGGTTCAAATCCAGGCCCAACCAGTTATTGACAGTTATTGACCTTGAACTAGCTTTTTATGCACAATGAATCTATGTTTCTTTGCTGGAAGAGGGAGAAATTAATATTTCAAGGCCTTATAATATAAATCTTTTATGTAAAATGCCTACCACAAGACCAGGCATACAGTTGGTGTTTATTAAATACAGGTTATACTCAAGAGGCTTAAAGGTGTGCATGAACACTTTCGAGCCCAGACCTCTGGTGTAAAGTCTGTACCTCGGTAACCCAGCTGTTAGCTACTAGCCAGAACCATGCAGGCATTTTCCCATCTGAACTACATATTTTCAGTGGTCAATCACCACTACAGGCAGTCCCTGGATTACCAGTGAGTTCCGTTCCTAAGTCTGTTTTTAAGTCAAATTTCTATGTAAGTTGGAACCGTTAGGTACCATTGGTATCTAACGTCAGTTAGTCAAATGTTTGTCTTAGTATACAGTATACAGTGTACCTTTCTGTGCATAAAAAAATTAAAGAAACACTTCCAGATACACTAAAACATCTTTAACATATGAATACAGTAATAATAATAATAATGTTTTGATTCATGTCCCAAAGTACTGCCCATTTGTTATTACAAACCATTGAATGTGCCTTGAATTTTTAATAAAATAGGCTTTGGGGGGTATGTTTGTAAGTACAGGTTGTATGTAAGTCGGACATTCGTAACCTTGGGACTGCCTGTATATTACAGCTTACATAGCCTATAATGCTGCATTTTACAGAAGTAAAGATTATTCCTTTTTTAGAGACACAATATAAAAAAAAAAAACAAACAGTATGGATTTCAGAGGACAAAGGATTGATTTCTGCCAGTGCTAATGGTGCTTATGTGGTGTAGTGGGAGTAGATAGAGGTGTCTCAATATTTGAAGGGAAATGTTCTTCCTCAAATGACATTATGACTTAGAAGCTCAAGGAAATTAACTTTTGTTTCTTTCTAGCAGAGGGAAAAAAGTATCCTTGATTCGATATTGATTTTTCACAATTGGTTCTGCTACCTCCACATTTCATCTGAGAACAGAGATTCAAATGCCTGCTCCTAATTCTAGGAGCACCTCCCTTTTCATCTCCCTTTCTGGTTGGGGATCCAGGAAGGGCTTTGATGCCCCGCAGGAATTCCAGGAAACACTCCCTGTGCTGCAGAGAATCCCTCACTCCCGGGAGCTCCTTGGGCAGCAGTTCTATGCTGCTGGACTTCCCCTGCCTCCTGGGTTCCCAAGCACACTTTGTCCATCAGTGTGAAACCACCAGCTGGTCTCTCTTGACAAGACCGCACCTTCTGGAAACCATTGTAGTAACAAGTATTTATTAAGCACCTCCTAGGAACCAGAAGTGGTAGAGGAATATTGACTATACATACCATGGACTGCCAAAAGAATGCACAAACCAGACTTAGAAGAAATACAACCAGAGTGATCCTTAGACGCAAGGATGGCGAGACTTTGGCTTGCTTACTTTGGACACAGCATCAAGAGAGACCAGTTGCTAGAAAAGAACATTTTGGTTGTCAAAGTGGAGGGCCAGTGAACATGAGGAAGACCCTCAGTGGGATGGATTGACATAATAGCCTCCATAATGAACTCAAACATACCAACAATCACGATGACGGAGTAGGACAGGGCAACGTTTCATTATGTTGCCATGAGTTGGAAGAGACTCAACAGCAACTAACAACAGCAGCAATGTGCCTGGAGTTCTTCTAACCATTTTATATCTAATAAATAATCTAATCCTTTTTATAACACTGTGTGTTAGGCATTGTTACTGGCCACCATTCTATAAAGAGGAGGAACAGAGAGGTTGGTAGCTCACCCGGGGTCACACAGCCTGGAAGGGATGGGAACAGGATTTGACCTAGACAGTATGGGTCCAGATTGGGTGTTTGGGAAGTTGGCTGGTGAATGCCACTGATGCATCTAATCTAATATAGAGCCAGCTTTGTACCAGACACTTTGTACACACGCGAAAAAACCAAACCCATTGCCATCGAATCAATTCTAACTCATAGTGACCCTATAGGACAGAGTAGAACTGCCCCATAGGGATTCCAAGGAGTGCCTGGTGGATTCGAACTGCCACCCTTTTGGTTAGCCCCTGAACTCTTAACCACTGTGCCACCAAGGTTTCCACTTTGTGCACAGCAGCCCTTGTTCCTGACAGCTACCCCAATAAGAGGTGTCATGGTCCACGTTTTAGTGATGGGGTAGCTGAGGCTGATTTAGGTGAAGCAATATGCTCAAGGTCACATGAATAGTGATTGGGAGAAACAGGCCTTTAACCTGATGATGTGCGATGAGAATCAGGCTCTTATCCTCCCCGTAACACTGGTTCTCACTGGCTCAGCTCCCTCCATCCCTCCCCTCAACCCCCTCCAAACCAGCCTTGGTTTCTTGGTTTTTCACCTCATCTACAGGGATCAGGTGGCAGTAGAGGATGGGCATGTTCAAGAAACCCAGCTGTGGGTGGCTTTAGCTTTGAGTCTGGTTGAGGTAGAGTACCTGTGGGAGCAAGGTGCTGAGTGGCTTGACTGATCCTCCTCTCCCACCCTGCCCATTTGCCCTGAGACCCTGGGCTGGGTACAGGCAAGGGCCCGAGACCTCTCTCACAGCCTGTGCAGTGACGTGAGGTGGAGCTTCTCCAAGCTTTTTATTTTGTCCACTCTGGCCTGGCTCCACCTGAGTAGTCACAGAGCACACCACCTGGTCCAGCACCTGCGGAAAGGAGACAAGATGGAGATTCTGTTCACTCCGTGGTGGATGTGCTTTTCTCCACACGGGTTCTGCTTTGTCTTCGTCATCACTCCTTCCTCATTTCCCTGCAGGCATCTTCCTACCACCCCACAGGATTTTCTCATGTGCGAGCTGAGCAAGTCCTGATGCAAAAATCCATCTCCCAGAACACGGAGCCACCATCTAAGCCACCTGGGTTTCTCTCTTTACCTTCCTTTCCCCTCCCACTCTCTCCTCAGCAGCTGCCTTGCCAATGTCAGTTGCGTGAGATTAGGAGGTATTGCTGACTGCTCACTCAGGGGCAATCTGATAGGAGAACGTGCCTGGAAGGGTGGTTAGGACCTCTTTAGATGATGTAATTAACCTCATCACAATTGCTGTTTGTCCAGTGGATAACACTGTCAAATGCTGTCCAATCTTTCTGGTATTCAACATGCTTTAATTTAAGGAGAAAGGCAGTGGTAGTGAAGGGAGAGAGAGCAGCTGAGCCTATCTTTCTGATTTTTCAGGAGGGTTTATCATGCTGTTGGTGTCTGTCCTCTGACAAAGCTGGGAGGAGAGTTCGCTGGGACCACAGTGCTTGGTGCACACACAGTAGGTACTTACTAGAGGTCTGTTGACTGAGCCACAGGGCAAGGATGGGGCCCTGTAGAGTGAGGGGGTTGCATTTTCTCAAGGCAGGTTTTGGATTTTTCCTGCAGAGGGAGGCAGGGAACAAAAATCGAGCCTTGTTTCCATTTGATTGTTCTCTGTGGTTGCCTAGAGCCGGCAGAGTGAGGTGTATCAGGCAGATGAGGCCAGCATTCCTGGGCTTCAGAGTCACTTATGTCCCTGACATGAAAGGAGTCAAGCTTTCCTACCCAGCCTTTCTCCAGCAATGGTTCAGCTACCTGAACAGCAGGCAGAAGGAAAGCTATTTTACTTCATTGAGAATACATTGAAAAATGACAACTTTAAAACATTTCCAGAACCATTCTCTGTATAGCTGGTTCCTTCTCTGACTTCTTAGGCACTTTCTTCTCCACACCTCTCCAAATATTAGTATTTCCTGGGGAGATTGTCTTTACTCGACACTCTTCATGGCTAATTGTGTCATGTCCCAGCTCGGAAGACCTTTCATTTTCTTCATCTCCAGCTCAAGAATCATTCTGAAGTACACTGCTGAGGTCTTTTTCCTGCTGGGAGTTCTTGGTTTTCTGTTGACTGTGGGTTAAAATCTGAACTGTCAGCACAGCATGCTTGGTACACCTGGGCCTGCACTCTGACATGACTTCTTGCGCCCTTCCATCCACTAGGTGAGCTGCCTAAGGCCAGGAACCACATCTTTTTGCTCATCACAGGGTCCGGAGGGACTTCAGTGAATAGCAGAGATGCACAATGATGCACTATATATATACGTGTATATATATATATATATATATATATATGTACTTCTTGATTTTTTTTTCCTTACGGGTGCGTTAAAAACAAAAATTACTGTTGAGTCGATTCTGACTCATAGCCACCCTGTAGGACAGAGTAGAACTGCCCCATAGGGTTTCCAAGGAATGGCTGGTGGATTCGAACTGCCAACCTTTGGTTAGTAGCTGTGCTCTTAACTGCTACTACCAGGACTCCTTACTGGTGCATTACTACAAGTTTTCATTTGTTTGTTTGTATGTTTAATTTACAAATGCACTACTTCCTTTGAGTGAGCGGATCATGATTTATTTTACCAGTACCCAACTGATGGACGTTTAGGCTGTTCCCAATTTTTGCTACTGAAAATACTGTTGAATGAATAACATTGAACATAAATAAATTCATAAGTGTGTGAGAATACTTGTGGCAAAAATACCTAGAAATAGAAATGTTAGGGATTTGTATGTGTGTGTGCATGTGTGTGCGTAAGTTTGCTAAATACTGCATAATTGCCCTCTCTGTAGGAGGTGAGCCAGTTTATACTTCCACCAACCAATTGCAATGAGAGAACCAATTTTCCTACATCCTTGATAACTTAGTGTCTTATCTATGTGAAAAATGATAACTCAGAATAATTGAAATTTGGATTTTTCTTCTCCTACATGAGGCAGTGTGTATTTTCAAATATTTAAGAGCATTTGTTTTTCGTTTTCTGTGAACTGCTATTCGTATCATTTTCCTCCATTAAAAATTTGATTGTTGACCTGTCTGTTTCTTGATAACTTGGAGGCGTTCTCACACACCTTTGTGTTGTGTGTTGCCAGTATTTTCCCTGTAATATTGTTAGTCTTTTGACTTTGCTTATCATCATCATCATCATTTTTAACCACAGGGAAGGTTTTTATGTAGTCAAATTTATCATTTTTATGGACTCTAGGTTTTAAATAACGTTTCATGTTTTCTTCTAGTATTTTTATAATTTCAATTTGTTACATTTAAATCTTTGATCTTTTTGGAATTCATCCTGGGTTATTGTGTGCATCGTGTGAGGAATGAATCCAAAGTAATGTTTTTCCAGATGGCCACCCAATTGTCCCAACACCATTTATTGAGTAATTCATATTTTCTGCACTTTCTTAGGCTTTGGTTAAGGGCAAAAACATTCTCAACTTTCATTCTGCCCTAGTGGATTTTAGCTCAGGGTTTTCTAGGAAGGTGACACGTCTTTTGCTAAGGCCTCTGGTGTTTGCACATTCCTGTTCTGTTTGGGATTGCTAGCCTAACTCTATCACCCTGCTTCTCAAGCCTTTGTGGATTGCCTCACTTGACAACAGGGTTCTTTCTTCTACAAAAAGCAACATAAAGGCCCAGTGTGTCTGATGTGCCTTTGTAGTTACCACAGCACCATTTGCAAGCGAAGAGCTCTTAAATATCTCATGGATTGTGAATTTCCACCAAATGATTCTACCTCAGGACTGGATGATACTGCCAGTCAAAAGCAGTGTCGACAGGGAGAATAGGGGCCGCATTTGGGAAGTAAGAATATAAAGGCAGAAGAAGGTTAGGTCAGCTGTCAAACATATGAAAGATGACTGAAGAAGTGGCCACCCCCTTTCCCTGAACTTCACTTTGCCCCTTTCCGTCTACCCCATCCAACAACTCTTGGAGGAGTGATTAACAAGCTAAAAGCTCCATTAAAATCAAAATAACTCAGGACATTTGGATCTTGTTTATCTATTTATGTATCATTTATAAACTTTACCATTAGAAAAATAATTATGCTCGTTGTATATAGATATATGTACACTTCTTGTAACTTATTTGCACATTTAATGACTCTAATTCAATAAAGAGTTTGAGGCTGCTAACAAAACCAAAATAAAAAGATAAGAAAAACAACTGGTGAGATTGGGGCCAAGAGAAGGAAGGGAAAGAAATTAATAAAGCTAGTAGAGGGGTAGTGTGGAGAGGCCAGGCTCATGAAAGTGGGAGTTGTATCTGTAGAGTTGCTACATTGCACACAAATTTGGCTCCACATTTTATAATAGGCAATGCAAAAATGAAAGTACCAGTTAGGACGTTTACAATGAACCAAGCTTCCCCTGATACGGTGTCCTGGGCATAGTTCTTCCAAAGGCCCAGCATGCTATTGTAAGGGAGTTCTAGACTTCACTGGGATTTGAAAATCACACAGGTGGATTTTATTACAGGAAATAGGAGGAATGTAGCTATATTCTCACCAGGTGGAGAAGAAGGTCCTTCACTTTTAGTAGGCTTTGCAGGCAGGGCAGATTCAGGTTTTGTGAGGCATGAAGTTTATGCCATTTCAGAGGTTTTTCTTTGAGGAAAAGAACACAAGATTATGAAAATAAAATCAGGTATGGAAGTGAATATTTAAGTGGTGAGAAAATAAATCATAAAAATTATAAACATGAAAATAGCTCAAAAATAGAACAAAATCACAAAATCCAATACATATGTATATAATTAATGGCTGCAGCAATGGACTCAGACATCCCAGCAATCATGAAGATGGCACAGGACTGGGCGGCATTTCCTTCTGTTAATACATAAGGTCACCAAGAGTCCCAGCTGACTCAACGACAGCTAACAACAACAACGTATGTGTTATTAACCGCATGGCACACGGTTCTTTAATATTTTTCCCTACTTTTTTTTGGCCCGTCTTTGATCCTCCTAAGTTTCTATAGAGAAAATCAGAAGATAATTAAATCTTTTCTCAGGTGTGGTTGATTGAAAGTTTTTTATTAGCAGTTAGTTGTTTAGAAACATTTTATTCATCATTGTCAATGTAAATTTAGGATTATTGTCAAATTTGGGAAAATGTTAACCAAGTTTCTTTCATACTTGCGTTGGAAGATTTGGAAGAATTTTCCACTGCTACCTTCTGACTTTGTTTACTTCAAACCCTGTTTCTCCTCGTTACCACATGGTTCTGGTGCCTGGGGCTGTGGGACATACACTGCAATGACATGACCTCACCTCCAACCTTTGTGATATGAGGCCAGGTGAGTTGGTACAGACGATGGGTAAAAGTATTCCTGCATTCCCACCCTGAGGAAGTCAGCCCAGTTAGCTACCTGCAGAAATGACTCCAAACCATGACAGTGTATCCTACTAGACTCAAACCAGACATATCCCAAACTTAGCTTTCCCAAATTCCTTACAGTCATTCCAACAACAGTAGACACGAGAAAAAGTATGACTAAAGGGAAAGATGGAATGGAAAAGGATAATGTCTTAACTGATTCAGTATCTTACTTTTTCAGATTTTACAAAATCACAGGAGCATGTGAACACATTGCTTGGCAGGGACTGGAGCACTAGAGGGGCCTGAGGCCTAAGTGATTGCCTTTAGTTACATCCCCTTCTGCACACAGAGCTCATTGGAGGTAGCCATTGTCACTTCCCATGCCTGTTGGGGGAATCTAGAGGCAGACCCACCTGGATCTGGGTCCTCGTTGATAATTTTCTTGATCCTTGACTCAATTTCATCACCTTAGTCCATGATACATCAGACCCAAGCCTTGCTCTTTTCAATTGCCTCATACATGTGAAAGTTGGATAGTGAAAAAGAAAGACAGAATTGATGTGTTCAAACTGTGGTGTTGACAAAGAATATTGAATATACCATGGACTTCCAAAAGAACAAACAAACTAGTCTTAGAAATACAACCAGAGCATTCCTTAGAAGCAGGGATGGAGAGACTTTGACCTGGTAACTGTGATGGTTAAGGTTGTGTGTCAACTTGGCTGGGCCATGATTCTCAGTGGTTTGACAATTATGTAATAATGTAGTTTGGCAGTTATGTAATGATATAGTTTGGAAGTTATGTAACGAAGTAATTAGGCAGTTATGTAAAGATGTAGTCATTCTCCATGATGTGATCTGATGTGATCAGCCAATCAGTTGTAAGGGGTGTTTCCTCAGGGATGTGACCTGCAATCAATATATATATGGATTTTCTGGCAAAGCTCGCTTGCTTGCTCTGGATACTGCATCTGGCTCATCATCACCTGACCTCTGTTTTTGGGACTTAAGCCAGTGACCTGCTGTATTGCCTGCTGGTGTTGGGATTTGTCAGCCTCCACAGCCTGTGAGCCAGGAGCTTGTTGTCTTACCTGCCAGTCTTGGGATTCATTGGCCTCTGCAGCCTGTGAGCCAGCAGCCTGCTGTCTCACCTGCCAATCTTGGATTTGTCAGCCTCTGCAGCCTGTAAGCCAGTGGCCTGCCATCTGACCTGCCTGTCTTGGGCTCGTCAGCCCCTGCAGCAACATGAGTCAGGAGAAGTCTCCATTCTGATGCCTCACCCACAGGTTTGGGACTTGCCAGCCTCTACAACTGTGTGAGCCATTTCATGGACATAAATCTATCTCTGTGTCTCTCTGTCTCTATTTTTATATAAATACATGCTTATAGATAACCAAACGTGTTGCTGTCAAGTTGATTCCAACTCATAGTGACTCTATAGGACAGAGTAGAACTTCCCCATAGGGTTTCCAAGGGGCGGCTTGTGGATTCAAACTGCCAACCTTTTGGTTAGCAGCCGGACTCAACCACTGCACCACCAAGGCTCTCTCTCTCTCTCTCTCTCTCTCTCTCTCTCTCTCTCTATATATATATATATATATATATGCAGTTCGCTGGTTTTGCTTCTCTAGAGAACCCAGCCTAAGACAGTTACATTGGACACGTCATCAGGAAAGACAATTGCTGGAAAAGGACATCACGTTTGGTAAAGCAGAGAGTCAGTGAAAACAAGAGAAATCCTCAAGGAGATGGGTTGACAGAGTAGCCTCAACAATATCAAAGGCCGTGAAGATGACCCAGGACCAGGCAGTGTTTCATTCTGTTCTACAAAAGGTCGTCATGAGTCGGAGCTGACTAAACCAGAACTAGCAACAACAGCAACAGTGTCATGAACTTTAAAACTGAGATCATAATAATAATACCGACTCCATGGGGTTGTTTTGAGGAAGAAATGAGACATACATCAAGTGCTTACTGCAGAGCCTGGAACATCATCAACCCTTGGTCAATACCCGGAATAAAGATACAACCGCAATCTTCCAAAGACTGCCTAACCGATTGCTTTGTCCTCTTTGGAAGAAAGAAATATCTCTGTTATAATTAAGCTATATAGTCTGATGACCACTGATATTTTAGATCTGTGAGTAGGTTTTTTAATTAAGCGATCCTGATGTTTTTCGTCAATTTTCCCCTTCTCCTTTCCTTGAATTAGGCTTGGGTCCATGCTCTAACTAATGCTTAACACTAACCAGGAGGGCAAGCTAAAGATAGAGCACACTCCAGCTTCAAAAGCACCTGCTCTGCTGAGCGTGAAGTTAATGTACCAAGTTAATGTACATACAAGGTGACTAACTTGAGAATACAGGTTTACTAACTTAATCTGAGCAGATTCAGGAATGAAGTCCAAGTGTGTTTTCATGGGTTTTGGACAACTCCTGAACACAGGCTGGAAAGCAATCTGCCTCAGTTTAGCTGACATTGATTCGGCCCCTGCTCTGTGCTGGACACACTGTCCCTGCAGTCCTGCAGAGTAATGCAGCACACTGCAGCTGGCTTTCCATCCTTTCCACACCGAGGAGGGTGATGTGAGAAGGACCAGGGGATCCCCCATGCCCAGGGCTTCCTCTCACTGCTGCTGAGGGCCTCGCCAAGATATTGAGAATGCTGCCAAAAAGTACCAGTGGCAACGGGCAAAGCTCTGCATTTATTTCTGAGGGACTGAGATGGCTTGATTTGAAAATGTACCTTTATCAGTCACAGCCCCCAGAGAAACAGAACCAGTAGGAGATTTTATATGTACTATATATTTGTATTTATGTACACATAAGCAAGTTCATAATATATAAATAAGCATATATGTGTGGGTATATATGTGTGAGGGGGCAGTGGTAGAATCTTGGCCTTCCAGGTGGGAGACCTGGGTTCAATTCCTGCTCAATACACCTCATATGCAGCCCCCACCCATCTGTCAGTGGTGGTTTGTGTGTTGCTATGATGCTGAATAGGTTTCAGTAGAGCTTCCGGACTTAGACTAGGAAGAAAGGCCTGGTGATCTACTTTCAAAAATAGCCAATTAAAACCCCATGGAACACAAGGGTACCATCCAGAACTGATCATTGGGATGGCACAGGACTGGACAGTGCTTTGTTCCATTGTGAATGTGGTCAGCACGTGTAGGGGCAGACTGGATGGCAGCTAACAACAATGTGTGTGTGTGTATTTATTTATCTACCTATCTGTTTGAAGGAATTGGCTCATGTGATTGTGGGGGCTGGCAAATATGATACTTGTAGGCCAGGCGGAGAGGAGCCCTGCTGGCGCAATGGTTAAATGCTCGCCTGTTAACCAGAAGGCTAGCGGTTTGAACCCACCCGGCGCCTCTCAGGGAGAAAGACACTGTGATTGGCTCCCATAAAGATTACAGCCTGGAAAACCCTATGGAGTAGTTCTACTCTGTCACATGAGGGTGCTATGATTTGGAACTGGCTCGACCACATCCAACAACAGCAACAGGCCAGGTGGCAGGCTGGAAACAGTCAAAATTCTTATGGTACAGTCTTGAGGCAGTATTCCTTCTCTGAAAAGCTTCAGTTTTTTCCCTGAAGGTCTTCAACTGATTAGATAAGGCCCACCCTCATTATTGAGGGCAGTCTCCATTCAATCAACTGTAAATGTTAATCACATGTGAATATCTTCACAGCAATATCTAGTGTTTGACCAAACACGTAGGCACCGCAGCATCTCCAGGCTGACACATAAATGGCACTCATTGAGGGCGTCTGGCTGCGCTGTTAGGACAGTCACTTTGTACAGCAGCACCCAGTGGTTTAGGGCACTATACTTCTGGGTGATGAAGCTCGGCTGTCTCTTGGGCTGGGCAGGGTTAATTGAGCATTTTGGGTTACTCCTAACACCCTTCATGGAAAGGTCACCATTTCAGAGGGCTCTTTGCCCTGTTTCTGAGCAAACTGGGTTTCTACGGGCAAAGGGTATATTTACTTAACTCTATTAGGAAGTGGGAAACCCTGGTGGCATAGTGGTTAAGAGCTACAGCTGCTAACCAAAAGGTTATCAGTTCAAACCCACCAGGTGCTCCTTGGAAACTGTATAAGGCAGTTCTTCTCTGTCCTATAGGTTTGCTGTGAGTCAGAATTGACTCGACAGCAATGGGTATTAAGAACTAATGCTGAGGCATCTGGCAATCTCTGGAGGTCTCACTGTCTGTGGCTCCCCGTAATTTAGGCATTATTTAATCTTCAGATGCAGCCTCACAGAGACTGTGCCCGCTTTCCTCATCTGCTTCCCCACATAAAGATAAAATTATTCCCTGAGCGTCCTAGATCACGAAATGGTACCTTTTGGATACGAAAAGGTAATACTGTGTATGTGTGAGTATGAGGGAATTACTTTACTTGTCTGTAGTAACACTGATTAAATGGAAATGTCAGAGCGAATGTTGCAGTTAATAAATGTTCTACATATTCAATTCGGTCTAAATACTGCAGATTCTAAGTAATGCAGTGGATACTGTTTAAATAGCAGGAATATCCAAGTCGCCCTTCAAGGGCCATGCGTGCTATCCATTTCACAGGTAAAAATGTTGGCGATGTTCACGGGTGATATTTTGTCACATGGAGTTATCTTAACCAGATAAATCGGCACTGGGGTGAGAAATCGACCTAGCATTTGAAAAACGTTGTGAGATAAGCTGAATTAAGTAAATCAGAAGGTAGGGATGTGCTGTCAGGGTCTTATGGGAAAGTGGAGCCTAAGACGTCAGTATGCCGGGGGCGCCTGCTGAGATGAGGACCCATGGGCCCCCCCCGTCCTCCCCCTCTCCCAGCCCGGAAGAGAAGGTTTATCGTTGCCTTTGCTGTTCTTCAGAGAAGATGTAGCTGAGAACTGTTGTGTCCATGGGCATCCTTGGGCAGATGACTGTACATTCTTTTCTTGCAAGGAGCAGTGGAACACAGAGGAAAGGGGCTAGCACCCCAGGGAGATCAGCTGGCTATGGGTCACTGACGGGGGCACCTGTGCTCCTTAAAGTGAAGAGTCAATTTCAGAACAAGGGTGGCACCTCTTCTGATCACAGGTGGTCTCTCCCTGTTTTCTCTACACTAATTCCCACCCCCAAATGTCCTGCCTTCTGCTGTGGTTTCCCAGAAACCACATGGGAGTTGTATCTCCATAGATATAGTTGCAAAGTCTAGCCTTGCCATGTGCTAGGTGTGTGACTCTGGGCTCTGTTGTAACCCTGAGCCTGGTCAGGGGCCTCATATGTTAAAACAATTAGTTGTCAAGTCGACTCTGACTCATGGAGACCCCATTTGTGTCAGAGTAGAACTGTGGTCCACAGGATTTTCAATGGCTGAGTTTTTGGCAGTAGATCGCCAGGACTTTCTTCCAAAGTGCCTCTGGGTGGACTTGAACCATCAACATTTCACTTAGCAGCTCAGTGTGTTAATCGCTTGCATCACCCAGGGACTCCAAGTGTTAAAGAAACAAAAAAACAAAAAACCAAACCTGTTGCCGTCGAGTCGATTCTGACTCATAGGGACCCTATAGGACAGGGTAGAAATGCCCCATAGAGTTTCCAAGGAGCACCTGGTGGATTACGAACTACCGACCTTTCCAGTTAGAAGCCATAGCACTTAACCCCTACACCACCAGGGTTTCCGTGTGTTAAAGGGAGAATAGAAAAACCTGTCTCCTAGGACTGTTCTGCTTAATAAATGAGCTAGTGTATGTCAAGCACCTGGGAAATCACCTGGCACTTAGCAGGTATTGACTCCTCCCTGATCCTCCAACTTGACCTTAATGCATTTTTGCAACTTCCAGAGTGGGAATTCCTCTTCTCCTCCCTGTTACCCTCCCGGTGTCCTGATTTCCCGTGACGCCAAAGCCCCAGCCACCCCTTCAGCCAGTAGAAAGGGAGTCCTCTCCCTGACACGTGGAGCTGTCCAGGGCTCAGGTAGAAGTTGTGGCCCAGTCCCGGCATCAGGGAGATTGAAGAGTGACTCGCATGTTCATGCTTGACGGTGGTGTCAGTGACAGCTCAGCTGACATCCACGGACAGGTAGCTCATCACCCCGGAAGAATTCTCATTCAGGTGGATTATACCAGCAAATAATTAAAAAAAGAAAAAAGGATACATTGAAGTGTGCATTAGGGATTTGTGGTTATTATAAATTACATTCTTTGAAATCTCATTGAGATCCAGAAACCAGACTGCATTTAGAAGGCTCTGAGGATTAATCCTTTGAAAACAATGGCATGTCAGTGAACATTTGGAAAAGTAATTATGCCAAATTTAATTACCACACACATGCGTTTCATCTGCATCAGTGTGCACACTCAGAAGACCATGGGGGAAGGGATGACCTCAGCATGGGCTCTTGATTGAGGGGCATGGTGGAAATTATACATATTGTCATTGAGTGCCATTTAATGGGAGGCTTTATGGACACAGCGATTTGTGGGAGGAGCAAATGGAAGAGTGTGTTTGGCCCACTCAGCAGATGTTTGAGATATTTGAAAGGCTTTTCAACGTTCTCAACGTTGTGGAGAGGAGCAAACGACATTTCAAATAGGCTAATAAACGTGTTTCCCTGTCTTAAGCATTTCTTTTGTTCTCTGTTCTGGTGGCACCCGCACCTCTTCTGAATGAGGAAATCTGTTGGGAATACTCAAGTGAGCTGCCACACGGGACTTTGAAGTGTGTGTGGGGGTGGGGAGTCCCTGAGAGGTGCAAAATGTTAGCACATTCGGCTGCTAACTGAAAGGTTGGAGGTTCACGTCTACCCACAGCTACCTCAGAACAAAAACCTGGTTATCAACTTCTGAAAAATCAGCCATTGAAAACCCTATGGAGCGTATTTCTGCTCTGGCGCACATGGGGTCGCCTTGAGTCATAATTGACTCTATGGCTATTTTTTTTTCCTTTGGGGTGTGTGTGGGGTGTCTCATGGACAGATGACACCTTGACTGGACACTGACACCTTGATTCCTGGACCCATGAAACCTGGCTATGGGAGAAAGAGCACCATGTATTTGTCGCTGGTTTAGAGCATATACAGCCTCCTGGAGAACATTGCCCCAACCCTCAAGGCATTGCCATCTAGCAGACACCGTAATTGTGTCTTTCAAAGGCCATTCCATTGTTGAATCAAGCCAGCTACTTCAGGATGATGGGAAACATGGTAAGACTAGTGAATTCCATCAGCATAGAGCTCTGGTGGCGTAGTGCTCAAGAGCTCGGCTGCTTATCAAAAGGTCAGCAGTTTGAATCCACCAACTGTTCCTTGGACATCAATGGGGCAGTTCTGCTCTACCCTACAGGGGGACTATGAGTCAGAATAGTGTGTGGGATGGTGGCACGCAGAGTGTCTTGTGGACAGATGAACCGTGGTGATGCAGACCCTGAGATTTGCAGTATATTGTGTTAGAGTCTGGCCTTGATCTCCTGGGGACTGGTGTCAGGTGTCTCCACCCTCTACCTCCCATCTGAGCATCCTTCCTTGGGCTGGGTAGCACTCACCCTTTAGGACTCATTGACATTGCTGCTCTGCACGGGAATCCCCTGACCACCCTGGATTAGGTGGGGTGTCTGCCACTGACTTGTAGAGCACCTGTAGCAACAGAGTAATTGGTTATTTACATGTCTAATACCTCTGCACGCTGTGGTCTGTGAACGTGGTAACTGAGACCTCTGCTTAGCATAGGCTCCCAGCCCCAGGACAACATTTGCATGGAAGGGCTCAGTAAATGTCTGTCTGGATGGATGACCTAACACTGGGAAGCACAGGAGTCGATTCCTCCTTCCTTCAGTTGCCAATTGCCTTGAAGCCCAAACAACCTGTCTATAGGGCTGTATCTTTGGTCCAGGCCTGTGTGCTCTTCCACCTGGAGAGAAGCCTGCTAATGCTTAAATCATGAGTCTTAAACTTGGTGTGTGATAGGGGTGAAAGTATGGGCTTCCCTGGGGCTCCATAAGGACCAGGAAACTGGTCTACAGTGCACTTGAGAGGACCAGCTGGAATAGCACAGGTAAAGTCCCCTGTGTGTCCAGGTGCTCCCTTCGTCCTGGCTTGTCCACTTGAGCTCAGAGTCTGTCTTAATCATCTAGTGCTGCTGTAACAGAAAGACCACAGGTGGATGGTTTTAACAAAGAGAAATTAATTTTCTCACAGTCAAATTCAGGGTGTCAGTTCCAGGGAAATGCTTTCTCTCTCTGTCACCTCTGGAGGAAGTTCCTTATCATCAATCTTCCCCTGGACTAGGAGCTTCTCCTCACAGGAAACCTGGGTCCAAAGGACATGCTCTGCTCCTGGCACTGCTTTCTTAGTGGTATGAGGTCCCAACTCTCTGCTTGCTTCCTTTTCCTTTTCTCTCTTGTAAAATAAAAGGTGGTGCAGTCCACACCCCAGGGAAACTCCCTTTATACTGGATCAGGGATGTGACCTGAGCAAGGATGTTACATCCCACCCTAATCCTCTTTAACCACAGGCAGAGATTATGATTTATAACACACAGGAAAATCACAAAATGGAGGAAAACCACACAATACTGGGAATCATAGCCTAACCAAGTTGACACATATTTTGGGGGAACACAATTCAATCCGTGGCAGAGTTTCTTTATCTTTTGAAGAGTTGGCCAAGAATTCATCAAGGGTTGAAAAGCCAGAAGCCTTTGACTCTGGGTCTTTATGCTGTTGTTGTTAGGTGCCATTGAGCGGGCTCTGACTCATAGTGACCCTATGTATAACAGAAGGAAACTTTGTCCAGTCCTGCGCCATCCTCATAATAGTTATGTTTCAGCCCATTGTTGCAGCCACTGTGTCAGTCCATCTTGTTGAGGGTCTTCCATTTCTTTGCTGACCCTACTTTACCAAGAATGATGTACTTCTCCAGGGACTGGTCCCTCCTGATAACATATCCAGAGTAAGCAAGAAAAAGGCTCACCGTCCTTGCTTCTAAGGAACATTCTGGCTGTACTTCTCCAAGACAGATTTGTTCATTCTTTTGGCTGTCCGTAGTATATTCAATATTCTTCACCGGTACCACAGTTCAAAGGCTTCAATTCTTCAGTTTTCCTTTTTCATTGTCCAGCTTTCAAGTGCATATGAAGTGATTGAAAATACCATGGTTTGGGACAGGCTCACCTTAGTCCTCAAGTGACATCTCTGATTTTCAGCACCTTAAAGAGTTCTTTTGCAGCATATTTGCCCAGTGTAATATATCCTTTGGTTTCTTGACTGCTGCTTCCGTGGGCATCGATTGCTGATCCAAGTAAAATGAAATCCTTGACAACTTCATTATCTTTGTCATTTATCATGATATTGTTTATTTGTCCATTTGTAAGGATTTTTATTTTTTTATGTTGAGATGTAATCCATATTGAAGGCAATGCTCTTTGATCTTCAGTAAGTGCTTCAAATCTTCTTTACTCACTTTCAGCTAGCAAGGTTGTGTCATCTGCATATCAGATGTTCTTAATGGGTGTTCCTCCACTCCTGATTCTGTGTTCTTTTTCATTTAGTCCGCCTTCTCATATTATTTGCTCAGCATACAGGTTGAATAAGTATGGTGAAAGAATACAACCCTGCCTTACATCTTTTTCAGTTTTAAACCTTGCAGTGCCCCCTTGTTCTGTTCAAAGGTCTGCTTCTAGAGGTGTGGTTATTGTGCTGTCTGTGCTGCGGGGCTGGGATGCATCTCACAGGTAGGAGTGCTTCAGGGGGTGGGGATATCTGCCCATACCGAGGAAATACCTTCTGCCTAGTGCTTTTGGCTGAGACCCTTGCTGCACTAGGTGGTGTGGGTTGGTCCTGCTGGGCTTTTACCCATGATATATGCCTTTCCTGGCTGGGGTGTCTCATCCATGATCCTCACAACTGAAATCCCTACAGCCGAGCAGAGCTGCCACCACACAGGAAATCCAGGCATAACTCCCACCTTGTGGAATTCTTAGGGGAGATAAAATTTGGAAACTGGGGAGACTGTGCTTGAGAAACCATGGAGTATGTTGCAAATATACATAACTGTGGACCTTTATCTCACTAGCTGATACAATGAGTGTGACCAGATTGTCCAAGGCTTGGGCAGGCTTAACGATAAAAGGTGCTAGATCTCTTGTTACTTCTGTTGAATGGCTCCAATTTTCCTGGCAGCAAATGAAGGGGGCAAATCCAAAATGAGGAAAAAAGGGAGATAAATTGTTTGGAAAGTGGTCCATGTGCCAGGCAGAGTGCTAGGTATAATACCTCATCTAAGTTCATCTAATTCTCGCAGCAACCTGTGAAGTAGGTAGTATTGTCTCCAATTACAGATGAGTTTCCCAAATTATACAATAAATAATAGTACTAGTGTTATTAATATAATACTGTACCACTTGTTATTGATTGAACTGTGTCATCCAGAAAGGGTATGTTGAAATCCTAACTCCTAATACCAATGAACATGACCTTGTTTGGAAATATGATCTTTGAAGGTGTTGTCAGTTAACATGAGGTCATACTGGAGTAGGGTGAGTCCTAATCCAATCTGAGCGATGTCTTTA
This sequence comes from Dugong dugon, assembly GCA_030035585.1. NCBI lineage: Eukaryota > Metazoa > Chordata > Mammalia > Sirenia > Dugongidae > Dugong > Dugong dugon. The sequence goes on along the minus strand of CM057468.1, from coordinate 10,653,057 downwards.
TAAAAGAGGAGAAGAGACACAGACAGATAGAAGAAAGATGGTGTGGTGAAATGAGTTCCCCTATGTGGCCTTTCGCCTTGGGTCTTTCTTGAGAGATTTTCCCCTTAAGCCCTGAGGAGTTACTTTTGCCCTAGTTTTTCACCCTAGAGGGTTTGCTACTTTTTTTCAGGTCGATTGACATTTCCTGGGTACGTTGTAAACAACTTGGATTGATACTTTTTGTCTGGTCCTGGGCTGCTGCCTGGCCTGTGCTTGGTATGTACCTCACAGGGATTTGTCAATTTACTATGCAAAAAAAGTGACTATGGGCTATGCAAATGAGGTGACTATCACCTACTATGCAAATGAAGTGTCTGTGGCCTACAGAGAGGGAATTGGTCAGTTTGTGGCCCTCACTGGGAGGGGCAGGGCCTTGAAATTGACAAGAAGTTGTGTATATATGCAGCCAACACCACGGAGGTTTTTCAGACAGAAGGAAGCAAGAACAGAAGGAGCAGAAAGAAGTAGAAGGGATAAAGAAGAGAGAAGAAAGATGAAGCAGAGAGAAAGAAGAGGCAAGGAACCTCCTAAGAGAGCTTCAACATGGGTCCAGGGCTGTGACGCTGAAGACAGTGAGAGGCCCAGAAGGGGCCCAGTGGAAGAGCTGGCAGCGACAGGCCCAGAAGGGTCTTTTTGGCCAAGTCAGTGGTGACAGACCACAGTGCCAAGAGGAGCTCATCCTCATCGGGCTGATAGGAGCCTGTCTTGAGGGGGTTAAAAGGAGACTTGTCCTGAGGGGACTGAGAGAAGGCCTGCACAGCTGGGAGGAGTTGAGAGAGCTGTCCTGCACTGAAGAAGGGAGACTTTGCCTACACAATTCCTGATCCTGTTCCTGAGTTGTAGGCTGGAGATCCTGATCCCACGTTGTAGCCTATTAGTTCCTTAATAAACCACTTAACTGTAACTACAGTTTGTGAGTTCTGTGTGGTCATTGCAATGGATTATCGCACCCAGAAAAGAAGCAGAGTGTCGTGTGAGGGACAGCTGGTGTCAAAATTGGTTAAAATGTTGGAGAGTGGAAGCATGTCTGACCTCCACCTCCTAGGGATTAGCTTTAGGCTGAGCCTGGTCATTATCCTCCCTGAAGTTAGACAGGTTCTGATATTACTACTAACTACTACTACCGTTTCACGGGCAGCCATGTGAAGATGTGTCCACAAACCAAGGGACACCTTGGCTACCAGAAGCTGGGAGAGACAAGAAAGGGTCTTCCCCTAGAGACTTTAGAGGAAGCATGGCCTGGTTGACACATTGATTTGTACTCTCAGCCTCCAGAACTGTAAGACAATAAATTTCTGTTCTTACAAGACACTCACTTTGTTATGGCAGCTCTAGGAAACTAATACACCACCTAAAATCTACTGAGCGTTTCCCACATGTCAGGCATTTTATAAAGGTGAACCATATAAAATTGTTGTTTATAAAGGTCAAAACCAGCTGAAGGTCAACACTTGCCATGTGTTTATTTGTGGCTGAATTAAGTCAGACACCACTGTGTGACTCCAAGTTTCCTTTATGACATCACCTCCCAGGAAGAAAAAATACAGAGCTACTAACAAGGACAGATGTCGGGATGCCTTTATATATTCATAAAAATAGCAATTGTTACTATTAAGGGTCTGCTGAAAGGCTTGGGCCTGGGGATTTAAGGAGGTGGTGGAGGTTGGGACAGGGGCTGCGGTAATGTTGTTAAGGGGAGAAGAGCCTTCTGGGAGAGAAGGCAAAGCCCTAGGCCCCATGCTTTGGGGACCATTTCTTTCTTGCACTACTTCTTTACCTGGAGAGTCAGGGTGCCCTCACAGGCAGAAGTATTAGGTTTAAAATGTCATCACAAATTAGCCAGGATTACAGGCTGGGATGATGTGGCACCAGACCTGGGGACTTAACTTTATAGACACAGAATGGAAAAGAAAAATACATTTTCCAAACTCATTTTTAAAATAGTTTCCATGGAAAATTAAAACCATTAAATGTACATCATTATGCAGATTAGTATTCATACTTTAAAGAAACATAATCTTGCCTTCATTTAATTCATTTCTCCAAGACCTAATTATGTATTGGATTAAAAAAATGTTATTTTTCTATTGCCTTTTATCACCCAAGAGATTGTTCTCTCTGGTTAGTGAGGGTCGTTTCCATGCCATTACTAGTCAAGGAAAAGTCAGGAAGAGAGCTTCTGAGAGAGTTTGTTGTTCAGGAAGACTAAGAAACACGAGTGTGTTCCTTCTCAGTAAGAGAAAGCAGGTGGGGACTGGCTTGGGTGGGGCTCGAGGTCTTCCCACAAGGGCAGAAAGCACTCAGCAGCTCCTGGGTCAGAAGGATGGAGCAGGCTGAGGTCTGGGTAAAGAATCAGCAGAAAGGGTCTGGGGCCATGAGACTGGCCTGCTTGACAGGGAACACCAGAGCGATGGTGGGAGGGAAGGACACTCGGTGACCTTGACCAACACCCAGGGACCAGACCTAGGACAATGCCTCTGCAGATGTCATCTTGTTCATGGGAAGTGCTGCTGCTAGCAACTTGATCAAGGAAGGGTCCAGGCTGAGAGCCTAGAGTTGACTCTGATTAGAATAATAACAGCAAGTACTACTGTCATGTTCATTATCGGCCGGGCATGGTTTTAAACTCTTTGCAAACACCAACTTATTTAACCCTCATAACAGTTCTGTGAGGCAGGCACTATTATCTTCTGCATTTTATGGATTAGGAAACTGAGGCACACAGGGCTTCTGTAGCTTGTCCTGGGTCACATCTCCTGTAAGCGGTGAGACTCCAGCAGTTTAGCAGAGTCTGTGCTGTCAGCCATTCCACCCTTCAGCCTATGGGTAAGAGCACTTCAAGTACAATGCGACTGTGCTAAGCTGTTATTCTGGTCCCCCCAGCCAGTCACACTTGTAGTGCCTCCCCTTGTATCTGAGCTGGCCCTCATAGAATACTGCCAAAGTGACAAGTGACTCTGTGACAGTTCTGGGTCGGAGCCTTACTTAACAAGCCTGGCAGCCTTCACTTCTGTGAGCTGGGGGAAGCCAGCTGCCCTGTAAGAAGTCTGACTTCCCTGAGGCACTGTGCTAGGAGAAACCCAGCCCAGCAAGAAGGATAGCTGTGAGCTGCGGAGCTGAGTGCTGAGGGGAACTCAGCCCTGGGAGTGGAGCCGCTTAGAAGTAGATTTTCCAGCCCCAGCAATCGTCCCTGGCTGATGCCATGTGGAGCAGAGACGAGCTGTCGCCGAATGCTGTCCACATTGCAAAAATCTGAGCAGATAAATAAAGCGATTGAAATTGGTGTCTGTCTTCGCCACTACGTTTTGCAATAGTTTGATAACGCACCAAAGGAGAATTGAAATAGCTACAAATTTCAATTTACAGATGAAAAATCTGTAGTGAGAAAAAGCTATGGAACTTGCCAAAAATGATAAAGTTAGGAAGTAGGAGATGCAGAAACTGAATCAAGGAGTGTGAGTGCAGCTTGTGCTCTAACCCCTAGTCTGTACTCCCTCTGTTGGCGCATTTATAAGGATTTTATCGGTGACTGCAGAGGCTCTGGTGGCGCAGTGGTTAAGTGCTACGGCTGCTAACCATAAGGTCGGCAATTCGAATCTACCAGGGACTCCTTGGAAACTCTATGGGGCAGTTCTACTCTGTCCTATGGGGTCACTATGAGTCGGAATCAACTCGATGGCAATGGGTTTTTGGTTGGCAGAGGCTCAGCCTATATGAGGCTTTAGAAGGCATGCTATGACATGTCAGCCCTGGGCCTCTGGCCGTCAGGCCTTCGGGGTCTGGATGGACGCTACACTCCCACTTAGAGGAGGGAGCCGTGCATTCAGGTTTACTGCACTCCAGGAATGCACCAGACACTTTTATTAGGCTTGCCATGCGATCCTCACAGCGGGTAGGGATGATTGTCCCCACCTGGCAGGCGTAAAAATTGAAGCTCAGAGGTTTAAGTAATGTGCTCAGGGTCACACAGCAGGTTTGTAGTGGAGCTAGAATCCTAACCTGGTTCAGCTCAACCGCCATCCACAGCACACACTCCCACCTCACTCCCTCTTTAGAGTTGCCAGGCAGGGCAGGCTCCGTCACATGGCCGCTTGGCTCCCTCCATCCTTTCAATATGCTCACCCATTAGACCAGGGGATGCAATAAAAGTCTGCAAGACCACCCAGACATGGGAGCCCCTTCTCACCTCACCTGATCAGAGACAAATATGTCTGTTTTTCTGTGAATCCTAATACCTACAGACAGACAGATGGGTGGAGTTCCTATATGCAAAGTGGACTTTAGCCCTCCTCAGTGTCTTGGAGACTGTTCACAGCAGCAGCAGCAGCAGAAGGACCAGCTTGCTTTCTCGACACTGTGCAAGGATTCGGCTCTGGCTGGGCAATGCCACAGATAATGAGCTTAGGTGTTTCTAAAGGAAGGGCTGGCTCTTGCTAGGATACAGGGTGTTAGAGTTGGAAGGGGAGTCAGAGGCTGTGCCTGATGTCCATGGAAGGGCATCTGCTGAGTGGCTGAACCTTGAGCCCCCAGGCTTCTCCTTTGTTGGCTTGCTCTGCTCCTCCGAGGGCACATCCCAGCAGCTAGATCCCTGCAAGGCTGTGCACAGGCAGCTGGCAGAGCAGGAGCACATTTTGAACAAAAAAAATGTGGTCACCGCCCTTTAATCTAGAAAACAACTTCCTGCTCTGTCTCTCCATTGTGAATGGAGTTGATAATGGGGCCTACATCATTAGGTTGTCCTGTCGGTTTGTACTGGTAGTACAGTGCTCAGAACAGCCCCTGGCACACAAAAGCCTATAGAAAAGTTTGCTGGTTAAATCAATAATGAGGGACACATGGCTCAGTGTATGCGTCAAATGGACACATGGCTGGATGTGTGTGTATGTATGTGGGGAGGTGGGAGACAGAAGAGGCTGGAGAGGATGAGAGAGAGATCACCACAGTGAGCGAAGGTTCTGTGCAACTTCCAAGAGTCTCCAGCACATGGCAGGGCCTCACCATGGCCTGAGGCTGTGGGAAGGGTTCTGAGAGGTCAGAGGTCAGGGGACCACCCCCTCTATTTGGGGATGAGATGACCGAGGCCCAGGGCCAGGGAAGAGCCCTGTGCAGTTCACAGAGCTAGCTCATGCCAGACCTTTCCTACCCTAGGCTGATGACTTGCTTAGACCAGATGAGCAAGAAACCAGGTCCTTGGACGAAGCCAGGTGTTAGAGCCTTCGTCATGTGTGTTTACGTGTCCTGTTGGTCCTCTGGTTCCCTGTAGAGATGCTGGGTGACTCCACACAGGAGCACCCTGTCAGAGCCTGAGAAGTGAGAGCTGCACCACCGGTGGCTGTTAGATTCCCTAATGGCAGCAGGCTCCTCACTTCAGTGTGCACCTCCTGGCATCCAGATGGAAGTTTCTCCTCTACCCCATGAATCTGGGAGGACTGTGACTTGCTTTGACCAACAGAACATGACAGAAGTGATGATGTGCTAATTCAGGAGCCTCAAGAGGCTGCGTCGCTTCCTTCTTTGCTCGTTCAGAAGTTGCCCAGAGCTCACCGAGCCCAGAAGAGCCACGGATGAGAACCACGTGGAACCCAGCCCCCTGCTGATCCACAGGTGAAAGAAGTCCTATCAGCCAGCCCTGTTAATCCTTGAATTGTTAAAAATAATACGTTGTTGCTGTTTTAAGCCACTGCTGTTTTGGGGTGGTTTGTTCTGCTTCAGTAGATAACCGAAACACCTGCCCAGGTCAGTCCAGGAGCCCCTCTACCAACACTGTGAAGTAGAACTGGACTGTGTTTCTGAAGGGATGACTCAAAAACCAGTCTCCTAAGGAACAGTGGGAGTAGCTGGTGAGAAGAAAAAGACTAAATACAGGCACACCATCAGGGTGCTTCAAATACCAGGAAGGACTGTCATGTGCCAGAACAACTAGCCTGATTCAAATCATGCCAGGTGCTTTAAGAAAAACAATAACAGTGGTAAAATTAAATACAGTATCTTCAATATGCCAGTTATTTTATATACAGCCTACTCTAATCCTGTAAATAATTTTTTAAGTACGGTACACATTTATTTTATTATTTTGTGGATGAATAAATAGGATCAAAAGAGGATAAGTTACTTGCTCAAGGTCACACAGTTTATAAACGGAAGAACTAGTTTGGCTGCTAGCCAAAAGGTCAGCAGTTCAAATCCACTAGCTGCCTGTTGGAAACCCTATAGGGCAGTTCTACTCTGTCCTATAGGGTCTCTATGAGTCGGAATCGACTCCACAGAACAGGTTAAGTTTTTTGGTATGACTCCTAACGAAGAAAGCAAAAGGTCATTAAAAAGACAAGAAAGAAAGAAAAGACCAAAATGGATGTCAGAAGTGACTCTGAAACTTGCTCTTGAATGTAAAGTAGCTAAAGCAAATGTAAGAAATGATCACGTGAAAGAGCTGAACAGGCGATTTCAAAGGACAGTGTGAGAAGACAAAGTAAAGTATTATAATGACACATACAAAGACCTGGATTTAGACAATCAAAAGTGAAGAACACGTTCAGCATTTCTCAAGCTGAAAGAACTGAAGAGAAAAGTCAAGCCTCAAGTTGCAATATTGAAGGATACTATGCACAAAATACTGAAAGATGCAGGAACCATCAAAAGAAGATGGAAGGAATACACAGAACCACTGTACCAAAAAGAATTGGTTAATGTTCAGCCATTTCAGGAGGTAGCGTATGGTCAAGAATTGACGGTATTGAAGGAAGAAGTCCAAGCTGCACTGAAGGGAATGGCAAAAAACAAGGCTCCAGGAATTGATGGAATACCAGTTGAGATGTTTCAACAAACGGATGCAGTGCTGGACACATTCACTCATCTATGCCAAAAAATTTGGAAGACAACTACCTGGCCAACTGACTGGAAGAGATCTATATTTGTACCCATTCCAAACAAAGGTGATCCAACAGAAAGCGAAAATTATCAAAGAGTATCGCTAATATGACACGCAAGTAAAATTTTGCTGAAGATCATTCAAAACAGTTGCAGCAGTACGTCCACAGGGAACTGCCAGAAATTCAAGCCGGATTAGGAAGAGGACGTAGAATGAAGAATATCGTTGCTGATGTCAGATGGATCTTGGCTGAAAGCAGAGAATACCAGAAAGATGCTTACCTGTGTTTTATTGACTATGCAAAGGCGTTTGACTGTGTGCATCATAACAAATTATGGATAACATTGTGAAGAATGGGAATTCCAGAAACTTAAATTGACCTCGTGAAGAAGCTGTACATAGATCAAGAGGCAGTCATTCAAACAGGACAAAGGGATACTGAATGTTTTTAAATCAGGAAAGGAGTTCATCAGGGCTGTGACCTTTCATATGTTTATTCAATCTGTATGCTGAGCAAAAATCTGAGTAGCTGGACTATATGAAGAACAGGGCATCAGGATTGGAGGAAGACTCATTAACAGCCTGTGATATGCAAATGACACAATCTTGCTTGTTGAAAGTGAAGAGAACTTGAAGCACTTACTGAAGAAGATCAAAGACTACAGCCTTCGGTATGGATTATACCTCAATATGAAGAAAAAAATTCTCACAACTGGAACAATAAACAGCATCATGATAAACGGAGAAAATATTGAAGTTGTTAAGGATTTTACTTGGATCCACAATCAATGCCCGTGGAAGCAGTAGTCAAGAAATCGGATGATGTATTGCATTGAGCAAATGAGCTGCAAAAGACCACTTAAAGTGTTAAAAAGCAAAGACTTCACTTTGAGGACTAATGTGCTCCTGACCCAAGCCATGATATTTTCAATCCCCTCATATGCCTTCAAAAGCTGGCCAATGAGTAAGGAAGACCTGAATGCAATGCTTCTGCCAAAACTGCCATCCGTTTGTGAGAATTTTTGTTTTTGTGTTTTCTTCACCATGTTACCCTGACAACCTTGCCTGTAACCAGGCAGGCCACACAGGCAGTGACTTGACCTGCAGCTGATGTAAGTCTTGGCAGAACACCTTGTGATTCTCCGGAAACGTGAGAGGATGGGGGGCCTGTGAGGAGCTGCTACAAGACCATCTCTCCTCACCTCCCTTTCTCCCCCTGGAGACTGTCATGTGGCATCTTCATCTCCTCCTGGTGCTGATAAGGGCCTTCTGCCCTACCCTCCTAGGGTGTAGCTTCAGGCTAGAAAACCACTTAGTGGAAGTTTAGAACGGGTTTCTCAGCAACAGGGTATCCCACATTGCGTTGGAGTCGTCTGCCCCTTTTGTATCAATGTCATCTTTTTTGATGTGTGGGACAAGGATAGCACCTTTGGCTACTCTTCCTTTCTTCGTCTATGTAAGTAATAAACTGTCTAAAGAGGCTCGTTGTATCTTTATCAGCCGAATCAGTCAGGCCTTGGTCCTGGCCTCTCTTGTCTGCACATCAGTCCGTAAATGTGTCACATATGGCAGTGCTTCTTGGCTATTGTGAAGGGCTGCTTATCTTTATTTTTAATCTGTTGCCAACCAGTATTTTCATAAAGTACAATAAAATAGATTTCTAAAATATGAAATTAAGAAAGACACGCAAAGTATAAGCCCCTCCCTCTTTTAGTTAAATTAGAATACACAGTGTAATCTGTCAAATTGCTAGATGTTTATAAACACTTTCAATTCATCTACTTGCCTTGGACTGAAACTGAGGACTGGCACTGGTCCCCGCATCCCACTCTAAACAGCACTGGTGTGTGGTATGTGGGGTACCCCAAGGGAAGAGTGGGGACTTCAGACCACAGGTAGTTTGCCAGAGTTGCCCTCAGTTTTTATTTTATTTCAATAAACTGTAATGTATTGTAACTCATATGTGCCCTAAAAGGGATTTATGGATAATAGTGAGTTATAATTTTGAGTTTGCTTGTAAAGATTTAGGAGCCCTGGTGGTGCAGTGGTTAAGAGCTTGACTGCTTTAAAAAAAAAAAAAAAAGAAAAAAAAAAAAGGTCGGCAGTTTGAATCCACCAGCTGCTCCTGGGAAACCCTATGGGGCAGTTCTACTCTATCCTATAGGGTCACTGTGAGTCTCAATTGACTCATTGGCAAAGGGTTTATTGAGTTGTTACTAAAATAACTTTTACAGAAAGGGAAAAAATGGCTTTAATATTACCTTAATGATTTACACATTGAAGGTAATGCTAATAAGGCAAACAAAATGAAGATGGCTGAGTGCATGCTTCTCTGGTTCATAGTGTGAGCTCTCTGTCAGCCATTTTGTGAGCTAAGACAATGACAATACATCCAGATATTCCAGGAAGTTGATTATCATTAAAAATTCTAAGTTATCAATAAAACTATTTAAAATACCAAGTTAAATTTGCGGTTGTTAATAATGAGCCTTGCCTTAAGTGTATATTGGGACTCAAAATATTGTTGTTTTGTTAGTTGGCTTTGAGTCAATTCTGACACCATTAGCTAATGAAATATGATCTATCAAGAGTGGCAAGACATTTATCAATAACTTCTTTCATCTGTAATCCTACTTATAAAATTCTATTTTATAAAGTATACAATATGTTAGTAGATACATTTATATCATTTATAAATAAACTTTCACATATTGGTTAAAAGCTTGAAATTCTTTTACTGAAGGTGTAGTGTCGAGGAGTTTGGTAACCATGTCACAAGATTGCCTTTGAGAGCTTGCCAGCCTGAAGCTGGTTTTTCTTACCTCAGTCTTTCCCCTTTAACGCAAGTGTAGATTTTTGGATTTTCTCCAGTTGGAGCGTGCCTCCAGGAGAGTGAGGTCAACGTCGACCCTGGGATGTGTGTTCCCACCAGTTCTAACTCATAAAGGGCCTAAGGGCTGGAATTATGTACGGTCTGGTCTTGTACCAGTTACAAGGATCATAAAGATACACTCAAGAAGCACATGGACTCTTTCTGCAGTTTGTCCGTTCCAAGCTTCAGTGAAGAATGTGAGCTAAAGAAGGCCATTTCTGGAAGGCCAATGTGGCTCTGTTTGAGCTAGCCAGAGTAGGATGGCTGGCTTAAATGTGGGGGCAATTACTTTCAACTGGTCAAAGACATGGCAATATCAAATCCATACCACCGGGCTTCTCTGCCGGTGAACACTGAATCCTTTTGCTTAAAAGCATGTCTTTATTTAAAATTACAGTTCATTTTACTTTTTCTCATTATAAAAGCAAGTCAAGCTCATTATGCAAAAAACAAACAAACAAACAAACAAAAAAAAACGCCTTTGAGTTGATTCCAACTCATAACGGCACTATAGGACAAAGTAGAAGAACTGCCCCATAGGGTTTCCAAGGAGTGGCTGGTGGATTCAAACTGCTGACCTTTTTGGTTAGCAGCCAAACTCTTAACCACTGCGCCACCAGGGCTCATTACAAAGAGTTTAAAAATGCATTGAATTCTAAAGAAGAAAAATTCAGCATTTAGTTCACTTCTTAAAGAAACCATTATTAGCTTTTTGATTATCTATCCATCCATCCATCCATCCATCTACCTACCTACTTATATTATATGCTGTATAGCTACGTACACACACGTAATAGTAAATACATACATGTTGGTAATACTGTACATATATTTGTATTTTTTACTTCTTTTTAAAATCGTGTGATCTTGATTCCCCACCTCATGCCAAAAGTCACCAAGGAGATTGGACTTCACCATTTCTTGGGGTTTCCTCCCCCATATTACAAAAGGCATCAGACTAAACAGGTGAAGCCATATGGACTCATTGATGTGATGGCACAACCTCTGTGGAAGTGTCAGCCCATCTGGTGTTCAGCAGTAGTACATTCTCGTTTTGAACACAGCTGTCTCTTCATAAGGTTGCATTTGTCTCCTACAGAAACCCTTCACAGAATCTTCCCTAGACCTGCCCAAGGCAGAGCTCTAGAGTCAAGCTCGATTTATACTAATCTCTGTTCACTTCATTTGCATGTGACTTGTCTCGTTTATAGTATCATTACCAAGAGAAGGGAACCTGTAACCAGGGCAACCAGAAGAGGTGCCTTTGCAATTCAGACTCTGCCGGACATTCAGCTGCATTTAGTTGGATCTCAGTATACTCCAGGCTGACTTCTCTCTTGAGATTGCAAGAACGTAAACACCCTGGAATGTCCCTTCATCTCAGGTCCTCTTCTCCCAGGGCCTCCCCTCAACCTACCAACACACACATTCTCTTCCCGCTAACTAAATATTTTTTCAACATTTACAAGATTTCCCTCTGATTATTACCACTCAACATTTGTTGTTGTTGTTAGGTGCCATTAAGTTGGTTCCATCTCATAGCAACCCTACATACGACAGAACAAAATAAAGCCTGGTCCTGTGCCATCCTCACAATCGCTGTTATGATTGAGCTCATTGTTGCAGCCACTGTGTCAATCCTCACAATGGTTGTTATGATGGAGCCCATTGTTGCAGCCACTGTGTCAATCCTCACAATGGTTGTTATGATGGAGCCCATTGTTGCAGCCACTGTGTCAATCCATCTCATTGAGCGTCTTCCTCTTTTTCACTGACCCTTTACTTTACCTAGCATGATGTCCTTCTGCAGGGACTGGTCCCTCCTGATAACATGTCCAAAGTATGTGAGATAAAGTCTTGCCATGCTTGCTTCTAAGGAGCATTCTGGCTGTAGTTCTTCCAACACAGATTTGTTCCTTCTTCTGCAAGTCCATGGTATATTCAATATTCTTTGCCAACACCGTAATTCAAAGGCATCACTTCTTCTTCTGTCTTCCTTATTCATCATCCAGCTTTCACATGCATATGAGGCAATTGAAAATACTGTGACTTAAGTTAGGCACACCTTAGTCCTCAAAGTGACATCTTTGCTTTTTAACACTTTAAAGTGGTCTTTTGCGGCAGATTTGCCCAATACAATCCATGGTTTGATTTCTTGACTGTTGCTTCCATGGGTGTTGATTATGGATCCAGGTAAAATGAAATCAGCATTTAGGCTCATATTTTCTGATGTTCTTACAATCTCTAACAATTGTTTTTCATGCTGCGTAATATTATATCCAGTGGGTGAACCATAACTACTTAACAATTCTCATGTATTAGATTAGGTGGTTTCCATCTTGGTTTGTTTTTGCAATTATGTTTAATTCTTTGATGTCATCTTCATGCATAACTTTTATTTTTATTGTTAACATATCAAATCACTTCTTATAAAAGTTCATTAGAATTGAAATTACTGGTCAAGAGGTGTATTCGTTAGGCTCTTGATGCTAAGTTATCTTCCATGGAGTATCAATTTACCCTATATTATGATTGTGTTCATTTCACAGTACTTGTATCAACCTTAGATATTTTGCCTTTTAAAATATTTTGATAAGCAATAAATTACTACAATTTTCCTTTTAATGTTATTAGATTAAACATATTTCCATGCTTACTAGGTAATTGCATATTCTCCTTTGTGGAAGTATTTGTTCTTTGTCCACATAATTTTTTTTCCAATTTTTCCAATGTTTTATGTTGGGAGGCATTCTGCCTATTTGGCCAGGCCAGAAGCCCTGTTCCTGACACAAGAGTATCACACCTTTCAACCAGTCCCACCTGACAATCAAATGCTCACATTTTTACCTGAAAATGGATCATAAGAGTCGTGTGGTTCAGAGCACAGCTGAATCTTCTCTGAATTTTGGTAGCACAAAGGCTCCATATGATCTTATACTAGGGATCTTCTCTGATCCACACCCCAGTTATCTGTTTGCATTGGAATAGATGTTCCTGTTGGAATTTGGCTAACTATAAAAATAGGCACACATTATTCTGCATGATTTGTAATAACAATAGTAATAATCATTATCTTTTATTGAAATCTGAGGTCAGTGATGATTCAGTGGTAGAATTCTTGCCTTCATGCAGTAGACCCAGTTCAGTTCCTGGTCAATGCACCTCATGTGCAGCTACCACCTATCTGTCAGTGGGGGCTTGTGTGTTGCTATGATGCTGAACAAGTTTCAGTGGACCTTCCAGACTAAGACCAATTAAGAATCAAGGCCAGGCGATCTACTTCTGAAAATTAGCCAGTGAAAACTCTATGGATTACAAGAGTCCAATCTATAGCTGATCATGAGGATGGTGCAGGACCAGGCAGCATTTCATTCCATTGTGCATGGGGCCACCATGAGTTGGGGGCCAACTCCACAGCAGCTAGTAACAACAACAGCTCTGTGCCAGTTATTTTAATACAGGCTGAGAAAACAGGACAAAAAACACCCTGCCTTCACACAGTCTATATTCTAGTGGGAAGAGGTAGACAACAAATATATTAAAATGTTAGCATATAAACAATTAAATAAACACCTTAATTTCAGATAGTGTTATATTCTGTGGGAAAAAAAAAAAGAAAGGGGTAAAGAGAATAGACAGGGACTTAGTAAGAGAGTCCACTTAGATAGGATTGACGAGGATCCCCTTAGAGAAAATGATGACTGACTGATAAAAAGCCAACTAAGAGTAAGTCTGGGTAAAAATATTCCTTGGAGAAGTACGTGTCATAAAGAGAACTGTTGTACAAGGGTCTAAACTGTGAATAATATTAGAATGTTTGAGGAACAGACAGAAGGCCAGTGTGGCTGTTCTAGATAACTAAGAGGAAGTGGTAGAATGTGTTTATAGAGCTAAGCAAGGGTCAGATCATGTAGAATGTTGTACATCATGCTTAGGAGTTTGGATTTATTTGAAATCAGTGACCAGGGAATATTTTCAGTCAAGGAGTGATGTGGAAAGGTTTATGTTTCTGAAATGTCGTGCTGACTGCTTTGTGAGGGATGGGCTATGGTCAGGATAGCCTAGACCATGCTGTGAAACCAGTGGCTCTAAAATGTCAGAGGCTTAGTACAATGACAGTTTATTTCTTGTTTATGCAAATCCTGATGTGGTTGAGTGTTCTTCTAGGGAATACTGTCTCCCTGTGGTGAGTCAGGGATCCAGGCAACATCTATCTTGTTACTCTAGCCTATCAACATGTGACTGCCATGGTTTGAAGGATAAGCACACACACTCTTACATGTTATGGACCACAGAAGTGTAAATCCCTTTTGTTAGAATTCAGTCACATAGCCCCAACCTAGCTGAACTGAGGCTGGGAAGTGCAGCGGGGCATATCGGTATCTGATGAACAGTACATGTCCGTACCCTGTAGGACCAGAGTGGAGACGGGGGTACCAGTGACAAAGCAGTTTCAATAGCCAAGTGATCATGGTGGCTGAGATTTGGGAAGTAGCGAGAGAGATGATTTAGTTTCAAGATATATTTCAGAAATAGAGTCAATATGACTAGCAGAGGGCATGTATGTGGGAAGTAAGGAAAAGAGAAGAATCAGGGTTGACACTGAAGTTAGATGACATTCCATCACTATGGAAACTAATGTCCTTGGGGAAGTTTTTCTTTCCTTTTTCCCTTCCTCCTTCCATCCCTTCTGTTCTTCTTCCTTTATTAAAGAAATAAATACATACAGAGACCCTACTGTGTACATAGGTACATTTTAAGAGGAAAGTCCTGTGGACTTCGATTCAGTCCCGAATATTCAGCCTCGCTGGACTATTCATTAGACACACACTATGACTTAACCCCTCTAAGCCTCAGTTTCTCCATAGACAAAATTAAGGATAATTCCTGCTCTCCTTAACTCACAAAGGGTTGGTGACACTCAGTTGAGACACTGAGTATGATATTGCTTTGTAGAGTGTGAACAAGTCCACCTTCTGTATGGGAGGGAGGCATTATTTAGTTGCTGTGGGGAACATAACCAGTCATCGTCAAGTTGATTCTGAATCATAGTGATGGTGTATGTGTGAGAGTAAAACTGTGCTCCAGCGTTTTCAGTGGCTGATGTTTCCAAGGTAGATCACCAGGCCTTTCTTCCGAAGTGCCATTAGGTGGATGCAAATCTCCAACCTTTCATTTAACAGCTAAGCACATTAATTGTTTGCATCATCCAGGGACTCCATGAGGAATGTAAAGAGGAATAAAACATAGCTTATGCTTTTAAGATGTGTACGAGGAAAAATGCATGAGAAATTATTACTATTGATTCAAAATACACTACTCCAAAACTTAGTGGCTTAAAATAGCAACTGTTTCATTTCATCTCACAGATTCTACAGGTCAGGGCTTGGAGCAGGGCTTAGCAGGGTGGTTTTTTTGCTCCTTGTAGCATCAACTGAAGTCACTTAGTTGTGTTCAGCTGGCAGCTGGGCCCTTCTGGAGGGTTTGAAATAACTTCACTTGCACGTCTGGCTCTGTGTGGGGGTTGCTGGAAGGCTGAACTCATCTGGAACTGTCTGCCAGGGCCCCTACATGTGGCCTGTTGAACATGGTGATCTTAGGGCTATTGGATTTCTTACATGGTTCTGGCTTCTCCCAAAAAATGTGCCACAAGAGAACCAAGTGGATATTGCATGGAATTTTGTAGTGCAGCCTCGGAAGTCAGCAGTGTCACTTCCACCACAATTTATAGTTAAATAAACCATGCCAGATTCAGGGGTTGGGGCAGGGAACTATGGTCCATGTATTGATAGTGGAGTGAAAGATCACATTCTAGAAGCACATAAGAGATGGATGATACTGTTCCTACACTTGGAAGATACAACCGGCTACAGTCCTTCCTATGGCCACAATTCACATCCCTCTCAAATGAAAAATACACTCACCTCTTCCCTCAAGATCCTCAGTCTCATTCCATTATGATATCATCTCAAAGGCCAAGATCTTATCTTCAAATTCAGGTCAAGGTACCAATGAATCTCCTTGTATAGCTCCCCAAGTATAGTTCCTCTCAATCTGAACACCTGTGATTTAAATAAACGAGTTATGTGACCCCCACATACTCAATATACAAAGATAAGATAGGGATAGGATAACCACAATAAACAGTCCTATCCATAAAGGAAGGGGGGGATAGGCAGCACCCGGTGATCAGTAGTCCATGCCGATTCTGATATCCAGCTGGGCTCATCTCACTAGTTCCTTGATTAGAGCCTGGTACTGCTTCTTGGGAATGATTCTCTGTGTATCTGGGCCCCACCCTCTGAGCTCTTGATTCTCCCTTCTAAGTCATCCGTAGTTTTCCATCGAAAGTAGATTCTGTTTGCAGCTGAACAGTTTTGTCAGATGCTTCTTTCCCATAAAAGTTCAGGGATCGAAAAACCTCTTGGTATTTTGAATTCTCTTTGCCCCTTTTAGGTTAACCTGACTGTGCTTCTGCCATTACAATTCTTTTAAAAAATGTGTGGGTTTTCTATTAAGCTGTTTGATTGTTCACTCCGTGAGATGAAAGCCACACCTAAAAATTGTTATTTAGATAAGCTCTTCTCTACCTTGGGCTTCTTAATTGGCTGATAAGGATTTATTGAAGCCCTATAGTCTAACAGAGATGATCTGTGAGGCACACTTTAAAGACTGAAAGGATCTACAAGGCACAACCTTAAATATTTCTGAGGTCTTAAAAAAGCGTTTTACAGTCCCATCCTTGATTTCATGGGCCTACATTTTCTGGGTATCTGCTGGATTGATCTTTGCACTGAAGAGCTCTCTTATTTTAAGACTTTGTGCTAGAAGAGATTGGGACTGAGGAACAGTATATATTATTTATTTGTGTAGTAAATATATATGTATTTTACAAAACATTTGCCATTTGACATCTTTTTTTTTACATCTACAATTTAGTGATAGAGAAATAGTTTTGTTTTTGAATCCAACAAATATTGACTTCTTTTTTATTTTCTCTAAATTCTACTGGAAAACAGAATAGTTCCTTTTTAAGTTCACCTCTACCCATATGTTATGTTATGCAGCTAAAAGAAACCATAGGACCCATCAGAATTCTGCCTGGAAAACTTCTTAGCTAGATATTTCAGTTTATGAAATAGATTTTCTATTCTACATATTACTGCAGGTGACAGTTTTGTTAAATTTTATGTCACTACATAACAAGGGTATCCTTTTCTCTAGCTTCTATTCATATTTTTCCCACTCTCCTTTAAACTCTCATTGTCTCCTTGAGGCACATTTTACTTCCACTAAAATTCTCCTTAAAGCCCTTCCAGCTTCTTCCTGCTATGCAGCACTAAAGCTAACTCCTCATATTTTATATTTATTTTTTTTAAAAAGTTTCCATCTAGTCAATTTTGACTCATTTTTCCCTTTTTTTTTAAACAAACCCATTACTGTTGAGTAGATTCCAACTTATAGAGACCCTACAGGAAAGAGTTGAACTGCCCCATTGGGTTTCTAAGGAGCGGCTGGTGGATTTGAACTGCCAACATTTTGGCTAGCAGCCTGTACTCTTAACTGCTGCGTTACCAGGGCTCCATTTCTCTGATAGTGACATCATATTTCCAGGTTCCAAACTGTGTTCAAGTTAATATTGCTGCATAACAAATACCCCAAGTTTAATATTCAGTATTATAAAACAACAACAATTTATTGTTATTATATCTAATAGCTTCCGTATGTCAGAAATTTGGACAGGGATGTTAAACTGAGGTCATGTGATGGTACTCAACTGATTGATGGTCTGATCTTAAGGATCCAAGATGGGACCACTCACATGGCTAGTGCTTTGGCAGGGGTTGGAAGGCAGGACTAATCTGGGACTATTGACCAGAATGCCTACATGTGGTCTCTCCAGCGTGGTGGCCTCAGGGCTTTTGGACTTTTTACATGGCAGCTGGCTTCTCTTAGATAAGTGGTTCTCAATGGAGGTGACTTGGCAGTATTTGAAGATATTTTTGGTTGTTACACTGGGGTGATGCTATTGGCATCTAGTTGGCAGAGGTCATGAATGCTACTAAACATCCTACAATGTATAGGCTAGCACCCCACAGCAAAGAATTATCTGGCCCAAAATAGCAATATTGCCAAGGCTGAGAAACTCTGTCCTAGAATAAGCATCCCAAGGGAACCAGGAAAATCTGCATGGCCTTTTCTGACCTAGGTTGGAAAGTCAGACACCATCACTTCATGATAGAAGATGGCAAAGTCACATTCAGAAGAGCACATGTTGGGTGGGAAATATTGTCACAGCTATCTTTAAACACTGTGATCCACTCCACGAACAGCCAGGAAGATCAGAATGTGATCACTGTCATGAGAAAGGAACCAGCACAGTGCTTTCCAGATCAAGGGAGGACTTGGCACTCAGGTCGGAGGGAAAAGTGGGGTTTCCTAAAAACTCGCCTTGATAGAAGGTTGTGTTTTGAAAAGTGCAGTTGGAGGGGAAACATTCTAGACATCAATAGAAATATAGGCACTGACTCTCAACAAACTTGCCTCTCCGGTCAAACCTGACCTGCTACCTGTTTTGTACATGAAGTTTATTGGAACACAGCCACATTACTTGGCTGCTTTCACACTAAAATGGAAGAGTTGAGTAGTTGCCATAGAGACTATAAGATTTAGGAAGCCTAAAATATTTACTATCTGGCCCTTTACAGAAAAATTTGCTACCCCTGGCAGCAATTTATTTATTAATTAATTTATTTTTTTATTCATCAAATATTTGTTAAATGTGTGCTATGTGCCACAAAAGGAGCCCTGGTGGCACAATGGTTAAGTACTCGTCTGCTAACCAAAATGTCAGTGGTTCAAACCCACCAGCCATTCCATGGGAGAATGGTATGGCAATCTGCTTCCATAAAGATTACAGTCTTGGAAACCCTGTAGGGCAGTTCTACTCCATCCTGTAGGGTCACTATGAGTTGGAATTGACTTGATGGCAATGGATTTGTTTTCCTGGTTTTTGGTATGTGCTAGACGCACAATATATGGTGGTCAGCAAGACAGACATTATCTCTACTATGGAGGATAATTTTAACAATTACACTGTTTGAGAGCTATGAAGAAAATAACAAAGTTCTGTGTCTGAGAATATTAAGAGTATTTAGGAAGAGTGATGTACGGAGCCTTTACTAAGAGGATAACTCACCAGGTTAGACCTAAGAGATGAGAAAGAGCCAGCCATGTGATATCAGAGGAAGAGATAAGAATTACCAGGCAGTGCTGGTGAGATTGTAAAATAGTACAACCGTTGTGAAAAACAGTTTGGCAGTTCCTCAAAAAGTTAAACATAGAATTACCATAAACCAAAAAAACAAACTGGTTGCTGTTGAGTCGATTCTGACTCATAGTGACCCTATGAGACAAAGTAGAACTGCCCCACAGAGTTTCCAAGGCTGTAATCTTTACAGAAGCTGACTGCTGCATCTTCGTCCCGCAGAGCAGCTGGTGGGTACCAACCACCGACCTTTCAGTTAGCAGCTGAGTGCTTTAAACACTGTGCCACCAGGGCTCCGTCAGAATTACCATATGACGTAGCAATTCCACTCCTAGGTAGAGCAGAAAAAATTGAAACCAGGAACACAAAGAGATACTTGTATACACTAATACTCATTGCAGCACTATTTACAATAGCCAGAAGGTGGAAACAACCTAAATGTCTGTTAACACATGAATGAATACACAAAATGTGGTATACACATACAGTGGAATATTACTAAGCCATAAAGGGAAATGAAGTTCTGATGCCTATTACAACAAGGATGAACCTTGAAAATATTATGCTAAGTGAAATAAGTCAGTCACAAAAGGACAAATAGTGTATGAGCCAACTTATATGAAATGTCTAGAATAGGCAAGTGATAGAGACAAAAATTTATTAGTGGTTACCTGGGCAGATGGAAGGAGGGGGAAAGAGGGACTACTTACTGCTTAAAGGACCCTGAGCTTCTTTGGAGGATGATGGAAAAATTTAGAAACAGATAATGGTGATAGTTGAACAATAATATAAACGTTGTTAATGTCACTGAACTGTACATGTGAGGAATGTTGAAATAGTGAATATTTCATTACATATATATTTAGCACTATAAAATAAAGAGACCCAAGCAAAAGAAAGAAAAAAGAAGAATTACCTGGCAAAGTAAAGGATGTAAACAAAGTTCCTAAGGTAGGAAGAGGTAACTTGAGAGAGAAATTCAAAGAAGGCCACTGGAGGGAACGAGGTGGAAAGAGTGGCCTGAGGTGAGGTTGAAGGGCAGGCACCGGCCAGGTCTAGTAGGGTCTTATAGAGTTTTATTCCAGGTTCAATAGAAAACCATGTGAGATTTTTAACAAAGAGAATGACATAGAACAGTTTTCATTTAAAAAGTACAAAAATAAAGAAAACCCTGGCTGCTGAGACTAAGAGAAGGGTTAGAGAGACAAGTAAGACCATTCCTGAAAGATCTAGGCAACAAATAAAGTCAGTATGGTCTAGAGACTTCACTGTGCCAGTGCATTACCTGAAAATCTTGTTGAAATGCAGATATTTATTCAGTAGACATGGGGTGGAACCAACAGTCTGTGATCCCAACAGGTTTTTAATTCTGATGTTCCTGGTCCACAGACCACACTTTGTTTAACAAACTGAATGCACAGGCTTTTTAAAATGTCATTTAGAATCATTCAATTTGTTAACGCTTCTCCATGACTAGCTGTCTTAAAGCAAGTTTTCAAAATAAAATCATGCGAAAGAGAAAATACAGCCCAGGCATTTAAAACCATTGTAAGTGAGTCAGTGCTGAGTGAGAAGGGTTTCTGTGGCTCTTCAGATAGGAGACATAGTCTGGGAACTAGAGCGTAAGGAGGCCATGGAATTCCAGCCAGTTAATGAGGAAGTGCCCAGGGGATGATCAATTTTATTAAATTTCTAATAAAATTTTATTGAGTGAGTCAACAATGAAGACAATATACTCCCGTGTCTAAAAAGGTACTTAGTGTGTATTTTTTAGACATGAAATTATGTCTTGTGATAAGCACTTTTACAAAATTAAGTCCTGGAGGAGGACACCTACTCTTGGGGTGCAAGGAAGGACCTCTAGAATGATCTTCAAAGGATGACTAGGCGTCAGAGAACAAAGGAAGAGGAGGGTGTTTTAGGGAGATGAAATGGCCCAGATGACAGAGAGTATGATGTGGTCTGCAAAACTGAAGAAGCTACATACCTGGTGTGTAGCATGGGCAATGAAGATATTAAGCAGCAGCCAGATTACTAGTCACCTAGTGCTTAAATTTGTGCCAAGGGTTTGCATTATATTCAGAAGTCACTGGGAGCCAATAAAAAGTTTTAAGCAGGGGAACACTGAGATCAGCTTTAATATTAAAAAAAAGTCAGGAGACCAGGAGTTCAGACCCATTAGGAAGCTGAAACTGGAATTCACATGAGAGACAATGGAGACAGTGGGTTGGCAAGATGCGGATGAACTGGAGAAACAGTAATGCCACTGATAGATCTCCTTCCACAAGCTAGGGGTAAGACATAAAATCCAAATTAATGGCTGTTATGGATTGAATTGTGTCCCTCAAAAATGTGTGTCAACTTGCCTAAGCCATGTTTCCCAGTATTGTGTGGTTGTCCTCCATTTTGTGATCTGATGTTATTATACTATGTATTGTAAATCCTACCATCTGTGATGTTATTGAGGCAGGTGTAGAGGCAGTTATGTTAATGAGACAGGACCCAATCTTCAGGATTAGGTTGTATCTTGAGTCAATCTCTTTTGAGATATAAAAGAAAGAAGTGAGCAGAGAGGACAGGGACCTTTTACCACCAAGAAATAAGAGCCAGGAGTGGAGCATGTCCTTTGGACCAGGGTCACTGCTCTGAGAAGCTCCTAGACCAGGGGAAGATTAATGACAAGGATCTTCCCCCAGAGCCAACAGAGGGCGAAAGCATTCACCTGGAATTGGCGCCCTGAATTCAGACTTCTAACCTCCTAAACTGTGAGAGAATAAACTTCTGTTCATTAAAGCCATCCACCTGTGGTGTTTCTGTTAACTAAGAAAATGGCTAAACCCTCATCTCTCCTCCTCTGAGCAGTTTCATCTTCCCAGTTCCACAGGAATCTCATGTAGTTCCCTGGGTTGTACTCATGTCCAAAGCATCCGTCTCGCTTGTTCCCATCTCACACCTGGAGGGTGCATTTTGGTTGTCTCCCAGAGGAGACCTGGAAGATACCACAGAGACCTGATCTTTCAGCCTCCACCCAGGAAGTCCAAAGAGATCCTCACATCTAAAACAATAAACTTGGGCTAACTCTGACTCTGCCATTGAGACTGGTGCAGAGTCAGCGTGATGATTCTTGCTTGCTTCACATCCCTACCCCACTTGATACCTACTTCCTGGTCAGAGGAGGCTCAGTGCTGGCCACATCACCGACCAGAACCTCTATTCCCTTCAACTGCCTGACTTAGTGCATGGGAACTTGACGCTTTCTACATCTGCACCAGGGCAGAATGTGAGATTGCTACTTTGGCCCAAACAAAAAGTTTTCTGTAGATTTGAGTGTTAAGCAAAGGACTCGGGGTCTTGATTTCTTCTGCTCTCACAGTCCTTAGATTCCTTAAGGAAATCTGACAGAAGGCTCCTAGTAAACTTCAAGCCTGTAGATTAAATGTTTCTCAATCAGTGGAGGATAAATGAAATTCTGCTTCCCCAGACACCCCACAACGTTGTTGTTGTTGTTGTTAGGTGCTGTCAAGTCAGTTCTGACACATAGTGACCCTATGTACAATATAAAACAAAACACTGCCAGGTTCTACACTATCCTCACAATCATTGCCATATTTGAGCCCATTGTTGCAGCCAATGTGTCAATCCATCTCTTTGGGGGTCTTTCTGTCTTTCAGTGACGCTTCACTTTATCAAGCATGATGTCCTTCTCCAGGGACTGATCCCTCCAAATAACATGTCCAAAGTACAGGAGACAAAGTCTCGTCAGCCTCATTTCTAAGGAGCCTTCTGCCTGTACTTCTTCCAAGGCAGATTTGTTCATTTGCCTAGTAGTCCATGGTATATTCAATAATCTTCGCCAACACAGTAATTCAAAGGCATCAGCTCTTCTTCAATCTTCCTTATTCATTGTTCAGATTTTGATGCATATGAAGTGATTGAAAATACCATGGCTTAGGTCAGGCACACCTTAATCCTCAAAATGACATCTTTACTTTTTAACACTTTAACGAGTTCTTTTGCAGCAGATTTGCCCAATGCAATATATCATTTGATTTCTTGACTGCTGCTTCCATGGGCATTAATTGTGGATCCAAGTAAAATGAAATCCTTGACAACTTCAATATTTTCTCTGTTTATCATGATGTAAAAAGGGAGCCCTGGTGGCTCAGTGGTTAAGCACTCAACTGCTAACCAAAAGGTCGGTGGTTCAAGCCTACCTGCCGCTCCATGAGAGAAAGATGTGGCAATCTGCTTCCCCAAAGATTACAGCCTTGGGAACCCTATGGGCAGTTCTACTCTTTTCTAATGGGTTGCTGTGAGTCAGAATCGACTTGACAGCAATGGGTATGGTTTTTGGACTATCGTGATGTTGCTTATTGGTCCAGCTATGAGAATGTTTGTTTTCTTTATATTGAGGTATAATCCATACTGAAGCTGTTGCCTTTGATCCTCATTAGTAAGTACTTCAAGTCCTCTTTGCTTTCAGCAAGCAAGGTTGTTAATTAGTCTTCCTCCAGTCCTGATGCCCTGTTCTTCTTCATGTAGTCTAGCTTCTCAGATTATTTGCTCAGCATAGAGATTGAATAAGTATGATGAAAGGACACAACCCTGAACCACACCTTTCCTGATTTTAAACCACGCAATATCCCCTTGTTCTGTTCAAATGACTGCCTCTTGGTCTGTGTACAGGTTCCACATGAGCACAATTAAGTGTTCTGGAACTCCTATTCTTCACAATGTTATCCATAATTTGTTATGATCCACACAGTCAAATGCCTCTGCATAGTCAGTAAAACACAGGTAAACATCTTTCTGGTATGCTCTCCTTTCAGCAAAGATCCGTCTGACATCACCAGTGATAGCCCTCGTTCCGCATCTTCTTCTGAATCTGACTTGAATTTCTGGCAGTTCCCTGTTGATGTACTGCTGCAAGCGTTTTTGAATTATCTTCAGCAAAAATTTACTTGTGTGTAATATTAATGATAATGTTTGATAATATTCATATTCTGTTGGATCACCTTTCTTTGGAATGAGTACAAATATGGATCTTTTCCAGTCAGTTGGCCAGGTAGCTATCTTCCAAATTTCTTGGCATAGATGAGTGAGCATTTCCAGCATTGCCTCCATTTGTTGAAACATCTCAATTGGTTTGTGTTAATTCCTGGAGGCTTGTTTTTCACTCATGCTGTCAGTGCAGCTTAGACTTCTTCCTTCAGTTCCTTCAGCATATGATTGGTTCTTGATCATATGCTACCTCCTGAAATGGTTGAAAGTTGACCAATTCCTTTTGGTACAGTGACTCTGTGTATTCTTTCCATCTTCTTTTGATGCTTACTACATCATTCAATATCTTGCCCAGTGAATCCTTCAATATTGCAACTCGAGGTTTGAACTTTTTCTTCAGTTCTTTCAGCTTGAGAAATGCTGAGCTTGTTCTTTCCTTTCAGGTTTCTACCTCCAGGACTTTGCACATTATAATACTTTACTTTGTTTTCTTGAGCTGCCCTTTGAAATCTTCTGTTCAGATCTTTTACTTCACCATTTCTTCCATTTACTTTAGCTATTCTATGTTCAAGAGTAAGTTTCAGAGTCTCTTCTGACATCCATTTTGGTCTTTTCTTTCTTGTCTTTTTAATGTCCTTTTGCTTTCTTAACGTATGATGTCCTTGATGTCATCCCACAACTCGTCTAGTGTTTGGGTTTTGGTGTTCATTGCGTTAATACGTCAAATCTGTTCTTGAAATGGTCTCAAAATTCAGGTGGGATATACTCAAGGTTGTACATTGGGTCTCGTGGACTTGTTTTAATTTTATGCAGCTTTAGCTTGAACTTGCATATGAGCAATTGATGATCATTAAGGAAGTTAAATAAACAGCATGGTGAGTGAGTGGGTGTGGAGGGCGAGGTTTGGGAGGACAGTTAGATGATCTTCATCCCAGGAGGACTTAGGGGAGGGGCTGCACAGAAGGCCAGTTCCTGCAAGTGAAAGACAAGGCAGGAAGAGTAGGTTTGGGGAAGGGGTGTGTACTCTTCCCTTTAAGCAGCACAGGAGGGGTATGGCTCAGAGGTTACAGAGTTAACATGGAGCACTGAGTTCACAATCAGCCAGACTTGGGTTTTGATCAAAGAATTGCCACTTTTGACATTAGGCTAATTACTTATCCTCTGAGTATTGGTTTTCCCATCTGCAACACCATGGTAATAATAGATGTGTAATGAGGATTCCCTGAGAGAGCATAAGCCCAGGGCTCAGACACAGCTGACACATAGCTCAGGCTTAGGACACATTTGTCCCCTTCTCCCCTGAATAATGTTTTGCTTCTTTCATCCAGAGGGTTCCAGGCATCATTCAGGGGACACAGTGTGAGCACAGACTGCTCTGAAATGACCTGCTGCTTTATTTCCTTGTAAGGACTCAGAGATCTGACTATCAGATGCTGTCTTGTCACACCTCAGACTCCGATGATGTGTGTGTAGAGCCATTAATTCTAATCAATTCAAATTAATAATTTCTTAAGCTGATGGAATGGGCCTGAGCCTAGTAGAGACCTGAGAGAAAGATAAAATATTGCAAAGACAATGACTACTATAATTTGCTGAAACCTCCAGAGAAAGAATATGGCCAGTTTAAATAACTTGCCAGAGATCCTCCAACTCGTGGGTGGAGGCAGAATTCCAGCAGGCCTGTCTCACCCCGGAGACTTCCTTTGCTGGAACTTGCAGTGTATTTAGAGACGAAACCAATACACATAAAACAATTAGAGAACGTTACAAAATCAACATTGTAGTCATAAGCTAGACTGCAATGCAGTTTCAAAATGAAAACAGCTTTACTGTTTTTTCTGAGTATGAAAGCAAAACTTCCTCACTGTAAAACAATTTAAACATTACAGGATTGTACAGTGCAAAAGGTGATCATACCTTGTAATCCCATTACTCTACCCAATGTCATAAATAGTCGCTTATGACTACCTTTTTGTCTTAAGCATGCATCTGTGCCATCTCACAAAAAGAAATACTCATTTAAAAAATTGGATCATGCTGTATATAATGTTCTGTAATCTATTTTTTTTTCTACATACATAATGGAAATAATTTCAGGTAAATCTGCATGTATACACTTCCTAAACCTTTATAAAGATGAGTTCAGTTCTTGTAGATTAATAGATACTTTATTGACCCCTTAACACCTATCTAGCCAGGTAGTTCAAGCACGATTACCTGAGTGCAGGTAACATTGGTCATAGTGTTATTCTGGCCATCTTCTCCTTTCATAATCTCTGCCAAAGGGTCACATGACAGTTTAGGGCTACTATCCCACATGGCTCCAGAGTGGAACTGCCCCATAGGGTTTCCAAGGAGAGGCTGGGCCACCAGGGCTCCTTCCCTTCCTTAGTAGGTGCATAACTTGGAGCTGACTGCCAACTTCAGTGCATCCTTCTCTCATTCTCTGAGGAGGCATTTTGAGCTCTTCTGTGGATTATATCCTCAAAGGCATATCCTCAGTGACCCTGGTATACTGGGAATCCCACAAAGAACCCTCAGAGTAGTTGAGTAGCCCTGGCTACAAATATAGGATTCTACCCTCAGATGCTTACACTCTGTTTCTGGGATGCTGGGTTTGCATCTGAGCATGTTGTCCCTGCACTTTGCCAAAGCTAAGTGCCCTTGACTGTCTGAAATCGTGCTGACTGGTGCCCTGACTCAAGCTGACTCGTGATAGTAGCCCCTCCTTCACCCTACCCCTAGCCAAGGCTATGAACCTTTGAAACATACACTAAGTCCATTCGTTTTCCAATAAAAATCGACAAAGGAGCAAAAGCTAACAGGGGACTTACTATCTTAGAAAAAGCCCATGGACTGACATGATACACCACTGTGGTCATCCTACTGAGGCCTGCCACCCTGGCCCAGCCTGTCTTCACTCAGCCAGTGGCAGTCACTGGTTGATGAAGATACACTCACATGGTACGGGCATGGTCATAAAACTTCACTTCTGCTTCCAGTGCTCTCTTTAGACAAGCTCAGTCCTGAAGGATTTCCCACTAGATGTAAAAATACGACAATATAGATTATTGATTTGTTGTCTTGTTGGATATTGTTAAGCATGAGATCTGGGGTTAAATAAGATTCCCTCCCTCCCTCCCTCTGTTCCTCCTTCCTTCCTTCCTTTCCTCCCCAGGATTGGCAAGCCTCCATATATGACATCAGTCATATTCTGTCTCTGGGCTTAAAGCAGTCGGATTTCCTTCCCCTGACTTAAAGCAATGTAGCACTTAAGACACATCTATAACAGATTACAAAGCCCAGTCTTCCAGAGGAGGCCTACCCCATTTAGGGTTAACAGCTCTGCACTTATTAAGGACAGGGCCACAAAGTCTCCAATCCCCACATCTCAACTCAGAAAGGCTCACTTGAAGAACACCCCTATCGACTGAGGAAATATACTTTCCTGAGACCAGTGGTTGATAAAATTTATTCTCCAGCTGGATGAGCTCTTGAACAGTTGTTTGTCATAATCAGATCTGGAAGCCATAGATCTCCTTTCAAGTGATGACTGTGCTGTATAACCTCTGGCTCCATCCCCTTTTCTGCTCTGGGCAGAGCAGATTCCAGCGATGAATGAAAACCACCACTGTCTTATCAAGTAGTGGTAGTACTTGTTTTGTTTAACCGTGGTGGAAATTAGTTTTTCAGGCACTGATCTTTACAGGCCACCCGTCAAAAGTGGGTGTGGTGTCTGTGGCCATAAATTCATCGATCCCATAAATAAAGTTCTGTCTGCAAAATACAAGGGGAAGTCAGAGTAGACACACTTATGTACAAATGAAATGGTCTGGAGCTGAATGACTAAGTGTCAGGACTTCTTTGGGTAAAAGGTTTTCCTGGCTTCTCATTTACCAAGCCTGTCAACCTCATTTGGATTGTAGTGACTGCAACTTTTGCCTCGCCATTCTGAGTGGGGAGCATGAGGTACTCTCATGAGGGAGGTGGTTATAGTTGGTTCTAATCCTGTTCAGCTGTGAGTTTGAGAATCATTTAAGTGTTTTATTTTATTAGAAAAATAATTCCACCATGTTCTTCTATTTGGACTGATGCTTTCTCCAATTCTGGCCTTATATATCCAAGGATTCAAAAGGATGCCCTCACTTGGAAATGATTACAGTTCACCACACTGGTCTTCAGATTTGGGCAAAAACACACAGTTTTACGGAAAAGCGGGGGGGATTGGCTCAGCCTGGGCCGCTCGGCTTCAGCTACATGTGAGGGAATAATAAATGTGCTTGCCCAGTGCAAAGGCCCCAGATCCTGGAACCTAGCTACCCTTGGATGTGTTTGAATGGCAGAACTTTGGTTTCGTTTTGAAGGTTTTTTTTTTTTTTTTTTTTCCCTTCTTTGTCAGGGTACAGGATACCTAAAGTCAGGAGAAAGATATGTCTTTATTTAAAAAAAATAAACAAGCCAACAACAAAACTTCAAGACATAAGTACTTTGAGATAAAAAGAAAAGGATTATAACAGCCTTTCGGCAAGTTTTTCCCTCTCATGAAGTTCCACTGATTTAAATGGCATCTTGCGTTCGGGTGTCTGAATATTAACTCAGAAGACTTGATACTGTCTCTCTTCCTTAGTGGAGGAGAATTGCTTGTCCTCCTGGAGCTGGGCCTCAGCAGGGGCTGCTTCCCCATCTCAGAACATCAGACAGGCTGATGGGCCCTGCACCTCCTGGGAGAGGTCTTAGAATCTGGGGCACCGTGCTGGATGAGCAAGGAATATGGCTCTTCTGGGAGATGGGAAACTCCTTGGCCACAGCTCCTGGGACCTGATTCTCTTCCAGATTAAATGGCATCTGAGACCAGCTTCCTTGGAGACAGAGGACTGACTTACTAGACTCTCAGACTGGCCTTGGCATGGGGCGTTTATATCCCGTTGCCCAGCACCGTTCCATCCTCAGTCCTACAAGTGCATGTGACAGGACTGAGCTTAATCATCTATGCTAGTTGTTTTTTAGTTAGTTATAAAAAGCTTATTTTTCTTACTGTTAAAGTAATACAAACCGTGTTAAAAACATAGAAGAAAATAATGATTATCCATAATTCTACCACCTAGATATATCCATATTTTACATTTTAACTTATCTCCACTGCTTCAAAAAATAATTAAGATTGTATTGTATACACAGTTTTATATCCTGATTATTTACTTTTGGATTATTAAGTTATTTTACCATAGATTATTTCATATTTATTATCTCCTTTGAGCAACACCTCAACTTGATAGGCAGTGAATCCATTGTTATTCTATTTATAGTCAGGAAAATGGAATCTGAACAAAGCTAAATTTGTTCAACACATATTTGTTGAACCTTCTATGGTTTAAGAACTGCGCTGTAAGTGTGTTGCCTGAGGTCACTAAGTAAGTGGTGGAAACACAACTAGATCATTGGTTTTCGGACTCATAAACATCTGCTAATTCCACACCTCCAAGTCGTTTCCCCCCTCACTCCCTGCCCGAATCTATACCAGCTATATAATAAGTTAATTTTGAAGAGGAAATCATGATGTTCAAGATAAGGTTGGAAACCCTGAGTTGGAAATAGACAAGGGAAGGCAAAGCCCAGTCCAATTGTCTGGGATTCTAGATAGTTTATGAAAACAGAGTTGTGATCTCAGGCAACAGGGCAAGTGACCCAGCTACCATAGCTGGATTAGGGATTTAGGGCCAGCATGTAAGGTCTTAGAGATAGTTTCCATTTTAGCTTTGCATATGTTAACAGAGATTGGGCTGAAAAATAGAGATGGAGGCTTTTGGCTGCATGGCCACCTTTGTATGTTTGTCTTTCACTATTTCCTCTGCTCTTCTTTCAAATTGTAGGTCTTCTTTCTCACTCTGAGGTCTCAGAGAGCTCTCTTGCAACCACAGGCATTCTGTAGTGGCCCTCCTCTTTTTCACGTCTTGATAAGTCCAGTTTGCCTCTGGGAATATCGTCTTCACTTCTGAAGCATTCCTTTAATTCAGCGAACATTTAATGGGCCCCTATTTGAATGCCAAAATCTTCTCTAACCCTGGGGGATATAGACACTCATGTGGCATGGTCCCTTCAATTCAGAGCAAGGTTTAATGAAACAGGGGACTATGAAAAAAAACATTGACAGTGTGGTATAGAGCATGTATGTAGCCATTCCCCTAACTTTTCTTTTCTTTTATTATTTTTTTTATTGAACTTCAGATGAAGTTTTACAAAACAAACTAGCTTCTCATTAAACAGTTAGTGCATATACATATATTGTTTTATGATATTGGTTAACAAATGCATGAAATGTCAGTACTCTCCCTTCTCAACCTTGGGTTCCCTATTACCAGCTTTCCTGTCCTCTCCTGCCTTATAGCCCGTGCCCCTGGGCTGGTGTGCCCCTTTAGTCTCGTTTTGTTTTATGGGCCTCTCTAATCTTTGGCTAAAAGGTGAACCTCAGGAGTGACTACATTACTGGGCTAAAAGGTTGTCTGGGGGCTATACTTTCGGGATTTCTCCAGTCTCTGTAAGGCCGGTAAGTCTGGTCATTTTTTGAGTTAGAATTTTTTTCTATATTTTTCTCCAGCTCTGTCCAGGACCCTCTATTGTGGTCCCTATCAGAGCAGTCAGTGGTGGTAGCCGGGCACCACCTAGTTGTACTGGACTCAGTCTGGTGGAGGCCGTGGTAGTTGTGGTCTCTTAGTCCTTTAGACTAATCTTTCCCTTGTGTCTTTAGTTTTCTTCATTTTCCCTAGCTCCTGAAAGGGTAAGACCAGTGAAGTATCTTAGATGGCTGCTCACTGGCTTTTAAGACTCCAGACGCTACTCACCAAAGTAGAATATAGAACATTTTCTTTACAAATTATGTGATGCCAGTTGAGCTAGAAGTTACCTGAAACCATGGTCCCCCCAGTCCTCAACCCAGTAATCGATCCCTAAGGGAGTTTGGATTTCTCCATGGAGCTTCCCTGACCTCACTCTGAACAAGTTGTGCTGGCTTCCTCAGTATTGTGTACTGTCTTACCTTTCACCAAAGTTACCACTTATCTATTGTCTGTTTAGTGTTTTCCCCTCCTTCAACCCCATCCCCGCCTCATAACCATCAAAGATTGTTTCTTTTTGTGTGTAAATCTTTTCATGAGTTCTTATAGTAGTGGTCTCATACAACATTTGTCCTTTTGTGATTAACTTATTTCACTCAGCATAATGCCCTCCAGATGCATCCAAGTTGTGAGATGTTTCACAGATTCATCATTATTCTTTATTGTTGCATAGTATTACATTGTATGTGTGTACCATAATTTGTTTATTCATTCATCTGTTGATGGGCACCTAGATGGTTTCCCTCTTTTTGCTGTTGTGAATAATGCTGCAATGAACATGGGTGTGCATATGCCTATTCCTGTGACGGCTCTTATTTCTCTAGGATATATTCCTAGAAGTGGAATTGCTGGATCCTATGGCATTTCTATTTCTAGCTTTCTAAGGAAATGCCATATCGTTTTCCAAAATGGTTGTACCATTTTCCATTCCCACCAGCAGTGTATAAGAGTTCCAATCTCCCGACAGCCTCTCCAACATTTGTTATTTTCTGTTTGTTTGATTCATGCCAGTAATGCTGGGGTGAGATGGTATCTCATTTTGGTTTTGATTTGCATTTCTCTAAAGGCTAGTGATCGCTAGCAATTCCTCAGGTGTCTGTTAGCCGCTTGAATGTCTTCTTTGGCGAAGTGTCTGTTCATTACCTTTGCCCATTTTTTAATTGAATTATTTATCTTTTTGTGGTAGAGGTATATTGGATTTTCCTGTAGATTTCAGAGATTAGACCTTTGTCGGATTTGTAGTAGCCAACATTTTTTCCCAGTTTGTAAGTTCTCTTTTTACTCTTTTGGTGAAGTCGTTAGATGAGCATAAGTGTTTAATTTTTAGAAGATCTCAGTTATCTAGCTTATCTTCTGGAGTTTGTATGCTGTTATTTATGGTTTGTATCCTGTTAATGCCATGTATTAGAGTCTCTAGTGTTGATCCTATCTTTTCTTCTATGATCTTTATAGTTTTTGGTTTTATATTTAGGTCGTTGATCCATTTTGAATTAGTTTTTGTGTATGGTGTGAAGTATGGGTCCTGTTTCATTCTTTTTTGCAGATGAACATCCAGTTTTGCCAACACTGTTTGCTAAAAAGACTGTCTTTTCACCATTTGGTGGACTTTGGGCCCTTGTCACAAGTCAGGCGTGGGTTCTCAATTCTGTTCCATTGGTCAATGTATCTGTCGTTGTACCAGCACCAGGCTGTTTTGACTACCGTAGCTGTATAGTACATTCTGAGGTCAGGGAGGGTGAGTCCTCCTACTTTATTCTTCTTCTTCAATAATGTTTTACTTATTTGGGACCTCTTCTCTGTCCATATAAAAGTAATAATTGTTTTTTCCATCTCTTTAAAGAACGTTATTGGTATTTTGATTGGGATTGCATTGTATTTGTAAATTGCTTTGGGTAGAATTGTCATTTTCACAGTGTTGAGTCTACCTATCCATGAACATGGTATGTTTTTCCATTTATGTAAGTCTCTTTTGGTTTATTGCAGTAGTGTTTTGTAGTTTTCTTTGTATAGGTCTTTTACATCCTTGGTTATGTTTATTCCTAAGTATTTTATTTTTTAAGGGCTATTATAAATGGTATTTTCCTGATTTCCTTTTCGTCATTCTCTTTCTTGGTGTATAGGAATCCAAGGGATTTTTGTATGTTTATCTTGTTTACTCTGTCAAATCTTTCTATTAGTTCCAGTAATTTTCCCTTGGAGTCTTTTCATTTTTCTATGTATGGTATCATATCATCTGCAAATAGGGACAGTTTTACTTCTTCAGTACCAGTTTAGGTACCCTTTATTTCTTTTTCTTGTTCTATTGTTCTAGCTGGGACTTCCAGCACGATATTAAATAGGAGTGGTGATAAAGGGCATCCTTGTCTTGTTCCTCTTTTCAAAGGGACTGTTTTCAGCCTCTCTCCATTAAGAATGATGTTGGCTGTTGGTTTTGTATAGATTCCCTTTATTATGTTGAGGAATTTCCCTTCTATACCTTTTTTATTGAGAGTTTTTATCAGGAATTCGACTTTGTCGAATGCCTTTTCTGCATTGATTGAGATGATCATATGATTCTTTTATTTTATTTATGTGGTGGATTACGTTGATTGATTTTCTAATGTTGAGCCATCCTTACATACCTGGTATGAATCCTACTTGGTTGTGGTGTATTATTTTTTTGATATGATGCTGAATTATGTTGGCTAGAAATTTGCTGAGAATTTTTGCATCTATAATCATGAGACATATTGCTTTGTAATTTTCTTTTTTTTTTTAATGGTGTCTTTGCCTGGTTTTGGTATCAGGGTTATGCTGGCTTCATAGAATGAATTTGGAAGTATGCTTTACTTTTCTGTGTTCTGAAACAATTTGAGTAGTACTGGTGTAAACTCTTCTTTGAAGGTTTAGTAGCATTCTCCAGTGAAGCCATCTGGGCCAGGGCTTTTTTTGTTGGGAGTTTTTTTTTTTTTTTAATTACCTTTTCAATCTCTTCTCTTGTTATGAGTCTGTTCAGATTTTCAATATCAACTTGTGATAGTCTGGGTAGGTAGTGTGTTTCTAGAAATGTGTCCATTTCCTCTAGATTTTCAAATTTAGTGGAGTATAATTTTTTACAATACTCTGTTATACTCCTGTTTATTTCAGTTGGGTCTGTTGTAATGTCCTACATTTCATTTCTTATTTGAGTTAGTCGCATCCTCTCCTGTTCTTTTGTCTATTTGGCAAGTGATTTGTTAGTTTTGTTGACCCTTTTAAAAAACCAGCTTTTGGTTTTGTTGATTCTTCCTATTGTTTTTCTATTCTCTATTGCATTTATTTCTGCTCTGATTTTTATTATTTCCTTTCTTATGGTGGCAGTAAGCTTCTTTTGCTGTTCTCTTTCTATTTGTTAGAGTTGTGTAGCTAATGTTTTGATTTTGTCCCTTTCTTCTTTTTTTTTGATGTGTGCATCTATTGTTATAAAGTGACCTGAGCACTGCCTTTGCTGTGTCCCAAAGGTTTTGGTGTGATATGTTTTCATTCTTATTTGATTCAAGGAATTTTTTGATTCCATCTTTGATTTCTTCTATTACCCAGTAGTTTTTAAGCAGGGTGTTATCTGGTTTCTATGTAATTGATTTTTTTTCCTTGCTGTTCCTGTTATTAATTCCTACTTTGATGGTGTTATAATCAGAGAAGATACTTTGTATTATATCAGTGTTTTGGATTTTGCTGAGGATTGCTTTGTGTCCTAAGATGTGGTCTATTCTGGAGAATGTTCCATGTGCATTGGAAAAGAATGTGTCCTTTGCAGCTGTTGGATGGAGTGTTCTATATATGTCTATGAGTTCAGGTTGGCTGATTGTGGCCTTTAGATCTTTTCTATGTCTTTTTTAAGTTTCTTTCTAGATATTCTGTCCTTTAACAAGAGTGATGTGTTGAAGACTCCTACTATTACAGTGGAACAGTCAGTTTATCTTTTCAGTGCTGTTAAAGTTTGTTTCATGTATTTTGGAGTCCTGTCATTGAGTGCGTATATATTTATTATGGTTATGTCTCCATGATGCATTGTCCCTTTAGTCATCATATAGTGCCCTTCTTTGTTTTTTATGGTGGATTTTGTTTTAAAGTCTATTTTATCCGAGATTAGGATTGCCACTCCTACTCTTGTTTGGTGGCTATTTGCTTTATATATTTTTTCCATCCTTTGATTTTTAATAAGTTTACATCTGTGTTTCTAAAGTGTGTCTCTTGTAGACAGCATATTGATGGATCCTGGTTTTTTTATCCATTCTGTCACTCTCCATCTCTTTACGGGTGCATTTAGGCCATTTACGTTCAGTGTAGTTATTGTTAGGTATGAGTTTATTGCTGTCATCTTGTAGTTCTTTTATTTTTATTTAGTTGTTTATTTATTTATTTTATGGTACTGATGATCTCTTTGTTCCTCTTACTCTCCTGGGCTGAATTCCTTTTGTTTGTGGGTTTTTTTGTTTTTGGTTTTTGGTTTTTTTTTTTCCATTTCTTTTGTTGTAGATTTTGTTTTTACTGAGGCTTTATGTCTTTCTTCTTTATTTTGATGAGTAGGTTTGTTAACTTTCTTTGTGGTTGCCTTGAAATTTACCCTTATCTTCCTAGGTTTGAACCAGTCTATTATTTCTTGGTATTGCCTTGCCTTCCTCTCCATTAGAAAATTCTATACCTATACTGTATATTCCCTCTTTTATTGTTCTGAAATTGTTGTCATTTGCAGATTAACCTCTTTCTGGTTCCCTGTTGTAAATCTTTTGTTTTGAATAGTCCTTGAGAGTTCATTTCCTAGGTTGGTATCTGGCTGGTGCTATCTTGCTTCCTAGATTCAGGCTGTCATCTGATGTTGTTTGTTCTCAAACCGAAGGACTCTCTTTAAAAATTCTTGTAAGTTTGGTTTGGTTTTTACATATTCCCTTAATTTCTGTTCATCTGGAAATGTTCTAATATCATCATCATATTTGAATGAAAGTTTTGCAGGGTATATTATTCTTGGCTGGCAATTTCTTTTCTTTAAAGATTTCCCATTGCCTTCTTGCCTCCATGGTTTCTGCTGAGTAATCAGAGCTTAGTCTTATTGTTCCCCTCTGCATGTGACTTTTTGTTTTTATCAGACTGCTCTCAGGATTCTTTCTCCGTCTTTGGTTTTATGGAGTGTGATTTTGATATGCCTTGGTAATTTTCTTTTGGGGTCTATCCTATATGGGGTTTGTTGAGCTTCTTGGATGGTCAGCTTTTCATCTTTCATGATGTTAGGGAAGTTTTCTGTCAGCAGTTCTTCAATGATCCTCTCTGTGTTTTCTATTTTCTCCCTCTATTCTGGAACTCCAATCACTCACAAATTTTTGTTTTTGATTGTATCCCACATAATTCTCAGGGTTTCTTCATTTTTATTCATTCTTTTTTCTCATTTTTTTCCTGAAAATTGTATCCAAGTATTTGTATTAAGTTTCGCTAATCCTATCTTCCATTGTTTCAAACCTGTTCCTCAACCCTTCTATGACACTGTTCATTTCTGAAATCTTGTTGTTTATCTTTTGGATTTCTAATTGTTGTTTTTGTATGATTTCTAGTCGTTAATTTATTTTGGCATTTTGTTCCTCAATTATTTTCTTGAGTTCTTCTAGTTTTTTGGTCTGTATTTTCCATGAATTGTCTGCCTTTTCCATGAATTTGTTTATTTTTTCTTCATTTTTGTCTGCTTTTTGCTTCAAGTCTTGGATAGCTCTGAATGTTAGAGATTTCAATTCCCTTTCAGGTAGTTCTAGTGCCTTTTCTTCTACTGGAAAATCATCTGGTGATTTTTTTTTGGGGGATGCCTACTGGGACC
This sequence comes from Dugong dugon, assembly GCA_030035585.1. Classification (NCBI taxonomy): domain Eukaryota; kingdom Metazoa; phylum Chordata; class Mammalia; order Sirenia; family Dugongidae; genus Dugong; species Dugong dugon. The sequence goes on along the minus strand of CM057468.1, from coordinate 10,616,577 downwards.
ATCCTGTCCTGTTTTTTTATGTTTTGATATTGCCTCCTGTCTTTGAGACATTCAGTAGTTATTTTCTTCAATTACTGATTGTAGATCTATTTGTTTTGTCACGCTTTTTTGTTTTATTTGGTTATGTCTGAGCAGGCGGGCTGTGTGTACTTTGTTGTTTTCTCATCTGTGGACATGATATTTTTCACCTCCTTGTCCAATGGGCAGGTCCAGTGACTCAGCTGTGGTGCATCAGGGCAGGTCCAGCTGAAGGGGAGAGGCTGGGATGGGTTGTTTGTGGCACATACTTGGGCCAACAAGATGAGCCAGTGATCAGTGCAGGGCAGGCTCCATTAGGTCATGCCTGTGTTGCTTGGGAGTGCAATGTTCAGCACATGGTGCGAATATGGGCAGGAGGGAGAGGGAGGAGGAGATTGTGATATGTGGAGCTCAGTTGGGTATGGAAAAGGAGAGAGAGAGGAGAGTGAAACAGAAGCAAAAAAAAAAGTGCTGTGGGAGCTTGCCATTGAAGTGGAGAGACAAGAAACCAAGAAGTGGAGAAAAACAAACAAACAAACAAACAAATAAATATAAATTTAAAAAAGTTTTTTTTTAAAACCCACCAGCACTGCTGTGCAGACTGGGGCAGTGGCTCCCAAGCTGTACAATACAGCCCAGCTAGAAGAGGTGGATATGATACACAGCACCAGGTATTCAGGAGACAGGAAAAGAAGGTAAGTAGAAAGAGACGAGAAACCAAGAAGTGAACAAAAAGAAAAAGAAAATAAGAAATAAAAAACAGACAAACCAAAAAGAAAAAGCCCCCAGGGATCCCACCAGTGTGGCCGCGAGGACCATGGAAGTGGCCAGGAAAGCAGTTCCTCAGCTGAGCAGAGCTTCACAGCCTGACAAGAGAAAACAAAGACGGCACACAGAGTCAGGTGTTTGAGAGAAAGAAGGGGGAGGAAGTGAGATGCAGGGAAGAAATCAAAAGAGGCCAAAAAAGCAGTACCAGCAACAAAGAAATAGCTGTGAAGAAGCCAGCTGGTGTGGGCAGGGCAAATCCAAATGGCACAGAACCAGTGCCTCTTGTGCTGTGGTCACAGCCCTCTGGGAAGCGGTGGATCAGCCCTCTGGGAAGCCAGGAATCAGCTCACCGGGAAGCAGCGAAGGTCAAGCAGCGGGAGGAAGGGTGTGGGGTGGGAAAGCATGTATTGCCGATTATGGGGTGCTCTGTCTTCTGCTGGGAACTCTGTGAATCTGCTTTCTCATATTCTCTGTCTGCAGATCTCCAATAGGAATCCAAGATGATGTATCCATGCTGTGTTAGCTGATAGGGGACCTCCACTCATAACTTTCCTCACTCTCTGTTCTCTGTCAGTTTCTTATTCCATTCAGTGCTTGGCTGAGTTCTTTATGTCTTCATTTGACGCTTAAGGTTCCAGGATTGACGTTTGTCTCTGTTTTTCTTAGTTTTTCAGGTCTTTGCTGTGGAGGGACAGTGTGGTGCTTCTGTCTATAGTGCCATGTTGACTCCACCTCCTCCCCTAACTTTTCTATCTCCTTCACTTGTGGCTTTTTGAGAGCAAAGAGAGGGAGCAGCTAACCAGACCTGGAGCAGCAGAGTGGTCAGGGAAGTTTTTTATAGAAGATATGCCAACAGAGGGTTTAAAACATGCTAAATGACTAAAAGTAATATGGGAATATGAATAGAATCCTGGAATAAAAAAGAAACATGAGGCAAAAACTAAAGAAATATGAATAAAGTATGGATTTTAGTTAATAATAATGTATCAATATTGACTCATTAGTTATGACAAAAGTATCATAGTAATGCATCATCTTCTACAAACCATCTGTCTGTTGTTCCGTGGTGGCTTGCATGTTGCTACAATACTGTGTATTCAAATACAAATACAATATTTCAAATACCATCAAGATCACCCGTGGTGGACAGGTTTCAGCAGAGCTTCCAGACTAAGAAAAACTAGGAAGAAAGGCCTGGTGATTTATTTCCAAAAATTAGCTGATGAAAATACTATGGCTCACACAGAATTTTGTCCAATATAGTGCTGGAAGATGAGCCCCCTAGGTTGGGAGGCATTCAAAATGCACAATAGGTGCAACCATAGACTCAAGCATACCAACAATATTGAAGATGGTACAGTGCTGGGCAGAGTTTTGTTCTGTTGTACATGGGTCACAGTAAGTTGTAGCTGACTCTGTGGCAACTAACAACAACAATGCAACATCTTAACAGTGGGAAACTGGGTGTAGGGTATATCAGAATTCTCTGTACTGCCTTTGTACCTTTTTTTGTAAATCTAAAGCTAATCTAAAATTTAAAACTTATTTTAAAAAATGAGTAAGAGTTTAATGGACCCAGCATAAGAGAAATTGCATTCTAGGCAGAAGAATATGGATGAAAAGAGTCAAGGAGGAACATGATGTGCATGAGAAAAGTGTGTGTGTGTGGCGGGGGCAGGGGGGGTGTAGTGTACTGTGGATACATAATAGGAAGTGAGACTCAGAGTTGGGTCTTGATTAGGAAGGCCGTTCTTGGAGACCAGGCTTAAAAGCATTAGGATTTATTCTTTATAGAATTAGAAATCATTAGGTAATTTTTATTAATGCAAGTTCGTGTTTGAGTTTATTTATTATAAATGTGTGTGTCAGCATGTTGCTGGAGGATGGACCAGAAGAGAGAGAGGTAACAAGACCAGTGAGGAGGCTCTAACAATAGTCTGGGGCAGAGTTGCTGCTGCCTGGAGCAGACTAGAGCAGAGGATGGCATGGAGAGACATTGAGGGGCAGAGCCCATCTTGGAGCCGAGCTGACACCCGTGTCACATTTCTGTTAGGACAAGGCTTCCTCCCATCTGTTTCTTCTACCTCAATTCCCCATCCTCACGACTGATTACAATCTCAACAGAAAGACAGGTAAAGGTGGTTGATCAAGGTCCAGCATCCAAACCAGGGCAACAAAGATTCAAGACACCTCTTTATCATTGTCAGTGAGGTTTGGCAGCAGGTGTTAGGAATTCAGTTCTGGTGCAGGGGCAGAAAATCCAGTCCTTGTAACTGATACATCATAATCAGGGCATTATTACCCCCACTATGACTCTGTGAGTCATCAGAATTGTGCAGGAGATCTTAGTAACTCTACCCGCATCCAGGATGAGTACTAACCCCAGTAACAGGGTTAAACAATTCTGGGGATGCAGGTGCAGGCAGTCCAAATACATACCATCTTCCCATTCCTGCCTCCTGAGTTCATGTCAATGAAGCCAAAGAATCCAGGAATTCATCACTTTGATTCCTTTTGTCTGAGTTTATTCTCTTCCCTTTGAAAAGCATTTTAATCCAGCTTCAGGAGTTTCTGAGTTTGAGACCCAGTGGAGAAATAGCCATGATGCTTCCTTCTCAGGCTATACCTGTTCTCAGAGTGTGATATCTTAGACGTCCTTGAACAGGATTTTTGGTAGACCTTAACTTTCTCTTCACTGCAGTGTCCTCCAAATTAATTAGTGGTTGGGGGGCTCCTCAGAGTACATTGCCATGTTCTTAACTAAATTATTATTCATCCCTGCCAAGCATCCTATTATTTAGGATGGAGTGGGTCTTAGTATGTGTCTCAGGCTGAGTTCTCTAGAGAACCAAAACCAGTAAAGTGTATAAATATATATATAGGGAGCGATTATGTCAAGGAAACAGCTCATGTGATTGTAGAGCTAGAATGTCCCAAGTCCGTGGATCAGGGTAGAGGCCTCTCCCAAGTCACGCAGCTGCAGAAACTGGCAAGCTCAAGATCGGCAGGTCGGAGAGCAGGGCTCCCGCTCACAGGCTGTGCAGATTGACGAATCCTAGGTTCTGCAGATAAGCTGACAGCTAAAGTCCCGAGAATGAGAGATGAGACGACAGGAAGCAGCCGCAGGACCCAGAGAGAGCAAAAAGCCAGAACGTCTGCTTATATACAGATGTGGGCCGCACCCTCAAGGAGACTTCCTTTCATCTGGTTGGCTACTCAGAGTATATTCAATCATGGGAGTGATTACATTAAAACACGGAGAATCATGGCCCAGCCAAGCTGACACACAATCTTAACCATCACAGTGTGCATCATATTCAAAGTCACAACTTGAACATATGCAGGAGAGGCTGTATTCTGGCTTCCAGTCCCTGTAAGAGATTGCAAGTTCTTTTGAAGCTGACTCTAGAACGACATATCTCATTCTGATGTTTCTAATTTAGGCCTAGAATTGTAGTACTTTCTATGTGGAATAGTCCCACAAACTTTGGAACTGGTATTCTAGGTAGTGTAGAGACCCTGAGAAAGATGTCTCTACTGTTGGAGATGCTGGGAGAGCAGAAGAGTCATAAACGGGCTATTTTAGGGACGCTGGGGCCCTCAGAAAATGCTCGTCCACAAAAGGGTACTTCTTCATCTCTATTTAATTATGAGTCTTGTGAGATTTTCTGATGAAGGAAAGATGCTGCCTGAAGCAATCTGATTCTTTAACTCCATTCTACTCAGACAGTGGAGTCCCTGGATAGTGCAAATGTTTAATGCACTTGGCTGCAGACTGAAAGGTTGAAGGTTCTAGTCCACCCCAAGGTGCGTCAGAAGAAAGGCCTTATGATCTACTTCTGAAAAAATCAGTCATTGAAAATCCTGTGGGGCACAATTCTACTGTGACACACATGGGGTTGCCATGAGTCAGTCAATTCAATAGCAACTGCCTACTTAGACTGTGGCCTATGGATGGGCAGCAGCAGCATCACCTGACAGTTTGTTAGACACAGACAATCTCAGGATGAAGAGTCAGAAAGTGCATACAAAATCTCTGGGTGATTTTAGCACATACCAATGTTTTAGGATTACTGCTTTAATTGGCAGTGGTGGTCCACCATTCTGGCTGCATATTAGAATCACCTAGAATGCTCACATTTCCATATCCAGCCCTCCACAGACCAATGGAATCAGAATCTCTGGGGCTGGGGCACGACTGTCAGTGTGTTTTACAAGCCCTTTAGGAGATTCTAATATGTAGCCAAGCTGAGGCCCTATGACCTAGAAGAGCAGGAGTTCCCAGCCTGGCTGCACACCAGAGTCACCTGGAAAGCGTCAAAACTGCCCAGGCCTCACCCTTCTTCCAGAGATCATGATTAAATTGGTTTGAGATGGGGCTAAATGTCTATATTTTTTAAATATTCCCGGTGAATGGTTGGGACTCACCCAGCAGAGGAAGGACTCCTCACTGTTGCCAAGTTCCTGCAGGGACACAGGGAGGGGAGCAGTCCAAGAACATCTGGTTTTCTCTGATTTTTTGAGCCAGTTGGGGTCTCCTCTACCACCGCAGGGTGCCTGTTGGCGATGCATCTGGCTCCTGGAGGGGTCCTATATGCTCAGGAAGGAATCACACATTTATTCTGCCATTGGCTTCTGCCAGCATACCATGGGGTTTACATTCCAGTGAGGACCAGCAAGAGGTCTTCACCCTGCTTTCAGTGGACACCAGGATGCCGGTCAAAGCTGTGCACTTGGGTTTTGTTACTTCCCTCAGTGCTGGACCTCTTCCTGCCCCTGGTAGAGGAGGTGGTTGAACACAAAGGCCTCTGGTCTCGTCAAATTAAAAGAGTAATTAAAGAAAAAGGATGTTTTGTGGGAGACACAGTGACTTGGCCTCAGTGGATGGACAGAATAAAATGGGACATAAACACTTGTTCTAGAGACAAGTTGTTACAGTGGTTTCATTTTAGGGTCTGGCATGTCCTGGAGATCCAGATGAGCTGATGTAGGAAGTGAAGTGCTCCATCATGCCTCTATTCTCATTAAGGTTTTACTGTGGCTCTGGGTCTCTGCGAAGCTCAGAGGCCTGCTGCCCACCTACCTGCCTGACCCAGAGACCCAGCTTGGAAGACGATTTCCTATAGCGAGCATGGGTGCCTTCTCTGTCCTTTACACTCCCTTTTTCTTTCACAGCTGGCAACGTGGGATTCAGAGAAGGGCCTGAACGGCAGCTTGCAAGAGAGGCCGATGGGCAGCCGCCTGCAAGGACTGACTCTCAAAGTGGTGACTGTCTTGGTAGGATCACATGGCTATTCAGGAGCTTCACCTTTCAGGCTTTTAGTCTGAGGCCTCTCTCTGCTTTATTGCTGGTTTTGGAGAGAAGACAATGTTGAGTTTTTGAGCTTTCATAAAGGCTTTCTGTTCAAATAACCATGTGTATAATGATGGGGAGATGTTGGAGGTTCTGCCCAGTTTCCCCAAGGCCCCTCCCCTAAAGTCACTGCACTGCTCTAGAAATAGGCCATTAATCCAGGTTGATCACGAAGCTACAGAGAGAACCCAGCTACTCCACTTGTCCTTGAATGCCAGCTGGAACTGGACCTACTGCTGGTCCTTAGGAAAGCTGTGCTGCTAGCCAGGATACTCCAGACAGATGCTGGGAGGACATTTTTTAGCACCACAGCACCACTTGTGGGCCCAGATGACATAAAGTTCATAATGGAGACATTTTGTTAGTTGCAGTTTTTCTGCATGGTTGACCTGGAATGGTAGACCTTTACGTTTGAAGAGAACTTAGAAGCATTAGTATTCGTTTCGGTTGCCTTAGAAGCGTTGATATTCCTTTGAATTGCCTTCTGTAACTTTTTAGAAGGACTATGTGGGAGATATTCAATTTACCTTTTATTAGCTAGGTCAAACGTTATGCAAATATCTGCCTCCACCCAGGAGATGCACTAAGGTCTCCTTAATTCTAGAAGCCATTGACAACAGTTTTTCTGCTATCCCCAGATGCACATCACAAAAAAGATGTATACCCTATTTTCCCAACAAAACTAAATTAGTGAGATATAGTCTCTGGGGCTGTTTGCTAAAAGGCCCTTTTTTGTTCAGTTTACACAAGTAGGAAAGCCAGTAGTGGGAAAGGCTGAGGTGTTTTCCAGATGTCCACATGCTCCTTAGGAGCTCATGGTGACATAGCATAAAATTTGTAAACGTGAGCATGGCATGGCTTTGGACGTAGAGAGTGTGGCTGTCATTCCTCTCCTGTTCTTTGACTTATGGCATGACCTTGCCAGTTAATCAGCATATATTTTCTAGTATAACCCACTAGATGTAATACTGTCTTCTCTCTGCCTAATATCACAGAGATTCATTGCCATTTATTATTCTAAATGAAAAATATCCATGTTTCTTATGAGGGTCCCTCCAAATTATGGCATTTCCTAAGGACAGAGTCCTCATTCAGCATGAATGGGACAAGCATGGAAGCCATATTATTCTGCGAGTTGAGATTTTGGGGGGAGCCCAGGATAGCAAAACACATGACAAGTAAACCTCCATTCCTCCATATTGACACACTAATTGGGGCGATCTTCCCATGCATTATATTCTGAACATCCATAAACTACTTGTAGAAAAGATAGAGAAGTTCAGACCCCAGGCTTAAATAAGGTGCACACAATAACACTTCCCTAAAACTTCTAAGGAGCCCCAGTTGCTCAGTGGTTAAGAGCCCAGCTGCTAACCAAAAGGTCGGCAGTTCAAATCCTCCAGATACTCCTTGGATACCCTATGGGGCAGTTCTACTCCATCCTGTAGGGTTGCTATGAGTCGGAATCAACTTGACGGCATCGAGTTTTTTGTTTTTGTAAATCTTCTGAAGTTATGATTGACCAGATATGTCAGTCTAACAATATGCTGGAAATATGTGTTAACAGACCTGCCATTTTATTGAAGAAATGAAGAATGCGAGTCTTAATATCACCTTAACTGTGCATTCTGTTGTCCCCAGGAAGAGCCTTTCGTGATGGTGGCAGAGAACATCCTTGGGCAGCCCAAACGCTACAAAGGGTTCTCCATAGATGTCCTGGATGCACTAGCCAAGGCCCTGGGCTTCAAATATGACATTTACCAGGTCCCAGACGGCAGGTACGGTCACCAGCTCCACAACACCTCCTGGAATGGGATGATCGGAGAGCTCATCAGCAAGGTAGGTCCCTGAAGCAGATCCATATGGGTGGGGAGCATCCTAGTCTGTCTCTGGGATGATAGCGAAGCTTGGCCCCATTATGCAATTGGAACCATGCGACCAGCTAACAAGACCACAGTTACCATTCTTCACACACTAAGGCTCAGTGCAGCCTCTTTTCCTCAGCCTCCACCATGCCTTCTTCTGTTCTTCCATCCTCTCATCCCCTGGCACTCAAGGTTTTTTCTTCCTGTCCACTGCTTTCATTCCTCTGAAGCCTGTATACTGTGCCTATTCTGTAGTACACCCTACTGAAAATCCACTCCCACCTTCAAGCTGAAACATGAGCCCAGTTCTCATGGGGAGGTGGGGGTACTGGCAAGTGGTCATTTTCCTATAACTCATCGACTGGACCTCAAGTGGAATGTATATGTGTATGTGTGTGAGTAAGTATGTGCGTGTTTGTGTGAGGGTGTGCAGGTGTTTGCATTGTTGTGTTTAAGTGGTGTCAACTTCTCCCAGCTCCTCATACTACTTTCAAATCATCACTTTTCCTCCCTCCTGTACAATCTGCATCCTCATGGAGAAGCATGGCATGGGGTTAATTCACCATGCTCCCATCCCTGCCCCTGTCATCCCACTTCCTCACAATAATTTATGATAGCGGCATATGACTCAGGTCCTCCCTCTCCAGTCCAAATGCTGCATTTCTTGACAATTTCTGACATTTCTATGGACAACCCTAGACCCCCAGGGCTTTGACCTCCTCACCTCCGGTGAACATTGCTGGTGCTCTGCTCTAGCTCCTTGGTCCCATGCATCTTGTTGGTGTCCTGAAATTTCCAGTCTTAAGCATCCCTATCCCACTCCATGAATTCAATTTGTTGTCCTGGCTCTCTTGGATCTTCAGTTCTAAAACACAGGACCTCTTCCTTTTAACACATAGAGGCAGACACTAGACTCATAATCTCTCAGGTTTCTCTTAAGCTTTTTAAATAAACAACTTAATGAGGTATAATTTTCATAGTATAAAATTCATCCATTTTAGGTGTTTAATTTAATGATTTTTAGTAAATTTACTAAGTTGTGCAGCCATCACTATAATATGGTTTTAAAATATTTCTATCACCCCAATACAATCCCACCACAGTCTTAGCCAGCTCTTACCTACTTTCTATAGATTTGCCGTTCTGAGCATTTCATATCAGTGGAGTAATACAGTATGTGATCTTTTGTTTTTGGCTTCTTCCTCTTAGCATAATGTGTTTGAGATTCATCTTCTTATCTTTTTAATGCCTTTCTGATACTCTGTTCTTCTCTGCGTGGTGTACCCTCCATGGTTGATAAGCAAACCAGTCTGTCCTTTATTCCTTGTGATTTCCTTGTATTCTGGATTTCCTGCTGCTTCCCAACCATGAATTGATCCTGTTGTTGACCCTCTTGGCTCTGACGTCAGGAGCCATAAGAGGAGAAAATCACAAATCTGTCCAAATGGAGGTATGAACAATGGACGGTCTCCCACCTCAGCTGGGCACGAGTTCTTTAGTTTATCCTTTGTTGGCCCCCTCGGCTACATCACTCATAGACTCTTTTAAAAGTTTGCCTTTCTCCAGCCACCTAATGATCTTCTATCCTTCTCAGTCTAATAAAAAGAAATTCCACTCCTATATTGAGGAAAAAATTGAGACTTCTGGACATGAAATTCTACTCCAACTTCTCATGAAATTCGTATGTGTAGGCACCTACTCTCCCTTTCACTTTCACAGCGGGAAGTGTTTCTCCTCCTGTAAAAGGTTAGCCCCTTTACCTGTGCTCGCGAGTCCATTCCCTTGTGCCTTCTCCAGACCCTCCTTCATACATTAGCTTCCCTCCACCCTATATTTTAAACAATCCTGCTGCTCCACTGACTCTCTTCCTCAGCCCTTAAATATATTCTACACTCTCCTATCCTAAAGGAAAAAAAAAAAAATCCCCGGATCTTGTGTTATTGAGAAAAGAAGAGTCGGAGATGTAAACGTCATAGAGTAAGAGAGTTCTGGCATTGTCACCTCCAACATTTTTTCTCTTTACTCTGGATATGTTGCTGGATTTCACAACTTTGAACATCAGCATATCTTCTCCTCTATCCCACATATTGTTGTTAACTGCTATGCAATTGGCCCAACTCATGGAAACCCCACATACAATGGAATAAAACACTTCCCAGTCTCGTGCCATCCCTGTGATTGGTTGGGGATCGGGCTGTTGTGATCTGTAGAGTTTTCATTGGCTGATTTTTGGAGGTAGATCACCAGGCCTTTCTTCCTAGTCTGTTTTAGTCTAGAAGCTCCGCTGAAACCTGTCAACTTCACAACAACACACAAGTCTCTACTGATAGATGGGTGGTGGCTGTGGTATTAAACCCAATAAAACCCATATATGTGTTTCTCCAATTTTAGTATTTAGGCTGGATCAGTTGTCATGATTAGTCACTCTAAAACAAACCTGGTGCTGATGATGCCTCCCACTTGAAGGAAGGCCCAAGAGCCACGATCAAGATGGTCACGATACATTTGAGTGAGCTGGTGGATAAACTAGGATTCTAGGTCCCCTTATTGCCTGTCATCCACCCAGCTCCACTTGAGGACCCTAACCTCCACTAGTATTGGCAGCTTTATCCCCATCCTCTGATCTAGATCCATCTTAATTGAGTCTTTGTCTATTTTTAAAATGAAGCCCACCATGGAAAGCAAAATTTTGGAAGATAATTTTGAGTTCACAGCCCAGCATACCAGAGAGTTCCATCATAACATGGATTTTCTGTAGGAAAAATTGACCCATGAGTCTGCAGGTCATGAATTAAGGGCAGTGGGAGGTCAAAAGAAGTAATAATCCCTTCATTACTTGCAGTCTTTTACTCTATGGCATGGGGTATGCATATCACGCAGTCAGAGACCAATGCATTAATGTGATTCAAGACAGTTGTACAACTCATCATATCACTTTCAATGTATTTTAGATAACAGGGAGTGGGTAATAAAATTTGGAGAGACTTGCTAGAAAAATGGAATGTCTTTGTTGAGGTAAACAGAGGATGCAAATAAGTCTAGAACAAGATAGAAGGGCCTTCCTGCTGGGGATGGAGTGAAACATGGACAAAAGAAAGGAGAAAGAGAGAGCTAAGGTTTGCTAGGTGGAACAACAACAATAATAACAACAACAACAACAAAAAAAGTGAGGAAAAGCTGTAATTCACACAAGAATGAAGAAGATGTTTTAGACTCTTTTCTTCAGAAGAGGTTTCCAGGAGTATTTAGGACTGGGGGGAGAAATTTATAAGGTGTAGGAGATAGTATAGACAACTTAGTGTTGGGTTGTTTCCTTACATGATTCAAGGTCACAGGGTATCCACTCTCAAATCCATTTCCTCAAAGGGCAAAGGAGGCACCTTCACCCAGGGCAGAACCCAGCAATTCAGGAGAGCTGAGGGCTGATTCTGATGAGATTATTTTGCCTTTCAGAGGGCAGACTTCGCAATCTCGGCCATCACCATCACCCCAGAGAGGGAGAGTGTTGTGGACTTCAGCAAGCGGTACATGGACTACTCGGTGGGGATGCTAATCAAGAAGCCTGAGGAGAGAATCAGCATCTTCTCTCTGTTTGCTCCGTTTGATTTCGCTGTGTGGGCCTGCATTGCAGCAGCCATCCCTGTGGTTGGGGTGTTGATATTTGTGTTGAACCGGATCCAGGCTGTGAGAGCTCAGAGTGCCAGTCAGCCCCAGCCATCCACTGCTGCCACCCTGCACAGCGCTATCTGGATTGTGTATGGAACTTTCGTACAGCAAGGTGCCTTCCTGGTTTTCTGTATTTGAATAGCTCTAGGGCCCTGGAATGGGAGCCATTGTGGTTCAGTGGTAGAAATCTCACCTTCCATGTGGGAGACCTGGGTTCAATTTCCTGCCAGTGCACCTCATGCACAGCCACCAGCCATCTGTCAGTGGAAGCTTGCATTTTGCTATGATGCTGAACAGGTTTCAGTGGAGCTTCCAGACTGAGATGGTCTAGAAAGAAAAGTCTGGTGATCTACTTCTGAAAATCAGCCAATGACAACCCTTACGAATCACCACAGTCTGATCCACAGTTGATCATGGGGGTGGCACAGGACCAGGCAACCATTCATTCTGTTGTGCATGGGGTCGCCAGGAGTTGGGGCCAACTCAGCAGAGCTGAGAACAGCAATAACAGGGCCATTGAAGAGCTTATCCATTAGCAAAACTTTTAGAGACATTTTACAAAAGTAATTTTAAATGCAATTTTATTTAATCTCTAGGACAGTCAGTATCATGCTGCACCCTATTTCTCTGAGGAATATCAGATAGAAATTAAATGACATGACAACAAGGATCTCGACTTCAAATCCTAACTCTCCACTCTAGATTAAATTAACTTTGGAGTTCCGCTTTGCACTATCTCCCCTTCCACATCAGACTGCTTGTTATGCACATGAGGTTGTCAAATGAAACCCCAAGTCTTGTTTAAACCTGAAGTCTTAATGGAAAAAAAATCACAATTGTGTTGCAATCATTTAAGCAGTAGTCCATCCATTGTTGAGATACCAAGTGCTCATATCTCTGAGAGGTTTGGATAGCACTTGGTGAGTTACAAGGTTGTGCCATTTTGACTGAAAACTATAAATTGCAAAGTTCCTAATGTGAGTCTTGACCCCATTTGCAGCAAAGGCTATGTGAGGTTATATAAGGAGAATAGGCAGTGGGAAGCTTTCTTTTGCTACCACCTAAGGGACCAAGGAAAGATAATGGGCCTCAAAGAGGCAGCCTTTAAGTGAAAGTCACATGCAATGATTTCTGAAAATCCTGGCATGGAGGGTGGAAGTCATCTAATGAGAGCTGAATGTTAACAAAAGTGATGTGGTACATCTCATTTCTGAGTTTAAAAGAAAGCTATGGAGTCCTCCGGACAGGTGGTAATTCTGTATTTACAGAATTCCTGAGACTACTATATGTGAATTTGAAATTGGAAAGGAATCTCACATCAGGTTACGATACTGTAAGTTCTTATCACTGTGATTTGGAATTTTCTAGCTGGAAGATTTTGGTATTCAGAACTCTATCCCTGGAGTTTTGACAAATTTCACATTACTAAGAGGCCAGTCAGTTGTTCAGACAGAACAAGGGAATACTGCGTGGTTTAAAGTCAAGAAAAGTGGGTGTCAGGTTTGTATCCTTTCACTATGCTTATTCAATCTGTATGCTGAGCAAATAATCTGAGAAGCTGAACTATTTGAAGAAGTGGGCATCAGGATTGGAGGAAGACTCATTAACCACCTGCATTATGCAGATGATACAACCTTGCCTACCTGAAAGTGAAGAGGACTTGAAGCACTTACTGATGAAGATCAAAGACCACAGCCTTCAGTATAGATTACACCTCAACATAAAGAAAAACAAAAATCCTCACAACTGGACCACTAAGCAACATCATGGTAAACGGAGAAAAGATTGAAGTTGTCAAGGATTTCATTTTACCTTGACCCACAATCAACGCCAACGGAAGCAGCAATCAAGAAATCAAACAATGCGGTGCATTGGGCGAATCTGCTGCAAAAGACCTCTTTAAAGTATTAAAAAGCAAAGATGTCTCTTTGAGGACTAAGGTGTACCTGACCCAAGCCATGATATTTTCAGTCACCTCATATGCATGCAAAAGCTGGATGATGAGTAAGGACGACCGAAGAAGAATTGATGCCTTTGAATTGTGGTGTTGGTGAAGAATATTGAATATACCACGGACTGCCAAAAGAATGAACAAATCTGTCTTGGAACAAGTACAACCAGAATGCTCCTTAGAAGCAAGGATGGCAAGATTATGTCTCACATACTTTGGACATGTTATCAGGAGGGATCAGTCCCTGGAGAAGGGCATCATGCTTGGTAAAGTAGAGGGTCAGCAAAAAAGAGGAAAACTCTCAAGGAGATGAATTGATGCAGTGGCCAAAACAATGGGCTCAAGCATAACAATGATTGTGAGGATGTCACAGGACCAGGCAGTGTTTTGTTCTGTTGTACATAGGGCCGCTATGAGTCAGAACCGACTTGACAGCACCTAACAACAAGAGGCCAGTTCTGGCTTTTCCATATTTGGTCACTTTCTAAGATTGGTGGTGGTCTTAGGATCCTTTCCCAGAATTATAACTGTCCTCACACCCAGGTGGTTGCCATTCCCCTGCTCATGAGCCCTCAATCGGGGCCAGAGAGCACCAGCATCAGTTGAGGCCCAGTGGAGGGCAGAGCTTCTCGGTGGGGTGGAGATTAGAGTACAAGCTTCAGACCAACCCCCTTTGCCTGCCCTCTACAGGTGGTGAGTCCTCAGTGAACTCCATGGCCATGCGCATTGTGATGGGCAGCTGGTGGCTCTTCACCCTCATCGTGTGCTCCTCCTACACAGCCAATCTTGCTGCTTTCCTCACAGTGTCCAGGATGGACAATCCCATAAGGTAAGACCCAACCCTGCTTCCAGATCTGGGGCCATTTCACTCCAAGAGGGTGCAAAAGGAGAATGCACATCTGTCAGGAGCAGCCTGGTGTCCCAAAGAGAGCCTGGAGGCAGTCATGGACTCCAATCCTGGATCTGCCATTTGATGATGAGGTCTTTTAGTGCATGGAGGAGAGCTTCTCTCCTGTTCTTCTGTATTTCATGCACAATTAAATAAATGTATAAATTCATTAAATAATATTCTCTGAACATTTAAATGCTGCTAACAAAACTAATAAATCAAAATATTAAAACAACAAATTAAATATCTTCAGACATTTAAACATTGACTACAAATTTATTTAATCAAAATTCTCTAAACATTCAATTAAAATTAATTAAATCCACAAGTCCAATATGGTTTTCAAAATTTCAAACACTTTAAAATGATTTTAAAAAGCATGCCAATTATCACAATGATTAGAAAACTAATTTCAATTGTACTTGTAAAATCATAAAACTATTAAAACCAAGGGCCAAAATATTTTCTTCACTATTCACATTTTACAAAATTTTAAAAGTATGGCATAAAAGAATGAACTTAAAGTACTGAAATAACTTTTGGAAACAACTTGTTTTGTGATCATATTCCCATGTTGTTGTTGTTAGGTGCCGTTGAGTTGGTTCAGGCTTGTAGCGACCCTATGTACAACAGAACAAAACACTGCCTGGTCCTGTGCCATCTTCACAATCGTTGTTATGCTTGAGCCCATTGTTTCGGCTGTGTCAATCCATCTCTTTGAGGGTCCCTCCTGATAACATGTCCAAAGTATGTGAGACGAAGTCTTGCCATCCTTGCTTCAGATTCCCATATACAGTGTAAATCATAAAACTTACAAATTCCCATCTACAGCTGAACAAAGTGAAGCTGTGTTGGATATGTGGTTTGCTGTAGTGCATGTGCCTGTAGGCATGAATCTATTCTGCACTTCATCGGGTGCAATATAGGCTTCAATGTTTCCTCTCACTTGAGCCCTGACTTACGATTTTGAGTTCCTGCCTTCAGTAACATCTCTAACCCATTGTACTCACTATCATTATATTGACTCCTTTGGTCCCCAGCTCTAATCAGGTCATCCAGACTCAAGCAGCTTTATGACTCCCAATTGCCTATTTCAAAAAGTTCAAACTCCTTGACTAGGAAGCAAGATTCAGTATGATGTTATCTAGTTTTTTTTATTATTTTTAAACTGAAATTTTAGAGATACAGATTTATATGCAATTATAAGAAATAATGCAGAGAAGTCCCCTTTTACCATTTACCTAGTTTACCCCAATGGTAATGTTTTGCAAAACTATCATATCCTATCACAACCAAAATATTGACATGGATACAGTTGACTCATTGGTGCCATGGTGGCACAGTGGTTAAGAACTTACCTGCTAACCCAAAGGTCGGCAGTTCGAATCTACCAGCCGCTCCTTGGAAACCCTATGGGGCGTTTCTACTCTGTTCTATAGGGTTGCTATGAGTTGGTACTGACTCAATGGCACCTAACCACAACAACAGCAATTGACTCATTCAGAGTTCTCCTTTGTACTGGTTTCTGTACATATGTGCACATGTGCAAATGTGTGTGTATTTAACCAAACTAAACCCATTGCGGTCAAGTCGACTCTGACTCACAGAGACCCTATAGGACAGAGTAGAACTGCCTCAGGGTTTCCAAGGAGCTGCTGGTGGATTCGAACTGCTGAGCTTTTTGTTTAGCAGCCAAACCCTTAACCAGTGCACCACCACAATTTTTAGCACATGTAATAGTTTGTGCTACACTACAGCAAAGATACAGAACAGTTCCATCACTGCAAGGATCCATTCAGTTGTTTTTATGTAATGAAACCCATCTCCCTCCCATTTGTATTCCACCCCCATCCCTAATAGCTACAAACCACTAAACTGTTCTCCATTTCTAAAATTTTATCATTTCAAATATGTCATATTAATGGAATCAAATAGTATATAATCTTTTATAATTTTCTTTTTTAACTCAGCATAATTCCCTGGAGATTTATTCAAGTTGCTGTATATATTGAGAGTTTCTTCCTCCCTCCCTCCCTCCTTCCTTCCTTCTCTTCTTCCCTCCCTTCCTCCTTCCCTCACACCTTCCCTCACTCCTTCCCTCACTCACTACTTCCCTCCCTCCCTCCCTTCCTTCTCTTCCTTCGTTCCTTTCTTTTTTACTGAGTAGTATTCAATCTACCACAATTTGTTTAAACATTCACCCACTGGAGGGCATCTTGGCTGTTTCCAGATTTTGACTATTATGAATAAAGCTGCCATGAACAATATGTACAGGTTTTTGTGTGAACATAAGTTTTAATTTCTCTGGGACAAAATGCCCAGGGGTACAATTTCTAAGTCTTATAGTGATTGCCTGTTGATCTTTATGAGAAACTATCACAGTTTTCTAGAGTGGCCGTACCGTTTCACATTTCTACCAGCGATATATGAGTGATCTAGTTTCTCTGCATCCTTGAAAGCATTTTGTGTTGTCACTATTTTTTTTTTTTACCATTCCAATAGGCTATCTAATTATGGCTTTATTTTGCGTTTTTCTGATGGCAAATGATGTTGGACATCTTTTCATGTGCTAATTTGCCATCTGTATATGATTTTCGTTGAAGTGTCTGTTTATATTTTTTGTCCATTTTCTAATGGGATTGTTTGATTATTACTGTTGAGTTTTGAGAGTTCTTTGTATATTCTAGACACTTGCTCTTTGTCAGAAATGTGGTTGGAAACATTTTCTCTCACTCAGTAGACTGTCCTTGCAACCTCTTAACATGGTCTTTTCACAAAGCAAATGTTTTTAATTGTGATGAAATCCAATTCGTAAATTTATCTTTGTTGGATCATGCTTTTGGTAACAAGGCTAAGAACTCTTTGCTTAGCCCTAGATCCTTAATATTTTCTTCTGTTTTGTTTTTATTTTTTTCTAAAAGTTTTATATTTAAGTCCATGATCTGTGTATATCTTATATATCTTTTTATATAAGGGGTGAAGGTTAGCTCAAGGTTCATTTTAATTTTATTTTTGTGTATGGATGTCCAATTGCTCCAGCACCATTTGTTTAAAAGGCTATCCTTCCTCTATTGAATTATTTTTGCACCTTTGTGAAAAATCAGTTGGGCACATTCGTGTGGGTCTATTTCTGGGTTCTCTATTCTATTACCTTGATCTTTGTGCCTGTACCTTTGCCATTACAACACTGTCTTAATTACTGTAGCTATATAGTAAGATTTTAGTCACTTGATGGCACAGTTGCCATGAACAGAAATCGAATTGACTGCATCTAGTTTTTAGGAGTCCCTGGGTAGTGCAAATGATTGAGCCCTTGGCTACTAACTGAAAGTTTGGCGGTTTGAATGCACCCAGATGTATTTCAGAAGAAAAGCCTGTGATTTAGTTCCAAAATGTCACAGCCATTGAAAACCCCATGGAGCACAGTTCTACTCTGACATATACAGGCTCACCATGAGTCTGAATCAACTCGAAGGCATTTTTTTTTTTTTTTTTTTTTGACATCAGGTAGACTAATTGCTCCCACTTTATTCTTCTTTGTCAAGATTGTTTTAGCTCTTGGACTTGATGCCAATGGGTAGGGTCAGTGCCTTTCCATATAAACTCTAGAATAAGTTGTCTATGTCCACCAAAAAACATTGCTGGAATTTTTTTAAGAATTATATTAACTGCAGGTTTAATTGCATTAAACCTATATATCCTAACTTTCTAAGATTATGTGTCATGAATGAGTGTTGGATTTTGCCAAATGTTTTTTTCTGCATCAGTTAATAGGATCATGTGATTTTTATTCATTAGCTTGTTAGTATGGTAGATTACATTCTTTGGATTTTAAATGTAGCATGTTGTTGTCATTAGGTGCCGTAGAGTCAGTTCCAACTCAGCAATCTTATGTACAACAGAACAAAACACTGCTTCATCCTGAGCCATCCTTAACAATTGTTGCTATGTTAGAGCCCATTGTCGCAGCCACTGTGTCTGTCCTTCTCCAGGGACTGCTCTCTCCTGATAACATATCCAAAGTATGTGAGATGAGGTCTCACAATTCTGGCTTATAAGGAGCATTCTGGTTGTACATCTTCTAAGACATGTTAGTTTGTTCTTCTGGCAGTCCATGGTATATTCAACATTCTTCACCAACACCATAATTCAAAGGAGTCAATTCTCTTCTGTCTACCTCATTCATTGTCCAGCTTTTGCATCCATATTAGGCGATTGAAAATAAATGTTGCATACCTTGAATAAATGTCATTTGGTCATGGTGTATGATTTTGTTTGTTGTTGGATTGTAATTGCTAATATTTTTTTGAGGATTATTGCATCTAAGTCCATGAGAGGTGTTTGTACCATTTTTTTGTAACATCTTTGTCTAGTTTTGATACCAGGGTTAACAGAGGCCTCAAAAAATGAGTTAGGACATCTTCCTTCACCATCTATTTTCTGGAAGAAATTGTGTATAATTGGTATTAATTTTAAAATATTTGTTAGAAACTATCTAGGCCTGGAGATTTCAGGAGATTTTAAATTATCAGTTCAATTTATTTTTGGTTATTGGGCTATTCAAATGATCTTTTTTCATGATGGATGACTTTTGGTAGTTTGTGATTTTCAAAGCATTGGTCCATTTTTTCTCTGTTGTTGAATTTACGAATATTAGATTGTTCATAGTAAAATAGGAGATATCACTACAAATTCAGTAGCCATTAAATTGTGTCATCTTTTTTTTTTTCATTTTTGTCTGATATGCTAGAGGTTTATCAATTCTATTGAGTTTTTTTAAGAAACAGCTTTTGGTTTCATTGATTGTCTCTATTGTTTTATTATTTTCATTATCATTGCTTTCTCCTCTCATGTTTATTATTATTTCTCTTTCTGCTTGTTCTGGTTGTATCTTGTGCTTCTTTTTCCAGTTTCTTGAAGTAGAACCTTAGATTATTCATTTTCAGTCCTTCCTCATGTATTTGGTGCTATAAATTTCCTATCAGCACAGATGTAGCTGCATCCTACATATTTTGGTACACTGTGTTTTTATTTTCATTCCTTCCATACATTTTTTGAAATTCCTTTGAGACTTCCTTTGTTACTCATGGATTACTTAATTCCCATGTGTAATTTCCTTGTGTTTAGATATTTTCTGGCTTTCTGTTATTTATTTCTATTTTGATACCATTGTGGTGACAGAATACACTCTGTATGATTTTAATTCTTTTATATTTGTTGAGGTTTGTTTTATGGTTGAGGATATGGTCTATCTTGGTGACTGTTTTATGGGTACCTTGAAAATAAAAGCTTTTTATTATATTTTCTAATAGTTACTAAATAAGGTAAAATTACTTATATATTAAATATTTATTTTGAAACAGCCTCTTTTTCAACTTTTATTTATTCTGATATCTTTGGTTGATTCTCTTGAGTTTTCTAATCATAAAATCATATCTAAAATAATGCTAACTTTGATTCTTTCAACATTATTCTCTCCTGTGCTTTCCTCTCCTCTTTTCTTTTCTATTTATTTTAAAGAATTAACTAGAACCTGGAACAGTACTAAATTATAATGCCGATTGAGGATACTGTTCAACTGTGTCTTTAATGTGAATTATTACTTCAGAATCAAATGTGAGAGTGACTGTGGTTTACAAACGATTCTTTTTTTAAAAAATCTTTTAATTGTTGTAGTTTAAATAAAGTTTACATTTCAAGTTAGTCTCTCATACAAAAATTTATACATACAGTGTTATGTGACCCTAATTGCTCTCCCTATACTGCAACAGCACACCCCTCCTTTCCACCCCTGATTCCCCATGTCCATTCAACCAGCTCCTAACCTTCTCTGCCTTCCCATCTCACCTCCGGCCAGAAGCTGCCATTTTAATTTCTTGTATTTAGTTGAGATAAGAGACACAACTCCTCACGAGTATCACTTTATGGACCACAGTCCAGTCCAATCCCTGTTTGAAGAGTTGGCCTCGGAAATTGGTTTAGTTCTGGGCTGATAGAGAATCCGGGGGCCTTGCTTTCCAGGGTTCCTCCAGTCTCAGTCAGACCATTAAGTCTGGTCTTGTTACTAGAATTTAAGTTCTGAACCCCACCTTTCTCCTGCTCCATCAGGGACCCTCTGTTGTGTTCCCTATCAGGGCGGTCATTGTGGTAGCCAGGCACCATTTAGTTCTTCTGGTCTCAGGCTAATGCAGTCTCTGCTTTATGTGGCCCTTTCTGTCCTTGGGCTAATACTTTCCTTGTGTCTTTGGTGTTCTTCATTCTCCTTTACTCCAGGTGGTTGGGACCAATTGATGCATCTTAGATGGCCACTTGCAAGCTTTTAAGACCCCAGATGCCACTCACCAAAGTAGGATGCAGAACATTTTCTTAATAAGATGTCCCCTGAAAGCATGGTCCCCAGACCCCTACCCCTGCTATTCTGTCTCTCAAAGTGTTTTTGGTTGTATTCAGGAAACTTCTTAGCTTTGGTTGAGTCCAGTTGTGCTGACTTCTCCTGTAGTGTGTGCTGTCCTTCCCTTCACCTACGATAATTCTTATCTACTATCTAGTTAGTAAATAACCCTCACCCTCCCTCCCCACCCTCATAACCATCAAAGAATGCTTTCTTCTGTGTTTAAACCTTTTCTTGAGTCCTTACAATAGTGGTGTTATACAATATTTGTCCTTATGTGACTGACTACATTCACTCAGCATAATGACTTCCAGCTTCCTCCATGTTATAAGATGTTTCACAGCTTCATCATTGTTCTTTATTGTTGTGTAGTATTCCATTGTGTGGATATACCATAATTTGTTTATTCATTTGTCCGTTGATGGGCATCTAGGTTGTTTCCATCTGTTTGCTATTGTGAACAGTGCTGCAATGAACCTGGGTGTGCATATATCTATTCCTGTGAAGGCTCTTATTTCTCTAGGATATATTCCAAGGAGTGGGATAGCTGGATCATATGGTACTTCTATTTCTAGCTTTTAAAGGAGGCGCCCAATCAATGTTCAAAGTGGTTGTACCATTTTACATTCCCACCAACAGTGTATAAGTGTTCCAGTCTCTCCACAATCTCTCCAGCATTTATTATTTTGTGTTTTTTGGATTAGTGCTAGCTTTGTTGGGGTGAGATGATATCTCATTGTAGTTTTGATCTGCATTTCTCTAATGGCTAATGATCGTGAGCATTTCTTCTTGTGTCTGTTAGCCACCTGAATATCTTCTTTGCAAAGTGCCTGTTCATATCCTTGGCTCATTTTTTAATTGGGTTATTTATCTTTTTGTTGTTGAGGTTTTTCAGTATCTTGTAGATTTTAGAGATTAGACACTGATAGGATTTGTCATAGCCAAAAATTTTTTCAGTCTGTAGGTTGTCTTTTGACTCCTTTGGTGAAGTCTTTTGAGGAGCATAAGTATTTGATTTTTAGGAACTCCCATTTATCTAGGCTCTCTTCTGGTGCTTGTGCATTGTTACTTATGGTCTGTATTGTGTTTATGCAATGTATTAGGGCTCCTAGTGTTGTCCCTATTTTTTCTTCCATGATCTTTATCGTTTTCAATTTTATATTTAAGTCTTTGTTCCATTTTGAATTAGTTTTTGTGCATGGTGTGAGCTATGGGTCTTGTTTCAGTTTTTTGCAGATGGATAACCAGTTATGCCAACACCATTTGTTAAAGAGACTGTCTTTTCCCTAATTAACGGGCTTTGGGCCTTTGCCAAATATCATCTGCTCGTAGGTGGATGAATTTATGTCTGGATTCTCAGTTCTGTTCCACTGGTCTATGTATCTGTTGTTGTACCAGTACCAGGCTGTTTTGACTACCGTGGTGGTATAATAGGTTATAAAATCAGGTTATGTGAGGCTTCCCACTTTGTTCTTCTTCTTGAGTAATGCTTTACTTATTTGGGGCCTCTTCCCTTTCCATATGAAGTTGGTGATTTGTTTCTCCATCTCATTAAAATTGCTGGTGGAATTTGGATCAAGATTGCATTGTATCTGTAGATCACTTTCGGTAGAATTGACATTTGCACTATGTGAGTCTACCTATCCATGAGCAAGGTATGCTTTTCCACTTACACAGGTCTCTTTTGGCTTCTTGCAGTAGTGTCTTGTAGTTTTCATTGTATAGATCTTTTACATCTCTAGTTAGATTTATTCCTAAGTATTTTATCTTCTTGGGGGCTGTTATAAATGGTATTGATTTGGTAATTTCCTCTTCGAGATTCTCTTTGTTGGTGTAAAGGAATGCAGCTGATTTTGGTATGTTTATCTTGTATCCTGAAAATTTGCTGTAATCTTCTATTAGTTCCAGTAGTTTTCGTGTGGATTTTTTGGGGTTTTCTGTGAATAAGATCATATCATGTGCAAATAGAGATACTTTGACTTCTTCTTACCAATTTGGATGCTCTTTATTTCTTTTTCTAGCCCAATTTCTCTGGCTAGGACCTCCAGCACAATGTTGAATAACAGTGGTGACAGAGGGCATCCTTGTCTGGTTCCTATTCTCAAGGGGAATGCTTTCAAAGTCTCTCCATTTAGGATGATGTTGGCTGTTGGCTTTGTATAAGTGCCCTTAATTATATTGAGGAATTTCCCTTCTATTCCTATTTTGTTGAGAGTTTTTATCATGAATGGATGTTGGACTTTGTCGAGTGCCTTTTCTGCCGTGATTGATAAGATCATGTGGTTCTTGTCTTTTGTTTTATTTATGTGACGGATTAGATTGATTGTTTTTCTAATGTTGAACCATCCCTACATACCTGGTATAAATCCCACGTGATCATGGTGAATTATTTTTCTGATATGTTGCTGAATTCTATTGGCTAAAATTTTGTGGAGGATTTTTGCATCAATGTTCATGAGGGATATTGGTCTGTAATTTTCTTTTTTTGTGGTGTCTTTACCTGGATTTGGTATTAGGGTTATGCTGGCTTCATAGAATGAGTTTGAGAGTATTCCATCCTTTTCTATGCTCTGAAATACCTTTAGTAGAAGTGGTGTTAACTCTTCTCTGAAAGTTTGGTAGAATTCTCTAGTGAAGCCATCCAGGCCAGTGCTTTTTTTAGTTGGGATTTTTTAATTACCTTTTTAATATTTTCTTTTCTTATGGGTTTATTTAGTTGTTCTACTTCTGATTGTGTTACTTTAGGTATGTAGTGAGTTTCTAGAAATTTGTCCGTTTCCTCTAGGTTTTTAAATTTGTTAGAGTACAATTTTTCATAGTATTCTGTTATGATTCTTTTAATTTCAGTTCGGTCTGTTGTGATATCACCCATCTCATTTCCTATACGGATTTTCTGCATCCTCTCCTTTCTTTCTTTTGTCAGTTTGGCCAATGGTTGATCAATTTTGTTGATCTTTTCAAGGAACCAGTTTTTGGTCTTCTTAACTCTTTCAATTGTTTTTGTATTCACTATTTCATTTCATTCTGCTCTAATTCTTATTATTTCCTTCCTTCTGTCACCTGAGGGCTTCTTTTGCTTCTCTCTTTCTAGTTTTTCCAGTTGTAGGGTTAGTGTTTTGATCATGGCCCTTTCTTCTTTTTGGATGTGTGCATTTGTTGCTATAAGCTGAACTTTCAGCACTGCTTTTTCTGTGTCCCAAAGGTTCCGGTAGGACGTGCTTTTATTCTTGTTTGAGTCTATGAATTTCTTTATTCCATCCTTAATTTCTTCTATAACCCAGTAGTTTTGGGGCAAGGTGTTGTTCAGTATCCATGTGTTTGATTTTTGTTGCTTGCTTTTTCTGTTGTTGATTTCTACTTGTATGGCTTTATGGTCGGAAAAGATGCTTTGTAATAATTCGATGTTTTGGATTTGCTTTATGGCCTAATATGTGGTCTATTCTGGAGAATGTCCCACGTGCATTGGAAAAGAAAGTATCCTTGGTTGCTGTTGGGTGGAGTGTTCGGTAAATGTCTATGAGATCAATTTGGTTGATTGTAGCATTTAGATCTTCTGTGTCTTTGTTGAGCTACTTTCTGGATGTTCTGTCCTTCACCGAAAGTGGTGTGAGTAAGTCTCCTACTACTATTGTGGAGCTGTCTATCTCTCTTTTCAGTACTGTTAGAGTTTGTTTTATTTATTTTGGAGGCTGTCGTTGGGTGCGTAAGTATTTAATATAGTTATGTCCTCCTGGTGTATTGACCCTTTAATCATTATATAGTGTCCTTCCTTGTCCTTTGTGCTGGATTTAAAGTCTGTTTTGTCAGAGATTAATATTGCCACTCCTGCTGTTTTTTGAGTGTTGTTTGCTTGATCTATTTCTTTCCATCCTTTGAGTTTTAGCTTGTTTGTGTCTTTAAGTCAAAGGTCCATCTTTTGTGGGCAGCGTATAGATGGGTCATTTTTTTTATCCAGTCTGCCACTCTCTGTCCCTTTATTGGTGCATGTAGTCTGTTTATATTCAGCATACTTATTGATAGGTATGAGTTTAGTGCTGTCATTTTGATGTCTTTTTTTTGTGTGTTGTTCGCAGTTTCTTTGTTCCCCTTCATTTTCTGTAATGAGTCGTTTTTCTTTATGTATTTTCTTTTCATCTTTTTCATTGTTGTTGATTTTGTGTTTGCTGAGTCTTTATATTTTTCTAGTTTTTTATTTTGATTTGTAGGTTTGTTAGTTTCCTTTGTGGTT
The DNA here is from genome assembly GCA_030035585.1 of Dugong dugon. NCBI lineage: Eukaryota > Metazoa > Chordata > Mammalia > Sirenia > Dugongidae > Dugong > Dugong dugon. The sequence continues at coordinate 10,591,448 of CM057468.1, read as the reverse complement.
ACCTTAATATTTACCCCTATTTTTCTAAGTTTATACCAGTCTTCTATTTGTTTATATCGCCTTGACTTCCTTTCCATATGAAAAATCTATGTCTACATTTTTTAAGTCCCTCTTTTTTGTTTTAATGTTGTCATTTTTTACATATTGATATCTCTGTTTCCCTATTTTCAGTGTTTTAGCTTTTATGTATTTTTGTGACTTCTCTATCTGAGTCAGTATCTGGTTACTCTGTCCTGTGTTCTAGTCTTGTGTTGTTACCTGATGGTATTGGTTTTCTAACCAGCGGACACCCTTTAGTATTTTTTGTAATTTTGATTTGGTTTTTGCAAATTCCGTAAACTTCTGTTTATCTTGAAATGCCCTAATTTCACCATCATATTTGAGAGACAGTTTTGCTGGATATATAATTCTTGGTTGGCAATTTTTTTCCTTCAAGAGTTTATATATGTCATCCCATTGCCTGCTTGTCTGCAAGGTTTCTGCTGAGTAGTCCAAGCTTAGTCTTATTGACTCTCCTTTGTAGATGACTTTTCTTTTATCCCTAGCCACTCTTAAAATTCTCTATCTTTGGTTTTTGCAAGTTTGATTATAATATGTCTTGATGTCTCTCTTTTGGGATCTACCTTATGTGGGGTTCGATGAGCATCTTGGATAGATATCTTCTCATCTTTCATGATATCAGGGAAGGTTTGTGTCAACAAATCTTCAACAATTCTCTCTGTATTTTTGGTTATCCCCCACTGTTCTGGTACCCCAGTCGCTCGTAGGTTATTTCTCTTGATAGAGTCCCACATAACTCTTAGAGTTTCTACTTTCTTTTTAATTATTTTATCTGATTTTTCCTCAAATAAGTTGGTGTCAATTGCTTTATCTTCAGTGTCACTAATTCTGATGTGTACTTCCTCAGTTCTGCTCCTATGACTTTCTATAGAGTTGTCTAATTCTGAAACGTTATTGTTAATCTTTTGGATTTCTGATTGCTGTCTCTCTATGGATTCTTGCAGCCTATTAAATTTGTCATTATGCTCTTGAATAACTTTTTTAAGTTCCTCTACTGCTTTGTCTGTCTGTTCTTTGGATTTCTCTGCGTTTTGAAGAATTTCCTTTCGAATTTCTTAAAGAGTTCTATATATTAATCTTTTGTATTCTGCCTCTGGTAATTCCAAGAAATTCTCTTCCTCCAGAAAATTCATTGATTCTTTATTCTGGGAGCTTGCTGAAGCCATCATGGTCTGCCTCTTTATGTGATTTGATATTGACTGTTGTCTCTGAGCCATCAATAAGTTATTATAATTTTATTTTATATTTGTTTAGTGTGTCCTAGCTTCTTGTTTTGTTTTGTTTTGATATGCCCAGATATGCTGTTCGTGTCCACTAGTTTGATTGTTGGCTCCTTTGAGTCTCTAACGTCCTGTCACCAGGTAGTTAGGTCTGTAACTAAATATGTGTGCCCAGGAGACTGTTAAATTTCCCTGTATGGATTCAGCTCAGGTGTCCAGGCAGTTGGTCACCAAATGTGGTTCAGGCTCTCACCTGCAGTCTTAGAGACGCATGAGTGATTGGTTTAGGCACAGGTATCTGGCTACAGTAGGTGGTCAGGTGGTGAGCAAGGCAGGGGGCTGATGGCTGCCCCTGAGTGTGTGAAAGAAAAGCATGTCCCTGTTCCCTAGAGTGAGTAGGTAGGTGAGTTTTGCAGCCGGACTATGAGCATGCTACTCTGTTGTCTGTAAGGAATGAGGGACACCACTTATTCTTAGACCCCTGTAGCAGGTGGTTAGGTGGCATGGGTGGAGCCACCAGTCCTCAAGCCCCTGATGCAGACAGGTAAGGTTCCTGCTTAAAGGACAGAGCAGTGTCAAGCATCACAAATCTGCCACTTCACAGCTGAAACAGTTGAAGATAGACTTCAGGTATTTACTCTGTTGTACCGCGGTAGTGAGGGCTTATGCTGTAGAGATGGGCCCATACAAGTCTATACAGGGGTGGAAGGCACTCAAAGTCTGTGGACCCCTTATGCCTGTGCCTAAGCAGAGGAGCTGTGCCAACCCTGAGTTCCTGGCTTAGGACAGCTGGTAGCTTATTTTTCCCTGTTTGTTAATTTGTTCCTCTCCAAGGCCAGGAGAATGGGTCAGGGTGCCTTATGGGATCTACTTCCGGCCCAGGGGACTCAGAGACTGTGGAAGCCAGCAGGACCTAGTGCAGAGTGGGGAGGGTGGAGATAAATGTGAGAGAGGTTTTTCCCAAATGGGTTTTATTTTTTTTAATCATCGCGAAAGGCCACATGCATGTACTTGTCTTTAGCCACTTGGGTGCTGCTTTTCACTAGTTTGTAGTGTCCAAGCAGAATCTCTGCTGCCGGATCTCTCTCATTATGGAAACTGCCTCCTGAGTGAGCAAGCGGAGCTGTATGCCCACCTCTCTGTGCAACCCGAGCTGATCCTGGCTGAAGGGCTACGGCTCCTGCCAGGTAAGGTCAGGCAACTCCTTCCTGCTTCTGAACTGTCTCTCTCTTCCCTTGCCACTCAGCCCAATTCTTCAACTTTGCCTTAGTCAGGGCTCCTAGTTATTCATATACAGTCAATCACTTGTTTTTTCAGGTCTTTGTTGTAAGAGGGACACAGGAAGCCGTCTGACTACTCTGTCATCTTGGCCCCGCCTCCTCACAAATGATTCTTAAACACATTAATAAATTATCCTTCTACTTGTGACTAATATTGATTTTTTTCATTTAAATCAGAAATTGATGTTGAATTTTATAAATGCTTTTTTTGTATTTTCAGAATAATCGTGTATTTTTTTCTTTTTCTGTCTTCTTTGACTTAGGAAGTATGAGAATATTTACTCACTTTTGCATTTGTATCATAAAACTTACCTTGTCATGGCTTGTTGTTTCTAGTATAGTACTGGGTTATATTTGCTTGTAAATTTACTTAGCATGTTGGCATTTATATTTATACGTGAGGTTTCAAAAAAAAAAAAAAAACCCTATTGCCACTGAGTCATGTCTAACTCATAGCAACCCTATAGGACAGAGTAGAACCACCTCATAGAGTTTCCAAGGAGTGCCTGGTGGATTCGAACTGCTGACCTTTTGGTTAGCAGCTGTAGCACTTAACCACTACGCCACCAGGGTTTCCACTTGAGGTTTAGTTTAAGACAAAAATTGTTTCAAGAGACAAAGAAGGACGTTACACAATGACAAAAGAGTCAATCTATCAAAAATATATAACAATCATAAGCATATATGCACTGTCATGGATTGAATTGTGTCCCCCCAAAAATGTGTGTAGCAACTTGGCTGGGTCATGATTCCCAGTATTGTATGATTGTGTAATCTGATGTGATTTCCTTATGTGTTGTAAACTCTATCACTATGATGAGATTATATTTGATCTCCTTATGTGTTGTAAATTTTATCACTGTGTTGAGGTTATACTGATGAGGTTGACAAGATTAGATAGTGTCTTAATGCAATCTCTTTTGAGATATAAGAGAGAAAAGTGAGCAGAGGCACATGGGAACCTCATACCACCAAGAAGGCAGTGCTGGGAGTGGAGCACATCCTTTGGGCCTGAGGTTCCTGCACTGAGATGCTCCCAGACCAAGGAAAGACTGATGCATTACAAGGACCTTTCTCCAGAGCCGACAGAGAGAGAAAGCCTTCTCCTGGAGCTGATGCCCTTAATTTGGACTTGTAGCCTACTGGACTGTGAGAGAATAAACTTATCTTTGTTAAAGCCATCCACTCCTGGTATTCCTGTTAGAGCAGCACTAGATGACTAAGATATGCACCTGAGAATAGAGTCCTAAAATACATGAAGCAATACTGAAAAAATTGAAGGGAAAAATAGTACAAAAATAGTTGGAGACTTCAGTATGCCACTTTCAATAATAGAACAACTAGGCAGAGAGATCAACAAGGAAATAGAAGATTTTAACAACACTGTAAACCAACTAGACCTAAGAGATATCTATAGAACACTCCACCCAAAAGCAGAATATACATTCTTATCAAGCACACATTAAACATTCTCCGGGATAGGCCATATGATAGGTAAGAAAACAAATATATATAAATAACAATTGCTATTTAGTTTACTTAAATATTAGTTTGGTATAAAAATTTAACAGAACTAAAGTGTGTCTCTTGTAGACAGCATATAGTTGGAAGATTTTTAAAATCCATTCTTTTAATCTGTACCTTTTGAAATGTTAATCTATTTACATTCAGTGTAATTACTGATAAAAGAAGGAGTTACTTCTGTCATTTTTCTATTTTTTATATGTCTTACATATTAACTGTTCCTTAATTTCTCCACTACTGCCTTCTTTTATGTTAGTTATTTTTTCTTAGTGTATCATTTTAATTTCCTTGTCATTTCTTTTATTATATCTTTTAGAGTTATTTTCATAGTGATTACCTTGGGAATTCCAATTGACATCTTAATTTATAACATGCAGTTCAGATTAACACCAACTTGATTTCAATAGTATAAAAAACTTTGCTACCATATTGCACGGCCCACCCCCCATACACACAGCTTCTGTTTAAAACTGTCTGATCCACTACTTTTTAGAGGTAATTTTTTTAATCCATTTTTTTCAATGAATAATATCCATAATCTTCTACAGTAGTGTTTTCATTATTATTGATTTATTGTTTTTTCTTATTGAACCAACTTTAAAACTTCTTTAAAAAAAACCTTACGTAGATATTAGAATTTATTATTAAACCACATTTTAATTTTTGAACCATTTAAACTATCTTTTGTATTTATTATTGTTTTCTTCTTTTTTTTCCAATGTATTTGTGTGTGCGTATTTAAGTAGATTTATCTTTAGACTTGTCTATTTGATTTCCTCCTCAACTGCTCTCTTCGGATCTTATAGTCAGACTACATTATAGTACTTAAATGTATTAGTTTCCTAGAGCTGCCGTAACACATCATCACAAACTTGGATGGCTTACAACAAAAAAAATTTATTCTTGCATAGTTTTGGAGGTTAAAAATCTGATTCAAGGCTAGACTCTCAGAATCTATACCGCTGTTATGTTGATTGAGAATAAATCTCATTATATCTCACTTTTCTCATGAAAGGATGATAACGACCTACCTCACAGGAGTGTTACAACAAGAAGAGATGATACATGTAAAGCACACTGTATGCCACATGATATATGAAGCATCTAATAAAATTATTTGTTTTTTTAAGAAATGTTTTTACTTATACCTTTATTAATTCTTATTCCTTTGAACATCACTGTCTTTTATTTCATTTCTTACTTCATTGATTGATATTGTTTTAACTTTAATTCTTTTTAATAAATGTGTACGATTAATACATTATTGTTGTTGTAGTTAAGTGGCATCAAGTTGGGAAACATTGCCCAGTCCTGTGCCATCCTCACAGTAGTTGCTATGTTTGAGCCCATAATTACAGCCACTGTGTCAATCCATCTCACTGAGGATCTTCTTTTTTGCTGACCCTCTGCTTTGACAAGCATGATGTCCTTCTCCAGAGACTGGTTTCTCCTAATAACATATACAAAGTACATGAGACGAAGTCTCGCCGTCCTTGCTTCTAAGGAACATTCTGGCTGTACTTCTTAGAAGACAAATTTGTTCATTCTTCTGGCAGTCCTTGGTATATTCAATATTCTTCGCCAACACAATAATTCAAAGGCTTTAATCTTCTTCAGTCTTCCTTATTCATTATCCATTTTTCAAATACATATGAGGCGATTAAAAATATAACAGCTTAGGTCTGGTGCATCTTAGTTCTCAAAGTGACATCTTTGCTTTTTAACACTTTAAAGAAGTCTTTTGCAGCAGATTTGCCCAATGCAATATGTCATCTGATTTCTTGACTGCTGCTTCCATGGGGTTGATTGTGTATCCAAGGAAAATGAAATCTTTGACAACTTCAATGTTTTCTCTGCTTATCTTGATGTTGCTTATTGGTCCAGTTGTGAGGATTTTTGTTTTCTTTATGTTGAGGTGTAATCCATACTGAAGACCGTATAGTCTTTGATCTTTATCAATAAGTGCTTCAAGTCCTCTTAGCCTTCAGCAAGCAAGGCTGTGTCATCTGCATCCTGATACCACATTCTTCTTAATATACTTCATGTGTTTCTCGAATTATTTGCTCAGCATACAGGTTGAATATGTATGGTGAAAGGATACAACCTTGACACACATCTTTCCTAATTTTAAACCACACAGTATCCCTTTGTTCTGTTTGAATGACTGCCTCTTATTCTATGGACAGGTTCCACATGAAAATGACTAAGTGTTCCATAATACCCATTCTTCACAGGGTTACCATAATTTGTTATGATCCACACAGTTAAATGCCTTTGCATAGTCCATAAAACACAGGTAAATATCTTTCTGGTATTCTCTGCTTTCATCCAAGATCCGTTTGACATCATCAATGATATTTCTTGTTCCACGTCCTCTTCTGAATCCAGCTTGAATTTCCGGCAGTTCCCTGTCAATGTACGGCTGCAGTTCCCTGTCGATGTACAGCTGCAAACATTTTTGAATGATCTTCAGAAAACTTTACTTGTGTGTGATATTAATGATAGTATTCGATAAATTCCACATTCCATTGGATTACCTTTCCTTGGAATAGGCACAAATATGGATCTCTTCTAGTTGATTGGCCAGGTAGCTGTCTTCCACATTTCCTGGCGTATTTGAGTGAGCACTTCCAGAGTTGCATTCATTTGCTGAAACATCTCAACTGGCATTCTTTCAATTCCTGGAGCCATATTTTTCACCAGTGCCTTCAGTGCAGCTTGGACGTCTTCCTTCAATACCATCGGTTCCTGATCATATGCTACTTCCTAGAATGGTTGAATGTCAACCCATTCTTTTTGGTACAGTGACTTTGTGGAGCTCTTCCATCTTCTTTTGATGCTTCCTGCGTTATTCAATATGTTGTGCTTAGAATCCTTCAATATTGCAACAAAAGGCTTGAATTTTTCCTCAGTTCTTTCTGCTTGAGAAATGCTGAGCATTTTCTTCCTTTTTGGTTTTCTAACTCCACATTTTTGCACAATTTTTTTATAATACTTTACTTTGTCTTCTTGAGCTGCCCTTTGAAGTCATCTGTTCAGCTTTTTCTTCATCATTTCCTCCATTTGCTTTAGCCACTCTATGTTCAAGAACAAGTTTCGGATTCTTTTCTGACATCTATTTTGGTCTTTTCTTTCTTTATTGTCATTTTAATGACCTTTTGCTTTCTTCACTTATGATGTCTTTGATGTCATCCCACAACTCATCAGGTCTTCAGTCTTTAGTGTTTAGTACATCAAATCTATTCTTGAGATGATCTCTAAATTCAGGTCGGATATATTCAATGTCATTGTAATGGTTAAGGTTGTGTGTCAACTTGGCTGGGCCATGATTCTCAGTGGTTTGGCAGTTATGTAATGATGTACTTATCCTTCATTTTCTGACATAGTGTAATCACCTCTATGATGTGATCTGATGTGATCAGCCAGTCATTTGTAAGGCAAGTTTCCTAAGGGATGTGGCCTGCATCCAGTATATATGAACGTTCTGGCAAAATTCACTTGCTTTTGCTTCCTCTGGATTCTGCATCTGGCTCCTCATCATCTGACCTCCGGTTCTTGAGACTTGAGTCAGTGGCCTGCAGTATTGCCTAATGATCTGGGGGTTTGCTGGCCTCCACAGCCTGTGAGCTAGCAGCCTGCCATCTTACCTGTCAATCTTGGATGCGTCAGCCCCTGCAACTATGTGAGTCAGAAGAAGCCTCAAGCCTGATGCTTGACCCAAGGACTTGGGACTTGCAAGCCTCTACAACTACATGAGACATTTCCTTGAGATAAATCTCTCTCTGTCTCTTTGTGTATATGTATATGTACATAGCTACATATGCATACATATATACACACGTACATATATGCCAAGAAATTTGGAAGACAGCTACCTGGCCAAATGACTGGAAGAGATCCATATTTGTGCCTATTCCAAAGGTGATCCAACTGAATGTGGAAATTATTAAACAATATCGTTAACATCACAAGTAAGTAAAATTTTGCTGAAGATCATTCAAAATCGGTTGCAGCAGTACATCGGCAGGGAACTGCCAGAAATTCAAGCTGAATTCAGAAGAGGACGTGGAATGAGGGATATCATTGCTAATGTCAGATCGATCCTGGCTGAAAGCAGAGAATAACAGCAAGATGTTTACCTATGTTTTATTGACTGTGCAAAGGCATTCAACTCTGTGGATCATAACAAATTATGGATAACATTGTTAAGAATGGGAATTCTGGAACACTTAATTGTACTCATGAGGAACCTGTACATAGATCAAGAGGCAGTAGTTCGAACAGAACAAGGGAATACTTCATGTTTTAACATCAGGAAAAGTGTGTGTCAGGGTTGCATCCTCTCACTGTATTTATTCAATCTGTATGCTGAACAAATAATCCAAGAATCTGGACTATATGTAGAAGAAGGTGGCATCAGGATTGGAGGAAGGCTCGTTAACAAACTGCATTATGCAGATGACACAACCTTGCTTGCTGAAAGTGAAGAGAACTTGAAGCACTTACTGATGAAGATCAAAGACTACAGTATGGATTTCACCTAAGCATAAAGAAAACAAAAATCCTCACAACCGAACCTATAAGCAACATCATGATAAACAGAGAAGTTTGAAGTTGTCAAGCATTCCATTTTACTTGGCTCCACAATCAACACCCATGGAAGCAGCAGTCAAGAAATTAAATGATGCATTGCATTGGGCAAATCTGCTGCAAAAGATTTCTTTAAAGTGTTAAAAAAGCAAAGATGTCTCTTTGAGTACTAAGGTGTGCCTGATCCAAGCCATGGTGTTTTCAATTGCCTCATATGCATGCAACAGCTGGGCAATGAATAAGGAAGACAGAATTGATGCCTTTGAGTTGTGGTGTTGGCAAAGAATATTGAATATACCATAGACTGCCAAAACAAGGAAAAAATCTGTCTTGGAAGAAATAAAGCCAGAATACTCCTTAGAAGCACGGATGACGAGACTTCATCTCAATACTTTGGACATGTTATCAGGAAGGACCAGTCCCTGGAGGACATCATGCTTGGTGAAGTGGAGGGTCAGTGAAAAAGAAGAAGACCCTCAATGAGATAGATTGATATAGTGGCTGCAACAGTGGGCTCAAATATAGAAACAACTGCGAGAATGGCGCAGGACTGGGCAGTGTTTGGTCCTGTTATGTGTAGGGTCACTATCAGAACTGACTCGACGGCACCTAACAATAACGACAAATACATATATATTTGCCATTGCTGTCAAGTCAATTCCAACTCATAGTGACCCTATAGGACAGAGTAGGACTGCCCCATAGGGTTTCCAAGAAGCAGCCGGTAGATTCGAACTGCCAACCTTTTGTTTAGCAGTTGTAGCTCTAAGACATGTGGTACCAAGAGTGATTCTAGAGGAACAAAATTGTAAGAATGAGTTGTCTAAATTGGTTGTCAAGTCTTTTCAGTCTTAAAGATGTTGATGACTCTGCTTCTAGTAGTAAAGAAGGCACTGCTAATCCATGCATGAGGTGGCAATATAAATACGGAAAGTATCACCACGAATAAATCAGGTATTGAGAGGCAGACTTTGAGTGATCACATGTTTGATAATTTTCTACAATTTTGTCAGAGTGAGAAGTATAAGGAAGCTGGTTGGTTGATCTTATTTTCGCTAGACAAAGTGGTGAAGGAAAGTGATGAGCTCAGGGTTTCAGATTCACAGCTCGAGTGCTGCATAAAAACATCTCAAATTTGCCACTTGTGTCCTGAAAGAAAGTCTTATTTCTTGTACTAACAGAGCTTATATTGCACAAAACCAAACCTAGAGTATTATCACAAGAGTGTGAATTACAGCACGAATTTAATTCCCAACCTCAAATGGTGTCTGAAGTTAAAGTTAAGGGAATTGATTGGGAATACATGTGATCCCAAAACTTGGGATGGGGACATATGGGCAGATAATCAGAAAGCTGGGCACACTCAGCACCTAAATTCCTTTGAATTACTCCTGACAACAGAACCAGCCCTCTCACTCCTATCTGAAGAGATTACTACAGCTTTGCTAAGCCACACTCACCTGTAAAATCATTAGCCCCTCCACCCCCAACTGATGAGATTATCCCAGCTGTGACTAAAGAGCCTTTGTTTGAGTCATCCCCTGGGGAGGCGTCTGAGTCATTGACTAAGGCATCATCTGAGGCAGATGCCTTAGAAGACATTGCTGAAATGTTCTCAGAACACATCTCCACCACCCATTTTTGCTTCTAGACCTATAACTAAACTTAAGTCCCAGTGAGCCCCAAAAGGTGAAGTACAAACTGTGAGCCAGGAGGAAGTACAGTACACTCCAAAAGAACTACTTGACTTTTCTAATATATACAAACAGAAGCCTGGGGAATATGCATGGGAATTGCTATTAAGATTGTGGGATAACGATGTAAAGAATGTAAAGTTGAATCAGTCCGAGTTTATTGATATGGGCCCCCAAAGCAAAGATTCTTTATTCAGCGTTTCAGCTCAAGTGGAAAGTTTATTTGGTTGACTCACTGAAGCATGGATTATTCAGTGGACTACACTAAATTAAGTTGAAGTTCCAGACCTGCCTTGATATACTGTAGAAACAGGTATCCAAAGCCTTAGAAAAGTTGGCATGTTAGAGTGGATTTATCAGGTTACACTCACAGACCCACACATGGAGTACCCAGAGGACACACCTTTTACCACAACAGTGAGAAATTTGTGAAGGGAGCTCCAGCATCCTTGAAGACTGCTGTGATTGCTATTCTATGTAAGCCAGATTTAACAGGGGGAACTGACCTAACTGAATTAAGACTCCAAATTGCATGGTGCTGATTGGACCCTATGATGGTAGAGGCAGGAGGCAGCACTCAATCATCAAAGACAAGGTGGGCATGGTTACCGTAGTAGACAGTGGAGTCAAAGCAGTAATCAGAATAGTCTGACTCGTATTGGCTAATTAGTCATGGTGTCCCTAGGAATGAAATAGATGGGAAATCTACTGAATATTTACTGGAACTGTACATGCAGAAGAATTCCAGGTCAATTAAATGGCAGTCTAATTCTAATTGCCAGAATGGACAGTCATGGTCCCTCAGTCAATCTCTAGACTTGAGCCAGTTTGCAGACCCGCAACCCCTTGAATGGAGGGGTGGCCAGGTCCCCTTTAGGAGGGACCCCACTGCACTGCCAAAAATTTATGTTGTTAATCTTTCTTCCAGACTTGCCAAAAGGAAGTTTTTTTTTTTAATGGTTTTATAACCTTTTACTAGAGTGACTGATCATTGGGGAAAATGAAATAATAAGACTTTTCGGGGATTACTGGATAATGGCTCTGAACTGGCACTAATTCCAGGAGACCCAAAATACTACTGTGGACCACCAGTCAGAGTTGGGGCATATGGAGGTCAGATTATTAATGGAGTCTTAGCTCAGGTTCATCTCACAGTGGGTCTAGAGGGTACCTGAACCCATCCTGTAGTGGCTTCCCCTTTTCTGCAATGCTTAATTGGAGTAGATATACTCAGCAAGGGCAGAACCCCCACATTGGATTCCTAACAATTAGAGTAGGGGCTATTATTAAGGAAAAGCCAAGTGGAAGCCATTAGCACTGTCCCTAGCTAGGAAAATAGTAAACCAAAAGCAGTGCCATATTCCTGGAGGAACTGCAGAGATTACTGCCACTATCAAGGACTTAAAGAATGCAGGAGTGGTGATTCCCACCACATCCCCAATCAACTCGCCTATTTGGCCGTGCAAAAAACAGATGGATGTTGGAGAATGACAGTGGATTATTATAAACTTAACCAGGCTATGACTCCAATTGCACCTGCTGTTCCAGATGTAGTTTTATTGTTTGAGCAAATTAATACATCTCTTGGTACCTTGTATGCAACTGTTGATCTGGCTAATGCCTTTTTCTTGATTCTGGTTTCAAAGGAATACCAGAAGCAGTTTGCCTTCAGCTGGTAAGGCCAGCAATACACTTTCACTGTCTTACATCAGATGTATATCAACTCTCCAGCCCAGTGTTATAATTTAGTACACATGGACCTTGAATGTGTTTCCATTCCTCAGGACGTTACAGTGGTCTGTTACATTGATGAATTATGCTGATTGGACCTAGCAAGGAAGAAGTGCCAATGACTCTGGACTTATTGGTAAAACATTTGCATGACAGACAGTAGGAAATTAAACCGACAACAACCCAGGTGCCCTCCACCTCAGAGAAGTTTCTAGGGATTCATTGGTGTGAGATATGTCAAGATATTCCTTCTAAACTGAAGGATAAGTTATTACATCTGGCCCCTCCCACAACTAAAAAGGAGGCAAAACACCTGGTGGGCCAATTTGTATTTTGGAGGCAGCATATCCTTCATTTGGATGTACTGCTTTGGCCTACTTTTCAAGTGACTTGAAAAGCTGCTAGTTTGAGTGGGGTCCAGAACAAGAGAAGGCTCTGCAACAGGTTCAGGCTGCCATGCAAGACACTCTGCCACTTGGGCCATATGTGTCTTTGGCAGGCCCTTTTTGGTGAATCACAGTGCAGACCCTTAGGTTTTGGAGTAAAGCCCTGCTATCCTCTTCAGATAATTGCTCTTTTTGAGAAACAGCTTTTGGCTTGTTACTGGGCCTTAGTAGAGACTGAATGCTTAAAAATGGGCCAAGTCACCATGCAGCCTGAGCTGCCCATCATGAACTAAGTGTTGTCTGACCCACAGAGCTGTAACGTTGGGTGTGCACAACAGCACTCCATCATTAAATGGGAGTGATATATACAGGATAGGGCCTGAGCAGGGCCTGAATGCACAAGTAATTTGCATGAGGAAGTGGCCCAAATGCCCATTGTCTCCACTCCTGTCACATTACCTGCCCTCTGTCAGTCATCACTTATGGCCTCCTGGGGAGTTCCTTATGATCAGTTGACTGAAGAAGAGAAAACCCCTGCCTGGTTTACAGCAAGCACTACTCAAAAGCAGACAGTGTGAGTACTGCATCCCCTTTCTGGGACCTCCCTGAAGGATAGTGGTGAAGGAAAATCCTCCCAATGGGTAGAATTTTGAGCAGTGCACCTGAATGTTCACTCTTCTTGGAAAGAGAAATATCCAGATGTGTGATTGTATACTGATTCATGAGCTGTGGCCAATGGTTTGGTTGGATGGTCAGGGATTTAGAAGGAACATGACTGGAAAATTGGAGATAAGGATTTATGGGGAAGAGGTATGTGGATAAACATCTCTGAATGAGTCAAAGAAGTGAAGATATTTGTGTTTCATGTGAGTGTTCACCAAAGGGTGACCTTAGAAGAGGAGGATTTTAAATAATCAAGTGGATAGGATGATGCATTCTGTGGAAACCAGTTATTCTCTTTCCCTAGCCATTCCCATCATTGCCCAATGGGCTCATGAGCAAAGTGGATGTGGTTGTAGGGATGGAGGTTATGCAAGGAATCAACAACATGGACTTCTCACCAAGACCAGCTTGGCTACAGCCACTGCTGAGTGCAAAATCTGTCAGCAGCAGAGACCAACACTGAGTCCCCGATATGGCACAATTCCTCTTGGTGATCAGCCACAACCTGGTGGCAGCTTGATTACATTGGACCACTTCCATCATTAAAAGGGCAATGCTTTGTTCTTACTGGAGTAGACATTCTGGATTCGTCTTTCCTGCACACAATGCTTCTGCCAAAACTACCATGTGTGGACTTATAGAATGCCTCATCCACTATCATGTTATCACACCCAGCATTGCCTCTGATCAAGGAACTCATTTCACAGCAAATAAAGTATGGTAAAGATCCCATGGTCATGAAATTCACTGTTCTTACCATGTTCTCAATCATCTTGAAGGAGCTGGTTTGATAGAATTATGGAATGGCCTTCTAAAGACACAATTACAGTGCAAGCTAGGAGGCAGTGCCTTTCCAGGTTTGGGGCAATGTTCTCCAGGATGCTGTATGTTTTTTAAAGTAGTGTCCAATATGTGATGCTGTTTCTCCCATAACCAGGATTCATGGGTCCAGGAATCAATGAGTGGAAATGGGAGTAGCACCACTCACTATCACCCCTAGTGACCCACTTGCAAAATTGTTGCTTCCTGATTCTGTGACCCTATGCTCTGCAGATCTAGAGGTCTCAGTTCCAAAAGGAGGACTGCTCCCACCAGGAGACACAACAGTGATTCTACTGAACTGGAAGTTAAGAATGCTACCGCCTACTCTGGGCTCTCCTGCCTCTGGATCAACAAGCAAAGAAGGGAGTTACTGTATTTTAGTTTGTGATTGATACTGATTATCAAGGAGAAATCTGATTGATACTACATAATGGAGGTAAAGAAGAGTAAGCATGTCTGGAATATAGGAGATCCCTTAGGACATCTCTTTGTACTACCACGACCTGTGATTAAAGTGAATGGAAAACTACAGCAACTCCATTCTGAGATGGCTACTAATGGCCCAGACACTTCAGGAATGAAGGTTTAGGTCACCCCACCGAGCAAAGAACCACGACCAGCTGAGGTGCTTGCCGATTACAGAGGAAATAGGGAATGGGTGGTGGAAGAAGGTAGTTCTAAATGCCAGTTACAACTACATGAGCAGTTGCAGAAACAAGGAATGTAATTGTTATGGGTATTTTATCCTTGTATGTGTGCATCAAATATTTTTGTTTTCTTCACTTATAAAATATGAGATGTAAATGGGGCTAGTATGTTTTCAGTTGTACGTATGTTAGCTGTATCATAGGCGCAAGTATGACTTTGTAATTGTCTTTAGATATTGTGTATGGTTTAAGGAGATGTGTACAAGTGCCAACTTGAGAAGGGGTGGACTTTAATGGTTTAGGTTGTGTGTCAACTTAGCTGGGCCTTGATTCTCAGTGACTTGGCAGTTATGTTATGATGTAGTTTGGCAGTTATGTAATGATATAGTCTGGCAGTTATGTAATGATTAATTTGGCACTTATGCAATTATGTAGTTATCCTCCAGTTTGTGATGTAAAGTAAACACCTCCATGATGTGATCTGATGTGATCAGCCAATCAGTTGTAAGGGGAGTTTCCTAAGGAGTGTGGCCTACATCCAGTATATATGGATGGTCTGGCAAAGCTTGCTGGCTTTTGCTTGCTCTGGATCCTGAATCCAGCTCCTCATCATCTGACCTCTGGTTCTAGAGACTTGAGCCAGTGGCCTACCATATTGTCTGCTGATCATGGGATTCATCAGCCCCTGCTGCTATGTGAGTCAGGAGAAGCCTCCAGCCTGATGCCTGACCCAAGGACTTGGGACTTGCCAACTTCTACAACAGAATGAGCCATTTCCTTAAGATAAATCTCTCTCTCTCTCTGTCTCTCTCTCTATATATACATACATATGCTTCACTGGTTTTGCTTCTTTATAGAACCTAGCCTAAGACAGCCTTTGGGTATCATGAACTTGTTTCAGTTTTCTTCAGCTTCAAGTTGAACTTGCATATGAACAATTGATGATTTGTTCCACAGTCAGCCCATGGCCTTGTTCTGACTGAGCGCCTCCATCATCTCTTTCCACAGATGTAGTCAGTCTGATTCCTGTGTATTCCATCCGGTGAGGTCCACCTGTTTTAAAAAAACAAAAAAAAAGAAAAACCCTGTTGCTGTTGCTGTCAAGTCAATTCCAACCCATAGTGACCATACAGGACAGAGTAGAACTGCCCCATAGGGTTTCCAAGGAGTGGCTGGTGGATTCGAACTGCTGTCCTTCTGGTTAGCAGCTGAGCTCTTAACTACTGCACCATCAGGCCTCCTCCACCTGTATAGTCACCGTTTATTTGGTAAAAAAAAATGAGTAAGTCATTGGTCTTGCAATCTTCATCCCAGGGAACTTATTTTCCTGCTTGCCTTCTATTCCAACTTTTTCCTTGTATTTTTATGTAGTTTTACTTTCTGGAATTGATGAATTTTTTAATTTTTTTATTTTATTGTACTTCAGGTGAAGGCTTACAGAACAAATAGTTTCTCATGAAACAGTAGTACACATGTTGTTTTATGACATGGGTTAACAACCAGACGACATATTAACCCTCTAACTTCTCAACCTTTTTTTTTTTTTTTTTGGTGAAAATACACATAGCCAAAGACACACCATTTCAAAAATTTCTACATGCACAGTTCAGTGACACTGAC
Organism: Dugong dugon; assembly: GCA_030035585.1. Taxonomy (NCBI): domain Eukaryota; kingdom Metazoa; phylum Chordata; class Mammalia; order Sirenia; family Dugongidae; genus Dugong; species Dugong dugon. The sequence goes on along the minus strand of CM057468.1, from coordinate 10,575,211 downwards.
TACGCTCTTCCAATTGTGCAGTTATTCTCACTTAAGATGAAGGCTTACAGAACAAAATAGTTTCTCATTTAACAGTTACTACAAATGTTGCCCTATGACAATGGTTAACAATCTCACAACACATCAACAATATCCTTACTCAACCTTGGGTTCCCTATCACCAGCTTCCTTGTCCCCTTCTGCCTTCTGGCCCTTGTCACTGGACTCCTGTACCTCACTAGTCTCATTAGGTTTTACGGGGCTGTCCACTCCCAGCCTAAATGGTGAACTTTGGAGGTAACTTTACCACTGAGCTAAAAGGGTGTCTGGGGGCCATACTCTCAGGGTTTCTCTAGTCTCCTTTAGGCCAGTAAATCTGGTCTTTTTTTTGTGAGTTAGAGTTATGCTCTACATCCTTCTCCAGCTCTGTCCAGAACCCTCTGTTGTGATCCTGGTCAGAGCAGTCAGTGGTGGTAGCCAGGCACCATCTAGCTCTATTGGACTCAGTCCGGTGGAGGCCTTGGTAGCTGTGGACAATTAGTCCTTTGGACTAATCTTTTCGTTGTATCCTGTTCTCTTCATTCTCCCTTGTTCCCGAAGGGATGAGACCAGTGGAGTATCTTAGATGGCCACTCACAGGCTTTTAAGACCCCAGACACTACTCACCGAGGTAGAATGTAGAGCATTGTCTTTATAAGCTGTGTCATGCCAGTTGAGCTAGATGTTCTCTGAGAACGTGGTCCCCACAGCCCTCTGCCCAGCAGTTCAGTCCCTCAGGGAGTTTGGATGTGTCTGTGGGGCTTCCATGACCTTTCCTTCTACAGGTTGTGCTAGTTTCCCCTGTATTGTGTACTGTCTCACCCTTCACCCGAGATACCACTTATCTATTGCCTATTTAGTATTTCCCCCCACACCCCTCCCATCCCTGGTAACAAACAAAGATTGTTACATTTTGCGTGTGAACTTTTTCATGGGTTTTTACAATAGAGGTCTCATACAATATTTGTCCTTTTGTGATTGACTTATTTCACTCAGCATAATGTCCTCCAGTTTCATCCATGTTATGAGATGCTTCACAGATTCATTGTTGTTCTTTCTCGTTGCATAGTACTCCATTGTGTGTATGTACCATAGTTTGTTTATCCATTCATCTGTTGTTGGGCATCTAGGTTGTTTCCATCGTTTTGTTATGGTGAACAATGCTGCCGTGAACATAGGTGTGCATATGTCTATTCAAGTGACGACTCTTATTTCTCTAGGATATATTCCTCGGAGTGGGATTGCTGGATCGAATGGTATGTCTATTTCTAGCTTTCTGAGGAAGCGCCATATCATTTTCCAAACTGGTATATCATTTTGCATTCCCACCAGCAGTGCATAAGAGTTCCCACCTCCCCACAGCCCCTGCAACATCTGTTATTTCCAGTGTTTTTGATTCGTGCCAGTAATGCCGGGGTGAGATGGTATCTCATTGTGGTTTCAATTTGCATTTCTCTAATGACTGGTGATCACGAGCATTTCCTCATGTGTCTGTTGGCCATTTGAATGTCTTCTTTGGGAAGTGTCTGTTCATTTCCTTTGCCCATTTTTTAATAGGATTATTTGTCTTTTTGTTGTAGAGGTGTTGGATTTTCTTGTAGATTATGGAGATTAGACCTTTGTCTGACTTGTACTGTCCAAAAATTTTTATCACAGTCTGTAGGTTCTCTTTTTACTCTTTTGCTGAAGTTTTTTGAAGAGCATAGGTATTTGATTTTTAGAAGATCCCAGTTATCTAGCTTATCTGTTGGGGTTTGTGCGTTGATGGTTATGGTTTGTATCTTCTTAATGCCATGTATTAAGGCCTGAAGTGTTGGTCCTATTTTTTCTTCTATGAACTTTATAGTTTTAGGCTTTATATTCAGGTCTTTGATCCCTTTTGAAGTAGTTTTTGTAAACGGTGTGAGGTATGGGTCCTGTTTCATTTTTTTATAAATTGATATCCAGTTTTGCCAGCACCATTAAAAAGACTGTCTTTTGATGAACTTTGGGCCCTTGTTAATGATCAGGTGACCGTAGGTGGATGGATTTACATCTGGGTTCTCAATTCTGTTCCATTAGTCAATGTCTCTGTCGTTGTACCAGTACCAGGCTGTTTTGACTACTGTAGGTGTATAGTAGGTTCTGAAGACAGGTAGTGTGAGTCCTCCAACTTTATTCTTCTTCTTCAGTAGTGCTTTACTTATTCAGAGCTTCTTCCCTTTCCATAGAAAGTTAATGATTAGTTTTTCCATCTCTTTGAAGAATGTTGTTGGTATTTGGATCGGGATTGCGTTGAATTTGTAAATTGCTTTGGGTAGAATTGTCATTTTCACAATGTTGAGTCTGCCTATCCATGAGCATGGTATGTTTTTCCACTTATGTAGATCCCTTTGGGTTTCATGCAGTAGTGTTTTATAGTTTTCTTTGTATAGGTCTTTTACATCCCTGGTCAGATTCATTCCTAAGTATTTTATCTTTTTAGGGGCTATTGAAAATGGTATTCTTTTTCCGGACTTCCTTTTGATCGTTCTCCTTACTGGTGTATAGGAATCCAACTGATTTTTGAATGTTTATCTTGTATCCTGATACTCTGCTGAATCTTTTCATTAGTTCCAGATTTCTCGTGGAGTCTTTAGGGTTTTCTATGTATAGTTCATATCATCTGCAAACAGGGAGAGTTTAACTTCTTCATTACCAATTTGGATGCCCTTTATTTCTTTTTCTTGCCTTATTGCTCTAGCTAAATTTTCCAGCACAATGTTAAATAGGAGTGGTGATAAAGCGCATCCTTGTCTTGTTCCTGTTTTCAAGGGGAATGTTTTCAGCCTCTCTCCATTAAGCATGATGTTGGCTGTTGCTTTTGCATAGATGCCCTTTATTATGTTGAGAAATTTCCCTTCTATACCTATTTTATTGAGAGTTTTTATCAGGAATGGTGTTGGACTTTTTCAAATGTTTTTCCTGCGTAAATTGAGATGATCATGTGAATCTTTTCTTTCGTGTTATTTATGTGGTGGATTACGTTGATTGATTTTCTAATTTTGAACCATCCTTGCATACCTGGCATGAATCCTACTTGGTTGTGGTGTATTATTTTTTTGATATGATGCTGAATTCTATTGGCTAGAATTTTGTTCAGAATTTTTGCATCTATATTCATGAGAGATATTGGTCTGTAATTTTTTTTTTGTGTGTGACCTCTTTGCCTGGTTTTGGTGTCAGCGATATGGTGGCTTCATAGAATGAATTTGGAAGTGTTCCTTCCTTTTCTATTCTCTGAAATAGCTTGAGTAGTACTGGTGCAAGCTCTTATATAAATGTTTTGTAGAATTCTCCAGTGAAGCCATCTGGGCCAGGGCTTTTGTTGGTTGGAAGTTTTTTTATTACCTTTTCAATTTCTTCTCCTGTTATGGGTCTGTTCAGATTTTCAACGTCACTTTGTTGTAGTTTGGGTAGGCCGTGTGTTTCTAGAAATTTATCCATTTTCTCTAGGTTTTCAAATTTGTTGGAGTATAGTTTTTCATAATATTCTGTTATAATCCTTTTTATTTCAGTTGGGTCTGTTGTAATGTCCCCATTTCATTTCTTATTTGGGTTGTGTCCTCTCCTGTTTTTCTTTTGTCAGTCTGGCCAGTGGTTTGTCGATTTTATTGATTCTTTCAAAGAACCAACTTTATGTTTTGTTAATTCTTTCTATTGTTTTTGTGTTCTCTATTTCATTTATTTCTGCTCTGATCTTTACTATTTCCTTTCTTCTGGTGGTTGTGGGCTTTTTTTGCTCTTCTCTTTCTATTTGTTTGAGTTCTGTAGTTAATGTTTTGATTTTGTCACTTTGTTTTTTTTTTTAATCTGTGCATCTATTGCTATAAATTGTCCTCTGAGGACTGCCTTTGCTGTGTCCCAAAGGTTTTAGTAAGATGTGTTTTCATTCTCATTTGATTCTAGGAATTTTTTTATTCCATCTCTGATTTCTTCTATTACCCAGTGATGTGTAAGCAGGGTATTATTCAATTTCCATGTAGTTGATTTTTTTTCCTTGCTCTTTCAATTGTTAATTTCTGCCTCGATGGCATTGTGGTCACAGAAGATACTTTGAATTATCTCAACATTTTGGATCTTGTTGAGGATTGCTCTGTGGCCTAAGATGTGGTCTATTCTGCAGAACGTTCCACGTGCATTGGAAAAGAATGTGTACTTTGCAGTGGTTGGATGGAGTGTTCTATATATGTCTATGAGGCCCAGTTGGCTGATCGTGTCCTTTAGGTTTCTGCATCTTTGCTGAGTTTCTTCTTAGTTGTTCTGTCCTTTACTGAGAGTGGTGTGTTGAGGTCTCCTATTTTATTGTGGAACTGTCAATTACTCTTTTCAGTGTTGTTAGAGTTTTTTTATGTATTTTGGAGTTCTGTCATTGGGAGCATAGGTGTTTATTATGGTTATGTCTTCATGATAGATCATCCCCTTAATCATTATATAGTGTCCTTCTTTGTCTTTTATGGTAGATTTTGTTTTAAAATCTATTTTATCTGAGATTAGATTTGCCACTCCTGTTCTTTTTTGGTAGTTGTTAGCTTGATACATTTTTTTCCAACCTTTGACTTTTAATAAATTCACATCTTTGTTTCTAAGGTGTGTCTCTTGTAGACAGCATATTGATGGATCCTGTTTTCTTATCCATTCTGTCACTCTCCGTCTCTTTATGGGTGCATTGAGTCCATTTACATTCAGTGTAATTATTGATAGATGTGAGTTTGTTGCTGTCATTTTGTAGTGTTTTTTTTTTTTTTTTTTTTTGTGGTGCTGAAGTTTTCTTTGTTCTTCTTACTCTCTTGTGCTGAGTTACTTTTCTTTGTGGATTTTTTTTCCATTTCGTTTGTTTTTGTAGGTTTTGTTTTTGCCGAAACTTTATGTTTTTCGTCTTTATTTTTATGAGTTGGTTTGTTAAGTTTCTTTGTGGGTATCATGAATTTTACCCTTATCTTTCTAAGTTTGAAGCAGTCTACCATTACTTGGTATTGCCTTGCCTACCTGTCCATTAGAAGGTTCTATACCTATGCCGTTTATTCCCTCTTTTATTGTTTTTGATGTGGTTGTCATTTATTGATTAACTGCTCTGATTCCCTGTTGTATTTCTTTTGGTTTTGGATAGTCTTCAAGAGTTCATTTCCTAGATTGGTATCTGGCTCGTACGATCCTGCGTCCTAGGTTCTGCCTGTGAACTGAAGCTGTTTGTCCTCAGATCGAAGAACTCCCTTTAATAATTCTTGTAAGTTTGGTTTGACTTTTACATATTCCCTTAATTTCTGTTTATCTAGAAATGACCTAATTTCACCATCAAATTTGAATGAGAGTTTTGCAGGATATATTATTCTTGGCTGACAATTTTTTTCTTTCAAGATTTTATATATGTCATCCCATTGCCTTCTTGCCTGCATGGTTTCCACTGAATAATCTGATCTTAGTCTTATTGTTTCTCGTGTGTATGTGACTTCTTGTTTTCACGAGTTGCTCTCAGGATTCTTTGTTTGTCTGTGGTTTTGGCAAGTATGAATATGATATGCCTTGGTGATTTTCTTTTGGGGTCTCTTCTGTATGGGGTTCTTTGAGCTTCTTGGATGGTCAGCTTTTCATCTTTCATGATATTAGGGAAGTTTTCTGTCAGCAGTTCCTCAGTGATCCTCTCTGTGTTTTCTGTTTTCTCCCCCTGTTCTGGAATTCCAATCACTATTAAATTTTTGCTTTTAATTGTGTCCCACATAACTCTAAGGGCCTCTTCATTTTAATTTGTTCTTTTTTCTGAGTTTTCCTCAAACAGAGTTGTATCCAAGTGTTTGTCTTCAATTCCACTGATCCTGTCTTCCACTGTTTCAAATCTGCTTCTCAGCCCTTCTGTCACATCATCCATTTCTGAAAGCTTGTTGTTTATCTTTTGAATTTCTAATTGTTGTCTTTGTATAATTTCTAGTTGTGAATTTATTTTGGCATTTTGTTCCTGCATCATCTTTCTGAATTCTTCCAATTTTTTGTCTGTATTTTCATGAATTTGTCTATTTTTTCCTCATGTTTGTCAGCTTTTTGCCTCAGTTCTTGGAGAATTCTGAGTATTAGATATTTGAATTCCCTATGAGGTAGTTCTAGTGCATTTTCTTCCACAAGAGAGTCACCTGGTATTTTATTTTGGATGCCTACTGAAACCATCCTGTCTTATTTTTGTAAATGTTTTGATTTTGTCAGCTGTTTTCAGGGAATTCAGTAGTTATTTTTCTCGTTTATTGATCGTAGATTAGTTTGTTTTGTCCCTTTTTTTTAATTTTTATTTTATTGTACTTCAGGTGAAGGCTTACAGAACAAATAGTTTCTCATGAAACAGTAGTACACATGTTGTTTTATGAGATTGGTTAACAACCCCACAACATATTAAGCGTCTAAATTCTCAACCTTTTTTTTTTTTTGATGAAAATACAGATAGCCAAAGATACACCGTTTCAAAAATTTCTACATACACAGTTCAGTGACATTGACTATGCTCTTCCAACTGTGCTGTTATTCTCACCTAAGATGAAGGCTTACAGAACAAAATAGTTTATCATTTAACAGTTACTACACATGTTGCCCTATGACAATGGTTAACAATCTCACAACACATCAAGAATATCCTTACTCCACCTTGTGTTCCCTATCACCAGGGGACTTCCTTGTCCCCTTCTGTCTTCTGGCCCTTGTCACTGGACTACTGTACCTCATTAGTCTCATTTGGTTTTTTTTTTTTTTTTTAACACCATTTCAAAACTATTTACTTACACATTTAAGTGATATTGACTATGCTCTTCCAATTGTGCTGCCATTCTCGCCCAGGATGAAGGCTTACAGGACAAAACAGCCTCCCATTTAATAGTTACTACAAATGTTGCCCTATAACAGTGGTCAACAATCTCACAACACATCGACAGTGTCCTTACTCAATTTGTGTTCCTTATCATCATTTTCATACTCCCCCTCTTCCTTCTGGCCTTTGTCACCGGACTCGTGTACCTCGTTAGTCCCATTTAGTTTTACTGGGCTGTCCACTCCCAGGCTTAACATCAAACCTCGAAGGTAAGTTCACCTCTGACCTGAAAGGGTGTCTGGGGGCCACACTCTTGAGGTTTCTCCAGTATTCTTTAGGCCAGTAAATCTGGTCTTTTTTTTTTTTTTTTTTTTTTTTTTGGGAGTTAAAATTATGCTCTACATCCTTCTCCAGGTCTGTCCAGAACCCTCTGTTGTGATCCTGGTCAGAGCAGTCAGTGGTGGTAGCCAGGCACCATCTAGCTGTACTGGACTCAGTCCGGTGGAGGCCTTGGTAGCTGTGGACAATTAGTCCTTTGGACTAATCTTTTCATTGTATCCTGTTCTCTTCATTATCCCTTGCTCCTGAAGGGATGAGACCAGTGGAGTATCTTAGATGGCCACTCATAGGCTTTTAAGACCCCAGACACTACTCACCAAGGTAGAATGTAGAGCATTATCTTTATAAGTAGTGTCATGCCAATTGAGCTAGATGTTCCCCGAGACCATGGTCCCCAGAGCCCTCCGTCCAACAACTCAGTTCCTCGGGGGGGTTGGATGTGTCTATAGGGCCTCCATGACCTTTCCTTGTGCAGGTTGTGTTAGTTTCCCCTGTACTGTGTACTATCTCACCTTGAAAAATTTGAGTATGAGCAGGCGGACTGTGTGTTCTTTGTTGTTTGCTCGTCTGTGCGCTCAATACTTTTGGCCTCCTTCTCCAACTGGCATGGTTAGTCACTCAGATATGGTACAGCAGGGCAGGTCTAGGTGAAGAGGAGTTACTGGGACGGGTTGTTTGTGGCACTTACTACAGCCAACAGAGTGGGTTGGTAATCAGTGTAGGGCAGGTTCCAGTAGGCTGTGCCCGTGCTGCTTGGTGGTGTGATGTCAAGCGTATGGTGCAGGTAGGCAGGATGCAGCGGGGAGATTGTTATGTGTGGAGCTAAGATGGATATGGGAGAGAGGAGAGAGGAACAGGAGCCAAAAACATACAAACAAACAAAAAAGAATGCTAGGGGAGCTTGCCGTTGGAATGGAGAGATGAGAGACTATGAAATGGAGAGAAAAAGAAAGTGGAAGAGGTAGAAAAGAAAAGAATGAATAAATAAAAATCAGAGAGGTTAAAGAATCACAAAGTTCCCAGGGATCCCACCGGCGCAGCTATGAGGTCTGGGGAAGTTGGTCTTAGGCGTTGCAATACAGCCTGGCTAGACGGCGTAGAGGTATACAATGCCTGGTATGCAGGGATCAGAAAGAGAAGGAAGATATAGAGGGACGAGAAACTGAGCAATGAAGAAAGACAAAAAGGGAAAAAGAGGGAAAAGAAAACAAAACAAATCAAAAAAAAAAAAAAAAAGAACAAGAAAGGCTCCCAAAAAAAACAGGAAAAAAAAAAAAAAAAACCAACGAAAAAAGAAATGCTCTCAGGGATCCCTCTGCACGTCTCTGGAAGCTGAACGGGAGTTCCTTGCCACGCAGCTCCACCTGGCCAGAAGGGGTTCCGAACTCAAGAAAAGGAAAAGAAAACAAACAAACAATTCAAAATGAACAAATGAACAAAAGCCCCGGGATCCCACCAGTGGGGTAGCCCAGACCGGGAAGCAGCTCCACCCTCGAACGGAGCTCCGCAGCCCCTCAGGAAGAAGCAAAGATGGTGCACGGAGTGAGGCACTCGAGGGAAAGGAGGGGGAGATGGCCAGAGACAAGGAAGAAATCAAAAGAAGTGGAAAAAAGCAACACCAGCAGCCAACAAATGGCACCCAGACAGCCGCCCGCTTGGGTGTGTGGAATCCAAGCAGCTGGAGCTTCCTGGTCAAGAGACTGTGGCCGCAGGAAGCAGAGGAGGCCGAGCTGGGGCGAAGAGTGGTGGGGGGTGGGAAAGCGCACACCACAAATTACCAGCTGTTTTGTCTCCTGCTGGACACTCTGTGAGGCTGCTTTCTCGTACTCCCATTTGCTGTTCTCCAATAGGAGTCCAAGGTGGTGGATCCATGCTGCGTTAGCTGATAGGGGACCTCTGCATGAATCTCTCCTTGCTCTCTGTTCTCTGTCAGTTTTCTCACTCCATTTGGTGCTTGGCTGAGTTCTTTATCTCTTCATTTGATGTTTTAGGGTTTCAGGATTGTTGTATTCTCTGTGCGACTAGTTTTTTGGATCTTTCCTGTGGAGGGACGGTGTGGTGCTTCTGCCTAGAGCTTCATTTTTTGAAACCTTCAGGAACTAATGAATTTTTATTTGGCTACTGGCTTTTGTAACACACAAATTAGTTATAGTTCTATCCTTTATCTATATAAAATTTCCATTTTATAATTTAATGTTTTATAGCATAAATGCTTGTTGATAAATTAGTGATATAGCTCCTTTTGACTACTATTTTCATGCGTTTACCTGAAAAATATTTGTATTCAGATTCATATCTGAATCACTGTGCTTTAGGTATTTCTCTTGTAAACAGCATGCCTTAGATTTCTGATCCAATTTTAGTAACCTTGTCTTATTACAGAGAATATTTACCCATGACAGGTAGTATAGATATTTGACCTTATTTCTATTATGTTGCTTAAGCATTTTCAATTGTTTTCATGATGTTTAACATCTTTTCCTATGTTTTTAGCTATGAATTTCCCCCAGAAGTTGAGTATCCTCTTTTAACCTCAGTGGTTTCCTTTAGGACCCCTTGTGGCACAGTGGTTAAGAGCTCAGCTGCTAACCAAAAGGTCAGCAGTTCGAATCCACCAGCTGTTCCTTGGAAACCCTATGGGGCAGTTCTACTTTGTCCTATAGGATCGCTGTGTATCAGAATCAACTCAACAGCAATGAGTTTTTTTTGTGTGTGTGTGTGGGTTTTTTGTTTGTTTGTTTCCTTTAAGCTTAAAAATACTTTCACTGCCTTTTTTTTTTCAGAATCAGGGATGAAACCGTGTATTTACATCTCTCCCTATGTTAGATAAGAATAAAATACCTTCCATTCCCCTGTTCTTCTTCCACTTACTTAATCATTTGTTTATATAATCTGAAGTTTCAGACCAAGTTTACTATGATTATTAATTTTTGACTTCTCTAAGATATATACTTTGCATTTGCATTCTTTTGCTTTTTTTTATCATCCATGTTTATAGTCATTTTTGGACTTTTTCGATGTTTACTTAATTCCTGTTTATGCCATGATTTAGCCATTATTCATTTTGATTGCATTTTGATAAGGTGGAATAGCTCTTGGAGCAATACATCTAGGAATAGTGTTATAATTTTTGAAACAGACTATCTGAGAATCATTTTATGCTGTATTTGCACATGAATTAAAACTTAGCTGGGTATAATATATTTGTGTCACTACTTTTCCCCTTAATATTCTGCAGAGTTTGCTCCATTAACTTCTTCCTGTGTGTAAGCATGAGATTACTCCATTCACCTACTTCTTCTCCCCTTCTCTTCCCCTTCTCCTACTCCTCTTCCTATTCCCATCCTCTTCCCCCTCTTCTTTTTCTTCCCTTTCTCCCTTTCCTTTTCCAATTCTTCCCCCGTTTCCTTTTCCAATTCTTCCCTCCCTCCTCTTCACCCTTCTCCTCCCCTCTTCTCTTCTTCCCTTTCTACCCTGTCCTCCTCTCTCTCCTCCTATTCCTTTTTCTCTGTCTTCTCCTCTTATTCTCCTTCCTGTATCCTTCTTTCTTCCCCTCTTTTTCCTCAACTTCTTCCTTCTTATTCTTTCTCCTTTGTTATTAACCTTACTAATATCCCTGAAATTAAAAACTGCCATCAGTATTATTGAAGAGCTAGCCTATATGTCATTAATTATGCCTATAATTGTTTGGGTCCTTTTGATATGTAAAAAGAAACTCATACTTTAGCTCAGTAATTTTGTAGTCAGTTACATCTTTTGTTATTATTTATATCCCATTTATCTTTATCTTGTGTTCAGGAACATTAACTTTTCATATGTTGGTGTTATGAATCCTCCATACTATCACACTCTCTTTCATCATTTTCAGTCTATCCCCTTTTCCTTTCCATTCAGGGAGAGTTTGTCTTCTACATTCCTGATTGGGTTTTGTCCAGTGTTAATATGCTTTTCAACAACATAATTTTGTTGTTGTTGTTGTTTAGCCTACTCTTCCTTTAATATGGAGAACTCTTTCAATAAACAGGTCCTCCTTGAATCTCCTAATAGTGCACCTGGCTACAGTTAGCGTCATCCTATCAAGTGTTAACCTGGGCTACGAGTGTAGAAGAAGACTGTGATGTAAATTTTCATTACCAGTTTTAGTAGAGATCTTTCCCTTTTTAGTTTTTTGCCCTAGTAACAAAGTTTCTATTTCTACAAATCTGATTTATCCTGTCCCTACAGCAGTAAGAAAACCTACAGTGTGGCTTTTCTTAATCTCCTTTCGGCATTACCGTTCTCTGTGTCAGGGACAAATGCCAGTGAACTGGGGTTGCTACATGCTGTACCCTGCGGAGCCCAGCAGTACCCAGGGGTCTTCCATTGTTGCTACTTTGAACTGCTTTGTCTCTGTAGATTGTAAAGGAAATCCTCTCAGATGATACACGTTCAAAGATAGATGAAACTGAGCCTCCCCTTGCTGGATCCCATTAATTTTTTCCCATTTCCACTAAACATCTCTCAAAGTGTATGATAAGTGAATGGAATCCTTCCCTGGGTTTATGATACATGATTTCCTGAAGTTTTTAAAAAAATCACCTGGTCATTTCAGCAGGTCTCTGGAGGATGAATGATGGATATCCGCCCCTTCTTTATCAACATGTCTTTCTTATAAATAATTATCAACATATAAAGTTCCAAACTAACATAAAGCTGTTATATTATAATTCACCCTGTCCATTTAAATGTTCATAATTACTGTCCTAGTCTGTGGAATGTATAAACACCAAAAAAGCCACAAAGAATGCTAGTAGCTGAGAGAGGTTAAAATCTTCTGGAGAGCAGGGATGTACTTGATAATTACCTTAGGCATTTTTAACTATTTCATTTGAGTGCATAAATGTATATAAAGTATCTTCAGCATGTATCACTTTTGGTTTACTAAGAATGTCTCAATATGCTGTAATTATTTTCATCTCTACTATAATTACAAATGAATCTTCACCTATTGACATAATGAGGGCAGAGTCATTTAACAAAGGTAGCATTGAAAGGTGATTGGTCACTAAGGACAACCTATTTTATCAATTCCCTTTTTTAAGAAAGTATTTTAGTTAAAAATTCTAGATGAGTGGCACCCTAGCTTCAGAGGGGCCACATTTGGCTGGGAGACTCATGTTGGAAGGCAGGAGCATAGTGGTATAACTAAGAAAGATGACTAAGTGTATTTATAAGGAGCACAGACTCTTGAGTTGGACTGCCTGTGTTCAAATTCTCTCTCACTTAGTAGCTATGTGACCTTGGGCAAACCACTTAAATTTTCTGTACTTTTCTTTCATCATATATACATAGAAGGTAACAATAGTGTCCATTTCATAAAGTTTTGGGGGGAGCTTAACTAATGTATGTGAGAACTTAGACTATTACCTGACATAGAAAGGTCATAGAAGTATTAGATGCTATTCCTATTATTGTTGATGATGCTTGTTGATAAAGGCCTTGGTAGTCAAAGGGACACATTTGAGGTTTTGAGTCACAAACCAAGGAAATGCAGCATTGCTGAGAGATGTGGGAGAGAAGATAATAGTGTAGGAAATAGGCAACTTCAAATAGGAATTGTCACCAGCTGGTTGAATGCTATTAGTCAGTTAACCTTTCTGGTTCTTAGTTTCTGTCTTAGTTATCTAGTGCTGCTGTAACAGAAATACCACAAGTGGATGACTTTAACAAAGAGAAATTTATTCTCTCACAGTCTAGGACGCTAGAAGTCTGAATTCTGGGTGCCAGCTCCAAGGGAAGGCTTTCTCTCTCTGTTGGCTCTAGGGGAAGGTCCTTGTCATTGATCTTCCCCACTTGAGGAACTTCTCAGTGCAGGGACCCCAGGCCCAAAGGATGCGCTATTCTCCTGGTTCTTGTTTTTCTTGGTGATATGAGGTCCCCATGTCTCTCTACTCACTTCTCTCTTTTATATCTCAAAAGAGATTGACTTAAAACACAACTTACTTTTGTAAATTGAGTCTTGCTTCAGTTATATAACTCACTAACCTCACAGAGGTAGGATTTACAACACATAGGAAAATCAAATCAAATGACAAAATGGTAGACAGTCACACAACACTGGGAATCATGGCCTAGCCAAGTTGACACACATTTTGGAGGGACACGTGGCTTCGAACCCCACTCCTGGTACCAAATGTCTGAGACTGGGTTCTCTAGAGAAGCAAAACAATGAAGCGCATAAATATATATAGAGAGAGATTTATATCAAGGAAATGGCTCATGTGGTTGTAGAGGCTGGAACGTCCCAAGTCAGGATGGAGGCTTCTACTGACTCACATAGCCGTAGGGCTGGTGAACCCAATATCAGCAGGCCAGAGAACAGGGCTCTTGCTCACAGGCTGCGAAACTGACAAATCCCAACATCGGCAGACAAGACGACAGGCAAGCTGCTAGCTCAAGTGCCATAAACCAGAGGTCAGACCAACAGGAGCCAGCTGTAGGATCCAGAGTGAGCAAAAGCCCACAAGCCTTGCCAGAATGTCCATTTCTATTTGATGCAGGCCACATGCCCAAGGAAACTCTCTTTTGACTGATTGGCTACTCACAGCAGATCCCATCATGGAGGTGATCACATTATATCAAATCTCATCATAGAAGTGATCAGAACATCTACATTATTACTGCCAAACTACATCATACCTGCCAAACCACTGAGAATCATGGCCAAGCCAAGTTGACACACAACCTTAACCATCATAGTTTCTATATCTGTAATATGGGGAGGTTGGTATAAATGGCCTAGTCAAGGTATTTCAGATATTTCTTCATTGCATTTGGAATCACTAAATTGATTAATTAAAATGAGCAAATGCTTCCTACAGATAAATTATTGTGTCAAGCTAAGGAAAGATAGGCAATGTATAAGAGATTTCTCTTGTGGCCACACACCCACACAATCTCGAAGGGAAATACAAAGACTGAATTCACCAGAAGCCTCATTTTCCAAAGGTAGTTTTTTCTTCTAACTATCTTAGATGTGAAAAAAAAAATAACCTTTATTTACACAAAATTTTCCATAAACTTTTGATTTGAAATGTATCGTTGTTTATAAAATCTTATGATAAATACAAATACATACAGTCTTTGGTAAATCATATGTCAAGATTTTAAATGATATATATGTGGACAAAATGGGAAAATATGATTAGGGCAAGGCTACTATAGATCCATTGCTGTTTGGGTAATGAACTCAAAGGCTGCTTACAGGTGGATCATTGCCATCATTTATGTGAATAAGCACGTTGAACAGGAGTCATAAACAGTTGGATGTGACTTGAATTTATCTCACAAGCTTGTTGGCAGCATGGTATTTTCATTTTTTGAATTTGGTTTTGGCGGCATTCCCGTTCCACAGGTTGCTCCTGGTCCCGCCATCCTCTATTTTATTACACCTGCCAGATTCACACTTTTGTATGCCGACCTGCACCATCTGTATTCTCTGACATAGAAGCCCTGAATAATTATTTGAAAGTTAGCAAGTTATTGCTTCTCAAAGTATGACATACATAACAGCATCATTGGCATCATTTGGAATCTCTGGCCTCATCTCTCCTGAACCAGAATCTGTATTTAACTAGGTCCCCAAGTGACTTATACTCTCATGTTGGAAAGAAATTCTTCAGATTAAAAAAATGAAAATGAGGAAATCTGTAAAATTTCAATAGCCTGGAGTGATTGACTGCGTCTAGCAAAATATACTTAATAGAGCTACACATCAATTCCTGCCTTTGGGGCAACATAGCAAACTGGGAAAGGAAGCTAGTGTATATTAGTAGTACTCATGAAGAAGATACTATGGGGATTCCTCTACCTCTCATGGTGGAGCAACAGGTTTAGAACTTGTTAGGTGCTGTCGGGTTGATTCTGACTCATAGCGACCCTGTGTACAACAGAACAAAGCACTGCCTTGTTCTGTGCCATCCTCACAATCGTTGCTATGTTTGAGGCCATTGTTGCAGTCACTGTGTCAATCCATCTTGCTGAGGGTCTTCCTCTTTTTTGCTGACCCTCTGCTTTACCAAGCATGATGTCCTTCTCCAGGGACTGGTCCCTCCTGATAACATGTCCAAAGTATGTGAGATGAAGTCTTACCATCCTTGCTTCAAAGAAGCATTCTGGTTGTATTTCTTCCAAGACAGATTTGTTCATTCTTCTGGCAGTCCGTGGTATATTCAATATTCTTCACCAACACCATAGTTCAAATTCATCAATTCTTCTTTGGTCTTCTTTATTCATTGTCCAGCTTTTGCATGCATATGAGACTATTGAAAACTCATGGCTTAGGTCAGGCACACCTTAGTCCTCAAAGGGACATCTTTGCTTTTTAACACTTTAAAGAGGTCTTTTGCAGCAGATTTGCCCAATGAAATACATTGTTTGATTTCTTGACTGCTACTTCCATGGAGGTTGATTGTGGATGCAAGTAAAATGAAATCCTTGATAACTTCAATATTTTCTCTGTTTATCACGAAGTTGCTTATTTGTCCAGTTGTGAGGATTTTTGTTTTCTTTATGTTGAGGTGTAATGCATACTGAAGGCTGTGGTCTTTGATCTTCACAAGTAAGTGCTTCAAATCCTCTTCACTTTCAGCAAGCAGTGTTGTGTCATCAGCGTATCGCAGGTTGTTAATGAGTCTTTCTCCAATTCTGCTGCTGCATTCTTCTTCCAATAGTCCAGCTTCTCAGGTTATTTGCTCAGCATACAGATTGAATAAGTACTGTGAAAGGATACAACCCTGACACACACCTTTCCTGATATTAAATCACGCAGTATCGCCTTGTTCTGTTTGAAGGAATGCCTCTTGGTCTATGTATAGGTATCACATGAGCACAACTAAGTGTTCTGGAGTTTCCATTCTTCTCAATGTTATCCATAATTTGTTATGATCCACACAGTCAAATACCTTTGCATAGTCAATAAAACACAGGTAAACATTTTTCTGGTACTTTCTGCTTTCAGCCAAGATCCATCTAACATCAGCAATGGTATTCCTCATTACATGTCCTCTTCTGAATCGAGCTTGAATTTCTGACAGTTCGCTGTCGATATACTGCTGCAACCATTTTTGAATTATCTTCAGCAAAATTTTACTTGTGTGTCATATTAATTACATTATTTGCTAATGTTCTCATTCTGTTTGATCAGCTTTCTTGGAATAGGTACAAATATGGATCTTTTCCAGTCAGTAGACCAGGTAGCTGTCTTCCACATTTCTTGGCATAGACGAGTGAGTACTTCCAGCATTGCATCCATTGTTGAACCATCTCAATTGCTATTCCATCAATTCCCAGAGCCTTGTTTTTCACCAATTCCTTCAGTGCAGCTTGGACGCCTTCCTTCAATACCATTGGTTCCTGATCATATGCTACCTCTTGAGATAGTTGAAAATTGACCAGTTCTTTTTGGTACAGTGACTCTGTGTATTCCTTCTGTCTTCTTCTGATGCTTCTTGAGTCTTTCAATATTTTGCCCATAAACCCATTGCTGTTGAGTGGATTCCAACTCATAGAAACTTAGAATCCTTCAGTATTGCATCTTGAGGCTTGAATTTTTTCTGTGGTTCTTTCAGTTTGAGAAGTGCTGAGTGTGTTCTTCCTTTTTGGTTTTCTAACTCTGAATCTTTGCATATTCATTGTAACACTTAACTCTGTCTTCTTGAGTTGCCCTTTGAAATTTTCTGTTCAGCTCTTTTGTTTCATCATTTTTCCATTTGCTTTAGCTACTCTACGTTCAAGAACAAGTTTCAGAGTCTCTTCTGACATTCATTTTGGTCTTTTCTTTCTTTCCTGCCTTTTTAATGACCTTTTGCTTTCTTCATGTATGCTGTCCTTGATGTCATCCCACAACTCATCTGGTCTTAGGTCATTCGTGTTCAATGTGTCACATCTATTCTTGAGATGTTCTCTAAATTCAGGTGGGATATCCTCAAGGTTGTACGTTGGCTCTCATGGACAAGTTTTAATTTTTTTCAGCTTCAACTTGAACTTGCATGTGAGCAATTGATGGTCAGTTTCACAGCTGGCCCCTGACTTTGTTCTGACTGATGATATTGAGCTTCTTATTGTCTGTTTCCACAGATGTAGTTGATTTGATTCCTGTGTATTCCATCCTGCGAGGCCCACCTGTACAGTCTCCGTTTATGTTGTTGAAAAACGGTATTTGCGATGAATAAGTCATTGGTCTTGCAAAATTCTATCATTGGATCTCCAGTGTCATTTCTGTCACCAAGGTCATATTTTCAAACTACCAATCCTTCTTTGTTTCTAACTTTCGCATTCCAATCAACAGTAAGTATCAATGCATCTTGATTGAATGTGTGATCAATTTCAGGCTGCAGAAGTTGGTAAAAATCTTCAATTTCTTCATATTTGCATTAGTGGTTGGTGTGTGAATTTGAATAATACTCGTATTAACTAGTCTTCCTTGTAGGTATATGGATATTATCCTATCACTGACAACATTGTACTTCAGGATAAATCTTCAATGATTCTTTTTGATAATGAATGAGACGTCATTCCTTTTCAAGTTGTCATTCCCTGTGTAGTAGGTCATATGATTGTCTGATTAAAGCTGACCAATACCAGTCGGTTTCAGCTCACTAATGCCTAGGATATCTATCTTCAAGTATTCCATTTCATTTTTGACTGCTTCCAATTTTCCTAGATTCATACTTTGTACATTCCACGTTCTGATTATTAATGGATGTTTACAGCTGTGTTTTCCCATTTTGAGTCATTCCAAATAAGCAAATGAAGGTCTCGAAGACTTTACTCCGTCCATGTCATTAAGGTTGACTTTACTTTGAGGAGGCAGCTCCTCCCCAGTCCTATTTTGAGTGTCTTCCAACCTGAGGTGCTCATCTTCTGGCACTATATCAGACGATGTTCTGCTGCTATTCATAAAGTTTCACTTACCAATTTTTTTCGAAGCAGACTGCTAGGTCCTTCTTCCTAGTCTGTCTTAATCTGGAAGCCCCGCTGAAACCTATCCACCAAGGATGACCCTGCTGGTGTTTGAAATACCGGTGGCATAGCTTGCACAGCAACATGCAGGACACCACAGTACAGCAAACTTGACAGAAGTGGTGGGGAATAGAAGGAGACTTGCCATTATAAAGAGCTGTAAAACTTCAAAAATATACTGTCTGGAAGAGATGTATTTTAAACCTAAGGTAACAGATGGATAGAAAAGAAAGTAAGGGAAAAGACATACTATGTAAACAGTAAGAATCAGAGAGCAGGCATGGCTGTAGAAACATCAGACAGAGTACGCTTTATGACACAGAGTATTAAAAAAGTTAAAGAAGGACATTGCATAGTGATATAAGGTGCAATTCACCAGAAAAACCAAAACCCATTGCCATCGAGTCGATTCCAACTCATAGCGACCCTATAAGACAAAGTAGAACTGCCCTATAGGGTTTCCAATGAGCAGCTGGTAGATTCAAACTGCTAGTCTGTTGGTTAGCAACGAGTTCTTAACCATTTCATACCAGGGCTCCAATTAAGATAACTCTAAATATGTATACAGCTAATAATAGAGCCTGTAAGTTCGTGAAGTAAAAACTGAAAAATCTAACGATAGAAATAGAAAACTTGGAAATCATTAGAAAATTTTAACTTCAATTTCCCGGAATTTGACATAAAAATTACTGACAAAAAAAAAAATTAAGGCCATACAAGCTCTAAACAACACTATCAGCCAGTTTGACATAATCGACATTTATAGAATAGTACACCTAACAACTACACAGTACACATTCTTTTTAAGTATGCATGAAACATTCAGTAAGACAGAACATTTGCTAGGTCATACAGTGAAATCCAAATAAATGTTCAAAAATTAAAATCATAGAGTAGGTTTTATCATTATAACTGTTAAACTAGAAATATGTAAAATAGACACCCTAGAAAATCTACAATGAAATTTAAATAACAGAATTTTAAATCCCCATGGGTCAAAGAAGAATTCACAAAAGAAATTAAAAATAAAATTCTAGCTAAATGATAATGAAAAAACAACATATTAAAATGTATAGAATGCAGTCAAAATAATGCTTAAAAGAAATTTTGTAGCTTTAAATGCCTATATTAGAAAAAGAGAAAGCTTAAAATCAAGTTTTAAAATTTCTCCCTTGTTGTTGTTGTTAGTTGCCATTGAGTCATCTCCAACTCATGGCAACCTCATGCATAGCAGAAACATTGCCCAATACTGCACCATCTTCGTGATCATTATGTTAGAGCGCATTGTTGGGCTGTTGTGTGAATCCATCTCACTGAGGGTTTCCCTCTTTTTTGCTGACCTTCTAATTTACCTTAAAGACAGAAATAGAAGAACAACTAAACTCAAAGTAATTATAAAAAGAGACTAATAAAAATAAAATAAATAGAATATGGGCAACAACATAGAAAATTAGCAAAGCCAAAAGTTGATCGTTTGATACGTTTAATAAAATTTACAAACCTCAAGCAAGACTAATCAAGAAAAATAAGTGAGAAATAAACAAAATTACCAATATCAGGAATGAAAGTGAAAGCATCATCATAGGTGTTTTAGACATTAAAGTATAATAAGACAATATTCTGAACAACTTTTCTGGCAAAAAAAAAAATCAATAATTTAGATGAAATAGATATATTTCTTAAAAATACAATTTATCAAATTTTTTTTTTAAAAAATGATAGAAATAATTGTTTATCTATTAAAGAAATAGAATTTACAATCAAACATCTCACCACAAATAAAATTACAGGCCCAGATTGCTTTACTGGTGAATTCTATGCAACATCCAAAGAAGAAATACTAATTTTAAACTCTTTTAGAAAATAGAGGAAGAGAAAATGTTTCAAATTCATGTTATGAACCAGCATTACCCTGATACCAAAGGCTGAAAAAAATTACAAAATAGGAAAATTACAGATCATTATCCCCTATGAATTTAACTGAAAAAATCTTCAACAAAATATTAGCAAATCGAATTCAGCAATACATGAAAAGAATAATACATCATGTTCAAGTGGGGTTTTATCCCTGAGATACAAGTTTATCTCAACATTTGAGAACCAATCAGTATCATCCATCCCACTAAAAAAATAAAGGAAAAAATCATATGACTAATTTGATGCAGAAAATCATCTGACAAAATTCAACTCTCATTCATAATAATACAAAAATAAAAATAAACTCGTAATAAACTAGAAGCTGACAAAGGGCACCAACAGAGAGCTTACTCATTACAACGTACTAATGATGAAACATTGACTGCTTTCTTCCCAAGATTAGGAACAACATTTTACTAGAAATCCTCACCTGTGCAATAAGCAATAAAAGAAAGAAAAAGCATACAGAATTGAAAAGAAGAAGCAAAACTATCTTTATTACCTGGTAACACAGTGAGCTATCTAGAAAATTCTAATGATCTTCTAGTAAAATTAAATATAAAACAAATATACGTAGGTTGCAGGAAACAAAGTCACTATACAAAAAAAATAATTGTATATGTATATAGTGGCAACAAACAGCTGGACAACAAAATTTTAAAAATCCCACGATTACAGTAGCATAAGAATATATTTTTCAAATATGTGAAAGACTTGTACCCTGAAAACTGCAAAATGTTGTAAATTAAAGGACTAAATTAATGGAGAGCTATCCCATGTTCATGGATTGGAAGACTTAATATTGTTGCAGTGGCAATTTTCTCTAATTGGTCTATAGATTCAGTACAGTCCCATTCAAAATCCCAGCAGACTTTAAAAGAAAAAAAAATTCACATGATTATTAATGTAAAGGATCTAGAATAACCAAAAGAAATTTGAAACAGGACAAAGTTGGAAAGCCAACACTGTTTAATTTGAAGACTAACTATAAAGGGAGGCACGGTCTGCATGCCCTGTCTCTGTGTGTTTTTATCTCAAACTATGTCTCTTCTGATCCCTCTCCCAACTTTCTTGCTTCCCTGACTCTGTCTGCCCCTCAAACATCATGGATGATTTTGTGCTTTAGGGCCTTTTTATAAGCTAGTCCATATTTTTGGAACACTCGTCTCTCTGCTTTTTATCTAGCCAAGTCTCTGCTTAAATGTCACCTCCTCAGAGCTGACTTCCTGAATATGCCTCAGTTTAAATTACCATTCTCTCTTTTTCCTCTTTCTTAGACCCCAGTACTTTTTCCTCCTTATTAATCATCACCACATGTGATCACGCTACATGTTTACTTTTGGTTTAAGATACATCCATCCCTCTTGACAATAAACTCCACGGATACAGAGATTGAGTTGCTTTTCCCCATTGTATAACCAGTGCTTAGCACAGTTCTCAACAGTGTGTGCACCCAAATTTTGTTAAGTGGATGAGTTAATTACTGAAGGCAGATCTGTTCTTTTTTTTATGAAATGTTATTTACTTTGTTGTTGAGAATATGCACAACAAAACATACACCAATTCGACAGTGTTCTACATGTACCATTTAGTGACGTTGATTACATTCTTCTAGTTGTGCAACCATTCTCACCCTCCTTTTCTGAGTTGTTCCTCCTCCATTAACATAAATCCACTGCCCCCTACGGTTCCTATCTAGTCTTTCAAGTTGCTGTTGTCAATTTGATCCCATATAGATAGTTCATAAAAGAGCGTCATGCTCAAGGCAGACAAATTTTTACTAGTTAAGCTAAACTATTGTTTGGTTTTAAGAAGACTTCAGGAGATAATTGGTTTAAGGTTTAAAGATTATCTTAGGGCAATAGTTCCAGGGGTTCATCCCACCTTCATGGTTCCAGGAAGTCTGGAGTCCATGATAATTTGAAATACTGTTCTGCATATTTCCCCTTTTGATCAGGATTCTTCTATAGAATCTTTGATCACAATGTTCAGTAATGGTAACTGGGCACCATGTAGTTCTTCTGGTCTCATGACAAAGGAGGCAGTTGTTGATGTAGGCAATTAGCCACCCATTCCATATCCTCTTTTTATTCCTGACTCTCCAAAAACCTCATGGGATTTGGTTTCCTGGTTTGGAGATTTAGGGTCATGGTTTCATGGGACATCCCAGCTAATTGGCCTAATAACATATGTAGTGCTTCTGTTCTACCTCCTAGTTCGTTGCATAGTGCCTGGGGTCTTAAAAGGTTGCAAGCAGCCATCCAAGGCAGAACAATTGGTCTCTATTCACCTGGAGCAACAGAGGAAGATCTGTTCTTTTTAGTGCATAGAGAGAGAATTAGGAATTTTGGCCAGGGCAATTTAAGACAGGTTTTTTTCCTCAGGGGGAACAAACAAAATACTTTCTTAGAGTCATACCTGTCTGAAGTTGAATAAGAACCTTTAGGACGTGAATTGCATATCCCTGGAGGTGTGTCCCCAATAGCTGGAAATTCATTAATGCCTCTTCAAACTCTGAAAGACATGGACTCTATGCCCCCCGTTCCTTGGGTCACACTCCAGTTATAGCTCTGTGTACTTTTGTTTCTCTTTATCTATCTATCATCTAGCTATCTATTCATTCTTTTATTTATTTTTATCTTGAGGGCAAATACTTAGATATACACATTGGTATTCTGCTTGGTAAAGTACTGACAGGACACCTTTTCCTAAAGGTCAAATTGGAGATTTCCACATATTTTTTTTTTCTTTTTGTCACCCTTTTCTTTCTTCTATGGCTTATGTATTCATGAGCCCATTAGAATTGTGTGAAATGCCATCTGTGGAATATGTACTGCTTCACATTGGAACCGTGAGAGTCAATGAATTGAAAAGCTCACAGTTTTATAGCTGTGGTAAGTCATTCATGTGCACAACCTGGCTGTGGAATTTGTATTCCTTCTCAGGCTTCTGCATGCACACTGTATTAGCAGGAATGCTATAATTCAGAAGAGGTGGGTTCCAAAAGGGCAAATGTGGTATGCAACTCCTCTTGCAGAGCGGGGGCGGGGGTCGGGGGTGAATGCTCCATGTCTCTCCTGTAGCATCTAGAACTGCAGCATCCAACTGTGAAAGGAGCATCAAGCCCACTGAGTGCAGGAAACCAGAAGATGGGTGATACTGTGCAGTAAAGTGAGAACTGAATATACTATGTAATAATGTGGCCCCATCAGTTATTAGGGATTCAAAGCTAGAGGAGGGGACAACTCCTATCTCGTGTAGATCCCATAGGCCCACCAACTTAGGAGTTGTTTTGTCGGGGATAAGGTTGGGCTTTTATCATGAAGTATATCCTTTGCCCTAACCAGATGAATTGTATCCTTTACCCAGGTTAAGTAAACAGTTACTACTACCATTAAAAAAGTGGGGAAAAAGCCATTGAGTCCAGCCCTTTGAAAGAGATACTGGGTTTCTTAAGGAAGTATAGAGACAGGGACTTCTACAGGCTCATTCTGTAATTTGTGTTCAGCGAGATGACCTCACCTATGGCTAACATGAAGCTGGCACACCCTGGGTGCTGGGAACCCCAACCTGGTATTTCTCCCACCTACATTTTGTTTTTAATCAAGCAGAAATAGATTATTCTAAATTTCTCCCTGCACCATACTCCCCGGAACTACTCTTAAAGATTATATCCAGTCTGCCTCCTATATCTCTCTGATATGTGCCATTCCTGTATTCTCTCTGCCATATACAGGTGTTGATTACAACTTGGCTTGTTGCAACAGCCTTCTGACTTAACTTTTCCCTCCTGTTTGCATTCCTTCAAACCTTTCCCCACATGGCCAGTGGAAACATCTTTGTAAAACTAATTATTATAAAGTCAGTCCTTTACTCATGAATCTCCAGCAGTTCCACATGACTTTCAGATTAAAGTTTGTTTCTTAGCATGATGCTATCACTTGACTTTGGCCACATTTCTGGCTTTACCTCCTGCCCTTTATGGCTGCATACATGTTCCACACTGCCTCAAATTTCTGAGCCACACTGGGGGTCTCTGATATGCTTTCTGTACATAACTAATTTAGTAGTAAGATATTTCAAAATGCATTTTTTTTTAAACTTGTAGGATTTCCTGATTCTTCCCTTTTCATCTTCCATGGCAGCTTCTATCATACCCACCCAAAAGACCCAAGCCCGTTACCATAGAGTTGATTCTGACTCACAGCAACCCTGTGTGTTTCACAGTATATCTGTGTTCCATAGGGTTTTCCATAGCTGTAATGTTAGGGAAGGTCCCTAGGTAGCGCAAGTGGTTTGCACTCAACTGATAACGTAAAGGATGGCCATTTCAACCTACCCATGGTACCTCAGAAGATAGGCCTGGTGATCTGCTTCCATTAAGATTAGAGCCAAGAGATAGAGGCAAGATGGCAGCATTAATAGATGCATCATAATGTCCCCCTCACAACAATGACACAAGAGAACAAGTAAGAACCAATATAGCCAGTGATCTTGGAACTCTGGATAGCAATAGAAGGGTTTGAGAGCAAGACTGAATACCGAACCAGGGGAGAAGTAGAACAAGATTGGCGGAAAGGTGGAGATTCATGGACTGTCGACACCCTGCCCACCGAGCTGACCCAGTGTGGCCATTCTGGGTCAGCTATAAGTGGCATCCCTGAACAAGAAACCTGGGGAGGGAGCAACACAGAACACACAGACTGGGAGAGTGATACTGAGTAAACAGCCCTGGAAGGGAGCAATAGGTAGGCAAGGCAACAGAGCTTTGAGTCCCAGAAATCCCATGGAAGTTCTGCCAAAGTAGAGCAGTGTGGATTGGTCTGTGGGAGTTTGTAGGCAGGGGACAAGAAAGACAGAGTGTGCACCCTTCAAACGGTCACAGGGAAAGTGCAGGAGTGCAGACGTGAGCTTCTGTGTCCCAGGTGAGTGTACTGGTGGGAGAGAGCCAAGAATTAGAACTGGGACCACTCAGCACCCATGGGACCTATACATTACCCAGGAGGGAAGCCACATGTCACCCTAGCAAGCCATTGGGAAATAGCTAGCTCCCCTCCATTCCCCCCAGAAGTGGCCCAGTGCCCCCTGGTGGGGGTTCCTTTCCCACAGGGCTGCGTGCTTCACTTTGCAGAAGAGCCCTGCCTCTTCAGTGCCACATGCCTCACCATACTGTGGGAAGGGGCCCACTCCCCCTGTGCCACACACCTAGCCATGCCATGCAGAAGGTCCCAACCTCCCTGGTGCCATGCAACCTGCCAAAAGGAGCATCATTTGCCCAAGCCATAGACCCCTCTTGGGAGTCCAGCCCAGGCTACTCACCTGCAATGGGACACCACACCCAGCCAACTGGTAGTTCTGAAAACATAAGCAAATCTCCTAGGCATAAGGACAGGAGAACCTCCACTCCTACCCTTTACAGCACAACCTAAATAAGACTGATAAAATCCTGGCAGACACTTGACAGCTAACCTAGGGTGCAGCACAGACCACAGCACATGAACAGACTGCCCTTGACACAGAGAAGTGAGGCTGAAGCACTAGGACGTGAGACTCCTGAGTAATCAGACTCAGGACAGGGTGAATAGGTGAGTACTGCTCAGACAGAATTTCCAGGGCATCATGGGAAGAAGCAATGTGGGAAACTAGAGGCAAAACAGTGATGGCTGGTGACCATGAACAGGGAAAGCAATAGCAAAGAAACAATAACAAGTGTGCTAAGATGGGGAGGTTGGAGTAGAAACAGATAAATAGATCCTTCAGTAATACAAAACAACAATAACAAAAATAATACAAAAGAAGAAGAGCAACCTAAAGAGAAAGGGAAGGTAATTTCTTGACTTATCAAAGCAAAATAAACAAACAAGCAAGCAAACAAATAAACAAAATGAACTTAATGTCCTGAAGACAACAGAAAATTACAAAGCATCTGAAGAGACAGGAAGGGGTGACTCATGCAAAATGATCAAAACAAAGGACAGAAATTGTCTTTGAGGAAGGACAAATAATGGAATTACCAAACAAAGACTTTAAAGCATTAGTATTAATAATGCTTAAAGAGATAAAGGAAAACATGGGAAAAGACCTGAAGGAAATCAAGAAAACAGTGCAAGAACAAAACGAGAACTTCAATCTTTTTTTAAAAAAAATAGAAATTCTGGAGCTTAATCTTTAAATAACAGTAATGAATAACTCCATGGAAGGACTCAGGAGCAGAAATGAAACGCAGAGGAGAGGATCAGTGAAACAGAAGACAGGGTCTTGAGATTGCTCAGTTTGAGGAGCAATCAGAAAAAAGAATAAAGAAAAATGAGCAAACCCTAAGGCATATGTGGAACACCACCAAGAGGAATAATATACACATTATGCAAGTTCTAGAAGGAGAAGAGAAAGCAAAAAATTCCAGAAAGAATTTTTGAAGAAGTAATGGTAAAAAAACTTCCCAAATATCATGAAAGATGAGAAATTTTACATCCAAGTAGCTCGGCCAACTCTATAAAGGATAAACCCTAAAAGAAACACACAGAGGCATAGCATAATCAAACTCTCAAAAGCCAAGGACAAAGAAAGAATTTTGAGAGCAGCATAAAAAAACGAAATATCAAATATAAATGATCCTAAATAAGATTAAGTGCCAATTTTCCATCAGAAACCATGCAGACAAGAAGGCAATGGGATGGCGTATTTAAAGTGTTGAAAGAACTGTCAACTAAGAATAAAATACCCAGGGAAATTGCCATTCAAAAAAAAAAAGGAGATATTAGGACATACCCAAATAAACAAAAATTAAGGGAATTTATTACCACCAGGACTGGCCTATTCAAGAAATACCATAGGAAGTCCTCCAGAAAGAAAACCAATGACACCAGACCATAACCTGAAGTAACATATACAGGGGAGGGGGAGATTCCTTTAAAAGGAAACCAATGATAGTATAAAGATTAGACCTAAGAAATTCCCATTTGGGAAATACAGCAGGCATGTCCTTCATGCCCTACAAGGACAAGTTATGGGGGGTGGGGAGGAACTACACATAAAAATAAAATAAATTTAGATTACAGAGAAGCTGAGATACAAAGATACAATTGATGATAACATCGAAATAAAAAGGGTGGTGGTAGTGCTGGTGTAGAATCAACTTTTTATATATTAAGGAAGTTGCATTGATATCAAGATATAGCAGATAGTTTTAAATGTAAAATGTTAAACATATTCCCTACAATAATCACAAAGAAAGTAAGCAATAAAATTATACACCAAAATAAAAAAGGCAAATAAAATAGCTCAGCACCTACCAAATAATAATAACAATACACAAAAGAGACAAACAATCTATAGATTAAAAAAACTCAACACTGGATGCAAAGAGGAACAAAGAAGCCATAAATCTCACAAAGAAACATATAACAAAATGGCAGAAGTAAATCCTCCCCCATCAATAACTACAGTGAATGTAAATGGATTAAACTCTCCAGTCAAGAGGCAGAGAGTGGCAGAATGGATTTAAAAAACAAACAAAAAAACCCATGAACCATCCATATACTGTCTACAAGAGACACACCTTAGGCACAAAGACATAAATAGGTTATAAGTCAAAGGATGGAAAAATATTCCAAGCAAACAATAATCAAAGAATAGTATGCATAGCAATATTAATATCTGTTATCTATTAAAAGTAGACGTTATGTCAAAATCTAGTATAAGAGACAACGAATGACACTAGATAATGATAAATGGGTCAATTCATCAAGAAGATAAAAAAATTATAAATAACTACACACCTAACATCAGAGCCCAAAAATTTATAAAGGAAACTAACAGAATTAAAGGGAGAAACAGAGTGGTCTACAATAATAGTAGGAGACTTTAATACACCACTTTTGATAGTGGATAAAACAACTAGAAAGCAGTTCATTAAAAATACAGAAGACTTGAATAACACTACTAACCAAGTGGACCTAACAGACGTATATAGAACACTCCACCTAACAGCAGCACAATATACATTTTTCCACAATAGACCATATTTTAGGACAAAACAGCAAATCTCAGTAAATATTAAAAGATTGAAATCATATAAAGAACCTTTCTGCCCATAATAGAATGAAGTTAGAAATCAATAACAGGAAGAAAAGGGAAAATAAATACATGAAAAATAAATAACACACTACTAAAAAACCAACGAGTTATAGAAGAAATCAAGAGAGAAGTAAAAATAAATACCTAGAATTGAACCAGAATGAAAATACAGCATACCAAAATCTATGGGCTGCAGAGAAAGCAGTGATCAAAGGGAAATTCATATCAATAAATGCCTACAGTAAAAAAAGAGAAAGATCCCAAATCGATAGCTTAACTTTACAACTTGAGGAAACAGAAAAAATAAGAGCAAAATAAAAGCTATCAGAAGAAATGAAATTAGAAAGATCATAGCAGAAATAAATGAAATAGAGAACAGAAAAACAATAGAATCAACAAAGCACACACTGATTCTCTGAAAAGATCAATAAAATAGACAAACCAGTGGCTAGAATACAAAAAAAAAAGTGAGAGGATGTAAATAACCAAAATAAGAGATGAAGTTGGAGACATTACAACAGATCTAACTGAGATAAGCAAAATCATAACAAAATACCATGAAAAATTGTACTCCAACAAACTTGAAAACAGTTAAAATAGACAAATTCCTAGAGTCATATAACCTACCTAAACTAACACAGAGGTACATAATCTCAACAGACCCATAACAAGAGATTGAATCAGTCATCAAAAACCTCCCAGTAACAGCAACAACAAAAAGCCCTGGACAAGGTGACTTTGCTGGAGAATTTTACTAAACATTCGGAGAAGAACTGACACCAGTCCTACCCAACTCTTCCAAAACAGGAAGAATAAGGAATATTCCCTAACTCATTTTATGAAACTACCATTACGTTGATACCAAAACCAGTTAAAGGCATCACAAGGAAAGAAAACTGAACCAATATTCCTCATGAATATAAGTGCAAAAATTCTCAATAAAATTCTAGTGAACAGAATCCAACAACATATTAAGGTAAATATGTATGATGACCAAGAGGGATTTATTCCATGAATGCAAGGATAGTTCAACAGTAGAAAATTAATCAATATAATGTGCCACATTAATAAAGCAAAGGAAAAGAACCACAGGATCATCTTGATAGATGCGGAAAAGTATTTGATTAAAGCCAGTACCCTTTCTGGATAAAAACTCTCAGCAAAATATGAATAGAAGGGAAATTTCTTAACTAATTAAGGGCATCTGTGAAAAGCCAACTGCCAACATTATATTCAGTGCATAAAGACTGAGAGCCTTCACCTTGAGAATGGAGATGAGACAAGGATGACCACTATCACCACTCTATTCAGTCCCGTATTGGACGTCCTAGTTAGAGCAACAGGCAAGAAAAAGAAATAAAGCGTGTTCAGATTGGAAAGGAGGAAGTAAAACTATCCCTATTTGCAGATGACATGATCCTATATATAGAAAATCCCAGAGTTCACAAGAAAGCTTCAGGTACAAGATCAGCACACAAGAGTCAGTTGGTTTTTTATATGCCAACAAAGAGAAATCTCAAAAGGAAACCAAGAACACAATACCATTTACAATAGCAGTTAAAAAATGCCTAGAAATAAACCTAACAAGGGATGTAAAGGACTTATACAATGAAACTCTAAAACACTGCTGCGAGAGACTAAAACAGACCTCAGTAAACAGAAAGATATTCCAAGCTCGTGGACTTAATATTTAAGTACAAGACTTAATATTGTGAAAATGTCAATGCAGTGAAACCTGTGAGACCTGAAACTTGAAGGGACTGCCTTGTTTTTCCGGCTCTCACGAGTTTTCCACCTTTGACAGGGTGCTTAGTATAGCTCTCTGTTAAGACTCCTACTTCTTAGTTTTGGGTTTTTCCTTCTCTGACAGGTTTCCGCCTTGCATGGGTTCCAGCTTCTGTGAGTTTTACTGTACTACCCAAGCAGTCTATAGATGCAATGAAATCCCAATCAAAATTCTAACAGCATTCTTAACAAAATGAAAAGAAAACAAAAACAAAACTAATCCTCAACTTTATATGAAAAGGAAAGAGACCTCAAATAGCCAAAGCAATTTTGAAGAACAAAGTAGATCTCACACTTCCCAATTTCAAAACATGATATAAAGCTACAGTTATTTCAAAACATGATATAGAGCTACAGTTATCAAAACAGCTTGATATTGGTTCAGTGAGTAATAGACACATAGGCAAATAGAATAGAACTGAGAGCCTAGAAATAAATTCATACATCTATGGACAACCGATTACTGATAGGGGTGCTAAGTCCATTCATTGAGGAAGGAACATTCTCTTCAACAAAGGATCTAGCAAAATTTCATTTCCACATGCAGAAAAATGAAGCAGGACCCATTCTTTACACCATACACAGAAACTAATTCAAAATGGATCAACTAAATGTTATAGCTAAAACTATAAAATACTTGGAAGAAAGTATAGGGGCAAAATTATGGGACCACTTTTTTTTTTTTAAATTAACGCTGGATTATCAAACACAACTACAAATGTACGAACAGCAGAAGACAAAACAGACAACTGGGGCCTCAGAAAAAATAAATACTTATGTTCGTGAGAAGTCTCCATCAAAAGATTAAAAAGACAACCTACAGACTGGGGAAAAAATCTTCAGGAATTATATATCTGATAAGGGTCTAATATCTAAAAAATATATAAAACTTCTACAACACAGCAACAAAAAGGCAAATAACCCAATCACAAAATAGGCAAAGGATATGAACAGACACCTCACCAAAAAGGATATTTAAGTGGCCAACAAATACATGAGAAGATGCTTATACAGAGAGACGTTGTTGTTAGGTGCCATCGAGTTGGTTCTGACTCATAGCAACCCCAAGTACAATAGAACAAAATACTGCCTGGTCCTGCACCATCCTCACAATTGAGAGACACAAATCAAGTCTACAATGAGATACCACCTCACCCCTGCTAAAATGGCAATGAGAAAATAAATAAATAATAAAAAACAGAAAACAACAAATGTTGGTGAGGATGTAGGGTGATCGGAATTCTAATCCACTGCTGGTGGGAACGTAAAATGATACAACCACTGTGGAAAACAGTATGGCAATTCCTCACAAAGTTAGAAATAGAACTACCATGTAATCCAGCCATCCCACTCCTAGGAATATGCCCTGGGGACCTAAATGTAGGGACATGAAGAGACATATGTACACCGATGTTCACTGCAGCACTATTAACAATAGAAAATAGTGTAAACAACTCAAATGCCCTTCAGCAGATGAATGAATAAACAAAATTTAGTACACGCATTCTATTGAATTCTACCCAGTCTTAAAGAAAAGTGAAGTCCTGATACATGATGCAACATGGATGATCCTTGAAGAAATTATGCTGAGTGAAATAAATCAATCACAAAAAGACAAATATTGTATGGTCTCACTTGTATGAAACTACAAGAATATGTTAATGTATGAAAACCAACGGTTACTATTGGTTACCAGAGGTGGGAGGTGGGAATAAGAGGAGAAATCACTCTGTGGGAAATAGTGAGTTTTTGTCTACGATGTCGGGAAAACTGGCGTTTACTAAGGGTGATGGTTGGAGCCCTGGCACAGTGGTTAAGAGTTTGGCAACTAACCAAAAGGCTGGCAGTTTGAATCCACCAGCCACTCCTTGGAAACCCTATAGGCAGTTCTACTCTGTCGTATAGGGTTGCTATGGGTTGGAATCGACTTGACGGCAATGGGTTTGGTTTGTTTGTTTTAAGGATAATGGTTACACAACTTGACTAATGTAGCTGTTATCACAAAGCTGTGCAACAGAAAAAATAGGTGAAATGGAAAATAAAGTGTTTTATATGATTTTACAACTACAACAGCAGCCAAACAAAAAAAAAAGAACTGCTTTTAAACATTCATGGGATGAGTGTTCTTGGTTTGAAGTTTTAGGGTCATGGCTTTGTGGGTGTATCCAGTCTATTGAATTCCTGTAGGATAATTTTGACAGATTTTGTTAGCATGTGTCCAAATAGTATTTGTTTCTTTCCATTAAGTTGGCTTGGAATGTGATGAGCCTTCAAAATTACCATGATAATCTCTTTGTTTTGCTCTGTTCTAGGACATTTTTCCTGTGTTATGGCTTTGATTATTACTTTTTTTTTAGAAGTGTTTACAGCTATATCAGTGACTCCTGTGTTCTGATGGTTTACTCTGTCCATAGCCTCTGTAACTATCATCTTTTTATTTTCACTCTTCTTTCATTTCTTTATTCTTTTACTCTGAATCCAGAGGCAACTTTTGAAGTCTGTCCTTCGTACGATTTATTCTGTTTTCTCTATTGTTAGCAATTGCAGTTTGTCTGTCTGTTTCTCCCTGCAGTTCCTCATTTTATTAACCATCTCCCTTTACGTTTTATCCTAACAACTTTTCACTTCAGGCTGTGTTTTCCTTTGACTTTCCGTGCCAGCTCCAAAAGTGCTTATAAAGAAATTTCTTGTTTCACAAAGTTGTAATTTTTGAAAGATAGTGTGAAATTTTATCTTTACATGATTATTTTATTAGGGCTCTGGGAGAGTAGTGGGTACTATACGGAAACCATCTTGGACTGGAAAACCTGGCATGGCTAATATGTTGACTGTTAAAATCAAGATTCTAATGATATCAATAGTATGAACAAAGGGCTGAAACTAACAGGATGGATAAATGAAATCTGACAGGCTGCCTGAAAATAACCAGCCACTTCAGTACAGGGTAGGGGATGCCTGACTTAGTGTTTTCCCGGAGTACACACTCAGCTCCCTGCCCAGGTCAGTCTCCTGCCCTTCCTGAGCAATCTCACCCACTCTGGGGGCGTCACCTACCACCACTTACTGATGATGTGACAGCTGTGGCCCTGGTCCAGGATGGGCACCTAAACTCAACTTGCCTAACACTGAACTCATTAGCTCAATCCCAAAACCTTTCCCCAACATAACTCATTAGTTGAAAAGCATCTCCAACCACCTGGTCTCTCAGGTATTCTTAACTCCAGCCTGTCCCCGTTTTCTCACCGTAAATCATTTGCCAGCACCTAATGATTCAATCTACCTCCTCAATATTTCTCAAAATCATCACTGTTCACACACCTGGACAGCCACCTCCCTGCCTTTAGATTTTTAAAAATACATCTTCTCTGCTTTTATTTTATCTAAGACCTTCTGAGTGTCTTTTTAAAAGACACATTTGAGCGTGTTCTTTCCCAGCCCCTCCCCAAGGGAAAAAAGAAAAAATCTGTTGATGATTCCTTCCTAGAAGAAGTGCAAACTCCTTAACCAAGCCACTGTGGGTATGTAACATTGCGACTCTGGCCTGCTCTGGCAACCTCACCCCTCTCCACTCCTTCATGGTGGTTTAATTACAATGAATTGTCCCTTTTCTGTGCTTTTGCAGTTGTTACTTATTATTTATTTTTTTCTGTCCTGGATTACTTTGTTCCCCTCATTCTCCTGGAAAGCTCACAATTTTGCACTTTAGAATCTACTAAAGTACACCATAGTCTGTGAATCCTTCCATGACCTGTGGATGATCCCATTTTCTGAGGTTTTCATAAACCAGAATGGCCAGCTCCCTCTATTCAAATTAGGTGATTAATTACCACGTTCCCTATGCTCTTAAATACACTCATTTCATCATAGAAGAACCGGTCATTTTCAGGTTAGTTGTCCCCCACTCCCCCCGCACACACACATCGATTCTTCACTTTTTCTTGAAATTTCACTGTTTTTCCAAATCTGGTTACAGCCTGCTCTTCCTTGAACTTGAATTGTTCTTGAACTTTTCCAATCTAGCTGGTGTTCTCCTTCTTTAAAATCCCTCCCTATTTCTGGTAAGTTGTACTTAATTTTCATTACCTTATATGCTTTTAAATAATGGTTTTGTCATTTTTTGTAAATGTTTCTTATTCGTACTATAAAAATTTAAATTAAAAAAAATCATAAATACGCTTCCCTCATTAAATAATCAACATTTCCTTTTGGAGAAAATTGTTTTAAGTGTCTGGCTCAGTCTATTTATGGATGGATAAAGAAAGATAATTTAGGAAAACTGGGCTCATGTGATAAAACCGATTTTTTAGAAAATAATTATATTTATTTTTACTGGACTTTGTGGAAAAATGAATATAAGTAAAACTAAAGATACTCCTGGATTTTGATATTTTTTCATCACAGAGATATGCAAAATTATACTTCTCTACTTGTACATTCAAATCTGAAAAACTGAGGACATTCAAGTATTTTTAACTACCTTCTTCAATTATTTGAATCCCTACCATGGAAATTAACAAGGAAATTAACACACACACAAACACCCTCCCATTTCCCTAAGCATTATTTACTTATTTTTTTGTTAGTTATTATTTTTCAGTGTGAAATTTTATGATGTTTGCCTTCTTTTTTCTGTAACTACAATAACCCAGAGTTGCTACATATTAGTTATATATGTAAATTAATTCAAGACTTGCTCAATACTTGTACTTTTTTCATAATTCATGCCTCATTAGTTATCTTGTTTTTGTACAAAACATTTAAACATGTGAAAAAAATTTTTTTTAATTATATTAAAAACACTATGCCCACCACCCACGTGACAAATGTTACTAAATGAATCTCATATACAGTTGAAAACACATTTGAAACTATTCCCAGTTTTATTTATTTTGTCTCTATGGAGAAACATTTATTGAATTCAGTGCATCCAAGTGTATGTAAGTGTATATATACATATACTATATATATACACACATGCATATAAATTTATATATATAACTCTACATAAATGTGTATATATGTATATATGCATAGTTGTTGCTGTCAAGTAGATTCTGACTCATGATGATCTCAGGTGTGCAGAGTAGAACAGCTCCATAAGGTTTTCAAGACTGTAACCTTTCAGAAGCAGATCGCCAAGCCTGTCTTCTGAGGCACCTCTAGGTGGGTTTAAACTGCCAACCTTTCAGTTAGTAGTCAATCACTTAACCATTTGTGCCACCCAGGGACTTATGAGATTATTTTACAATCTTCAAAATATATGTAAACAGTACACTGTAAGTAATCTACATACAGGAGAAGATTTTCTATGTATTGTCTTTTACAGTCAATATTTGATGCATGTAAGTCTAAACCATTTATTTAGATACCATATAAACAAACAGACAAAAAAAAAAAACAAACCAAACCCATTGGCATGGAGTCAATTCCAACTCATAGAAATCCTATAAGACAGAGTAGAACTGCCCCACAGGGTTTCCAAAGAGTGGTTGGTGGATTTGACCTGCTGACATTTTGGTTAGCAGCTGAACTCTTAACTGCTGCGCCACCAGGGCTCCTAAATACCATATAGTGGGGTATGTTGTAGCTATAAAGCATAGATAGGTATTTATCACTACTGACATTTGGTTTCCAGTATTTTGCCAGTATTAACAGTGCTGCAGTGAGCATTCCTGTATGTGTCTTGCTGTGAACACATGGACGTGTTTCTTGGGATAGACATCTTGAAATAGAATTCCTGGCTTGTTGGCAAAGGCCTCTTTAATTATATTAGATATTGCCAAATTGCTCTCTAATGTGGTTTTGCAAATTTGCATTCTCAAGCTGTGTATGAGAGTCCACATTGTTTAGCGACCTTATGAATATTTGATGATTTCACACTTTTCACTTTTGAAAATCTGATGGGCATCACATGGTATTTTATGACTATATTAATTTGAAGACTCCTGATTACAAGTGAAGCTAAATTTTTTTTTCATAAATTGTTTCCATTTGGGTTTCTTCTGCAAATTTTCTATTCATATTTTTCTTTACTTTTTTAATATTGGATTATTTGTTTTAATCTTACCAATTTTACATTAATATATGTTTAGAAGTATCTTCCAGTATGTGACTTATGGAGCCCTGGTGGCGCAGCAGTTAAGAGCCAAAAGATTGGCCATTCGAATCCACCAGCCACTCCTTAGAAACCCTATGAGGCAGTCCTACTCTGTCCTATGGGATCACTATAAGTAGGAATCAATTTGGCAGCAGTGGATTTGGATTTTTGGATGTGACATATTTTTTTGCTTACGGTATCTTTTGTCAATAACATTTTAATATTTATGTAGTGAACATTATTGATTATTACCTTTAGGGTTTTTTCTATTTATGTGTTCCTTAAAAATACCGTCCTTAACTCCAGGTCATATGGTTTGTGTTAAACATTATACAGTATCGATTTTTGCATATAGAACTTTTATCCATCTTGAATTTTTATGTAGAAATTTATTTAACCTGTGTAAATAAACAATTTTTACAGCATAAGTTATTGACAAGTCCATGCTTTCCCTGATGATTTTTTTAAATATTTTATTTTAGAATAGTTTATATTTACAGAAAAGTTGCGAAGATAGTACAGAGAGTTCCTATATCCTCCTCACCCAGTGTTCCTTATTATGGTACACTTATCACAACTGAGAAGCCAACATTAGTGTGTTACTATTAAGTCAACCATTTATTTGCATTTCATCAGTTTTTCCCCAGTGTTATTCTCCTGTTCAGGTTCCGTCCAGGTTACTTCATTATATTTAGTCCTCGTGTTTCTTTATTCTCCTCTGGTCTGTGACAGTTTCTTAGGCTTTCCTTGATTTTGATGACCTTGGAAGTTTTGAGGAATACTTGCAAACCCTGGTGGCACATTGGTTAAGAGCTCGACTGCTAACCAAAAGTTGGCAGTTTGAATCCACCAGCCAATCCTTGGAAACCCTATGAGGCACTTCTACTCCGTCCTATAGGGTCGTTATGAGTTGGGATTGACCTGATGGCGGTGGGGGGTCAGTTTTGCAGAATGTCTCTCCATTTGTGTTTGTCTGGTGTTTTTCTCGTGATTAGACTGGGTTGTGAGTTTTTAAGAGGAAGATCTCAGACAACAAGTGTCGTTCTTATCTCTTTATATCAGGGTTACATCACTGATGATGGTAACCTTGATCACCCTGCCAGGGTAATGTTACCAGGTTTCTCCAGTGTAAATTTACTCTTTTCTCCACTCTTTAGAAATAAATTATTAAGCACAGACCACACTCGGGGCCAAGAGAGTATTAAGTTCCACCTCCTAGAGGAGGAACTATCTACATAAATTATTTGGAATTCTTCTCTAAGGAAGATTTATCCCTTCTCCCCCCTTTATTTATTTACTCAATAACTAATTTATATCACTGTGGACTTATGAATATTTTATTCTTGAAGTCATGATTGACTACTGCCATATTTATTTTATTGCTCAAAGTGTTCCAGCTTTGACTATTGGGAGCTCTTTTGGGTTGACTCCTGTGACCCTTTGTCATGCTCTCATTTTTTTTTTTTTAAGCACTTTCTTACTTTCTGGCACTACTCTAGACTCAACTTGGTAATTCCATGCCCCAGCCCTGGAATCAGCCATTTATACAAGAAGCCTAGTCCCTTTTGTTGAAGAATAATATTAGAATCCAAGATACAAGGTTGGGTGTGCTCGTCGCTACTGGGGTATCACTGCTTCTGGGACCTCTCAGTGTACAGAGCAAAGGAATGTGTGTATGTACACAAAAACACGTATACCCATGCATGTATACTTATTTATATATCCATCGTATTAAGCTAACCATGAATTCACATGATGTCTTCAACCGGAATCCAGTAACATGTAGTTCAGTGTAGCTTTCTTTCTTTGCTTATCTGTAACTTTCACTCTAGTAATGAGAAACCTAGCTCCCACCATCCACCATCCATTTAATTATCTATTCAATCCCGGTATATATGTACAGCTGTTTCAGAGTTATTAACCCGTACCAACTAGAACACAGTATTCATGGACAATTCCTTTTGTCTTGAGCCTTAAGTTTTCAGTCAAAACACTATTTTCCAAAGTTTCTTGGTTAGCTCTATTTTTCCCCATACCTTCAGGTAGGTTAATTCATACATTTGTAATACAGTTATATTCCTTTAACCTAGTCTGTATTCAATCCTGGGTTCCCCCAGCTCCTGGTTGATTTTTTAAATTCTGTATACACTGAGGTTCACTCTTTGTGCTGTAAAACTCTATGGGTCTTGACAATCCCCACCAGTTGGCAGTGCCTCCTCTATCACATTGAGAGACATTATATGTACTGGGAACTCTTTCTGGGTGTTCTAGTCCCTTCCAATGATCTATTTATCTGTCCTTATGCATCATCATACTTTTGTAATTGCCACAGTCATCTTTGTTTTTCATTTTGAGAACTGCCTGGAAGCATTATTATTTCATATAGATTTTAAAATATGCCTCTTAGATTTCCCAAAAATCTACTGTACATTTACAGATAAACTTGGGGATAATTGGCACCTTATGACATTGAGCCTTCCTAGTCATGATCATAGTATATTTACCTTCCTTTTTTTTTTTCCTTTAGTAATGTTTTGTATTGTTTTTCAAAAAGGGTCTTATACATCATTTATTAGATATAGTCCTATGTACTGTTTCTATTTTTATAGCCATTATGAATGGTTTACTTGTACCTGTTGCTGTTAAGTTTATTATGACTTATAGCAATCCTACAGGACAGAGTAGAACTGCCCCATAGGGTTTCCAAGGAGCGGTAGATTCAAACTGCTGACCTTTTGGTTAGCAGCTGAGCTCTTAACCACTGTACTACTGGGGCTATATCTTTACTATTCGTTATTACTATTGTATTGGAAAATAACTGTCTTCTCCTCAGTTCAATGTCATTTTTGTCATAATAAAGTGTCCATATATATATACATATATATATATGGGCATGTTTCTAGACTTGCTATTTCCATCCCTTTGGTCTATTTATCTATTTCATGAAAAGACCACACTGTCTTAATTCCTAGAACTTTACAGTAAACCTAGGTATCTGTAAGATCCACTCCTCCAATCTGGTTTCACTTCAGGAGCATTTTGGTTACCTTATTAGTTTCCTAGGGCTGCTTTAACAGAGTCCCACAATTGGGTAACTTATAAAAGCAGAGCTTTACGTCTCACAGAGTCTGAGATCAGGGTGTCTGCTGTGTTGATTCCTCCATAGGGCTCTGAGTAAGAATCTGTTCCGTGCCTCTCTCTTAGATTCTGGTGATGGTTGTGTGCCTTGGTGCTCCTTGGCTTGTAGATGCATCACTTCAATCTCTGCCTCCATCTTCTCATGCTCATCTTCCCTCTGTGTGTCTGTCTCTTCTCTTTTATAAGGACACTCTACTCTGGTATAACCTCATGTTAATATAAATGATAATATCTTCAAAGGTCCTATTTGCAAACCAAATCATGTTCACAAGTAGTAGGATTCAGGATTTCAGCATATCTTTTATGGACACACAATTCAGCCCATAACAGTTATTCTGGGATCTTTCATTTCCATATACATTTTTTGGATCTCAAGTTTCATAAAAAGTTACTGTGGGGCATTTGATTCATGGCTTCCAACCTGTTCGTTCTGGTTCCAACTCCCGCTGAGAATTTGCATTTCTAACAAGTTCCCTGCTGAGAATTTTTGATGAATAAGATTCTACATTTTAACAAGATCCCAAGGTGATTCTTACGTATAACTTCCTGTGAACTTGTTACAAGCCCTGAATCAAATGAGGGCTTCAAACTGGTTCCTTCTGTTTTGAACCCATGCTGAGAATTTGCATTTCTAACAAGTTCCCTGGGATGCTAATGCTGCTGGTTAGGGACCAATTCTGAGGAATACTGGTAGAATGGTGGTTCTCAAAATTTATTATACATAAAAATCCCTGGGGATCTAGAGTCTGATTCAGTGTATCTGGGGTGGTGATGCAAATTCTCGGCAGGGGTTTAAACTGGAATGAACCAGTTCATTCCGGTTTGAACCCCTGGTTTGATTGTGTTGAATTTATAGACTAATTTGGGAAGAAATTTTATCTTTACAATACTGAGATTTCCAGTCCATGTAAATGGTAGTCCTTCCATTTATTTAAGTATT
Source organism: Dugong dugon (assembly GCA_030035585.1). Taxonomy (NCBI): domain Eukaryota; kingdom Metazoa; phylum Chordata; class Mammalia; order Sirenia; family Dugongidae; genus Dugong; species Dugong dugon. The sequence continues at coordinate 10,535,095 of CM057468.1, read as the reverse complement.
CTTTCCTCAATTTAATTTTTCTTAATATTATTTTCTTCCATAAAGGCATAGCACATCGTTTTTTAGATTTATTACCGAGTAACTGATATTTTCATAGTATTTTAAAAGGCATCTTAGAATTTTTTATTTTACTTTGTCCCTTCATGTTGCTATTATATAGTAAAACAAGTGATTTTATATATTGATTTTAAATCCAATGATTTTTCTCAAAAGTCTTATTAATTATAACAATTTAACTGTGGATTATGTTGGATTTTCTATGTACACGATCATGTAACTTGTGAATAATCAGAATTTTGTGTGTTTCTTCCCCAGTCTTTAGAACTTTATTTCTTTTTTCTTCCTTTAATGCATTACATAGAACCTCTGTTGAATAAAAGTAATGTTAGTGAGCCTATTAATTTTGTTTCTTGTCTCAGAGAGAAAGTTCTCAATATTTTGCCATTCAGAATAATATTTGATATGTCTCTATAAAAAAAAAAAAAACCAAACCTGTTGCCATTGAGTCAATTTTGACTCCTAGTTAAGAAATCATTTATTCCTATAAAGCTGAGTTTTTTTTTTTTAATTTTATTGTTGTACTTTAAGTGAAAGTTTACAATTCAGATTAATCTCTCATACAAAAATTTATGCATGCATTGTTACATGACCCTAATTGCTCTTCCTGTACTGTGACAGCACATTCCTCCTTTCCACGCCTGATTTCCCGTGTCCATTCAACCAGCTTCTGACCTTCTCTGCCTTCTCATCTCACCTCTGGACAGGAGCTGGCCATTTAGTCTCATGTATCTACTTCAGCTGAGAAGCACACTCTTCATGAGTATCATTTTATGTCCCATAGTCCGGTCTAGTATTGTCTGAAGAGTTGGCCTCGGGAATGGTTTTATGCTGGGTTGACAGAGAGTCTGGGGGCCATGGGACTTTCTGGGGTTCCTCCAGTCTCAGATCATTAAGTCCGGTCTTTTTACTAAAATTTAAGTTCTGCACCCTACTTTTCTCTTGTTCCATCAGGGACTCTCTGTTGTGTTCCCTGTCAGGGCAGTCATTGGTCGTAGCCGGGCACCATCTAGTTCTTCTGGTCTCAGGCTGATGCAGTCTCCGCTTTATGTGGCCCTTTCTGTTTCTTGGGCTAGTACTTCCCTTGTGACTTTGGTGTTCTTCATTCTCCTTTACTCCAGGTTGGATGGGACCAATTGATGCATCTTAGATGGCCGCTTGCTAGCTTTTAAGATCCCAGACACCACTCACCAAAGTAGGATGCAGTACATTTTCTTAATAAACTTTATTATGCCAGTTGACCTACATGTCCCCTGAAAGCATGGTCCTCAGACCTCCTCCCCAGCTACTGTATCCCTCGAAGTGTTTTGGTCGTATTCAGGAAACTTCTTAGCTTTTGTTTAGTCCAGTTGTGCTGAATTCCCCTATAGTGTGTGCTGTCCTTCCCTTCACCTAAGATAATTCTTGTCTACTATCTAGTTAGTGAATAACCCTCTTCCTCCCTCCCTACCCTCGTAACCACCAAAGAATGTTTTCTTCTGCATTTAAACCTTTTCTTGAGTTCTTGTAATAGTGGTCTTACACAATATTTGTCTTTTTGTGACTGACTAAATTCACTCAGCATAATGCCTTCCAGCTTCCTCCATGTTATAAGATGTTTCACGGCTTCATTGTTGTTCTTTATCGTTGCATAGTATTCCATTGCGTGGGTATACCATAATTTGTTTATCCATTCGTCTGTTGATGGACACCTAGGTTGTTTCCACCTTTTTCTATCGTGAACAGTGCTGCAGTAAACATGGGTGTGCATATGTCTATTCATGTGACGGCTGTTATTTCTCTAGGATATTCCAAGGAGCGGGATAGCTGGATTGTATGGTACTTCTATTTCTAGCTTTTTAAGGAAGCACCAAATCAATGTTCAAAGTGGTTGTACCATTTTACATTCCCACCAACAGTGTATAAGTGTTCCAGTCTCTCCACAACCTCTCCAACATGTATTATTTTGTGCTTTTTGGATTAATACTAGCCTTTTGGGGTGAGATGGTATCTCACTGTAGTTTTGGTTTGCATTTCTCTAATGGCTAATATCATGAGCATTTCTTCATGTGTCTGTTAGCCGCCTGAATGTCTTCTTTGGTGAATTGCCTCTTCATATCCTTTGCCCATTTTTTAATTGGATTATTTGTCTTTTTGTTGTTGAGGTTTTGCAGTATCGTGTAGATTTTAGAGATTAGACAGTGATCGGGTTTGTCGTAGCCAAAAGTTTTTTCACCGTCTGTAGGTTGTCTTTTCACTCTTTTGGTGAAGTCTTTTGATGAGCATAAGTGTTTGATTTTTAGGAGCTCCCAGTTATCTAGTTTCTCTTCTGGTGTTTGTGCATTGCTATTTACGGTTCATATTCTGTTTATGCCATGTATTAGGGCTCCTAAGATTGTCCCTATTTTTTCTTCCATGATCTTTATCATTTTCGATTTTATATTTAAGTCTTTGAGCCATTTTGAGTTAGTTTTTGTGCATAGTGTGAGGTATGGGTCTTGTTTCATTTTTCTTCAGATGGATTTCCAGTTATGCCGGCACTGTTTGTTCAAGAGACTGTCTTTTCCCCAATTAATGGACTTTGGGCCTTTGTCAAATATCAGCTGCTCACAGGTGGATGAATTTACATCTGGATTCTCAATTCTGTTCCATTAGTCTATGTATCTGTTGTAGTACCAGTAACAGGCTTTTTTGACTACTGTGGCGCTATAATAGGTCCTAAAATCAGTTACTCTGAGGTCTCCCACTTTATTCTTCTTCTTGAGTAATGTTTTACTTGTCCGGGGCCTCTTCCCTTTCCAAATGAAGTTGGTGATTTGTTTCTCTATCTCATTAAAAAATACCATTGGAATTTGGATTGAGATTACATTGCATCTGTAGATCGTTTTGGATAGAACTGACATTTTCACAATGTTGAGTCTTCCTATCCATGAACAAAGTATGTTTTTCCAATTATGCAGTTCTCTTTTGGTTTCTTGCAGTAGTGCTTTGTAGTTTTCATTGTATAGGTCTTTTATGTCTCTGGTTAGATTTATTACCAAGTATTTTATCTTCTTGGGGGTTATTGTAAATAGTATTGATTTGGTGATTTCCTCTCGGAAGTTCTCTTTGTTAGTGTAAAGGAATGTAACTGATTTTGTATGTTTATCTCGTGTTCTGACACTTTGCTGAAATCTTCTATTAGTTCCGGTAGTTTTCTTGTGGATTCTTTGGGGTTTTCTGTGTATAAGATCATATCATCTGGAAATAGAGATACTTTGAGTTCTTCCCTACCAATTTGGATGCCCTTTATTTCTTTTTCTAACCTAATTGCTCTGGCTAGGACCTCTAGCACGATGTTGAATAAGAGTGGTGGTAAAGGGCATCCTTATCTGGTTCCCGTTCTCAAGGGGAATGTTTTCAAAGTCTCTCCATTTAGGATGATGTTGGCTGTTGGCTGTTGGCTTTGTATAAATGCCTTTAATTATGTTGAGGAACTTCTCTTCTATATCTATTTTGCTGAAAGTTTTTATCATGAATGGGTGTTGGGCTTTGTCAAATGCCTTTTCTGTATCAGTTGATAAGATCATGTGGTTCTTGTCTTTTGTTTTGCTTAAGTGATGGATTGCAGTGATTATTTTTCTAATGTTGAACCATCCCTGCATACCTGGTATGAATCCCACTTGGTCATGTTGAATTATTTTTTTATATGTTACTGAATTCTATTGACTAGAATTTTGTTGAGAACTTTTGCATCACTGTTCCTGAGGGATATTGGTCTGTAATTTTCTTTTTTTGTGGTGTGTTTACCTAGTTTTGTTATCAGGGTTATGCTGGCTTCATAGAATGAGTTTGAGAGTATTCCATCCTTTTCTATGCTCTGAAATACTTTTAGTAGTAGTTGTGTTAACTCATCTCTGAAAATATTGTAGAATTCTCCAGTGAAACTGTCCAGGCCAGGGCCTTCTTTTTCTTGGGAGTTTTTTAATTGCCTTTTCAATCTCTTCCTTTGTTATGGGTTTATTTAGTTGTTCTACCTCTCTGTTAGTTTAGGTAGGTAGTGAGTTTCTAGAAATTTGTCCATTTCCTCTAGGTTTTCAAATATGTTAGAGTACAATTTTTCATAGTATTCTGTTACGATTCTTTTAATTTCAGTTGGGTCTGTTGTGATATCCCCTATCCCATTTTTTATTCGGGTTATTTGCTTCCTCTCCTGTTTTTCTTTTGTCAGTTTGGCCAGTGGTTTATCAGTTTTGTTGATCTTTCCAAAGAATCAGCTTTTGGTCTTGTTAACTCTTTTTATTGTTTTTCTATTCTCTATTTCATTTAATTCTGCTCTAATTCTTATTATTTCCTTTCTTCTGGCGCCCAGGGGCTTCTTTTGCTGCTCTCTTTTTACTTGTTGGAGTTGTAGGGTTAATGTTTTTTATTACGGCCCTTTCTTCTTTTTGGATGTGTGCATTTATTGCTATAAACTGACCTCTGAGCACTGCTTTTGCTGTGTCCCAAAGGTTCTGGTAGGATGTGTTTTCATTCTCATTTGATTCTGTGAATTTCTTTATTCCATCCTTAATTTCTTCTATAACCCAGTAGTTTTTGAGCAAGGTATTGTTCACTTTCTGTGTTTGATTTTTTTTTTTTTCCCTTGCTTTTTCTGTTATTGATTTCTGCTTTTATGGCTTTATGGTCAGAAAAGATGCTTTGTAATATGTCTTTGCTTTGGATTCTGTTAATGCTTGCTTTATGGCCTAATATGTGGTCTGTTCTGGAGTATATTCCATGTGCGCTGGAAAAGAAAGTATACTTGGCTACTGTTGGGTGGAGTGTTCAGTATATGTCCATGAGATCAAGTTGGTTGATTGTAGCATTTAGATCTTCCTTTTCTTTATTGAGCTTCTTTCTGGATGTTCTGTCCTTTACCAAAAGTGGTGTGTTGAAGTCTCCTACTATTATTGTAGAGCTGTCTATCTCTCTTTTCAATGCTATTAGAGTTTGTTTTATGTATTTTGGAGCCCTGTCATTGGGTGTGTAAACATTTATTATAGTTATGTCCTCCTGGTGTATTGACCCTTTAATCATTATATAGTGTCCTTATCTTTTGTGGTGGATTTTACTTTAAAGTCTATTTTGTCAGAGATTAATATTGCCACTCCTGGTCTTTTTTGAGTGTTGTTTGCTTGATATATTTTTCCATCCTTTGAGTTTTAGTTTGTTTGTATCTTTAAGTCTAAGGTGTATCTCTTGTAGGCAGCATATAGACAGATTGTGTTTTTTATCCATTCTACCACTCTCTGTCTCTTTATTGGTGCATTTAGTCCATTTACATTCAGCATAATTATTGATAGGTATAAGTTTAATGCTGTCATTTTGATGTCTTGTTTTGTGTGTTGTTCCCAGTTTCTTCGTTCCGCTTAATTTTCTGTGCTGAGTTGTTTTTCTTTATGTATTTTCTTTTCATCTTTTTCATTGTTGTTGATTTTGTATTTGCTGAGCCTTTATATTTTTCTTGCTTTTTATTTTGATGTGTAGGATTGTTAGTTTCCTTTATGGTTACCTTAATACTTACCCCTTTTTTTCTAAGTTTAAACCAGTCTTTTATTTCTTTATATCGCCTTGACCTCCTCTCCATATGAAAAATCTATGTCTACATTTTTTAGTCCTTCTTTTTTGTTTTAATGTTGTCATCTTTTACATATTGCCATCTCTGCTTCCCTATTTTCTGTATTTTAGCTTTGATTTATTTTTGTGACTTCCCTATCTCGGTTTATATCTGGTTGCTCTATCCTGTGTTCTAGTCTTGGGTTGTTATCTGATGTTATTGATTTTCTGACCAGAGGACTCCCTTTAGTATTTCTTGCAATTTTTGTTTGGTTTTTGCAGATTCCCTAAACTTCTGTTTTTCTGGAAATGCCTTACTTTCACCATCATATTTGAGAGGAAGTTTTGCTGGATATATAATTCTTGGCTGGCAATTTTTTTCCTTCAAGGCTTTATATATGTCATCCCATTGCCTTCTTCCCTGCATGGTTTCTGCTGAGTAATCCGAGCTTAGTCTTATTGACTCTCTTTTGTTGGTGACTTGTCATTTATCCCTACCTGCTCTTAAAATTCTTTATCTTTAGTTTTGGCAAGTTTGATTATAATATGTTTTGGTGACTTTCTTTTGGGATCTACCTTATGTGGGGTTCGATGAGCATCTTGGATAGATATCTTGTCTTCTTTCACGATATCAGGGAAGTTTTCTGCCAACAAATCTTCAACAGTTCTCTGTATTTTCTGTTACCGCCCCCGCTGCCTGCTTCTCCAATCACTCGTAGGTTATTTCTCTTGATAGAGTCCCACATAATTCTTAGTGCTTGTTCATTTTTTAAAATCCTTTTATCTGGTTTTTCCTCAAATAAGTTGATGTCAAGTGTTTTTTCTTCAGTCTCACTAATTTTGACTACTATTGCCTCAATTCTGCTCCTATGACTTTCTATTGAGTTGTCTAATTCTGAAAATTTTCTTGTTAATCTTCTGGATTTCTGATTGCTGTCTCTCTATGGATTCTTGTAGACTGTGAAATTTGTCATTATGCTCTTCTCTAATCTTTTTAAGTTCCTCTATTGCTTGGTCTGTGTTTTGCTTCATTTCCTTCCTGCTCTCTTGAAGAGTTCTGTGTATTAATCTTTTGTATTCTGCCTCCAGTAATTCTAAGAAATGCTCTTCCTCCAGAAAATTTTTTGGTTATTTTTTTGAGCTAGCTGAAGCCGTCATGGTCTGCCTCTTCATGTGATTTAATATTGAGTGTTGTCTCCCAGCCATCAATAAATTATATTTATTTATTTTATGTTTGCTTACTGTGTCCTAGCATCTTGCTTTGTTTTGTTTTGTTATGTCCAAATAGGCTACTTGTGTGAGCTAGCCTGATCACCGGCACCTATGAAGCTGCAACATCCTGCCACCAGGTGGCTAGACCTGCCACAAAGTATGTGAGCCCAGGAGTCCACCCACTCCTCCTGTATGGATTCACTCATGTGTCCAGGTAGTTAGCCACCAAATGTGTGGTGCAGGCTCTCACCTACAGTCTAGACAGGCATGGGTGATTGGTAGATTCACAGGCATCCGGCTGCAGCAGGGGGTCACATGCTGAGCAAGGCAGGAGGCCGACGGCCACCCCGAGTGTCTGGGAGGAAAGTGTGTCATTGTTCCCTAGAGTGCAGAGGTGGGTGGGTTTTGCAGCTGGACTATGAGTACCCAATGCTGTTGGATCTAAGGACTAGGGGGCAGCACTTATTTTTGGTCCCCTGTCACAGGTGGCTAGGTGGCATGGGCAGAGCCACTAGTCCTCAGGCCCCTGATGTGGGTAGGTGAAGACTCTGCTTAATGGGCAGAGCAGTGTCAAATGTCATGAACCTGCCACTTCACAGCTGTGGTAATGAGGGCCTACACTGTTGAAATGGGCCCATACACGTCTGTGCAGGGGGAAAGGCACTCAAAGTCCATGGACCCCTTATGCCTGTGTCTAGGCAAAGGAGCTTAGTCTACCCTGATTTCCTGGCTTAGAGGAGCTGGATGATTATTTTTTCCCCTATTTCTTAATTTGTTCCCTCTCCAAGGCCAGGAGAATGGCTCAGGTTACATAACGGGTCCTACTTCTGGCCCAGGGTACTTGGCAATCACTGAAGCTGTCCCAGACTCAGTGCAGAGCAGGGAGTGGGAAGGTAAATGGGAGAGAGGTTTTTCCCAAAGGGGAGTGTTTTTGATCTGTGTGGTAAGCCAGATGCAAGTACTTAATCAAGGGCTTCTTCTCACTGGGTCTGGATGGCTGAGTAGACTCTCTGACGCTGGGTCTCTCCTGATGTGGAAAACGCCTCCCGAGTGCTGCTGCTTGCCTCACCGTGCACCATGAGCTGATCTGGCCTGCAGGGCTCTGGCTCCCGCCAGGTCAGGTCTGGCAACTCCTCACTGCTTCTGAACTGTCTCTCCCTCCTCCTGCCACTCAGTCCTATTCCTCAACTTTGCCTTTGATGTTCCAGGCTCCTAGATTGTCATATATAATTGATTCACTTGTTTTTTCGGTTCTTTGTTGTAAGCGGGACAACCAGAAGTGTCTGACTACTCTGCCATCTTGGCCCCCCTCTTTTTTCCCTTTTTTATTGACATGAAAACCAAAAAAAAAAAAACAAAACCATTGCTGTTGAGTAGATTCCAGCTCATAGCAACCCTATAGGAGAAAGTAGGGTTTTCAAGGAGCAGCTGGTGGATTTGAACTACCCACCTTTTGGTTAGCAGTCAAGCTTTTAACAACTGCACCACCAGGCCTCCAACATGAACAGATGTCACATTTTATGAATGCTTTTTTTGTATCTATGAAGATGTCTGTAGGTTTTCTTTTTATCCTTTAATATGTTAGTGTGGCATATTACATTGACATTTCTAATGCTACACCATCTTTGTGCTCCTGAAACTCAGTTGGATAAAAAATGTTTTTTGAAAATAAAATATATTGCTGTATTCATTTTCCCCTGGGTAAGGACATCATTCTTGGTAAAGCAGAGGGTCAGTGGAAGAGGAAGACCCTCAATGAGATGGATTGACACTGTGGCTGCAGTAATGGGTTCAAGCATAGCAATGATCATGAGCATGGTGCAGGACCAAGCAATGTTTCTTTCTGTTATATATGGAGTCACTATGAGTTGGAATGGACTTGGCGGCACCTAACAACAACAACAACATTCATTTCCCCTGTATTTTGTTTAGGATTTTTACGTCTATATTTATGAGTAAGTTTGGCCTGTAATTTTCCATTCTCCTGCTGTCTTTGTCAGGTTTTGTTATCAAAGTTATGCTGGTTTCATAAATTGTGCTGAGGAATATGTATTTGTCAGGTAGTGTAAGCTACATTATGGTAACTATTAAATGACAAAATGTCTTAATTCATTTCTGACTTGAATCACAGTGAAACCTAGTTCGGGTGGCTTATTTGGCATGATGACTAAGAGATCCAGAATCTGTAGATATTAATAGAATACCATATTAAATGAGTGGTTTCTGAGGTTGTGGTGGAAGTGGAAATGAATATATGGACTCAGGTTTTATGGCCTGGTCTAGAATTTTCATAGATCATTTCTGCTCATCTCCTGTTAAATTTGTAGTCACATGGTCCCAACTTTACTGCAAGGAAGGCTACAAAATACAGTGTTCTTTGTGCCCAGTGAGAGGAAATATTTTTTTTTTTAATTGTATTTCAGGTGAAGGCTTACAGAACAAATAGTTTCTCATGAAACAGTAGTACACATATTGTTTTATGACATTGGTTAACAACCCCACAACATGTCAACCCTCTAACTTCCCAACCTTTTTTTTTTTTTTGGGGTGAAAAAACACATAGCCGAAGATACACCATTTCAAAAATTCATACATGCACAGTTCAGTGACATTGACTACACTCTTCCAATTGTGCTGTTTTTCTCACTTAAGATGAAGGCTTACAGAACAAAATAGTTTCTCATTTAGCAGTTACTACAAATGTTGCCCTATGACAATGGTTAACAATCTCACAACACATCAACAATATCCTTACTCAACCTTGGGTTCCCTATCACCAGCTTCCTTGTCCCCTTCTGCCTTCTGGCCCTTGTCACTGGACTTCTGTACCTCATTAGTCTCATTTGGTTTTATGGGGCTGTCCACTCCCAGCCTAAATGGTGAACTTTGGAGGTAACTTTACCACTGAGCTAAAAGGGTGTCTGGCGGCCATACTCTCAGGGTTTCTCTAGTCTCCTTTAGGCCAGTAAATCTGGTCTTTTTTTTTTTTTTTTTTGTGAGTTAGAATTATGCTCTACATCCTTCTCCAGCTCTGTCCAGAACTCTCTGTTGTGATCCTGGTCAGAGCTGTCAGTGGTGGTAGCCGGGCACCATCTAGCTGTACTGGACTCAGTCCAGTGGAGGCCTTGGTAGCTGTGACCATTAGTCCTTCGGACTAATCTTTTCCCTGTATCCTGTTCTCTTCATTCTCCCTTGCTCCTGAAGGGATGAGACCAGTGGAGTATCTTAGATGGCTGCTCACAAGCTTTTAATACCCCAGACACTACTCACCAAGATAGAATGTAGAGCATTGTCTTTATAAGCTGTGTCATGCCAATTGAGCTAGATGTTCCCCGAGACCATGGTCCCCACAGCCCTCCGCCCAGCAATTCAGTCCCTCAGGTAGTTTGGCTGTGTCTATGGGGGCTTCCATGACCTGAGAGGAAATAGTTTTAATCAGCATCTAGATACTACTTATCACAGGAGGAACCTTCATTTCCTATTCTCTGCAAGAGTTTGTTGAAGATTGGGAATATTTCTTAAATATTCAGTAGAACACTACAGTTACATTATCTGGGCGTTACAGTTACACTACAGTTACGTTATCCATGTGGGAAGATATCAAATTATTGGTTTAATTGCTTTAATACTTGTAGAACTGACTATTCATGTTTTCTATTTTTCTCATGTCATACTTTACCAGATATCTTCAATGCAGTTTCAAGCATTGGTAGGTGGCCAACAACCATGAAAAGCTGGAGTGGATTAAAAGACAGTTTTATTTACTTATGCTGCATCTAATGAGGAAAGGAGGGAAAACAATGCTTACTTTGGTGTTTATTTTATTACCTTTATATGGTCCATAGCACCATGTCTAAGCTCAACAGTGATCAGAACACCTCCTGTGTGTCATGCCTCTATACTAAGGGCTCTCACACAGTGTTGGGAAGATTGGCTTATATTTTCTTTGTAAGGAACAAAACTTTAAAAAAATCCCTCTCTTAATGCCAAGTGAACATTTCTCCAATTGGTTTGTATTTTGTAGTTGAAAAAGACCTGGAATTCACCCTATCAATTTTGACATGCACATCCCTCAAACATATCCACAGAAGGAGAAGGTTACCTTCACTTTTGCTTAGGTGAAATTTTGTCTTCCTATTTTTTTTCCCTGTATGTCTACAGCAGGCTTCTGAAACTTTCTAGAGAATGAGATCGCTCTTGTTGAATCTATTTCAGGCAGAGATAGAAGGAAGATCTGTTGGAACTGCTGTATATTTGGAAGGAGTGAACTGGGTATGAGGGTACTGCCCACCATGTTTCCATGGGAACTGTGTATCACTTAAAGACTGATTGTAAAGAGAGGATGTTTACCAGGCTGGCTGAGGCAAACTGAGAAACAAAGTAGAAATGAATATTGAGGGAAATTGTAGGATGTCCTCCACATCCTTTGAAAGTGAGAAATGACCACAGCTGAAAGACTGTCTAGCCATGAGCCATCTTCCCTGGGGAAGGGTGCCAAAGGAGGTGCTACTTGTACGTTTAAATAGAAGTCTCAGAACAGACAGGTCTGTTATTCTTTCAAGTGTCCACATTCTGTAAGCTTGGCTGCACCCCAGACACAGTGACTCAACCGTCTCTGGTCTGTGTTGCTGGAGTTGTGCAGGCTTGCGTGAAGGGGACCATTACCTGGGTTAGAGAAGGGGGCCTGAAGTTTCAGTCTCCTAACTGCTCACCCCAATTGGAAATCACAATGTTGTTTTTCCACCCAGTAACATAGTCTGGCTGTGTTTATAGGGGAGTAGAGAGAGTAGGAATACTAACATCTGCTTTATGAGATTGTTTTTAAAAAGCTAATGCATATAAAAGGGTCAAGGGCAGAGCTGGACACTGGACAGGTTTTCAGAAAACTCTTTCAGTGCTAATTTTCTCTCTTCCTGGGTTCAGATTAGCTGGAGAACAGGGCTTATAATGGAACCGTGGGAATAAACATGGACAGGAGGATTGGGCTAGGTCCTGGAGGGCCTTGGATACCAGGTCAAGGGTTTCTACACTTAATTACTGGGTTAATGAGGCTTTCATTAGCCTTTGATTAGGTTGGCCATGGTAATAGTGGAACATTTGGGAGATGAGTTTGTGTGAATAGCCTAGCAAGAGAAGTAGGGAACTCCCAGGGCAGGGGAGGCATGAGGGTGTGGTACCAAGTGCAGCCCAAGTAGAAGCGGCACTAGTGGGGAAAAAGCAGCAGCAGATGAAGATGCAGGAAAGGGACTAGCAGTGCTGGTGGAATGTTACCTGGAAGGATAATGAGGGTGAAGGGTGTTAAGCTTGGCCTTTCGGGATCTGCCTGCTGCCTGATTCCCTTGCTTCATTCTGCATCTCCTTCCCACTCCACACACGCTTATCCTCACGTTTACCCTTCAGAATTACTGGTAGCTGAAGGACCCCCCTGGAGTGACTAGAGAAGCAGGTGTGGGCATTGAGAAGAGGATCAAGTTGTGGCCAAGTTTACAGTGTATGCAGTGGGCCAGAGCCACAGGACGCCTTCCATAACCACCTGTGCTAACTTACACTGCATGCCTGCACTGTCTGCCCCTGCTCAGCTCTCTCATTATTTACAGGAAGTGGGGTTGCCTCTGGGGGACTGGGGTAGGTGTGTTAATGCCCCTACTGTGACTCTTGAAGGTAGTTTGCCGATGTGTCCTGTAGTTAGTGTGAGCATGTTCTGCCTTGGTTGTATCACGATCCTCTTCTGGGTTTCTTCTTAGCTAGCTGAGTGTCATTCTCTCTGAAAATATTCTTGCCTCACTCACTTCCCAACCCCTGCCATCAACACATTTTCCCTAGAAGACTGGGCCTCCCATGCCTCTGTATACTTACTCCTTCTGCCTGGCAGACCCTTCTCCCCTGCTTCTCTGGGTCGTGTTAGGACTGATTTTGATTGTTACCTCCTCACAGAGGTCTTCCAGATACTTCTAGGTCGGGTTGAGAAACAACTAAAAATGTGCATCTATTGGTCTAGGTACAGGGTCAGCAAAAAAGAGGAAGACCCTCAATGAGATGGATTGACATAGTGGCTGCAACAATGGGCTCAAGCATAACAACAATTGTGAGCATGGCACATGACCGGGCAGTGTTACGTTCTGTGGTGCCTAGGGTTGCTAGGAGTCGGAACTGACGTGACGGCACCTAACAACAACAGTAATTGGTCTAGGTGAGGTCAGGACTGCTAAACCCAGAACCTTCTGAGTCTCCTGCAAAGCCAAGTGCTTGTCATCCTGGATGTTAATGAATTTCCAATGGAGATATTGTAGACCAAAAAACCAGGAAGACTGGGGACAGAACTTTGTACAAGAGCCATATTTAGTGTATGGCAGAGGAAGAGGAGGGGCTGCCCATGGTTAAAGAGGTGAGAGAGGCCTGGGAAGCTTGAACGCCACTGTGTTCAAGCAACAGGCACGGTGGAGATGCAGTAGTATTCAGTGGTGTCAGTGCTGGGTGGGGGATATGGTCTAGGGTCGAATCCCTGAGGAATTTTGAAACTATGCCCTCCCACCACTGAGAATTATTGCCATGGTAGTTAGTCCTTGTTGCTTAGGTGTGATGTATTGTGTGAGGCTAGAAATAATACTGAATTAAATGACCAGAAAGTAATTGGCATTCTTTGAGGGCCTGCTTTCTCTTGTGTCAGGTGTAGATTATCTAGGATGCTGCATGTTAAGCAGCAGCATGGACCTTGGCTGAGTGTAGCTCCCTCTCCTTTATCCACTGAGAGAAAAATGGAGTCGAATGCTAAGGTGTAATTTAAATTTCAAAAATTATAAACCAAAGTTGAAGAAGTGGGGATACACTGGTATTTACCAATGTAACAGTGGGAGGAAGAGAGAAGAGCAGTAGCTTGCAGAGGTGGTGGTGGCAGGGGCGTGGCGGGGGGAGTTCAGGGAGATTTGGATGTTGTAGTTATGATTTTCAGATGAGGCCAGATCAGGTGAGGCTTTTAGACTGAGAGTAGTCAAAGGCAAGAGAGAGGGGCTGATTGATGGGGCAGAGTCTCTAAGGAGCCCAGAGAAGTTGAGTACGTTAAGAGCGGGTTTCAACTGGAGAAGAGAGCCAGGGAATATATTTGCTGAGGCCACTTGAGGGTGAGACCAGTTTCAGAAGGAGCCAAGAGTCAGGCCCATCTTTGGGCATTTATCTTACTAGAAGTCAACTGATCCTAGCTTTCCAATTCATGTCCCTAAGGCTGAGAAGGGACAACAGGGAACCTCAGCCCAAGGCAATAATTCCCTTTGAATGTATTTGAAGGAGGCTGGTGGAGAAGGGGAGGAGCCCTGGTGGTGCAGTTGTTAAAGCGCTCTGCTGCTAACTGAAAGGTCGGCGCTTTGAAACCACCAACCACTATACAGGAGAAAGATGTGGCAGTCTGCTTCTGTAAAGATTGCAGCCTTGGAAATCCTATGGGGTATTTCTACTCTGTCCTACAGGGTTGCTACGAGTCAGAATCCACTTGAAGGCAGTGAATTTGGTTTTCTCGGTTTGATGGAGAAGAACTGAATACATTGTCTCCAGCTTTTGATCTTTTCTTTCAGGACATCAATAAGAGATACTTCTCTGCTGAATCATCCCAATTGAAGTTTTCTACTGGGGCATATTGTTGTTATTCTTAGGTTCCACTGAGTGAGTTCCACCTCATAGGGACCCTATGTACAAATAAGAAAATACTGCCCTGTCCTGTGCCATCCTCACAATCGTTATTATGCTTGAGCCCATTGTTGCTGGTGCTGTGTCAGTTCATTGCGCTGAGGGTCTTCCTGTTTTTCCCTGACCCTCTACTTTACCAAGCATAATGTTCTTCTCCAGGGGTTGGTCCCTCCTGATACTGTGTCCAAAGTGTTGCCACAACATGTCTGTCAGTTTGTTGTATTGTGGTGGATTGTGTGTTGCTGTGATACTAGAAGCTTTGCCACCAGTATTTCAAATACCAGCAGGGTCACTCTTGGTGGATAGTTTCAGTGGAGCTTCCAGACTAAGACAGACTAGGAAGAAGGACCTGGCGGTCTATTCCTGAAAAAATTGGCCAGTGAAAACCTTATGAATTGCAGCAGAACATTGTCTGATATGGTGCCAGAGGATAAGCCCCTAAGGTTGGAAGGCACTCAAAATACGACTGGGGAAGAGCTTAATGACATGGATGGAGTCAAGCTTTTGGGACCTTCATTTGCTGATGTGGCATGATTCAAAATGAGAAGAAACAACTGCAAACATCCATTAATAATAGGAACGTGGAATGTACAAATTATGAATCTAGGAAAATTGGAAGTTGTCATAAATGAAATAGAACTCATAAACATTGATGTCGTAGGCATTAGTGAACTGCAATGGACTGATATTGGCAATTTTGATCCAGACAATCATATGGTCTACTACGCAGGGGCATATTGACCAGCAGGGAAGTTGTAATTCCTCTTGACTGCCCAGCAGGCCACTGAGCCTCCTGCTCCCCTGAGTCCTTAACTGAAAGACTTCTTAGTGACAATTCCGTTCTCGCGGAAAGCCTACCCCAGGCCTTGCTTAAATTTTATGTGTGGAGGTGGTGGTGGAGGTGGTGGTGGTGATGTTGGTGGTGGTGGAGGTGGAGGTGGTGGTGGTGGTGGTGGTGGAGGTGGAGGTGGTGGTGGTGGTGCAGGTGGAGGTGGTGGTGGTGGTGGTGGTGGTGGTGGTGGTGGTGGTGGTGGAGGTGGAGGTGGTGGTGGTGGTGGAGGTGGAGGTGGTGGTGGTGGTGGTGGTGGAGGTGGAGGTGGTGGTGGTGGTGGTGGTGGAGGTGGAGGTGGTGGTGGTGGTGGTGGTGGAGGTGGAGGTGGTGATGGTGGTGGTGGTGGTGGAGGTGGTGATGGTGGTGGTGGTGGAGGTGGAGGTGGTGATGTTGGTGGTGGTGGAGGTGGAGGTGGTGGTGGTGGTGGTGGTGGAGGTGGAGGTGGTGGTGGTGGTGGTGGTGGAGGTGGAGGTGGTGGTGGTGGTGCAGGTGGAGGTGGTGGTGGTGGTGGTGGTGGTGGTGGTGGAGGTGGAGGTGGAGGTGGTGGTGGTGGTGGTGGTGGTGGTGGTGGTGGAGGTGGAGGTGGTGGTGGAGGTGGAGGTGGTGATGTTGGTGGTGGTGGAGGTGGAGGTGGTGGTGGTGGTGGAGGTGGAGGTGGAGGTGGTGGTGGTGGTGGTGGTGGAGGTGGAGGTGGTGGTGGAGGTGGAGGTGGTGGTGGTGGTGGTGGTGGAGGTGGAGGTGGAGGTGGTGGTGGTGATGGTGGAGGTGGAGGTGGTGGTGGTGGTGGTGGTGGAGGTGGAGGTGGTGATGGTGGTGGAGGTGGAGGTGGTGGTGGAGGTGGTGGTGGAGGTGGTGATGAAGGTGGAGGTGGAAGTGGAGAAAAGGGATTCTTGTCCTCCGAGTGCCAGGTAATTAAGAATCAGAAAAAATCATCTTCTGTAGCCATGTCCTAGTTAAGTCCGTTCCCTTTCTTGGTGTCTGAGGAGGCACTGTTACCATCACTCTTTCTACCTTCTTGTTTTTTGTGTCTCAAGATACAGCTGTATCAGCTCACTGCTCTGTAATCTCTCCAGTCTACAAAATGGATGCTGCCTTTCTTTACCCCCATTGTTGCTCACACTGTTCCTATCCCCTGGAGTGCTCTTAGCAGTTTATTTACTTGCCAACGTTCTTCTTTCCATGCACAGCTCAGCTTACAAACATTACTGCTTAGGGGAGACTCGGGTTCAGACCCAAGACTCCATTCTCTCCAGAGAAGGTCCCATCCCAATATCTGGAAGCACCTATGATACCAGAAACATCTTAAGAAGTAGAACCTTGGTGGGTTGAAAATCACATAGACTTTGGTACTAGATTGATGTGGGTATGTATTTCAGCTTTGTTTCCATTGGCCCTTAGGTAGAAACATAAATCCCTTCTTTATAAGGCTGTTGAAAGAGTTAATAGAAACAACTACATGAAAAAAGGAGCCTTGGTGTGCAATGGTTAAGCACAGGGCTGCTAACTGAAAGGTCAGAAGTTTGAGCCCACCAGCCACCCCATGGGAGAAAAGACCTGGTGATCTGCTCCTGTAAGGATTATGGCCTAGAAAATCCTATGGGACGGTTCTACTCTGTCATATAAGGTTGCTATGGGTAGGAATCGACTGGAAGGCACACAAAAATAACATCAATGTATCCAGGAACTGAGCTCTAATAACCACCCTCCTCCCCCACCTCCCAAATCACAAGGGCTACTCATGTCAGACCCTCCTCTTCCTACTTTCTGGACCCTACCCTGATAGAAATTCACTAAAACTTATTGCCCCTGCCCTACTTCATCTCTTTCCTGTTGAGTAGTTTGGCTCCTAGGATTTTGTTTTATAAATAGATTCCAGGTTTAGCATTGAGGTGGCCCCGGCTGTTTGGGACATCAGAAAGTCCTGCTCTGAGATTATTAGAGGAGGCCTGTCATACAGTGGCCCCTTGCAGCCTAACCTAAAATATCCAGGTGGTTTAGAATGTGCAGCCCAAGCACAGTAACAGAAGGGTTGGTTCTCAGCTCATCTGCAAACAGGAACTACTTGGGGTCAGGTTTTCTCCTAGGCTTCATTTATTGCATTCCTTCTTAAAGTAGAAGAATAATGGTTCTGGTAACTGTGCCTGCCATTAACTAATGGCAAACTTAGTGACTAATTGTGCTTGAATCTTGTGAGCAAGTGACATTAATTGTCCTTGCAGTGACTGGTTCCTGAAGACTTGGGGGAAGAGCAGAAATTCCAGCCTGCAAAGAACCAGCCATATGAAAATGCAGATTCTGAACCCTGAGCTGACTGTGGATCTTCAGTTCCCAGTTATGGCTTCACATCCTGCAAGGCTCACAACACCTCCCAGTGGCCCCCTGACACTGACTCCACCACTGGCCTCTTAATTTGCCTCATGAATCAAAAAGCAAAGTTATCCCTCTCTTGCACACCTAAAATGCCCCTCCCTCCCCCCGTTTTGTCTCTGTAGGTTAAGTCATACTGGGCTCTGCAGCACTTTTATACCAGGGGCTCTGCTGGTCACTGAAAGCATGTTATTCCTCTTATCCCTGAAGGTAGAGTGTTGACTTCATCGTGCTTATGATGTCCATCTGTTTGGGAGAAATAAATGTGGAAAAGAGAAGTAGGGTCTTATTCTCCACCATGTAACACTATTGTAATTAACTTTCTTTGTCATTTTTCCCAGACATCTCCCTTAAGGAGCCTGAGGCATATTCTGCAGGCCTGAATCAGGGAACCACCCCCAACAAGTGACACCCACACAATACCATTTCTCAAAGCAGAAGTCATTGTAGGTCTCTGCTTTAAGCTCCTCCGACATTTTCTTGCCATAATTGAGCTCTTCATTGTCACTTCACCTGGGAGAGGCTCGGTGTTTCTGCTTTAAGAAGCAATACAATAAATGAATCTTTCATGCTAGAATGTCCATGCAGGGTCAGTTACTAGCCCTAACGTGTCTCATTGCTTCCTCTTATATATGTGCTACCACAGGGTAGATATTAACATTAGATTTCTTCTGGACCCTCCTTTCTAACAGTGTAATTAGTTTCTGAAAACTTTCCCCAAGATAGGTTTCTCTTCTCTCTGGGCTATTTTCCTAAGATGAAATTACACAAACTAACAGCATTGAGCCTGATGGACGGGCTCTTATCTGCTCCGAAACAGCTGTAGCACCATTGATAGGGCATGCTCATGAACTCAGAAATGAGCTCTAAAAATAATTTTCAGTAAATTCTGATTGAATATATCATCAGTTTAGGCAGAACGATTCTCTAAATTTCTGTATAGCTAGCTCCTCCTGGGATGAAGGACCTAGTGTGTCTTCGGCTACAATTTACATTAATAACGAAAGAGCCTCACATAGACATACACTGGGTGTGTCAGTGGCAGGTAATCCATTTGACTCTGCTGTGGATGGACTAGAAACCCTGGTGGCGTAGGGGTTAAGAACTTGGCTGCTAACCAAAAGGTTGGGAGTTCGAATCCACCAGCTGCCGCTTGGAAACCTTATGGGGCAATTCTACTCTGTCCTTTAGGGTCACTATGAGTCAGAATCTACTTGACGACCATGGGTTTGTTTTTTTTGGTTTGGTATGGATGGATTTGGAGTCCCTGGATGGTGCAAAAGCTTAAGCGCTTGCTGTTAACCAAAAAGTTGACAGTTTATGTCCACTCAGAGTATTCTTAGAAGAAAGTCCTGGTGACCTCCTTCCCAAAGGTCACGGCCTTGAAAATCTTATGGTTCTACTCTGCACATATGGGATCATCATGAGTCAGAATCAACTCAACAACAACTGGTTTGGTTTTGTGGTATGGATGGATTTATGTAGCACTTTAAAAATAAACTGACACTGTCAACTCTTAACTTCTCTATGGAAATGTGCTAACTGGTGTTTCAGAAAGGAAGAGTTATCTCATTCCACACAATAACAGCTCTGTGATCTTAAACAAGTGGCCTAACCTCTCAGAGCCTCAGTTTTCATATTTTTCAAATGGGAATAATTAATTGCAGTTTATTTCATAGGATGGTCATTTTGATCAATCAAGGTAATCTATGTGATGATTCCTTGGATTTTCTGAAATATCATATGAGATACATACATTTTTATAAACCACTGCCATGGTTTGAATTATGTCCTGCAAAAAATGTGTTTATCAATTTGGCTGTACCAGGATTCCCAGAATTGTGTGTCGTCCTCCATTTTGTGATTGTAATTTTATGTTAAAGAGGACTAGGGTGGGATTATATAACACCCTTACTAAGGTCTCATCCCTGATTGAATGTAAAGGGAGTTTCCCTGGGGTGTGGCCTGCACCACGTTTTATCTTACAAGAGATAAAAGGAAAGGGAAGCAAGCAGAGAATTGGGGACCTCATACCACCAAGAAAGAAGCAGTGCCAGGATCAGAGCCTATCCTTTGGACCTGGGGTCCCCGTGCAGAGAAGCTACTAGTCTGGGAAGGCCGACAGAGAGAGAAATCCTTCCCCTGGAGCTGACGCCCTGAATTTGGACTTTTAGCCTACTTTACTGGGAGGAAATAAATTTCTCTTTGTTAAAGCCATCCTCTTGTGGTATTTCTGTTCAAACAGCACTAGATGACGAGGACAACCACCAATCTGTGAAAGGAGACTTTTATAATTTGTCTTTCTTGAGCTTTGATCTGTGAAGAAAGATATTCTGAAGCTGTTCTCACTTATTTGATTTCTCCTTAACACATCTTTCCTGGGCACCCGGTCTGTGGGAGGCCTTATCAGGGACATCTAGAACAAGAGGGGAAGATGCAGACTTTTCTCTCTAGGGGAATACAAGAAGAGAACAGACTAGAACACGACTTTGTATCTAGCGGGCTAGTCGGAGCATGACAGCCATAGGAAAGGCCTAGAGAGAAGGGAGAGCTCACACAACTAGTCTGGAAAGGTACGTGAGATGGAAGCATAAAGGGAGTCACATTTGGACTCTGACATGTAGGGAAAGTAGGACAGGTCGAGATGCAGGAGAGAGGAGTAATGATTTTTAAACAAGGTTAAAAAATGGATCTATAAATTCAGAAGATTAATTCAAGAGGAGTTTATATCTGTATTAAAGTACAGAGAGACTGGAATACTAGAAGCCTAATATGAGAATACTGCAATAGCCCGGAGACAGGTAAAGAAATTCTGAAAGAGTGGCAGTAGGAGTATAAAAAAAAAAAAAGAAAAAAAGCTGGGGCCGGAACAGGGATTGGCAGTAGAATACTGCTGATTAAATATGGCAGATGTAGAAAAGAAAAGGATTATTAAACAGTCCTAAGACTTCATGTTTGGGGAGTTAAGAGAATATCAGGATCCTCAAGGGAGAAAGAGAAATCAGGAGGAAGAGCTGGTTTTGAACGGAGAGGGTTGAGTGGTAGTGATATTAGAGCGAGGGATCTGTATTTTGGCCTCTTGGAGTTGCTTGTTGCAACCCTGTAAGAGGGCCTAGGGGATGAAGTAGAAGCAACAAACCATCTGTAAGTGGATATGAGGAGAAAGGGGAGAGGAAGAAGTAAAGCAATATCAGTGCATTATCAGGATGGATGCCCAGGCACAAGGCAGTTTCCAGGTGGTGGTCCATAAAGTCCAGTGTCCTGTCAAGATGGAGGAGTCCATAGGTTAGAGGTGGGAGCTGACAACAGATGAGTGTGATTTGGGGGGAAGATGCAGGACCTGAGGGGGTCTCAAGGGATTCACCTTCTTTCTCATGCTTTCATAGACTTTACTTTCTGCTGTCCTCAATTTTGTCTGTATAGACCCAAGAGACTATGTCCTTATGTTCTTTTGTACCTGGGTCCCTTGTAGACCCATTTCAAACTTCTGATGTTGCTTTTTGGTCCTTTTTCTGAGGTATCTTCCTTTCTAGCCTCCTTTTCTTGAGAAACAGCATTCCTTCAGTTAGTTCTTCAAGATGGAAATGCATTGGGCTTATAAGGGGAAAAAATTCTCTTTGCTCTGTTTCCAAGAAAATTCTTGATGCTGACTGAGCATTTGGTGCCCAGTTTGGTCTTTGAATAGTCTATTTCAACATTTCCCAAAGTGTATGCATAGTAACTCTGTTTTCCTGAGATGGAAAACGCAGAAATTAAATGAAGTTAATAGTTTTAAAAAACTTGTTATAGTCTTCACTATATTATTAAGTCTCCAAGAGGGGACTATAGTGTTCATCATTTTCCAAACATATTTTAGTAATGAGTTAAAAAAAAAAAGCAGAAGAAATTTTAAAAAAAAGAAGAGGAAGAAAATTCAATAAACTCATTTGATACAGATATTTTCATTACATTTTTAAAATAAATAAAGTAGTATTTTATGACACAATTTAGCCAGTATCTATCACTGTGTCTGGAAACCCTAGTGGTGTAGTGGTTAAGAGCTACCACTGCTAACCAAAAGGTCGGCAGTTTGAGTCCACCAGGCACTCCTTGGAAACTCTATGGGGCAGTTCTACTCTGTCCTGTAGGGTCACTATGAGTCAGAATTGACTCAATGGCAACAGGTTTGGTTTTGGCTTATCACTGTACCTGACACACAAACTATGTTGTTGCATGAAAACCAGAAATGAGCCCAGGCAGTCTACCTTCACTGAGTGCGTTGCAGAGCTTGTGCTTCAGGCTCATGTACTGAAAAATAAACTTGGGTTAAAATTTTTCCATTTTAATAATCTAAGTTACTGTATGGAATGAAATTATTGTTTTCCACTTTAACCAAAAACCGAACCCATTGCCATCGAGTTGATTCCAACTCATAGTGATATTATAGGACAGAGTAGAGCTGCCCTATAGGATTTCCAAGCCTGTAAATCTTTACGGAAGCAGACCGTCACATCTTTCTCCACTGGAGCAGCTGGTGGGTTCAAACCACCAACCTTTCTGTTAGCAGCTGAGTGCTTTAATCACTGTGCCACCAGGGATCTTTTACACTTTAGGTTATAATTATTTGGTATTTAGCTTGTTTTTGTTTCCTTACATTAAGACCTTCTTTTTAAGGATGCATTCTAGGAGCTAGTGATTTGTGAAATCCATTTTAGGAAGCTGCAAGATTTCTGATCTTGGCCATAAGGTCCAAGAGGGCAGGATGCAGGAAGAAGCTCTAGAGAAGCAGAGCCCTCTGGGAGATAGGAGCCTGCAGTCCTTCCTTAGACTCCCTGTTCTAACGATGGGAAAAACAGGACCCATGAAGCTGGACTGAGGTAGGAAGTCATGAGGAGAAAGGCAGGGGGTTGAACTAGAGACACAGGATGATTAAAAAAAAAAAAAAAAAGATCAGGAGACCGGAAAAAGGGGTGTGAGGATGAAGGTAAGTGCTTCAGAAAGTGCGAACAAGGTTTTTCCTGCATTTTTTTTTCCCTTTTTTTCCATTGTGGTAAATATATATGTAACAAATCATTTGCCGTTTCAACTTTCTTCATGTGCACCATCACCGTTACCCATTTCCAGATTTTCCTGATCACCCTTAACAGAAGCTCGCTTTCCCCTCCCTCTTACCTCTGGTGACCACTAACAAACACTTGCCTGTCCTAGATATTTCGTAGAAGTTGGAATCTCACAATGCTTGTTTCTTCGTGACTGACTTATTTAACTCAGCATAATGTTTTCAAGGTTCATCAGTGTTGTGGCATGTATCAGGACATCTTCGCTCTTTATGACTGAGTAATATTCCATTGTATATGTGTACCACATTTTATTTATCCATTCATCTGTTGATAGACATTTGGATTGTTTCCACCTTTTGGCTGTTATGAATAACGCTGCTATGAACATTCACTTACAAGTATCTGAGCTCCTGCTTTCGATTTTTTTTCGGTACATACCTAGGAATGGAATTTCTGGATCATATGGTAATTCTTATTTAACGTTTTGAGGCGCCATCAAACTGTTTTTATGGATATGTTTTGTTTTTTCTTTTCTGCAATGAACTTGTCCACAGTGGAAATCGTCTGCCTTTAATGCCCCTCTCCGTTACTCTAGAGAAGCCCTTGGTGTTCCCTCAGGTCCCTGTTCCCTCCCCAGTGATGTAACACTGACTGGCAGTGATGCTGTGATTGTGCAAACAGTGCTTTATGTAAATCCCTCTGCACTCTGCTCAGTAAATACCAGACACCCTCCCATCATCCACAACCTCTACTTCCCCCACGGATACAGCTGGGTGAACTTGGTGGAGCCCGGGGAGAAGACAGTGCCCTGGATTTGGGTCATAACCATACAGAAGCCACTGAACATGGAAGCTGAGTCCAGCTTCCATAGGGCACTGTATGTTCCTTCACAGCACTGTTGCCTTTGTGTCAGCCCTTGAGTGGGGACTTGGGGATTAGCCATGGGTTGTCCTCTGGTAGAAACAAGGGCATTCCTAGGGTAATGTTTTTTAAATATCTGGCTTTGCCACTGCAAATCCACAGTGGGTGCCAATGTGTCATCAGGTCACATCTTTCCACTCTGACCTCCTGAACTCTGGACGTTGATCACATGCTATTGTTATGGCTTCATTTGTGAACTCACAGTAATGGCCATGAGGTATTGAGAGCATACTGACCAACTTGATTGATTGTCCACACAGAATCTGGATATTAATGACGTTCCTTAGGGACATTGTCTTACTGTCACTGCTGACACGTGGGGTAAGGTCTGCTTTGTGCCGCAGCAGGTTTGTACCAGTCTCTCTGGCATTGTGACTAGGGCTGAGAGTCTTGACTTACACAATAGCTGTATGTCCTTGGGAAAGTGACTGTCCATTCTGGACCACATTTTCTTGGTCTGTTAAATGAGGGGAGTTTACAAGATTTCTAAAGTTCCTTCTTGCTCTGAGAGTACGTCAGTTTATCACCAGCTTAGCTCTGGCTTTGGTCTTACAGAGTTGTTTCCATATAACATCTCTGAAATGGCTGCTCTTGGTTCAGCATGCTATGAAAGGCAGGCTTCAGTCTGGGGTCAAGAATGGGCACGTTTTCTTACGTCTGCCACAGATCTCCACACCCAGGGGACGCATACTTACTCACACACACACACACACACACACACACACACATACGTGTTCACATAAACACATACACAATACACACTCATACACACATATACATACCACATACTCTCACACAACATACACAGTCACATACATCACGTATAGTCACACACCATATACACACACACACACACACACACGTACACACTGTTATAGCCACATGCTCCTCTGCTCACACACAGAGAAGGGTATCTGTCCTGTCTCTGAGTATTGCCTTCCTTTACTCTCCTCTTGCTGTTGGCCAGGAAGGGCTGGGTTGGGGCTGAGCTTCCCTCCCTGCTGTCCCTCTTGGAGCCCCCTCTTGGAGTTCCCTGACTACTGCATCTTACAGGCAGTGAGATGTGTCTGATGCTCTCTTAGTGACTATCTTGGTTATCTAGTGCTGCTGTAACAGAAATCCCACAAGTGGATGGCTTTAACAAACAAATTTATTTTCTCACAATTTTAGGAGGCTAGACATCTGAATTCAGAGCACTGGCATGAAGGGAAGGTTTTCTCTCTCTGTCGGCTCTCTTCAGCTTCTGCTTCCTGGTTCCCTGGAGATCTCCATATGTCTTGGCATCTATCTTACCCCATGTCTGTCTCTGCTCCCTTGTTTAATCTCTTTTTATATCTCAAAAGAGACTGACTCAAGATACACCCTACACTAATCCTGCCTCATTAACATAACAAAGACAACCCATTCCCAAATGAGATTATAACCACAGGCATAGAGGTTCAGATTTACGCAGCATATTTTTGGGAGACTGTCATGGATTGAATTGTGTCCCCCAAAAATATCTGTCAGCTTGGCTATGCCATGATTCCATGTATTGTGTGATTGTCCACCATTTTGTCACCTGACATGATTTTCCTATGTGTTGTAAATCCTATCACTATGATGTTAATGAGATGGATTAGTGGCAGTTATATTGATGAGATCTACAAGATTAGATTGTGTCTTAAACCAATCTCTTTTGAGATATAAAAGAGAGAAGCATGCAGAGAGTCAGGGGGACCTCATACCACCAAGAAAGCAGCACCGGGAGCAGGGCGCATCCTTTGGACCCAGGGTCCCTGCAGCTGAGAAGCTCCTAGACCATGGAAAGATTGATCACAGGGACCTTCTTCCAGAACCAGCAGAAAGAGAAAGCCTTCCCCTGGAGCTGACCCCCTGACTTTGGACTTCTAGCCTCCTAGACTGTGAGAGAATAAACTTCTGTTTGTTGAAGCCATCCACTTGTGATATTTCTGTTATAGCAGCTCTATGTGACTAAGACAGGGACATAATTCAATTCGTAATAGTGACTAATACACTTTCTTACATAATAATGACTGGCACGGCACATGTCGGTTAGCAGGTGATTTTCCTTTGAAAATGGGGAGAACATCCTGGCGAGATGGAATATGAACTGTGCTGGGCTGGGCTTTGCTGGGGCTCAGGAGGGATGGAATGGTGGGTGCTTACCTGGAGCCATCAGTGAGCAGCTTGCTCAGCCTGAGTTGATGGAGGGGTTGGGGGAGGTGTCATTGCCCTTTGGGATGGAAAGCTGAATCAGACAGTGGGGCCAAGGGCAGAGTGTTACTGAACCAGTTGTCAGGATTTATAGTGATGACATGTGCTGCAGTGGGAGAGCCTGGTCTCATCTACTCATTCACTCTCTACTCCGCATGGACCACCTACTACATACAAGGTGCTGTACTCAGTTCTGAGGACACTGGAGAGGAAACCAGTGTTCACTGTCTTTAAGAAACTTAAAGCACAGTAGCAAGGTTAAAAGACCATGCTTAGGAGCCAGATTGCCTGAGCTCAAGACCCAGCTCCTATATTTAATGGATGTGTGATTTGTGGAAGATTAATTACCCTTTCTGGGCCCCAGATTCCTCTTATGTAGATTGAGGACCTAATAGGGTTGTATTGTAAATGCTCAGAACAGTGCTCAGCACATCCTGATCATGTGTATTGGGATATGAAAGATGGGAGGAAGGCTGAAGTGTCAGTAGCAGGGAGGTCCATGTCCAGGCTCCAGGGTCTATGCAGATGGTGATACCTGGACCTGGGATGGAGTATACAGGGGAGGAACAGGCTTGGGTGGATACAACGAGGCCCTGTTGAAACCAGGTAAGTGCTGGATGCCCATGGATATCCAGGTGGAGATGTTCCACAGACACTACTTGTAGTTTCCTCTTCTTCTTCTTCTTTTTAAAAGTCTATTGGGGGAGTGATAAAATACATAAGAGACGTAGAGACTTATAATATATACCAGATTTTAGTTAAAGAGGAAGCAGGTGCTACAGGAGCACCTATAAAAACACGTCCCTCAACTGGGGTCACAGAAGGATGCCAGAGGAATGTTCTCCAGTGAGAATAGCAGTTGAAGTGTAGGTAGGCTTCCCACAGGCTAAACATGAGGTGTCTGTTGATTTGCACACGAGACAGCCATCTGATTAGATCACATAACTATGTTGTCTCCTTGGGAGTAGTAGGAGTGGGGGATCTATTCTACTTTTCAGTTATTAACAGGACTCAGCTCTTCTCCACGTGTCTGCTCCTCTGCCTCTGCTCACTTCTCTTCTCCTTACAGTCTAATGGACTTCCTCTGCATTTCCCTAAACTAGAGCAGTAGCAGTATTGTTGCTGGGGCAGGGAGAGCTGGAAAAATGGAGGAGGTCATCCTGACCATGCATATTGTGATATGAAAAATGGAAGGAAGGCTGAAGTGTCAGGGGCAGGGAGGTCCAGGGCCAGGCCCAAGGGTCTACGTGGGTAATGACACCTGGACCTGGGATGGAGTGTACAGGGGAAGAATGGGCTTGAGTGGGCACAACAAGGCCCGGTTGAAACCAGGTTAATTGTTAGATGCCCATGGATAACCAGGTAGAGATGCCCCACAGGCATGTGACATAAGGAGCTCAGGATGAGCTGATGGTCACATTTCCTATACTATCTGGAATCAGGAAACACACTACAGTTGGCTGTTAAACGATGTATTAATTACAATGCAATTGACCTACATAAAACAATACGAGCACGAGCATCCCTAAAATCATCCACCTTCCTCTTGTTCCTCATGAGCTATAACCAGCGAAACTTCTTACTTCTACACTTAAGATTGGCAGTAGGAGTCCCCCTGGCTGAGAGGCAGGGCAGGTCACGTAGAGGGGAGCTACGAGGCCCTGGAGGAATGGCCAAACCTGCTGCCCACCAGGAGCGTTGCCCCAGGTCTGGTCTCCTGGGCAAAGCCTGCTTCTTCCCTCCTGGCTTCCCATGCCTTGTGCTTTGTTAGAGCAGTGTGGTAGAGTGCTTTTAGTCAAACATGGTTTTGAATTCTGGCTGAACCAATCACTAACCATAGAACACTGGACCTCAGTTTTCTCACCTATGAAATAGCACCATTCTATCTCTCTTAGTAGAGTGTGAAAATTAATTGAGTACATAATAAATTTCATTAAATGTTAGCTACCCCCCAGGCCATTCAGGGGACATTTATAAAAGGTCCAGTTCTTTATGAAGGAGGTGGGATACCAGATAGCTGGTTTTCGTCCAGTTCCCTTGTTTGCTTTTGAGACACATGTGCCAGAACCAGAGCCTTGAGCTCCAGGGGTACTCTCTCTCCCTCCCCTTGGTGGAATTATGCTGATTTTGCCTGACAATAGTCCTCTCTTCCTGAGACAGCCTGGAGATGCATATTTATGTATTTCCAGTCATCACCTCAAGTGCTCAGATTTTCCTGTCCTTGGTGTCACTTTAATTAATACACTCCCGTGTGCTGGGTGACAAAATTAGGTTGCAGGGGTGGCAGGCGTTTATATCACCAAGGGAGATAAAAAGGTATTTTGAACCATTTTCCTCCTTAGGCTCTGTTATTAATCTTTGCAATCAATACATCTTTATTTTTGGCTCCAAGAGGTGGTGGGGTGGAATCTGACTGTCGAGCAATTTAAAGTCACATCTGCATAAGTAATAGAGACGGTTTGTTACTCTCACTCTAGGTGAGAACGTGTGTCCCTGGCCAGATGCGGCAGGGCTGGGCTGTGATTCTCACGCCAACTTTATGATATGTTTGATTTAGGTAAAGTGCCTGTAACCCACTGGGACTAAGTTGTTATTAAACACCATCTGCAGTTTTCACTTTAATTAATATTGTAAGAACTAGAATCCCATGCTTTAATTGCCATGTTAACCCTTTAGGATCATGGGGAGAAGGAGAGAAAAGTGGGAGTGTGGACAAGTGTGTTCTTAGAGGGCTTTGAATCTGTACGTTGATGCCTTTTACCATGAACCCCAGTGCCTTGTGTGTGTGGTGGGGGCTGGTCACTGCCCAGGTGTGACCCTGGAGCTGCTTGGCTCTGCTTATGGGGAAGGGAAGCAGGAGTAGGGTGGGTCTCCTAGAGAAGGTGAGACTGAAATATCAGTCATACATGTTTCTCTGACCCTGGAAGGGAAATTGCCTCAAAAATAACAACAACAACATTAATCATAATAACTATTATTATAAAGAAAATAACAGCAATAAAGATTATCATTTATTAAGGAATTGCTATGTCCTAGGAACTCCCTAAGTGCTTTTCATAAATTATAACATTTAATTTTTACCACCTAAAGCTATTATTGCAACTGACATACAACTGGATAGCAAGAATTACCCATAATCAAGGGCAATCCTGGTTCGAGCCCTGGTGTGCAATGGTTAAGCACTCAGCTGCTAACTGAAAGGTCCGCAGTTCAAATCCATCATCAGTTCCATAGGAGAAAAGACCTGGCAATCTCATCCTGTAAAGATTTACAGCCTAGGAAACCCTAGGGGGCAGTTCTACTCTGTCCTATAGGATTGCTGTGAGTGATAATCGGCTCAATGACACACAACAACAACTCTTTCATTCATTCATTCATTTGTTCATTTTTTCTACAGCAAATAGGTCATCTGCTCCTAATGTGTGCCTAGCATTGTGTAGGCTCTAGAGACAAAAAAGTGAATTAGGAAAACAAGGTCTCCACCTTCATGGAGTGGCACATGGCAATTCAGAGGAACAGGTAGACAGGTGACTCAGTGTAGGACAGTATGACAGGTGACTCAGTATGGTACAGTGTGACAGAGGTTTGGTACAGGAAAATGTGGTGGGTGACTTAGTACAGAACAGTGTGAGAGGTGAGTCAGTACAGGATGACGTGACAGGTGGCGTGGCATGATATAGTGTGCCAGGTAGCTTTGGTACAGAAAAGTGTGACAGGTAGCTCGGTACAGAACAATGTGACAAATGAGTCGGTACAGGATGATGTGAGAGGTAGCTTGATACAGGACAGTATGACAGGGGACATGGTGCAGTACAGAGTGACAGCTGACTCTGTACAGGGCAGTGTGATGGGTGACTCAGCACAGCACAGTGTGACAGGTGACTTGTTACAGAACAGTGCAATGGGTGACTCGGTACAGCACAGTGAGACGGGTGACTCGTACAGCACAGTGTTACAGGTGACTCGGTACAGCACAGTGCGACGGGTGACTCGGTGCAGCACAGTGAGACGGGTGACTCGGTGCAGGACAGTGTGACGGGTGACTCGGTACAGCACAGTGCAACGGGTGACTCGGTGCAGGACAGTGAGACGGGTGACTCGGTGCAGGACAGTGTGACGGGTGACTCGGTACAGCACAGTGTGACGGGTGACTCGGTGCAGGACAGTGTGACCGGTGACTCGGTGCAGCACAGTGAGACGGGTGACTCGGTGCAGCACAGTGCGACGGGTGACTCGGTGCAGCACAGTGAGACGGGTGACTCGGTGCAGGACAGTGTGACGGGTGACTCGGTACAGCACAGTGTGACGGGTGACTCGGTACAGCACAGTGAGACAGGTGACTCGGTGCAGGACAGTGTGACAGGTGACTCGGTACAGCACAGTGTGACGGGTGACTCGGTGCAGGACAGTGTGACGGGTGACTCGGTGCAGCACAGTGAGACGGGTGACTCGGTACAGCA
The DNA here is from genome assembly GCA_030035585.1 of Dugong dugon. NCBI lineage: Eukaryota > Metazoa > Chordata > Mammalia > Sirenia > Dugongidae > Dugong > Dugong dugon. The sequence goes on along the minus strand of CM057468.1, from coordinate 10,504,757 downwards.
CAGTGCGACGGGTGACTCGGTACAGCACAGTGAGACGGGTGACTCGGTGCAGGACAGTGTGACGGGTGACTCGGTGCAGCACAGTGAGACGGGTGACTCGGTGCAGGACAGTGTGACGGGTGACTCGGTACAGCACAGTGAGACGGGTGACTCGTACAGCACAGTGTGACGGGTGACTCGGTACAGCACAGTGAGATGGGTGACTCGTACAGCACAGTGTGACGGGTGACTCGGTACAGCACAGTGAGACGGGTGACTCGGTGCAGGACAGTGTGACGGGTGACTCGGTACAGCACAGTGTGATGGGTGAGTCGGTGCAGGACAGTGTGACGGGTGACTCGGTACAGCACAGTGTGACGGGTGACTCGGTACAGCACAGTGAGACAGGTGACTCGGTGCAGGACAGTGTGACGGGTGACTCGGTACAGCACAGTGTGACGGGTGACTCGGTGCAGGACAGTGTGACGGGTGACTCGGTGCAGCACAGTGAGACGGGTGACTCGGTACAGCACAGTGCGACGGGTGACTTGGTACAGCACAGTGAGACGGGTGACTCGGTGCAGGACAGTGTGACGGGTGACTCGGTGCAGCACAGTGAGACGGGTGACTCGGTGCAGGACAGTGTGACGGGTGACTCGGTACAGCACAGTGAGACGGGTGACTCGTACAGCACAGTGTGACGGGTGACTCGGTACAGCACAGTGAGATGGGTGACTCGTACAGCACAGTGTGACGGGTGACTCGGTACAGCACAGTGAGACGGGTGACTCGGTGCAGGACAGTGTGACGGGTGACTCGGTACAGCACAGTGTGATGGGTGAGTCGGTGCAGGACAGTGTGACGGGTGACTCGGTGCAGGACAGTGATACGGGTGACTCAGTACAGGTCAGTGTGATGGGTGAGTTGGTATAGCACCGTGTAACAGGTGACTTGGTACAGGACAGTGTGACAGGTGACTCGGTACAGCAGTGTAACAGGTGACTTGCTACAGGACAGTGTGACAGGTGATTCAGCACAGCACAGTCTGACAGGCAACTCAGCATAGGACAGTGTGATGGGTGACTTGGTACAGGGCAGTGTGACGGGTGACTCAGTACAGGTCAGTGTGACAGGTGAGTTGGTATAGCACCGTGTAACAGGTGACTTGGTACAGGACAGTGTGACAGGTGACTTGGTACAGGACAGTGTGACAGGTGACTCGGTACAGCACAGTGCGATGGATGACTCAGTACAGGACAGTGATGGGTGACTTGGTACAGGACAGTGTGACAGGTGATTCAGCACAGCACAGTGTGACGGGTGACTTGGTACAACACAGTGTGATGGGTGACTTGGTACAGGACAGTGTGACAGGGGACTCAGCACAGCACTGTGACAGGTGACTTGGTACAGTTCAGTGTGACAGGGGACTCAGCACAGCACTGTGACAGGTGACTTGGTACAGTTCAGTGTGACAGGGGACTCAGCACAGCACTGTGACAGGTGACTTGGTACAGTTCAGTGTGACAGGGGACTCAGCACAGCACTGTGACAGGTGACTTGGTACAGTTCAGTGTGGCAGGGGACTCAGCACAGCACTGTGACAGGTGACTTGGTACAGGACAGTGTGACAGGGGACTCAGCACAGCACTGTGACAGGTGACTTGGTACAGTTGAGTGTGACAGGGGACTCAGCACAGCACTGTGACAGGTGACTTGGTACAGGACAGTGTGACAGGGGACTCAGCACAGGACAGTGTGACAGGTGTTGTGATCAGGGAAGTGTCGGTGATTGTCGAAGCCCATGGGGTATGTCTTTACCTGAATCCCGAGGTAGTGATATGTAACCCAGGCCTGAAGTATGTTTAGGGAGAAGTCCTCCATGCAGCTGATGGCTAGTCCCTGGTGAGAGAAAGTGCTGTGGGTTTGGGAAACACATACTGTCTGGCCAGAACTTGAAGTGAGGGGTGGCAGCTGGAGGGCTGAGTGGGTTAGGTCCTTCAAGGCCTAGATAGTCTACTGGGGACAGGTCCCTTCATCCTGAGGAGAGGGAGCTGTGAAACATGTATCCAGCAGGGGTCGGATTCCATCACAGCATCCCAGACCAACCAGAATCTGCTGTCAACCATGTAGCCAGGAGCTGGCCTCTGTAATACAGGGTGCAGGGTGCAGCTCTGCTCTGCTCAGCTCAGTCTTGGACTAACAGGTCTGTGGCTGTCCGTGGCTCGGTTCAGGCATGGGGAGTGTGGTCTCGTCCCTGAGAGATGAGCCCTGCATTTGGAAAGAGAGGGGAGCCCATGTCTTGTAGGCATATAGAGATGGGGTGGGGGTGCAGGGCAAGGCTGGAAAGGAGCAGGTGCCACTGACAGGGAGCAGACTCTCCCCTGCTGGCTCTGGATCCTTTCTTCAAGTCACTTGGCCATGAAGCGCCCATCTCCACCTCTGATCCTTTTCAACCTGATGGTCTCCTTAAACCAACTGTCCCCTGGCCTTTTTGCCTGGGCTTTCTCCAGCCTCTCTGGTCAAAGGCATGAAGGATATCTTAAATGCTTTTGCAGAAAGATGCTGGCTTCCACTGTGCAGTGGCAAGGACCACCTGGCTAAAGAAAGGTAGAGATGTGTGGCTTCTGCATCATTCATTCAGTCAAACCCAGCATTTGCTGAGTGGCACTGTGATGTAGTGGCCCAGATGCAGACACAGCCTGGTCCTGTGCTCCAGGGCAGACTCCCAGGATGCGTGGGCAGCCTCCATCTTGCCTGCTGGACACCCTGTGCGGAAGGCGGGACAGGGCACCTCAGGGAGAGCCTTGTGTCTGTAAGGACGGCAGTCTGAGGGGAAGAAGCTCAGGGCCACAGTCCTTGAATTACACAGCCCTCTGAGGATTCCCATGAAGTGTTCATTCCTCTTGAAGATGGAAGGCTACTTCCTCCTAAAATTCACCGTCCATCCTCCCCACTGAAAGCCCCCATAGCCCCACTAAGGATAGGCTTGGGGTTTGCTTTGGGCTTTTGGCTTGCTTTATCCATTAGTTTTCATCCCCAGGAGATGGGCGGGGCAATATTATGCTGCAGAGTCAGAGACGGCCAGGACAAGTTCAGCTGACGCCGTTAAAGGTGTTTAATTTGCTTTGCTCCATTGGGCATGGTGTGGCTGCAGCCTTGCTGCAACCTGGAGACAAGCTTCCTCGGCTCCTGCTTCCTGGGAGGCAACTGCAATGCCCTGCATTGACAGGGCTCCTGGCATGGGGACAATCTGGATTTTAATTGCTAGAGGTCTGTTTTCTGTGAGAGCTCCCAATGGTCATCGGAGTCCTGATGGACACTGCAAAATGAATTCCAGTTCTCAGAAAAACAGGCATGCTTGAGTCCACAGTGCTGCTTTGTTGGAGGAGCGGAGCCCAAACAAGATACGCTTTTTAGTTCCAACCCAGTCCATAGAATCATGAGATATCATAGCAGGGAGAGGCCTGAGGGAGCAGGTTGTCCAGGGGCTTCAATTGCAAATGTTTTCAGGACCAGGCAAAGAATTTAAACGTGTGGAGGGCTGGGCCTGAGACCGCACAGAGTGTGGGGCGTGTGAGGAACCAGAAGTCACATGCCCAGGTGAGAAGCATTCACGTTAGAAACAGACACTGTGGTAGCCAAATCAATGGCTTCCGAGTCCCTCCTGCAGAGGGTCAGTTTGCACCCACTGGTGCAGTGAAATTCTTGCGTTTAATATTCAGGGAAACTGAGGCTCATTGCAATGGCTGGCACTTACTGAACATTTCCCATGGTCCAGCATTATTCTGAGTGCTTTGCCTAAATTCATTCAATGCATTGATGTATAGAAGAGAAAACTGATTCACAGAGAGGTTAAGTAGCTTGCCCACAGCCACAGAGCTAGCAAGCAGTAGGGGGACATTCAAAATCACTGACTCTGGTGCCCAAGTGCCTAACCACTGCCCTGTACTGCCACCCCAGTGTGGATGCCCCTCATAGCAGGGATTGTTGTATTCCTTGGACAGTGGCCGCAGCCCTGGCCCTGGACTCCCAGCATGATAACACGAGTATCCTCCCTTATTCCCTCCTGCTTCTCAGGAGGGTCCAGATCATGGTGTAAAGACTGGCTTTGCAGGCAGACAGACTGGGCTGCTCGCTGAGCTTCTCTACTGACCAGTTGTCAGATTTTGGGTCAGATAGTGCAGGTCTCTAATTCTGGGGGAAGTTAGTGCATCATTCCATGTCATCACAGTGATTACTTCCTCCCAGGACTGTCATGAGGATTCAGTGAAGGAGAGTATAGCACATGGCCTGGATATCTCTGGATGCTTCTAATGCTAATGTCCTTTTTGTCCTTGGGCTGCAGAGGTGGGGGCTGTATCCCTTCCCAACAACTCTTCCCTGGTGCTTTATCTAGGGCTGCACAGCTGGGTGCTTCTCTCCCATCAGACAGTCTGCCTTGGGCCGCTGGCAGAGTTGTCCTAAGTGTCTCACCCAAACCCTAAGAAGTTAATGGGATGAATAATTATCTTAGAAAACAAAAGCCAGGACCATGCTCAGTGCTGCTTTGTCCTGGTGCTGCAGCTGTAGGTCTTGTTCCTCCGTCGGAGCACAGGTGGCTCCTGGCAATGCCCACCCGGGGACTGCAGTCAGCAGTCCCTGTCACCAGCTAAGGTGGGTACTAGCTGAGGCTCTTTAGCTCATGAGACTCCTGAGGTGCTGTGTCTGGCACTTGGCATTGCTGATGGCTCTATGACAGCTTTCTGTCCAAGACAAAACTGGCTGCAGCTGAATAGCCCAGGGCATGTATGTAATCCTTACTGGGAGCTGGCTTGGGAAGATGTCTCATCTCAGAGATGTAGGCCTGGAAGAGCGTGGCCGTCAGGCTGCCCAGCAAGTTCAACTTGGCCCTGGCATTGACCCACTTCTATAGACTTCGTAACTCCCTCATGTGTAAGGTGGGAAGGAAAACATCACACAGAATGGCTCTGCAGATTAAGCCAGTCAACCCATGTAAAACACTGGGCACAAAATAAGGCTCCCACTCCCATGCCCTGAACCCATACCAGACTCATAAATAGTAGAACATGTCTTTTCTTCTCCAACTGCCTTTCCACCAGTCTGTATTGTGTTGGTGTGATTTCTCTGCAGACTGATTCAGTACTGCTCACGTCTTGTAGCTTCCCATTTCATTACACCTAGTCTTGTATTGCTAGGTAACAGATTCCTGTGCTAGTGTTTTCTCTCCAGCTGTCCCACAGGGAAGGCACTGAGCCTGTTTTCTCGCGTCATCAGAGCTGACTGCATAGACCCATAATCGAGCTTGGTTTGGCGGAGGTCTGTGCTGTGAGTCCTGCACCAGCAGCTTTGGTTTGTTTCTCTGTTGTACAAATCTGTCTCTTATGGAAATGCCATCCCAGCACCGAGAAACCCATAGGTACTCTTTCATGTTAACCTTTGTCATATCAAAAACACCTCTAATCTGAGCATCTCTGCCCTCCAGGCATGCCCCCTCCCTCTTCCCCCCCTCCACTCCGTGTGCTCTTCCTACTGCCCTGGGGCCCTTGGGCGATTCCAGTGCTGCTCTGCCCTCACCGTGCACGCTCACGTGTGCATGCAGCCCTGAACACGTGCTGCTCTGCCCTCACCCGGCAGGCTCAAGTGTGCATGCAGCCCTGAATGCATGCTGCTCTTCCCTCACCATGCACACCTGTGTGTGCACACAGCCCTGAACACGTGTGCACACGCATGCACGGACATACCTCTGTACACACACAGGTGTAAGGGCATAGGCTCACTCCTCTGCTGCTCAGCTCCACGTCCTAAAACGCATGCAGGGTGCTTTCTGTGGGGGCCCACGGTATAGGGTGTGCCCACTGGCTTATCCGCACAGATTCAGACCCTGCAGTTGTCTAGGGAGCATCAGTGGCTCATCATTCACCAACGTTTCTGCTTTTCTACAAATGTTTCATTTTAGCTCTCCTTTAAGGGAATTTTTTCCTCTCCATCCTATCCTTGGTGCTTCTTAATTATTTACCATTTCTGCTACAACCTAGTAAACTGTAGTTCCCAGAAGGCTGCACTGTCTCGCAAAAATCCAGTTTGAAAACACCATTTCCTTTGTCAGAACGTCTTTTACTCTACTCTTTTGTGTGTTGATTTCCTTCTTCTCCCTAAGTCTCAACGGAAGGCCTTGCCTCTCCTGCTAACCGTCTCTCCTTTCCCCACCTGGATCCCTCATCTACCGAGCTGAGACAGGTTCACCGTTGTGTGCCTGCAACTCCCTGCGCTTAATTCTAGCAAAGTAATTTGCGTGATATTTTTGATTGCCCATTTACTTGTTAATCACCCCTACTTAGCTGTGGGTTACTTGACGTCGCTAGAGGATGCCACTGACGTTTATGGGTTTTTGTTTCAAGCAGTCCTGTGAGTGAAGATGGCTTTTATAGGCTTCCATAAGTTAGTCAATCTCCCTGAGCCTTGATTTCTTCATCTGTAAAATGGGAGGATAATAATAGCTTTTTGAAGGAGTTGTTGCCAATGTTAAATGAAGCAGTGCAAATAAAGCGTTAGCAGAGTGTCTAGGAAGATAGCATTATAATATCTTTCTTCTAACACATCACACAACTGCTGGGAAGTCTGACATATTAGAGGGGCTTGTTCAGACATCTGGAAAGAAGAAGAAGAGTAAGGGAAGGGTGAGGATGAAGAGGAAAGCCTGTAGGGAGAGAAGAGACTGGGGTGTTTCTCTGGAGTAGAGGGAGGTGCAGCCTGTGCCAGGAGACAGGGGAAGCACCTTCACATCTCCCGAAGGGCTGTTGCTGTGGTTTGCATTTCAGTCACATTTATGACAGTCTCATAATGCATTAAGAGCCTTGGCACTGATAGATTAAAGGTTAATGGTACATCCTGCTTTTGTATTGATTTGTGGCTGCAAATATTTGCTGGTGGTGTGAGCTGGGAGCCAGTGTGTTCTAGGCATGGTGGCGTTGCCGGAGGGCAGGGCTGCCTCTGTGGGCTCCCACCAAGAAGGGAGATGACAGAGAGCCAGTGGGAAGCAGACGGCAGCTGCTTAGGTCTGTGGACCCTGGGGCATGCTCGTGGTCAATGCTGATTTCCACTGGGACTAGAAGAAGGCAGGATCTTGGAACTTCAAGACCCTGAGGAAAGAGCCTGAGGGGACGAGGCAACACTGGGTTCCTCAGTGATGTTGCTCCTGGGCTGACTCTGGCTCATATAGCTTTGTGTTCTGCTTCCTGGCCCAGAGCTACAGCTGTTTGATTCAAGCACCTGAAGCCATTATTCTGCCTGCCTCTCTGCAGACAACCAACCGTTATCCTAAAAGGATACTGGTCAATCCAAGACAAAGACGTTCCCAACAGAACATGCAACCTAGATATTTGAAAGATAGGAGAAGAGCTAATTTACTCATCTAGTATTCCTGCTGATAGATAGATGGATAGATAGATACCTGACACTGAGTTAACCGAACTCTGATGGCGACCTTATTATCCACTACAGAATGGAAAGTCACCCAGTCCTCTGCCATCCTCACAACTGCCAGCATGTTCAAGTGCACCTTGCGGCTGTTGTGCTAATCTATGTCACCAAGGGTCTCTCTCATCTTCTTTGGCCCTCTTCCTCACAAAACATGATGCCGTCCTCTGGCAATTGATCCTGTCCTGATGACATGTCCAAAGCAAGAGAACTGAACAACGTTTTGTTGTGATCCGGAGGGTTTTCATTGGCTACTTTTCAGAAGTAGATTGCCAGGCTGCTCTTCCTTGTCTTAGTCTGGAAGCTCTACTGAAACCTGTCCTCTATGGGTGACCCTGTTGATATTTGAAATATTGGTGGCATAGCTTCCAGCATCATAGCAACATGCAAACCTCCACAGAATGACAAACTAACAGATAGGTAGTAGATACCTATATATAACCGTAATTTATTACACTGTCTACTATGTGCCAGGCACAATTGTCAGTAGGGTGACAAACTAGTCCCAGTTTGGCTGGAAATCCCCAGGTTTTAGCACTAAAAGTCCCTAAAAGACCTAGGAAATCTGTCAGTCCCAGACAAACCAGGATGGTTGGTCATCCTGTTTGTAGGCACTGGTGACTTAGCAATAAACAAAGCTACTGAGTCCCATTCAAGGGGGAGAGCTGACATTAAACAGCCATATATGTCAGGCTGTGATATGTTTCTCTATTTTTATCATCTAATTTAAGGGGGATGATGTTTTATATGGGGTTGTCAGCAAAGGCCTCACGGAGAAGGTGACATTTGATCAGAGAACCAAAAAACTCAAAAGAGTGAGCCAATTAGAGATCTAAAGGAAGAATATACCAGGCCGAGGGAAAAACAACTACAAAAGTCTCAAGGCAGGCGTCAAGGAGACCAGTGCGGTGAGAACAGATGCCATGGGTCCAGCTCACATAGGAACTTTCAGACTATGTAAGGATTTTGTATATTCTCTGAGAAATGAGAAGCCATCAGAAGGTTTTGACAAACAAAGTAATGTGATCTGACTTAGATTTTACCATTTCTGGTAATGCTCTGCTTGTTACTCAAGGAATATGCTACAGGGATTAAAGGTGAAAGCAGGGAGATCATTGGGGAGACTATTTCAATATCCAGGTACAATATAGAGTAGTCCATGGGGAAGGTAATGGAAAGTGATCAGATTCTGGATCTGTCTTGATGATACAGGAGATTAGATATGCTTAAATCATATGTAAGGTATGCAAGCAAGGGAGGAGGCAACGGTGACCCCCAAGGCTTTTGGCCTCAGCATTTCAAAGAATAAAGCAGCCTTTGACTGAGATAGGCAACTAGAGGAAAAGCAGGTTGGTGGTGGGGTGCACTTGGCAACTCAAGAGTTTCAGTTTGAACATGTCCACTATGGGGACCTGTTAGACATCCAAATGAATGTTAAGTGGGCAGTTACTGGAGTGGAAGGGTCAGTTGGGCTGGGTGGTCATCAGTGGGTAGATGATATCTACAGCTAATGGACTTGATGAGATCATGGTGGAACAGGTATGACCAGAGAAGAGAAGACATCTGTTGACCGAACCCTGTGACACCCCAAGAATTCACAATCCAGGAAGAGAAAGAGGAACCAGGAAAGGAAACTGATAAGAGCAGCCTGTGAGCTGGGAGAATAAGATAGTGTGGTATCTAGGAAACCAAGTGAGGGAAGGGCCTCAGGAAGGACAGAGTGATTAGGTGTGGGGGGTGGCGTAAAGTGAAGACTGATAATTGGCCACTGTATTTGTGAGATCATCAATGACCTTGATAAGAATAGCTTCTGTCCAGTGGTGGGATGAGAACCTGATAAAGGTAGGTTCATGAAAAATGGAAAGAGAGAAAGTGGAGACAGCAATCATAGATGACCTTCTTGAAGAAGAATTGGGATGGTGGTTAGAGATGTGGTTTCAAAGAGGATCTTTTTTTTTAAAGATAGAAGATGTGTGTGTTTATGCTGATGGAAACGATCCACAGAGAGAAGCAATTTCGCTATACAGGAGATAGATATGACAATTGCAAGAGCAGTGTACTTGAGAAGACAAGAATATTTAGGATCCAGGAGGCAAACAGAGAGCTGGACATGAACAGGAGCAAGGACAGAGGCACTATTTTAAAAGAAGGCAGATGGGTATTTAGTGGTTTTAGAGAAAGGAGTTTTTTGGATATGCAAAGTTCTCTACTGATTGCTTCTACTTTATTAGGCAATAAGAAGCAGGATCGTTTTACAAGTAACCAAAGAGTGGGAGAGAGAATTGACTGGGAATTTAGAAGACAACCAGGCAGCATCAAGGGTCCACTGGAAGTTAGTGGTCATGATTCTAAAGTTAGACCAGTCACCATGATGGTCTCCAACCTGGGCTTTTCCCTGGCTGTATTTAGCCATTCAGTTAAAAGCACAGAGTAGGTAGAAAGCTATTTTAAATCAGAAAATGTTAACTTAGCTCCTATTATCTGCCAGGCCATACGGGGGTGATGGTGACCCAGAAATAAGTAGAGTCCATGCCTCAAGGGAGCTCACTGTCAAGGTGGGGGAGGCAGGCACCTAAGCAGACACATGAAGTACAGCAGGTAATTGTCAGGATAGGGCTAAGCCCAGAACACGTAGATGGGGCCTGGATCTGGGCTGGGAAGCCTTCCTGCTGAAGATGACAGCTGAGCGGATTGCTCAAGTGTGTGTTGGTTTACCACGGAAAACATCCACAAAGCCCATTTTTCAGACAAAGATTAGACAGGCCTATAAAACAAAAAATAACACACGTGAGGAACGTGCTTCTTAGTTCGATCAAGCATATGAAACCAATGGGCAGCTCCTGTCCAAAGCAGAATGAGAAGGCAGGAAGGGACAAGAACTGGATGAATGGACACAGGGAACCTGGGATGGAGAGGGGGAGTGTGCTGTCACATTGTGGGGATTGCAAGCAATGTCACAAAACAATACGTGTATAAATTTTTGAATGAGAAATTAACTTGAGCTGTAAACTTTCTCCTGAAGCACAATTAAAAAAAAAAAAAAAACAAAAAAAAACGAGGAAGAAGAAAAGAAAGAAAGCAGGGGATGGTAGGCCAGGCAGACAGTCAGCCAAAGAGAAGGCTTGGGAGCTGAGAGAGTAGAACCGTGTGTCAGGCTGTCGTGTGAGAGGAGGGTTGCCTGGGCAGAAACTGGTGTGGGCAGCAGCTGGAGCCCAGAGGACTTTACAGGCCACCCTCTATTTGAGTATGGCATTCGAGGTCCCCAGTTGACTTAGTGAAGATGTGAACATTGGAGATCTACCCCATGCCGGGTCTCCTGCACGGCACCTGAAGCACAGGTATCTGACCTGATGCAGGTGATGTTCACAACTCCATCCGTTAATGCCTGTTTCTGAGCCCTGTTTGGGTCCAGGTCTAGGCTGTTTGGCAAATCAGAAATAAACAGAGCTTACACCCTGCTTTCAGAAACTCATTTCTGGTCTCCCCAGTCGGCTTTGGGCCAGGGTACCAGGCTGCGTTGAATCCAGGCAGAAGCTGTAGCGGTGAGGAAAACCCCCACCCACCTTGATGTGGGAGCCTTGCTTCTCTGGGATGAAGATGCAAATACCCCAGCCCCTTGGAAGCCTGCTCCTTATGGCCAGCCAGGTAAGCATTTGGTGGGGCCTGGGAGAGAGGCCTCCTACCTCCAGGTGGATCTTGGCCGCACAAGGTGGCTAGCCCAGGCAGAGGGGGCAGACATGCAGGCGAGAGGAGAGCTGAGAGCTAAGTTCCAAGGCCCAGAGCTGACCGTCGGACAGCAGAAAGATTTTAAAAATCATTCAGACTGCTTTTTAGTTTACTGTCATGGATTGAATTCTGTCCCCCCAAAAATGTCTGTATCAGTTTGGCTAGGCCATGATTCCTGGTACTGTGTGATTTTCCTGTATGTTGTAAACCTGCCTCTATGATGTTAATGAGGGAGGATGGGTGGCAGTTGTGTGAGTAAGGCAGGACCTGATCTACAAGACTGGATTGTGTCCCGAGGCAATCTCTTGAGATATAAAAGACAGAAGTGAGCAGTGAGACAGGGGGTCCTCATACCATCAAGAAAGCAGTGCCAGGAGCAAAGCACGTCCTTTGGACCGGGGTCCCTGTGCCGAGAAGCTCCTAGTCCAGGGGAACACTGATGAGAGGGCAGAGAGAGAGAGAAAGCCTTCCCCTGGAGCTGACGCCCTGAATTTGGACTTTTAGCCTACTTTACTGTAAGGAAATAAACTTCTCTTCATTAAAACCATCCACTTGTGGTATTTCTGTTATAGCAGTACTAGATGACTAAGACATTTACCATGTCATAAAAATGTACATTGTCTAGAAAAAGTGCGTGTCTCACTACTTACTCCTCCAGTTTCTACTCCCATCTGTGTTTCCATTTATTAACGATCATCTTTTTTATAAGAATGGAAACGTCCAATACACATTCCCTCAAGTTTGTTTGTTTGTAGCAGTTTAAGTTGGGTGTCTTTCAATTTCAGTAGTAATCAGAGAATGAGGATCCAGAGAGAAGAGGGTGTGGAGGGCAGGTTAGGGAAGGAGGGAGCACACAGCAACTGGGTGTCAGCCCATGTCAGGCCTCTGTGGCTTGCAGGGCACCTGTTTGAAGAAGGGCTGTGTGACATCCTGCAAGGATGCATTTTCCTGGGACGGGCCATGCACCCTCATCCTGGTGGGTCACTCAGTGCCCTCGTATGATGTCAACCTGACAGTCTCCAGAGCTGGGATCAGCCTCTGCAGTCTGTGATGACCACTCAGAATCACACCCAGACCTGGTCCTGGTGTAGGAAGGGCTTGTGTAACACACCAGCATCCCTGCCCTGGGCCACCTGGATTCAGGTGGGTCAATGTCGAGGGGCCCATTCTGAGATCAGGGAGGGTGGTCAGCTGACTCGGAGCCTCTACACCTGCCTTCTCCAGGTATCAACTCTGCCCTTCCACATGCTTCTCTCTCCTCTTGCCTCCTCTCAGTTCAGCACAAGGAAAGGTACTGGAGAAGCATGTGGCCCAGATGTCAACTCCAGTGGCTATATGCCATTATATAATCACTTCCTCCGTCATTTTCTGTAACCCTGGTTCTGCTTTATTTTTCTTTGTGTCACTTACCCTCAGCTGATACATTACATCAGTGGTTGGCGTACTACACCCCTACAGGTCGAATCGGCCTGCAGCCTGTTTTTCTATAGTCTACAAGCCGAGACTATTTTTTGTTTTGTTTTTTAACATTTTTAAAGTGTTAAAAAAAAAAAGGAAAAAAATATAGAATATGTAACAGTAGTAAGTGGCTCTCAGAGCTTAACATATGTACTGTGTGTATTGTCTGGTCCTTTACAGAAAGTTCTCTGTCCCTTGCATGACATAACTGTGCTGCTGTGGTGGTGGTTCATGGGTTTGTTCTCTCTCTGCTCGTCTCTACTAGGTAAAGTACACAAGAGCAGGGACTTTGTACTGTTCATGCCGTGTTCCTAGACCTAGGACAGTGCCTGATGCAAGCACGTCCTCAGGAAATAGGGTTTTCTGAATGAGTGAAAAGATACATGAAAACATCTAGGAAACACTTCAGATCCCAAGGCTGAGAACGCCGTGGAGTGGCCCAGCCATTCCCTGAGGTCCTGATGATCTTGAAGGCCCCAGGTCTGGTGGAAGAGAAGGGACAATGTGGAGAAGAGAAGCCCAGGTAGGAGACCTCACACGGGAGAAGGCCTGGGAGAGGAAACAGGCAGCAAGGGAATGGGCGGGAAGGCAGGCCTTCAGTCACAGGCCGTGGAAACCTCACCCGGCAATCCCGGCTGACTCCTGCAGCCTGGAGAGTCAGACACCAGAGCCAGAAAAACAAGGCCGCCGGGATGATAGCAACGGCACAGTGGGCTGTAGCTTTAAGGCCGTGCTCCGCTGCCTTCAGGCCACACTGCTGCTTACTCTTCTCCTTAAGGGAGAGTGATAGGGCTTCAGGATTTAGATTTCTCAGATCCACGGTTACGGCATCCCAGCAGTTGTTGGAGTCTGCTGGACACACACTGTATATTGATTATGGTCTTGTTGGAAGTGTATTTATCTCCACTGCCAATGCAAATATTTCTGTAACATGCAAAGACGTATTTACAAATTCTGTATTATTGATTTTTCACATGCTGTAAACTCATTTATCTCTGTTAATAAACATGTGTCTAGGAAATAATGAGGTGATTTATGGAGAAAGGAGTGGTGTGGAAGGGAGGTGGTGCCAAGCTGGGTGGACTGTCCTCGACCGCAGCTGAAGGAGACGTTGCGGGACTTTCAGGAGGTGCATGCTGAATTGGAGGAGGCTGCTGTCAGAGGCAAGGGACCCTTGTAAAGTCCTTTTGTGAGACAGTATGATAGGCCCCTAGGAGTCAGCTATGCTTTCAGCTAGAAGAGACCCAAAAATCAGCCATCTAGGGCAGAAGATGCAGAGACACAGCTCTGTTGGTCCCAAATGCAGTTCCAGCAGGACATAGTTGAGAAAAAGATATGGGTTAAAAAATAAGCTTGTTTAGGGCAGTGAGCCTATTCTGCGTGGTACTGTAATGGTGGACACATGAAATTCTGCATTTGTCAAAACCCAGAGGACTGTACAACACAAAGAGGCTACCCTGATGTAAACTATGGACATTAGTTAATAACAATCATGTATCAATATTGGTTCCTCAGTTGTAACAAATGTACCACATGGATGCAAGATGTTAATAATAGCAAAAGCAGTGTGCGGGAGAGGGGGGCATATGGAACTCTCTGTACTCTCTGAATGTTTCTGTAAACCTAAAACTGCTCTAAATGAAACATTAAAAAAAAAAAAAAAAGTAAGTGTGGAGGGGAGGCTTTGCATGGGAGCATCCCGACACTAAACATTATCAAAAGGTGGAGTAAGGCGATAAGAAGCAGACCACAGGGCCAGTGGCGGGGGAAGCCTTGAAGTGCACGTACTTGCAAGGTGATACTTCATGAGAGAATCCAGACCCAGATGGGCAGCTTGGGGCTGTGCTGTGGAAGGCATCCTCCTAGAGTCCTTCTCCTTGCCACGGTCTCCCTAATTTCCCAGGGAGCCAGTCCCCAGCATGGTCCACAGGCAATGGTCCAGCTTGCCTGCCAGGGAAGGTTTGGCATCTCCACGCTCATCCGGGGTTCACATCCCCCTGTGTCATCACCCGAGTCTCCAGGTGCCTAACTCCAGGTGTGGATTGCTCACAAGGCAGTGTATTGCATGCTTATAGGGTAAGGTCTTCATGGGCCGCCAGGTGGAAACAACAAGATTGGCCACAGGCTCCATACTGGGAGACACGTGAGCAAAGGGGAAGATGGACTCCAATCCCGTGAGCCCAGAAGCTTAGGTGTGCTACTTGTCCATACCTGCTTCCTTCCAAATGTGACCTCTCTAGTGACGTCACCCTTGACTCCTTCCCATGAGCCTGTGCTTCAATCATTTCAACTACTTATTGACAGTATAACAAAAGAGCTGATATTTATGAGGCATTGACTGTGTGCCAGCTATGGTGCTAAATGCTTCATACCCTGTGAGACAGGTATGCGTGTCTCATTCCACAGTTAAGAAAAGTGAGACCTCAGACGTTAGATGACTTGCCTCAGTCAGTGGTTATCTAACTTGAGTGAGCCTCAGAATCATCTGGAGGGCTGGGAAACAGATTGCTGAACCCACCCCAGAACTTCTGACTCAGTAGGTTTGGGGGGTGGCCCAAGGGTTTGCATTTCTCATAGGGTCCTGGGTGCTGCTGCTACTGCAGCTTTGAGGACCACACTTTGAGAACTGCTGGTCTAAGTCAAACGGCTAAGGACTTCAGAGGCAAGATTTACAGCCTGGTCTGTCTGATTCGAAACCTTTGCTCTTATTTAGCCCATATACTGAACTGACTCCTGGTGTGTGCCGGGAGTGCTATAATTAGTGCCTTCACAGATAATATCATCTCCTCCTGGAACACCATCCTTTCGGCTCTCCATCTGGCTACCTCCACTGGTCCTCCGAGACTTCTCTTCTAGAAAGTGTTTCTTTAGCCCTGGCACATGGGTTGGCTGCAGCTCCTCTGTGCTTCCAGAGCCCACCGTGCAGACCTCTATTTCCATACCTCTCATGCTGTATTGTCATTGTTGGTTTACTTTTCGACCATTCACCCACTCGACACTGAACCCCTTGAGTGTGCCCCAGTGGTAATCCAGTGGTAGAATTCTCACCTTTCATGTGGGAGACAGTTTGATTCCTGTGTACCTTATGCATAGCCACCACCCATCTGTCAGTGGTGATTCTGTGTGTTGTGATGCTGAACAGGTTTTAGCAGAGCTTCCAGACTAAGACAGAGAAGGAGGAAAAGCCTGGAAATGTACTTCTGAAAATCAGCCAATGAAAACTCTGTGGATCACAATGGTCCAATCCACAAGTGAGCATGGGGACGGTGCAGGACTGGGTAGCATTTTGTTCTGTTGAGCATGGGGTCACCATGAGTATGGGGTCAACTCGACAGCAGCTAACAACAACAACTGTGTGTCACTGTGCCTTTCCTAGTATGCACTCAGTAAAATATGGTGAAGTAAATTGTTGAATGACTTCAGCCAGTTGCATCATGCACATTAGGTTTATAGAGAGCCCATCCATAATGGGCAGATCTTGTTCCTCTCTCTGTGCTGGGGGAAACTGGATGCTTCCTAGCAGTTGTTGCCAAAGAGATTGATTTGAGAAAAGTGCCAAATTACGGGTACTGTGGGTACAGCCTCCTTCTGGCTCAGCTCCCCTTGGAGCTCGTATGTGTGTCCTGTCTGGCTTAAACTTCTGTCTTCTGCTGATTGCCGGTGTTGACTTGACAGCCTGGCTGGCTGGTGGTCCCTGTCCTCCTTTACTTCTCCATGTGTGTCACTTCCAGACCTGTGTACTCTGGCAAGAGGATGACTGTCCAGGCAGGTGACTGCTTGGTAGAGTCAGATCACCTGCTCAGACCTCCAAGCAGCTTGCCTTCATCTACCCGGAAGGTAACGGCAGCACCTACTGTGTGCTATCATGCTGTTCAGCTTGGAAACCTTTGCAGAAGGAGTGGGTATGCGTCTGAGACAGGAGAAAGCCCTTGGCCAACAAAGAAGATGGGTGGCAGCCAGGAGGCTGCATGTGAGGCTGGCACAGGAAGATGGTGGTGATGCTGTGAGACGGGCACAGTGACTTAGAGTGGAACAGAAATGGGTGGAAGCCATAAACATTCTGCTTTCTGCATTCTGCTGTCTGCTTGTCTCAGGGAGATATTCCCTGAGCCTCTGGACATGGGCACAGCCATGAATAAGTACCGAGAAGAGAGAGGAAATCTCCGTTTCAAATGCAGGGATGAAGCAGTAGTTCTGATCTCCCTGGTCGGTCGGTCGGTATGCATTCACTCCTACTCGTGGAAACTGCGGTAATTTAGAGCAGTTCAGTATTTAGACTCAGCTGTGTAATTCATCCCGATGTTTCCCATTCATCAATGCCTTGTGTTTGTATTATCAAGAGAGAAAATAAAAACATGGGGAAGAAAAGATTTCCCCTCCTTTCATTACAGGCAAATGACCACAGAGTTACAACCTTTGGGGCCCTTCAAGCAAAGGAACATGAAATTAGATATAAATAATGAACAATAATTAGAAAGATTTCTTCATCGAATGTGTTATTGTATGTTTCCTTTCATCTGTAATGCACTGAAATGAGCACTGAGCTCTGTTTCTGGGCCAGCAGAAGGGAATGGATGAAACCCGTGGAGTGAGTCTCGAGCAGGAGGCCCTCTGTGGTCTGACTATCCCCCTCCCCAAAGAGCTCTTGGGCTGCTGCTGAGCCTTCCCCAGAGCACCCCCCCCGTGGCTGCTGCCACCTGCCTCTCCTGCATGGGTAGCAGAGCTCACAAACCCAAGGCTCTCAGGAGTGCTTTGTTTGATCTTCATCATGGTGGCCCATACAGCATCTTTTAAATAATTGTCAACAGTCAAAAATCAGGAGGTTTCATATAAAAATTCAGATTTCTTTATTTTCTTGAAAAACAAATTTGGCAGGGGTGCTGGAAAGGCAAGCACTGGCTGGGACTCCAGAACCGCTCTGCAAGCTTGGAAGGGGACATTGTTGCTGAGCGTGTGTCTTCCCCACACCAGCCCTGAGTGTCAGGGACCACGTGTCATCATCATACATCTTGCCAACATGTGTCTGTTTCCTGCCCAGCCCCTGTTGGAGGCTTCAGGGGATGGCCTCTCATTGTTGCCCTATTTTAAATTGGGATTGTCTGCTTATATGTCTGCTTCTCCTGCTAGACTATAAGCTCCTTGAAGGCAGGAACCACGCCTCATTCATCCCCTTATCCCAAGCTCAGCACAGGACCTGGTCTTATCGAGTTGATCTGTGCTGAGGCAGCATCACCGTGATAGGCATGCTTGGGGCTGCTGGGGTCGTGCCACTGGGCTGAGAATGAAGGTGGATGGTGGGCCAGGCGGGGCTGGACTGCAGGAGGGCCAGCTGGAGTGTGACTGTGTGGCATGCAGTGACACCTCACTGTCTTTCTGCATTTCAGGACATTCCAGGACCTGTCCAAGCAGGTGGAGCTCTCCTATGGCACCGTCCGGGACTCTGCTGTGTATGAGTATTTCCGAGCCAAGGGCACCAACCCCCTGGAGCAGGACAGCACATTTGCTGAGCTCTGGCGGACCATCAGCAAGAATGGCGGGGCTGACAACTGCGTGTCCAGTCCTTCAGAAGGCATCAGGAAGGTAGGCAGGGGTGCCGCCTAGGCTGGTGCAGGGCAGGGACGGGGGGGCACTCGCATCCTCCCTGGGAGAGGAGTCCCGCCTCCGCTGTAGACAAATGTATCTGCAGCTGGGCTGCGTGGAGTCCTGTCACAGGCAGGAGGGCAACAGGGAGACCCGGGGGTTCCTTAGGTGGCTACCCTGCTCTCAGCAGCAGACGGACGGGCTGCTTGTTAGGTGCCTTCCCTGTTCCCCAAGTGGGCATGGTCAGCGAAGACCAGGCAGAGTGAGCCAGGCCATGGGCTCTCCAGGGTGGCTGCGGAGAGGGGTGTGCACACTCCATGGGGGACTCTCAGCAGATGCAGAGTGATGGGTGGGAGCTGAGGAGGGAGGGGAGGAGGTTCAGAGAGGGTGTGCACCTGAAGGCCAGGGTAGGGAAGGCTCCATGCAGGGGGCAGGAGGCGCCGGGCAAGGGTCAGCCAGTGGGGTGGGCACATCAGTGGGGCTGTGCTGTGGAGAGGAGGGATGCTTGGGGATGGTGGTCAAGACACAGGCCCCGGGACGGAGGCTGCACTGTGGGCAGACAGGGTGAAGAGGCCAGGGTCGAGGAGAAGAGGGCAGAGAAGGGGCCAGGTTACTTAGCAGTATGTTAGACACTGTTCATTTATCCCATTTTACAGATGGGGATTAGAAGCTTGGGACCAACGGGTTTGGTTTTTTTTTGGTTTAGTTGACTCCTTGGGTTCCAGGATGAGGAGTTTGGCATTTACCTGCCATATGCTAGGGAGTCGTTGAAGGTCAATGGGGAAGAAAATGGGGTGAAGACAGCTGCCACAGGATGCACCTGTTGTCTTTCTGTCCAGTGACCCCCATGTGTGGTGGCTTCTGTCTGTGAAGCCATCTGTGAAAAATGCAGGAAAATCGTGCCACCCCACGGCCAGTGCTGCGCTGCGCTGCACTGCTCTGAGCAGACTGGCTGCCCATCCCACCTCAGATCCCATCCCTACCATCGATTCCACTTCTGGAGCCTTCACACAGACACACACACACTCACACATACTTACAATGCTCATATATATGCTTACACACACTCATGCACTCATAGACACACTCACATGTGCTCACATGGCATTCACCTACACACACGAACACACTCACCCACATACCTCACACATACTCACACACATATACACCATCTTACACTCACACACACACATATTCACACATACTCACATAAACACACACTCACATAGCATTCACCTACACACTAACACACCCATGCTCACATATATACTCCCACACTCACACAGACACCTTCTCACACACACTTGCACACAACACATGCCCACATGCTCACACACACTACCCCCCTCACACTCACCCACATGTTCCCCATCCCCAACCATGTGGTGATGGCCTGCCTGGCTGCAGAGGGCAGTGGGATGCAAGGGAGGAGCCCAGGAAAAGCCTCAGGGCCACCAAGGCTCATGCCCCTGTTGTTCATGATGAGAAGGGCCCTCAGCAGTCTGACCAGCCCCTCCCAGGAAAGCCAGGGGTCCAGGGAGAGAGGCAGGGCCTGATCCTGCTCCAGGAAAGCCAGGGGTCCAGGGAGAGAGGCAGGGCCTGATCCTGCTCCAGGAAAGCCAGGGGTCCAGGGAGAGAGGCAGGGCCTGATACTGCTTCAGTGGAGGCCATGGTGCCGGCTGCAGTGTCCTGCAGGGAGTGCCTACTGGGGGCACTTTTTCTGCTGTGTTTAGTTTGGGGTGACTTTTCCTTGTCATGTGGCCTTGTGTTACAGCAGAAAGGGTCTGCATTCTGGGGCCTGACACACTTGGGTGTGAATCCCAGTTCTGCAGCTCACTAACTGTATAAACTGTCACTCTCCTTCCCTGGAACCTCTCAGAGTTCAAAGAGGCCTGAGCAGCTTCCTGTTTGGGGATCTCCTTAGTCACTCTAAGTATTTTAAAATACCTATCATGGTAGATTTTTAATGTTTACATTTAACAAAGTACTTTAGCAAGAGCAATAGAATGGAATTTAACTGTGTTATTCACATACTTAACAAGATTAAAACCTCTTAATTCTCAGTATGTGACAAATAATGGAGCACTGGCCTCAAGCTGCAGGGACTGCTTTCATTCCTGACACTGAATCTTTGTGGCTCTTGGTGACCTCATTTGGAGATAATGAATACAAAGTTGATTTAAGGCCTTTTATAAACATTAAGGCCTGGGCCAAATGGCTGTCTAGTTCCACCTCCCTGCTTTCTTTGTCTCTTGTAGAAAGCCAGCCCTCCCCTCCATACAGGTTTATGATGAAGGTTCATTGCAGCAGTGCTAGAAAAAGCACTGCTTGGAAAAGGTAGCTATGGTTGACTTCATTAAACTTCTATTCATTATAAGACACTGCGAAGGAAATATAAAAGGCAAGTCACAACCTGGGAGGAAATATTTACTATATATATAACCAGTGTGGGATTCCTATCATGCATATATTAGTAACTTCCACAAATCGATAAGCTCAAACAACTTAATAGAAAAAATGGGTGAAAGACCTGCACAGGGATTCCACAGAAGAGGCGACATATATGGCCAATAATCCTATGAAGAGATTTTCAAAATCACTGGTGGTCCAGGAAATGCAAATCAAGATGATAAAGATACATCATTTTCATCAATGAGACTGGCAAAGAGTGAGAGGCGGTAGAGAGGACATGGATTCACAGGTGGCTTATTGATGGTGGGAGTGAAATCAGTGCAGCCATTTTGGAAGAAAGTCTGTCATTCCCTTATAAAATTGAACATTCACGGGCCCTATGACCCAGCAATTCCACTTCTGTGTGTGTACCAAAGTAAACTTCCACATGCATTGCAGAAGAAAAGAAAGGCTATGCAGCGTTGCTTAGAGAGCCAAAACCTAGAAACAATGCAAATGACGGCCATCAGGGAGAAAATGTTGTCTACCATGAAGTGGAAGAACTGCAGCGCATGCAATAGGAATCGTAGCCGAATAATATTGAGTTAAGAAGCATTTAAAGGCAATTTCATATGGTTTAACTGACAGAAAATAACATGCAACATTACAACCTTTTAAAAATTATAAAAACACAGACACATGCACACACCCAAAGTTATGATTCAGGGTGGTGGTTGCTACAGATGGAAGAGGCAGAGGGACAGGAAGGGGAGGAGAGCATTGTGGGATGTAAGTCAGGGTCAGTGTTAGCTTCGCAGGAGATTTTCATTTTTCATTGTAATAAATAATAGTTGTTGTTAGTTGCCATCGAGTCAGCTCTGACTGATGGAGACCTTAAGTACAACAGAACAGAACATTGCTTGGTCCTGTGCCATCTTCACTGTTACTGGTACGCTTGAGTACAATGTTACATCCACTGAGTATTTTGAGTACTTTCCAGTAACCTAGAGCCTCATCTTCTAGCAGTATATTATACAATATTCTTTTGTGATCCATAGGATTTTTACTGGCTAATTTTTTGAAGTAGATTGCCAGGCATTTCTTCCTAGTCTGTCTTAGTCTAGAAGCTCCCCTGAAATGTATCCACCATGGGTGACCTTGCTAGTATTTGAAATACTGGTGGCATAGCTTCCACTATCATAGCAACACATAAGCCATGACAGTATCAGAAACCAACAGACAGATGGTCAAATAATAAATAGTAGATGAGTTAATTAAAAAAGAGGCCCATGCCTGGACAAATAGGGAGTGTGTTCTGAATCAATTGTTGTGATTAATCACATTCTGGGCACCTATTCGTTGAAATGAATATACCCAGACAAGGCCAGGCAGGCTTTGGCTCCCTGCAAAGCCAGGCTCTTCCTCCCTTCCAAGCTCCCACGTGCTTGCCCTCTTGCTCCTGGTGCACCTCAGGAAGGCAAACACACACCATGAAAGCCCTCTGGAGATGATAAATCTGGAAATCACCTGTTAGGGAAATGGCTATTCATCATTCCACTTGCCCTCGTCTGTTGGTGGCACATTAAGAATCGTTCACCCTCTAGAGATTTGTAGGGCCTTACTCATGAATAATGTAAAGAAAAAAGTACGGAGGATGCAAATAAAGAATTCTTCATACATGCCTGTCACTTCACAGTGCAGAAGTTAATCTTTTCACAGTACCTAGGATGTGTTGCTTTTATGACACCTTCATTTTATAAACCCCATGCCTGTTTTGGGGTCACAAATCTCCCTCTTGAGTTTGGCTTCCTGAGAAAAAAACTCACCACCAGTACTAGCCAAATGTTAAGGGTTTTATAACTATTGCCATAAAAGTGAGTTTATAGTATTGTCAGAAAATGAAATGTGCAGCGTTTTTTACTGGAAGCAGAACTTAAATGCTTGCTGAAATCCTCCTTCTTTGTGTTTGAGTGGCTCTTGTTGTTGTTAGTTGCTATTGAGTCGGCTCTGACTCATAGCGACCTCGTGCACAGCAGAACAAAACCTTGCCCAATCCTGTGCCATCCTCACAATCGTTGATATGTGTGAGCCCATTGTTGCAGCCACTGTGTCAGTCCGTCTCAGTGAGGTCTCTCTCTTTTTTTGCTGGCCCTCTGCCTTACCAAGATGATGTCCATCTCCAGCGACTAGTTGATCCTGATGACATGTTCAAATTAAATAAGATCAAGTCTCAACATCCCACCTTCTAAGGAGCATTCTGGCTGTACTTCCTCCAAGACTGATTTGTTTGTTCTTCTGGCAGTCCACGGTATATTCAATATTCTTTGTCAACACCACAAGTCAGCTGGCTACTGGACCTAAATACGTCTGAAATTCTTCCTCTTGTCTGCCCCGTGCAGCTGCCCATCACTCCCCTGGGCCTGTGGCAGACCAGGTTGGAGATGGCCCTGCCCTGAGTGAGGACCATGTCCTGACTCCAGCAACAATAAGGAAAAATTCAGCAAGCTTAGACATACTGGACTAACCCAGTAGCCCAGGAAGAACAGCTCTCCAAATGCCAAACAGAACCCACGTCCATGTAATGCAGGCATTGCTGAGGAGGACATGTCCATTAAGGGACTTCTCCCAGAAACTTCTTTGGCCACGTAAGGGCAATCACACCTATAATTTCCAGTTGCTCTTTGGTGACTCGGCTCCATTTCGAGAGAGTTCTCAGTACTGCAGCAGTGTCTAATTGCTTCTGATGTCAAAGAGCCTGGTATGGAGAGTAATCTTGCAGAGCTATTATTATTTTTTCCTTGGGAGTACTGAAGCTTTTAATGACTTGAAACCAGTTTAGGTTGGAAATTGCTTAGCAAGACATGATCACTTCTCCACGGTATCAGGACCCGCGACTACGCCATGGCTGTCCTTCTGCCCCGACCCACTCTGTAATGCCGTGACCACTCAGACAAGGATGAGGGCACCCCTCACTGAGGCCTGGCGAGGACAGTAAGAAGGAATCTGGACGGAAAGGAAGCTTTTGTTTAATTCAGATCTGACAATATACATGTTTACAACAAAACTGCCTGGCACCTGGCAAATCCCAATAAATACAGGATTGTCCCTGAATGAGTCACCTGCTTTGCTGTCTGACTGGGTAGAGACGGATAAACGGGGACATGGTTCATGCCACCAGTTAGCAGGTTACCTTCCATGGATCTGATGATGGAAGGGGCCAGGGAAACAGCTCAAGGGTCCCTTTCAGGCCTGTCTTGTTATAGGCTTCTCTTGGGGAGGGGGTCCTCCTGGTCTTCAGAGATGTGTCACAGAAAGAGTGAGGAGAAGATTCCTTTATTCCTCTCATCCACACACACCTATCCAACCTGAGGAGAGTCTAGACAAGGGGTCAGTAAACTACAGCCAAAGGCCTAATATAGCCTACTGCCTGTTTTTGTAAATCAAGATTTATTGAAACACAGCCATGCTCACCCATTTACATATTGTCTATGGCTTTGCCTGCTACTTCAGCAGAGTTGAGTAGTTGTGACACAGAATGTATGGCTTACAAAAAAAACCCAATAACAACAAAAAACTAGTTGCAATTGAGTTGACTCTGACTCATGGCTGTCCCATGTGTGTTAGAGTAGAACTGTGCTCCATAGGGTTTTCAATGGCTGGTTTTTCAGAAGTAACTCATGGAGCCTTTCTTCTGAGGTGCCTCTGGGTGGACTTGAACCTCCATACTTGTTTAGCAGCAGAATGTGTTAACCCTTTGCACCATTCAAGGACCCCGTGGCTGGCAAAGCCTAAAATATTTGCGCTCTGGCCCTTTACAGACAAGCTTGCTGACCCCTAGTCTAGAGCAGTGGGAAGTTCTGGGAACCCTCCCCCTACCTAGCTCTACATCATCTGATAACACATAGGCACACCCAGAAGTACATCTTCTAGCTCTACACCATCTAATAGCACATGGGATTTGCCAACATGCTATCCTTTCTTGTCCTTCCCGGGTCTGAATCTGGGTGGCTCTAAGACTTTTTCTCCCTGCACTGGGACCCACTGTCCTCCTGGCCCAGCCTGAGTCTCCCCCTGAAGTCTATGAGCTCTCTCTATGTACCAGACACTGTGCCAGATGGTTTACATGCACAATATTTTTTAATCCTAAACAGAACCAGAGAGATTAAGTAACTTGCCTAAGGTCACACAAACACAAATAAGTAGTAGCACATTCATCAGAGCCTATCTCCAAAAGTCACTCTTGAATACTTCTATACTTTGTTGTGATTTCTACCTCCTTGCATGCTGTGTTCTTGTGCTTTTATGTCCCTTCCTCCTTGACACCAAAGGAGCGAGCTATATGCCCTGCTCCCGTTTTTATAAGCCTTAGCCTTCCTTTCCTGTTTCATAGCAAAGAATATTTAACTCTGTGATTTTATCCTTTTATGTTTCAAACTATTAAAAATATCCATTGGAGAAACTTTGAAATGCAGAATTGAGCTGGAAAGTGTTTCCAATTTACATGAGAATAGCTCTGTCAGTTGAGGTCTGATTTTAATGTTTCTGGACTTGCTGGCAATGGGATGGGTGGGATTTTTATTATTATTATTTTTTAGCTTGATCAACTCCATCAAGTAACATCCAGCATAACCCAGTTTCTGACCTGGACTGCCAACTGAGTAAACCTTTCTATAAATCAGACCTAATATTTAATAACATTGTCAAACAGAATACAGTATTAATACTTTAAATGTCAGTCTTCACAGCTGATCGAGCTCTTTGAATAAATAGACAAATTGCTTATTTCAGACCCTGTGGCTAGAGATGGTATTTTCCAGAGGGCAGTATCTTTTGAGGCCAGTAGTCATAACAGAAGGTGGTTTTTTCCACTCAGTAAATATTGGTGAGATCAAGTGTGAGTGCAAATGCAGGGAAGAGAGCAGTCCCACAAATCTTACTGATTCCCGCCGCTGATCTAATGCTTCCCCTGACACCAGATCTGGGCATCACTTCTCAACACCTGTCTTTTTCTCTTCCCCCTCTTCTCTGTTCTGGAACGAGGGCTGCTCTGCCTGCACACACTTCCTGACGGCCACGTACCACATCTGGGCAGAGATGGTGGTACTGGGACTGCTTTGCTACCTCATCGCATTCTCCACTTGGAAGGAGTGAGATGAGGAAGGTGGTGTTGTATGTGGCAGCCTCCTGGTTTCATGGCACAATGGGGGTTCCTGTGGGGTGGCACTTCTTTGTACTTTTCAGATGCTAGATTCAAAGATCGGGAAGGTTTGCCCAAGTTGATGGAAGGGATCCTTGATGTTGGGTTGACCTCCCAGAAAAGGAGCTGGTAGGAACTAGATGATCCTATGTGATGGAAAACAGCAATACTCTTCTGGATAGCAGCAGCCTAGGCGTGCTCCAAGATACACATTTTGTCCTTTCTCTGCCTCTAAGTCAACCTGGATTAGGGAATTCAGTAAGATTCCTTGCTTTTCTCCTTCTTTTTAATTGTGCTTTAAGTGAAGGTTTACAGTTCAAGTTAGTTTCTCATATAAAAATTTATACATACATTATTACGTGACCCTAGTTGCTCTCCCTATAATGAGACAGCACACTCCTCCTTTCCACCCTGGATTTCCTGTCTCCATTCAACCAGCTCCTGTCCCTTTTTGCCTTCTCATCTCGCCTCCGGACAGGAGCTGCCCATTTAGTCTCATGTATCTACTTGAGCTAAGCTGCACTCTCTTCACGAGTGTCATTTTATGTCTTGTAGTCCAGTCTATGTCTGAAGAGTTGGCTTCAGGAATGCTTTCAGTTCAGGGCTAATGGAGAGTCCAGGGGCCATGTCTTCTGGGGTCCCTCCAGTCTCAGTCAGGCCAATAAGTCTGGTCTTTTTACTAGAATTTGAGTTCTGACCCCACTTTTCTCCTGCTCAGTCAGGGATTCTCTGTTGTATTCCCTGTCAGGACAGTCATTGGTGGTAGCTGGGCACCATCTAGTTCTCTGGGTCTCAGGCTGATGGAGTCTCTGGTTTATGTGGCTCTTTCTGTCTCTTCAGCTAATATTTTCCTTGTGTCTTTGGTGTTCTTCATCCTTATTTGCTCCAGGTGGGTTGGGACCAACTGATGCATCTTAGGTAGCTGCTTGATAGCTTTTAAGACCCCAGATGCCAATCACCAAAATGGATGCAGAACATTTTTTTAATAAACTTTGTTATGCCAGCTGACCTAGATATCCCCTGAAACCATGGTCCCCAGACCTCCACCCCTGCTACTGTGTCCCTCATAGTGGTTGGTTGTACTCAGGAAACTTCTTAGCTTTTCATTTAGTCCAGTTGTGCTGACTTCTCCGGTAGTGTGTGTTGTCCTTTCCTTCACCTAAGATAATTCTTATCTACTATCTAGTTAGTGAATACCTCTCTCCCTCCCTCCCCACCCTCATAACCATCAAAGAATGTTTTCTTCTGGGTTTAAACCTTTTCTTGAGTTCTTATAATAGTAATCTCATACAATATTTTGCCTTTTGCGTTTGGCTAATTTCACTCAGTGTAATGCCTTCCAGATTCATCCATGTTATGTTTCATGGATTCAGCATTGTTCTTTATCATTGCGTAGTATTCCATTATGTGTATATACCATAATTTGTTAATCCATTCGGCCATTTCTGGGCACCTAGGCTTTTTCCATCTTTTTTGCTATTGTGAACAGTGCTGCGATGAACATGGGTGTGCATATATCTATTCGTGTGACTGCTCTTCTTTCTCTAAGATATATTCCAAGGAGTGGAATTGCTGAACCATATGGTACTTCTATTTCTAGCTTTTTAAGGAAAGGCCAAATTGATTTCCAAAGTGGTTGTACCATTATACATTCCCACCAGCAGTGCATAAGTGTTCCAGTCTCTCCATAACCTCTCCAACATTTATTATTTTATGTTTTTTGGATTAATGCTAACCTTGTTGGGGTGAGATGGTATCTCATGGTAGTTTTGATTTGCATTTCTCTGATGGCTAATGAGGGTGAGCATTTCCTCATGTTTCTGTTAGCCGCCTGAATGTCTTCTTTGGTGAGGTGCCTGTTCATATCATTTGCCCATTTTTTTAATTGAGTTATTTGTCTTTTTGTTGTTGAGGTTTTGCAGTAATCATGTAGATTTTAGAGATTAGATGCTGATTGGATTTGCATAGCCAGAAATTTTTCGAGTCTGTAGGTTGTCTTTTTACTGTTTTGGTGAAGTCTTTTGATGAGCATAAGTGTTTGATTTTTAGGAGCTCCCAGTTATCTAGTTTCTCTTCTGGTGTTTGTGCATTGTTAGTAATGTTTTGTATTCTGTTTATGCCATGCATTAGGGCTCCTATATCATGCTTGGGAAAGTACAGGGTCAGCACAATAGAGGAAGACCCTCAACGAGATGGACTGACACGGTCTCTACAACAATGGGCTCAAGCATAACAATGATTATGAGCATGGTGCAAGACTGGGCAGTGTTTCGTTCTGTGGTACATAGGGTCACTATGATTCAGAATTGATTCAATGACACCTAACCACAACAACAGGGCTCCTAGCATTGTACCTATTTTTTCTTCCATGATCTTTATCGTTTTAGATTTTATATTTTGGTCTTTGATCCATTTTGAGTTAGTTTTTGTGCATGGTGTGAGGTATGGGTCTTGTTTCAGTTTTTTGCAGATGGATATCCAGTTATGCTGGCACCATTTGTTAAAGAGACTGTCTTTTCCCCAATTAACAGACTTTGGTCCTGTGTCAAATATCGGCTGCTCATAGTAGATGAATTTATGTCTGGATTCTCCATTCTGTTCCATTGGTCTGTGTATCTGTTGTTGTACCAATACCAGGCTATTTTGACTACCGTGGCAATATAGTAGGTTCTAAAATCAGGTAGTGTGAGGCCTCCCACTTCGTTCTTCTTCTTTAGTAATGCTTTACTTATCCATTGACTCTTCCCTTTCCATAAGAAGTTGGTGATTTATTTCTCTGTCTCATTAAAAAATGCCATTGGAATTTGTATTGGGATTGCATTGTATCTGTAGATTGCTTTGGGTAGAATAGACATTTTCACAATGTTGAGTCTTCCTATCTGTGAGCAAGGTATGTTTTTCCACTTATGCAGGTCTCTTTTGGTTTCTTGCAGTAGTGTCTTGTAGTTTTCTTTGTACGGGTCTTTCACTTCTTTGATTAGATTTATTCCTAAGTATTTTATCTTCTTGGAGGCTATTGTAAATGGTATTGATTTGGTGATTTCCTCTTCGAAATTCTCTTTGTTAGTGTAGAGGAATCCAACTGATTTTTTTATGTTTATCTTGTATCCTGAAACTGCTGAAATCTTCTATTAGTTCCAGTAGTTTTCTTGTGGATTCTTTGGGGTTTTCTGTGAATAAGATCATATCATCTGCAAATAAAGATACTTTTACTTCTTCCTTACCAATTTGGATGCCCTTTATTTCTTTTTCTAGCCTAATTGCTCTGGCTAGGCCCTCCAGCACAATGTTGAATAACAGTGGTGATAAAGGGCATCCTAGTCTGGTTCCTGTTCTCAAGGAGAATGATTTCAGAATCTTTCCGTTTAGGATGATGTTGGCTGTTGGCTTTGTATAAATGCCATTAATTATGTTGCAGAATTTACCTTCTACTCCTATTTTGTTCAGACTTTTTATCATGAATGGGTGTTGGACTTTATCACATGCCTTCTCTGCATCAATTGATAAGATCATGTGATTCTTATCTTTTGTTTTATTTATGTGATGGATTACATTGATTGTTTTTCTAATGTTGAACCATCCTGCATACCTGGTATGAATCCCACTTGGTCATGGTGAATTTTTCTGTTGTTGTTGAATTCTATTGGCTAGAATTTTGTTGAGGATTTGTGCGTCTATGTTCTTGAGGGATAGCAGTCTGTAATTTTTCTTTTTTGGTGATGGCTTTACCTGGTTTTGTTACAGAGTTATGCTGGCTTCATAGAATGAGTTTGGGAGTATTCCATCCTTTTCTATGCTCTGAAATATCTTTAGTAGTAGTAGTGGTGTTAACTCTTCTTTAAAAATTTGGTAGAATTCTCCAGTGAAACCATCAGGACCAGGGCTTTTTTTTTTTGTTGGGAGTTTTTAAATTACCTTTTCAATCTCTTCTGTTGTTATAGGTTTATTTAGTTGTTCTACCTCTGTTTGTTTTAGTTTAGGTAGGTAGTGAGTTTCTAGAAATTTGTACATTTCCTTTAGAGTTTCAAATTTGTTAGAGTACAGTTTTTCATAGTAGTCTGTTATGATTCTTTTAATTTCAGTTGGGTCTGTTGATATATCACCCATCTCATTTCTTATTCAGGTTATTTGCTTCCTCTCCTATTTTTCTTTTGTCAGTTTGGCCAATGGTTTATCAATTTTGCTGATCTTTTCAAAGAACAAGCTTTTGGTCTTGTTAACTCTTTCAATTGTTTTTCTATTTCCTGTTTTATTTAATTCTGCTCTAATTTTTATTATTTAGTTTGTTCTGTTGCCCGAGGGCTTCTTTTGCTGCTTTCTTACTATTTGTTTGAGTTGTAGAGTTAATGTTTTTATTTTGGCCCTTTCTTCTTTTTGTATGTGTGCATTTATTGGTATAAATTAACCTCTGAGCACTGCTTTTGCTGTATCCCAAAGGTTCTGGTAGGATGTGTTTTCATTCTCATCCGATTCTATGAATTTCTTTATTCCATCCTTAATTTCTTGTATAACCCAGTAGTTTTGAGCAAGGTGCTGTTCAGTTTCAATGTGTTTTTTTTTTTTTTTTTCCCTTGCTTTTTCTGTGACTGATTTCTACTTTATGGCTTTATGGTCAGAAAAGATACTTTGTAATATTTCGATGCTTTGGATTCTATTAAGGCTTCCTTTATGGCCTAATAAGTAGTCTATTCTGGAGAATATTCCATGTGCGTTAGAAAAGAAAGTATACTTGGCTGTTGTTGGGTGGAATGTTCTGTATATGTCTATAAGATCAAGTTGGTTGGTTGTGGCATTTAGCTCTTCCGTGTGTTTATTGAGCTTCTTTCTGTAGGTTCTGTCCTTCACCAAAAGTGGTGTGTTGAGTTCTCCTACAGTTATTGTGGAGCTGTCCATGTCTCTTTTCAATGCTGTTAAACTTTGTTTTATGTATTTTGGAGCCCTGTTGTTGGGTGTGTAAATATTTATTATGGTTATGTCCTCCTGGTGTATTGACCCTTTAATCATTATATAGTGTCCTTCCTTACCCTTTGTGGTGGATTTTACTTTAAAGTCTATTTTGTCTGAGATTAATTTTGCCACTCGTACTCTTTTTTGAGTGTTGTTTGCTTGATACATATTTTTTCCATCTTTTAAGTTTTATTTTGTTTGTATCTTTAAGTGTAAGGTGTGTCTCTTGTAGGCAGCATATAGATGGATCGTGTTTTTCACCCATTCTGCCACTCTCTGTCTGTTTATTGGTGCATGTAGTCTATTTACATTCAGCATAATTATTGATAGTTATGAGTTTAGTGGTGTCATTTTGATATCTTTTTTTGTGTTGTTGACAGTTTCTTTGTTCCACTTAATTTTCTGTGCTAAGTCATTTTTCTTTATGTATTTTCTTTTCATCTTTTTCATTGTTGCTGATTTGTATTTGCTGAGACTTTATGTTTTTCTTGTGTTTTATTTTGATGTGTAGGGTTGTTAGTTTCCTTTGTGGTCAGCTTAATATTTACCCTTATTTTTCTAAGTTTAAACCAATCTTTTATTTCTTTATATTGCCTTGACTTCTTCTCCATATGAAAGATCTGTGACTACATTTTTTTAGTCCCTCTTTTTTGTTTCAATGTTGTCATCTTTTACATATTGACTTCTCCGTTTCCCTATTTACAATGTTTTACCTTTGATTTATTTTTATGACTTCCCTATCTGGGTTGATATCTGTTTACTGTGTCCTATGTTCTAGTCTTGGGTTGTTATCTGATGTTATTGATTTTCTAACCGGAGGACTCCTTGTGGTATTTCTTGTACTTTTGGTTTTGTTTTTGCAAAATCCCTAAAATTCTGTTTATCTGGAAATGTCCTCATTTTGGCATCATATTTGAGAGACAGTTTTGCTGGATATATAATTCTTAGCTGGCAATTTTTTTCCTTCAAAGTTTAAAATATATGCCATCCCGTTGTCTTCTTGCCTGCATGGTTTCTTCTGAGTAATCTGAGCTTAGTCTTATTGACTATCCTTTGTGAATGACTTTTTGTTTATCCTAGCTGCTCTTAAAATTCTTTATCTTTGGTTGGGAAGTTTGATTATAATGTGTCCTGTTGACTTTCTTTTGAGATCTACCTTGCATGGGGTTCGATGAGCACATTGGATAGCTATCTTCTCATCTTTCATGATATCAGGGAAATTTTCTGCCAACAAATCTTGAACAATTCGCTTTGTATTTTCTGTTATCCTCCCCTGTTCCGGTACTCCAATCACTCATAGGTTATTCCTCTTGATGGAATCCTACATAATTCTTAGGGTTTCTTCAAGTTTTTAAATTCTTTTTACTGATTGTTCCTCAAATAAGTTGGTGTCAAGTGCTTTATGTTCAGTCTCACTAATTGTGACTTCCATTGCCTCAGTTCTGCTCCTATGACTTTCTAGTGAGTTGTCTAATTCTGAAATTTCATTGTTAATCTTCTGGATATCTGTTTGCTGTCTCCCTCTGGTTTCTTGCAGCCTATTAAATTTGTCTTTATGCTCTTCTCTAATCTTCTTAAGTTCCTCTATTGCTTTGTCTATGTGTCCCTTGGCTTGTTCTCTGTTTTTGCCTGATCTTCTTCCTGATCTCTTGAAGAGTTCTATATATTAATCTTTTGTAGTCTACCTCTGGTAATTCCGAGAAGTTCTCTGCCTCCAGAAAATTTCTTGACTCTTTGTTTTGGGAGCTTGCTGAAGCCATCATCATTTTCTGCCTCTTTATGTGATTTGATATTGACTGTTTTCTCCGAGCCATCAATAAGTTGTTATATTTTTTTTTTTATGTTTGCTTACTGTGTCCTAGCTTCTTGTTTTGTTTTGTTTTGATATGCCCAAATAGGCTGCTTGTGTGAGCTGGTTTGACTACTGGTGCCTTTGAATCTCCAATGTCCTGTCACGAGGTGGTTAGATCTGTTACTAGGTATGTGATCCCAGGAGTCCATTTACTTTTCTTGTATGGATTCAGCTCAGGTATCCAGGTAGTCAGTCACCAAGTGTGTGGTGCAGGGTCTCATCTACAGTCCTAGATGGGCAGGGGTGATTGGAGTAGGCACAGGTATCTGGCTGCAGTAGGAGGTCATGCACTGTGCAATGCAGGGGGCGGACAGCTGCCCCTGAGTGTCTGGTAGGAGAGCATGTCACTATTCCCTAGAGTGTGTAGTTCGGTGGGTTTTGCAGCCAGACTATGATTACCCAGTGCTGTTGGCTGTAACGACTGGGAGGCACCACTTATTCTTGGACCCCTGTTGCAGGTGGCTAGGTGGCATGGGTGGAGCTACCAGTCCTCAGGCCCTTCATGTGGTTAAGTGAGGACCCTCCTAATGGGCAGAGTGGTGTCGAATGTCACGAACCTGATGCTTCACCATATAGCTGATTCAGTTGAAGTTAGGCTCCAGGTATACACCCTGTTGTATTGTGCTAATGAGGGTCTATGCTGCTGCAATGGGTCTATACAGGTCTATGCAGGGGTGAAAGGCATTCAAAGCCCAGAGACCCCCTTATGCCTGTGCCTAGGCAAAGGAGCTGTGCCTGCCCTGAGTTCCTGGTTTAAGGGAGCTGGAAGATTATTTTTCCTCTGTTTGTTAATTTTTTCCCTCTCCAAGACCAGAAGAATGGCTCAGGGCACATGATTGGACCTACTTCTGGCCCAGGGGTGGCTATCACTGAAGCCAGCATGTAACCTGGTGTATATCAGGGAGAAGGCAGGTAAATGGGAGAGAGTTTCCTCCCAAATGGGGTGGTTTTTTTTTTTTTTTTTTTTTTTTTTTTTTAATATTTTATTGTACTTCAGGTGAAAGCTTACAGAGCAAATAGTTTCTCATGAAATAGTAGTACACATGTTGTTCTATGACATTGGTTAACAGCCCCACAATGTATTAAGCCTCTAAATTCTCAACCTTTTTTTTTTTGATGAAAATTACAGATGGCCAAAGATACACCGTTTCAAAAATTTCTACATTCACAGTTCAGTGACATTGACTACGCTCTTCCAACTGTGCTGTTATTCTCACTTAAGATGAAGGCTTACAGAACAAAATAGTTTTTCATTTAACAGTTACTACACATGTTGCCCTATGACAATGGTTAACAATCTCACAGCACATCAAGAATATCCTTACTCCACCTTGTGTTCCCTATCACCAGGGGGCTTCCTTGTCCCCTTCTGTCTTCTGGACCTTGTCAGTGGACTATTGTACCTCTTTAGTCTCATTTGTTTATTTATTTATTTATTTATTTTTTAATTTTATTTAAACACCATTTCAAAACTTTTTACTTACATATTTAATTGATATTGACTATGCTCTTCCAATTGTGCTGCCATTCTCGCCCAAGATGAAGGCTTACAGGACAAAACAGCCTACCATTTAATACTTACTACAAATGTTGCCCTATAGCAGTGGTCAACAATCTCACAATACGTCGACAGTGTCCTTATTCAATTTGTGTTCCTTATCATCAGTTTCCTACTCTCCTTCTGCCTTCTGGCCCTTGTTACCAGACTCCTGTACCTCGTTAGTCCCATTTAGTTTTACTGGGCTGTCCATTCCCAGGCTTAACATCGAACCTCGAAGGTAACTTCACCTCTGAGCTGAAAGGGTGTCTGGGGGCCACACTCTCGAGGTTTCTCTAGTATTCTTTAGGCCAGTAAATCTGGTCTTCTTTTTTTTTTTGGGAGTTAAAATTATGCTCTACATCCTACTCCAGCTCTGCCCAGAACCCTCTGTTGTGATCCTGGTCAGAGGAGTCCCAAATGGGGTGTTTTTTAATCCGCATGATGGGTTAGACACATGTACTTATCTTTTGCCAATTTAGCACTGCTTTTTACTGGTTCTGGGGCCTTGAGGAGACTTGGTCTCTACCGATGTCGAAAACACATCCCAAATGCCTCACCGCGTGTGCCAGCCGATCTAGCCTGTAGGGTGCCGATTCCCGCCGGGTCTGGTCTGGCAACTCCTTACTGGTTCCAAACTGTCTCTCCCTCCCTTGCTACTCAGTCTGATTCCTCAACTTTGCCTTTGATGTTCAGGGCTCCTAGGTTGTCATATATAATCAGTTGGCTTGTTTTTTTGGGTCTTTGTTGTAAGAGGGACCACAGGAAGCGTCTGACTACTCAACCGTCTTGGCCCCACTTCCTCCTTTCTTCTTAACCATTTACACATTGAATGATGTTTCATCTCTATACCTTTTGTACTTGCTAAAAAGTCACTATATCCATTTGCCAGGTTGGATGGTCTTTTCTATTTATTCATTCATTAATTTGTACATCCAGTTATTCATTCATTCATGTATGTAAGAAATGTAGTTTGGATAGTGTTGTGCCTCGGAGTTAGAAGATGTGAATTAAAGTTCCAGTTTTGACCTAATTTCAGCTGTGACTTTGTCAAGTAAACTCACCTCCAAAACGATCTGTGAAACTGGGAAAAGCTTGCTTAGATTAGTCGTGAGTTTACCAATGCATAAACTGTAACGCATCTAGCCAGTATTTTAGCACAAAGCAGACATTCAGTAGATGTTTGCATAGGCAAAATGTCTTAGCACCTACCGTATGTTAGGAAAAGAAGATATAACAATATAAAGACAAACGAGGCTTAATCTTTTTATGAGGTATGCTTGACATAAACATATATATTAAGTGTCCATTTCACGAGCTTAGACAATTGTATAAAAAACAAACAAACCCATTGCTGTCAAATCAATTCTGACTCATAGCGACCCTGTAGGACAGAGTGGACCTGCTTCAGAGGGTTTCCAAGGAGTGACTGGTGGATTTAAACTGCCAGCCTTTTGGTTAGCAGCCAAGCTCTTAACCAATACGCCACCAGGGCTCCAGACAGTTATATACAACAGTGTAATTACTATCCAAACCAAGGCATAAAATATTTCCATCACATCTTAAAGCTTTCTTGTGTTACTTTCCAGTCAATTATCTCCACCCTCAGAGGCAACCACTTACAGATTTCTAGTGCAAGAGATTAGTTTTACATGTTCTTTTAGTTTATATAAATGGAATAATATTGTATACATGTATCTGTGCTTCTTTCACCCAACAAAATATCTATGCATTTTATCAATGAAGTTGTGAGTATCAATACTCTGTCTTCTTTTTCTTAATAGTATTCCATTGTAGGAATAAATCTCAATTTGTTTATCCATTCTCCAATTTATGTACAGTTCTGTTGTTGCCAGTTCAGGGCTATTATGAATAACATAGTATGAACATTCCTATACAAGTCTTTTGCGGAGATAAGTTTTCATTTTTCCTTGCTAAAATGCATCAGAGTGGAATTCCAGGTTCATAGGGTAGATTTGTGTTTTCCAGTCTAAAACTGCCTAATATCCTCCGATGTGTTATTCTAGTTTACACTCTCACAAGCAGGGTGTGTAAGTTCTAGTTGCTGGGCATCCTAGCCAACATTTAGTGTTGTCAGTCTTTTGGACTGTAGCCGATTTAGTGGGTGTTCCTTTGCATTCCTTTGGTGACTAATGATGTTGAGCACTTTTTCATGTGATCATTGGCCATCCATCCATATATTTTCTTCTGTGAAGTGTGTGTTCAAATCCTTTATTCATTTTTATCAGGCTCTTCACCTTTTCATTGTTCATTTATATGAGTTATTTATATATTCTAGATAAAAGTCCTTGGTTAAATATAAGTACTGCAAACATAATTTGCAAGTCTATAACTTGCTCATTCATTTCTTAATTGTGTCTTTTGAGGAGTCAGAGTTTTTGTTAAGCCTAATTTATCATTTAAAAAATATATTTCTTTTATGAGTAATACCTTTTGTGTCCTTTCTAATAAAGTTTTGCCTACTCCAAAGTTGCAAAGATATTCTTCTACAAGTTTTTCTATTTAGCTTTATGTTGCATCCCAAATTAACTTTTGTGTATAGAATGAGATAGTGCTGTATCTTCACTTTTTTCTCTACATATATCCAATTGACTTAACACTGTTTATTAAAAACACTTGTAGTTTGCCTATCAATAGACTAGAGGTTTGATTGGAAATCAGTTGGCTATATACATGCTGGTTTACTTCTGGATTCTTTCTTCAGTTCCATTGATCTATATGTCTAACCTTATGCCACTACTAAAATGTCATGACAACCATAGCTTTTTAATAATTCCTTAAATCAAGTAGTGTAAGTTCTCCAACTTTGTTTTTTCTTTTAAAAGATTATAAAGGATTTTTTACAAGATTCTTTGCATTTCCATTTACATTTTAGAATCAGTCTGTCAATTTTTTCAAAAAGAGCTGCTGAGATTTTAGTAGATTTTTCATGGAATCTGTTGATTGTTTTAGGTAAAGTTGATATATTTACAATACTGAGTCTTCCAATTCTTTCTTTTGAAAGAGCCAGCTTTTGATGTTATTGATTTTCTCTGTTGATTTATATTTTATTGATTTTGGCTTTTTTGGTAAAATTTTTTTCTTCTATTTACTTTGAGATTAATTTGCTCTTTCTTTTTCTAGATTCTTTTTTTTTTTAATTTTTTTATTGTACCTTAGATGAAGGTTTACAGAACAAACAGTTTATCATGAAATAGTCATTACGTGTATTGTTTTGTGATGTTGGTTAACAACCCCATGACATGTCAACACTCCCTTCTCGACCTTGGAGAAGGTTTTTGGTTTTTTGGTGAAAATATACATAGCCAAAGACAAAGCATTTCGGAAATTTCTACGTATACAGTTCAGTGACATCTATTACATTCTTCCAGTTGTGCTGCTATTCTCACTATCGTTTTCCAAATTATTCCATCACCCTTATCGTCAACTTACTGCCCCCTAGGGTTCCCATCAAACCTTTTGAATTAATGTTGTCAATTTGATCTCATATAATTTTTTTTTTTTTTTTTTTGG
Source organism: Dugong dugon (assembly GCA_030035585.1). Taxonomy (NCBI): domain Eukaryota; kingdom Metazoa; phylum Chordata; class Mammalia; order Sirenia; family Dugongidae; genus Dugong; species Dugong dugon. The sequence goes on along the minus strand of CM057468.1, from coordinate 10,467,077 downwards.
TACCTTAGATGAAGGTTTGCAGAACAAATAGTTTTCCTGTCCCCTCCTGCCTTCTAGTCCTTGTTCCTGGTCTGCTGTGCCTCATTAGTCCCATTGTGTTTTATGAGGCTGTCCTATCCCTGGCTGAACAGTGAACTTCAGGAGTGACTTCACCACTAAGCTAAAAGGGTGTCCGGGGGCCAAACTCTCGGGGTTTCTCCACTCTGTCAGGCCAGTAAATCTGGTCTTTTGTGAGTTAGAATTTTGTTCTACATCCTTTTCCAGCTCTGTCTAGGACCCTCTATCGTGATCCCGGTCAGAGTAGTCAGTGGTGGTAGCCGGGCACCATCTAGCTGTACTGGTCTCAGTCTGTTGGAGGCCGTGGTAGCTGTGGTCCCTTAGTCCTTCGGACTGATCTTTTCCTTGTATCTCCTTCTCTTCATTCTCCCTTGCTCCCAAAGGGGTGAGACCAGTGGAATATCTTAGATGGCTGCTCACAGGCTTTTAAGACCCCAGACGCTACTCACCAAGGTAGAATGTAGAACATTGTCTTTATAAACTGTGTTATGCCAGTTGAGCTAAATGTTCCCTGAGATCATGGTCCCCACAGCCCTCTGCCCAGCAATTCAGTCCCTCAGGGAGTTTGGAAGTGTCTATGGAGCTTCTGTGACCTTTCCTTGTACAAGTTGTGCTGGCTTTCCAGTATTGTGTACTGTCTTACCCTTCACCAAAGTTACCACTTATCTACTGTCTGTTTAGTTCCCCCACCCACCCCTCCCATCCCTTATAACCAACAAAGATTGTTGCTTTTTGTGTGTAAACTTTTACATGAGTTTTTACAGTTGAGGTCTTGTACAATATTTGTCCTTTTGTGATTGAGTTATTTCACTCAGCATAATGTCCTCCAGTTTCATCCAGGTTATGAGATGCTTCACAGATTCATCATTGTTCTTTATCTTTGCATAATACTCCATTGTGTGTATGTACCATACTTTGTTTATCCGTTCATCTGTTGATGGGCATCTAGGTTGTTTCCATGTTTTTGCTGTTGTGAACAGTGCTTCAGTTAATATGGGTGTGCATATGTCTACTAGTGTGATGGCTCTTATTTCTCTAGGATATATTCCTAGGAGTGAGATTGCATTTTGTAGTGCTTTTTTTTCAGGATGCTGTCGTTTTCTTTGTTCCCCTTACTCTCCTGTGCCAAGTTCCTTTTGTTTTTAGATTTTTTTTCATTTCTTTTGTTTTTCTAGGTTTTGTTTTTACTGAGATTTTATGTTTTTCTTCTTTATTTTGATGAATAGGTTTGTTAACTTTCTTTGTGGCTGCCTTGAAATTCACCCTTATCTTCTAGATTTGAACCAGTCTATTATTACTTGGTATTGCCTTGCCTTCCTCTCCATTAGCAGGTTCTATACGTACACCGTTTATTTCCTCTTTTATTGTTCTGATGCTGTTGTCATTTACAAATTAACCTCTCTGGTTCCCTGTTGTAATTATTTTGGTTTTGCATAGTCCTTAAGAGTTCATTTGCTAGGTTGGTATCTGGTTAGTACAATCCTGTGTCCTAGATTTCAGCCTGTGGTCTGATGTTGTTTGTTCTCAGATCAAAGGACTCCATTTAATAAGTCTTGTAAGTTTGGTTTGGTTTTTACATATTCCCTTAATTTCTGTTTATCTGGAAAACCTAATTTCACCATCATATTTGGACAACAATTTTGCAGGATATATTACTCTTGGCTGGCGATTTTTTTCTTTCAAGGTTTTATATATGTCATCCCATTGCCTTCTTGCCTGCATGCTTTCTGCTGAATAATCTGAGCTTAATCTTATTGTTTCTCTTCTGTATGTGACTTTTTGTTTTTCTCGAGCTGCTCTCAGGATTCTTTGTTTGTCTTTGGTTTTAGCGAGTGTGATTATGATATGGCTTGGTGATTTTCTTTTCGGGTCTATCCTATATGGGGTTCGTTGACCTTCTTGGATGGTCAGCTTTTCATCTTTCGTGATATTGGGGACGTTTTCTGTCAGCAATTCTTCAGTGATCCTCTCTGTGTTTTCTGTTTTCTCCCCCTGTTCTGGAACTCTGATCACTCGAAGATTTTTGCTTTTGATTGTATCCCACATAATTCTCAGGGTTTTTTCATTTGTCTTTTTTCTGTTTTTTCCTCAAAGAGAGTTATATCCAAGTTTTTGTCTTCAATTTCACTGATCCTGTCTTCCATCGTTTCAAAGCTGCTCCTCAGCCCTTCTATGACACTGTCCATTTCTGAAATCTTGTTGTTTATCTTTGGATTTCTAATTGTTTTTGTATGATTTCTAGTTGTGAATTTATTTTAGCATTTTGTTCCTGTATTATTTTCTTGAATTCTTCCATTTTTTTATCTGTATTTTCCTTGACTTTGTCTATTTTTTCCTCAGTTTTGTCTGCTTTTTGCTTCATCTCTTGGATAATTCTGATTAGAGATTTGAATTCACTATTGGTTAGGTCTAGTGCCTTTTCTTCTACTGGAAGGTCATCTGGTGTTTTATTTTAGATGCCTACTGGAACCATCCTGTACTGTTTTTGTAAATGTTTTTATATTGTCTGCTGTCTTCAGGGCATTCAGTGGTTATTTTCCTCATTTTTTGATTGTAGATTTGTTAGTTTTGTCCTGCTTTTTTGTTTTATTTTGTTACGTCTGAGTATGCAGGCTGTGCTTTATTTGTTGTTTACTCATCTGTGGGCATGATAATTTTCACTTCCTTCCCCAATGGGCAGGGTCAGTCACTCAGGTATGGTACAGCAGGTCAGGTTCAGCTGAAGGTGAGTTGCTGGGATAGGTTGTTTGTGGCACATACCAGGGATGACAGTGCAGACTGGGAATCAGTGCAGGGCAGGTTCCAGTAGGCTGTGCCTGTGCTGCTTGTGAGTGTGATGTTCAGCACCTGGTGCCAGTAGGCAGGAAGGAGGGGGTTGACTGTGATGTGTGGAGCTAAGATGGGTATTGGAAAGATGAAAGACAGGAGAGAGGAACAGGAGCCAAAAACATATACACAGATAAAAAGAGTGCTAATGGAGCTTGCTACTGGAGTGGAGAGATGAGAGACTGAGAAATGGGGAAAAACAAAAATGGAAAAAAAAAACAGAAAAAGGATAAAAGAAAAAAATGAGTAAATTGAGAGACTGGAAATGAAGAAAGACAAAAAGGGAATAAGAGAGAGAAGAAAACAAAACAAAGAAACAAAAAACAAAATCAAATGCCTCCAGGGCTGTCCCTGTGCTTCTGCACAGAGTAAGGGCATAGCTTCCAAGCTGCGTGGTACTCCCCAGCTAGAAGGGGCTTCCAAGCTGAGAGAAGAAAAAGAAAACAAACAAATCAAAACAGAACAAATCAGAGCAAACAAACAACAAAGCCCCGGGGATCCCACCAGCTTGGCAGCACTTGCAGGGAAGCAGTTTCATAGTCAAGCAGTGTTTCATAGAGTTTCAGGAAGAAGCAAAGATGGTGCATGGAGCCAGGTATTTGAGAGAAAGGATGGGGAGGTTGTGAGAGGTAAGGAAGAAACCTAAAGAAGCGTAAAAAAGCAACACTAGCAGCCAACAAAAGGCACTCAGGGAGCCGGCCAGTGGGGGCAGGTGGAATCCACGGGACACCAGGTAAAGCTGGTGCTTCCTGGCCAAGAGACTATCGCTGCAGGAAGCAGAGGAGGCTAAGTGGGGGTGATGAAGTGTAGGGGGTGGAAAGCCTGTATCACTGGTTACCGGTTCTTCTGTCTCCTGCTGGAAGCTCCTTGAGGCTGCTTTCCCGTGCTCCCTGTTCACTGATCTCTGATTGGAGTCCAAGACGGCAGATCCGTGATGCGGTAGTTGATATGAATCTCTCTTGGTCTCTGTTCTAGGTCAATTTCTTATTCCATTCGGTACTCAGCTGAGTTCTTTATCTCTTCATTTGAGGCTTAGGGTTTAAAGATTGACATGTGACTCTATTTGACTTAGTTTTTCTGATCTTTGCTGCAGAGGAACAGCATGGTGCTTCTGACTATAGTGCCATGTTGCCTGGAAGTCTTTTTTTTCTAGATTCTTAATGTTGAAACTTAGATCGTTGATTTTACACTTGCTTTCCTTCCTAATTTAAGCATTTAAAGCTACAAATTTCCCCCTAACCACTGTCTTAGCTGCTTCCATGGATTTTGATATTTTACTCTCAAGCCAACTTCTGAGGTCACCAACAAAAGGCATGAATCACACACAGGCCGTGCATGGAACAATGCCTTCGTCGCGTAGAGAAGAGACAGAGCAAGGTCCACTTCACTAGCAGGCACTGGTTCCCCATGGCCAGAGAGTTGCTTCCTGTGGCCCACACAGGCCGGGCATTATGTGTGCACCCCTCCTGTACTGCAGGAGAAGGACCCTGTTCCCTCCCAACCAGAAACAGATATAGAAGTGGGGTTGGCTAGGGGTCTTATGGTGCCCACAAATTAGCAGAACAGAGAGAAGTTACTGTGTGCCCAGAACAGGGAGAGAGGCTTCCCTAATAAAGAGAAGAAACTGAGAAATAGAGAAAATGCAATTCCCAGACTCTGTTATCAGATAATGTTCTGGGCCCAAGGCCTCCGATAAGTGGCCTGAATGAGAGGCACAGGGGCTGTGGCAGACCACCCTCTCAACGGTTGTGTTTTAGTATCACTTACTGCAAAATACAAAGTCTCAGACTTAGTTATTTTCTTCAAGGCATCCCTGTCAAGTTCTGAAGGATGGAAAATGGCTGTGATTTAATGTGGAAAAGGCTACATGGGAACAGAGCAGGAGTTTGTTCTGTTTAGTAGGGTTGGGGAAAACACTGTAGGATAGTCCTGTCAATCAGGAGCTTAAGTTCACAATCCAAATGCCTCTTGTACTCATTTGACGCTCTCAGGAGAGGGGACACTACGAAAAGAGATAAAGATAGAAATAGAAATTTCTTTTCAGTTTCAAAAATAAAAGTGAGAATGTGAGAGTAAAACTGGCAAGCAGAAAATAATAGACAGAAAGATAATGGAAATCATCAGAGAGGAAAAAAGACAGTTAAATTCCATGTCAACAAAACCCACTTTTCTCTCCACTAAATGCATAGTGTCCTTGCTGGAGAATGAGAGCCATGGTATTGTTTCTGTGTTGGTTTGTTTTCTGTTTAACAGCACTTGTCTTCAGAACCCCTTCTCATGGTCTTGGGCTTCCTCCTCCTGAGTTCCAGACGCTTTGGCGTGTAAATAGGACTGAGCTTTTCATCACATGCTTTATCCCCATTGTCCAACCAAACTCCGTATAAACTTAAAAAAAAATACAATATGCCACCATTAAGAAAATTTTGAAATATAAAAAAATAAAAATAATCAGAAGAAAATCACTTTTTTTAATCACCTAACTATAGCTCCAAATATACTTCCGTGTATTTTGTCTAGTCTTTTTTGAATCTCTAAAAAATTTTATATAATAATGATGATATATAAAACGTGTTTTTTATTTTTCTAACATTATTATAAACCTTTATAAAAATCATTTTTATGCCAAATTAATACTTAATCAAATGGATGTAAAATAATTTATTTAACTATCCCCTTCTTGACTGTAATTTATGTCATTTTCAATTTTTCTCAGCTATAAATAACACTGTAATGAACATCGTCATGCCTGATTTTTTTTTTTTCATTTACTACATTCATTTATTTAGGTAAAATTCCCCAAAGTAGAATTACGTTATCAAAAAGGATATAAACGTTTTAAATCTTTTGACAAAATATTACTGACTATTGCCAAAAGTAGGGCTTTAAATGCATTGCACTCTTATTTTTGGCTCAAGAAAATGCTCAAGTTTCAGTTTTTGGTTTTTTTTTTCCCATCAAATTGCTTGTAAACTTATCTTTTGTAGGAGAAATCTTTTTATAAATTGATATTTTCATACTTTTCTTATAGCCTTAATTGTGATTTTTTTCTTTCATTCTCTCTTTCTGTATGCATGCATGCATGTGTATGTATATATATGTACGTATTTTTGCTTTATTTTCTTTGTTATTCTGGGGACTGGAGTGAAGCTAAAATTGCTTTTTTTTCTGGTGCCACATCAGGGATTACAGTCAGTGATCCTGAATTTTACTGAGTTTTGGGAAATTGAACATCATGTTTAGAAGTCCAGTTTTGTTCAACAATCAGAAGTGATGCACATACATACCCCTTCCCCAAATGAGTGTTTCTATAATGATTTACTGTTTGAAGCATTCAGTATTTCATCCATTTATTCATTCATTCATTAGTCAACTCATTTACTAATGTTGAGTTCAGTTATTATGTGAAAGTGGAAATGATACTTTCCTTCTAAAATGGGAGTGGAATCGGAGTAAGGTCAAAGTAAAGATGAAGGCTTATTTTGGACAGTACGTTATTTAAAAAATAAAAGACGTTTGTTTCCATCCTCACTTTATCCAGGGTGTTCCTTCCGTTTGGAACTTGCCTCAGTGTTTGGACAATCAGGAGATTAGTTTAATAGCATTGACTACCATTAGAGAGGCCTAGGCTAGAATAGAATAGGAGCCATAGAGGCACAGTGGTTATAGCACTCGACTGCCAACCAAAAGGTCAGCTGTTCGAACTCAGCAGCCACTTAGCAGGAGAAAATATGGCAGTCTGCTTCCATAAATATTTACAGCCATGGAAACTCTATGGGGCAGTTCTCCTCTGTCCTACAGGGTCACTAGGAGTCAGAAGTGACTCAGTGGCAGTGGGTTAGGGTGGATTAGACACTGTATTAAATGTCTCCCAGGCATTATTTTAATTGTTCTTCCACCAACTGTCTTACTTTCCTAGTGCTGCTGGCTAACAGAAATACCACAAGTTGGTGGCTTTAAAGAACAGAAACTGATTTTCTCAAAGTTTACCAAAATCAAAAACCAAACCCGTTGCCATGAAGTCCATTCGGACTCAGAGACCCCATAGGACAGAGTAGAACTGCTCCATAGGGTTTCCAAGGAGCAGCTGAGCTCTTAACGACTACACCACTAGGGCTCCTCTCAAAGTTTAGGAGTCTAGAATTCCAAATTCAGGGCACTGACTTTAGGGGAAGACTCGCTCTCTGTCAGATCTGGGGGAAGATCCTTGTCTCTTTCAGCTTGTGCAGCCCTGGCGTTCCTTGGTTCCTTTGCGATCTTCACGTGGCATCTGTCTTCCCCTGTTTGTTCTTGTTTGTCTCTGGGTCTTGTGCTGCTCAGAAGGGATTAAGTTTAGTACACACCCTACACTGATATGGCCTCATTAACATAACAAAGGAAACCCTACTTCTGAATAGGATTACATCTACAGGTTAGAGGTCAGGATTCCAACAGGTAATTTTGTGGGACACAGTTCCATCCGTAACACCAGCCCATTTGATTAATGAGGAAAATGAACTTCAAAGAGGGTAAGAACTTGCTGAAAAGCAAACTTGAGTAAGTGTCAGGCCCAGATTTTGAATTCAATACTAGTCTGACTCCAGTGCCTGTATTGTTACCTTGTGACACTGCATGAATGGAGGAGGAATGTGGTCAAAATGAGTGAATCCTCAGCTTTTGCTCACCACTCCCCCTGCATCCTAGTGACATGAAGCCTGGGCAGTTGTCTTCACATGGCATGGTTCCTCCCTTTCCATACCTTTGTGCACCATGGTGCCCACTGTCTGGAACACCAATCCCTTTCTTTGTCTGCCAGGTTAGCTGATGGTTATCCTTCAGGTCTTAGCTGAAGCATTCACTCCTTATGAGCCATCTCTGGGGCTCCCTCCTCCTGGGGCAGAGCCAAAGTCTTCCTCAACACACTGTCCATGCCAAAGCATAGCCCTCATCAGGTGTCATTTCCATCCTCGGCTCCCTGCTCTGTCACCTCCCACACTAAACTTGGAGCCTCTCTAGGATCAGGACTGTGTCTTAGTCATTTCTTTGTCCCAAGGACCTAGAGCAGAGCCAGGTGTAGAGATAAAGAACAGGGACATTGAAAGCATTTCCTTCTTTTAAAAATCAAACAAAATAAGTGTTCAATGAGTAAGAAATGAGAGTGGGTGGAAATGTAGTCATATACATCCTTCTTACTGAGCAGAACTGCTGAGCCGCAGATGCAGGGAGGGCTGGTGTAGGGGAGGGGAGGGAAGAGTAGAGAAGGAGAAGGAATGGCGGAAAAGTGTAGTGGTCCTCTGCTGTGGGCTTGGAAGGCATGGTCAACCTAGGTGGAGCTGGTTACCATACAACCGACTAGTTTGGCTTCTCCATAACCCCTTGCTGATTAATTCTGTTTGATGATGCAGTCCAAAGATCAAGGAAAGTCCCAGCTGTGCCTCCTATGTTAAATTACTTTCCTTTGGGTTTTGCGCATTGCCAAGTAAATCTTGGTGAATCTTGTTTTGAATTCTTCAATTATTTTCTTTCGTGTTTTTAATACTTTGGTAGGATAAGTTCTGGAATCAAACCAATATCCATGCCATCATGCCAACTTTATTTTCAAACTCCTCATTAGAGGAAGTGGGAGGATGTTCATTCCCCTAAAACATGATTTTATTTGTCTGATTTCCTCTGCCCTGTAATTTACTTTGTACCCTGGTCTGATGTGCTTCACCTTAGCGCTGGGTATAAATGTGGGCTGATTCCATTCTGTTTGTTCCACTGAATGTTATGGCTTTGGATTTTATGACTTAAGTTTTTGCCTTTTGAAATAAAATGTTTTGTCATTTGATTGCACTAAAATCAAGAAGTGATTACTGATAAAAATGGTTTTGACTTACTGGGTCAGCTGAATTGTTGGAAATTTTTGTTTTAGTTTATTTTTACTTCCATTTTTGTTGGTATGATGTTGTTTGTCTAAGAATAAAAAAGGAGAAGGGAACCAAGGAAAATAACATTTATAAAGAAATTATTATGTGTGGTATTGTGCACATGGCCTTGATCCTCACCATTGAGGAGCATTTTGAAATATTTCCAGTTTTCAGATAGGAAATGTAAAGCTCAAAAAGGTTAAGTAACTTGCCCAAGGGTCACCCTCTGTTTCCTGCAGTTGTGTGTTCCTGTGTTTTAGTGTTATTGTCTCCTTCATCAACATCATTCAGAATATAAAACTTACTTGGGTAGAAGTAGTGGCTTTCATTAGGATGGGTAGCTGTAATGAGGAGTTGATAGTTCTCTTCACTCTCCAGCATAAGGATATTGTGGTTTGCTCTGGAACATACGTTTTAGTGTGTGTGTGTGTGTGAGAGAGAGAGAGAGAAGGGGGGAGGAGAGAGGAGAAGGAACAATGGGTGTATACACATGTACCTGTGTATATAAAAGAGAGAGAGAGAGAGAGAGAGAGAGAGAGAAGAGGATGGAGGGTGGTAAGGGGTGGATTAACTCACAACAGGAAGAATAATAAGGAAGTGAGCTATGAAAAGCATGCTTCATGCTTTTAGGTTGTTGTTGTTAGCTGCTGTCTAGTCATCCCGCGCCCTGACTCATGGGGACCCCATGCACAATGCAACGAAACGCTGTATGATCTGGCACCATCCCCATGATTGGTTGGGTATAGAACCCTTGTGGTCCATAAAGCTTTCATTGGCTGATTTTGGGAAGTAGATTGCTGGGTCTTTCTTCCTAGTCTATTTCAGTCTGGAAGATCTGCTGAAACCTGTTTAGCATCATAGCAACATGTAAGCTTCTACTGACAGACAAGTGGTGGCCATGCAAGAGGTGCATTGGCTGGGACTCAAACCTAGGTTTCCCTCATGGAAAGTGAGAATTTTGCCACTGAACCACCACTGCCCGTGTGCTTTTAGGAAACATACTTTAAAGAGAACAGAACTGGTGAGCATGGTAAATACTCAGCCCTGAAATGTGGTATCTTCAGTATTTGAAGAACCTCCCATCACGAGACTTGGCCCTATTCTGTATAGCCTGGATGTCAGAATATAGTCACGAGAGGAGGTGATGAGAAGAGACTTTCTAGTAAAGTACAGTGATGTCAGCGCTCCCCAGGCTTTCAGGCAGGGACTCTGTCCAGTTGGTGCCCGAAAGCCTGGTGAACTTTCATGAGTCTTTGACTTCATAAAGCTGTAAATTCTGACAAGTACAGCCCAGTGTTGGTTCATCTATGAGGAATGAGAGTCCATTTGGATCTTTTTGAACAGAACATGATCGCTTTTGTAGTTCCTCAGAGTGCTTCAGGGTTATTGAGTGAACTCTGTCTCGAGGCTGCTGTTTTAGGAAAGGCCTAAATGGGGTTAGAGAATGAGGCTTGTGGACACAAACTCGACAGTGTGATCTCCCAACTCACTAACAGACACTCTTGAATATTAATTGTGATCCAACGGCTCTTTCTGGCTGAAGAAACATTTAGAGATGTTTTCCGTAGAAGGCAAAGCCACCCTGGCTTCATCTTCATGGCTGTCAGTTGAACTTTGTCTCAATAAAGTTGCACGTGCGAAAGATGTTTGCCTCAGTTATGGCAACATAGTATAGTGACGAGTATGGGATTTGGGTCAACAAGAACTGCATTGAGTCTTTGCCTCCATCTTTTATCAGTTGTGAGATCTTAAGCAAGTGAATTAACTCCTGATCAAAGTTGCCCTCTTCTCAAAAATAGAGATAATCATCATAGTGGGGCTTCTCAGGACCATTATGAAGGGTAGAGGTGATGTGAAGAGATTGACATGATGCCTTGAAGAGTATATTTTAACACAGTGGTTCTTGAAGTGTAGTCCTTGGACCAGTAGCATCAGTAGCATCTGGGAACTTGTTAGAGATGCAAATTCTTGGTGCTCACCCCTGATCTACTGAATCAGAAACTAGGGGGTGGCGGCAGTGGGCGATCTGTGTTTAAACATGCCTGCCCGGTAATTCTTAAGCATTCTCAAGTTTGAGAACCTCTACTTTAACAAATGATACTTACTTTGTTGTTTTATTAGTATTGATATTAATCATTGATTTATTTGTGAGTCTCAGAAAGTGGCTATTAGCCAGAAGTCAAGGTGCCCTTTGATGTTGTCTGTGAAGATTAGCCTCTGGGGTTGGACCAGGATGGAGAGGGGTGCGGAGTGGGTCTGGAGGACAAACAGAGCATAGCCAGTCCAGCACACTTTGCTTTGAGGCACTGGGCTGCCTAGATTCTAGTAATCTTTCTTTGGACTCTTCAGTTAATCATCTTACACCAACTGAATGCCAGACACCGTGCTAGGTGCAGAGGATACTATCATGAACAGGACATGCTTCGTCAAGAAACTTACATTCTACTCTGCGTGTGTGTGTTTATGTGCGTATACATGTCCATGTGTGTGCATGTGTATATGTGCGTATCCGTGTCCGTGTGTGTGTGCATATGTGTTTATGTGCATATACATGTCCATGTGTGTGCATGTGTGTATATGTGCGTATCCGTGTCCGTGTGTGTGCGTGTGTGTATATGTGCGTATCCGTGTCCCTGTGTGTGCGTGTGTGTATATATGTGCATATCCGTGTCCCTGTGTGTGTGTGTGTGTGTATATGTGCGTATCCGTGTCCCTGTGTGTGCGTGTGTGTATATGTGCGTATCCGTGTCCCTGTGTGTGCGTGTGTGTATATGTGCTCCGTGTCCCTGTGTGCGTGTGTGTATATGTGCGTATCCGTGTCCCTGTGTGTGCGTGTGTGTATATGTGCTCCGTGTCCCTGTGTGCGTGTGTGTATATGTGCGTATCCGTGTCCCTGTGTGTGCGTGTGTATATGTGTGTATCCGTGTCCCTGTGTGTGCGTGTGTGTATATGTGCGTATCCATGTCCCTGTGTGTGCATGTGCACATGTAGGGAGGATCTGCATGACCCTTTCCTGTGCTCCTTTATGGGGTGTCAGACCACATGGGTGCTGTCCTCTGCTCCCTGAATTCATGTGTTCTCATGCCAACCTCCTTCTCTTAGGTGGTATTTTAAATTCTGTATTATTTTCCTTTTGTAATATCTCTTGTATGTAATCAAACCAATTTGCTCTTTCTTTTAACTTCATTCTTAATTTTTCCCATGGAATGACTCAGATTGTTGTTTATCATGGTCTTTGGACAATTCAAAATTTTGACAAAATTTACACATTGAAAACTAATGTGTCCCTTTGCTCTGCTGAGGAGGTCATTGACAGCATCTCGTTTTGCTGATGGTGTACAGTTTCAGACTTGGAGATAGGAGCCACTGATTCTTACAAATGAAGACTTTCCTTTTTTTTCCCCCTTGTACCAAATCAGCTCCTTCTTCCTCAGAGCCATGAGAAACCATCTCCCACTAGGAGGATGCTCGTTTGACTAAACAGGACTGTTTCCCCCCAGAGTGCTAGATGGCCCTAGAGGTAATGCAGCCATGCTGCCTCTGTGGGGTCAGGTGCTGGAGGCAGGACAACATTAGCAAAAGCTTCCCCAGAGTCCGATATCAGAGGAGAAAATAAGGTGTGAGAACAGAGCCAGCTGCTGGGGGTGGGGGTCGTGAGGTGGGGAGCTCTCTGTGTCTCTTCAGGCTTTGTGGGAGAGAGGAAGGCCTTTGCAGTAGCAGATCTGGGGAGAAATTCCAGCTCATCCAAGAGCTAATTCTGTGGCCCTGGGCACAGTCCTTTTTGAAGATCAATTACTTGCACAGAAAGTGGATATAATTTTTACTGTGGAAGTTTATCCTGAACTTTCTAATAAGAGAATGAATAGGAAAGCACAGAGTAGAAAGCTTTGCAGGAAGATGTTCAGTGTGGCTTCCCTTTAAAGTCTGTTTTCAATAGCTTAGTTCTCTCAACTCTGGGATTTCCCCTCCTCCAGTCAGTGCTCCACCCAAGACCCTAAAGCCTTAATATTCCCCCCTTTCTAAACCGTTTTTCACGAGAAAATCATAAAGTAATTGAAAAAGAGGTCTAAATTATTGGATCTTAACTTTACCTTGTGTCAGGCTCACCTGGAGAGGTTATTAACAGATTGTGTGGCCCCACTCTATGAGTTTCTTATTCAGTGGGTCTGGTATGGGGGCCTGATAATTTAGATTTCTTACAAGTTCTCTGATGATGCTGATGCTACTGGTCCAGGGGCCACACTTTGAGAACCGTTGATCAATATTGTAGGCTTTTAGGATGTTAAATCTGAAGAAGACCTTAAGGACCATCTGATCTCCTCCTCTATTTCTGCAAATTGATAGTGAGTCAAAACTGGGCCAAGACTGTGACCCAGTCTAACAGTGTTTCTAATTTACCAGGCTGATTACTGAGGGCAATTTCAAGTGTTATTTCTCCCAAGGCAAATTGCATTTTAATGAGGATCAAAACTTTAAGCTATAAGGGTGATGCTGGTGGTGATTATTATGATCATGATGATAGTATGTTATTATTGTTTGAGCTTCTCTGATGTATCAGACACTTTCAGTACTGTCTCCCCCTGTGACAAGGCTGTGAGGTGAGCCTGCTATTCCTGTCTTCACGATGAGGTCACTCACCTTCAGAGGGCTCAGGTGACTGGCCAAGCCAGCTGGGGGAAGCCAGGTTGCTCATCTGCCAACCCTTGCTCTTACCACCATACTGCACTGCTCTTTGTATGAACTGGCATTAAAGATTCTGTAGCGGAAGTTCAGACATCAAGGAGTGGGGAAAGGCATTGGTGGCCTTTTGTGAATCTGTGACATGACCTGCCACTCTCTGTCCCCCTGCCATGCTCCTCACTATTGGCTGTGTTACCACAGGACACAGGAACACCAGGATGGGACAGGTAACCATTGGCAGAAATCCTTCTGCAGGCCATTTTCTCCATCATCTCTGTCCTCCTGCCCAGGTAGTGGGCAGCCTCACTGGGACCACAAGGGCACCTGTAGGGTTGTCCTCATGCCTACACTCATGGCCCCAGTGAGCAGAAGAGGGGTCTCCCTCTGCCAGATGGCCCTCTGGTTGCGTAGTCTCATTGTCCAGTTCCATCCTGTTCACGCTGATCTGAAGCCAGGAGCGAAACTGACTTTGTACTTTGTGGATACTTTAAAAAAGCAACTGGTAGGACTGATTGTGGGAGAGTCTGGCTGTAATCTCTCTCCCTCCCACTGGGCCTGTTGTGGTGTGCCTGTTTTTGCTGGTCCAGGATCTTATCCAGATAAAGGCTCATTATCTTTCATTTCCTTGGGTAGCCAGTTTCCTTAACACCTCTTAAGTTGGGCTTGTGAACAACCTCTTGAGTGTCCTGTTGATGGTTTGCCTTACGTTTTCACTTCATTTTGGACAGTCTCTTCCACATTGTTCTGATAGATCAGCAGGAGGTGGGCTCCTTAGCTACAGCTGACACTGCTCTTCCTGGACCTGTCGTGCTCCTCCAGGTACTTGGTATTCGAGCTCACTTCTCTGCTGCTTCCCCTGGGCTGCAGGACTCACACTCACACACACGTGCCCATACTCATACACGCACATTGTCACACACACTCACATGACACTCACAGGCACATTCACACTCTGTAATTTCACTATCAGAGTGGTCTTCCTAGGAGGCACTTAATAGCCCCTGAGACTGCAGGTTCCCTGGAGAGCTGGGGTATGATAGGAGGTTTGTCTTTCCTCAGCGCCCTGCCCTTTGCATTACACTGTGCTCATCAAATGAGGCTGAATCTTTAAAATTGTGGTCATCTGCTATCATGTGCGCACACCCAAAATGATCAGTTGCAGAGAACACAGACAGCATAGAAGATTTAAAGAAACCAACACAAGTCTCCCATAATGGCACCACCCAAAATTGACATTTGGTATGTGGTTTTCATTCTTCATGAACATAAAGCTTTATGTAATAATTGAAAAGGATATCACACTGTAAATACTCTATTGTAACCATTTTCCCCCCACTTAACAATATAATAGTGGTTAAGCATTTGACTGCTAACCAAAAGGTGAGTAGTTTGAATCCACCAGCTGCTCCTTGGAAACACTATGGGGCAGTTCTACCATGTCCCTCCCATAGGGTCACTATGGGTCAGAATCGACTCAACAGCAATGGGTTTGGTTTTTGTCTTTTTTTAACAGTACAATATTGATTATCATTTATTTAGCATTTACCATGTGCCAGGTAAGGCCCTAAGCATGTTATCTATATTGAGGGATTTGATTCTTATAAGAGTTCTGTGAGGTATGGACCATTTTGCATCCAGTGGAAATGAGGCCCAGAGATGGTAAGCAACTTGCCTGTGCTCACACAGCCAGCACACACTGGAGCTGGCTTCTAATTTATACAATTAGACTTCAGAACCTAGGCTGGCCTACAGCCCAGAACTGTCACGTGGGCTTGGACATTTTTCTTAGTCAATCAATGCTCTTTTTAGAACACCATATTTGGAACCCTCATCCATTGCTGTAAAATGGTACAGCCACTGTGGACGACAGTTTGGTGGTTCCTCAAAGAGTTAAACATAGAACTACCATATGACCCAGGAATCACAATCCTAGGTATGTACCCAGAAGAAGTGAAAGCGGGATTGCAAACAGAAACCTGCACACAGGGTTCATTGTAGCACTTCTCACTGTAGCCAGAAGGTGGAAACAAGCCAAATGCTCATCAACAGATGAATGGGTAGACAAAATGTGGTACACAAATACAATGGAATATTACTCAGGCATAAAGAGTAATATGAACTCCTGACACGTGCCACATGAACCTTGAAAACATTATGCTGAGTGAAATAAGACAATTGTAAAAGGACAAAGTCTGTATGATCTCACTTACATAAGATAGACATGTGTAGAAGGGAAGGTTATCAGCTGTTACCAAGGGTGGGAGGGAGGGGAAAAGGGAGCATTTTTGCTTAGGGGCCATTGAGTTTATGTTAATGGTGGTAGAATCATTTAGAAAAGGATAGTCAGAATGTTATACAATTTGAAGAATGTAAACAATGTCACTGAATGATACATATCGAAATAGTTAAAAAAAACAACACTGTAGTAACTATAACAAAATATTCATCATCTAATACTTCGATTTACCTGGTTCTCACTGGTTGACTGTTTCGATTGCTTCCAATTCCTCGCTAGTCTAAATTTTGTTGCTCTGAAAATCTTTGTACAAATACCTTTTGAGAAATGGAGTAATTCCTTAGGATATATCCCTTGAGGTGGAATTGCTGCATATGCACATTTAAAAGCATCCGATTCTCCCTACCAAATTGCCGTTCCAGAAATATCATGCCAGCCTACAGCCCTATCAGCAGACTGTAACATCGTCCCTCTCTTCACAGATGGTCTGAGTTGTAGCATTCAATCTTGTAATCTGGCACAGTGCATCATACAGGTACCGCTGTCGCCAGGGTTCAGGCCACC
Source organism: Dugong dugon (assembly GCA_030035585.1). Classification (NCBI taxonomy): domain Eukaryota; kingdom Metazoa; phylum Chordata; class Mammalia; order Sirenia; family Dugongidae; genus Dugong; species Dugong dugon. The sequence goes on along the minus strand of CM057468.1, from coordinate 10,450,829 downwards.
TGTGGCAAAGTGTTACATTTTATTAACATGACTATGGGCGCTAGGACTTGGTGTGCTTGAGAAGGCCAGCCTCAGCATTGTTGGGGTGCAGGGTGGAAGCAAAGGAAGGCAGTGAGCAAGCGGTGTGGACAGTGAATGTGCCTGAGAGTGGGTTGGATTTCCCAGGAGTCCCAGGTATGCTAACAACCCCATCTAGAGGCCCAGCAGGCCCATGTTCTCCTGCTTCCGGTCTTCTGGCAGCTCAGCAAACCACCACTGTTTGCACAGCTGGGGAACCAGAGGCTTTGCCATTCGCATTGTTCTGTCACCAGCAGCGTCCCCTGAGAAAGGCCCCAAGGGCAAGAACACCAGAGCATTTCCCCCACAAGTCCAAGCAGAAAGAAGAGAGAGCACAGGCCTCTTTGGAGCCAGTCAGACCTCAGCCATTCCCTCTCTGGGCATCTGTGGGCCAGGTCCCTTTGTGTTCCTGAGCCTCGGTTTCTTCATGTGTAAAAGGACATAGATGTTGTGTCCTTCAGAATCATTCTGTGGATGAGAAAAAAATCAAGTTTCTGAAGACCCTGGCCCTCAGCAGGTGTTCAGCTGCAGACACCTAGTTTTCTTTATACTGCCCTTATGATTGCATTCATGTGTGGTGTCTGTAACACAGGTGCTCTTTTGGGGGGACACCCTGTGGTGACCGCCCCTGTTCAAAAGCAGTTAGGATGGAGGAGAAGAGCAGAGTGAGGTTCCTTGCCTCGGAGGCCGATGTCTCCAAAAGTTTGTACTCTGAGTGGTTTCCATGGGAAGAACCACTGGGCCATGAGAGGAGCTACAATCTCATTTTCTTGCCAGTGCGGAGCAGTGCAGAGGGAGCCATCCAGTGTGCCCACTCACTTGTGCTTTTCGTTTATGGTGCCCAGTCCTCCTCCAGTAATAGAGGCAGATCATGTTCCTCCAAATGTAGGTAGGCTGCTCAAGGACGGAGGCCGGACATTCCCAGGCCCTAATCCCTGTCTATTTGCAGCACTCTGGCATGTTGGGGGAGTAGAGAGGTTGTGGATATCAGGGATGGGCTAGATGCACTTGTGCTAAGATGGTTGCTGGGAGAAAGTCTACCTTCTGTTGTCTGGCATCCTGGGGACAGATGCTCATAGGCCCTCGACTTTCTCCAATGCCAAAGGTGGTGTTTCCTCCTTTCCCTAAAGTCCTCTCACTTCTATCCTTTTTCTGTCTAATCCAAGCACTATTCCCCCCAGGGAAGGAGGACAGTGAAGTGTAGCAGCGTTTAGCTGCAGGCCAGGATGTAAAGAAGACTGCCCCAAGGGTTTGGGCACCCCACGGGAAAGTTTGCCAGCTCCGCCAGGCTGTTGGCCTTTCTGTCTGTGGATGGACAAGGGTACCAGTCCAGGGGCGCAGGGGCATACAGGGGTGTAGATTGGATTTTGTGCCTATGATGTGTGTGATAGCATGGACTGTAGTGAGATTAAAGAAACATTTTAGTAAAAATTTGGTAAGAACCATCGCCAATCCTAACCCAATGTGTAACAATCCTGTCAACTTTTGGCATATTGCATTTCACGTGTATATGAAACAACAGTGCATCCGTCATATAGTTTTCTGCTGCTTTCATTAATACGTATATATGCATATATGTGTGTATTTGTGTTTCTGCATAGCCTTTATAATAACTATCTGTTGCATAAAACCCATCACGTTGGTGTACCATAATTTATTAAATTATTCCCCTAATATTAGATATTTAAACTGTTTCAGTTTTTACTTTACAGCCAACTCTAGATTTTAAGTATTTGCCTTACCATTTACGTACATTTGGATTACTTTTCAGGTTCAATTTCCAATTTCTTAGCGTAAATGATAATTAGCATTTCGAAATATTCACGTTATTATTTGGTGCATTACTTTCCAAAGGGTTGCATTATTCTGTGATGTCAGTAGTCATTCTGCCCATTTTGCCACAAGCTCACGAACAGTAGATATCCTCCATTAAAACAAAACACTGTGAAAGTGTTCAAATTATACTTCTAGCCTATATTAACTTTCAAACTTCTACTTGCTTAGGTAGCCTGCAAATGCAATCGGTAGCTCCTGGACAAAAAGTCTGTTAAAGGTAATTTAAAGAGGTGAAATATAGTGTTTGTTTTTTGTTCTTTTTTTGGTCCAGCTTTTTTTTTTAATTGTTATTAAAATATAGATAACACAACATTTGTCAATTCACCATTTTTCACATGTGCAATTCAGTTACACCAATTACATCGACCACATCGCACAACTGTCACCAATATCTGTTGCCAAATTTTCCATCACAATAAACAGAAACTCATTGCTTCCTAAATAATGATTAGCCCTTTACCTCTTCCCTCCTGCCTCTGGTATCCAAACTGATCTCTATATGTTTGCCTATTCCACCAAAAAAAAAAAAAAAAAAATTGCCGTTGAGTCTATTCTGACTCATAGCGACCCTATAGGACAGAGTAGAACTGCCCTGTAGGGTTTCTTATGAGTGGCTGGTGGATTCAAGCTGCCAGCATTTTGGTTAGTGGCTTGGGCTTTTAACCAGTTCACCACCAGGGATCCTTGCCTATTCTAGGTATTTCATGTTAGTGAGATCATACAATATTTGTCCTTTTGTCATAGACTGACTTCCCTCAGTATATTTTTAAGGTTTATCTATGTCGTGACATGTATCAGGATTTCATTTCTCTTTAAAGTGGAATAATATCCTATTGTATGTATATGCCACATTTTGTTTATCCATTCACCTGTTGATGGACATTGTTTACACCTTTTGGCTATTGTGAATAGTGCTGCAATGCACATTGATGCACATGTGTCTGTTTACATTGCTGCTTTCAAGTCTCTTGGGTATATACTCAGGATTGGGATTCCTGGGTCATGTGGTAGTTCTGTGTTTAACTTTTTGAGGAATCACTAAACTGTTTTCACAGTGGCTGTATCATTTTGCATTCCCATGAGCAATGGATGAGGGTTCTGATTTCTACGTATCCTCGCCAACATTTGATGTTTTCCATTTCTTTGATCTTTGCATCCTAGTAGGGGTGAAGTGGTATCTCATTGTAGTTTTGATTTGCATCTCCCTAGTGGCTAATGGGGGGCAGTGATTAAGCGTTCAGGCTAATGACACTGAGCATCTTTTCACGTGCTTGTCGGACATTTGTATATCCTCATTTGTGAAATGTCTGTTCAGGTCCTTTGCCCATTTTTTGATTTTTTTTTTTTTTTTTTTTGTCTTTTTCTTTTTAACTTGTAGGAGTTCTATATGTTCTGGATATTAAACCCTTATATGATGTATGTCTGCCCAGAATTTTCTCCCAGTGTGTAGATTTTATTTTTGTTTAGTTAATAAAATCTTTTGAAGTGCAGAGTTTTTAATTTTTATGAGATCCCATTTATCTGTTCTGTCTTTTGTTGCTTATGTTTGTGGTGTCATATCTAAGGATTCATTGTTGAAGACTATGTCCTAAAGCATTACCCTATGTTTTCTTCTAAGAATTTTATTGTTTTAGGTCATATGTTTAGGTATTTGATCCATTTTGTGTTAGTTTTTGTATATGGTGTGAGGTATGGGTCTAACTTCATTCTTTTGTACGTGGAAATCCAGTTGCCCCAGCACCATTTATTAAAGAGACGACTATTATTTCTCCACTGGAGGGATTAACACCCTGTCAAATATTAATTGACTTCACCAATCTGAGGCATCCCTTGTATCTTTTAGGTATTATAAAATAAATGTCAACCTTCTATTTGTAAACACCTTTCTGCCTATAGGGCCTGCTCTCAAATAAGGTCCTCCCTAGCTCTCTACTGCCACCTGGGAAGAAGGGAAAGGACAAGACCAGGAAGTACAATGAAGAATGAGTTGATATGAGAAGCAAGTGACAACAATATCAAACTCTAAAGATATGTTGTGTCACCTAGCCAGGACACCAGGGTGCCTGCAGGAAGGGGGCTGTGTTCACGCTTCTCTCACTGTGGGTACCAGCCAGTGGCACACAGCAGAGAGGAGGTCAAGGGGATGCTAGATTCCTGAATACACTCTGTCTTCCCAAGAGACAGGAAAAAAAAAAAATCAACACAAAGGAGCAACTGATATCAATAGGAAATTACAGGTATCTCAAATTGTGAGATGTCTCTGAAATGGAGAATGGAGGAGCAATAGAAATGCTCTGACAATGAAACTGTAGAATAGAAAAAAAGCTTGGCCCACAGAGGAGAATGAGGAGCAGAATGATCTTAAGGAGGGTGGGGGAATTCTGAAATTCAAGGAAGGGGATGGTGAGCTTATGATGAGAGGGAAGGGAAAGAGAGGAGATGCTTGGCTGTCCTCAGTGAATACCCTTAGCATGTATGGTATCCCCACAGGTGAGGAAGTCAGGCCCTCTGGACAAGCAGCAGAGAATAAGAAGGTGGATTCATAATTATTGGGGGCCACATGGAAAGCTGTTCTGATCCTCCAAAGAAGAGTTGCATCATAGAATTTTTGGGGATAAGGCTTATTCTGCAAAAGGTGTCAGAAGGGGCATACAAACAGCTGATCGAACTGCAGTGGGTGGTGTATCTGACTTCTTGTAGCTGAAATATAAGATATTCTTGAAAGTCTGTGCAGACCTAGGAGACCTTCTGTCTCAAACAGAGTCTGTGGCATACCGGGAAGACTGGGAGATGGGGCATCTGCAACATCCAGAAAGTTTTCCTGGAAACCAATGGGTTTGGGAAGCCCAGGGGAGGTCTTGGTGCTGCGTTTTACTCAGCAGTGGGGCTTTGAAATGGGGGTGGGAGGCTGTGAAGCTCTGGGATGCTGAGGAAGTGAGGATGGTGTTGGGAATGGAAAGTACCTCCGCAGCGTAGAGCAAGATGTGCTTGTGTGGACACTAACTCATCCAAGGTCAGGTAGAGCCTGCCCTGTCCTGCTGCAGTGGAAAATGTAGATTCCGTTCACATCCCTCTTCAGGTCCTCCTGACTCCAGCACTGGAAGATGGACTAGGGGCCCAGCCATATGCTTCCTCAAGCATATGCAGAAATAGCAGAGTAAATGCATCCCCTGCTTACAAATGAGGAGATGCAGTGTCTGGGGCCATGCAGTAGGTCAAAGAAACGTAACTTCTACTTGTCCCCTCTCTTTTGCTGCTTAGCAGCACAGGAAATCTGAGGACAGAGAAATTGCCAGAAACTTCCCTCCTTATGTTTCCTGCCTTCTCAGCTCAGGCCAGCAGTGCTATAAGTGCAGCTGTGCTCACCAGTCCCCAAGCCCAAGCAGAAGCCACAAGTGCTTGGGCCTGAAAGAATCGAAGTGCCCCATGAGAATGTCCAAGCTGGCCTTAGATAGCATCAGTTTCCACTTGATCTGAGCTAGCTCATTTTTCCCCCTTCTTGTACATCACTTGAAAGGTAGAAATAAACCTGATCTTAATTATTTCTTTAACATGACATGCCCTTCAGAAATTGTACAGATAACACTGTCCGGTTGTCATGTGGAACTGCAAGCATGGATATGAAATGGTGCAAAGTCTAAGTAAAACCAAATATTCGGTCATAACTCAACATTTTGATGAGAAACTGGTTTACTAAGTGGTTGAAAATTTCTATCTTTTAGTGAGAAAACTTGATTGCCAGTGAGGGAAATTTTTTTCAAAGACTCTTATCTTCCCATGTGGAGGGAGAAGAGATGTGTGTAATTTTGCAACCTGGGTCAAAATGCTTAAAAAAAAGAAAAAAGCCATAGAATTGATTCTAACTCATAGACTGGCTGAGGAATGAGGCTTTGGTTTAATAACTGGTTCGTTCCCTGTGTCAAAGTCCATGGGTAGCACTGGTGTGTCATATCTTACAAGGTCGTTGGGCAAATCGGGTGAATGCTGGGGAGCAGGCCTTAGATTACGTTTAGGCCATTGAGGCTGGTAGAGCAGTGGCCCTGTCTCACATTCACCCATAGCAGAGCTCAGTCAAGTTCTAAGTAGAAATCCTAAGTGAATAAAGTTTGCCTTAGTGTTATCCTCCCCTTGCCCTTGGCACAGTCTCCCCGGAGAGACCCTCTCCCTAACCCTCCTACTGTTATGCTCTCACTATGTCCTTGACCTGAAAAGCACCGTTTCCTACATCACCCCCTTGGGGTCGGACTTTCTGCACTCTCACAGGGTGGATTGGCCAATGTGAACAGTGCATCCAGGTTCTGTGACAAGACGCCTCATCTTAGAGCAGCCTCCAACTCTCCTGCCTTTTTCTGGTCAGATGTTCTGTAGCCAGAATCCACCAGAGCCAGTGCCATGCCCTTTTATATCTAAACAAACAAGTGGCTTCCATCAGTGGTAAGATTGTAGGCCGGACAATAAGGGGAGAGTTTGCTGTGGCTGGCTGATGGGCTGGAGGACAATTTAGGACGGGCCCTTCAAGTCCCACCATCGAGATGCCTCACCACTCAGAACTAATGCAGCAGGCCGGCTGGGTGACCTTACATGATTTTGATCTTTCAGGCAAAGAAAGGGAACTATGCCTTCCTGTGGGATGTGGCCGTGGTGGAGTACGCGGCCCTGACAGATGACGACTGCTCTGTGACCGTCATCGGCAACAGCATCAGCAGCAAGGGCTACGGCATCGCCCTGCAGCATGGTAGCCCCTACAGGGACCTCTTCTCCCAGAGGTAGGCAAGCCGCGCCACAGCACCGGGAGACTTTGTGCCAGGGGGTGGAGAGTGACCTTCACTTAGAGATGAGAGCCAGCAAAACTCATTTCTTCATCAAATGTCCCTGATAGCTATGTGTTCCACCCGAGCTAGGCCCTGTGCTAGGCAGTGTGATGAGAAGAGAGCATGTGACCTCTTTCCGTGAAGGCGTTTAGTACAGGTGGACACTGTGATGTGAATGTGCAAGGATATCACAGGTGCTGGGGGGAGGGACAGCGGAGAGCACCTGGCCAGGCTGGGAGACCAGGGGAAACTTCCCAGAGGAGGTGACGCTCGAGCCTGAAGGATGAGTAGGCTTTAGCCAGATAGTCCCAATCATTCTAGATTAAGTAAATAATTAATAAGCTCTGGCAAGGGCCTAACAACCAGTTTTAAAGATAAATGTATCTGCAAAGTGAGAATAGTCAGTGTGGGTCAGAGAAGCCGACTATCTGGTAATCATCTGCACATGATTGGGGGAGGGGTGCTGACTGTGGGCCAGGAGCTTCCTGGTCAACAGGGCTGCTGTCTCCTGGGGCTGGGACGGGGCCTGGCCCTGCACTGCTGAGAACAGACAGTCCCTTGTTACTGCCTTCTCCCCATCTTCCCCAGATGGGAATCCAGATTCCCAAGAATCTTCTGAGAATTAAATCAGCCTCCTGGTGACTTCATACTAGCAAATGGCAGGGGTGTTGGGGGTAGGAAGAGACCGCAGGGACAGGAGTGTTCTAACCAGAGCAAAGCCACAGGACCCCCTCCTCCAGAAATGATTACAGTGTGTTCAGTTTGCACTTGTCGGTTTAGCTTCCCAGGTAGGTTGCTGGTGCACATCTATGCCTGAAGCCAGAGCTTCTCTGGACCCTTGGACATGACCAAATCTTTGGGTACTCTGTTGGGGCACCTGGCCAGCCTCCTTGAGAAAAATACTTTGTCATTATCCTACTTCGTTTTCTGCCCCAGAAGCTGACCTTGGTCCTGGGCCAGTAGGCTTGGCCTTGACATGAAAGAGAGGAAGGGAAGGGAACTTGCAAGCTTAGGAGCCCTTTCCCAGGAGGTAGCCAGCCTGCCACCAGGGCTTCCTGTCTCCCTGAGGGTGCCCAAGACCTGGATCCTGCTCACACATATCTGCAAGGTGACATCCATGGTGGGGTGAAGTGTGTAACTACAGAACCCAGGAGAAACCCTAAGAACAGGCTCTGCTTCAGTCTCCCCAAATCCAAAATATGGCAGAAGCGTCCATGTGAAAAGTCAGCATGGTGCCCAGGCCTAGGCTGTGGATTCCAGGACTGAGGAGCGTCAGTTTGGAGATGCAGGAGTCATAGCAATCATGCTTAACCTCCTGATGCTCAGAGACAGTACCTTGCACCCCAGGGGTGCTCAGCCGGCTACAGACAGAGTTGGGAAGAGAACCCAATTCCCTTGACCCCCATGCTATGCTATGCCCGTGCTCGATCACCATGCCCTACCTCTTCCCTCTCCCACCCCCCTGATGCCCAGATCCAGCTGCTGTTGTGACCACAAGCACCCAAGCCTCAGCCCCATCAGGGAGGAGCCGCAGAAGCAGAGCTGCAGCCAGTCTGTGCAGGGACTTGTTTGCAAAACGAGGGAAAGGGGTAGAACTAATTAAGTTAAATGAAGCTTTCAGATTTTTCTCTAGAATTTAATCAGATCTACCTTCAGTGCCTCATTCTGCTCCCTGGAGGAGAGAGCGATGACAAGAGGGGATGGAAGCATCCACCGTCCTGCAGACAGGCATTTGCTTTTTGGGGACACCCAGACCTCGGGTTTCCGAGTTACTGCCACTGCTGTCTTCTTAGACGCTCTGTTTATGGTGCACAAAACAGTGAGCTGCTGTTAGCTGGGGCGTGCCACAGGGAGGGAGGGGGCAAGCCCAGGAAGCAATGCCACGTGCCGTTTGCACAAAGCATCCCGGTGTCGCTAGCAAATGCCAGCCTCACTGTAGTTGCGGTAACCCTTGTCTTAGTTCCAGGAGTTAAGCTATCACCTTAAACATGAATATGCTCCCTTTCCTTGGCAAAGGACAGGGTGTGTAGGCTGCAGTATATGTATGTGCTGTATGTGCGTGCGTGCGTGCTAGAACAGGTTTGCAGACCAGGGCACCCATAGTGGACATTCAATAAACGTTTAGCAACTTAATAGCCATTTATCGAGCAACTACTGGGTAGCAGGCTTCACAACTATTGGACAAAGGAAAGCATCTGCAATTATGTCTGTCTGAAAAATAGAAGAACCGGCTTCAGGAAGTGGCTATTACCACTCTGGTGTCATCAGTGAGCAAGAGTAGGATGATTATGGTGTGTGCTCCTTCAGCCTCATCCAAAGCATCATTCTGTGCCCATAACTTCCTTTATCTTTCTTCTGTTTCTTCCATGTTTACATTTCCTTTTCTGTTTGTTTTTGTTTTATTCTGTGCTTTACTATAAATTGCCTTGCATTCTTTCTGGAATAGTATAGGATGTAAACCGAGATACAATTATAAGGAGCAGGAAGACGAAAGTGTCAGCAAAATTGAGCTGCTTGCCTGATGCTGCAGTCAGTGAGTTGGCGGAGTGGGGATCCGACCCCACGGCCATGCCCCCGCTGAGACTCACGGTACCCTTGGCCACAGCCTGACCTCAGAGAACAGGCTGCCCACACATAGCAGCCTGGGATTTTGGAAAGAATGTGGTCTCCAGGGTCAGGACAAACTAGCTTTGAAGAGCAGCTTTGCCAATTGCTAATTGCAACCGTGAAGAAGTCTTGTAGTCTCTAAGCCTCAGGTTTTCAATACATAATATAGACATAGGAACTGCTCTGCAGGCTGTTGGAGTGGGGTGAAAACAATGACTGGGGATCAGTTCTTTCTGTGTTCGCAACAAAGGTGGGCCAGGTCAATGCTGGCCTGACATGGCTGCTCTGACCTGGTCCATGTGGTCATAGAGTTAACCAACTATGCAGCTAGCAACCTGTTTTTTTTTTTTTAATTAGCATTTAAAAAATTTATGGTACATATATATGTAACAAAACATTCGCTACTTCAAAAATCTTCCCACATACAATTCAGTGACATTAATGACATTCATCGTGCTGTTCAACCAGCACCATTATCTGTCCCCACATTTTTCCATCACCCTTAACAGAAGCTCAGTGTTCCCTAAGTACTGAGTCCTCCCCCTCCCTCCCTTCTGCCCCTGGTAACCACCAATAAACTTTGATTTCCATATACTTGCCTATTCCAGACATTTCATATAAGTGGGATCAGACAGTATCTGTCCTTTTTGTGACTGACTTATTTCACTCAGCATAATGTTTTTAGGCTCATTCAGGTAGTAGCATCTGTCAGGACTTCATTTCTCTTTATGGCTGAGTAGTATTCCATGGTGTCTTAGTCATCTAGTGCTGCTATAACAGAAATCCCACTAGTGGATGGCTTTAACACAGAGAAGTTTATTCTCTCACAGTCCAGTAGGCTACAAGTCCAAAGTCAAGGCATCAGCTCTAAGGGAACGCTTTATCCGTCAGCTCTGGAGGAAGGTCTGTGTCATCAATCTTCCCTTGGTCTGGGAGCTTCTCAGCGCAGGAACCTCGGGTCCAAAGGACATGCTCTGCTCCCAGCACTGCTTTCTTGGTGGTATGAGGTTCCCATGTGTCTCTCTCTGCTCACTTCTGTCTTTTTATATCTCAAAAGAGATTGGCTTAAGACACTATTGAGTCTTGTATATCTCATCAGTATAACTGCCGCTAATCCATCTTATTAGATCGTAGTGATTGAATTTCCAACACATAAGGAAATCATATCAGATTACAAAATGGTACACAATTATACAATACTGGGAATCATGACCCAGTCAAGTTGACAGATACTTTGGGGGGACACAATTCCATGACACATGGCGTGTATGTACCACATTTTATTTATCCACTCACCTGTTGATGGATTTAAACTGTTTCTGCCTGGTGGCTATGGTGGATAGTGCTGCAGTGAACATGGCTGTATACCTGTGTTGGCTGAGCATTTACTACGTGCCAGATCTGGGGAAGACTATCTGCCTGGCTCCCTCTTTTCATCTTGTCACAATAATCCTGTAAGCTGGCTACACTTATCATAACCCCAGATTTTATGATGACAGCCCTAAGGCTGAGAAGTCTAAGAACTTCCCCAGGGTCACATGGCCCTTGTGAAGGTGGAGTGTGAATCTGAGCTGACATCCATCAGAGCAGGGTCTGTGCTGATGAACACGGAGCTCTGCTGTCTCTCTCTGCACGGCCAGTAGGTCACTCCAAGTCTTCTCAAAGGCCCTGGGGCTTCGTGCATATTTGGCTCTGGGCTGCTGTAACTGCCACAGGGTCCTGCCTGGTCATCCCTGCTGGCAGGGGCTTAGTTAGTGGCTGCTGGTTGGTGGAGTCAGTGGACGCACAGACCTGAAGCCTCCTGTGATACTTTGAGCCATACAGACGTAGCGCCATGCTAAGCCTGCCCTGTTGGTCACGCGATGGGCGGTACCCAGAATCCGTGGTGCTCACTTGTACCCAAGCCCAACACCAACCACACAGGTGCACATGTAAAGCACATACTCATTTCAACAGCCAAGTACTGTATGCACAGCCACATCCTGAAACTTGTGTGCTGATCTGTGCCCTGGACCTCTCTCTAACAGACGTTATCTCATTCACCCTCACCACAGCCACTTTAGTTTAGAAGTCTTTGTTATTCAGTTGATTTCTTCATATATTTATTGACACAGCAAACATCCCAGAGGGCCAGAGCTGTGGCAGCCACTGTGCTGGCCCAGGGCACACATGGGGGAGGGGGTTCGGGGGTACCCAGCCCTGTGTGAAGGATCTGCTCATCTAGTGGGCATCCTAGGTCTATGCTCAGAAGAGAAGGAAGCTGAGGTTGAGGACGAGCAAGTGACTTGTCCAGGACCCCCAGCTGAAGTCTGGTGCCTCCACCCCCGGCTGCTCCCAGCCAGCGAGAGACTGCAGAGGGTAGTCTGAAGTCATGCTACGCTGGGCCCATGACACTGACAGGTCAGGGGACCAGCCTGGGCTGCCATCTGCCCCCCTGAAGTCACCAGCCAATGCATGTGATTGAGCTCAGCCTCAGGCCTGTCAGCACATCTTGCCTGCATTGCAGGTCCAGGGAGAGACTGTTCAGCTGAGCAAAGGTCAGTGAGCTCCTCCCAGGTGTAAAGACCCTCTCATCTCTGACTGTTCACACCTAAGCGGTACCTGCAGTGTGGTCAACTGAGTGCATCATCATGGACCAAGTGCCAAGAGCCCCTCCCCAAATGAGTGTGAGTGGCCTGGAGGCTGCCAGCAAGCACTGGCTCATGTTTAGATCCCTGGATTACTACTGAGGTGTCTACAAAATGCCATGATGAATGCTCAGTGCCATCCAGCCACCTTCTTGGGGGATGCAGGAACAGTGGAGGTTGCCCCACCATTGTACATGAGATACATTCCAGACTCCCTCTCATGACCCGTGAGGCCCTGTATGCTCTGGGCCTCTGTCTGCTTCACTGCCTTCATGTCACACCGCCCTCCACCTTACTATTGCTCAACAGGAACACCAGCTATGTTTCAGCGTCTCAAGCACTCCTAGAACTTACTCCAGACAAGACTTTCAAACATGGTTCCAGTCTCTGGAAGTGTCTGCCACCCCCTTGTTGAATGCAAACCCTGCCAACTACCAAATGCTTTTGGCAAAATATTTCCCCTCTCTGTGCCTTAATTTCCTTCACTGTAAAAATAGAGAAAATAGAAATAACCATCTCATAGGGTTAATGTGAGGATTAAACACTTTTTGTAAGCCCTTAGAATGCTCCCTGACACGTAGAACATGCTAGATGAGTGTGAGCTAGTGTATGATTAATCATCCTTCAGGTTTTTAGTCACCTGTCACCTTTCAGTGTGGACTTCCTAAATCCTTCAATTTAACTCCCCCCTATACCATTTCCTAGAACACCCTACTTCCATTACATTGGATTTATCACAGTTTCTCTCTTTATATTAATTTCTATACTTGTAATACCCATGCTCATGTCTCTAAATGGGAAGCCTGACGGTGTTGAACACTTGTACTTGGTACAGTGCAGATGCTTGTTAAATCAAATGAATAGGTGCATGATTTGATGAATCCTAGTGGGAGAGACTTGGGATATACTTACAGAAGTTTGCAGACAAGTGCTTTTGTGTGTATAAACATTCTTATCCTCAGGATGAGGCTTGTCTCACTCGTTCCTTCCTTCCCATGTTGTTTATTCTGAGCATCATGCTTGCCCCAGGATCCATGTGTGCTTTGTTATAAAGTTTGGACGTGTTGGGAGGCAATGGGGCTGGCTGGGACAGGGCACCTAGGCTTTTGAAGAGGGGGTGATGAAATTCAGTTTGTGTTTGGAAAGAACACTATGTCTGCAGTGTGGAGACGGATTGGAGTGGGAAAGCTGGGGCAGACAACGGCCATGATGGCTCCAACCTGTCCTTGGTGGGGCCAGCCATGTGGGGAAGGTACCCGTGGCTGCAGTTGACCCGGGTTGTATCTTGCAGGATCCTGGAGCTGCAGGACACAGGTGACCTTGATGTGCTCAAGCAGAAGTGGTGGCCACACTCAGGCCGCTGTGACCTCACCAGCCACACCAGTGCCCAGGCTGACGGCAAGTCACTCAAGCTGCACAGCTTTGCTGGAGTCTTCTGCATCCTGGCCATTGGCCTTCTCCTCGCCTGCCTGGTGGCTGCCCTGGAGTTGTGGTGGAACAGTAACCGGTGCCATCAGGAGACCCCCAAAGAGGTCTGTGCATGGGCCCTGTGTCCCCATCATGAGCCAAGAGTGGGGGAGTCATACCTGGCCATTCTGTGAGGGGGGTTCTCACTGTTAGTGCGTACCCGAGCCGCGTTGTTGGAGACAGAGGCGGTGTTTTACATTGCAGGGTTGTGTTCTTGTTTCACTGTGTCTTGAAAGCAGAAGAGCAAATGTAGGGGATGTTTCCATGTGCCAAGGTGCTGGTCGTGGCCACTAAAGTCCTATATTTATCTACAGCTCACGTACCCCTGGGCAGCACCAGAAAGCTCTACCTGCCCGGCCCTGCCCATGTGCCTCCACCCTGACCTGGAGAGACCAGCTCTAGGGATGAGAGAGAAGCAAGTTCTTCATGGTTCTGGTTGCCTTCCCACCAGGGCCCTCCACCGGTCCTCCTCCCCTTTCCCTCCTGCCTGGCAGGGCCCAGTCTTCTGCTTGGTCCCTCCTGGACACACCCAGTGCAGAGACTATGGTGGCTCTGTCCAGACCTCAGGTCCGGAGACCACTGTCCTCTACACCTGTGCTGACCATGAGCTGCCTGTGCCCCTCAGCACTTCCTTCCCGTAAATTTTTGTTCTTCTTTAAGCTCCATTTCTTTGGAAATGAAGGCTTCCCCAAGGTTCTCTGGAGACAATTCCGCTACGAGAGGGTGGCAGGGAGTGCCATGTGGTGGTGACACGCAGCCAGACACATGGGGCATTGGCCAGCCACTCCACCTGAGGGCTGTCATTGCATGCTAAACTACCTCACACACTTCCAGAACCACAGCCCCACTTGTCAATTCTGTTGGTGCAAACAGATGCAAATCTCAAACAAGAGGCAGGAAAGCAGCCTACATCAGACCCGAGGAGGGTGGAGGCCTGCTGGCGGGAGTGGCACCATAACACCCTTCTCTGTGGCCTAGGTGGCCGTACGGGATGGAGTCCCACAGGGAGGGGCACCCCACTGCACCTGCAGACTGTCTGCTCACACTAGGCTGTGGGCTCTCTGCCATCACACTGTCTCTCACTGCAAGGGCTGCTGCGTGCTCAGCCCATTTGAAATGTTCTGGGGCAGCGCTTTCCTCTTCTGCCTTCTGCATACCCCCATGCAAGGGAATGCAAGGCCTGGGTCTCCCACACCCTCCGGGGCTCTCCGATGCTCCCTGGACCATAGGAAGGAAGGAAGAAAGAGAGCTAAGGAAAACCCACTTAGAGGAAGAGTTAATGGTCTTGTCCCAAGCTTCTTGGGCTCCTGGAAGCTTTCTATGGAGAAAGTCGCTGTGGGAGACGGCGAGTTATTCTGACAAGCAGTTCTAAGGAAGGGCTGCAAACCAGCTCTCCCCTCCAGCCTGCTCATTCCCAGTCAGCCCCTCCAGCCAGGCCACAGCCAGCACATCTTTCCCTGTTCTTACCACCCATGTCTATGCACAAAAGCATCAGTGGGCAGCCAGGGTGGCTGCACCCGGCAGCGCCAGGGAGGACAGGCCCACTAACAGATCTGCATAGCACCCACTGCCAGGCCTCCCCCGCAAGCCTGCAGCCTGATTTCCTTTATGTGAATGCTTTTGGAGTCAGGGGTGGCAAGGTTGTCAGGTGAGAGAGCATCATGCAGTCATGAACCCAAGTCCAAGGTGGCAGGGGCATGAGGGCCATGTGGACACAGGCTTGGACTCGGCCCTCCAGGACATCCCCTGAATGTCAGTGCAGAAGGATGCAACCCTTCTCTAATTTAGAAGTCCATGTCCCCTTATAGTCATGTCCCTTCACCTCCCACAGGCCCAGACTTAGAAGCCCAGAGTTAGTTGTCATGGTGGAGGGAGCAAGGGGGAAGGTAGGGGAGAGAGAGAGATTTTAAGATTTATTTTAAGGAATTGGTTTATGGGATGTAGGTACTGGCAAGTTTAAAATCCATAGGCTAGAAATTCAGGCAGTCTTGTGTCCAAAATACATAGGCCTGGAAACTCCATCAGAACATCTATTTACGGTCTTGAGGCAGAATTCTTCTCCCTCAGGAAACCTCAGTTTTTACCCTTAAGGACTTCAACTGATTGGGTGAGGCCCACCCCCATTATGGAGGTTAATTTGCTTTACTTACAGTCAACTGATTGTAAATGTTAATCACATCTACAAAATAGCTGCAGAGCAACATCTAGACCAGTGTTTGGTGCCAAAAATGTGCATCATAGCCATAAAAGTCATTATCACAGACTGATTGCTGGAGAGACAAAGATAGGAAGGCAGAGGTGAAAAGAGAGACCAAGAGATGACCTAGCAGTGAGGAGCAGCCCCTGCTTGCCAGAGGAAGCATCTCGTCTTCCTCTGTGTCCTTTGCATAAGCCCAGGACCTCAGGTATGACAGAATAAGTCTACTGGCCCTGCCTGGAAAACGTGGGGCTCCCTGACCTGGCTGCCGATCACTTTGGGCTGGGAAGGGGACTGGTAAGAGGCAGGCGGAAGCTGTACTTTAGACTCGTTAGGCTGCTCATCTGAAAGTACGCGGCCTTTCCTCTAGCTCCTTTGGGGTAGCTGAGAAGGGTAACATGGTGAATGAAGGGAACATTACATCTTTTCCTATTTTTAATGGGTTTTTGATTTTCACTGAAATGTCTTCCTCCCCCCCTCCCTTCCTTCCCTATTCATAAACATGCTTATATGGACACAGCTCCTGTCCTCAAGGAACTTACCGCCACCTGGACAGATGTGGCAGAGTGCCCAGGCAGGCTCTGTGCTGCTGATCAGGCTGTCCTGAGTGGTTGATGGGTGCCCAGAAAGTGCAGAGGCCGTCCCAGCCCAGCCAGGACATGTGGGGCCGTAGGGGTGAGAGTGCTCCTTAGTGAAGACTCCTTTGGGCTGGGCTTGTTAGAACTGAGTCGGAAGATTGAAGCAGTCAGACAGCTGGGGAGGAGATTGGAATTGCATCTCTGGAAGGGCAAACGGCGCAGAGGTCAAAAGACACCAGAACACTCCCGGAGCACCAGGGCTGGAGTGTGGGCATCAGGAAGAAGATGTGAGTCAAAGAGGATGCAGGAGGAGGCGGGACCAAGCTCAGAAGGACTGTAAATGCCAGGCCAAGGGGTTTGTTCTCATCTTGTAGGGATAGGAACCAGGAGACAGGTTGAAAACCAGTGTTTTACTAGCAGATCTTTAAAACCTTTGAGGAATAATGACGGCGTTTAATCCAGAGCTAGTCTGTGCTCTGGTTGCCGTGCTTAATGGAGCAGCATTTGCAATTAGGTAAGTGCATCTGGTTAATCTCAGGATGTTTCATTTTGGGACCTTGGCCATATTTCTTACCTGTCGGGAGCCCGTCTTTGGGTGGAGCTCCAGTAGTATTTAATGGCTCACACTGAGTATCTTCAGAGTAGGGATGCTCGTAGCCACCTACTTGAGGAGATGTAGTAATGTGCGTTCAACCTCTTGATATTCATGGGGATTTGAGCTCATATTTTTTGTAAGGAATCAGGCGATTATGTAGTTAACCAATGCAGGTGAGTGCACTGAGCCCCAGGCAAGCAGTACGGAGCCACCCGCTAGATTTATGGAGGACGTGGAGCCATCGCTCTGGGGATGAAATATTCATGAAATAAAGATGAGAGAGGACATGAGGAGTGAGGGATGAATCATCTGTCACTGGGGTGGGAGCTTGGAATTCATATTGCGTCCTGCCTTGCTTGCTTTTTCCAGCCTCCGCCTCCATTGCAGACAGGAGCTGAACAGAGGCCAGGCGACGGGACTGTGGGGTGCAGAATGGCAGCTAGACCATCTGTTCTGGCCAGTGGGCTGGCTTCTTTCTGCATGTCCCCACAACACAGTCTTGCTCTCCGTGGAAACTTCCATCCCAGTGATACTCTCTTTTGGTCAACACGCTTCCCTGCCTCTGCCCCTCTGAGGCCTGCTTCAACTCCAAGCAGATATTTTCTCTTCTGCATCATTCCTTTCTTGCTTTATACCGATCTCATAGTGTTGTCCTGAGGATTCAATGAGGGAAGGTGGCAGAGCATTTGAGGAAGTACCTGGCCCATAGTTCATGCTTGGTGAATGGTTGCCAGGAGGCTCCTCATTCCCAAGGATGTGGAGATAAGCAGTAAGGCATGTGGGCGGTGGGGGTGGGGAGGCAAATCAACTCTTAGGGCAGCTTCCCTGTGCCTGACAGACTGCATGCTCTCTTCTTAACTCTTCCTGACAACAGTAGAGGGAGGCCTTGTCCCAAGAGAATTGTGGCTCGGAAGTGGCGGGGGAAGAGCTGGGCTAGAACAACATGGCTGCCTCCAGAGCTACTTGCTGTCCTCCTCCGTACACCAGCCTCCTCCCAGAGGCAGGCTCTTCTGAGGGCCCTAGACACTGGGCTTTCCAGTGGGTATGTGCAGGAAGAGGGGTTCCTACCAAGCATTTCCCACAGGGTTTGGGGAAAGAAGGGTGTGTACTCCGAACTCTTCCCTGGACCAGGCTCCTGGTCACTGTTAGTAATTCTCTGAGCCCCAGTTTCTGTCTTCTGTGGAAAACAGGCTGGCCTGACAGCTACACAGCTGAGATCACACAGCTTGGCATTAGGGTTCAGTGGTGAGTGTGTGCTTCAGCCCTTACCCAGGGCCTTCCAGTCTGAGGGAGCTGAACATTATCACAAACCAGTGTGTATCTCAAAACCAGCTAGGACAGAACGTCCTGCCATCCTGGGCCTCCTCTCCTGAGCAGGCACCTCATAAAAGTGTGATTTGCATTGCCATTGCTTATTTACCTGCTCCCCTGGCATCCCTGTCACTTTGCCTGTCTCTGGAACGGTGGACCTCTCGTTAAAGCTGATGGATATAACTGAAGGATTGAGCACCTTCCATGTGCCAAGGACCAAGATGGATGCTTTACCAAAAACATCAGCTCCTCTGCTAGTAGGTGCTTGAAATGTTCATCGAATGAATGAACCACTCTGCGTGCCTATGAAGAAAACATTATTAATGTTAAATTGTTGTGTGCTCATTGCAGCTGAAACAGTGCTTTCAATTCTGGCTGCACATCAGAGGTGATTAATTCTGGAGCTTTTTAGAAATACAGCTGTCTGAGCCCTCTTCCCCAAAGGGTCTGATTGGTTAGGTCTGGACAACTGTTAACTTCTAAAATCTCTGCGTGTGCTTCTGATATCCTGCCAGGGATGAAACCACTGGTCTGCACACTCCTTCCAGGTGAGACTGGGAGTGTGCTGCCTGGCGTAGCAGAGGAGAGCAAGGGTTCGGAGCCTGTCGGTGTGAGTTCTTAGCTTGACATCCTACTTCCTGTGGATTGTGTGAGCTGGGGTGAGTCTCTTCACCTTGGGCCTCCATCCACTCCTTTGCACCGCTGCCTCCACCACCTGTGCCATGAGGGGGCCGTTAGCTCCTGTTTCTCCTACAAGGACTATGGCTGAGCAGATCAGAGCTCTTACTCATGATGCCCTGGAAGCTGCCCATCATCTCCCGAGACCACGTTCTTCACTGAACATTCAACTCCTTTGCTCTTACCCAACTGTGACTCTCAGATCCCCAACCCAGAATCTTTGGGGTCAGGTAAATCTTTGGATAACACCTAAGATCACATTGATTGCATTTCTCCCAGCTGTTGGGTCTCATTTGCCAACTGGATAGTCTCAGTGGGAACAGGAGAATGCCACCTACAACTGTCCCAGTCAATTGGGAAATCCCTTGTCCTCAGTTTTGTTCCTGCCAAACTTGAAGGAGGAGCCATTGAACTCCAAACGAAGTCAGTTCTAATGAGTCCCACGTGTCCCAGGCTGTTAACATAGAAGATAGTTTAATCACCGTTTTCCAGTACACGGTATTATTTCCACATTGGTGAACAGCAGCTTAATTACAGAACTTTTTCTCTCTGCAAGGCAATGCCTCTGAGAGTTTCCCCAGTAACCTCTGCTGGTGCATTTGTCGTCATATTTAATATGGGGTGAGAAAGGCAAAGCTGGGATTCAGCCAAATGCACGGCGAATACAGTCAGTGAGTTTTATGTCGCAGTCAGAGGTGTTTGACTAGGTCAGTTACCTACAGTAAATTAATAAAGGCAGGAGTGAGTTTCCAAGTCTCTTTCCACAGCTGTCATTACCTGGCTGAGCATCAAAACCTTGAAATAATGAGGATGTAAACTGATGAAGCTCACATAAAAAAGCCCATTATATAAATTTGCATAACATAATAGAATGCACCATTTTGTCTAAAATATAGATAATTATTCAAATCACTCCTGGCTATTTCCTTGAGTGGGCTGATTGCTCCTGCCTCTTCTTGGCCAGAGACACATTGAGTGCCACCAGACATGACATTGCATGTGATAAATTGGTGGTCCATGGTGATAAGAAAAAGACAGTGCTTCCAGAGTTTCCAGACTAGATGGTTTTCTCTTTCTCTGCGCTTCAGTGCTGACCCTGATGGACAGCGCTGGGCAGGCAGCTCGGAACACATGCCATAAGACTCAGAAACAGGCTGCATTTATTTTTCAGAAAGGACAGGCAGGCATTTGCTTTATTTAGTTGTACTAATTTTCTTGTCCAGTTACACAATCAATATAGGGAGCTTATGATGAAGCTCTCTTGTCCCAGGGTTTGTCTTGAGGTTGGAGCTCTCAGCCAGAGTGGAATTTGAATAGAGTGAGGTCCAGTTGGTGCAGAAAGGATGCTTTCCTTCAAGGCATTTGGGGCTGGAAGCTCTCCATGGGAGGTTTGTTAAATTGCTGTGGACATTTCTCCATGTCCTGAGATGAGGAAGTTAAGAGTGGATTCTCACTGCAGTCTTTGTTGGAACTGCTTCGTTTGTCCTTAATTTCAGGCAGAAAAAATATATATATTGAATTTAACAAACTACTCATTCAAGCACATTCCTTCAGAAATACTGACCTTAAGGCAGTTCAGCCATCTCCACACCCATGTCCTGGGCTAGTCTTTATCCTAGATGCTTTGGTGTTACCTGGTCAACTCCTTACAACTCTGTGTATTCTGGTAGATGAATGCCTGTCCCCTGGTGTTGTTGTTGTTAGCTGACATCGAGTCGACCCCCAACTCATAGCAACCTCGTGCACAATGGAACGAAATGCTGTCTGGTCCTGTGCCTTTCCCATGATGGATCATGGATTGTTGTTTTCATTCACTGATTTTTGGAAGTAGACCACCAGGCCTTTCTTCTTAGTGCATCTTAGTCTGAAAGCTCTGTGAAACTGTTCAGCCTCATAGCAACATGCAAGCCTCTACTGAGGGATGGGTGGTGGCTGTGCTTGAGGGGCATTGGCCAGGAAATGAACCTGGATCGCCCGCGTGGAAGGCAAGATGTCTATTACTGAACCACCACTGTCCCTTGCCTTTGCCCTACCACTTTTTAAAGCGCCCCCAGAACCTGTTCTCCCATGAACTTCATCAGTGAAGGCATCCATCTCAAAAACCCCTTGCTCACATTTTTCTTCAGAGGAATTTTTGTTGATCGGTCTTCTACTGAAACTCTCCTTGTGTTTCCTTGGCATTAGGTAGAGAGGGTTCTTTTAGCTTTGTCCCCACTCCCAACTTCTGCCTTCCTGTGGCCTGTTAGCCAGGAAGTTCTCCATTTTCCTTCTCCAGACCCCGCCAAAACTAGGGGCACCTCCTAAACAACTGACCTGGCCCAGTGCTCCATGGACTCTGAGGGGAGAGACCAGGCCCTTCCCTGCTAACTAAGAATCCAGAGTGGACACAGTTATTGCCAAGACACTCACCTCCCTATTCAAATCAGTTCACTCTTAAATTGTACTTCTTTTCACTGCCAGAGGATTCCTTAAAGCCCTGAACAGAAAGTAGAAAGGAGGAAAAAGCAACAGTATGCAACTGACCAGTTGTTCCAGTGATTCCCAGGACCACCTGGCTACCAGTTTTCCTTTCATGGAAACAAAAGACAGCTCTGCCAGCAAGGGTACCAAGCCTGACAGGCTTCTCTGAGCTTTGCTGTCTGCTCAACCATTTTAACAGGAAAGGTGGGGACAGGGGTAGAAGGGAAAGCTTTGTTAGTACACCCAAAAAGTATCTAAAA
This sequence comes from Dugong dugon, assembly GCA_030035585.1. Taxonomy (NCBI): domain Eukaryota; kingdom Metazoa; phylum Chordata; class Mammalia; order Sirenia; family Dugongidae; genus Dugong; species Dugong dugon. The sequence continues at coordinate 10,429,345 of CM057468.1, read as the reverse complement.
TTCTCTCTCAAGGTATTCCAGCTTCCAGGCTCTCTGGTACCAGTCTTGTGCCTTCATATATTTTGAAATGAAAATGGCCTAGGGATAAAGATATTTACCAAAACTGACTATGGTCAGTTCAAAGGAAGCAGGCTGTATCAATGGCTTATCCAGAGCTCACAGCATCCATGAGAAGGCTGGAGATGCAGGCTGTGATGGGCAGGGGTCAGGTCTTGTCCAGAGGCCTAGGAGGTTAGGAGAATGGTCTTGGAGCAGAAAGTTTGGTGAAGCACTACCACGGTAATGGAGGAAACATCATCCATTTTCTGCTTCTTTTTCTCCTTGTTCAGGATTCAGATTAATTTCTGTTGGCCTCACTTGGGTCACTCTTCTGCTTCTTGGCTACAGGTGGGCAGGCACCGGCCAAAATGTTATACAGCGAGGAAGAAGTAATTCTCCAAAAGCAAATAAGTCATACTCTTATGAAGAAGGGAGAATTGAAGCTCAGTGGCCCGAAAACATCTAATGCCCAATATTACAACTGGAAAATACTATTAAAATAGTTTCACATGCAAAAATAAAAACTACACAAATAAAATACACAGAAAGGGGCAAGGTTGCATAGGGATGGCTCAACCATGATGTCAGGTGATTATGAAGAGAACTTGAGTTCTGTTTGTTATGTATTTTACAAACTCTGGAAAGAATCAGTGAAAGGCACTGGAAGCATGATCTCTGCTTCAGCAAAGTAGGGGCCTGGTACTCTTCAGCTGCTTTCTCTAATTTTACCCATGATGCTTGCCATGCAGAAATGCCTCCAACTCAGAGATGGTCTCTGCGCATCAGTGAGCAGAGCTCAGCTTGTGTGGTGCCTCAGATCACAGGAATCTTGATTCTTCCAATAGGCCATGCCAACGATTTCTGATGTAATTTCCACTCATGACGTCAAGCTAGGCCCCACGCTCTCCTCCATCCTCCATCCAGTTGGCTCTCCCATTCTCAGATTTCCTCCTGACCTGGAATGAGTTCTCCATTGCTTTATGGGATTTGTCATTTTCTTGTGTTGGGGAAAGTTCTGGAAAAGACAACAGGTTTCCCAGCAGAAGCCGGGCTGTGTGTGCCAGTCGTGAAGTCACTGAAGGTATGGAGGGCACTGTTCCTGCTGTCTCTGTGCCGCGGGTGGTGGGAGCAAGGAGTGAACTGCAGAGGAGAAATGCTGGGGTGAGTCTTTGCAGGGGTTAACCCTGTGTCTGGTGCACTCAGTGAGGGGGTACTCACGCCAGTCATCCAGGGGAGTCACCTCCTGGGTGAAACCCTAGCCCCTCAGCCCCACAGCAGCTCAAAGCAGTCACTGGAACAACCCTTAGATGCGTGGTTGCTTTCATTTTCTTTGAAAGTACTTTCAGGGCAATTAAATTTCTTGCATTTCTAGCAACCCCACAGGTAGGCAAGAAACAAGCTGCAGTCTTATAGAGTGGACGTTAACATTCGACCACCTGTGGGTGTGTCTCAGTGCTGATCCTGACATCAGGGAAGGGCAGGCAGTGAACATCACCAACAAGGAACCAGTGTGGACCCTCTGCTGGGCACCTGACCCTGTGTGCCACCACACGAGGGGCGGCCAAGGAAGCAGACCCCATTGTCCTTGTCCTCAGGGGCTTTCAAGCAGCGTGACCTCTTTAATGTATTCTGACCTAGTAGGCAAATCCCCAAGCATGGAAAGGAGTGATAATTTGTTGTGTTTTATTTTCTTTCTTAAACAAATACATTAATGAACAAACAAAACATTCGTCTGTGATGTCATTTACCATGTGGAGAACGTGTCACATGTGAGAATGCTTCATTTAGGCTGCCTGAAGGAAATCAGCTGACTCCTGAAACACCCTTTCCTCACTGTCCCCACCCCCTACCCCCATCCAGAAGCCCAGGCCCCATTGATCTTCCAGAAAGGAATATGGTCCCCCTTCTGCCACTCCCTGCGTCTCTGGAGATATTGAATAGGGAGAGCATGGGCCTCAGGTGCAGGCGGAACTTAACCCCTTCTCCAGGTTCCAGTGCTGCCTCTGGCGCTCCCCCACGCTGTGACTCTGGGGATGTCATTTCACCTTCCGGAACCTGAGCCCCCTTTAATGTAAGGTGAGGGTAATCAAAGCAAGAGTTTTCAGAGTTACGAACCTTAAGTGGCAAAATAACCAAAACCAGTTGCTGTCGATTCAACTCTGACTCATGGAGACCCTGTGTGTGTCAGAGTAGAACTCTTCTCCAAAGGGTTTTCAGTGGCTGATTTTTCAGAAGTAGATTGCCAGACCTTTCTTTTGAGGCACCTCTGGGTGGACTTGAACCTCTAACCTTTTGGTTAGTAGCCAGGCTCATTAACCATTTTCACCACTCAGAGACTCCAATAGCAAGTTTACAGGGGACCTAGCAGGGGTTCAAGGACCATTCCTTTTTATTTCCAGGGGACTCCTTTCCACGCCTGTCTCTGCCAGTCTTTCAAAGTGTCTTTTGAAAGGGCTGTCTCTGGGTGTGTTGGATCTTAAGCAGAATGCAGAGGGGAGGCACACTGCCGCCAAGGCCTGCTGGTAGGCTCTTTGCTAACCAGGGTTAGTGTTCTCAGCCAGTGGCTCCCCAGATAACTGAGGGTTGGCCACACAACTGAGGGGTGGGGGAGTTATGTGGGCTCCCCTACTGTCCACCAGGATGCACAGCCCTGTGTCTTCAGGCCTCCTGGGGTGTGTAGAAGCCACCTGTGGCTCAGGTTAGGGCTCGACCAGGCCTTTCTCTGCTTTCCTTTCAGGACAAAGAAGTGAATCTGGAGCAGGTCCACCGGCGCATGAACAGCCTAATGGACGAGGACATCGCTCACAAGCAGATCTCTCCGGCGTCCATTGAGCTGTCAGCCTTGGAGATGGGGGGCCTGGCTCCCAGCCAGGCCTTGGAGCCGACGCGGGAGTACCAGAACACCCAGCTGTCGGTCAGCACGTTCCTGCCAGAGCAGAGCAGCCACAGCACCAGCCGGACACTCTCGGCAGGGCCTGGCAGCAACCTACCATTGCCGCTGAGCAGCTCGGCCACCATGCCCGCCATGCAGTGCAAACACCGGTCGCCCAACGGGGGGCTGTTCCGCCAGAGCCCCGTGAAGACCCCCATCCCCATGTCCTTCCAGCCTGTGCCAGGAGGCGTCCTTCCAGAGGCCTTGGACACCTCCCACGGCACCTCCATCTGATCACACCGCCTGCCCTCCCGCCCGCCCTCCCGTCCACCTGACCAGCAGAGCTTTTTAATACAGACACAACACCATGGACCACACACACACACGCACACACACACAAAGACTCTAACATTTTTCTTGTACATATGTGTAAATAATGACAGAATGGAGTGGGATAAAAGTGTATTTTGAATATTCCCAATTTTCGAAGTCAGTAAAAAAACCCACAAAAACTGTATGAATGACTTTGTAAATTTTGTTCTCTATGAATAAAAAGGCAAACTACTTGTGATCATTCTGAAGTGCCAAAGAGCCCCCAGTTCCTGAGCCTTTCCGAGGGCAGGAAGGATGATGAGGTCAAGAGCCCCTCCTGCTGGGAAGAGGGAAAGTAAGAGCTAGCCGCCCTAGAAGAGCCCTAGAGGTGGCTTGCTGCTATATCACACAGCGGCACCACCATGGCCCTTCCTTCGTCCCTTCTTCAGTACCCTTGGGTAGGGAAAGGGTGAGCCCCAAGCTAACACTGGCCTGGCTCACTGGGTCACCCTGCAGTAAGGTGATCAACTTCCCTATTGCCAGAAAATGAGGAAGCTCCCAGGACACTGGCAGCTCTGGACAAGCTGGTCACCCTACTGTGGGGGTCACAGGGTGCCATGGTATGCATCTTCCCCATGGTCATGGGAGAAGCCACCCACATTGAGACAATGGTCACGAAGGACTCTGATGTGGACTTGCTCTACTGTCTTGTTTTAGCCTTGTTTTGACTGTCTTTACCTAATTAGAGGAATCAACAAGAGGATATGGGAGAAGGAGGGCAGAAACCATTCTTGCCTCAGAGGGTCTGGGTAGAGGTGGATTTGGGCCTGGTGAACAGGTCCATGGGGATAGGGAGGTGCAAGGTGTGATCATGTAGACCAGATGATCTGGTGGGACCAGGTAGAGGGAAAGTCTGTCCTTAGGTGTGGGACCAATGGTGCCAGGTGAGGGAGGAAACACGGTCACAGACGAGGAGGGTAACAGCACTGTGGTTTCAGATAAAAGGATGGTGTTGACAGGAGCAGGGAGGGTGCCCAGGTGAGCAGGACTAGTGTTCTAGGTGATGGGGGCACCAGGGAACAGATGAAGGGGACCTTGTTTGTCCGTCTAGGAAGGAACCTTGGCCCTTCCTTAGGAGTGAAGCAACATCATAATTTGTGTGGCAGGGAGACAAGTAAGTCTCATCCCTCAGGAAAGTTGCTTGTAGCCCAACGAGTAAAGGGATGTCTCAGAGTCTGAAACGAAGCAGGCAGCCTTCCCAAAACTGCCAGAACCCAGTGAGCCTTCACCTCTGTTTTATTACCTTCTCCAGCTCAGAATCCCTCAAGCAGTGATGCAGCCCACAACTAGGCCCTCCTGGCAGACAGCATCTTCTCTGAGATTCCAGGCCTGTTTCTGAGCTGGAAACCCTGTTTCTTAAGGCTAGCACAATCTAACTGTCCAGCTTCCTCCATTGCCCCTTCTGAGACAATTAGGCTGTAGAACCAGAAAAAGAACCGTTAGAGGCAGAATCATTCAAGTTATCTGAACTGTATCACTTCAGCTACTCCCCATCTGAAGACAAAGGTGTTTCTGCTCTCCTAATCTGTCGGCGTGGAGAACACAGCCCACACCTGGCTCCCAGAGAGGGTGGGGCCCCTTCCTCAGCCATTATTAGGGAGCTGGGAGTGTGGGTCTGTGGTCGTGGAGAAATAAAAAGTTCTATTGATTGCCTCTTTTATCACCTTGTAGAGTTCCTGGGGAGATGTATTTATGAGGGTGATAACTAGCCCAGGATTGATTCCTAAAGTCCCCAGTGGCGTGATTGAGCAATAAGGAACGGCTGCATCTAACAGTCTGCTAAAAGCACCCCGGAGACGAGGAGGGTGTTTATAATTACGTAATTTATCTCTGGATGTGGAGAATGGCCTGATGTTAGTGCTACCAAGGGGACCCACTGACACTTCTCCAATCAGAGCCCATGCAGCCCCAAGCAGGGAGTGCAGGGAAGCCTGGGTGGGCCGCACCATCCTGGGGAGGAGTGGGCTCTGTTGGTCTCCATCAGCAATTTGGGGGCCCTGTCCTGGATGGTCAATTTTTCATATACATCTATTTTTTTAATCAAACTCTGGTCTCACTGCCTTACCTCACACCCAAGTCTGTTTTTTCCTTAGATGACCTGTCTTCTGGGGTAGAAGGTGGATGTCTTCTTGGACATCCTTGTCAGGGAGAGAAGAGAGAGAGTATGTGTGTATGTGGGGTGTGCGTGTGTGAGAGGGAGACAGCAAGACAGAGGATGTGAGAAAGAGTGTTTATGTGTGTGTTTTGTGTAAGAAAGAGAATGTGTGAGAAAGTGTGTGTGCATGTGTGTGAGAGTATTATGTGTGAGAAAGAATGTGTGAGTGAGAGAAAAAGTGTGTATGAGATTGTATGGGTGGGAGAATGTGCGTGTGTGTGTGTGAGTGTATGAGTGAGAAGGTGTATGTACGTGTATACGTGTGTGAGTGTGTGTGTACATGAGTGAGATTGTGTGTGTGTGAGACAGACAGACACAGTAAGAGGGCATCCTTCTCTGAGGGAAAAGTATTCTGCTTATAAAATACCTTAACATCTCATGGTGTTCTCCACCGTGTTTCTGTTATTTTATTTTTTAATTTCCTGCCCTTGTCATGAGGGGTAATGACTGAGATTCAAAGAAAGTTCTCTAGGGAAAAGAAAAATAAAAATTAAAAATCTCCCCAACTCCGATTTCTGTGTCAGCTCAGAATGTATCTTTTTTCATGCTTTGCTCTTTGAATTTATAACTCTGTTTAGACTATTCCATACATTTTAGGTATATTTTGTGCCTTCAGACACTGCAGATAATAATCAGCATTTGGATTAAAGTTGTTTAATAATAAAACTTGATTCTGCTCCCTACCCTCTTATTCTCTGGGGCGAGGAAATGCCACTCCTCATCCGGCCACACTGCAGCCATGATGGAGTGCTGCCCATTGGCATGGAGAGTCACAGGCACTCCCCTGACCCGGTGGGTCTCAGTGCTGCTGGGGGGTGGGGGGCATGCCCTCCTGGCCCAGTGTCTATCCAGAGTCCCTGACACCAACCAGGGGGCATTAAGAGGGACAGGCTGAGTAACGATTCTAATTTTTGGTCAACTTAACAGTGTCTTCTAAAATGTAAGTTCTTGGAAGACTCAGGAGAGCACTGGGCTGAAACCCATAAAGGAGTGTCTGCATGGTCTGGTGGAAAGAACATTCTAAGTGTCGTTGTCTTTGTTCCTTCCCTCGTCTCTATACTAACCCTGACCTCAGATAGCTTGCTTTACATGTTTATGCATCAGGACCAGGGGCTGTCACTGTATGAGGACCTGTAGTTTGACTGCCCAATATTTGGCCCTCTCAGGCTCTGCAGATACTGTTCTCCAGTGAACGTTCCACAGGCTCCATCATCCACACCTGCCCAGGACCACTAGCCTCAGCCCTCTACACCCAGAAGCTCCTCAGCCCCACCCTTCACATCACAGTAAGGATTCCTCCTCCAACTTCAGACTCATGTTGGGGCAACAGCCCCACTGCTAGCCTTGGGCTGAATAAGGAAGGGTCTTGCATTATCACGATCTCAAGTTCCAGGGACTGCAAGGAAGATATCTACCCTTGTCTTTCTGCCCTCATTGCAGTGATGAGTTCCTCCAAAGCTGGGGTCAGCTCATCAGGCAGAGGGGACATTCCCAGACCATCTGAACAGACACAGTCTCTTGGGTCTGAGCAGAAGTGGCTCCAGGGATCCCAAAGAGCTATGTAAGAAAAGTCTGCCCTCTTAAATTCTAAAGGCCCAGAATCTTGCCAAGGTAAAACTGGTTCGATACACAATTTTGTCTTTTCAAGCACTGAAGAAGACCAAGAACATATAAAGGAAGAAAAGCTTGCTGGGCCTGAAAGGGGTATTTTGTTCCTATGGCCTATGCCTTTTCATGTAATAATCACAGAGATAGACAGTGTCCTATGGGCAACTCGGGTCTTTGTGTGGCCTCCTGCCTCTCTCCTGCGCCTCTGCCTTTGTTTTCAGGATGTCACAGTAAACACTCTTGATTAAATCACCTTTCATTCCCATGAGTATGTGCTCATGAGCTAACACTTATGTCTTAACAAAAGCTTTGTTTTGAGCTTCCAGCTTTGCCAGCACATTAGATAAAAGCTAAAAAAAATTTAACTGAACTTTCTTTGCTGTGAACACAATATGTGAGACTTTCTGTTCCTAATGTAATTATTTTTGTATTGAAAACATTCTTTAATTTTACACCATTAGTTGCTTTAAATAAATGAAATTATGTTTGATTCTTATTATTCTCACACTTCATACCAGGAAGTTCCAGATAGGTAACATCGTCCTGTGCCAATAACTTTAATTTTTGTTTTTTGTTTGTGTGTTTTTCCCTTTCAGTGGATTTTAGTCAGAAGAAGTTATTTATGAAAGAAGTGCACATACTCCAAATAAATAAGGTGATCTAATAGTCACCAACGGAAGGGAGGAAGGGAAAATTGCCAATAATCTTACCCCCAGCCTTTGAACTTAACACTGGGCACGAAGCTCTGGAGAGAGGAGAGGTTCTCTCTGCCACAAGAAGCATGCCATCTACAGACCTTTGCCACAGCCAAGACCTGGAGGAGAGGTGCCCCAGTCAGGCAGGTCTCCAGTAGGACTCACAGAGAGCTCAGCTGCTGGCAGATTCAAGCAAAGAGTTGCTAGTAGCTAGTAGTTGCTAGTAGCCCCAGGGAAATAAAATGCATTGAGACTTACTAGTATATAAAATAAGAGCACGCAGACATATATCCACACACACACACACACACACACACACACACACATACGCAAACATGGAGGTCCTTACAGCACATTGCCTTATTACGTGCACACATTCGGATTTGAAAGGGCTGCAGCAATGCATGTGTCCTGCTCATCAGACCTGAGGAACAGAATCCAGGGAAAGAAGAGGCTGTCTGTGCCTCCATGCCCAGTACACAGTTTCAAGGCTACAATCAGCCAGAGTGGAAGACACACCTCCTGCAGTGGCCTGTGTCCTGCCCAGTTCCCCAGTGTGCACAGTGAACCTGTCCCCCTCACCTCAGTCCTTGCTCAGAAATCTACCTGATTTTCAGCCAGAATCCTTGACATGTGCAAAGAAGTCCCAAGCATTCTCCAAGGTGTCCTAATTGTTTCAGAATAAGAATATGCATAATCATATCCATATAAGCTACCATTCATTGTTCAGCTATTATGTTCCAGAGCCTGTACTATACCCTTTATATACAAATGCTGTCTCATTCTCAGATCAGCCTTATACGGTAGAAATCACTATCCAAATTTTATCCATAGGCAAGCTGAGACTCAAATCAGTGTGGCTCCAAAGCTTGAAAATGACACTCCCTCATCTGGTCTGTTGGATTCCAAAACAAGTACTCCTGCCAGCCCTGATGGCTCCCCCTCAGTGGGGAGCTTGTCTGCTGTGTCTCAGTCGTGGACCCCTGCTGGCCTTTTCTGCCCCTAGGCTCTCTTGCTCCAGCCCACCAGGTCCCTCAGCCTCCACTTCTGTAGCTTTCTCTCTGGTGGCCTCGGGGCTTGTCAGTGAGTATCAGCTTGTGCACACCTGTTGTGGCTGTGGTAAGCCTGGGCTAACCGGGTCATTTCTTTCTTTTTATTATTATTGTACTTTAGATGAAGGTTTACAGAACAAACTAGCTTCTCATTAGACAGTACATACACTGTTTTATGACATTGGTTACCAACCCCACGACATGTCAACACTCTCCCCTTTTCGACCTTGGGTTCCCTATTACCAGCTTTCCTGTCCCAACCTGCCTTCCAGTCCTTACCCCTAGGCTAGTGTGCCATTTAGTCTCATTTTGTTTTATGGGGCTGTCTGATCTTTGGCTGAAGGGTGAACCTCAGGAGTGACTTCATTACCGAGCTAAAAGAGTATCCAGGGACCATACTCTTGGGGCTTCTCCAGTCTCTGTCGGGCCAGTAAGTCTGGTCTTTTTTTGTGAGTTAGAATTTTGTTCTACATTTTTCTCCAGCTCTGTCCAGGACCCTTTATTGTGATCCCTGTCAGAGCAGTCGGTGGTGGTAGCTGGACACCATCTAGCTGTGCTGGACTCAGTCTGGTGGAGGCTGTGGTAGTTGTGGTCCATTGGTCCTTTGGACCGATCTTTTCCTTGTGTCTTTGGTTTTCTTCATTCTCTAATGGGGTCATTTCTTATCACAGAGTCCAGGCCAGGGTTCTGCTCCCCTGCAGCTTCCCTCAGCCAGGTAAGAGAGTCTGGTCAGCCAGGCTCACTCTGAGACAGGCTGCTCCTCTGTGGGTATCTCTTACCCTTGTCTCTCCGAAGAGGATCCTCTTCTTCCACACGAGGTACACTGTGTGTCAGCCAACAGAAGCTCCAGGTCTGACTCATGATCAAAAGAGCCTTAAGTTTCTCCCTGAGAGCAGAGATTCCTCCCCTGAGATCCCTGGATAGACCTCAGAGGCGCCTTTGAACACCTAAATTGTTCACAAAGTGCTGGGTGCATATGAGTGTGTGCATTTTTCTAGAACGAGCTCTATATCTCCCAGTGTGTTCTTAAAATCCCCAGATAACAGCTCTAAGCCACTGCCCTTGAGAGAAAGAAATCAGGCAAACCTCTGCATACCACTCCACCAACATTAGTGTTTCTTAAAATCCCATTTCAGTACCACCCTAGGGAAGCTCTGAGGAGGGAAATAGTTACAGAACAGGAGCGGGGGGGGGGGGGGGGTGGTGGTATGGGAAATGAACTGCAGGCAGGGCCCTCGGGGCTTTGACCCAGAGTTGGGATGGTCCTACTGGGCATACCAGGGACCTACGGGCTGCAGGGTCAATGCTAATGCCCTGGTCCTGCTCAGGGAGGTAGGAAAGGCAAGGCAAAGGAACGGATATTGGAACTGGCAGGGACTTGGTTTGGACCCTAATTCTGGCACTGATGGGCTGTGACATCTTGAGCACATTGGTTTACTTATTTGAGTCTCACTTCTTCATTCATAAATTGGTGACATTGATACCTACCTTGGTCTTTTGTGAGAATCCCATGGGTAGAAGTCACAATGACAGCTGGGAGTTATTTGAGTGCGTACGATCTGCCAGAGCTTCCCCTGAATCATCTCATTTGCTTTTACTACTATCATATACTTCTGCTAATACGGAGCATGAGGCTCAGAGAAGTCCAGTGTCCACTTAAAATGGTAAAGAGGAGGATTTGAAGTCCAGGCAATCTGAGCTCAGAAACACGCTTCTAGCCATTACCCAGTATCACCACCTAAAATTATGCAGTGTTGGCACAGTGCCTGGGCACACTTGGTGCCTGGGACACAACAGTGCTTGTTTTGCTCTCCCAGGCCTGGCTTCTAGGGGGCTGTTGGGAGAAGGGATTGGTGGGGACTTGTGCCCCTTTGGCCGCAAGCTAGACAAATGCTGAGTGTCAGTAAAATAAATAAGATTTGTTTTGCATTTTGGCTCTGGACTTTCCAGCTGTGGAATTTTGGATTTGAATTGGTGAGAATTAACCCTCAGAGTGACCCATGACCCAAGATTGCTAGAATCAGGTTTACCAGTTCATGAGCTCTTCTTTTGTGACATCTGAGCCTCTTATGGAGCCTACACAGATGCCAAAGCCAGGACTGGCTCATGACCAGCAAGGGCATGCTTACCTTTGTCTCATAGATGTCAAATGACTCTTTTCCTACCTTAAGGTGGGGACGAGTGTACCTCTACAGAAGGCAGCATACCCTAGTGGTCATGGCCCCTCAGGTACAAACTGAGGGCCAGACAGACCTAACTTAAAATCTGGTCTTTGCCCTTTACTAGATGTGTATCCTTGGCCCCATCACTGCTGCCTCTGAGCCTCCATTACCTCACCTTTAGAATGGACACCATAATGCTAAGCTGTTGTGAGCATCCATGATAAGGCAGGTAAAGTGCCCACACAGGTATGATATGCATACCTGCAGCATCTCACCCTACCTCTCAGAGGCTCTGAGCTTAACCAACCCCCTCACACATTGCATCCACATGCAGACCTCTTCCTTCCAGCTTGGACAGGAGGTGGATTTGCCGGCTGGGGCCTAGGACAGCAGTATTTCCATTTCTGTCCCTAGAACTGGGGTTCTTGCTATGGGTCTCATACCTGCCCCACTGGTAGCTGACAGTGTTGGGAGCCCTCACTTCTGTTCTGAAACCCACTCAGGTAATAATTACGATTGTTCCCAGAAAACAAATGAAAGGCAGCTGGCTTACCTGGAGAGGAATGATTTGATTGTGAGCTGTCCAGCCAGTGCGCTCTTAGCTGCTGCCTCTCTGGTGTACATCTTATGAAATGCAGAGGATAAGAGGCAGGCTGGGGAGGCAGTGCCTCCAGCCCTGGTTGATGTGCTGAGTAGTCCTCAGGAATAATCTGAGGGGTGAGGGTCACGGCCGTTTAGTTCTATAAAACCCCAGGCCCTCAGGGGTTCTCTGGGGTGCTGTCACTTTGCATCTGAGGTAGGGCCCATTTCTTTGTATTTTGTGGAAAAAATAAATGTGTACATTTGGGGTGACAAGGGGGATGTGTCCGGAGATTATTTTACACTCACTCTGTCTGTGCCTGTGTTTTACCTTCAGCCTCTACCTTCGGCCTCAGTGAGGAACTTCTCATGTGGAAGGTGCTTCCTGTATTCAGGAGAAATACAATCCCGCCCAGCTGAGGTATAACTAAGGTGTGCCAGATAGGGTGCTGATGAGCAGTTTCCATTGGCCATCACAGTTTCCATGGCCAGCTGCGAGAGATCATTCAGCAATTTAAACTAATTGCCATAGGCACTGTTTTCCATAGACAGGCCCCTTCTCCCAGCAAGAAAGAGATGACACACTGACAGTGGGGAATTTTAGGAGAGGGACTGTTCACAAAGATATAGGAGGTGAAGGGAACCACAAGGATAGTGGATAAGGCTGGGACTAGAAATAGGACTTACGTCCTTAGCACTTCGAAAAGGTGGTAGGAGGGAGTGTGTCTTCTAACTGGGATGGAGGATGTGTAGAAAGGGCTCTAGGGATAGAGCTTTCACATACTGAATCCACAAGGGGAATTCATACTCTGAATTCGCTATTCCCCTCCTCCACCCAGAGGCCAATCCCAAGAGCATAGGGCTGGGAACCCACTGGTGCAGTTCACACTGACAAGGCATCCAGGGCGCAGACCAGGGATGAGAAGGATGCAGAATGGGTATGGGGACAAGAGGAGCACATGGAAGCTATACAGCATAGCTGAATCCAGATGGGAAAGAGAAAGTACTCACGGATTGTGTGCCTTCCATGTCCTAGGAGAATTAACTCATTTGTTCCCTGGAAAATTAAGACATCCCCTATTGTCAAAGGAGAATGAGACTAAGAGCAATTTAGCGGCTTGCTCGAGGTGGTCAGACCAGACTGACAGCCTAAATAAAACCTGTGCTTTTGCCACCCTGGGTGGCCCCACACATTCAGAAGACATAGATGCATCAGGGAAAGGGTCATCTCTCCAGATCTAGATCGCAGCCACCAAAGGTAGCAAGCTTGTGGGTAAGGGCAGGGCAGACGGGATAAAACAACCTCTTTTGCCTTTGTCGATGTTGGGGTAGAGTGGCTGCATCCTGCAAAACCTGACATTGGTTCCTGGAGGCCATTCTTTAGACTAGACCCTCCAGGAAGACTCAGGCAGCTAGTCACACAGGAGGCAGTATGCTGGCATCATAAAGGGCAATTCTGAAGTCAGCCTCTGCTATTTGCTAGTAACATGACTGTGGGCAAGTCACTTAACCTTGGTGAGCATCAGCTCCCACATCTATAAAATCTGTACAGTGAGAGTGTCAATCCCATCTCAAAGAAAACTTGTGATAAAAAAACCTAATGCCAGCACACAGGTGCTCAATCAGTGTTGATGATCCGTAGTGTAAGGAAATATGGTCTCAGAGGGCCCAACTACAAGGGCCCTGTATATTTTTAGTCTTAAAATATGTTTAATTAATTAGTTAAAACTTGTTTAATAATTAATTATTTGTTTTATATGTTTTATTTCATTTTAACAGAGCCCTGGTGGCGCCGTGGTTAAGAGCTCGGCTGCTAACCAAAAGGTCAGCAGTCTGATCCACCAGCCGCTCCTTAGAAACCCTATGGGGCAGTTCTACTCTGTCCTACAGGGTCACTATGAGTAGAATCGACTTGACAGCAATGGGTATTTCATTTTAATATTTATTCATATTTTTATTTACATGTAATAAAATAATTTATTTCTTTAATTTTATGTATTAAAATTAAATTTAAATTAAAAAATTTTAAATATGCACTTTTTAAAATCATTGACTGCATGAAGAAGACAGGTGCATGGATCATACGTGTACAGCTCAGCTCTGTTTAACAAGACGAGAACACTCTTCTGCAACCACCAGCCGACAGGACAGAAGGTTCCCAGTCCTCCGGGAGCCCCTCCTGTGCACCTTCCCCATCCACCCCCTGGAACTTATAAAAGTAATCACTCTTACGAACGCTATAACCATTGATCAGTGTCACCTGTTTCGAAATACATATTAACTAGAAGCAAGTTCGTTCGTTTGTTTCTGTCTTTTTTCACTCAACATTGGTGTTTGGGATTTAACTGCATTTCTGCATGAAGTTCATTTTCATTGCGGTGGAGTATTTCATCGTACGGACGTTCTCGGATTTATGCATTCGCCTGTTGATAGACTTTTGATGTGTTTTCATTTTGGGTTGTTACGACTAGTACTCCTGTGGACATTTTTTGTACATGCTTTTGTGTGGATTTATGTATGCCTTTCTGTTGGATTGCTGGGTCATAGGTCTGCATATATTCCACTGTATGTACATACTGATGAAAAGTTTTCAACAATAATTGTAAAGTTACCTGAGATGTAGGAGTTACAGTTGTTCCGTACCTTGACTACACTGCTGCTGGCAGGCATTTTAATTTTAGCCATTCTAGTGGGAGTGCAGCATACCTCACTGTGATTTTAATTTGCATTTTCCTGATGACTAATGTGCTTGAGCCTTTTGCATATGCTTATTCATATACCCACTTTGGTGAAGTGCCTCTCTTCTTCTACACCTTGGTTTGCCTTGCGCTCTCCCAGTGGTATGTTTTAATGAACAGAAGTTCTTAATTTAAATATAGATGCATGCGTCAAATTTTCCCTTATCCTCAACCCTCTGTGTATTCTGTCTCCAAAAGTTTTGCCTAACCCAGGGCATGAAGGTGTTACCCTACGTTTTCTTCTGGAGGGTTTTTTGGTTGTCTTTCACACTTACATCCACAATTCACCTGGAGTTGATTTTTGGATATCACGCGAGATAGAATTTACATTTTTTAAAATATGGATATCCGATTATTCTAGCACCATCCATAGAAAAAAGAAAAAAGTCCCCTCCCCTTTCCACTGCAGCAATATCAGCTCCATTATCCATCAGTGACCTGGGTGTGCTGTCCTGTTTTGCTATTTTATTCCACTGATCCATTTGTCTGTTTTTGCACTAATACCACACTGTCTTAAATACTGTAGCTTTGTAATCTGCCTTGATATCTGGTAAAGTAAGTCAGATCTTTGCATTTCCACATAGATTTTAGAAGCAGCTTTTTAATGTTCACAAAAATCCTGTTGATTTTGACTGAAACTGCATAGATAAATTTGGGGAAATTTAACACCTTTCTGTTCTCATCTTACATTTTTTCTGTGTCCTTATCTTCACAATGAGTCTTTTGTAAGCACATGAAAGTTGTGTTTGTGTGTGTGTTATTTAGTATGGCCATTTTTATCTTTAATAAATTAGTCCATTCACATTCTATGTAATCACTGATGTATTTAGGTTTATAGCTATAATCTTAACTTTTTTCCCATATTTGTCCTACTTGTTCTATATTAATTACCACCTTTTTTGCCATCTTAGTAGGTAAAAAAGTGCTTTATTATTCCATATTTTCTCTCTGGTAGCTTGTTGATTATACATTCTCGTATTCTTTCATGTTTTAAAGGAATTTCCCTAGAGATATAAACATATGCTTTTACCACACCCAAGGCAATGCCCAGACCTTAAAATAATAATTCCCTTTAATTTTCTTTCACTCTTTATGGATATCCAATTTATTCCAGCACCATTCATAAAAAAAAAAAAAAATCCCTTTTGTTTTTCCAGTCGGCAGTACCAGCTTCATTATCAGTCAGTTGACCTGGGTACACTGCCCTGTTTGCCTGTTTTGTTCCATTGATTTATTTGTCTATTTTTGCACTAATACCACACTGTCTTAAATACTGTAACTTTGTAATGTCTTTCTTATTTTAATTCTTTGTAATCTGTCGTTTATTTTAATTCTATATACATTTCAATACAATATGAAATTATTATGATAGACAATCAGGAATTGTGTTGATTTATCAATATATTTATCTTTTCTGTACTCTTCGTTTCTTCCTCTGTTTCTGTTATTTTCTAATATTATTTTTCTTCTGCCTACAAAATTCCCTCAAAAATGTATTTTGCTTCCAGTCTGATAGCGACAAATATCACCCCCTCTGTTTTGGGAGGAGGCTGGAAATATATCTGTATTTTAGTTTTTATTTTAACAGAATATTTTCACCAGGTAAAGAATTCTAGGAGAGCACTTATTTTCTTTCGGTGACTTAGAAATATCCCTCCACTGTCTTCCGGTTTCCATACTGCCTCTTGACATCATTTCTCAGTATTATCATTTTTCCTTTGAAGGTAATATGTCTTTTATCCTCTACTTGCTTTTAGGATTACCTTTGGTTTTTAGAAATTTTACTATGATGTGCTTAGTGTGTGTTTTTGAATTCATCTTGCTTGGGTTTTTAGAATTTCATGAATACATGAGCTGTTGTAATTTATCAATTTTAGTAAAAGTTTCAGTCATTCTCTCTTCCCCTCTGTGTCTCTAATTACATGTACTTTTTAAAAATCACAATCTATATGTTCTTTAGGCTGTTTTTCTGAATTCTCCATCTTTTTATGTATTTTTAAATTGCTTTCTTCAGCCTAGCTATTTTATTTCTTCTGTCCAATGCCTAGACCAGAGTATTTATTATTTATGAGTCTATATTTATAATTTATTTTTTCTATTTGCTATGCTTCTTTATATGCTGGATAATTTTTTACTGAAAGTAGGACATTGTGTATGAAAAATTGTAGAGGTTCAGAATGATGTTATCTTTTCTAGGGATAATTCACGCTATGCTATAGCAGGCAGTGAGAATGAGACAGATGACCTCAGTCACTCAGACTTAGTCTCAAAGGCGCTGGAGTTCTAGGCAGGATTTTCAGTCTGACCTTGGACTTGACCCAGGGCTCCAGCTTTAGGACAAGAGAGCCTGACTAGATAGAACTAGCAGTCAAGATAGTGATTGTCTCCCAGTGATTTCAGGATTATGCAGGGACTCTGCAAGGGCAGGGAGCAGAGATCCTCAGCTGTAGAGAAACCTGAAAACTGGTGGGGCCAAGAACACTCTGAGGACTCAGCAGACCAAGGCAGGGTTCAGGGTGCCCAGATAAGGGACCTAGGGACTGGGGTAAAGCAGTGGTCATCAGCCCAACAGCGGCTCTCCTCGAGCCTAAGGACGTGTCCTGTGGACATCAAGACTGGGACGATAGTTTCTTCTCACCTTGTTTTTGAGTAATGGTCCTTTGGAGTCATTTCAGATATGTCATAGCAGCTTAATAGAAAATTAATTTGTCCTTTGTTGAAAGAGTCTGGGAAATCTTAGGGGGTAAGGAGTACCTGGAACAGACTGCAAGGTGAGGACAGACCATACGGATAAACGAAAACCAGAGTGGGCCAGGAGAAGTGGTCACTATTTATCAAACATGCTGATGTGCAAGCCACTGGCTTCTTCTGCAGGTACAGAGATGCATAGAAACATCCTCCTCAAGTGGAAGGAGAGCACTCCTGGAGATATCAAGGCACATCCTGGTAAGGCTATAATTAGGGTGGTCTTACAGCCTGGCTTTCCTGAGACAGTCTCAATTTATGCCTATTGTGCCAGTAGAGTTATTAATGGCGTCCCCTTTGACTCTCAAAAGTGTCTTGGTTTGAAGAATAAATTAATGGGATCACTCTAGCTATAATGGACTTGTATATAAGAAGTTATGAGGGCAGAGTTGTGGGAGCCATCGTTTCTTCGGAGCCCAGGACCTGAAGGGCAAGCTGGTTAAAAGACAAGACTGGCGAGGAAGTGGCCCGTAGAAGAGGTGGGGATGTGCCAGTTCCGTGTGTCTGGGAGAATGATGGACAGGGCCAGGAAGAGAAGAGAGGAACTGATTCTGAAGGGCTAGAGCAGTTTTCACTTCTGATAAAGTGCTCCCCAGGCAATAAGGCGCCACCAGAGAGCTTAAAGCAAGGAACAACCTGGGTCAGTTGACCTTTTCCTCAAGTCCTCTTCAGCAGTGGATGAGGTATTAGGATGGAGAAAAGTATAGCAATATGGCCAACAAGTGGCAGGTGCTGGCCATAGCTCAGAAATATTAGAACACAATTCTGAGCCAGGGCAGCAGCAGGGAGGATGGAAAGGACAGAGATGAATTTGAGAAAAAGTGTTCCTCGTTTGTTGTTGTTACACATGTTTAGTGACACTTGTGCCCTGAAAAAAACCAGCCCCATGCTCTCTCTACACCTGTACCCAGACCATGGAGCACAGGTGATGAATGTTACACAGCAGAACACCAGTCTCAAAGACGCCTAGAAATTCTACTAGGTACTTCTGGCCAATTCAATCTTCACTTTCATCAGAAACTGTCCAGCCTTTTTAAATACATGAATATGCCTCTTCTCCCCATCCCCCGGCCACCTGTTAACATATTTTTAATTAAACTTTTTATTTAGAGACAATGGTCGATTTACATGCAATTATATGAAATAACATTGAAAGATCTCCATACAGGTGACATCTTGCAAAATTATAGTCAATATTACAACTAGGATATTGACATTGATACAGTCAAGATACTGAACATTTTCATCATCATAAACACCCCTCATCTTGCACTTTTATAGCCAATCTTCTTCTCTCCTGCCCCAACCCCTCCTTAACACAGAATCCATGTCAACCACCAAACTGTCCTCTATTTCTATAATTTTCTCATTTCAAGAATGTTTTATGAATGGAAATATGCAGTATGAAACCTTTTGGGATTAACTTTTTTCACACAACATAATTCCCTGGAGATTCATCCAGATTGTTGCAGGTATCAATAGTTTGATCCTTTTTATTGCTGAGAAGTATTCCATGGTATGGATGGACAACAATTAGTTTAACCATTCATCCATTCAAGAACATCTGGATTGCTTCCTTTTTTTTTTTTTTTTTGCTATTAAGAATAAAGCTGTTACACACATTCACATACAAGTTTTTGTGAAAACTAAGTATTTATTTTCCTGTTCTGCTATGTAATTGTGTAATTCCTAGATTGTATGATAGTTGAATGTTTGTTATTTTAAGAAACTGCCAATTTTTTTTCCAGAGTGGTTATGCCATTTTATATCCCCACCACCCAGTGTGAATGATTGAGTTTCTCCACATTCTTGCTAGTATTTGGTGTTGTCACTATTTTTTATCTTAAACATTCTGATAGAGTTATTCTGATATCTCATTGTGGTTTTCATTGGCATTTTTCTAACAGCTCATCAGGCTGTGCATCTTTACACGTGCTTGCTGGCCATCTTTATAGTCTCTTCTTTGAAATGTTTCTTCATCATTTTTCCCATTTTCTAATTTTTTTCTTAGTGTTCAGTTTTGAGAGTTTTTATATTCTAAATACTAGTCATTTGTTATATGTATGGCTTGCAAATACATTCTTCCAGTCTATATAGCTTATCTTTTCATCCTTTTTACAGGATCTTTCACAAACAGGGAAAAAAATGATGAAGTCCAATTTACAAGTGTTTCCTTTTGTAGACAGTGCCTTTGGTGTCAACTCTAAAAACTTTTTGCCTAGCCTTAGATCTCAAACATTTTCTCTTATATTTTTTTCTAGAAATTTTATAGATTTACATTTTATATTTACGTTCACAATTCACTTTGAGTCAATTTTTGTATAAGGTCTGAGACTTAGATCGATTCTTTTCTTTTTTTTTGCCTAAGGATGTGCACTTGCTCTAGCACCATTTGTGAAAAGACAAAAAGTATTTTTTCTCCATTCAATTTCTTTTGCACTTTGCTAAAAGTAAATTGGGTATATTTGTGTAGGTCTATTTCTGTGTGTCTATCCTGTTCCATTGATTTATGTCAACCTTCTCTGGTACGACAGTCTTGATTTAAAGATATGTTTTTAAATTGGGCAGACTGATTCACTCCACTTTATTATTTCCCAAAACTATTTTGTCTTTTCTAACTTTTTTGCATTTCTATATACATTTTAGAATAATCTTTTCTACATCTGCAAAATTCTTGCTGAGAATTTGATAGGGATCTCATTAAACCTGTGTATCAGTTTGGAAAGAACTGAAATCTTTACTGCTGAGTTTTCCAATCCATGGACATGTGATGACTTTCCACTTATTTAGATATTATTTGATTTCTTTCATCAGCTTTTTGTAGTTGTCAGCATACAATTCCTGTTCATGTTTTATTAACTTTTACACGTATTTTATTTTTTAAATAAATGGTAGTATATTTTTAATTTTGGTGCCCATGTGTTCATTGCCAACATACAGAAATACAATTGATTTTTGAATCTTAATTGTGTATCCTGTGACCTTACTGAACTCACGTATTAGTTCTAGAAAGTTTTTTGTAGCTATCTTAGATTTTTTTATGTAGATAATTATGTCATCTGAAAATACAGGCAGTTTTAGTTCTTCCATTTCAATATGTATGCCTTTTATTTCCTTTTCTTGCTTTATTGCATGAGCTAGAACACTCAGGACTATGTTGACAAAGAGTGGATATCCTTTCCCTTTTCCTGATATTAGGGGGGAAGTATTCATGTCTTTGATGATTAAGTATAATGTTAGCTGTAGGTTTTTTCTAGATGCCCTTTATCAAGTAGCAAATGTTCCCCTCTATTCCTATTTTCCTGATTGCATTTATCATGAATTGGTATTAATATTATCCAATACCTTTTCTGCATTGTAATATGTTCATGTGACTACAACAAACAAAGTGATTAGATTATATATGGCAATCTAGGAGCCCTGAACATCAAAGGCAGAGTTGAGGAACCAGACTGAGTGGCAGGGGGAGGGAGAGACAGTTCAGAAGCAGCGAGGAGTTGCCAGACCTGACCTGGCAAGAGCCTGAGCCCTTCAGGGCTGATCAGCTCGGGGGTGAGTGGTGAGGCAGGCAAGCAGCCGTGCTCGGGAGGCGTGTTTTCCACACCAGGAGAGACCTAGCACCAGAGAGTCTATATGGCCACCCAGAACCAGTAAGAAGCAGCCCTCGATCTGACGAAAGATAAGTAATTGCATATGGCCTACCATGCAGATCAAAAACACCCTCCTTATGGAAAAACCTCTCTCCCATTTACCTCCCCACTCCCTGCTCTGCACTGGGTCCCTGACCACTTCAGAAATTCCTGACTCCCCTGGGCCAGAAGTAGGATCCGTCATACGCCCAGAGCCGTTCTTCTTGCCTTGGAGAGTGAACAAATTAACAAATGGGAAAAAATAAACTGCTGGCTCCCCTAAGGCAGGAACACAGGGTAGGCACAGCTCCTTTGCTTAGGCACAGGCATAAGGGATCCATGGACTTTGAGTGCCTTTCTCCCCACATAGACTTGTGTGGGCCTATCTCAACATCGTAGGCCCTCATTTACTGCAGTACAACAGGGTATATACCTGAACCCTAACTTCAACTGTTTCAACTGTAAGGTGGCAGGTTCTTGACATTTGACCCTATTCTGCCCATTAAGCAGGGTCTTCACCTACCCACATGAGGGGCCTGAGGACTGGTGGCTCTACCCACGCCACCTAGCAACCTGCAATAGGGGTCCATGAATAAGAGGTGACCCCCAGTCCTATGAGTCAGAATCAACTTGACAGCAATGGGTGTGTATATATATAAACCAAAAAACCTATTGTCGTTGATTTGATTCCCACTCATAGTGACTATATATATGTATGTGTGTGTGTAGATATGTATATATATACATATATATACATATACATAAGTATATATAGTATTGCTGAATTGCATTTGCTAATATTTTAAAGGATTTTTGCATTTATGTTTATCAGAGGTATTGGTCTGTAGTTTTCTTCTTTTCTGTACTTCCTTTGTTGTTGGTATCAGGAAAATACTTGCTTTGTAAAATGAATTGGGAAATGTTCTCTCCTTTTTTATTTTGTGTAGAAAGATTGTGTAGAATTGATGATAATTATCTTTAAATCTTTTTTCCTAAACCTGCATTTATCACTATTTTTGAAGTGAGTTTCTTACCAACAGCATATATTTGAGTCAGTTTTAAATCCACTCCCTAAATCTCTGCCCTTCAGTATAACTGTTGATTTGCTGGGGCATAATGTTGCCCTTTTGTTTCTTTGTTTTCTCTTTGTAATCTCTCTTTTTAAATATCTTTGTTTTATTTTTCCTGCTTTTTTGTGGGTTACTTGAACATTTTTTTTGAATTGCATTTTAATTTTTCTATAGCGTCTTTGACTATATCTCTTTGTATAGTTTTTTAAATGGTTGTGCTAGGTATTACATTATATAGACATCACTTATATGACATCTTTTTATCTTCCTCCACTCCTCTGAAACTCAAATGACAAGGACATCAGATCTTTTGACCTTGTCTAACAAGTCCCTGAGACACTGTTCCTGTTTTCCAGTATATTTTTTCTATGTTATTCAGATTAGGTACTTTCTATTGTTCTACTTTTAAGTTCACTTATTCTTTCCACAGTGTACTCTAATATGCTGGTTGAGCCAACACACTGAGGTTTATATAAACATATATTTTTTAATTTGAACTTGAAAAATTTAATATAACTAATTATTAACTATAATGAGATTGTAATAACAGAGAATTGGCTAGTAAGAAGTAAAGCTAACTCTAAAGAATATAGAAGTAGCAGACATAACATCTACGACCGGGATAGAGTGGCCAAGAAATAGCCACCATCCTCCAGGGTTGAGATACAGATCTTGTTGGCAAGGGCATGGCCATGGGTCAAAGAATGGCTGAAAAGTCACTATGCTGCTGGAAATTCATTCTCTGGAATTTGCTGAAGATCCAGCCTCTTTGGTGCCAAGGAAAGCTGTTCAGGATGTAGTTGCAAATGGAAAGTTGCAAATGGGAAACACTATGGCACAAAACCACCCAAAGATGAGCATTCTTGTGGAAGCTGCTAGCTCCTTTGCACTGCAGGGTCTGGATGGTGGAGAAGTGGTACATACTACAGAAGTCTGCTAAGGGAGCACACAAGAACTAGAAATAAAAACTCTTTTCTCCTGCAATATCTCTCCAGCATTGTCTCCTGACAAATATTAACACCACGCCAATTAGCAAGTGAAAAATATTTAAAACGTCCATATCCATTTTCACAGAGCAGGCAAAAAGGGTTAATTTTGAGTAAAAAGCAATACATCAATAACTAGTACAGTACAACCTTAGGCTACTCAGCTTCCATATGCACCTTTCAACCCACACTTGAACCTTCTCTAATATATTGACAAAACAATTGTATATTTCCACCTAACAAGATATACCTATTCATCTTACAAGTTGTCAAGCAAATGACATTGATTATGACATCCTGAGGAGGACACCCACCACATGGGTGATAGCAAAGACATAACAATGCCTGCCAAGCAGAAACAGCAATCCTAGAGAATATCAACCCATTCCATGGTTTTCAGGTGTCAGGATCACCAAGAAAGACCCAACTTGCACAGACGTTGGATGGGACAGCACTTCACTCACATAGAGAAGAAGCAGAGCAAAATCAGCTTCAATAGTGGGTGTCCATCCTCCATGACCAGCATGTCTCACTCCTTAGCTGATGCTGGGAGATATTAACACACACCCCTCTTGTGTTGCAGGTGAAAGACCCCATTCCCTTCCCATTGAAAAGAGATATAGCAGTGGGGTTGGCCAGGTCCTGCGTAACACACCCACTTAGCTAAGCAGTTCCTGGAAATGTTGACATGGGCTCAAGGCAAAAGGGGAGAGATGTGCTGACAGACTGCTATCTACTTTAGAATGTGTTTTGAGTCAAGATGCCCCTAGGGACTCAATCCATATTTACATCCCATTTAAGAAACCAGGACAACGTATCTGGTCCTAAGCACAAGGTTCATTTGTGAGTTACAGGGAAAGGCAGCAGGCTACGCTCAAACTACCCTCTTCCACACAAGTAAATCCACTGCCATTGAGTTGATTCTGATTCATAGTGACCCTATAGGAAAGAATAGAACTGTCCCATAGGGTTTCCAAGGAGCGGCTGGTGGATTTGAACTGCCAACCTTTTGGTTAGCAGCTGAACTCTTAACCTCTGGGCTACCAGGTCTCCCCACACACCATTTCCCCAAAATTTTGAGATAAATAATTCCAAAAGTCATTGAACCTATCACTGGTTATGTTAATTACTTCTCAAATTCAGTCACAGTCCCACTGAATATTTGGTTACCTAAAGACTACATTTTAAGTATTACCTTCCAAAAATTTACATACAAAATAAAAATGGGAAGGAATGAGATGAAAAAGGTGGGTAATGTATACAAATAAACATCTGCATATACAAGCAAAAAGAAAATATACAAAGCGACCACAGTTCTTCTTTCTGTAATTGGTCACAGGGTTGTAGTTGATACTTAGGCTTCTGTCTTCAATTACCAATTCTATATTTCCCTTGCCCTCAGTTAGAACTTCTGCTGCTCTGGGTTCTTTACATGTTGGAATGACTTAAACCTTCACTCCCAAAGGGTTAGAGTTGTAAATTGTTTATTGTTTATTTATTTTTTAATTTATTGATTATTTATTTTTTGCTATGTCGTTTTCTATTAACCTTTATTATTGGGCATGCAAGAACTAAGATAAGCCCTCAGAGAATTTCCTTGGTGCTAGACACAGTCCTCCTTGACTCCATTGTGTAGCAACACAGTTTTCCCTTGTTTGTCAAGATAAATCACTGCAGTTAGTAGATTTATCCCCCTGCCCCATTTTTGTCTATTGGTTCAGTGACATATGGAGGTCAATCTTATCTTCCAACTTAGAGAAGAACCATTGTTGTGTTACCTGGTGGAAGAAACACTTCCTCCTCCCGGTGATCTCCAAACCAGCAGAGCTCAAAGTTTACAGGATAGGATGCAAAAATTCTGGAAGCAGGTTATTAGGTAAAATAATGAGAGGATCCACTTCCATCCTTTGATTCCTGGATTATTCTGCTATGAGGAGATATCATCTTATATTGGTGTCTGATTCAAAGCACGCACTATATCCTATAAAACAGAATCCTATCCTTTTAGGGTGTTGTTTCTAACTGACACGATAACTAGGAGTTTAATAAGGCACTCTACTTTTTAATTATGACTGTTGCTTATGGGTGATGGGTTATAAGACCAGTTAACTCCATGGTTATGAGCCCATTACTTCACTTCCTTTATTGTGAAATGAGTTCCTTGATCAAGAACAATGCTGTGTGGAATGCCATGATGGTGGATAAGATATACTCTGAGTCCATGAGTGATAGTGTTTGTAGATTCATTACAAAACAGGGAAGGCAAATCCATACCCAAAATATGTGTCTATTCCAGAATCTCTGATCTTTGGACGTTATTCTTTACCAGTGATATTTATTTCCTAGTACGACTTTGAGTTATTGTCTACAGTTCTTTTGTTTCAGCCTGTAGGACTCCCTTTAACATTTCTTGTAAGGGATGTTTGCTAGTGATAAATTCCATTAGCTTTGTGTGTGTGTGTGTATGTATGTGTATATATATATATATATACAAGAATTTCTTAATTTATCCTATTGAGGATAATTTTGCTATATATAGAATTTTTGGTTGACATTTTTTTTCTCTTTTAGCACTTAAAATATATTATCTGACTGCCTTCTGTCTTCCGTGGTTTCTGATGAGAAATCAGCTGTTATAAGGAACTCTTGTATGTGACAAATCACTTCTCTCTTGCTGTTTTCAGGATTTTTTATTTGTCTTTGTCTTTTGGTAGTTTTATTATAATGTGCCTCAGTGTAGATCTTTTTGAGTTTATCCTGTTCTGAGTCCACTGAGCTTCTTCAGTGTGGAGATTCATGCCTTTCATTAAATTTGGAAAGTTTTCAACCATTATTTCTTCAAATATTTTTTCTGCCCCTTTCTCTGTCTCTCTCTTCTTCTTCTGGGACTCCCATAACGTGTATGTTGGTATGCTTGATGGTATCCCATAAGACTCTTGGGTTCTGTTCATTTTTTTTTCCTTCTGCTACTCAGACTGAGTAATTTTAATTACCTGGTCTTCAAGTTGGCTGAATGTATCTTCTGCCTGTGCAAATCTGTTGTTGAATTCCTCTAGTGAATATTTATTTCAGCTATTTAGTACATTTTATCTCTATAATTTCTGTCTCTTTACTGACATTGCCTACTTGTTCATACATAGTTGTCCTGATTTCCTGTAGTTCTTTGACTATGGTTTCTTTCAGTTCTTTTAGCATATTTAAGACAGTGATTTAAAGTCTTTGTCTAGTAAGTCCAGTGTCTGAGCTTCCTCAGGTATGGTTTCTGTCACTTTCTTTTCTTCTTCTGCTTCTTCTTCTTCTTTTTTTTAAATGTGAATGGGCCATTCTTTCCTGTTTCTTTATATATATATATAAAATATATATATATTTCGGTAGAGAACTGACATTTTGAATATTGTATGTGGTAATTCTGGACATTGGATCCTTTCCCAGGAATTTCTGATATTAGTTAATGAAGAACATACTCATTCATTTGTGTAGTGACTTTTCTATTTTTTTTGCAAATACTGCATTCCTTGATGTGTGTTCCCCATTGTTTTTGTTCCATTATGTTTGTGGTCAGCCAGCAGTAACCTGAGAGAGATTTCCTTAAATGCCTGTATCCAAGAAGAAAAAAAAAAAAAAAGTGCCTGTTATTTAAATCTCCGTAGCTGACACTGTTGGGGAAGCCACTTCATCCTGTGGGATTTGAAACAAAGGTTGACCTCTGTGCCTGGCTCTGAGTGAGCAAAAGCAGCAATCAAATGACACAATCTGAATTTTTGAAGGAAAATTTCCGCATTCTGGGGGCAGAAAGTCACCTAGGAGTGTGGACTGCACTCTCCATGCCTGCAGGCCACCAGGCAGAGATGTGAGAGATGATAGCCACTATGCAAAACACTGAAATTCACAAAAATTTACCAGATTTTTTCTTCATTGATCACTCCTTTGGATGCTGCAAGTGTTTGACTAACTCAATAGTTTCAAAATAATTGCTTCAGACACTTCATACCAGGGCAATAGTTGTTTCAGTGGAGGGATGGGTTAGGACCTTACTACTCCACCATCTTCCATGACATCACCCCTTTCATTGAGTGTTTTACTTTAGTCATTGACTTTTTCAGTTCCAAAATTTACATTTCACTCTTCTTCACATTGTCTATTTCTTGGCTGAGACTTTCTTTTTTTTAAGCCTGTTTCTAATTGTTCAATGAAGCATTTTGATGATGACTGCTTTAAAATCTTTGTCAGATAATTCTAGTATCTCTGTCATCTCAGTGCAGACAACTCACACATTTATACACAACCTCATTTTGCCTCTGAGTTGCAGATTGGTAATGTGTGTCTCCTCTTGGAAGGCTGCAACCCAATACATACAGAATTGAAATCAAGTTCTCCATAAAAGTCTCCCTGTACTCACTTTCTCCATCACATAATCCTCATCACCCATTCTTTCTGTTAGTAAATGGGACCATCATCCATCCAATCATAAAAACTAGGAACCTGTGTAAGAATCAGACATGATTCCCTCCTCTTCTTTGTATCCCATATTCAGCACATCACTGTGTCCTGTCAATTTTGCCTCCAAAATAATTCCCCAGTCAGCACTCTCCAACCCCACTGCCCTCACACTAACTCAAGAGGCCATCACCTCTCTCCTGCTATAGCTATTTTCATAACTGACTAAACATTCCCCTGCATCTTCTGTTGCTCCCTGCCAAGCTGGTTGCCATACAGTAGCTAGAGTAATATTTTCAAAATTCAAACTTGATATTTTCTCTCTCTCTCTCTCTCACACACACTCACACACTTGCTTAAAATCTGTAGATTTCTCCATTGTATTGCCAAACGCTCTTAGAACAACGTCATGACTCACTTATATATGGTCTAAGGATTTGCATAGTCTGCTTCTCTCCTAATTCTCAAACCTATTTTGCACCATTTCTCCCCATTTTCTGATTTGTCCACACTGGCCTTTCAGTGACAAATATGCTGCATAGTGTTTCTTCTCCATGGCATTTGCTTACATTATTCTCTCTGCGTGAGCCCATTTATTCACCTCTATTCAACTCTTTGGGGCCCCAGTGGCACAGTGGTTAAGAACTCAGCTGCTAGCCAAAAGGGTGGCGATTCAACTCTATCTTTCCCTCGTCATTCTGTTCTTGGTGCAATCATCACTTCCTAATCTTAATCTCCTTGCAATTTTTCATGTATTTGATGTTTATCTTACTAATGTCTATGACCTTCTATTACAAGAGCCATAGGACAGGGAGTATCATTTTTTCTTTGTCCATGTGTAGTACAATGACTAACAAAGTCATTGTGTTGCACATAATGCTTTGCTGCAGTTGGAATCATTTGCTTCACATGTAAGAGTATTTCAACTAAATATTTTGGAATGAATGAAATAAAATCAATAAGACTTAATATTAATTAGATATATGTATAAGGAATAATGATAAGAAGTAAAATATGATTCTTAAGTTTTGACCTGAGCAGTTTGATTGATGTTAGTGACATTAACTATAATAGAGGTTACAAAAACAAACACACACACAAGATTTAGAAGAAAAGGGAGGGTTCATTTTTGATGTATAGTTTTTGCCATGTAAGTGCAGATACTCAGTCCTCAGTTGAGCTATGGGCTTGGGAAATTAATTTTGGAATTGTTAGCATAGAGATGATATTTGTAGTCACCTATGTGAATCAAATCAACTCAGTGGGGAAGGGGGAGTGGGTGGAGTGAGAATAAAAGAAGATCAAAAATAGGACCCCAAGGAGTCACCCAAAGATTGACAATGTACCAACACAGAAGCAAAAAAATTTTAAAAAGGGAGATTCAAAAGGAGGGTATGACAGACACTAGTAGAAGCTGCAAATCTCCGTTAAGATGAGGAGTGGAGTGGACGCTGTGGGCTTGCTATTTCCAGAGTGTGAAAAGAGAGAAGGCAGAGGACTCAGGACTGAATGGGATGATTGATGGTAAACACAAAGAAAAAGTGAACCAGTTATTTAATGATGAGAGGGGCCCAGGAAGCTTTTTGACTTAAATGAGATCCTGCTTAAGGCTAGGATATATGAGATCTTGTGAACAGGTGCAGACAGAATGAGGGAAGGTAAGGGATTTTCAGAGGAAAGATGAAGGAGCTTATGCTTAATGGTCTCGATTTTCTCAGTGAAGGAGATGTTTATTCATCAGCTGAGAGAATGAGGGCAGGAAGCAAGTGTGGAGCCTGAAGACAAAGTAAAGACTGAGAGTCATCACTGTGGGGAGTAGGAGAGGGAGCCAACCAGAGCAGGGTAAGGGTTTTGAGTGAGATGGAAAACTCAGGGAAGACTGAACTTATATACGTATAGTGGATTTTTTCCAGCAGCACTCTGAGTCTTCAGGGCAAACAAAGGGAAAACAGGTGGTTGTATCAATCCAGACCTGGGCATCGTCAGAGGCTGTGCAGACAATTAAGAGATCAGGGGAGTTGAGATAGTTGGTAAATGTGTAGTTGAAATGATTGGCAATAGCAACTAGGCTGATGGGGAAGGAATGAAGCTGGGCCAAGGCTGATGGGCTAGAAAGACGAAGATAAAGGACTGGAGTTGTCTGTTAATGGAGCTTAAGTTAGGGCAGGTTTATTGGTGGTGAAAGAAGAAACTTTAGTCAGACATTGAGAGATTAAATTAGAGACTGTAGAAAAGAAGCAGTATTGTGATGCCAATAAAAATACGTATTGGATGTTAGACCCATCAGTATATGAATCTTGCCTCTTTTAGCTGTGTGAACTTAGAAATCAATTAGTTAGTCTATAAAATAGAGATAATAATAGTTCCTATATCAGATTATAAAGAATACGCCATATGTCAAATGCAGTGAGAATTAAATGTGATAATGCATGTAAAGCACTCACACAACGTGGAACATGGAAAGTTCTCTAAGAGGACACGTATACTCTTAGTTTTATGATGGTCATAATATGACCTCAGTGTGTGGCCATGGTTTTCTTTGAGTGGCAGAAGACAAACATAGGCGTAGGATTTTGGGGTGGAGAAGATTTGGAACTGAGAACATGGTATAGGAGAGGTCATTCACGTGGCTGTTATGTGGGTAATAATATCCCTGCCTTTGTCTCCATTATTGACATGGTGCCACAGCTATAGGCTATCAAGAACCCTGCCGATAACCTGTTAAAGCCCACAAGGCTGGTTGCTCAGTGCAGCCTGAATGAAAGACCCAGGGAAGAAGTTGCTCTTGGTCTGCTCTGCTCTACAGAAAGGCACTTAGGAAAGGCAGCCCTTGGCCTTCTTGTGACTGGAAGTACTTGTGCAGTCAAGTTCAGTTTTGTTTGCACACAGTAATTCCTTGTGTATCACGGTGCCTCCTTTGCATAAAAGGGTGCCCAGGTTTTAGTAATGAGACCTTTTTAATCATTTGGTTTCTGCATATAACTTGGTTCTGAGTCGGCCAAATATGTTCATAATTAGGAGACAACAGCAGAGGTCAGTGAATAGCATTTCCTATTGCGTATTCAAATAGTTGGCTTA
Organism: Dugong dugon; assembly: GCA_030035585.1. Taxonomy (NCBI): domain Eukaryota; kingdom Metazoa; phylum Chordata; class Mammalia; order Sirenia; family Dugongidae; genus Dugong; species Dugong dugon. Next base: position 10,399,128 of record CM057468.1, on the reverse strand, counting down.
CTTGGAGTCAAGTCATATTGATTCTGAGAAAGGTGTATTCAATCATTGCCTACGTGCACATTTAGCACTGTGTAGCCTGTGAGGACACAGGTGGGCTTGAGGTGACTCTGGGTGCCTCCCAGGAGAATCAGATCACCATGTACCCTGCATAGGAGATGGAGACTCTGCCCACTGCACAATGGCACTCACACTATTCCTCCAGGTACCAACCATGTCAAAACCTGCAGGGCTCCCGCAGTCCTGCTGATAACAGTGCAGCCTGAAAGAAAGACCCAAGGAAGAAAAGTCACGGCTCCCATCTTAAGGGGAGAAAGGAAACTAGCAGTTCGTAAGTGCCTATGGGCCACCAGGTACTGTTTAAGTGTGTTACTGATAGGGAATCTCTTTATCATTTCTCCTTACAAGAAGGAGAACTACACTCAAAAAAGTGAAATGCCTTGTTTAAGATCACACACAGTGGTGAAACCAGGATATGAGCCCAGGTCTTAAGGACTCTAAAGCCTACGCATTTAGTGGACCACTAGCATGTTCTTCCTGGTGTGTGTGTGTCTTCTTCCCTGTTTTGTTTGTGTGTTTGTTTAGGGCTTGGTGGAAAATGTGAACAAAGTCCATAAAGCTCGAGAGAGCACATATGTGGGAATGTGAAGGACTAAGGTGGGAACTCTGGACCGTCAGAGCAGGCACTGTGTGCCCAGGAACACAGGCCTGTTGGGGCAGGTGGTGATGAATCTCACTGGGATTGATGCTCACCCCTGGACCTGAGAGTCTTCGATGAAGAGGAACTATAACAGCCATAAGAACATCTAGAAAAAAATGAAGATCAGAACGCAAGGTCTACCAGTCTTAAATCTAATAGGAGATTGCCACAATGCAGTGGTGACAGCCATTTTTTCCTTTGGCTTAGAAAACCTGTAACATAATGAGAAGATGGATAAGGACCAGCAAGATACAGGGATGGTATAATCAGGGCGTGTTTGGAGTAACTGGTAGAGTCAATGTGATGCCATCTCAGAGGAAAAAAAAAAAAAAAAAAAAAGGAAGAAGAAGGAACGATATTTAAGACCAGGAGTGGGATCTTAGGGTGACCAAGCATCCCAGTTTGCCAAGAACTGTCCTGATTTCAGCACTGGAAGTTCCCTTTTCTGGGAAATTTCTCAATCTGGAGTGAGATCTGAAAGAATCTTAAATGCAGAGTTCATGAGAGACTCAGGGCAAGCATCAGGAGAGATTGCACGACAGCCAAGTGCTTGTCACTGTAATCAATTATTTATCGGCCTCAGTGCCTTAAAAATGAAATAGGAAGAGTGATTCTCTTGTGTGGTTACTGTGAAGCCAGCAGCATAAAGAGCACTGGAGGAAACGGGACAAGGAATAAAAAATAAGAAGCAGTCTCTCTAAATTCAGCTACTCCGTGTTCACACAGTAATGGTTCCTTTACTTGCAATGTTCTCATTATTTTCCTTGTACTAGAGGTTAAGAAAAGAAAAGAATTATTGAGACACTAAGTCACTTGTCCCAAATTATAAACTGTAAGGTAGTGGAGTTGCAATGACAATCAGGTAGTAGAGACAAGGAGTTAGATATTGCTGGAAGAATGTTCCTCCAGTGGAGTCAGGAGAAATCCAGGTTTGAGTGCCCCACTGTCTCAGTCAGTCCCCTCTGCTAGGAAAAACTGCACCAAATGATCTTACTCTGGTTTAAAGCTTCCAAGCTACAGGGTGATGACTGATTCTCAGAAGAGCTGAACCTTCTGACCATAAATTTTGTGTTACTTTTAGAAGGAAAATAATCCTTCTTCTGAATGTCTGTTAAGGAGTGTGTATATGTTCTTCATGTTGTTTTTGTTTGTTTGTTTCAAAGCAAATTAGGTAGCGATAAACTGGAATAAAATCTGCTGTAGCAGTGTCCAAAAGTACCTGTCTGGAATTATTTTTTTATGGCTTGAAGGAAAATAATCAGCCCAGAAAAGGGAAAGTGTCCTTAGTATATTTCATCTGTGTTTACAGAAGCCAGTCGGGCAAGCACTTAATCAGGTGGCGATGTGATGCAATCCAGAAGCCCTGTTCTAACAGAAATAAGCCAGTTCTAACTGAATTAACAAGGAAAGACCATTTCCAGAACCAGCTTCATGGAAACTGCAAAGTCCCATAGGAGAGCCCTTTTTACTAGCTCTTGGAACTTCACAGGGTTCTGGAGCTGCCACCCCATCATTGATGGTGGAAACTCCTGCCATACTGGCCTTCACACCCAACCCCTGACATTATACAAGACACCTCAAAAGGAATAAATTACCTGCAGATGACGATTTTTAGAATGATTATTTAATAATTCTTATTCAATTTCTGTGAAGAAGAGCTTTCTAAGGGGGGAAATAAGGAAAATTACTGACAGAAATAGCAGCTAATCAACATAGGAGTAATGACAGAAATAGAAAATTTGCAACTCCTAAAAAAACTGGAAACCCTGGTGGAGTAGTGGTTAAAAGCTGTGGTTGCCAGTCAAAAGCTCAGCAGTTCGAATCCACCAGGGGCTCCTTGGAAACCCTATGGGGAAGTTCTACTCTGTCCTATAGGGTCCTTATGAGTCGGAAGCCACTTGACAGCAATGAGCAATATAAACACTGCTAGCAATGGGTGCAAAAACCTTTGCATGAAAAGTTTTTGAGAACAAAATAAATTCAAACAGTGCTCATTACTGCTGTTTGGTTACTTAATAATTATAAAGGGGAAAATATTTCCTTGAAATGATTAGATATGGAGAAAAACACGTTAACCAAGTGACCAAAATAACATCACTGTTAGTGGGACATCTTGATATTTTGGTCTCCCAGTAAGATATTACATGAAAGTTACAATATCATTTATGGAATATTCTTGAGAAAAATATTTAATATTAATATATAATCAAATCCATAGCCCTAATATCAAGTTTAATTGAAGTATGTAAATAGAAGAACAAGCTACACAATACCATAAGTAAACAATAATAAAAACAGAATGTGGGACAAAATCAGTATTATGTGAATAAAAACCCACAGAACAAGTAAGCAGCACCTCTTACAGAACGCCCTTAAGAAAAATTATTTCTATCAGTGTATGGTGTGTGTCACATAACAATGATCTAAAACTATTTTTAAAAATATATAGAATGTGGAAAATACTATAGATAGATAGGGCAATAATAGAGCAAAACACAGGGATAAGTGAAAGTATACTGTAGCAAGTTTCTTATAGTCACTGTACAGTGGTATAATATTAACTTTTAAATTAAGGATGCTTACTGTAGCTGCTAGAACAACCACTAAATGTGATACAAAGCAGTATAACTGAGACGCTAATAGAGGAATTCAATTCAGTAATCAAAAGGTGTTTAATCAACAACAACAAAAAGATAGAAAAAGAGTAACCGAGGATCACAGATAGAATCAATTGAAAACAAATAACAGAATATTAGATCTAAATCTAGTCATATCAATAAATATATGAAATGAAAAGGATGAAATACTCCTATTAAAAGGCACAAGCTTTCAGGTTAAGTAATTGATAGGAAGTAAGACTAAACTATATAACCATATGTTGTCTATAAGAGATACACCTTAAATATATTTAGATGGGTTGAGTAAAAGATGATTAAAAAAAAAACAACCATGAAATCAATAGCCAAAAGAAAACTGGAGTGGCAATATTAATATTAGACCAAATAGGCTTGAAGTCAAGAAGATCTGAGAGAGAGAAAGATGGAAATTTCTAAAAGTTAGAAGTGTTAGTCATTAAGAATACATAATCATAAGTGTGTGTACAAATAATAAAGTTACAAAATAAACAAAAACTAACAGACTAATGAGTAAATAGACAAATCCATAATCATACCTGTAGTATTTTTTTTTTTTTTACTTATTTCTCAGTATTGGTAAAACGACTAGGTACAAAATCAGTTACGATATAGAACATCTGAACAATATTTACATGACACTACATCCAATAAATAAATTTAAATTATGCATTATTTTCAACTGCATATGGAAAGTTCACCTAGATAGAATATATACTGACTAATACTATGTCTCAAGATGTTTCATAATATTGAAATCTAAAAAGAACATAGTATTTGAGCATGTGGTTGTTGTGAGCCATTGAGTCTATTCTGACTCATACTTACCCTGTATGGCAGAGTAGAACTACCCCCACAGGCATTTTCTAGGCTCTAATCTTTACGGGAAGAAATTGTCAGGTCTGTTCTGTTGAGGAGTTGCCGGTGAGTTCAAACTGATGACCTTCAGTAAGCAGCCCAGTGCTTAACCATTGTGCCAGAATAAATTAGGAAAAAAATGCAATAAGTATAAACTATTTGATGACCTATGGGTCAAACATAAAAATTGAAAAATATTTAAACTAAATGATAGTAAAATGCAACATATCAAAATTTGTGGAATAAACTAAAGCAGTGATGAGAGAGAATTTACAGTTATCTATAGTCATATTAGAAATGAAGAAAAGTTCGAAATAAGTGCTAGAATCTTTTACTTTAAAAATTAGAAAAATATGAACAAATTAAACCCAAAGCACATGTAAAAAAGGACATCATAAGATACGAGCATCAACCAATGAGAGAAAAGAGACAAATCATAGAGAAAATTCACAAATTCAAAAATCTTTGAGGGAAAATATTTAAAAAATGTATAACCCCTAGGAGTTCCCGCAAAATGGCACTCTAGGCAGAAGCACCATGCCATCCCTCCACAACAAAGATCCAAAAAACTAAGCGGAATAGAGAATACAACAATCCTGAAACCCTAAAACATCAAATGAAGAGATAAAGAACTCAGCCAAGCACCAAATGGAGTGAGAAAACTGACAGAGAATGGAGAGGGAGGAGAGATTCATGCAGACGTCCCCTACCAGCTAACACAGCGTGGATCCGCCATCTTGGACTCCTATCAGAGACCAGCAAACAGGGGGTATGAGAAAGCAGCCTCACGGAGCGACCAGCAGGAGACAAAACAACTGGTAATTTGCGATATACGCTTTCCCACCCCCTACCCTTCTTCACCCCCACTCTGCCTGCTCTGCTTACCACGGCCACAATCTCTTGTCCGGGGAACACTGGCTGCTTGGATTCCAAGCACCTGAACAGGCCAGCTCTCTGAATGCCATTTGTTGGCTGCTGGTGTTGCTTTTTTCCGCTTCTTTTGATTTCTTCCTTACCTCTCACCACCTCCGCCTCCTTTTGCTCAAATACCTGGCTCTGTGTGCCGTCTTTGCTTCTTCCTGAGGGGCTGCAGAGCTCCAGTAATTTGTGATATACGTTTTCTCACTCCCTACCCTTCTTCACCCACACTCAGCCCCCTCTGCTTCCCGTGGACACAGTCTCTTGTCCGAGAAACACCAGCCCGCAGTAGCTGACTCTCTGAGTGCCATTTGTTGGCTGTTGGTGTTGCTTTTTTTCCCTGCTTCTTTTGATTTCTTCCTTACCTTTCACCACCTCCCCCTCCTTTCACTCAAATACCTGGTTCCGTGTGCCATCTTTGCTTCTTCCTGAGGGGCTCTGGAGCTCCATTTGAGTGTGGAGCTGCTTCCCAGTCTGGGCGGCCTCGCTGGTGGGATCCCGGGGCTTGTGTTCATTTGTTTGTTTTGAATTGTTTGTTTGTTTTCTTTTCCTTTTCTTGAGTTGGGAGCACTATCTGGCCAGGTGGTGCTGTGTGGCAAGGAGACTACCCCCTCGGCTTGCACAGACGTGTAGAGGGATCCCTGAGGGCATTTCTTTCTTCGTTGGTTTTTTTTTTTTTTCTGTTTTTTTGGGGGTATTTCTTGTTCTTTTTTTTTTTTAATTGATTTTGTTTTCTTTTCCATCTTTTTCCCCTTTTGTCTTTCTTCATTGCTCAGTTTCTTCTCTGTATATATCTTCCTTCTCTTTCTGTTCCCTGAATACCTGGCATTGTATACCTCTACGCCTTCTAGCCAGGCTGTACTGCAACACCTGATAGCAACTTCCACAGACCTCATAGCTGCACCAGTGGGATCCCTGGGAACTTTGCGGTTCTTTAACGTTTCCGATTTTTATTTATTCATTCTTTTCTTTTCTTCCTCTTCCCCTTTCTTTTTCTCTCCGTTTCATAGTCTCTCATCTCTCCACTCCAATGGCAAGCTCCCCTAGCATTCTTTTTTGTTTGTTTGTATGTTTTTGGCTCCTGTTCCTGTCTCCTCTCTCCCATATCCATCTTAGCTCCACACATAACAATCTCCCCACTGCATCCTGCCTACCTGCACTGTGCACTTGACATCACACCACCAAGCAGCAAAGGCACGGCCTACTGGAACCAGCCCTGCACTGATTACCCACCTGCTCTGGTGGCTGTAGTAAGTGCCACAAACAACCCATCCCAGTAACTCCTCTTCAGCTAGACCTGCCCTGCCATACCATATCTGAGTGACTGACCCTGCCAAATGGATAAGTAGGCAAAAAGTATTGTGCTCATAGACGAGTGAATAACAAAGAACTGCCTGCTCAGACATTGTCAAATTTGTTTAAAAAAAGGCACAAAACAAACAAATATACAATCAATAAATGAGAAAAATAATGACTGAATGCCCCGAAGACAGCAGACGATATCAAAACATTTACAAAAACAGGACAGGATGGTTTCAGTAGGTGTACAAAATAAACACCAGATGACTCTCCAGTGGAAGAAAATGCACTAGAACTACCTGATAGGGAATTCAAATCTCTAATACTCAGAATTCTCCAAGAGCTGAGGCAAAAAGCTGACAAACATGAGGAAAAAATAGACAAATTCATGGAAAATACAGACAAAAAATTGGAAGAATTCAGGAAAATAATGCAGGAACAAAATGCCAAAATAAATTCACAACTATAAATTATAAAAAGACAACAATTAGAAATCCAAAAGATAAGCAACAAGATTTCAGAAGTGTCATAGAAGAGTTGAGAAGCATATTTGAAATGGTGGAAGACACGATCAGTGCAATTGGAGACAAACACTTGGTTACAACTTAGTTTGAGAAAAACTCAGTAAAAAGAACAAAGAAAAATGAAGAGACCTTGAGAGTTATGTGGGATAAAATCAAAAGCAAAAATTTTCGAGTTATTGGAATTCCAGAACAGTGGGAGAAAACAAAAAACACAGAGAGGATCATTGAAGAACTGCTGACAGAAATCTTCCCCTATATCATGAAAGATGAAAAGCTGGCCATCCAAGAAGCTCAACAAACCCCATATAGAAGAGACCCCAAAAGAAAATCACCAAGGCATATCGTATTACACTCACCAAAACCAAAGACAAACAAAGAATCCTAACAGCAGCTTGTCAAAAAAAAGAAGTCGCATACAGAGGAGAAACAATAAGACTAAGCTCAGATTATTCGGCAGAACCCATGCAGGCAAGAAGGCAATGGGATGACATATATAAAAACGTGAAAGAAAAAAATTGTCAGCCAAGAATAATATATCCTGCAAAACTCTCATTCAAATTTGTTGGTGAAATTAGGTCATTTCCAGAAAAACAGAAATTAAGGGAATATGTAAAAGTCAAACCAAACTTACAAGAATTATTAAAGGGAGTTCTTCAATCTCAGGACAAACAGCTTCAGATCACAGGCAGAACCCAGGACGCAGGATCGTACCAGCCAGGTACCAAGCTAGGAAATGAACTCTCGAGGACTATCCAAAACCAAAAGAAATACAACAGGGAATCAGTGCAGTTAATAAGTATATGACAACAACATCAAAACAATAAAAGAGGGAATAAACGGCATAGTTATAGAAACTTCTAATGGAGGGGAAGGCAAGGTGATACCAAGTAATGGCAGACTTCTTCAAACTTACAAAGATAAGGGTAAAATCCATGGTAACCACAAAGAAAGTTAACAAACATACTCATAAAAAAAAAAAAGAGGAAAAACATAAAGTCTCAACAAAAACAAAACATACAAAAACAAAAAAAATTAAAAAAAAAATCCACAAACAAAAGTAACTCAGCACAAGAGAGTAAGAAGAACAAAGAAAACTTCAGCACCACAAAAAAAAAGCACTACAAAATGACAGTAACAAACTCACATCTCTCAATAATTACACTGAATGTAAATGGACTCAATGCACCCATAAAGAGACGGGGAGTGACAGAATGGATAAGAAAACAGGATCCATCAATATGCTGTCTACAAAAGACACACCTTTGAAATAAAGATGTGAATTTATTAAAAGTCAAAGGTTGGGAAAAAATATATCAAGCTAACAACTACCAAAAAAGAGCAGGAGTTGCAATTCTAATCTCAGATAAAATAGACTTTAAAATGAAATATACCATAAAAGACAAAGAAGGACACGATATAATGATTAAGGGGATGATCTATCATGAAGACATAACCATAAAAAACATCTACGCACCCAATGACAGGGCTCCAAAATACATAAAACAAACTCTAACAACACTGAAAAGAGAAATTGACAGTTTCACAATAATAGTAGGAGACTTCAACACACCACTCTCAGTAAAGGACAGAACAACTAAGAAGAAACTCAGCAAAGATACAGAAGAACTAAAAGGCACAATCAGGCAACTTGACCTCATAGACATATATAGAACACTCCATCCAACAGCTGCAAAGTACACATTCTTTTCCAATGCACATGGAGCCTTCTCCAGAATAGACCACATCTTTGGCTACAGAGCAATCCTCAACATGATCCAAAACACTGAGATAATTCAAAGTATCTTCTCTGACCACAATGCCATCAAGGTAGAAATTAACACTAGAAAGAGCAAGGAAAAAAAGTCAATTGCATGGAAACTGAATAATACCCTCCTTACACATCAGTGGGTAATGGGAGAAATCAGAGATGGAATCAGAAAATTCCTAGAAATAAATAAGAATGAAAACACATCATACCAAAACCTTTGGGACACAGCAAAGGCAGTTCTCAGAGGACAATTTATAGCAATAGATGCACATATCAAAAAAGAAGAAAAGGAGAAAATCAAAACATTAACGACACAACTCGAAGAAATAGAAAGAGAACAGCAAAAAAAGCCCACAACCACCTGAAAAAAAGAAATAGTAAAGATCACAGCAGAAATAAATGAAATAGAGAACAGAAAAACAATAGAAAGAATCAACAAAACCAAAAGTAGGTTCTTGGAAAGAATCAACAAAATCGACAAACCACTGGCCAGACTGACAAAAGAAACACAGGAGAGGACACAAATAACCCAAATAAGAAATGAAAAGGTGGACATTACCGCAAACCCAACTGAAATAAAAAGGATTATAACAGAATATGATGAAAAACTATACTCTAACAAATTTGAAAACCTAGAGGAAATGGATAAATCTCTAGAAACACACAGCCTACCCAAACTAGAGCAAAGCGGTGTTGAAAATCTCAACAGACCCATAACAAGAGAAGAGATTGAAAAGGTAATAAAAAAATTCCCAACCAAAAAAAGCCCTGGCCTGGATGGCTTCACTAGAGAATTCTACAAAACATTTACAGAAGAGCTTGTACCAGTATTACTCAAGCTATTTCAGAGCATAGAAGAAGAAGCAACACTTCCAAATTCATTCTATGAAGTCAGCATAACGCTGATACCAAAACCAGGCAAAGACATCACAAAAAAAGAAAATTACAGACCAATATCTCTCATGAATATAGATGCAAAAATTCTGAACAAAATTCTAGCCAATAGAATTCAGCATCATATCAAAAAAATAATACACCACGACCAAGTAGGATTCATACCAGGTATGCAAGGATGGTTTAACATTAGAAAATCCATCAACGTAATTCACCACATAAATAAAAGGAAAGAAAAAAAATCACATGATCATCTCAATTGACGCAGAAAAGGTATTTGACAAAGTCCAACATCCATTCCTGATAAAAACTCTCAATCAAAAAGCTATAGAAGGGAAATTTCTTAACATAATAAAGGGCATCTATGCACAACCAACAGCCAACATCATTCTTAATGGAGAGAGGCTGAAAACATTCCTCTTGAAAACAGGAAGAAGACAAGGATGCCCTTTATCACCACTCCTATTTAACATGGTGTTGGAAGTTCTAGCTAGAGCAAAAAGGCAAGAAAAAGAAATAAAGTACATCCAAATTGGTAAGTAAGAAGTTAAACTGTCCCTGTTTGCAGATGATATGATGCTATACATAGAAAACCCTAAAGACTCCACAAGAAATCTACTGGAACTAATAGAAAGATTCAGCAGAGTAGCAGGATACAAGATAAACATTCAAAAATCAGTTGGATTCCTATACACCAGTAAGGAGAATGATGAAAAGGAAATCAGGAAAACAATAACATTTTCAATAGCCCCTAAAAAGATAAAATACTTAGGAATAAATCTGACCAGGGATGTAAATGACTTATACAAAGGAAACTACAAAACACTACTGCATGAAACCGAAAGGGATCTACATAAATGGAAAAACATACCATGCTTATGGAAAGGCAGACTCAACATTGTGAAAATGACAATTCTACCCAAAGCAATTTACAAATATAACGCAATCCCGATCCAAATACCAACAACATTCTTCAAAGAGATGGAAAAACTAATTATTAACTTTATATGGAAAGGGAAGAAGCCCCGAATAAGTAAAGCACTACCGAAGAAGAAGAATAAAGTTGGAGGACTCACACTACCTGACTTCAGAGCCTACTATACAGCTACAGTAGTCAAAATAGCCTGTTACTGGTACAACAACAGATACATTGACCAATGGAACAGAATTGAGAACCCAGATGTAAATCCATCCACCTATGGTCACCTGATCTTCAACAAGGGCCCAAAGTCCATCAAATGGGGAAAAGACAGTCTTTTTAACAAATGGTGCTGGCAAAACTGGATATCCATCTGCCAAAAAATGAAACAGGAACCATACCTCACGCCGTATACAAAAACTACTTCAAAATGGATCAAAGACCTTAATATAAAGCCTAAAACTATAAAGTTCATAGAAGAAAAAATAGGACCAACACTTCAGGCCTTAATACACAGGGTTAACAAAATACAAACCATAACCATCAACGCACAAAGCCCAATAGATAAGCTAGATAACTGGGATCTTCTAAAAATCAAACATCTATGCTCTTCAAAAGACTTCACCAAAAGAGTAAAAAGAGAACCTACAGACTGGGAAAAAAATATTTGGACAGTACAAGTCAGACAAAGGTCTAATCTCCATAATCTACAAGAAAATCCAACACCTCTACAACAAAAAGACAAATAATCCTATTAAAATATGGGCAAAGGAAATGAACAGACACTTTACCAAAGAAAACATTCCAGCGGCCAACAGACACATGAGGAAATGCTCGCAATCACTAGCCATTAGAGAAATGCAAATTAAAGCCACAATGAGATACCATTTCACCCCGGCATTACTGGCACAAATCAAAAATGCTGGAAATAACAAATGTTGCAGGGGCTGCAGGGAGATCGGAACTCTTACGTACTGCTGGTGGGAATGCAAAATGATAAAACCAGTTTGGAAAATGATATGGCGCTTCCTTAGAAAGCTAGAAATAGACATACCATTCGATCCAGCAATTCCACTCCTAGGAATATATCCTAGAGAAATAAGAGTCATCATTCGAATAGACATATGCACACCTATGTTCATGGCAGCAGTGTTCACAATAGCAAAATGATGGAAACAACCTAGATGCCCATCAACAGATGAATGGATAAACAAACTTTGGTACATACACATAATGGAGTACTATGCAACGAGAAAGAACAACAATGAATCTGTTAAGCATCTCATAACATGGATGAAACTGGAGGACATTATGCTGAGTGAAATCAGTCAATCACTAAAGGACAAATATTGTATGAGTCCTCTATTGTTAAAACCCACGAAAAGGTTCACACCCAAAAAGTAACAATCTTTGTTGGTTACCAGGGATGGTAGGGGTGTGGGGGAAATACTAAATAGGCGATAGATAAGTGGTATCTTGGGTGAAGGGTGAGACAGTACACAACACAGGGGAAACTAGCACAACTCCCTGAGGGACTGAACTGCTGGGCGGAGGGCTCTGGGGACCATGGTCTCAGGGAACATCTAGCTCAATTGGCATGCCACAGCTTATAAAGACAATGTTCTACATTCTACCTTGGTGAGTAGTATCTGGGGTCTTAAAAACCTGCGTGCAGCCATCTAAGATACTCCACTGGTCTCATCCCTTCGGTTGCAAGGGAGAATGAAGAGAACAGGATACAAGGAAAAGATTAGTCCGAAAGACTAATTGTCCACAGCTACCAAGGCCTCCACCAGACTGAGTCCAGTACAGCTTGATGGTACCCAGCTACCACCACTGACTACTCTGACCAGGATCACAATAGAGGGTTCTGGACAGAGCTGGAGAAGGACGTAGAACATAATTCTAACTCACAAAAGAAATACCAGATTTACTGGCCTAAAGGAGACTGGAGAAACCCCGAGAGTATGGCCCCCAGACACCCTTTTAGCCTCAGTGGTGAAGTTTATCTACGAGGTTCATCATTCAGCCTGGGAGTGGACCGCCCCGTAAAACCAAATGAGACTAACGAGGTACAGGAGTCCAGTGACAAGGGCCAGAAGGCAGAAGGGGATAAGAAAGCTGGTGATAGGGACCCCAGGGTTGATTAAGGATATTGATGTGTTGTGAGATTGTTAACCATTGTCATAGAGCAACAAGTGTAGTAACTGTTAAATGAGAAACTATTTTGTTCTGTAAGCCTTCATCTTATGTGAGAATAACAGCACAATTGGAAGAGCTTAGTCAATGTCACTGAAGGTGCATGTAGAAATTTTTGAAATGTATTTTCACCAAAAAAAAAAGTTGAGAAGTTAGAGGGTTGACATGTTGTGGGGTTGTTAACCCATGTCATAAAACAACATGTGTAATACTGTTTCATGAGAAACTATTTGTTGTGTAAGTCTTCACTTGAAGTACAGTAAAAAAAAAAAAAAAATGGAAAAAAAATGTATAACCCCTGGTCTCAGGAGAGACCAGTCCCTGGAGAAGGACATCATTCTTGGTAAAGTACAGGGTCAGAGAAAAGGAGGAAGATCGTCAATGAGAGAGGTTGACACAAGGGCTGCAACAATGGGCTCAAGCATAACCACGATTGTAAGGATGACACAGGACTGGGCAGTGTTTCGTTCTGTTGTACATAGTGTCACTATGAGTCAGAACCAACTCAATGACACCTACCAACAGCAACAACATAACCCCTGACAAGACTGAACAAGACAGAAAAAGAGAAAATATTTTTTTTCTACATCAAGACTAAAAAAGGGAGCATCACTATGATCTTACAGTCATTAAAAAGATAATAATAAAATATTAATAACTTATTCTTCTTCCTGTTATTATTACAGCAAGTTCCTTGAAAACACACCTTACCAAAACTGACACAAGAGTAAATAGAAAATCAGAATAATTTCATATCTATTAAATGAATTTAAGCCATATTCAAAATATGACTTATATTCTCCAGTGAGTTCTATCAAACGGCAAAGGAGGAAGTAATACCAATCTTATATAAATTCTTTCAGAAAATAGAAAAGGGAAACTTCCCGACTTATTTTACAAAGTCGGTATGTCACTTATATTACAGACCAATATCCTCATGGATATAGAAAAATATTCTTAACATAATACAAGCAAATTGAATCTAGAGTATATAAAAAATGATAATAGATCATGATGAAATAGTATTTATTCTAGGGATGCAAGGTTATTTTGCATTTCAAAATCAATGTAATTCACGAAAATTATAGAACAAAGGTAAGAAATCATATGATCATCTTAATAGGTGCCCAAAAAAGAAATTGATAAAATTCAAAACCCATTCACGCTGAACATTCTTAGCAAACTAGAAATAGAAGGAAAATTTCTCAATCTGAAAAGCGGAGTATGAAAACCTACAATTAACAGTATACTCAAGAGTAAAATATTAAACACTGTCATCCTATGATTCAGACCAAAGCAAAAATATCTGCTATTATATATTGAGTATTGTACTGGAGGTCCCAGTCAATGTAATAATGTAAGAAGTAAAAATAAAAGACATAAATAATTGTTAAAATGAAGAAGTAACTCAGACATTATTTTTACATACAAAATCCTAAGAAATCTGTAAAAGAACACATTGGACTGACTAGTAAGAAAATTTAGTAGGTTTGCAGGATACCAGGGAAGTATACATAAAAACAAAACAATACTGGGGAAGCCAGCATAACTTGTACAAGGAAAGGTCATGGAAGCTCCATAGACACATCCAAACTCTCTGAGGGACTGAATTGCTGGGCGGAGGGCTGTGGGGACCGTTGTCTCGGGGGACATCTAGCTCAACTGGCATAACACAGCTTATAAAGACAATGTTCTACATTCTACCTTGGTGAGTAGTATCTGGGGTCTTAAAAACCTGCGTGCGGCCATCTAAGTACCACAAGTGGATGGCTTTAACAAAGAGAAGTTTACTGTCTCACAGTCTAGGAGGCTAGAAGTCTGAATTCAGGCTTCTAGCTCCAGGGGAAGGCTTTCTCTCTCTGTCTGCTCTGAGGGAAGGTCATTGTCATCGATCTTCCCCTAGTCTAGGAGCTTCTCAACACAGGAACCCCAAGTCCAAAGGACACGCTTTTTTCCTGGCACTGCTTTCTCAGTGGTATGAGGTCCCCTTGTCTCTCTGCTCACTTCTCTCTTTTATGTCTCAAAAGAGATTGACTCAAGATACAACTTAATCTTGTAGATTGAGTCCCGTCTCATTAACATAACTGCCTCTAATCCTGCCTCATTAACATCATAGAGGTGGGATTTACAACACATGGGAAAATCACATCAGACGACAAAATGGTGGACAATCACACAATACTGGGAATCATGGCCCAGCCACGTTAACACAAATTTTAGGGAGACACAATTCAATCCATAACAGAGACATACCACATTTATGGATTGGAAATCTCCAGTATTACTAACCCAAATCAATCTAAAGGTTTAAGATAATTCCTATCGTAATCTCAGAGGGTGTTTTTGTTGTAGCATGTATGTATGTATATATATATAAATTTAAAAGCTGACTCTACAGCCAAAACAATTTTGAAAAATAAAAACGAAATCAATGTGCTTAAACTTTATGACTTCAAGACTTTATATAAAGCAGCATTAATCAATACAATGTAGTTTTGGTATAAGGATAAACAAATAAGTCATATGGTTTCCAAAAAATTTTCTCCTAATATGTAGGTTGTATCTTTGCTTTCTTGATAAAGTCATTTTATGAACAAAAGTTTTTAATTTTGATGAGATCTTTTTATCTATTTTGCTTTTTCTGCTCATGCTTTTGGTGCCATGTATAAGAATTTGTTGTTAAAAAATAGTTCCCGAAGCATTACCCCATTATTTACTTCTAAGAGTTTTATGAGTTTAGTTCTTACATTTTGGTCTTTGATCCATTTTGAGTTAGTTTTCATATGTGGTGTGAGGTATTGGTCCAAGTTCATTCTTTTGCTTGCGGAAATCCAGTTGTCCCAGCACCATTTATTAAAGAGACTATTCTTTCTCCATTGGATCAACTTAACAACCTTGCCAAAAATCAATTGACCATAGATGTACAAGTTTACATGCAGATCCTCAATTCTCTTCTATTGGTCTATATGGCTATTATTATACCTGTATCAGACTGTTTTGATTACTGTAGCTTTATAATATGTTTTGAGGTCAGGAATATGAGTCTTCTTTGTTTCTACATTTCAAGTTTGATTTGGCTATTCAGGGCCCTTATAAATTTGAGGATTGGTGTTTCCATTTCTGTAAAGAAGGCTGTTGGGACAGACTGATCACTTTTCCCCTTAGTATCGGGATAGTGGACAAAGATGTCCACTATCACCACTGAAATTTAATATTGTACTGAAAACTCAAGCCAGAGCAATTAGGCAAGAAAATAAAATAAAGTGTGCACATCCAGAAGGAAGGAGTAAAACTATCCCTTTTCAGAGAAGACATGATCCTAAATAGGTTGTTGTTAGGTTTCATCGAGTATTTCCAACTCATAGTGACAACAGAATGAAACACTGCCAGATCCTGCGCCATCCTCACAATCGTTGTTATGCTTGAGACCATTGTCCCAGCCACTGTGTCAACCCATCTCGTTGAGGGTCTTTCTCATTTTCACTGACCTCTACTTTACTAAGTGTGATGTCCTTCTCCAGAGACTGATCCCTCCTGATAACGTCCAAAGTACGTAAGGGAATAGACCAAATATTAGGGACAGGGACTTTGGTTGGGTCTATGAAGCCTTGGTCAAGTTGTGCTGACTTGCCCAGTATTGTGTACTATCTTACCCTTCACCAAAGTTACCACTTATCTGTTGTCTAGTTAGTGTTTTTTCCTCTCTGCCCCTCCCCTCCTCTCCCTCATAACCATCAAACGTTGTTTCTGTGTGTAAACCTTTTCATGAGTTTTTATAATAGTAGTCTTATACAATATTTGTCCTTTTGTGATTGACTTGTTTCATTCAGCATAATGCCCTCCAGATTCATTCATGTTGTGAGATGTTTCACAGATTCATCATTTTTCTTTATCATTGTGTGGTATTCCTTTGTGTGTATGTACCATACCTCATCCATTCATCTGTTGATGGGCACTTAGGTTGTTTCCATCTTTTTGCTACTGTGAATATGCTTCAGTGAACATGAGTGTACAAATGGCTATTCATGTGACACATCTTATTTCTCAAGGGTATATTCCTAGGAGTGGGATTGCTAGATCATATGGTATTTCTGTTTCTAGTTTTTTAAGGAAGTGCCATATAGTTTTCCAAACTGTTTGTACCATTTTGTATTCCCACTAGCAGTGCATAAGAGTTTGAATCTCCTCACAATTTCTCCAATATTTGCTATTTTCTGTTTTTTTTATTCATGCCAGTAATGTCCGGTAAGATGGTATCTCACTGTAGTTTTGATTTGCATTTCTCTAATGGCTAGTGATTGAGAACATTTCCTTATATGTCTGCTAGTCTTCTGAACGTCTTCTTTGGTGAAGTGTCTGTTCATATCTTTTGCCCGTTTTTTGATTGAATTATTTGTCTTTTTGTTGTAGAGATGTTAGATTTTCCTATAGATTTTGGAGATTAGATATTTGTCAGATATGTCACAGTCAAAATTTTTTTCTCAGTCTGTAGATTCTTTTTTACTCTTTTGGTGGAATCTTTTTTTAAAAAATCATTTTATTTATTTATTTTTACATCATTTTTATTGTACTTTAGATGAAGGTTTACAGAACAAGTCGTTTCTTATTAAACAGTTAGTACACATAGTTTTATGACAATGGTTAACAACCCCAAAATATGTCAACACAGTCCCTTCTAAACCTTGGGTTTCCTATTACCAGCTTTCCTGTCCTCTCCTGCCTTCTAGTCCTTGTCCCTGGACTGTTGTGCCCCATTAGTCTCATTTTGTTTTATGCTGCTGTCTAATCTTTGGCTGAATGTTGAACCTCAGGAGTGACTTCATTACTGAGTTAAAGGGTGTCTGGGGGCCATACTCTTGGGGTTTCTCCAGTCTCTGTCAAGCCAGTAAGTCTGGTCTTTTTTTGTGAGTTAGAATTTTGTTCTACATTTTTCTCCAGCTCTGTCTGAGACCCTCTGTTGTGATCCTTGTCAGCGTAGTCAGTGGTGGTAGCCGGGCACCATCTAGTTGTACTGGACTCAGTCTGGTGGAGGCTGTGGTAGTTGTGGTCCATTAGTCCTTTGGACTAATCTTTCCCTTGTATCTTGTTTTCTTCATTCTCCCTTGCTCCTGAAGGGGTGAGACCAGTGGGGTATCTTAGATGGCTGCTCACAGGCTTTTAAGACCCCAGATGCTGTGAGATCTTTTGATGAGCATAAATATTTAATTTTTAGAAGACCCCAGTTATCTAGCTTATCTTCTTGTGTTTGTGTATTGTTAGTTATGGTTTGTATCCCATTTATGCCTTGTGTAAAGGCCTCTAGTGTTGACCCTATTTTTTCACCTGTGGTCTTTATAATTTTTGGTTTTATATTTAGGTCTTTGATCCATTTTGAATTAGTTTTATGTATGGTGTGAGGTATGACTCCTGTTTCATTTTTTTTTTTTTTACAGATGGACATCCAGTTTTGCCAGCACCATTTGTTAGAAAAGCTGTCTTTTCCCCATTTAATAAACATTGGGTTTTCATCGAAGATGGATAGATTTATACCTGGGTTCTCGATTTTGTTCCATTGGTCATTGTGTCTGTCGTTGCACCAGTACCAAGCTGTTATGACTACCATAGCTGTATAGTAGGTTCTGAGGTCAGGTAGTGCGAGTCCTCCTACTTTAGCCTTCTTCAGTAGTACTCTACTTATCTAGGGCCTCTTCTCTTATAAAGTTAATGATTAGTTTTCACAGCTTGTTAAAGAATGCTGTTGGTATTTGGATCAGGATTGCAATGTATTTGTAGATTGCTTTGGCTAGAATTGACATTTTCACAATGTTGTGTCTACTTATCCATGAGCATGGTATATTTTTCCATTTACGTAGGTCTTTTTTGGTTTCTTGCAGTAATGTTTTGCAGTTTTCTTTTTATAGTTTTTTCATGTCCTTGTTTAGATTTAATCATAGGTATTTTCTTTTAAGGTGCTATTATAAATGGTATTGCTTTCCTGATTTCATTTTCATAGTTCTTTTCATTGATGTCTAGGAATCCAACTGATTTTTGCATGTTTATCTTGTATCCTGCTACTGTGCTGAATCTTTCCATTAGTTCCAGTAGTTTTCTTCCTTACCAATTTGGACGCCTTTTATTTCTTTTTCTTGCCCTATTGCTCTAGCTAGGACTTCCAGCACAATGTTAAATAGGAAGGGTGATAAAGGGCATACTTTTCTTGTTCCTGTTCTCAGGGGGAGTGTTTTCAGCCTCTCTCTGTTGAGAGTGATGTTGGTTGTTGGTTTTTTATAGATGTTCTTTCCCTTCTCTTCCTAAATTATTGTGAGATTTTATCAGGAATGGGTGTTGGATTTTATCGAATATCTTTTCTGTGTCTATTGAGATGATCATTGTCTTAGGCCTGGTTCTCTAGAGAAGCAAAACCAGTAAAACATGTATAAATATATAGAGAGAGATATTTATATCAAGGAAACAGTTCATGGGATTGTAGAGTCTAGAACGTCCCAAGTCTGTGGATCAGGGTAGGGACTTCTCCCAATTCATGCAGATGCAGAAGCTGGGGAGCCCAAGATCAGCAAGTCAGAGAGCAGGGCTCCACTCAGTCTGTGAATATTGATGAATCTCAGGTTCTACAGATAAGCTGACAGCTCAAGTCCCAAGAACCAAACGTGAGACAACAGGAGACAGCTGCAGGATCCAGATCCAGAGTGAGCAAAAATCAGAATGTCTGCTTATATTCAGATGCAGGCCACACCCCCAAGGAAACTCCCATTGGCTACTCACAGCAAATTCAATCATGGGAGTGATCACATATAAACACTGAGAATCATGACCCAGCTAAGCTGACACACAGTCTTAACCATTGCAATCATGTGATAATTATCTTTTGTTTTATTTATGTATATAGTGTGTGTGTATATATATATATGATATATGATGCTGAATTCTAATGGCTAGAATTTTGTTGACAATTTTTGTATCCATAATCAAGAGAGAAATTGGTCTGCAATTTTCTGTTTTTGTGGTATCTTTGCCTGGTTTTGGTATTAGGGTTGTGCTGGCTTCAAAGAAGGAATTTGGAAGTATCCCTTCCTTTTCTGTGTTATGAAATAGTTTGAGCAGTACTGGTGTGAGCTGTTCTTTGAATGTTTAGTAGAATTCTCCAGTGAAGCCATTTAGGCCAGGACTTTTTTTTTTGTTGGAAGTTGTATTATTATTATTATTATTATTACCTTTTCAATCTCTTGTTACGTGTCTGTTCAGATTTTCTACTTCAGTTTGTGTCAGTTTATGTAGATAGTGTGTTTCTAGAAACTTCCATTTCCTCTAGGTTTTCAAATTTGTTTGGAGTACAGTTTTTCATTATGATTACAATCCTGTTTTTTTAAGTTGTGTCCGTTGTAATGCCTCCCATTTCATTTCTTATTTGGATTATTTGCTTCCTATCTTGTTTTTCCTTTGTCATTTTGGCCAGTGGCTTATCGATTTTGTTTATCCTTTCAAAAAACCAGCTTTTGGTTTTGTTGATTCTATTGTTTTTCTATTCTCTATTTCATTTATTTCTGCTCTGGTCTTTATTTATTTCCTTTCTTCTGGTGTCTGTGGGCTTCTTTTGCTTTCTGTTTCTATTTGCTCGAGTTGTATAGCTAATCTTTTGATTTTGTCCCTTTCTTCTTTCTTGATGTGCGCATCTATTGCTATAAATTGTCCTCTGAGGACTGCCTTTGCTGTGTCCCAAAGGTTTTGGTATGATGTGTTTTCATTCTCATTTGATTCTAGGAATTTTTTGATTCTATCTTTGATTTCTTCTATTACCCAGTGGTTTTTAAGCTGGGTGTTATTAAGTTTCCAAGTAATTGATTTTATTTCCTTGTCCTTCCTGTTATTAATTTCTACTTTTATGATGTTGTGATCAGAGAAGATACTTTGTACTATCTCAGTGTTTTGGATTTTGTTGAGAGTTGCTTTGTGACCTAATATGTGGTCTATTCCAGAGCACGTTGCATGTGTGCTGGAAATGAACATATACTTGGCTGCTGTTGGATGGAGTGTTCTATATATGTCTAGGAGCTCAAGTTGGTTGACGTAGACTTTAGATCTTCTATATCTTTGTTGAGTTTCTTTCTAGATGTTATGTCCTTTACTGAAAGGGGTGTGTCAAAGTCTCCTACTATTAATGTGTAACAGTCAATTTCTCTTTTCAGGGCTATTAAAGTTTTTTTTATGTATTTTGGAGCCCTCACATTGGGTGCATATTTATTATGGTTATGTTCTCATGGTGGATTGTCCGTTTAATCATTATATAATGCTCTTCTTTGTCTTTTACGGTGGATTATGTTTTAAAGTCTATTTTATCTGAGATTAGTATTGCCACTCCTGTTCTTCTTTGGTTGTGGCTTGCTTGATATAATTTTTTCCATCCTTTGATTTTTAATATATTTATGTCTTTTTTTCTAAAGTGTATCTCTTGTAGACAGCATATTGACGGGTCCTTTTTTAAAAAAAATTTATCCATTTTGTCACTCTTTGTCTCTTTATGTGTTCATTTAAGCCATTTACATTCAGTGTGATTATCAGTAGGCATTAGTTTATTGCTGTCATTTTGTAGTGCTTTTTTTTTTGTGGTGCTGATGTGTTTGTTTCTCCAACTCTCCTGTGCTGAATTCCTTTTGTTTGTGGATTTTTTTTCGTTTCTTTCATTTTTGTAAATTTTGTGTTTACTGAGACTTTATGTTGTTATTCTTTATTTTGATGAGTAGTTTTATTAACTTTCTTTGTGTTTACCTTGAAATTTACCCCCATCTTCCTAATTTTAAGCAAGTCTTTTATTAGCTGATACCACTTCGACTTCCTCCCCATTTTAAACTTCTATACCTTCACCGTTTATTCCTTCTTTTATTGTTCTGATGTTGTTGTCATTTACAGACTGACATCTCTGGTTTCCTTTTGTAAATTGGCCTGTCTTGAATGGCACACAGGGCTAGGTAGGTGGGAGAAAGGAAAGCAAAGAAAGAAAAGAGAGAGAAAAAACAAAAACAATTAACAAACAAGAATAACAACAAAATAAATATGGTTCTGAGGGAGCCGGCTGTTGGTGGCAGGGTGGGATTGGGGTGGCAGAGAGCTGCTGTCTCTCTTGCTGGGTGGAGCTGCACAGCCCCTTAGGAAGGGTGGAGGCAGTGCAGGGCCTAGGTTGGAGGGAAAGAAAAAAGGGAGAAGCGGAAAGATAAAGAAAAATAAAAAAACATAGCACTGAGGGAGCTAGTCTGTGGGGGATTCACAGACCTGGGGAGGCCTTGCAGATTGCTCTCTAGCCGAACAGTGTGACACAGCCCATTGAGAAGGGGCAGGGATGGCATTCAGTTCTAGCTGGGCTGGAGAAAGAAAAAGAAGGAAAAGAGAGAGAGAAGAAACAAAAAAAGCCAAAAAAAAAAAAAAATCACTAAAAAAAAAAATATGACACTGGAGGAAGAGGTCGTTGGGGTCAGGGTGGACCTGGGCAGCAGTGAGCTATTTTTCTCCAGCCGAGCAACTGTGGCCTGTTGGAAAGCAGTGGAGGCCACATAGAGGAAAGAAGGGTGGGTGGGTGGGTGGGAAAGCACGTATCTGTGGTTACCAGGTGCTCTGTCTCCTGTTGGGAGCTTCGTTAAGTTGCCCTCCTGTACTCCCTGTCCATGGTCCTTGGTGGCAGTACTCCAAGTTGGTGAATTCATGCTGCATTAGCTGTTAGGGAACCTCTACTCCGTAGCTCTCCTCGTTCTCTGTTCTCAGTTTCTTATTCCATTGGTGCTTGCTCAAGTTCTTATCCCTTCATTTGGTGATTAGTGTTCCAGGATTGATATTTGTAACTGTTTTACTTAGTTTTTGGGTCTTCGCTGCAGAGGGATGACATGGTGCTTTTGTCTAAAGGCCATGTTGGCTCCTCCTCTGTATTTGCCTCCTTTACTCAACAATATATTTGAAAGAGTCAACCATGTTTTTATATAAATCCTCAATTAATTCATTTTTATACATTTATAACATGCCATTGCATGAATATCATGCAATTTATTTTTTTATTCTATCATTCATGAATATTTGCTATTGTAAATTATGTATTTTTTAAATTCCAGAGAATAATATTTGTTCATGGCATACATAGATTTGAACTGATTTTTGTAATTAGCTTGCACACACTAATATTGCTAAATTCTCTTATTAATTCTGATAGTTCATTTGTAGATTTTATTGGATTTTCTATTATACAATCATATCACCTACAAATAATCATAGTTTTATTTCTTACTTTCCAATCCTTATACTGTTGCTTTCTTTTCCTTGTCTTATTATACTGCATAGGACCTCCAGTACAATGTTGAAATAGAGGCAGTAATATATCAGTTGCCAAATAATCAGAGGTTTTTGAAGAACAAGGAAAATCTTCGTATTCTGAGTTTGCTAGTCATTTTTAATTTTAGTTATCGGAGTTAGGACTTTATCAAATGATTTTTGTGCATCTATTGAAATAGTAATATAATTTTTCTCCTTCATTATGTTTATGAGGCATATTGATTGATTTTTAAATGTTAAACTGACTTTGCAATTCTGGAATAATCCTAAATTGATGTATGTTATCATTTTTATGTAGTGCTGGATTTTGTTTGCAAATGTTATCTTTAGGATTTTTCATTTGTATTTATAAGTAAAATTGGCCAGTACTTTTCTTTTAATGCCTTCATTGTGTTTTAATATCAAGTTAATGCTGTTTCATAAAATGAAATGGGCAGTGTTTGTTCTTTTTCTCTAGAAAGGTTTCTATGAGTTTAATGTTATTCTTTCCTTAAATGTTTGGTATACTTGCTGTTTGAAGCCATCTGGGACTACTCTTTTATTTGTGAGGAGTTTTTTTTTTTTGAAACAATTTCTTTAATAAGAAAGGTTCTTATGTCATTTTTGGTAAACTATGAGTTTTCTAAAAATTTGTTAATTTAATCCAAATTTTCAAATTTATTGTCAGAAATTTTTATCATATTATCCTCTCTTTTTAAATGTGATGTTCTCCTTTTCGTTCTTATATTTAATATTTTTCTTTTTCTTTAAAACTTTTTAAAATAAATTTTTTTACTCTGTGTAAATAATCAATTAAAAAATTTATCAATCTTTTCTATTTTATTTTTGCTTTCTCCTTCATTTATTCTCTTTCATTTTAGTTTTATTCCTATATTTCCATCATGCTTCCTTTTGGGTTTAATTTGCTGTTTGTGATTATCTTCTAACAATCCTTCATGATGGATCATTCTCTCATTTTATGTAAGCACATCTTCAGCAGAGACTATCTTTTTCTGTGGAAGTCTCATGCATCATAATTTGGGGAATACTTACTACAGATTTATTTGCATATAGTTTTACCAGACAGCATAAGACTTTCAATAGTTTAGAAGTAGATTTTACTCACTTTTTTAAAATTTGTAAATTACCAGTCAGTTTAAGTAGGGTAAATTTTAACTTCATTTACACACGTGAAACAGGCCTCTGAGTTTAATATTCATAGGAGACAAAGAAAGTATTTTTAACCAACCCAAAGTCCTAGACAGAAGCATGTTTATTTTCATTTCTCAGTGCCATGGGGGTGGGCAGTTATTCTCTTCCTGCTATCATTGAGATACAACACTTTCATGATTCTGGTTCTGAGCGGGTTCAGAGTTTGGCCACTATGATTAATTTGGACCTAAAGCCAAGTGTTCTGTCTCTGACAGAACACCAAGACCCCCTCTCTTCCCAACTTATTGGCCCCTATCTGTCATGCTATGCCCCCAGGCTTCTGTCATCTGGAAAGCATATTATTTCTACTTAATTTTACTTTTTTTTGTGGATTTTCTTTTGTTTTAAACATTGGAATAAACACTGCATTGGGATAGACATTTCAGGTAACTCCTTTTACTGTATTGTTGGACTCTTGATTCTAGTCTACCTTTATACATTTATAAAAGTGAGAGTGGAGTCTATTTATGTTTCAAATGAGGTAGTGAGGGTGGCAAAAATCAATCTAGAACATTACAGAAATGGAAGGATGCATTTGGATGATCAGGAAATACGAAAAAAGTGGATGGAATGGGTAACATAAATTTATTTCTGTTTACGAGATAACCAGCACAAAAAATTACCACTCTCCAGATATCTTGGATATCAAACAAGTCTTAGCGAAGAATGTGTCTGTTGAGTTAAGCATAAATAAATCAGAACAAAATAATCACTCTTCTTCATAATGCAAATATATATGAGTGTTGAAATTAAAATTAAGTCCACAGTAGGAAAAACATTTAAGCCCATCAGCATGTTTTGGTTTTTACTGAATTTGGCTTCTCTCACCCCTTTTTAGTGTGTCCCAAAGTTTGCAATTAAAAACTACAACTGAACAGTGACTGAACACAGTTTTATTAGTAGAGAATAACAAAGGCTCAACAAAAACCTTCTAAATTATAGACCTCAGCTCTTCACAAAGCTTCTTCAGTTCTGGCAAATCAACGTTTTTCAACCTTGTGTGTTGGGAAGTGATTGTGTATTTATTGCTTACTATATATTTATTTCTCTATATTTTATTGCATCTCAGATTCAGAGATGTGAGTTAATAGAACTCCACCATTCAACCATCTGGTATAAAACCCTTGTAGTTATTCCTTCACCCATTCTTAACTTCATCTCTTTCCCTCATGACAGTTACTACAATGTGCAAAACCAACATGTTATGGGGTATATAGTCATTCTTAAAAGATAATATTACAGACTGTAGTGAATAACATTGGTACCCTGCCATATCCCCCTGACCTGCTGGTGCACCCATCCACTAACTGCCATATGTGTCAACTGCTAAGTCCCCAGTTTCCCCGTCCTTGGAAAATTGTCTTTCGCTGAATGGAAGACCACTCACCTCCTCTACCTTTCTTCCCTCAATCTTCTTCTCCCCAGAAAAGCACTTTCACAAGAGTCCTTCTCTCAGACTCTGCTTTAAGAGAATTCAAACTAAGAGACAGTGGTGCCGTGGAAATTCGCACACACACACATACACCGAAGGCAGTGATGGTTCAGTGTTGGAATTCATGCCAGAGACCCAGGTTCAATTTCCGGCCTAATGTACCTCATGCGTAGCCACCACCTGTCTGGCAGCGGAGAATTTTATGTTGCTACAATGCTGAACAGGTTTCAGCAGAGCTTCCAGACTAAGACAGACTAGGAAGAAATCAACCTATGGATCACCACGGTCTGATCTCATTGTACATGGGATCATCATGAACTGGAGGCCAACTCAGTGGCATCTAACAACAACAAATATATAGATGTATATATAGCCAAAGGTGGTCAAAATAATTTTTTAAAAAGGAATAAAAAAAAAGAACTTTTTTAGAGATCACTAAACTAGCATTGCAATCATTAAAAGACTGAGTTTTTAGCCAAAGAGATATCAACTTAAATAAAAGAATGTAATGGAATCCCAGAAAGAGATTCAGGCATAACTCTTTTATCACTGATATGTCCCTACTGCTTAGAATGGAACTGAACACATAGAAGACAATAAACACATGTTGAATGAATGGAAAATTGATATGTGACAGAGTTGGCATACGAATCAGTTGGAAAAGAAGGGATTATTCAATAAGTGTTTCTAGAGAAATATTTTATTTAAAAAGATATTGAATCCTATTTTTCACACTGCAAACATAAGTCATTTCAAATGGAATTAAAGATCTAAATGTGGAAACCAAACTTTAAAATGGTTAGCAGAAAATACAGCAGAATCTCTTATGACTTTGGTATAGGAGGGTGCGTGTGTGTATGTTTGTCTTAATACAGCAAGAACAATATAGGCAATAAAGAAAAAGGTGTATTAATTTGACTATTAAAAAACCATAAACTATATCAAAAAACATAAGCAAATTGAAAAGCTACATTAACAGAAGATATTTGTAATGCATAATTGAAAAATAGACCAAAAATATGCACAAATTCACTGTAGTCAATATATACATGATAAGAATCTTAACCTCAGAAGACTTTTTATATTCATAAGATTAATAAAATTAAGAAACAACTACAACAATCCCTGAATGTGCTGCATGTTGGCAAGGCTGTGGAGGAACAGGTGCATTCCTGCAATACTTGTGCAAATGTAAATTGGTAATACTGCTTTGGAGAACCATTTGCCAATATAAAATAAAACTTTTAAAAAAAGCAGTGCCATAGCATTTCCAGTTATAATTTTATACCATAGATAAACTCCTGTACATGTGGATGTATACAGAAATGCTCATTTCAGCATTATCTGTAATGTCAAAAATTGGCATTACAAAACAAAATATACAAAATATACGGTATATTCATAAAACAAAATACAGTCAAAATGAATATAGTAGCTTGACAAGTAACAACACAGATAAATCTCACAAACATGGATGCTTATTGAATAAACGAAGCTTATTGGAGAAAGATATGTACAGTATAATGCCTTTTATATAAAACTTTAAACATGTTAAATGCTACTACATATTGTTTCTGCACAAACACGTATGTAATAAAAGTACAAAAGCTTGTGTGAAAACAATCAATAACTAAAGACTAGTTTTAAACTGTGGGGAGGGGAGTGGAAGAAGGAAATATGTTCTGGGAGATATAATTTGCAATTATACATGATGTTTAATTTTTTTTGCAATGTTTTATTTTTTTAAACTGTGGCAGGTATATGGGTTTTTCGTTATATTATCTATAATTTTATATGTCTTGAAACTCTCGATGAAAAAGGAAAATACATTTATGATGTTTTGTATGTATTTTAAATTTACATAGTATATACAGATTAAACCAGACCATTGCTATCAAGTTGATTCCGATTCATGTGACATTATAGGACAGAGTAGAACTGCCCCATAGAGTTTCCTTCCAAGTCTGTAAATCTTTATGGAAGCAGACTGCCACATCATTCTCCTGTGGACAGGCTGGTGGATTCTAACTGCCAACCTTCAGTTAGGAGCCAAGTGCTTAACCACTGTGCAACCAGGGCTCCCTTATATACATATACCTATATGTATACATGGAGCCCTCGTGGCTCAATGGTTAAGCACTACGCTGCTAACCGAAAAGTCAGTACTTTGAAGCCACCGGCCACTTCTTGGAAACCCTATAAGGAGTTCTACTCTGTCCTACAGGGTCTCTACGAGTCAGAATGGACTTGATGGCAATGGGTTTGGTTTTTATATGTATGCATATTATAGACATAATATAAATATAAATACAGTACAATGTAAATATAAAGACATATCTTTTCTATACGACATATTTATTGTTGTGAGCCCTTGTGGTGTTGTGGTTAAGAGCTCAGGCTGCTAACCAAAAGGTCAGTAGTTCCAATCCACTAGCTGCTCCTTGGGAACCCTATGAGGCAATTCTACTCTGTCCTATAGAGTCGCTATGATTAGGAATTGACTCAACGGCAAAGAGTTTGGTTTTTGGTTTTTGATATATCTTTGTATTTACACATATATATTTATATATATGTATATAAGAAGGATAATGACAGCAGATAGATCATATACAGATATCTTGTTTTGTTTTATATTTTATTCCCTCAAAGATTTGTTTCTTTAATATCTACCTGCATTATCTTATGTAAATTTTCTTCATTGTTTCTGACTGCTGCATTGTATTTCTGTATTCATCCTCACATTTTACTTTTTATTCCTAGCAATGGACACATAGTTCCCTTCCATCCTTGTATCTGTCCTCTTATGGACCTATGAGGAGCCTTCTCTGAGCGTTGCTGGGTCATAGAATACACATATCTGTAATTGCATGGTATTTCCAGATTGCTCCAGAGTGACATCTCATTTTACACTTCTACCACAAGCGGACGAGGAACTTTATTTTTCCAGTCTTTCCCCAGCCTACCGTTGGTTAACAAAATCTATGTTGACCTTTGTTGAACAAGAATTCTTACATGTGATGTAGCAAAATGAATCCATTTTCACCTCATGGAATGTGCTTTTTTGCACCTGGTTTAAAAAATAAATTCCCACTCTGTCTTAGTCATCTAGTGGTGCTATAACAGAAATACCACAAGTGGATGGTTTTAACGAAGAGAAGTTTCTTTCCTCAAGTTAAAGTAGGCTAAAAGTCCAAATTCAGGACATCAGCTACAGGGGAAGGCTTTCTCTCTCTGTCAGCCTTCTCGTCAGTGTTCCCCTGGACTAGGAGCTTCTTGGCGCAGGGACCCCGGTCCAAAGGACGCGCTCTGCTCCTGGCACTGCTTTCTTGATGGTATGAGGTCCCCCTGTCTCACTGCTCACTTCTCTCTCTTGTATCTCAAGAGATTGCCTCAGGACACAATCCAGTCTTGTAGATCTTGCCTTACTAACACAACTGCCACCCATCCTCTCTCATTAACATCATAGAGGCAAGATTTACAACATATAGGAAAATCACACAGTACCAGGAATTATGGCCCAGACAAACTGATATACACATTTTTTGGGGGACATAATTCACACCATGACACACTCCAAGGTTACATAATCGTTCTGACATGAGGACTAGTTGTTCTGAAGGCTCTAGCAGGGAAGTGCAGCTCCTGGGCACTCTTGGTCAGACAACTATTCTCCTCCATCTGAGAAGTTGATCCTTCTCAGCCACAGAGGCAGTTTCAGGAGAAATGTTCGTGGGGGTTTGAGAGAGATGTCTACACCTAGACAGTCAGAGCACACTTGTTGTCCTGGATAATCAATGAGGTGTGAGCTATGCCAGATAGGGCCTTCTTTGGAGTGAGTTAGGACACTTGGCATCAAGACTTGACCCATCACAATTGCAATGTGTCCTGATGCAAGTCGCTTTCCCTTTCTGACCTCAGGGCTCTTACGTGTAATATGGAGAGGATGGACAGGAAGATACGTGTTATTACCTGCAGCTCAAATAGCCCGTGATAGAATGTTTGTACTAATTTATAAATCCCCTCATTACAGAGCTGTAGGAATCAGGGTTGGTGATATCAGTTTCTCTTTCTGTCCCAGAACAAACCATTTATAAATCAAGGTGGTCTCAGATTCTAGGATGGGGCCATATTTAACTGTTTACCAAATGTATTACTTTAGCATAACTGCCATATAGCTAAATTATCAAAACTCTATGATTTCACAAAATAGAAGCTGACTTCTCACCCATGTAAACTCCAATTGAGTGTCTCGGTTGGTGGCTTTTCAAGCTATCATTTAAGGAACTGGGATTCTTCTGTCTTGTGGTTGCTACTTTCTTCAGGTTATTGAAATTCTATTTGGTCACCTTCAGACAAGAAGAGACAACAGAGGATCACTGTGGGACAGTGTTTGAGACTAAGTCTTCAAGTGGCAAAAGGACATACTGTTCACATTCTCTTTGCTGGAACCATGGTTACACTAACAGAGAGGGAGATGTGAAGTTCAGTCTAGTTTTATGCTTAGAAAGAGAGGTAACACATTTTAGAGAACATAGAGTGGTCTCTGCCACATCAGGAGTATCTGCAAGCCACCTTTAGAACACGAATTATTTTTGTTTTAATTATAGAAATAATGTAACAACATTAAAGAAATACTATTTCAAAATTAAGAGATGGATCACCCATAATCCCTTGCTAGGAACAATATATCTGTTAGCAAGTATTTGCATTTAATGTAATTATTGATATGCATGGGTTTGGGACAACAATTTTATTATCTTTTTTGATTGTTTTCTCTGTTTCCTCTTTTTTGCTTTGGGAACATTATGGTTTTTTAATTTCATTTTAATATATCTGTTGTAATTTTGACTTTATTGCTTTGTATATATTTTTAATGGCTGCTCTGGTGATTACAGTGTGTGCACTTTATTTTTTATAGTCTCCTAAGAATCAGAGCCCTGGTGAAACAGTGGTTAAGAGCTCATCTAACTGCTAACCAAAAGACTGGCAGTTTGAATTGACCAGCTGCTTCTTGGAAACCCTATGGGGCAGTTCTACTGTGTCTTATAGGGTCGCTATGAGTTGGAATAGACTCGGTGGCAATGGTTATGCTTTTTGGTTTTTTAAGAATCGATACTTTACCATGTCAAGTGGAATTTAGAAAACTTCCTACCATATAAATCATTTTACCCTCCTTCTTTTATGTTATAGCTGTCTTATAGATTATAAGAATTGCATCAGAACATCATCAGACAATGATATAATTTTTTGTTTTCAACCAATGAATCTATTTTAAAATCTTGAAAGAAGGAGAAGAGTCTATTATATTTATTGAGATATTTACTGTTTCTATTGCTCTTCCTTTATTCTTGATGTTCCAAGTTTCTGTCTGGTTCCCTTCTGTCTGAAGAACTTCCATTAGCAAATTTCATGAGCATATTTGCTAGCAACAAATTGTCTTAATTTTACTTCATCTGGGAATGTCTTCATCCTACTTTAATGCCAGAAGATAGTGTCACTGCATGCAAAATTCTCGGTTGATAGTTCTTCTGACACTTTAAAAATGTGCCACTTCTTTCTGGCCTTCATGATTTTTGATGAAAAATATGTAATAATTCAAAAGCATTGTTTCTTTATAGACAGTATTCTCTTTTTCTTTGAATTTTTAAAAAATTTTTCTTTATAGTTTTCAGCAGTTTGATTATTCACCAAGAATTCACGAGGAGTTCACCAGGTATCTATAGGTGGTGCAAATGATTAAGTGCTAGGCTACTAACTGAAAGTTGGCAGCTCAAATCCATTCAGAAGCACCTTAAAACAAAGGCCAGGTGATCTACTTCTGAAAGATCGTAGCCATTGAAAACCCTACGGCACACATATCTACTCTGAAACTCATGAGATCACCATGAGTTGTAATCAACTTAATGGCACCTGGTATATTGGTATTGACCACAGATTTCTTTGGGATTATCCTGTTTAGGTTTCACTGGCCTTAAACATAAAAGATTATGTCTCTCACCAAATATGGAAAGTTTTCAGCCATTACTAGTTCACATATTTTTCAACACCACTCTCTTTCTCCTTTACTTCTAGAATTTCAATAACATGAATGTTAAACATTTTATTGTCACACATGTCCCTGAGGCTCTGTTTAGTATTTTTTTTCCCCAATCATTTTTTTTTCTCTCTCCTTCAGATTGGACAAATTCTATTGACCATACTTCAAATTCACTAACTCTTTCTTCCATCATCTTTGTTCTGCTATTGAGCCTATGAAGGAAATTTTTAATTTTGGTTATTGTATATTTCAGTTACAAAATTTCTATTTGCTTCTTCTTTATATCTTCTATTTCCTTGCTGAATTTCTGATTTTCCATTTTTCAAGAGTATTTGTAATTGTTTGCTGGACTATTTGTATAATAGCTCCTTGATAGTCTTTATCAGATAATTGCAACATCTGAGTCATCTTAGCATTTGTGTCTGTTAATTTTCCCATGCAAGTTGTGAGTTTTCTGTATACTAAGTAATTTTTGATTATTTACTTGACATTTTGAATATTGTGTTATACACTTTGGGTCATATTCAAATAATATGAAAAATATTATTATTTTTTTTAAACAGTAAATTGACCTGATTAAGTTTAGACCACAAATTTCAGCCTCTCTTCTGTGGGCTGTGGCTCCAATCTCAGCTCAGTTTTCCATGTCTTTGTAGTACTCTTCTGATTTGTCCCACACTTGTGCTACCCGGCATTCAGTCTGGGACCCAGGCAGTGAGGTGTTTGTTAGTTTAGTTCTCAAAATCTTTGACACGCTGGGTAGAATAGATCCAAGTATGTGCAGTTTGAAAGAGAGTCTTGGAGTTCTTAAACAGTTTTATGCGGGTGATTTCTTGATATTCTACCTCTTCACAATCTACCAGATACAATCTATCCATCAGTTTTTAACCGAATCCAACAGGTTCTATGGCACTCCCCTTTTTTATTCTCTAGATTAAGTATTGTGACTATATTTACCCTGTTCTGCTGTGTACTTCCACAACTGTCCCTACATCTGGGGTCAAGTGGAAGGAAGACAGAGGGAGAAAAAAAAGCAATAGTGGATTGCTCCTCACTCCTGAGTTCACAGCACAACTGACTGGAGAGGAGGGTTCCCATCCTTCAGAGTTGTGACTAGTGTGGGTTCCTGTTTGGGGCCTCTGCCAGCCTGAGCTGTCCATCTTGAACTGGGTGTTATCTGACCCACAGATCCATAAAGCTGGGTGTGCACAGCAGCACTCCATCATTAAATGGAGATAGTATATATGAGATCAGGCCTGAGCAGGACCTGAAGGCACAAGTAAGTTGCATGAGGAAGTGGCCCAAGTGCCCATGTTCACCACTCTTGTCACGTTACCTGCCCTCTCCCAGTCTGTACCTATGGCCTCCTGAGGAGTTCCTTATGACCAGTTGACTGAGGAAGAGAAAATTTGTACCTGGTTTACAGATGGTTCTGTGTGATATGCAGGCACCACTCAAAAGTGGATAGCAGCAACACTACATCCCCTTCCTGGGACCTCCCTGAAGGACAGTGGTGAAGGGAAATCCTCCAGTGGGCAGAACTTTGAGCAGTACACCTGGCTGTTCACTTTGCTTGGAAGGAGAAATGGCCAGATGTGCGACTGTATCCTGATTCGTGGACTGTGACCAATGGTTTGGCTGGATAATCAGGGACTTAGAAGGAACATGATTGGAAAATTGGAAACAAGGAGGTGTGGGGAAGAGGTATGTGGATAAACATCTCTGAATGGGCAAACGAAGTGAAGATATTTGTGTCTCATGTGAATGCTCACCAAAGGATGACCTGGCAGATGAGGATTTTAACAATCAAGTGGACAGGATGGTGTGTTCTGTGGAAACCAATCATTCTCTTTCCCCAGCCACCAACATCATTGCTCATGAACAAAGTTGCCATGGTTGCAGGGACAGAGGTTATGAATGAACTCAGCAACATGACTTCCAGTCACCAAGGCCAATTTGGCTACAGCCATTGTTGAGTGCCCAATTTGCTGACAGCAGAGACCAACACTGAGTCACCAATACGGCACCATTTTTCGAGGAGATCAGCCAGCAGCCTGATGGCAGGTTGATTACATTGGACCGCTTCCTTCATTGAAATGGCAACATTTTGTTATAACTGGAATAGACACTTACCCTGGATCTGCATTTGCCTTCTCTGCACACAATGCTTCTGCCAAAACTACCATTGGTGGACTTATAGAATGCCTTATCTACTATCTTAGTATCCCATACAGCATCACCTTGGATCAAGAGACTCTTTCACAGCAAATGAAATGCAAAAATGGGCCCATTCTCATGGAATTCACTGGTCTTACCATGTTTCCCATCATTCTGAAGCAGCTGGCTTGATGGAATGATGGAATGCCTTCTAAAGACACAACTACAGTGCCTGCTGGGTGGCAATGCCTTGCAGAGTTGGAACAGTATTCTCCAGGAGGCTGTATATGCTCTAAATCAGTGACCAATATATGGTGCTGTCTCCCATAGTCAGGTTTCATAAGTCCAGGAATCGCAGGGTGGAAATGGGAGTAGTACCACTCAATATTATCCCTAGTGACCTACTTACAGAATTTTTGCTTCCTGTCCCCTGACCCTTGCTCTGCTGGCCTTGAGGTCTTAGTTCCAAAAGGAGGAATGCTCCCTCCAGGAGACAGAACAATGATTCCATTGAACAGTGCTGAAGTGATTGATCCTGATTATCATGGAGGAGTTGGATTCATATTACATAAAGGATGTAAAGAAGAGTATGTCTGGAATACAGGAGATCCCTTAGAACATCTCTTATTATTACCATGCTTTGCGATTAAAGTCAATGGAAAACTACAACAACAGAATTTTAATAAGACTACTAATGCCCAGACACTTCAGGAATGAAAATATGAGTCACTCTATCAGGCAAGGAACTACAACCAGCTAAGGTGCTTGCTGAGGGCAAAGGGAATACCAAATGGATGGTGGAAGAAGGCAGTTCTAAATACCAGTTATGACTACGTGACCAGTTGCAGAAATGAGGGTTGTGATTGTTATGAGTATTTCTTCCTTGTATGTGTGCATCAAATATTTCTGTTTTCTTCAGTTACAAAATATAAGGTGTAAAAGGGGTAGTGTATTTTCAGTTATGCATATTAGTTGTTTCATGTTAGGAGCAATATGACTATGTAATTGTCTTTATTTGGAGGTTGCATATGGTTTAAGGAGATGTGTACAGGTGCCAAGTTGACTAAGGGTGGACTGTGGTGGTTAAAACTGTGTGTCAATTTGGCTGGGTCATGATCCTCAGTGGTTTGGCAGTTATGTTATGATGTAGTTCATCAGTTATCTAATGAGGTAATTTGGCGGTTATATAATGATGTAGTCAACCTCCATGATATGATCTAATATGACCAGTCAATCAGTTGTAAGGGGAGTTTCCTCAGGGGTGTGGTCTGCATCCAATATATATGGACATTCTGGAAAAACTCCCTGGCTTTTGCTTGCTCTGGACCCTGCATTCAGCTCATCATCATTTGACCTCTGGTTCTTGGGACTCAAGCCAGTGGCCTGCCATATTGCCTGCCAATCTTGCATTTGTCAGACTCCATAGCCTGTGAGCCTACAGTCTGCTGTCTAACCTGCCAATCTTGTGTTCATCAGCCCCTCCAGCTACGTGAGTCAAGAGAAGCCTCCAGACTGATGCTTGACCCATGGACTTGGGACTTGCTAGCCTCTACAGCCACATGAGTCATTTCCTTGAGATAAATTTTTCTCTATATATGTAAAAACAACAGTCAAAAACAAAACAAAAGGCTTCAGCTCTTTATACTACATGTAGTTGTTGTTAGGTGCCAATGAGTCGATTTCAACTCATAGCAACCCCATTTGACAGAGTAGAATTGCACCATAAGACTTTCTAGGCTGTCATCTTTATGGGAGCAGATCACTAGGTATTTCTTCTGCAGAGATGCTGAATGGGTTTGAACTACCAACCTTTCAGTTAGCAGTCAGTCACTTAACTGTTGTATTACAACAGTTCCTTTTATACTACATAGGTATAAACAAATACCTCATGCAATTGGTTTTCTTGATTCAAGGGTTTGGGGTCATGGTTTCATGGGTATGTCCAATTAATTAGCCTAATATTGTTTTTAGAGTTACTGCTCTCCCTTCTAGTTCATTGCATAGTGCCTGGGGTCTTGGAAGCTTGCAAACAGCCACCAAAGATACAGCAATTAGTCTATACAGATACAGATATAGATATAGGTATATATGGATGTCAAAAGAGATTCTGAAACTTGCTCTTGAACATAGACTAGCTAAAGTGAAAAGAAGAAATGATGAAGTAAAAGAGCTGAACAGAAGATTTCAAAGAGAGGATCAAGAAGGCAAAGTAAATTATTATAATAAAATATGCAAAGACCTGAAGTTAGAAAAGCAAAAGGGAAAAACATGCTTGGCATTTCTCAAGCTGAAAGAACTGAAGAAAAAACTCAAGCATCGAGTTGCAGTATTGAAGGATTGTATGGGGAAAAATATAGAATGAAGCAGGAAGCATCAAAAGAAGATGGAAGGAATACACAGAGTCACTATACCAAAAAGAATTGGTCGACGCTTACCCATTTTAGGAGGTAGCATATGATCAGGAACCGATGGTACGGAAGGAAGAAGTCCAAGCTGCACTGAAGACATTGGCAAAAAACAAGACTCCAGGAACTGACAGAATACCAATTGAGATATTTCAACAAATGGATGCAGCGCTGGAAGTGCTCACTCATCAACGCCAAGAAATTTGGAAGACAGCTACTTGGTCAGCTGGCTGGAAGAGATCCATATTTGTGTCCATTCCAAAGAAAGGCGATTCAACAAAATGTAGAAATTATCGAACAATATCATTAATATAACACACAAGTAAAATTTTGCTGAAGATAATTAAAAAACAAAACAAACAAACAAACAAAAAAAAACAGTTGCAGCAATATATGCACAGGCAGCTGCCAAAAAGTCAAGTTGGATTCAGAAGAGAATGCGGAAGAAGGGATTTCATTGCTGATGTTAGATGGATCTTGACTGAAAGCAGAGAATACCAGAAAGATGTTTACCTGTGTCTTACTGACTATGCAAAAGCATTCAACTGTGTGGATCCTAACAAATTATAGATAACAGTGCAAAGAATGGGAATTCCAGAACATTTAATTTTGCTCATGTGGAACTTGTACATAGACCAAGAGGCAGTTTTTCCAACAGAACAAGGGGATACTATGTGGTTTAAAATCAGGAAAGGTGTGTATCAGGGTTTCACCGTTTCACCATATCTATTCAATCTGTATGCTGAGCAGATAATCCAAGAAGCTGGACTACATGAAGAAAAACGTGGAAGCAGAATTGGAGGAAGACTACTAACAGCCTGTGTTATGCAGATGACACAACCTTGCTTGCTGAAAGTGAAGAGGACGTGAAGCATGGATGAAGATCAAAGACTTCAGCCTTCAGTATGGATTACACCCCAATGTAAAGAAAACAAAACTGGACCAATAAGCAACATCACGATAAATGGAGAAAGTATTGACATTTTACTTGGATCCATAGTCAACCTTCATGGAAGCAGCAGTCAGGAAATCAAAGGACATATTGAATTAGGAAAATCTACTACAAAAGACCTCTTTAAAGTATTTAAAAGCCAAAATATCATTTTGAGGACTAAGGTGTGCCTGATCTAAGCCATGGGTTTTTAATAGCCTCATATTCATGCAAAAGCTGGACAATGAATAAGGAAGACTGAAGAAGAATTGATGCATTTGAATTATGGTGTTGGTGATGAATACTGAATATGCCATGGACCTCCAGAAGAAGGAACAAATCTGTCTTGGA
Source organism: Dugong dugon (assembly GCA_030035585.1). Lineage (NCBI taxonomy): Eukaryota > Metazoa > Chordata > Mammalia > Sirenia > Dugongidae > Dugong > Dugong dugon. The sequence goes on along the minus strand of CM057468.1, from coordinate 10,361,607 downwards.
AAAATACAGCCAGAATACTCCATAGAAGCAAGGATGGTGAGACTTTGTCTCACTTATTTTGGACATGTTATCAGGAGGGACTAGTCTCTGGAGAAGGACATCATGCTTGGAAAGCAACAGGTCAGTGAAAAAGAAGACCCTCAGTGAGATGGATTGACACAGTGGCTGCCACAAGGGACTCAAGCGTGGCAAAGGTTTTGAGGATGGCACAGGACTGGGCAGTGTTTCGCTCTGTTGTACACAAGCTCTCTATGAGTTGGAACCAAGTCACCAGCACCTAACAAGCAATATATATTGAGTAAGGGTTCCTAATGGCACTCAGTTGTTAACTGAAAGTTTGGTTGTTCCTATCTGCCTAGAATCTCCACAGGAGAAACACCTGGTTATCTGCTTCCATAAAGAATACAGCTAAGAAAACCCTATAGGACGATTCTACTCTGTCACATGGGGTTACTATGAGTCAGAATTCACTATATGGCACCCAGCAACAACAACTAGGGTCTCTTTAAGGGACACATGTCCCATTATTGTCCATTTCTGAGTGTCTGATTGCTGGTCTGCAAGAACCAGAATTAAACCAACTTCACTGGACATGCTACATCTGAGCCACACTGCACGTCAATCTCCCCATACCCACTCTGGCCCCTCTATGTTCTTATGACTGTGAAGGCTGGAAAAAGTGTGCCACATGGCTCATGGAAGCTGTGCAGAAAAAGGCAAATTTAAATGTACCTAAGATCCTTGTGGCTTTGTCAACAAAATATTTCAATCCCTGATGAATCCTTATGTATTCCTAGATTTATATTTAGGTTCAGCAAAACAGATTGTTTCTTTGTTTGCCTTTCTCTTTGCTCGTGGTTGTTTCTTCCCCCTGAATGGTTCATTATAGCAGCAGTTGCATAGTAATCATTTGGCAGTAGAGTATTATTTATTATATATCAAGTGCCTTAAAGGCTCATAAAGCTTATCAGGAGCCTGTAACAGTACTAGTCACTGGCTACAGACCTCACAGCTGCTCCTGGCCACTTGCCATGGAGTTGGGGCTGGAGGTCTGAGGATGAGGCAGGCAGGTGAGACGGTTACAGAGCTTGGGAAGTTGCACACAGGAAGGACATGGAGAAGGAAGGGGACAGAATACTCATTATTGGACAGTAGAAGGGGTATTGTCTATAATAAAATAGGGTGGCTTAACTCTTTCCATTATGAAAACACAACCCTGATTCTCATATCTTCTGAAATAAGACCCTATAGTTGTACAAGAGGATGGGAAATGAGAAGAGGAGGGAAAAGGGAACTCATATTTATTAATTAACTGAAGGCGTTGGGGTAGAAAGCACTGGAACCCACCGTCTGTATGGAAAAGAGACCACAAAGAGATGAATACATAAATGTATAATATAAGGTATAAGAAGGAGACTACAGTAAGGTAAGGAGATCGGGCACAAAGGTACTGTTATTTTAGACAGATTGGTTAGAGAAGACATTTCTGAAGATTTGGTCTTTAGACAGACATGCTGAAGGTCTGAGGGAGATCTGAGGGGAGCACGTCATGCAAGTATCTCAGGAAGATCGTTGAATACGAGGGAACAACATGTGTAAAGACCCTGAGCGGGGGCATGCTTGGCAAGTTGGAGGAACAGCAGTTCGATAAGTGGGACTGGAGCCCAGTGGGCCAAGGGTAAGGTGGTAAAGATGAGGTTTGAACAATAGCCATGGGCAGACTATGCAGGCTGTGGGAAGGACTGAGGATTTGTTTCCAGGGTGGTGGTGAGCCATTGTAAGGTTGAGAGTAGGGGATGCACAGCCCTTGTTAGGATTTAAAAAGTTCACATTGGATGCTGAGCTGATGTATGGAGAAAAAAATGGATGGACAAGATAAGAATGAGTCTGTATGTGTGCATGTGTGAGAGAGAGAAGCACTTGCTAGGCTCACATACCCCATTTCATTCCTACCCCAAGTAGGTAATAAATATAGGTATATAATATATATTATATATATATATATAAAATATAAAAATAGGTAATAATCTCTACATGAAAGAAAAAGAGTCTATAACTCAAATAAATTGAACAGCCTGATCCAGATTACTCATAAACAGTAGACCTCGAATTTGAACCCAGAGCAGAGCTGTCTCAATTCAGGTGTCTCCTCTCATCCCCTTTCATCAGTGTTTAGTTGGTCGTGGATTCTTTGCTTTAGAGAGTCTGGAAGGGTATTGCCCCTACATTCTCATTTCTATCTTTGAGCAATGGAGATGAGTTTGTCTCATCCTGGTGGTTAAAGCTTCCTGCTATATTGTGCTTCCACACCTAGATTTTCCAGTGCATCCTAGGTGCCCACGGTAGTCCTGGGAGAGTAAGCTTCACTGGTCGAGTGAAGGTGGCAGTCTGTGAACGCTCTCCCCACCTCCTGGGATTGCTACTTCTGGTGGTAGACAACAGCCACAAGGCAGAGTTTCTTCTGCTTCTGGCCCTCCTGTGCTATCTTCTAAAGACATGTGATTCCCTAGGTTTGCTCACCCCTAGTGCCAGAATCCTGTCACTACCCAGGATTGTTTTTCAGTGCAGTGGTAGCTGGTGTGGGCTATGTTGGAGAGTTATAATGATCTCTGACCTAACTCTCCCAGTCCACACAAAGTGGGAAAGAAGAGCATCTGTGACCAACAAAACAAAACAAATTTTGCAGCCTGATCGTGGAGGGAGTCACAACCTTGGGCAATCCCATCAAAGCTGTGTCACCCCTGCGTTCTTCTCTTTGTTTGGAGAGGTAGCACTAGGGCCAGCTTTTTGCAAAGGCTTTCCGTTTACCATAGCAATGCCTGGTGTTCTTCCTGAGAGGGGTAATAATACAGTGTAGTCACTAAGATTTGGCCAAAGGAATCTGAACTTCTTTAGAATCCCAGCTCTGCACCTCACTGACTGTATACTATCGGGCATTGTTGTGTGTTTATCAATTTTTAGTCTGTAAAGTGGGGTGATGTTAGTACCAACACATCATGAATCAGAATTGGCTTGATGCCAATTTACCAGTATGTACCAGGTAAGTGAGAGCTTCTTTTGCTGCTGTTGTGGTTCATCTGTCAGGAAAGAGCCTAGGCTGGCTGCACTGGCCTCTTTCTTCAAGATACAGCTTGCTCATAAGCTTGGGAGCACACAGTGCAGCTGTTTTCAAATACTGCCTGTCTCATGTCAGAGAAGGGGGCAGTGGTGCTTCAGTAGCAGAATTCTCACCTCCTCTGCAAGAGATCAGGGTTCGATTTCTGGCCAGTCGAACTCATGCACAGCCACCACCCATCTGTCAGTGGAGGCTTGTGTGTTGTTATAATGCTGAACAGGTTTCAAAGGAGATTCCAGATTATGACAGACAAGGAAGAAAAGCCTGGTAATCTATTTTTGAAAATCAACCAGTGAAAACCGTGTGGATTACAACAGTCCAATCTACAGCCAGTCTTGGGGGTGGTGTGGGACTTGTCAGCTTTTTGTTCTATCTTGCATGGGATCGCGATGAGTCAGCCGCCTATGGAGACTAGTCTTGCCTCCCAGCCTAGCCTCCCATCTCTCCCTATGAGTGGGAAGTGGAGTTCCACTAGGCCATTCTCATCTGCTTCGTGGGGACACGTTCTAGCCTCAGGAGGGCAACGTGCTCCCTTTGGGACAGGAATCTCTTGCTCCTTCCTGCCTGTGCTGACTCAGGACAGTATTTCACAATCATTTCCCCAATCTTTTCATGTGGCATCTGCAAATCCCCATCACCCAAGAAGATTTTTTCAAATTCACTTTCTGAAGTTTGTTTATGAACTCATACTCTCCTTGACTATGCTTATGGGCCTGCATGGTGTCCCTCTGGAAATTCAGGCATGCCTCTTTATTTTCCCCTGGATGAAAATAAGGCATAATTTAGAAATCCCTCAAGTTTATTTTTCACTTTTGGTTGCAACCCAGCCCTGATGAAAATGTTCCCTAGTTTTATAGTCTATCAATCTTTCTAATGGAATTAATGGGGAGAGAGGCAGTTAGATTCCTGTGCTCGAATCATTACTTACCCAAAACGAAACAAAACCAAACCCATTGCTGTCGAGTCAGTTCTGACTCATAGCAACCCTACAGGACAGAGTAGAACTGCCCCATAGAGTTTCCAAGGAGCACCTGGTGGATTCGAACTGCTGATCTTTTGGTTAGCAGCTGTAGCACTTAACTACTATGCCACCAGGGTTTCCTAGTAACCAAAGGTCCTATGCAATACCAAATTTTGTTATATATTTTAAATGATATCTAGTTGATGTCTCTAAATTAAATCTTCCTATTTAATTGTAGGAGCCCTGGTGGCACAGTGGTTAAGAAACACTATGGGGCAGCTCTACTTTCTCCTATGGGGTTGTTATGAGTCAGAATTGACTCAATGGCAACGAGTCTGTTATTTTCTTCTTCTTATTTTGTATTTGATTGCATCCATCTTCCCAGGCAGGCTCAGGTGTACTCTGGAGTTTCCAGGAGACAATAGAACACTTCCTCTCTATCAGAGGGCAGTGCCCTACTTCAACCATCACCCTGACCAAACCATAGGCCTGCCACGTGATCTCCAACACTGGCCTTGGGCCCTGCCCTGGCAGCCAACACAATCCAGCTGGTCCCAGCTTTGCCTCTTGTGCCAGGAACATCCGTTCCTGTGTGGCCAATCACTTCTCAGGTCCTAGAACATAAGTTCTGGCAAAAAGGGCCTGGCAAGCCCTGTTCACTGCTGTATCTCCCATACCCACATCAGGGTCTGGCACGTGGTTGTTATTGTTGTTGCTAGTTGCTGTCAAGTCGGTCCTGGACTCATGGCCACCCAGTGCACAATGGAATGAAATGTTGTTCGGTCCTGTGCCTTTCCCATTTTCTGTTGCAGATTGGACAATTGTGTTTCATGGGATTTTCATTGGTGGATTTTTAGGAGTAAATCACCAAGGCTTTCTTCCCTGGTACATGGTAAGTACTCAAAATCTTCTGAAGAATGAATTGGGACTTATGTGCTACACACTTTTCACCCTGTTTTATCTGCCCAGACTGCTTAGAGGATTTCAACAAATTATTTCAGCGTTCGCTACAACACACTGTGTCATTACAACAAAAACTGCAAAAGCGGAGACTTCCGGCAAAATGGCGCTCTAGGAAGAAACACCAAACCGTTCCCCCACAGCAAAGATCTGAAAAATGAAGCCAAACAGAGACAACAGCAATCCTGAAACCCTAAAACATCAAATTAAGAGATAAAGAACTCAGCCAAGCACAAAATGGAGTGAGAAAACTGACAGAGAACGGAGAGTGAGGAGAGATTCATGCAGAGGTCCCTATCAGCTAACACAGCGTGGATCTGCATCTTGGACTCCTATCAGAGACCAGAAAATGGGGGGTACAAGAAAGCAGCTTCACGGAGCTTCCAGCGGGAGACAAAACAAGTGGTAACTTGCGATATATGCTTTCCCATCCCCCACCATTCTTCACCCCCACTCGACCTCCTCTGCTTCCCATGGGCACAGTGTCTGGTCCGGGAAGCACTGGCTGCTTGGATCCCACCTGCCCGCACTGGCTGGCTCCCTGAGTGCCATTTGTTGGGTGCTGGTGTTGCTTTTTTCCAATTCTTTTGATTTCTTCCTTACCTCTCACCACCTCCCCCTCCTTTTGCTCAAATACCTGGCTCCATGCGCCATCTTTGCTTCTTCCTGAGGGACTGCAGAGCTCCATTTGAGTGTGGAACTGCTTCTCGGTTTGGGCTGCCATACTGGTGAGATCCTGGGGCTTTTGTTTGTTTGTTTGTTTTGAACTGTTTGTTTTCTTTTCTTTTCTCGAGTTGGGAGCCCATTCTGGCTAGGTGGTGCTGCGCAGCTTGGAATCTACCCCTTTGGCTTGCGCAGAAACACAGAGGGATCCCTGAGAGCATTTTTTTTGTGTTTTTTTTTTTCTATTTTTTTGGGGGGCTTTTCTTGTTCTTTCTTTTTTAAAATTTGTTTTGTTTTCTTTTCCCTCTTTTTCCCTTTTTGTCTTTCTTCATTACTCAGTTTCTCATCTCTCTATACCTTCCTTCTCTTCCTGTTCCCTGAATACCTGGCACTGAGTACCTCTATGCCTTCTAGCTAGGCTGTATTGCAACACCTGGGAACAACTTCCCCAGACCTCGTAGCCACGCTGGTGGGATCCCCGGGAGCTTTGCTGTTCTTTTGCCTTTTTGATTTTTATTTATTCATTCTTTTCTTCTTCTTCCCCTTTTTGTTTTTCTACATTTCATAGTCTCTCATCTCTCTACTCCAACAGCAAACTTCCCTAGCACTCTTTTTTTGTTTGTTTTTGGCTCCTGTTCCTCTCTCTTCTCTCCCATATCCATCTTAGCTCCACACAAAACAATCTCCCCCCTCCATCCTGCCTACCTGAACACTGAGCTTAACATCACACAAACAAGCAGCATAGACACGGCCAACCGGAACCTGCCCTGCACTGATAATTGACCCGGCCTGGTGGCTGTAGTAAGTGCCACAAAAAAACCTGTCCCAGTAACTCCTCTTCAGCTAGACCTGCCCTGCTGTACCACATCTGAGTGACTGACCCTGCCAATTGGAAAAGGAGATGAAAATTATCGTGCCCACAGATGAGCAAACAACAATGAACACACAGCCCGCCTGCTCAAACATACCAAAATTTAAAAAAAAAAAGGATGAAACAAACAAATCTACAATCAATAAATGGGAAAAATAAATACTGAATGCCCCGAAGACAGCAGACAATGTCAAAACATTTACAATAACGGGACAGGATGGTTCCAGTAGGTGTCCAAAATAAAACACAAAACAGATAACTTTCCAGTGGAAGAAAAGGCACTAGAATTACCTGATAGGGAATTCAAATCTCTAATACTCAGAAGTATCCAAGAGTTGAAGCAAAAGGCAGACAAAAATGAGGGAAAAATAGAGAAATTCATGAAAAAGGCAGAAAAATTCATGGAAAACATAGACAAGAAATCAGAAGAATTCAGGAAAATAATGCAGGAACGAAATGCCAAAATAAATTTATAAGTAGAAATTGTACAAAAACAACAATTAGAAATCCAAAATATAAACAAAAGATGTCAGAAATGGACAGTGTCATAAAAGGGCTGAGGAGCAGATTTGAAACAGTGGAAGACAGGGTCAGTGGAATTGAAGACAAACACTTGGCTACAACTCTGAGGAAAACTCAGAAAAAAGAACAAAGAAAAATGAAAAGAGCCTGAGAGTTATGTCGGATACAATCAAGAGCAAAAATTTACAAGTGATCGGACTTCCAGAACAGGGGAAGAAAACAGAAAACACAGAGAGGATCATTGAAGAACTGCCGACAGAAAACTTCGCCAATATCATGAAAGATGAAAAGCTGGCCATCCAAGAAGCTCAATGAACCCCATATAGGATAGACCCCAAAAGAAAATCACCAAGGCATATCATATTCACACTCGCCAAAACCAAAGATAAACAAAGACTCCTGAGAGCAGCTTGTGAAAAAAAAGAAGTCACATACAGAGGAGAAACAATAAAACTAAGCTCAGATTATTCGGCAGAAACCATTCAGGCAAGAAGGCAATGGGATGACATATATAAAACATTGAAAGAACAAAATGTCAGCCAAGAATAATATATCCTGCAAAACTCTCGTACAGATATGATGGTGAAATTAGGACATTTCTAGATACACAGAAATTAAGGGAATATATAAAAACCAAACCAAACTTACAAGAATTATTAAAGGGAGTTCTTCAATTTGAGAACAAACAAGTTCAGCTCACAGGCTGAATCTAGGATGCAGGATTGTACCAGCAGGATACCAATCCAGGAAATGAACTCTCAAGGACTATCCAAAACCAAAAGAAATACAACGGGGAATCAGAGCAGTTAATCTGTAAATGACAACAACATCAGAAAAATAAAAGATGGAATAAATGGTGTGAGTATAGAACCTTCTGATGGAGAGGAAGGCAAGGCGATACCAAGTAATAATAGACTGCTTCAACTTAGAAAGATAATGGTAAATTTCACAGTAACCACAAAGAAAGTTAACAAACTTACTCATAAAAATAAAGAGGAAAAACAGAAAGTCTCAGCAAAAACAAGACCAACAAAAACAAAAGAAATGAAAAAAAAATCTGCAAACAAAAGTAATTCAGCACAGGAGATGAAAAAGAACAAAGAAAACGTCAGCACCACAAAAAAAAGCACTACAAAATGACAGCTACAAACTCACATCAATCAAGAATTACACTGAATGTAAATGGACTCAATGCACCCATAAAGAGACGGAGAGTGACAGAGTGGATAAGAAAACAAGATCCAACAACATGCTGTCTACAAGAGACACACCTTAGAAACAAAGATGTGCATTTATTAAAGTCAATGGTGGAAAAAAATATATCAAGCTAACAACTACCAAAAAAGAGCAAGAGTGGCAATTCTAATCTCAGATAAAATAGACTTTAAAACAAAATCCACCATAAAAGGCAAAGAAGGACAGTATATAATGATTAAGGGGACGATCCATCATGAAGACATAACCATAACAAACATCAACACACCCAATGACAGGGCTCCAAAATGCATAAAACAAGCTCTAACAACACTGAAAACAGAAATTGACAGTTCCACAATAATAGTAGGAGACTTCAACACACCACTCTCAGTAAAGGACAGAACAACTAAGAAGAAACTCAGCAAAGATACAGAAGACCTAAAGGGCACAATCAACCAACTTGACCTCATAGACATATATAGAACACTCCATCCAACAGCTGTAAAGTACACATTCTTTTCCAATGCACATGGAACTTTCTCCAGAATAGACCACATCTTAGGCCACAGAGCAGTCCTCAACAAGATCCAAAATGTTGAGATAATTCAAAGTATCTTCTCTGACCACAATGCCATCAAGGTAGAAATTAACAACAGAAAGAGCAAGGAAAAAAAAATCAACTACATGGAAACTGAATAATACCCTGCTTATACATCACTGGGTAATAGAAGAAATCAGAGATGGAATCAAAAAATTTCTGGAATCAAATGAGAATGAAAACACATCATACCAAAACCTTTGGGACACAGCAAAGGCAGTCCTCAGGGGACAATTTATAGCAATAGATATGAAAACATACGAAAATAGAAGAAAGGGACAAAATCAAAACATTAACTACAGAACTCAAACAAATAGAAAGAGAACAGCAAACAAAGTCCACAACCACCGGAAGAAAAGAAATAGTGAAGATCAGAGCAGAAATAAATGAAACAGAGAACAGAAAAACAATAGAAGGAATTAACAAAACCAAAAGTTGGTTCTTTGAAAGAATCAACAAAATCGACAAACCACTGGCCAGACTGACGAAAGAAACACAGGAGAGGACACAAATAACCCAAATAAGAAATGAAATGGGGGACATTACAACAGACCGAACTGAAATAAAAAGGATTATAACAGAATATTATGAAAAACTATACTCCAACAAATTTGAAAACCTAGAGGAAATGGATAAATTTCTAGAAACACACTATCTACCCAAACTAGTACAAAGTGATGTTAAAAATCTGAACAGGCCCATAACAAGAGAAGAGATTGTAACAATAATAAAAAAAACTCCCAACAAAAAAGAGTCCTGGCCCAGATGGCTTCACTGGAGAATTCTATGAAACATTCACAGAAGAGCTTATACCAATACTACTCAAGCTATTTCAGAGCATAGAAAAGGAAAGCAACACTTCCAAATTCATTCTATGAAGCCAACATAACGCTGATACCAAAACCAGGTAAAGATGCCACAAAAAAGACAATTATAGACCAATATCTCTCATGAATATAGATGCAAAAATCCTCAACAAAATTCTAGCCAATAGAATTCAGCATCATATCAAAACAATAATACACCACAACCAAGTAGGATTCATACCAGGTATGCAAAGATGGTTCAACATTAGAAAATCAATCAATGTAATCGACCACATAGATAAAAGGAAAGAAAAGAATCACATGATCATCTCAATTGATGCAGAAAAGGCATTGGACAAAGTCCAACACCCGTTCTTGATAAAAAATCTCTATAAAATAGGTGTAGAAGGGAAATTTCTCAACATAATAGAGGGCATCTATGCAAAACCAACGGACAACATCATTCTTAAGGGAAAGAGGCTGAAAACATTCCTCTTGAGAACAAGAACAAGACAAGGATGCCCTTTATCACCACTCCTATTTAACTTTGTGCTGGAAGCTCTAGCTAGAGCACTAAGGCAAGAAAAGGAAATAAAGTGCATACAAATTGGTAATGAAGAATTTAAACTGCCCCTGTTTGTGGATGATATAACAGTATACATAAAAAATCCTAAAGACTCCATGAGAAATCTACTGGAACTAATAGAAAGATTCAGCAGAGTAGCAGGATACAAGATAAACATACAAAAATCAGTTGGATTCGTATGCACCAATAAAGAGAAGAATGAAAAGGAAATCAGGAAAACAATACCATTTAATAGCCCCTAAAAAGATAAAATACTTAGGAATAATCCTGACCAGGGATGTAAAAGACCTATACAAAGAAAACTACAAAACACTACTGCAAGAAACCTAAAGGGATCTACATAAATGGAAAAACGTACTATGCTAATGGACAGGTAGACTCAACATTGTGAAAATGACAGCTCTACCCAAAGCAATTTATAAATACAATCCCAATCCAAATACCAACAACATTCTTCAAAGAGATGGAAAAACTAATCATTAACTTTATATGGAAAGGGAAGAAGCCCCAAATAAGTAAAGCAGTACTAAAGAAGAAGAATAAAGTTGGAGGACTCACACTACCTGACCTCAGAACCTACTATACAGCTACAGTAGTCAAAACAGCCTGGTACTGGTACAACGACAGATACATTGACCAATGGAACAGAATTGAGAACGCAGATGTAAACCCATCCGCCTATGGTCACCTGATCTTTGACAAGGGCCCAAAGTCCATCAAATGGGGAAAAGACAGTCTTTAACAAATGGTGCTAGCAAAACTGGATATCCATCTGCAAAAAAATGAAACAGGACCCATACCTCACGCCATATAAAAAAACTAATTCAAAATGGATCGAAGACCTAAATATAAAGCCCAAAACTATAAAGTTCATAGAAGAAAAAATAGGACCAACACTACAGGCCCTAGTACACGGCATTAACATGATACAAACCATAATCATCAACACACAAACCCCAGAAGATAAGCTAGATAACTGGGATCTTCTAAAAATCAAACACCTATGCTCTTCAAAAGACTTCACCAAAAGAGTAAAAAGAGAATCTACAGACTGGGAAAAAATTTTTGGACAATACAAGTCAGACAAAGTTCTAATCTCCATAATCTACAAGAAAATCCAACACCTCTACAACAAAAAGACAAGTAATCCAATTAAAAAATGGGCAAAGGAAATGAAGAGACACTTCACCAGAGAAGACATTGAAGTGGCTAGCAGACACATGAGGAAATGCTCTCGATCACTAGCCATTAGAGAAATGCAAATTAAGGCCACACTGAGATACCGTCTCACCCGTGCATTACCGGCACGCATCAAAAACACTGGAAATAACAAATGTTGCAGGGGCTGCGGGGAGATTGGAACTCTTAGCACTGCTGGTGGGAATGCAAAATGATACAACCATTTTGGAAAATGATATGGCACTTCCTTAGAAAGCTAGAAATAGACATACCATTTGATCCAGCAATCCCACTCATAGGAATATATCGTAGAGAAATGAGTCGTCAGTCAGATAGACATATGCACACCTATGTTCATGGCAGCATTGCTCACAATAGCAAAAAGATGGAAGCAACGTAGATGCCCATCAACAGATGAATGGATAAACAAACTATGGTTCACACACACAATGGAGTACTATGCAATGAGAAAGAACAATGATGAATCTGTGAATCATCTCATAATATGGGTGAAACTGGAGGACATTATGCTGAGTGAAATAAGTCAATCACAAAAGGACAAAATTCTCTGAGACCTCTATTGTAAAAACCCATGAAAAAGTTCACACACAAAAAGTAACAATCTTTGTTGGTTACCAAGGATGGGAGGAGTGAGGGGGAAATACTAAATAGGCAATAGATAAGTGGTACCTTGGGTGAAGGGTGAATCAGTACACCATACAGGGGAAACCAGCACAACTTGTACAAGGAGAGGTCTTGGAAGCTCCATAGACACGTCCAAACTCCCTGAGGGACTGAATTGCTGGGCAGAGGGCTGTGGTGACCATGGTCTCGGGGAACATCTAGCTCAATTGGCATAACACAGTTTATAAAGACAACGTGCTACATTCTGCCTTGGTGAGTAGCATCTGGGGTCTTAAAAGCCTGTGAACAGCCATCTAAGATACTCCACTGGTCTCATCCCTTCGGGAACAAGGAAGAGTGAAGAGAACAGGATACAAAGGAAGGATTGGTCGGAAGGGCTAATGGGCCACAGCTACCAAGGCCTCCACCGGACTGAGTCTAGTACAGCTAGATGGTGCCCGGCTACCACCACTGACTGCTCTGACTAGGATCACAACAGAGGGGTCTGGATAGAGCTGCAGAAGGATGTAGAACAAAATTCTAACACACACAAAAAAGAGCAGATTTACTGGCCTAAAGCAGACTGGAGAAAGCCCAAGAATGTGGCCCCCAGGCACCATTTTAGTTCAGTGGTGAAGTCACTTCCGAGGTTCACCATTTAGCCTGGGTTTGGATGGTCATATGAAACAAAACGGGACTAATGAGGCACAGCAGTCCAGGAATAAGGACTAGAAGGCATAAAAGGGACAGGAAAGCTGGTGATAGGGAACCCAAGGTTGAGTAAGGACAGTGTTGATGTGTTGTGAGGTTGTTAACCATTGTCATAGGGCAACATGTGTACTAACTGTTCAATAAGAAACTATTTTGTTCTGTAAACCTTCATCTAAAGTAAGAATAGCAGCACAAGTGGAAGAGCGTAGTTGATGTCACTGAACTGTGCATGTAGAAATTTTTGAAATGGTGTATCTTTGTCTGTATATTTTTACCAAAAAAAAAAAGTCAGGAAGGGAGAGGGTTGACATGTCGTGGGGTTGTTAATCAATGTCATAAAACAATATGTGTACTACTGTTTAATGATAAACTATTTGTTCTGTAAACCTTTACTTGAAGTACAATTAAAAAAAAAACCTGTGAAAGCCAGAACCTGTGTAAGGCAGAAACCTATCAGAGAAGAAAAGCTCAAATATCTTCCATTAAAATGAGCAATAGAAAGTTGTTAAGACCGTACCTTGTCAAACGTGGACATCTTGCGAGACCAGGAAAAATAAAATAAAAATAGGTAAATAAGTAAGTAAGTAAGATAAATTTAGAAATCAATACCTAGAGAAATAAACATCTAGTTTTAATTAAGACATCTTTTAGCTATCAGTTTTCTCAGTAACTTTTCCTCGAGTCCTGGTTTTATTAATCTAACAGTTGCCAGACAAACGTCAAGCTCCCACTCTGTGTATATGACATTGTCAGGCAGCATATGTATAGCCTGGGACATCACTAAATCATGAGGCCCGAGTGAAGTTATCCTTTCTATCACAAGGAATCTTTGAGTTTGTGCATATTCCTCTTTAGTCTTAGAGACTTCAGAACTAGAGCTCAGTTCAACCTCGGGAGTCCTTATTTTTCACTGATGTTAACCCAAGAAAATTGTTGAGAAAACTCTGTTTGATTTCTCACCTGTTTATTCCATTTTCCAGTCTTTCCTGCCTAGAAATGCCCTATGTCCTTCTCAAGAATACAGAGAGGAAGGCAAGGAAAGGGGAAACAGTGTGAAACCATCTTTCTGCAGAGACTTGCCTGTGGCAGGTAGACTTTCTAGGAATGGCTCCTAAGATTCCATACCTTAACCCTGATCACCAGTGAAGATGAAAAGACATCACTCCCACGATGATGTATATATGGCACAAAAAAAATCCCTAAAACCAAACCTATTGCCTTTGAGTTGATTTCGACCCCTGCCGAACCCATGTGTGCAGAGTAGAACTCTGCTCCACAGGGTTTTCAAAACTGTGATCTTACAGAAGCAGATCACCAGGCTTTTCCTTGAGGCACCACTTGGTGGGTTAGAACCGCCAACCTTTTGGTTTGTAGTTGATCACTTAACTGTTTGCACCACTCAGTGATTCCTGTACAAGGCAAAACACCCATTGCTGTTGAGTTGATTCTGACTCATCACAACCCCATGCGTTACAGAGTAGAACTGCTCCAGTGGGTTTTCTGGGCTGTAATTGTTCACGGAGCTGCTGGGTGGGCTCGAACCACCAACTTTTGGGTTAGCAGCTGATCACAAACCTCTTGCACCATCCAGGGACAGTTAACCTTAAAAAAGTGATTATTTGGGTGGACCTAAACACCAGAGCCCTGGTGGCATAGTGGTTAAGAGCTATGGCTGCTAACCAGAAGGTCAGCAGTTAAAATCCACCAGCCACTCCTTAGAAACCCTATAGGGCAGCTCTACTCTGTCCTATAGGATCGCTATGAGTCGGAATCGCCTCGATGGCAATGGGTTACTCTAATCACATGAACCTTAAAAGCACAGAATGTTTTCATTCTGGAGGCACTAGAGAAAAGTAGAAGTCAAAGAGATGTGAAGTCTGAGAATGACTCAATGCAACTTTGGTGGTTTGAAGAAGAGAGGACCAGTGAGGAGAAATGCCCAGTGAGGAGAAATGTCCAGCAAGAAGACAAAGGAATCTCAGTCCTATAACCACAAGGAACTGAATTCTGCCAATAGCCTGAGTGAAAGTAGAAGTGAATTTTTCCCCAGAGTCTTAAAAAAAGGAGGCCTCAACCCAACCACACCTTGATTTTGGCCTTCTGAGACCCTGAATACAGAGGCTAGCTGAGCCCTCCTAGAACTCTGAGCTAATAAAAAAGTTTTGTTTTATGTTGCTTAATCTGTGGCAATTTATTACAGCAGCAATGAAAATCTAATATATAACCATTCATGTGTAATTAAGCTCTAAACAGAGCAGGTAAATGGAAGCCCTGAATATCCTACTTGAAAAAACTGAATTGGAGGGTGAATTTATTTGCACGATAAAAGGATTCTTTACATTATAA
The DNA here is from genome assembly GCA_030035585.1 of Dugong dugon. Lineage (NCBI taxonomy): Eukaryota > Metazoa > Chordata > Mammalia > Sirenia > Dugongidae > Dugong > Dugong dugon. The sequence continues at coordinate 10,346,468 of CM057468.1, read as the reverse complement.
TAAGATGAAAAGGTCTCCTTAAGTAGCTCTTATTCAAGTATTTGTTTACAGATCATTACTTGCTTAACAGAGGAAGAAACTAAAAGTGAAGTGTCCTGAGCTATTTCTGATTAAACAGCAGTCAGAAATGAAGATAAAGTATGAGATTGTAACAATAACAAATGGACATTTATACACCCATTTCAAATATTTTCATTTTCCATAACCGGAAGCTACAGTCCCAGAGTATCTAGTTCCTTCCCTCTAGGGTGTCAGCCATCCTTATTCTAGCTGCATCCGGCACAGGCTGGAAACTGTGTGGCTCAGGAGTCCTTAGAAGCACAAAGAGGAGACAAGCAACTCTTGCCTTGAGTTTTTTTGCTCCCGATTGTTTTGCCCCTGAATTCTTTCTAACACTGAACTTTCGTCCATCTATAAGCTAAAGCTCAAAGAAGCTGAGGGGTTGAACAGAGAAGAGAAGAAGCAGAAATTCCAAGAATCTCACAAGAGGTAGTGAAGAATTGCAAGAGCAGAGATTTCCATTCTGGGAAGAAAAAGGGGGTCTCTTGTCAGGCCTCTACTCCCAGGGAATGGGCCAGGCCCATTTGACTTACATGACCTCATTCCTCTCTGTACAATTTTGTCCTCATGTTTCAGGTAAATAAATGAAGGTTCCAAGAAGAAAACCAATTTGCTGAAGTTTACAAAGCATTTAAATAAAGGGCAGATTCTGTTTGGTTCCTAAGCCCCATGACATTTCTGTTATAACAAGCTGTCTCTCCAGACATTTGCAGAGGTGGATAGAGGATGAAAAGGCATAACAAAATCAACCCTAGAACAACGGCAGTTTTACCTTTGTAAAGGTGACCTTAGGGCCCAGGACAGGTGGCAATAAATTTGAAATTTTGACTACAAGTCTCCCAAGGGCTTTGACACTTCATCCTCTTATACACATTTGCAACTAGCCTTAATAATTAGTTCTCCCAGTTATCCTTAGTGATTAGACTCAGAGTTCAGTTAAAGCAGCCAGTTGTCAAACACCCTAAAGTGAAATTAACGGTCTTCCCTTGCTAGGGTCTGCTATTGTCCTGAACACAAATCTTACCCTCAGAATACTATAATTTAAAAAATTTATTCAAACAAAGCAAATATTCCTTTACTTTCAAAGTAATTACAGCTTGATGAATACTGAGGTTGTTTATCATAAGCACTTAGTCTTACACACATTGCCTGGCATAAACAAAGCACCTGTAAGTATTTCTTCAATTAACGGTATTTGGTCTTGTTAAGAATAATTAAAACTCAAAGAAATTATTCCAAGCAGTTATTCTATATGCATATAGGGAGGCCATTGTGATTCCCAAAAAGAAGGAAAAGGCTTGAGGTAGGCTAGTTACAATGAAGCTTAGAAAGAGGAGTAGAGGAAGAAGAACAAAAGATGACCCACTGGCCAATCCTAGAGGGATGGATTAGCTCTCGGCCTCCCTCTAGTGCTGAAACCAGATGACATCAGCTTACTAGGTGGCTCCTGGCCTTGCTGCTAAAAATTTGGCCCTCCCTCCACCTGCAGCTATGAGACTTTTTGAGATTTAAATTAGAAGAGCCTAGAGCCTTTTTCATTAAATCAGGATGTAATGGTTTCCTTGTGACTATTCTTTCTAGCAGGAAAAGGCAAATTTACATTGCTGTAGAGCAGCTTCTGGCAGAAACAAAATCAATGCTTTTGCAGTTCGGGTCAAGCTTTTTAGGTTAATATTTGGTTTTATGATAAGAAAAACCTTAAAATCAAAAGTAAGATGTCTGTTATTAATTTTCCTCTTCAACAGTTAACCATGTTCTTTCTCAGAAATCCATGCAGTCCATGAAGTAGAAGTCACACACACACTCACTGACTCATTAAGCAATTAAAACTCTTATCATTATGCATGCTGAATTTATTGTCATCCTCCCCCCACCCCCCGATTCTTGTGTGTGTTTTCAAAACCCAAATAAGGGTTCAGCATTTATTGAATGATTTCTATGCGAAAAGTAAATTTCCATTAAGTATTTATCAATTTTGATACCTGTCTTAAGCAGAACATTGTATTTGGCAGCATAGGGTTCTGAAAAAACAGTGCAAACCTTCAATCAGTTCATTCATTCATTCATTCGTTCATTAGTACTCAACAAATACTTAATTAGTGCCAACTATTTGTCCCACGATATGAATACAAATACAGATGTGATTGAAAAGTTTTCTGTCCTTTACAGAGCTTTCAATGTATGAAGGTGTCTTAGTTATCTAGTGCTGCCATAACAAAAAATATCATAAGTGGGTGGCTTTAAAGTACAGAAATTGATTTTCTCACAGTTCAGGAAGCCAGAAGTCTGATTTCAGGGAGTGGTTCTAGAGGGAGTTTCTTCTTTGTCTATTTCAGCTTCTAGCAGCTGCAGCAAGTTTTGGAGTTCCTGGGCTTGTGAATGTACCTGCCATGTGTATCTGTCTTCATTTGACATCTTCTCCCTGACTTTGTCTCTATGTCTATCGCGTTCTTTTTAAAACTCAGAAGGGATTAGGTTTAGAACCCACCCTGCTCTGGTAGGACCTCATTAACATAGTAAAAGAAAACCCTCATTTCCAAAAAGGGTCATATTTATGGGTACAGGGGTTAGGATTTCAATACATATTTTGGGAGGACACAATTCAATCCATAATAGAGGAAGAGAGAGAAGGAAATATTGATTTCAAGAAAAATGGTAAGTATTGCTACATTGGCAAGATTTGGACAAGAATGCACATACAGAGGAAAGACTTAACATGTAGATGTAAAAAGGATGTAGAGGATATATGAAAGTCTTTTCAGAGGAGTAAAAACATTATTGGAATTGTAAAAATGAGTAGAAATTAGCCATATGGATAAGGGAAGAAGTCAGGGAAAACATTCAAGATTTGGAGAGTGTAATATTCTTGAACATGGAAAGGTAGCCTTGTTTCCTGTGCTCAGACATGACTGAGCTCACACAGGCTGAGCAGGGAAGCATGTTGTCAGACAAGGTCCTGGAGGAGAAGCGAAGTCTGTCTTCCTGCAATGTGAGGCTGACCTTGCACAAAACCATCCACTGCAGCTGTGTCTGAGATCAGAAATGGGGCAAGGGATGTGATGAGGAGTGCTGGTGTGTCTACTACATGTGGTTTGTGGGTGTGACTTTGGGACTGACTTTACCTTGGTCACCAGGCATTCCCAGGAAGCCCAGGAGGACCAGCTGAGATGAAGATAATAGAAGGATGGGGCCTGAAAGAGTCCAGCTAGAGGCCCAGAGAAATGGAGAAGAATCAGATGAAAGGATGTACCCTAGCTCCTGCTGGCCCTGCTGGCCTCTCTGGACCTCACTGATGTAAGGAGAAATTTGACCTTTGCTTTCTTTTTGAGACAGGGAGGGATCCTGACTCAAACGCTGAGGATGGACATTCAGGATAGAAAATGGCCAATCATTAGGGACAGACAAATCCGGCCTAGACAATGGTTTCTGAAACATAAATTTGAATGCTTTTTAGCAGAATATATACATTTTCATATAGATAGCTGTCTTAGTTAACCAGTGCTACTATAACAGAAATACCACAAGTGGATGGTTTTAACAAACAGAAATTTATTTTCCAACAGTCTAGTAGGATAGAAGTCTGAATTCAGGGCACCGTCTCCAGGGGAAGGCTTTCTCTCTGTCAGCTCTGGAGGAAGGTCCTTGTCATCAATCTTCCTCTTGTCTAGGAGACAGGGACCCTGGGTCCAAAGGACACTCTATGCTCCCAGCTCTGCTTTCTTGGTGATATGAGGTCCTCTTGTCTCTCTGCCTGCTTCTCTCTTATATCTCAAAAGAAATTGACTCAAGATACAATCTAATCTTGTAGATTGAGTCCTGCTTAATTCACATAACTGCCTCTAATCCTGCCTTATTAACATTATAAAGGTAGGATTTATAACACACAGGAATATCACATCAGATGACAAAATGGTGGACAATTAACCAATACTGGGAATCATGGCCTAGCAAAGTTGAAACAAATTTTGGGGGGACACAATTCAATCAATAACAACCACTCTGAATGGGATCCAAGAGAGAGTCCTGAACAGAGCATGAGAAAAATGTAGAACAAAAAAATCAAATTCACAAAAAATACTTACTGGTCTGACAGAGGCTGGAGGAACCCCTGAGACTATGGCCCTGAGACACGCTTCTGACCTGAAACCGAAGCCATTCCTGGAGAGAACACCTTCCAGCTAAACAACACATGAGCTCATAAAATAAACAATAACACCTGAGAGGAATGTGCTCATTAGAACAATCAATTATATGAGATCAAAAGGGGAATATTTGCCCAAAAGCAAAGATGAGAAGGAAGGAAGGGGTAGAAAATTAGGAATGAAACCTAACAGGGAATCCAGGGTGGAAATGCGAAGAGTGCCGACACATTGTGGGGAATGAAACCAAGGCTATGAAACACTTTATATACAAACTATTGAATGTTGTTGTTAGGTGCCGTCCAGTGGATTCTGACTGATAGCAATCCTATGTACAACAGAATGAGACACTGCCCAGTCCTGCACCATCCTCATGGTCGTTGTTATGCTTGAGCCCATTGTTACAGCTACTGTGTCAATCCATATCGTTGAGGGTCTTCCTCTTTTTCTCTGTCCCTCCATCTTACCAAGAATGACGTCCTTCTCCAGGGACTGGTCCCTCCTGATAACACATCCAAATTATGTGAGATGAAGTCTCGCCATTCTCGCTTTCAAAGAGCTTTCTGGCTGTACCTCTTCCAGGACAGATTTATTCATTCTTTTAGCATTCAATGATATATTCAGTATTCTTCGCCAACAACGCAACTCAAAGGCTTCAATTCTTCTTTGGTCTTCCTTATTCATTGTCCAGCTTTTGCATACATATGAGGAGATTGAAAACACCATGCCTTGAGTCAGACCTACCTTAGTCCTCAAAGTGACGTCTTTGCTTTTTAACATATTAAAGAGGTGTTTTGCATCAGATTGTCCAATGCAATATGTCATCTGATTTCTTGACTGCTGCTTCCATGGATGTTGATTGTGGATCCAAGTAAAATGAAATCCTCATGACATCAATCTTCTTTCTGTTTATCATGATGCTGCTTATTGGTCTGGTTGTGAGATTTTTGTTTTCTTTAGTTGAGGTGTAATCCATACTAAAGGCTGTGGTCTTTGATCTTCATCAGTAAGTGCTTCAAGTCCTCTTCACTTTCAGCAAGCAAGGTTGTGTCATCTGCATAATGCAGTTTGTTAATGAGTCTTCCTCCAATCCTGATGCCTCGTTCTTCTTCATGTAGTCCAGCTTCTTGGAATATTTGCTCAGCATACAGATTGAATAAATGTGGTGGAAGGATACAACCCTGACACACATCTTTCCTGATTTTAAACCTCACAGTATCCCCTTGTTCTGTTCAAAGGACTGCCTCTTGTTCTAAGTATAGTTTCCTCACGAGCACAATTAAGTGTTCTGGAATTTCCGTTCTTTGTAATGTTATCCATAATTTGTTATGATCCATAGAGTGGAATCCATTCACCTAGTCAATAAAACACAGATAAACATCTTTCTGGTATTCTCTGCTTTCAGCCAGGATTCATCTGACATCAACAATCCTTTGTTCCACATCCTCTTCTGAATCTGAATTGAATCTCTGGCGGTTCCTTGTGGATGTACTGCTGCAACTGCTTTTGAATGATCTTCAGCCAAATTTTACTTGCATGTGATATTAATGATACTGTTCAATAATTTCTGCATTCCATTGAATCACATTTTTTTGGAATAGGCACAAATATGGATCTCTTCCAGTTGGCTAGTCAGGTAGCTGTCTTCCAAATTTCTTGGCATAAACATGCGAGCACTTCCAGCGCTGCATCTGTTTGTTGAAACATCTCAAGTGGTATTCCATCAATTCCTGGAGCCTTGTTTTCTGCCAATTCCTTCAGTGCAGCTTGGATTTCTTCCTTCACTACTGTCAGTTCTTCCTGATATGCTGCTTCCTGAAATGACTGAACATCGACCAGTTCTTTTGGTACACTGACTGTGTATTCTTTCCATCTTCTTTTGATGCTTCCTGTGTTGTTCAGTATTTTGCCCATAGAATCTTTCAATATTGCAACTAGAAGCTTGAATTTTTTTCTTCAGTTCTTTCAGCTTGAGAAATGCCAAGCCTGTTCTTCTCTTTTGGTTTTCTAACTCCAGGTCTTTGCACATGCAATTATAATACTTTGTCTTCTTGAGCAGCACTTTGAAATCTTCTGTTTGACTCTTTTACCTCGTCAATTATTCTTTTCACTTTAGCTAGTCTATGTTCAAGAGCAAGTTTCAGAGTATCTTCTGACATCCACTTTAGTCTTTTATTTCTTTCCTGTCTTTTTAACGAACTCTTGCTTTCTTCATGTATGATGTCCTTGATGTCATTCCACAACTCCTCTGGTCTTCAGTCATTAGTGTTCAATTCTTTAAATCTATTACTGAGATGGTCTCTAAATTCAGATGGGATATATCCAAGGTCATACTTTGGCTCTTGTGGACTTGTTCTAATTTTCTTCAGCTTCAACTTGAACTTGCATATGAGCAATTGATGGTCTGTTCTGCAGTCGGCCCTTGGCCTTGCTCTGACTGATGATATTTGGCTTTTCCATAGTCTCTTTCCACAGATGTAATCGATTTGATTCCTATGTATTCCATCCAGCAACATCCACATGTATTGTTGCCATTTATGTTGGTTAAAAAAGATATTTGCAGTGAAGAAGTCATTGGTCTTGCAAAATTCTATCACGAGATTCCCGGTATTGTTTTTATCACCAATGCCATATTTTCCAACTACCAATCCTTGTTTCCAGCTTTCACATTCCAATAACCAGTAATTATCAATGCATCCTGATTGCATGTTTGATCAATTTCAGACTGCAGAAGTTGGTAAAAATCTTCGATTTCTTCATCTTTGAACTTAGTGGTTGGTACGTAAATTGAATAATAGTCGTATTAACTGGTCTTCCTTGTAGGCATATAAATATTATCCTATCACTGACAGTGCTGTACTTCAGGATAGATCTTGAAATGTTCTTTTTGATGATGAATACAATGTCATTCTTCTCCAAGTTGTCGTTCCTGGCATAGTAGACTATACGATTGTCCAATTCAAAATGGCCAATACCCATCCATTTCAGCTCACTGATGCCTAGGATAGCGATGTTTATGCTTTCCATTTCATTTTTGACGATTTGCAGTTTTCCTAGATTCATACTTTATACATTCCATGTTCTGATTATTAATGGATGTTTGCAGCTGTTTCTTCTCATTTTGAGTCTTGCCACATCAGCAAATGAAAGTCCCAAAACCTTGACTTCATCCACGTCATTAAGGTTGACTCCATTTTGAGGAGGCAGTACTTCCCAGTCATCTTTTGAGTGTCTTCCAACCTGAAGGCTTCATCTTCCTGCACTATATCAGACAATGTTCTGCTGCTATTCGTAAGGTTTTCACTGGCTAACTTTTTTTCAGAAGTAGACTGCCAGGTCTTCCTTCTTAGTCTGTCTTAGTCTGGAAGCTCAGCTGAAACCTGTCTGCCATGGGTGACCCTGCTGGTATATGAACACTGGTGGCATAGCTTCCAGCATCACAGCAACACGTAAGCTCCCACAGTACAAAAAACTGACAGTTGAGGGAAACTATTGAATAGGAATCTAATTTGCTCCGTAAAGTTTCACCTAATGCACAATTAAAAAAAAAAAGAACACATAAATTTCTAGTTTTCCATTCTCCATACTAATCCCTATTGCCCTCTGATCCATTAATACATTTATCTTCCTTCCCTGGCCCCTCTAGGTGTCTGAGTTTACAACCTCTATCAGAGAGTTGATAATGGAACTCTAGGAAAATCCAGGTCAGCTTGGGGGAGATCAAATTAAACAGTTGAGAGGAAGACCAGTCAGAGGGAAATGAGGAAAGCAAGGACACAGCATTGATTGCTAGGTAGAGAGAGGAAGACATGTCTGAGGAAGATCAAGGGAGATTCATGCTTAAAGTATCCATTGGGTTTTCCATTTTCCAGTTGTCATCTAGTTGACTCCAACTCATGGCAGCCCCATGTGTGTCACAGTAGAACTCTGCTCCATAGGGTTTTCAATGTCTAATTTTTCAGAAGTAGACTTTTAGACCTTTTTTCAGAGGTTCCTTTGGGTGGACTGGGACCTCTTATCTTCCAGTTAGCTGCCAAATGAGTGCAGCACTGAAAACCAAGTCAAGTTCTGTGTGGCATCTATACCAGAAATGCAATCCCTGTGGCATTGTCAGGAATTCTGAATTTTGAGAACAAAGATTATTAGAGTAAATTTGCTTTACTATTGATTTCTCCACCAGGATTCAGATTAATAGAATTTAATTTATTTTATTTAAATGGTCAAGAACCAAGTATAGAGCAGAACACTAGATGGGCTTCCATCCCCTGCTCCTCTGATGTCAGTCGTTACATGCACCCCCACGCTGGACTATCTCAGTCCACTTTCCCCACTTGGACTCATTCCATTCTTGACGTTTCAAGCACAATCCTCCAACCTAGAACATCTTCCCATTGCCTTTGTTCAAAGAGGAGTTGATGTGAACCATTTCCGGAAACTTTATTGATTTCCCTGTTCAAGGCAGTTGGACACTTTGCTTGACAACCTGTGTAATGTTAGACATTTTCTGCCTTCTAGTTCAAGAGCATCAAGACAGAGCTTCCTAACATTTGAAAATGGAAGAAAATTTGCAAAGACTACTCACCAGCAGCCTTCAAGGTGAGTGGATTTTCTGGTAATGGTGCCTGGGGGAATGAGTGGGCAGATTCAGTCAGACTTCCAAGAACTCCCTCTAAAGACGGAGACCTTTTTCTTCCTCCCTGAATGGGGAGGAATAGAGAATACGAGGAAAATGATGAGTTTTTGGAAACTTCATTTCATTCTGTCTGCACCTGTCCCTGCTGATTCTCTCTGTGAGATCAGCCCCAAGGAATCCATAAGCTTATCTTTTCACCATCTTTTTCTCAACTATCAGTGCACAGTTGGTTTTACATCTGTAAAATAATTTATCTTAACATAGTGTAAGAATCTCTTACATCTGTAGCAGTTTTAAGTATTCATTATCTCATTTTATCTGTACAAGTGTCATGTATAATGATAATAATTATGATAAAGTTATTTACTTCTTATTCTGTTCCAGGCAGTGTCCTAGAAGCTTTATACTACCTAATTTGATTCTCTCAAACCCTATAATGAAGCTATTTTATTATCCCCATTTTTCACATATGAAAAGTAAACTCTAAATAGATTATATCCCTTAAGCAAGGGCATCTAGCTTGTTAAGGTCATGCAGTGTTTTGGCTACAGAGCTGGTACAAAAGATCAGGTGCCTAATTTATCACTGTGTGGTTTTTTTATTATACCAAACCAAAAATGTGCTGCCATTGAGTCGATGCTGACTCATGGCAACACGATGTGTTACAGAATGGAACTGCTTCATAGTGTTTTCTTGACTGTAATCTTTATGGAAGCTGATCACCAGACCTTTCTTCCATGGTGTCACTAAGTGGGTTCAAACCACCAACCTTTAGGTTAGTAATGGAGCATAAACCATTTGTGCCACTCAAGGACTCATTTTTATTATACCAGGTTGCTGTAAACATGTGTACTTTGAAACTTTAATGTGCCCAAGAATTGGGGATCTTGTTAAAATGCAAATTCCAATTCAGGTCTGGGGTGATGCCCAATAATTCGCATTTCTACCAAGCTCCTGGGTGATGCTGATGTTGTTGGTCTAAGAACCACACTTTGAGTAACATATTTATAGGAGACTGGAGCTGTCACCCTAGTGCTTTCAGTTCTCATTTTGAAATTAAAAACCATTTTCAAAGGAGGGTATTTGCCCCCTGATCCTCATCTTCTTGTTTGCTCTGACCAGCCTGCAAGCAACTTCTTTGAATGGGCACTGACTTGGCCATGTGGATCACAAAGAGCAATTACTGAGCTGGGGCCTGGAGAACCTCAGAGAACCTGAGTTACAGGGCGGGCACCAAGATTCCTCTTCCTGTGGACTGTGGTTGCAATAAAGAGGCCAGGGCCCTAGATCTCTAAGGCAGCCTTACTTGGCATGGGAAAAGTCATGCCATGAAGTAGGGGGAGGGATGCATTTTTTTATTACAAAAGATGCATAGTTTTCCTTAGATTATCAAAGCATTGTATATCCTTATGAACTATTTACAAGATACTTAAAATAAAAAAAGAACTACTTAACTCACCAAGAGCTCAAAATACGCAATAAGCACTTTTATAATTTTTATGTATTTACAATGAGTTTTTAAACTAGATGAAGACATCAACTGGTGGATAAAACTGTTGAGATCATAGTACATTTTTAGATTTATAGGCTGTATTTGGTTTAAAATTCTGTCAGTAGAATCTTCCTGTGTTATTAAGGATTCCTTGTAAACATCATTTTTGATAGTTGCATATTTTTCCATTGTTTGTCCCTATTATAATTTTTTAAGAATTCCCAAATTGCTGTCTTTTCAAGTTGTTTTCAAGTTGTCACTGTTATGATCAAAACTTAATAGATATGGTATACATTTTTTGATGTTTCCTTATAATAAATTCCTAAGAGTTAAGTTACTGCAGTAATGGTTTTAAACATGTTTAAGACTTTTGTTCCGTATTTCCAAGTTGCTTTCCAGAAGTGCTGTATTCCAGAAAGGAAGTTACAAGGGTGTATTCTTCAAGACTGACGAGAAACTGGTTCCAAGCTTGGCAGCATCTTCTTCCTCGGAGACATTCACACCATGCCCCAGCTCTTTGCTTTGCAATTGTTTTCCTAGTTTTTCTCCCTCTCATTACCAGAAAAGTGGCAGTGGAGTACTAATTTGGTTCTTAATGCACTTTTACTAATTGCACCATATATTACACATTTGGTAGTTTTGGCTTCTGTTTGTGTGTCTTCAGGGAAGGAAATGAAAATGAGCCAACAGAGAAGAGAACCAGTGAGGTGGGAATCCTGACTCTCTGTGCCTCCAGCTGCAAACTCTCTCCCTGTAGACAACCCCGAGATGTGCAGATGGGAACTGGGGACAAACATCCATCCAAGATTGCCTTTTTGATCCATTTTCATTGTCTGGCAATTTAACTGTAGTTAAGTTGAACTGCACTTAAATTGCCTGTAATTTAATTGTGGGCTCTTCTCACATCCTGTCTCACTAGTTTGTGGAGCTGCCCTTTAGAGCCGAGACTTGTCCGTCCTGGGCGTAAGGCTGAGGACCTCAGGCCACCCATGCCCGCAGAAGAAGGACAAGTGGGAGAGGCAGTGGGGTAGGAGGAGGCTTGAGGAAGAAATGAGCCCAAATCTACAGGACAGGCTCAGAGTGGTGGGAGAAAGATCTGGAAGCACAAATCTGAACTGTCTGCCGTGTGATCTGAGCTGGCCAGACCCCAGGAAGCATTGACCTGAATCCCTTACTGAGCCCTCATCTTAGTCACAAAAGGCACTTGCCCCGGGCTCACTGAGCCCCTACATAAGCCTCACTGTGAACTCTGACTCTGGTCACCAAGTAGAATGGAACCTGGCAACTGTCTGAGCCTTAACTCAGACCAAGAGCAACCTTGTATATCCATCCAAGTACTACTTATTCAGTGCTTACAGGATGCATGGTTAGGAGTCAGTCTGTAACTTCAGAGCCTCATCACCTCTACTTACTCTTAGTGCAAGATTTAATGAGCTACTGTAATTGCCCGGTGAGTGCAGCTTCTGTACACAGCATTTACCACTGTGTACCTTCACCACAACCCAAACCCTGCTCACTCTGTCAGGACTAGGGGACAGCAGTCTTTTCAGGGTGGGGGAAGGGACTCCTGTATGTCTCTTCAGCAATGCCCTCAAAGGTGGTCTTGCATGCATACTTCTCTGGGTCTAACAGCTGACACAGTCTGCTGGGCCCCTCGCTGCTCTGCTCCCCACCACCTCCCCGCATCTCCTCAGCTTCCTTCTTTCTTCACTCCTCTTCAATGGATACACTCCAAGAGAAGAAGAAGAGTTCTTTCCTTCTTCAGCTTCACTCCACACACACAGCTATTTCCTCTAGGATCAGACATCCTGAGCTCAGAGAGGATGGCCTCTGTCACAGACTGAGTTGTGTCCCCCCAGAAATATGTGTATCAACTCTGCTAGTTCATGATTCCCAGTATCGTTATGATTGTGTAATCTGATGTGATTTCCTTATGTGCTGTAAATGCTATCACTATGATGAGGTTATACTGATGAGTTTTATAAGATTAGGTAGTGTCTTAATCCAATCTCTTCTGAGATATAAAACAGAGAAGTGAACAGAGACACATGGGAACATCATACCACCAAGAAAGCAGTGCCATGAGCAGACCTGAGATTCCTGCGCTGAGCTGCTCCCAGACCAAGGGAAGACTGATGAATTGCAGGGACCTTCCTCCAGAGCAAACAGAGAGAGAAGGCTCTCTCCTGGAGCTGATGACTTAAATTTGGACTTTTAGTCTACTTTACTGTGAGGAAATAGATTTCTCTTTGTTAAAAGCCATGTACTTGTGGTATTTCTGCTATAGCAGCACTAGATGACTAAGACAGCCTATCAGTGGCTAAAACTGAAAGTTAACTCCCTCTCCTAAAGGCAAGGGTACTCTTTAATACTGAACAGTGCTTCCCAACCTGGGGCAGATGTGGGTGGAGGAAGCCACCTGTCAGTGACTCCACCTGACCATTCCTGTTCATTTATGATTTGGCCACTGGTACAGGGTTCTTATTGGCCCCTAGTGGCACAAGATAGCCTATCACATCATCAGCTCAGTTTTCTCCTTCAAGGAGAAGTTCCCTGGCCTTCTGAATATTTCTGCTTCTGTGTGATGTCTCCCATTCTGGCCCCCTCCCACCAGGCACCAACCCCTGGAGTGCATAGTTGTCGCCCAATAACTCAAAGGTGATTGTGAATTCTGACTGAAGCACCCAGCTGCCATAACTCACTGGGATTGCATCAGAAGGAACTGCTCTTCTCTCTCTTGTAGATCTCTCTCAGGATGGTGGCATGGGTGGATTCCTTTCCTCTCCACAACTGGGCCAGTAGGCCCGCCACAATGGGGTCCCTTGGGTTAAAAACAGACTGACCCAGACTCACGGACCTTAGCCATCGGGAGGAGAGGCATGTTGTCTTCCTTTTCTAATGGAAAGGAAAAGAGAGCTCATAGTCATGCATTTGACGCTAAAAACAGCTGTGTTGAACAGTTCTATTATTTCCACTTGTTTGATTAAGAAACTGAAGCTCAGAGATGTTAAGGAAATCATGCAAGCCCACACAGTTTCTGACAGAGTTGGGGTTTGAAGGAACAATTTCTGCATTCCAAAGACCATGCTTTCACATATAGAAAGTCATAAATCAGTGTGTGTTGAATAAAAGAATGAACGTCAATTTTTATGTCTCAGTGATACATTTAACTGGGTCCTCTGCCTTGTCTCTGGCTAGGATGCCTAGAACCTTAGAGGGAGATGGGACCTTACAGACCCTGGTCAATACCCATGCTTCACAGAATAGGAAACCTAGGTTAGGCTGATTATGTGACAAGCAGGAGAGGTTTTCTAGGACAGAGTTGATGTGAAAGAAGAGTCAAAGCACAGGTTTTGCAACAGACATTAGACAAGTTTCTTTTTTTCTTTATTGTTGTACTTTAAGTGAAAGTTTACAGGTCAAGTTAGTCTCTCATACAAGAATTTATATATACATTGTTATGCGACCCTAGTTCTCTCCCTGTACTTTGACAGTACACTCCTCCTTTCCACCCCTGATTTCCCATTAGACAAGTGTCTTAGTCATTTAGTGCCGCTACAACAGAAATACCACAAGTGGACGGCTTCAACAAAGAGAAGTTTAGTTCCTCACAGTATAGTAGGCTAAAAGTCCAAATTCAGGGCATCAGCTCCAGGGGAAGTCTTTCTCTCTCTGTCGGCCTTCTCACCAATGTTTCCCTGGACTAAGAGCTTCTCCAAGTGGGGACCCGGGGTCCAAAGGACACACTCTGCTCCTGGCACTGCTTCCTTGATGGTATAAGGTCCCAAACTCTCTGCTTGCTTCCCTTTCCTTTTCTCTCTTGAGAGATAAAAGGTGGTGCAGACCACACCCCAGGGAAACTCCCTTTACATTGGATCAGGGATGTGACCTTGGTAAAGGTGGTGTTACAATCCCAGCCTAATCCTCTTTAACATAAAATCACAATCACAAAATGGAGGCCAACCACACAATTCCTGGAATCATGGCCCAGCCAAATTTATATACACATTTTTTTGGGGACGTAATTCAAAGCTTGACAACAAGTTTCTTAACCACCTTCAAACTTATGTTTCCTTATTTGTAAAATGGGAATAATAATAGTTGTCAACCAGAGCTATGAAAAGAATTAAATGAAAGTACATTTCTAAAATAGCTCTCACTATGCTGTAAAGGTTTAATGAGAAAATGTCCAAGCCTGCAGAGTTTGCCTGAAATATAAAAAAAAAATTAGAACCCAGATTCAGTTCCTCTACACTCTGTCTGCCCTTGCCTCTTTGCCTGGGCTTTGCTGCAGCCAGCCGGCTCCTCACTCCCCTCAGTTTCTCATTCCCTACCCTCGAGCACACATCTCCCATGCTTCTACCCCAGGTGCTCTCTCTTTTCTACTACTTACTGTTTGTCCAAATCTATTCCACTCTCAGAGAACACCAGTTTTTCCAGTCCAACACCCATGGGTCTCTGCCTTCTTTACTGCTTCTTCTATAGTTGGTGACTAACCGTGATGGTTCATTTTATATGTAAACTTAGCTATGCTATGACTCTTAGTGGTTTGGCCAGATACTGGACTAGTTGCCATTCCATTATGTAATGCAATGTAGTGTAGTGTAGTGTGATGTAATCATCATTCATGATGTGATCTGCTGTGATCAACCAATAAGTTGAAAGGGACATTTCTTTGGGGGTGTGGTCACCTTCCAAAATGTAAATGGATATTTCGGTAGAGCTCACGCTCCCTCAACCCTGTACTCTTCTTGACCTCCAGATCTTGTAACATAAGCCTGCAGTAGTCTGCGGCCTGCCACCTGATCTACAAATTTTAGTTTCATCCGCTCCCACAACCCCTTGAGCCAGCAGAGACCCCACGCCTGCCAACTGGATCTACAGATTTGGGACTTGCCACCCTCACAATTGCATGAGCCATTTTCTTGAAGTAAATCTCTCTATACATTGTCTACATACATCTATGTCTCACTGCTTTTGCTCCTGTAAAGAACCCAACTGAGATACTTTCAATAGCTCTAAACAGTGATTGATAAAATCCAGCAGTTTTAGGGTTGTTCATCTGAGGGATTCTAAGACTCTCATGGCAGAGCTTTTAGACTCGGCACAGCTGAGCGCAGGTTTTGGTTCATGAGAGTGACACCATGCATATCCTTATCCTCTAATAATTCTCGGCCCAACATAGTCTAGAATAGCCCATAAAACACTGGGGTGGGGGGGGGGGTTGGATAAAGGGAGAGAATTAGTGTCTTCTATTGCTGTGTTTCTCTTTTTCTTGTTACCGTCACCCACCACCGTTATACACACAAATACACTCAAACACACACTCACACATACAATCACATACACCAACTCCATGCATGCACACTCACACACGTATGCTAACACACAATCTCACTCACATGTACACACACACTCTCTCCAACATACTCACATCTATATAAACACACACACACATTCTCATTCACATTCACACACACTCAAACATATTCTTACACACACACACACAAACACACACACACTCACACTTGTAACATAGCAAGATGGAACCCAGGACTGGGCTAACTGCACCACAGCAAAGTCTTGTGACTGCTTTATTCTAAGTACCTTCATGTAAGTCTGTTGCAATGAACTCAGATTTCGCCCATGCCCTAATTTATCAAAACAGTTTATACTAGTTTTATCATTGTCTGATGACTCAAAGATCGTGACTTCTTACTAAGTGGGGGTGCTTGCCACTGAGGGAAAGGTCTTTGGTCAGCAGCATGAGGTAAGCATGATGAAGAAGAGGGGGTAAAGAAAATGGTACTCTGAGCTATGGCTCTCCTGATGTTGAAGGACTGAGAGAAAATTTGAGCCCAGATGTTTTTCAGAAACTTCTACAAGTCTTGGTTTAAACACAGGTCTGTGCCAAAGCCACACACATAAAATCTGACAGAACATACTTAATTTGCCCCACTTGGAAAAGTCTTTCAGTTATTCCAAATTGCCTCAGAGACAATAGAAAGGGGAGTCAGAGTAAAATCATATTACTTCTGATTTGATTTCTTTCTCTGTTTCATGGATCATAGGTTTAGGTAATTTTAAGAGCTGCTGTGGAAGACGAAAAGACAAGAAATTCAATATAATAACACTAGTAACATGACTGAATGGAGTTGTGAAAACTCCTTCTACTTCCCCTCCCTCCCTCCTGCCTTTTTCCTATCCACGCTTTCCAACTTACTTTACTGAATAAAATTTGTCCAGCACAAGGTCACAAACCAGGTACTGAGGATAAGGCAGTA
Organism: Dugong dugon; assembly: GCA_030035585.1. NCBI lineage: Eukaryota > Metazoa > Chordata > Mammalia > Sirenia > Dugongidae > Dugong > Dugong dugon. Next base: position 10,329,860 of record CM057468.1, on the reverse strand, counting down.
AGATACCTTCCTGTAGTTCACAGGCCAGCTGGCAAAGGGGCCAGCAATTTCAGATAAGAGTTTTGTCAATATTTTGCAGAGTCATACTCTTATATGTCCTTCTCCTAGCTCTGCCTTAGTGTTCTTCCCCATAGTTACTATCAAGTTACTGTTAAGGATTGAATTGTGTCCCCTCAAACTCTCCCCCCCTCAAAAAACAAACAAACAAAACAAAAACGAGAACAAACCTGTTGCTGTCGATTCCAACTCATAGCGACCCTATAGGACAGAGTAGAAATGCCCCATAGAGTTTCCAAGGAGTGGCTGGTGGATTCAAATTGGTGACCTTCTGGTTAGCAGTCGAGCTCTTAACAACTGCACCATCAGGCCCCAAAGAAGGATCAGTAGTGGGAAAAGAGTCTGTTGAAATTCTAACTCTCAGTACTTGTGAACGTGCCTTTTTTTCAAAAGAGGACCTTTGAAGATGTTATCAGTTAAATTTAACATGAAGTCACACTGGCGTAGGATGGGTTCTGATAGAACATGAATGGTGTTTTATAAAACAGGAGAGGAGACACAGACAGGCGAAAGATAGCCATGTGAAGACTGTGATAGAGATTGAAATTACCCATCTACATGTCATGGAATGCTAAAGACCATCGGGCATCACCAGAAGCTAAGAGAGATGCATGGAAAAGACTCTCAGAAGGAACCAACACAGCTGATACTCTGATTTTGGACTTCTAGTCTCCAGAACTGTGGGACAATTAATGTTCTTATAAGCCACCCAGTTTGTGGTACTTTGTTACAGCAGCTCTAGGAAACTAATACAGTTACCTTTCAGATTCAGTGACATCAGAAGGGTGAAAATCTTCCAGAAAGAGAAGGGTGAAGTAGATTATACCAGATAAAATAGAAGACAATTCTGAATTTTAAAATTCTTCAGTCTTTATTTCTTTTTTTGTAATATTGTTTTTAATATGCTTTCTTCTTACACACAAAATAAAAGCTCATCTCAGGGATATTACAAAACAAAGATGATATCTCATATTTACCAAATTCCTACTTGGTTGCCAGGCCCTGAGCACAAGAGTTGTGCATGAATTACTCATCTCATTGCTTTATCATAATAACTCTATGAGGTTACTATTATCATCCATCCATATTTTATAGATCAGGAAACTAAGAGTTGGAAAGACTGAGCAACTTACCAATGGGGCAGAGCATGTATGTGGCAAATGAGAATTCTAACTAAGGTCTGTTGGCGTCAGAGTGTAGGGTGTTGACTGTTACCCTATTCTTCTGAGAAAACAGGGACTATTTAATTTCTTTATCAAGTTACTTTGACAGCACACTTTTCTTTCTAATATTTACAACACTTATTTTCTTCAAATTACACTGGATTGCATTTACAGACCAACATTTAATAATATTGACTATATTACATCATCTTATGTTGGTCCAGGTTCCAAAAGTTTTACCAAGAATAGACACTTTATATCATCAAAGTATTTTTCAGAAACTACTGAGATGATTTTTTTTAATATATGTTTTTTTCTTTTTTTTGTTTTACTTCAGGTGAAGGTTTATAGAAAAAATAGTTTCTCATGAAACAGTAGTACACATATTGGTTTATGACATTGGTTAACAACACCAGGACGTCAACCCTCTCCCTTGTTGACCTTTTTTTTTGGTGAAAATATACACAGCCAAAGATACACCACTTCAAAAACCTCTACATGCACAGTTCAGTGACATTGACTATGCTCTTCCAATTGTGCTCCTACTTTCACTCTAGATGAAGGTTTACAGAACATAGTAGTTTCTCATTAAACAGTACACATCCTTGCCCTATGACAATGGTTAACAACCCCACAACACATCAACACTATCCTTTCTGAAACTTGGGTTCCCTATCACCAGCTCTCCTGTCCTCCTCTGTCTTCTAGTCCCTGTCCCTGGACTGCTGTGCCTCACCAGTCCCATTTGGTTTTATGGGGCTGTCCACTCCCAGGCTGAACAGTGAACCTTGGAAGTGACTTCACCACTGAGCTAAAAGGGTGTCTGGGGGCCATACTCTCAAGGTTTCTCCAGTCTCCTTTAGTCCAGTAAAGCTGGTATTTTTTTTGGGAGTTAGAAGTTTGTTCTACATCCTTCCCCACCTCTGTTCAGAACCCTCTGTTGTGATCCTGGTCAGAGCGGTCAGTGGTGGTAGCTGGGCGCCATCTAGTTGTACTGGACTCAGTCGGCTGGAGGCCTTGGTAGCTGTGGACAATTAGTCCTTCCGACCAATCCTTCCCTGTATCCTGTTCTCTTCACACTCCCCAGCTGCCGAAGGGATGAGACCAGTAGAGTATCCTAGATGGCTGTTCACAGGCTTTTAAGACCCCAGACGCTACTCACCAAGGTAGAATGTAGAACATTGTCTTTACAAACTGTGTTATGCCAATTGAGCTATATGTTCCCTGAGACCATGGTCCCCACAGCCCTCCACCCAGCCATTCAGTCCCTCAGGGAGTTTGGATGTGTCTATGGAGCTTCCATGGCCTTTCCTTGTACAAGTTGTGCTGGTTTCCCCAGTATTGTGTACTGTCTCACCCTTCACCAAAGATACCACTTACCTATTGCCTCTTTAGTGTTTCCCCCACACCCCTCCCATCCCTGGTAACCAACAAAGATTGTTACATTTTGTGTGTGAACTTTTTCATGGGTTTTTACAGTAGAGGTCTCAGACAATATTTGTCCTTTTGTGATTGATTTATTTCACTCAGCATAATGCCCTCCAGTTTCATCCATGTTATGAGATGATTCACAGATTCATCATTGTTCTTTCTTGTTGCATAGTACTCCATTGCATGTATGTACCATAGTTTGTATCCATTCATCTGTTGATGGGCATCTAGGTTGTTTCCATCGTTTTGCTATTGTGAACAATGCTGCCATGAACATAGGTGTGCATATGTCTATTCGAGTGAAGACTCTTACTTCTCTAAGATATATTCCTAGGAGTAGGATTGCTGGATCATATGGTATTTCTATTTCTAGGTTTTTAAGGAAGCGCCATATCGTTTTCCAAAATGTTGTATCATTTTGAATTCCCACCAGCAGTGCATAAGGGTTCGGATCTCCCTGCAGCCCTTCCAGCATTTGCTATTTCCAGTGTTTTTGATTCGTGCCAGTAATGCCGGGGTGAGATGGTATCTCATTGTGGTTTTAATTTGCATTTCTTTAATGGCTAGTGATAGCGAGCATTTCCTCATGTGTCTGTTGGCCGCTTGAGTGTCTTCTTTGGTGAAGTGTCTGTTCATTTTCTTTGCCCATTTTTTAATTTGATTATTTGTCTTTTTGTTGTAGAGGTGTTGGATTTTCTTGTAGATTATGGAGATTAGACCTTTGTCTGACTTGTACTATGCAAAACTTTTTTCCCAGTCTGTAGGTTCTCTTTTTACTCTTTTGGGGTAGTCTATTGAAGAGCATAGGTGTTTGTTATTTAGAAGATCCCAGTTATCTAGCTTATCTTCTGGGGTTTTTGTGTTGATGGTTATGTTTATATCCTATTAATGCCGTGTATTAAGACCTATAGCATTGGTCCTATTTTTTCTTCTATGAACTTTATAGTTTTAGGCTTTATATTCAGGTCTTTGATCCCTTTTGAAGTAGTTTTTGTATACGGTGTGAGGTATGGGTCCTGTTTCATATTTTTGTAAATGGATATCCATTTTTGCCAGCACCATTTGTTAAAAAGACTGTCTTTTCCCCATTTGATGGACTTTGGGCCCTTGTCGAAGATCTGGTGACCGTAGGTGGAAGGATTTACATCTGGGTTCTCAATTCTGTTCCATTGATCAATGTATCTGTCGTTGTACCAGTACCAGGCTGTTTTGACTACTGTAGCTGTATAGTAGGCTCTGAAGTCAGGTAGTGTGAGTCCTCCAACTTTCTGCTTCTTCTTCAGTAGTTCTTTACTTATTCTGGGCTTCTTCCCTTTCCATAGAAAATTAATGATTAGTTTTTCCATCCTTTGAAGAATGTTGTTGGTATTTGGATCGGGATTGCATTGTATCTGTAAATTGCTTTGGGTAGAATTGACATTTTCACAATGTTGAGTCTGCCTATCCATGAGCACGGTATGTTTTTCCATTTATGTAGATCCCTTTGGGTTTCATGCAGCACTGTTTTGTAGTTTTCTTTGTATAGGTCTTTTACATCCCTTGTCAGATTTATTCCTAAGTATTTTATCTTTTTATGGGCTATTGAAAATGGCATTGTTTTCCTGATTTCCTTTTCATCATTCTCCTTACTGGTATATAGGAATCCAACTGATTTTTGAGTGTTTATCTTGTATCCTGCTACTCTGCTGAATCTTTCTATAAGTTCCAGTAGATTTCTCATGGAGTCTTTAGGGTTTTCTAGGTATAGTATCACAAATAGGGACATTTTAACTTCTTTGTTACCACTTTGGATGCACTTTATTTCTTTTTATTGCCCTATTGCTCTAGCTAGAACTTCCAGCAGAAGTTAAATAGGACTGGTGATAAAGGGCATCCTTGTCTTGTTCCTGTTTTCAAGGTGAATGTTTTCAGCCTCTCTCCATTAAGAATGATGCTGGCCTTTGGTTTTGCATAGATGCCCATTATTATGTTGAGAAATTTCCCTTCTTTACCTATTTTATTGAGAGTTTTTATCAGGAATGGGTGTTGGACTTTGTCAAATGCCTTTTCCGCGTCAATTGAGATGATCGTGTGATTCTTTTCTTTCCTTTTATTTATGTGATAGATTACGTTGATTGATTTTCTAATGTTGAACCATCCTTGCATACCTGGTACGAATCCTACTTGGTTGTGTTGGATTGTTTTTTTGATATGATGCTGAATTCTATTGGCTAGAATTTTGTTCAGAATTTTTGCATCTATGTTCATGAGAGATATTGGTCTGTAATTTTCTTTTTTTGTGATGTCTTTGCCTGGTTTTGGTATCAGCGTTATGCTGACTTCATAGAATGAATTTGGAAGTGTTGCTTCCTCTTCTATGCTCTGAAATAGCTTGAGTAGTACTGGTACAAGCTCTTCTGTAAATGTTTTGTAGAATTCTCCTGTGAAGCCATCTGGGCCAGGGCTTTCTTTGGTTGGGAGTTTTTTTATTACCTTTTCAATCTCTTCTGTTGTCATGGTTCTGTTCAGATTTGCAACATCACTTTGTTGTAGTTTGGGTAGGCTGTGTGTTTCTAGAAATTTATCCATTTCCTCTAGGTTTTCAAATTTGTTGGAGTATAGTTTTTCATACTACTCTGTTATGATCCTTTTTAGTTCAGTTGGGTCTGTTGTAATGTCCCCCATTTCATTTCTTATTTGGGTTATTTGTGTCCTCTCCTGTTTTTCTTTTGTTAGTCTGGCCAGTGGTTTGTCGATTTTGTTGATTCTTTCAAAGAACCAACTTTATATTTTGTTAATTATTTCTATTCTTTTTCTGTTCTCTATTTCATTTATTTCTGCTGTGATCTTTACTATTTCTTTTCTTCCTGTGGTTGTGGGCTTTTTTTGCTGTTCTCTTTCTATTTGTTTGAGTTCTGTAGTTAATGTTTTGATTTTGTCCCTTTCTTCTTTTTTGATCTGTGTATGTATTGCTGTAAATTGTCCTCTGAGGACTGCCTTTGCTGTGTCCCAGAGGTTTTGATATGATGTGTTTTCATTCTCATTTGATTCTAGGAATTTTTTGATTCCATGTCTGATTTCTTCTATTACCCACTGATGTGTAAGCAGAGTATTATTCAGTTTTCATGTAGTTGATTTTTTATCCTTGCTCTTTCTATTGCTAATTTCTACCTTGATGGCATTGTGGTCAGAGAAGATACTTTGAATTATCTCAGCATTTTGGATCTTGTTGAGGATTGCTCTGTGGCCTAAGATGTGGTCTATTCTGGAGAAAGTTTCATGTGCATGGGAAAAGAATGTGTACTTTGCAGCTGTTGGATGGAGTGTTCTGTATATGTCTATGAGGTCAAGTTGGCTGATTTTGCCCTTTAGGTCTTCTGTATCTTTGCTGAGTTTCTTCTTAGTTGTTCTGTCCTTTACTGAGAGTGGTGTGTTGAAGTCTCCAACTATTATTGTGGAACTGTCAATTTCTGTTTTCAGTGTTGTTAGAGTTTGTTTTATGTATTTTGGAACCCTGTCATTGGGTGCTTTGATGTTTCTTATGGTTATGTCTTCATGATGGATCATCCCCTTAATTATTATACAGTGTCCTTCTTTGTCTTTTATGGTGGATTTTGTTTTAAAGTCTGTTTTATCTGAGATTAAGATTGCTACTCCTGCTCTTTTTTGGTAGTTGTTAGCTTGATATATTTTTTTCCAACTTTTGACTTTTAATAAATTCACATCTTTGTTTCTAAGGTGTGTCTCCTGTAGACAGCATATTGATGGATCCTGTTTTCTTATCCATTCTGTCACTGTCCATCTATTTATGAGTGCAATGAGTCCATTAACATTCAATGTAATTATTGATAGATGTGAGCTTGTTGCTGTCATTTTGTAGTGCTTTTTTTTATGCCATTTATTCCCTCTTTTATTGCTTTGATGTTGTTGTCATTTACTGATTAACTGCTCTGATTCCCTGTTGTATTTCTTTTGGTTTTGGATAGTCCTCGAGAGTTCATTTCCTAGATTGGTATCTGGCTGGTACGATCCTGCATCCTAGGTTCTGCCTGTGAGCTGAAAATGTTTGCCCTCAGAACAAAGAACTCCCTTTAATAATTCTTGTAGGTTTGGTTTAACTTTTACATATTCCCTTAATTTATGTTTATCTGGAAATGACCTAATTTCACCATCAAATTTGAACGAGAGTTTTGCAGGGTATATTATTCTTGGCTGACAATTTTTTTCTTTCAAGATTTTATATATGTCATCCCATTGCCTTCTTGCCTGCATGGTTTCTGCCGAATAATCTGAGCTTATTCTTATTGTTTCTCCTCTGTATGTGACTTCTTGTTTTTCTGAGCTGCTCTCAGGATTCTTTGTTTGTCTTTGGTTTTGGTGAGTGTGAATATGATATGCCTTGGTGATTTTCTTTTGGGGTCTCTCCTATACGGGGTTTGTTGAGCTTCTTGGATGGCCAGCTTTTCATCTTTCATGATATTGGGGAAGTTTTCTGTCAGCAGTTCCTCAATGATCCTCTCTGTGTTTTCTGTTTTCTCCCCGTTCTGGAATTCCAATCACTCTTAGATTTTTGCTTTTGATTCCATCCCACGTAACTCTCAGGGTCTCTTCATTTTTCTTTGTTCTTTTTTCTGAGTTTTCCTAAAACTGAGTTGTATCCAACTGTTTGTCTTCAGTTCCACTGATCCTGTCTTCCACTATTTCAAATCTGTTTCTCAGCCCTTCTATGACATCGTCCATTTCTGAAATCTTGTTGTTTATCTTTTGGATTTCTAATTGTTGTTTTTGTATAATTTCTAGTTGTGAATTTATTTTGGCATTTTGTTCCTGCATCATCTTCCTGAATTCTTCCAATTTTTTGCCTGTATTTTTCATGTATTTGTCTATTTTTTCCTCATGTTTGTCAGCTTTTTACCTCAGTTCTTAGAGAATTTCGAGTATTATAAATTTGAATTCCCTATCAGGTAGTTCTATTGCATTTTCTTCCACAGGAGAGTCATCTGGTGTTTTATTTTGGACACCTACTAGAACCATCCTGTCCTGTTTTTGTAAATGTTTTCATATTGTCTGCTGTTTTTGGGGCATTCAGTAGTTATTTCTCTCATTTATTGATTGTAGATTTGTTTGTTTCGTCCCTTTTTTAAAAAAAAATTTGACTATGTCTGAGCAGGTGGACTGTGTGTTCTTTGTTTTTTGCTCATGTGTGCACTCAATACTTTTCACCTCCTTCTCCAACTGGCAGGGTAGGTCACTCAGATATGGTACAGCAGGGCAGGCCTAACTGAAGAGGAGTTACTGGGATGGGTTGTTTGTGGCACTTACTACAGCCACCAGAGCGGGTCGGTAATCAGTGCAGGGCAGGTTCCAGTAGGCCATGCCCATGCTGCCTGGTGGTGTGATGTCAAGTGCACAGTGCAGGTATGCAGGATGCAGCGGGGAGATTGTTATGTGTGGAGCTAAGATGGATATGGGAGAGAGGAGAGAGGAACAGGAGTGATAAACATAAAAACAAACAAAAAGGAATGCTAGGGGAGCTTGCCGTTGGAATGGAGAGATGAGAGACTATGAAATGGAGAGAAAAAGAAAGGGGAAGAGGAAGAAAAGAAAAGAATGAATAAAAAAAATCAGAAAGGTTAAAGAAGCGCAAAGTTCCCAGGGATCCCACTGGTGCATCTATGAGGTCTGGGGAAGTCGCTCTCAGGTGTTGCAATACAGCCTGACTAGAAGGCGTAGAGGTATACAACACCTGGTATTCAGGGATCAGAAAGAGAAGAGAGATATAGAGGGACGAGAAACTGAGCAATGAAGAAAGACAAAAAGGGAAAAAGAGGGAAAGAAACCAAAACAAATTAAAAAAAAAAACCCACAAGAATAAGAAAGGCCCCCCAGAAAAACAGAAAAAAAAAAAAAAAAAAGAACCAACAAAAATGAAATGTTCTCAGGGATCCCTCTGCACGTCTGTGGAAGCTGAAGTGGAGTTCCTTGTCACACAGCTTCGCCTGGACAGAAGGATCTCCCAACTCAAGAAAAGGAAAAGAAAACAAACAATTCAAAATGAACATACGAACAAAAGCCCCTGGATCCCACCAGCGTGGAGGCCAGACTGGGAAGCAGCTCCACACTTGAATGGAGCTCCGCAGCCCCTCAGGAAGAAGCAAAGATAGCGCACGGAGCCAGGCACTCGAGCGAAAGGAGGGGGAGGTGGCGAGAGGCATGCAAGAAATCAAAAGAAGCAGGAAAAAAAAAAAAAACAACACCAGCAGCCAACAAATGGCACTCAGAGAGCCAGCTAGTGTGGGCTGGTGTTTCTGGACAAGAGACTGTGTCCGCTGGAAGCAGATTAGGCCGAGTGTGGGTGAAGAAGGGTAGAGAGTGGGAAAGCGTATATCACAAATTGCCAGTGCTCTGCAGCCCCTCAGGCAGAAGCACAGATGGCGCACGGAGCCAGGCACTCAAGTGAAAGGAGGGGGAGGTGACAAGAGGCAAGTGAGAAATCAAAAGAAACAGAAAAGAAAAAGCAACACTAGGAGCCATCAAATGGCACCCAGAGAGCCGCCCGCTTGGGTGTGTGGAATCCAAGCAGCCGGCACTTCATGGTCAAGACACCGTGGCTGTGGGAAGCAGAGGAGGCCGAGCTGGGTCAAAGAAGGGTGGGGGGTGGGAAAGTGCACACCGTAAATTACCGCTGGATGCTCCGTGAGGCTGCTTTCTCATACCCCCTGTTTTCTGGTCTCCGATAGGAGTCCAAGATGGTGGATCTGTGCTGCGTTAGCTGGTAGGGGACCTCTGCATGAATCTCTCCTTGCTCTCCGTTCCCTGTCAGTTTTCTCACTCCATTTGGTGCTTGGCTGAGTTCTTTATCTCTTCATTTGATGTTTTAGGGTTTCAGGATTGTTGTACTCTCTGTTCGGCTTAGTTTTTTGGATCTTTGCTGTGGCAGGACGGCGCGGTGCTTCTGCCTAGCGTGCCATTTTGCCGGAACTCCAGTATTTTATTTTTTAAGGGGCTTTTATAAATGGTACTCCTTTCCTGATTTCCTTTTCATCGTTCTCCTTATTGGTGTATAAGAATCAAAATGATTTTTGTATGTTTATCTTGTATCCTTCTACTCTTCTGAATCTTTCTGTTAATTCCAGCAGATTTCTTTTGGAGTCTTTAGGGTTCTCTGTGTATAGTATCATATCATCCACAAACAGGGACAGTTTAACTTCTTCATTACCATTTTGGATTCTCTTTATTTCTTTTTCTTGCCTTATTGCTCTAGCTAGAACTTCCAGCACAATGTTAAATAGGAGTGGTGGTAAAGGGCATCCTTGTCTTGTTACTGTTCTCAAGGGTAATGTTTTCAGCCTCTCTCCATTAAGAATGATGCTGGCCTTTGGTTGTGTATAGATGTCCTTTATTATGTTGAGAAATTTCCCTTCTATACCTATTTTATTGAGAGTTTTTATCAGGAATGGGTGTTGGATTTTGTCGAATGCCTGTTCTGTGTCAGTTGAGATGATCATGTGATTCTTTTCTTTCCTTTTATTTATGTGGTGGATTACGTTGATTGATTTTCTAATGTTGAACCATCCTTGCATACCTGGTATGAATCCTACTTGGTCGTGGTGTATTATTTTTTTGATGTGATACTGAATTCTATTGGCTAGAATTTTGTTCAGAATTTTTGCATCTATGTTCATGAGAGATATTGGTCTGTAATTTTCTTTTTTTGTGATGTCTTTGCCTGGTTTTGGTATCAGCGTTATGCTGGCTTCATAGAATGAATTTGGAAGTGTTGCTTCCTCTTCTATGCTCTGAAATAGCTTGAGTAGAACTGGTACAAGCTCTTCTGTAAAAGTTTTGTAGAATTCTCCAGTGAAGCCATCTGGGCCAGGGCTTTCTTTTGTTGGGAGTTTTTTTATTACCTTTTCAATCTCTTCTGTTGTCATGGTTCTGTTCAGATTTTCAACATCACTTTGTTGTACTTTGGGTAGGCCGTGTGTTTCTAGAAATTTATCCATTTCCTCTAGGTTTTCAAATTTGTTGGAATATAATTTTTCATAATATTCTGTTATAATCCTTTTTATTTCAGTTGGGTCTGTTGTAATGTCCCCCATTTCATTTCTTATTTGGGTTATTTGTGTCCTCTCCTGTTTTTCTTTTGTCAGTCTGGCCAGTGGTTTGTCGATTTTGTTGATTCTTTCAAAGAACCAACTTTTGGTTTTGTTGATTCTTTCTATTGTGTTTTTGTTCTCTATTTCATTTATTTCTGCTCTGATCTTTACTATTTCCTTTCTTCCGGTGGTTGTGGGCTTTTTTTGCTGTTCTCTTTCTATTTGTTTGAGTTCTGTAGTTAATGTTTTGATTTTGTCCCTTTCTTCATTTTTGATATGTGCTTCTATTGCTATAAATTGTCCTCTGAGGAGTGCCTTTGCTGTGTCCCAAAGGCTTTGGTATGATGTGTTTTCATTTTAATTTGATTCTAGGAATTTTTTTATTCCATCTCTGATTTCTTCTATTACCCATTGATGTGTAAGCAGAGTATTATTCAGTTTCCATGTAGTTGATTTTTTTTCCTTGCTCTTTCTATTGTTAATTTCTACCTTGATGGCATTGTGGTCAGAGAAGATACTGTGAATTATCTCAACGCTTTGGATCTTGTTAAGGATTGCTCTGTGGCCTAAGATGTGGTCTATTCTGGAGAACGTTTCATGTGCATGGGAAAAGAATGTGTACTTTGCAGCGGTTGGATGGATTGTTCTATATATGTCTATGAGGTCTAGTTGGCTGATTGTGTCCTATAGGTCTTCTGTATCTTTGCTGAGTTTCTTCTTAGTTGTTCTGTCCTTTACTGAGAATGTTGTGTTGAAGTCTCCAACTATTATTGTGGAACTGTCAATTTCTCTTTTCAGTGTTGTTAGAGTTTTTTTTATGTATTTTGGAGCCCTGTCATTGGGTGCATAGATGTTTATTATGGTTATGTCTTCATGATGGATCGTCCCCTTAATCATTATATAGTGTCCTTCCTCGTCTTTTATGGTAGATTTTGTTTTAAAGTCTAATTTATGTGAGATTAGCATTGCCACTCCTGCTCTTTTTTGGTAGTTGTTAGCTTGATATATTTTTTTCCAACCGTAGATTTTTAATAAATTCACATCTTTGTTTCTAAGGTGTGTCTCTTGTAGACAGCATATTGATGGATCCTGTTTTCTTATCCATTCTGCCACTCTCCGTCTCTTTACGGGTGGATTGATTCGATTTACATTCAGTGTAATTATTGATAGATGGAAGTTTTTTGCTGTCATTTTGTAGTGCTTTTGTTTGTGGTGCTGAAGTTTTCTTTGTTCTTCTTATTCTCTTGTGCTGAGTTACTTTTGTTTGTGGATTTTGTGTTCATTTCTTTTGTTTTTGTAGGTTGTGTTTTTGCTGAGACTCTATGTTTTTCGTCTTTATTTGTATGAGTTGGTTTGTTAACTTTCTTTGTGGTTACCATGAATTTTACCCTTATCATTATAAGTTTGAAGCAGTCTACCATTACTTGGTATCACCTTGCCTTCCTCTCCTTTAGAAGGTTCTATACCTATGCCGTTTATTCCCTCTTTCATTGTTTTGATGTTGTTGTCATCCTTTGATTGATTGCTCTGATTCCCTGTTGTATTTTTTTTTGGTTTTGGATAGTCCTCGAGAGTTCATTTCCTAGAATGTTATCTGGTTCGTAATATCCTGCATCCTAGGTCCTGCCTGAGGGCTGAAGCTGTTTGTCCTCAGATTGAAGAACTCCCTTTAATAATTCTTGTAAGTTTGGTTTGACTTTTGCATGTTCCCTTAGTTTCTGTTTATCTGGAAATGACCTAATTTCACCATCAAATTTGAACGAGAGTTTTGCAGGATATATTATTTTTGGCTGACAATTTTTTCTTTCAAGATTTTATATATGTCATCCCACTGCCTTCTTCCCTGCATGTTTTCTGCCAAATAATCTGAGCTTAGTCTTATTGTTTCTCCTCTGTATGTGACTTCTTGTTTTTCACGAGCTCCTCTCAGGATTCTTTGTTTGTCTTTAGTTTTGGCGAGTGTGAATATGATATGTCTTGGAGATTTTCTTTTGGGGTCTCTTCTATATGGGGTTCGTTGAGCTTCTTGGATGGCCAGCTTTTCATCTTTCATGATATTGGGAAAGTTTTCTGTCAGCAGTTCCTCAATGATCCTCTCTGTGTTTTCTGTTTTCTCCTCCTGTTCTGGGATGCCAATCACTTGGAAATTTTTGCTTTTAATTGTGTCCCACATAACTTGCCCTGAAATGATTTTTGATGTACATATATGGTTTCAATAAATTTATGAATATTTAAGCTTCCTTTCATTTCTAGGCAAGTTGATACCAGAGTGAATCAGAGAAATATGACCCTTCTTCACAATTGTATATCCTACCGGAGAGATAAATATCCACCCTGCTTTCAGGAGGAATAGATAATAAGTAAATAAACACAATATTTAGAAAAGTGATCATTACCATAAATGGAATGCATAGATTCTTGTGATAAGGAATAACAGGAAGGCGTTGTTTCTACTTTCATAAGGTGTTTAGAGGAGAATTTCTGAAAGGTGATACTTAAGCTGAACACTGAAGGATGGGAAAGAGTTGTTCATGTGAAAAGCTGTGTCAGTTGAAATCCAGAAATATGGCAGGTGCAAATATCCTGAGACAGAAACGTTGCCAGGTTCTAGGAAGCATCACTATATCTCTTAACTGGAGAGACAGATGGGGACCTCACCAGGACCTAGTAGTAATAAAGTGCTTCATGCTACATACAGTGGAAAGCCTCTGAAGAGTTTTAAGCAATGGAGAAACAGGATATAATTGACACTTAATAATGTTTCTTTTTTTCACTATGAGAAAAAATGGGACTTCTTTTTCTGATGATGACGAAGGAATTGGTATTGGACAAGCCCTCTTATGGCAAATAAACATAAAACTGGACAAGATATATGAGGTAACTCTTTCAGGCACTGGATTTCTGGCAGTGCAACACTGCACCCTAAAGAGAAAGAAAATCCATGAGGAGAGCCACACCATGGCCTCGGGTATCTGCCTGGAGACAATTTCCTGATGACAGTTCAGTGAGTTGGAACCCAAGAAGAGAACAGCAGTATCACTGTGTAGAGGATGCAAATACTAGGATCTGAGATAGTGAAATGTGCTGGAATTTGAGAGGCAACCAAGAGAGTGTAGGGATCTGAGAAGACAGGAACATCGGAAGTATTTGAGGTGTGAGGGGAACCATTCCATCTGAGTCCCTGATGAAGAATTATGCTGTACAAGTGTAAAGTGAGGCTTACAAGGTATAGTTTCTACAAGGTGGAGACTGGAACAATCTAGAATTCAAGAAGTCCTAAAAAATGTTGGAGGTGAGGCTTAACCCAGGCATCCAGCTCAGATGCCAGAAGGCCTTGCCTTGCAAGGAAGGATGACACTCTAGAGTAAGATCTACTTTAGGAACATTCTAAAAAAGTGTAATAACAAATCTTGAGAAGGTTCTGAGGCAAAACACAGTTTGGAGGTTTAGTCTTGCAGTTAATTAAGGAAATATTTTTAAATTTCAACAAATCTGTAATAATAAAATGCAAACCAAACCTACACAAGTCCATAGTGAACAGCCTGTAATAGAACTGCCTACTAGAACAAAAGCCAACACTCTTTAGAAGAAGATAAAGGAATCCAATTTAGCAAAACAATGTCCGGTATAAAATCAGAAATTACTGAACGTGTAAAGAACTAAGAAAATATGAACTCCTAAGCAAGAAAAGAAAAAAGAAAAAGAGAGTCAGTAGAGACTAAGCACAAGATGGTCCTGATGTTAGATGTAGCAGAAAAAAACAAAAACAAAAACTTTAATTAAGCTACTATAACCAAACCCAAAACCCAATGCCATCGAGTTGATTCCAACCCGTAGCGACCCTATAGATATGTTCAAATATATTCAGAGAACTAAAGGGAAATGTTACCTTAATGAATGAAGAGATGGGGAGTCTCTACAAAAAAGAAAATTATAATAATCATATACAAATTTGGAATTGACTGAAATAAAAAATTAATTGGGTGGACATAGCAGCAGATTGGAGACAAGGAAAAAAAGACAGTGAACTTGACTACAGATACAAAAAAAATTATCAAATCTGAAGAAGAGAGACCCTAAAACAAAAATATTAATAGCTTCAGGGATATGTGGGACAATGTCAAATTGATATACATATATATATCTATGTATACCATATATATATATATATATACCATATATATATATATGTAGACCATATGATATATATATTTACATCTATGTATTTACAGAGCCCTGGTGGCACAGTGATTAAGAGCTTGGCTGCTAACTAAAAAATCAGCAGTTCAAATCCACCAGCTGCTCCCTGGAAACCTTATCTGGCAGTTCTACTGTGTCTTATGGGGTTGCTATGAGTGGAAATCAACATGATAGCAACGAGTTTGGTTTTGTTTTTGGTTTCATATGTCTATATCTATCATACTGTCTACTATTCCAAGAATAAAAAAAAATGAAGAGGAATGGCATTGCATTCATTGTCTATCCTGAAGTACAATTATGTCAGAGTGATAGGATAATAATATCCAAAGGCTTAAATCCACCTATCACCCTCTAATACCAAGATGAAGAAATTGAAGATTTTTACCAACTTCTGCAGTCTGAAATTGATTGAACATGCAGTCAGGATGCATTGATAATTACTGGTGATTGGAATGCGAAAGTTGGAAACAAAGAAGGATCAGTAGTTGGAAAATAGGGACTTGGATACAGAAATGAGGCTGGAGATCTTATGATAGAAATTTTCAAGACCAACAACTTAGTCATAAGAAATACCTATTTTCAAAAACATAAATATCAGCTATACATATGAAGGTCACCAGATGGAATACACAGGAATCAATTCAATATCATCAATCAGAGCAAGGCCAGGGGCTGAATGTGGAACAGATCATCAGTTGCTCATATGCAAGTTCAAGTTGAAGCTGAAGAAAATTAAAAGAAGTCTGTGAGAGTCAAAGTATAACTTAAGTATATTCCACCTGAATTTAAGACCATCTCATGAATAAATTTGACTCATTGAACACTAATGACTGATAACCAGAAGAGTTGTTGGATGACAACAAGGTTATCATACATGAAGAAAGCAAAAGGTCATTAAAAAGACAGGAATGAAAGAAAAGACAAAATGGATGTCAGGAAAGACTCTGAAACTTGCTCTTGAACATAGAGTAGGTAAAGCAAACAAAATAAATGATGACTTAAAAGAGTGGCACAGAAGATTTCAAAGGGTGGCTCGACAAAACAAAATAAAGTATTATAATGATATGTGCAAAGACCTGGAGTTAGAAAACTAAAAGAGAAGAACATGCTAGGCATTTCTCAAGCTGAAAGAACTGAAGAAAAAATCGATCCTCGAGTTGCAATACTGAAGGATTCTATCGATAAAAAATTGAATGACTCAGGAAGCATCAAAAGAAGATGGAAGGAACACACAGAGTCACTATACCAAGATATTCATTCATTTTAGGAGGTAGCATATGATCAGGAACTGATGGTACTGAAGGAAGAAGTCCAAGCTGCACTGAAGGCATTGGCAAAAAACAAGGGCCCAGGAATTGACAGATGCCAACTGAGATGTTTCAACAAATGAATGCAAGGCTGGAAGTCTCACTCATCTATGCCAAGAAATTTGGAAGACAGCTACCTGGCTAACCCACTGGAAGAGATCCATATTTGTACTCATTCCAAAGAAAGGTGATCCAATGGAATGGGGAAATTATCAAGCACTATCATTAAGATCACACACAAGTAAAATTTTGCTTGAAGAAAATTCAAAAGCGTTTGCAGCAGTACACTGACAGGGTAGTGCCAGAAATTCAAGCTGGATTCAGAAGAGGATGTGGAACAAGAGGTATCATTGCCGATGTCAGATAGATCTTGGCTGAAAGCAGAGAATACTAGAAAGATATTTAAAACCAAAACCTGTTGCCATGGAGTCAATTCCGATTCATAGCAACCCTGTAGGACCGCATAACTGCCCCGTAGAGTTTCCAAGGAACGGCTGGTGGATTTGAACTGCCAACCTTTTGGTTAGCAGCCGAGCTCTTAACCACTACGCCACCAGGACTGCAAAAAGATGCTTATCTGTGTTTTATTGACTACAAAAAGGCATTCAACTGTGTGGATCATAACAAATTATGGATAACATTACAAAGAATGGGAATTCCAGAACACTTAATTGTGCTCACGTGAAACCTCTACATAGACCAGGAAGCTGTCATTCGAAAAGAACAAAGGAATACTGTGCCATTTAAAATCAGAAAAGCTGTGCATCAGAGTTGTATCCTTTCACCACACTGAGGGCTGGATTAAGACATGTGACAGCCGTAAACATGATATATATGTGTGTGTGTGTGTGTGTGTCTCAGACATTCATGATTAAATGCAACTATAATGTTAGCCATTGAATGCAAAAGTGGTGTATGACATTTTAGTGGAATGAGATGAACTGGATTATAAACTTCTTAGTGGATATGGAGTACTAAGATTTTTTTTTACTATATACAACATTTTCTACAAAAAGAATATTACGTATATTCTACAACAGAGAAAATGAGTCAGTGAATTTAGTTGTTTCAATAATTAATGTAAAATTCTGTTGATCTCCCACAATGAAAATTAACTTTCACCAATTTTTCTTTACATGGTTCATACTTGTTTCACAGTAAATGCTATAATCATAAATGAACAAGTGAAAAGATGTCATAAAAGAAAGTTTGATGATCAGAAAACAAATATTGCAACAAATTACTGTATTTTATTTTTAGATATATCTTTCATCTCTAACTTCTTATAATTAAAAACATTTCTATTCTTTGCTTTTACAAATTCTTCAATGATATCATCACAATCAAGCTACTGAACATACATAATAAGGATAATGCAGGCCACATGCCCAATACATAATAAGGACAACGAATCTAGTATTTCTTGAATCACTGTTGCACACTGAGAGTTGTTGAGTGTCTTTAGGGATGAAAATGAGCATTCTGTCGTGCAATCTGTAATCATTAAACTTAAGAATATACATCAAACAATTTCAACATTGAGAAATATGCATTGTATTTTATCTTCTATTATGGAATCATCCATGCCTACATGAGTAAAATTTGTCTTTCCTGAATCAGTAAACTTAGTTCTCAAGTAAGAATGAAATTATCACACTTCTCCGTAAAGGTTTATATTTAAGTCATCAGGATAAGCCCACACTAATTTCTTGGATGCCTTCATGCATTCTTTATCAGGTATATCCACATTGTTTAAGAAGGAAAATCTATCTGAAGGAACTTCATACACTTTCGCCCTTCTTTTCATGAAAGATTCACATGTGTCAATGATGGTGTAGTATGTGGTTACATGAAATTGATCTCTGGCACTCAATACTTCTGGAGCACTTCTGTCATTTGTTTCTAATGCTTCTGTGATGGTAATCTGCTTGATAATCAGTATTTGGTAGTATTTGTTTTGCTGTGTTTTCAAAAATTTCAAAACTTTCTCTTAAATTATGTAAATACTCTGTTAATGACTGGTAGAGATCTGTGTCTTTAAATTTACTTATGAATCTTGGGGAACTTGACTCATTTGATGAAAATGCTGCAATATATTATTCCACATAACCAACATAAATACATACTCTAGTGTCTGCATTGTGTTGGCGATGTTTTCAGCTTCTCTTTTGGTACCTCTTGTTTGTGTCTTGTCTTCAGCAATGTGTTCTAAGACAGCTAGCATCTGAGTGTACAATCCCAGGATTACACTCATTGCCAGAGCAATGTATATTAGAAAGACATCCTAACACTTCATCATTGCCTAAGTATTTTTAGGAACTGCCCATTAGTGAGTGGAGGCAGCAAAAAATGTGTAGAGTAACTGAACAGTGGAAAACCTACTATGCTAAGTGAATGAACAGCACATAGTATGAAAATGGCATATTCACTATGTTCTAAAATTTTCTGTTGCGTATCTTTATAACACTGTGAGGTATTGGCAGTATTGTCATAGGACTACCCTCTATACTTAGAAAAATCAATTTTGTAAACTTCACATAAACAGTGAAGTACTTGATTTGTAATATCTTCACCAATGTGATTGTTAGGGCTGTGTGTCAACTTGGCTGGGCCATGATTCTCAGTGGTTTGGCAGTTATGATGTAGTTTGGCAGTCGTATGATGATATGATCATTTCCATGATGAGATTTGATATAATGTGATCACCTCTATGATGGGGTCTGCTGTGGGAAGCCAATCAGTTGAAAGGGAGTTTCCTTGGGCTTGTGGCATGCAAGGCTCATGGGATTTTGCTCACTCTGGATTCTGTAGCTGGTTCTTGTTCATCTGAGCCCAGGTTCTTGGGACTCGAACTAGCAGCTTACCTGCGGTCTTGCCTACTGATCTTGGGATTCCTCGGTTTTCACAGCCTGTGAGCAACGGCCCTGCTGTCTGACCTGCAGATCTTGGGTTCACCAGCCCCTGTGGCTACATGAATTAAGAGAAGTCTCCAGCCTGACTCATGGATTTCGGACATTCCAGTCTCTACATCCACGTGAGCCATTTCCTTTATATAAATCTTTCTATATAGATATTTATAAGCTTTACTGGTTTTGCTTCTCAAGAGAACCCAGCCTAAGACAACTGGTATGACTGTTTAAGCTAGTAAATGTGATAAATTGCTTAACAGGTTTTCCATCTGTTGGAGATACATATCTTAAAACAATACTTAGCTAACCTGTATAAGAAAGCTCAGGAGTGGAATCTATAGACAAACTGACGTATCGAGCTATACTCATTTCACGGAAAAGACCTGATTGAACTTTATCACTTTATAAGATTATTAATTCTTCACGTGTTGTTTTAGACATATATGATAGGTTGCCCTTTCCTGTGTTACCATACTTTGAGATGTGACCTGCTAAAAATGGATCAAACTGAGAAACACATTCAAGTAAATCCCCCAAATTTCCATTTTGTGGGGACACAAACGTTTCATTTCTTCCTCGAAAATACAGTCAACATTCAGCAATTGTTATAATGATAGCAACAACGCCTTGCAAAACAGCTTTCCAATACTGATGTTCTTCATTAATTTGTGTTTTCAGTTCAGGAGTTAAGCCAAAACTATGTCATCAGTTTAAATATAACAATATACAATCTCTGTGAATTGAACTGTTTTCATATTTATTAACTATATTTGAGTTGTGGAAATCACTAAATCCATTCATAGAAAATAGAGAATTAAATAATTTAGGACTAAATAGTTTGCAAGCGAAACAATATAGAGTCGACTGATGGTGAATACAGTAGCCACTCCCTCTTATAATTTTCACGGTTAGCTTTGCACCCTAGAAATATATTCTGGTGGCAGAACCTTGTTTGTTTACCATCCAGAAATTTTTGACACGAATATTCAAATCATCTACTATGATGTTGACAATTACTTGGCCCTCTTTTAATCCAATAATTTACATCATTAGAAGAAAATTTATTCCACAAAGTAGGATCTGTATTTCTGTTATTTATGGGGTCTGCAGATGTGACATTTTCATATCCTAAAATAGTTTCACTTTCTACACCATTATTATTATTATTATTATTTTTCCTAAAGCAAGGAATTAATGCAGAATTTGGAATAAATTCTGTTACATTCTCATTGCTATTAGTAATCTCAACACTAGCGATACTAGTAAAACAATTTACATCCAATAAACTTGAATGTTCAACAGAAGAAGTTGCTTTCAATTCATAACATTTTAAAGAGAAAGTTAATTTTGGAATTGTCTTTAGGAATTCACAAATCCTCTTCTTTTTATCTTCTGAGAGCTTTTGTTTTTGTGCTCCACTTAGTTGTTGCCATTTCATTTTACCTGGATAACAAGTTATGTCAGTTTTTAAATTTGCTTTATCATAGCAAATAAATTTGAATAGTTGAAAATAAATAAAATTTATAAAATAAAATTTACGTTTAAATTAGGATGTTAAACAAGCATTTATACTGAAAACTAGTAAGTAAAAAAATTGATTTGGAACATGTAATTTTGTTTTTCAAGTCTGAGATAGTCAAAAGAAATAGTATTTATAAGGCAGTCAGAAATAATTTTATTCGTTTGTGGTACGATGTTTGTCAGTGGGCCCTTTGCAGATCTCCGTAAGTGTTTTTTTTTTTTTTTTTTAATATATTTTATTGTACTTCAGGTGAAAGCTTACAGAGCAAATAGTTTCTCATGAAATAGTAGTACACATGTTGTTTTTTGACATTGGTTAACAACCCCACAACGTATTAAGCCTCTAAATTCTCAACCTTTTTTTTTGATGAAAATTACAGATGGCCAAAGATCGTAAGTGTTTTTTGTATTGAAATAACACTTAAAGATGTGCGCACACATTTTCCATCCATTGCTGCTGCATTTTCGTAATGGTTTGGACTATTGCTGATACCTGATAGGGGTGAGAACAACCACAAAGAACACGAGACAAATATAAGGGTACAGTCAATCTGAAGACGCATTTTGGTTTGCTTTGCGCAGGTCCAAATCCATCACATGTGGTCGATGAGAGAGAGCTGAATGTGAAATTATACCCGATCAGTCCAAAATGAAGAGGAAAATATAATTATTGTATAAAATTTATAAAATGGTATCAATTTCATTAAGTGCCTTGCCAGTTCCCTTCCACGAAGGCACTTGCTTTTCTTTGTGTCCTGTCTGCTTGTCATCTATGGGTGTTTGTTTGGACAACTGGTACCCCTGTTTTGTTGATGCCTTAAGCATGTGCTTACCTTGCTTATTGAGTAATCCGTCCCTGACTATACTTATTCAATCTGTACACTGAGCAAATAAGCCAAGAAGCTGGACTATATGAAAAAGAATACAGCACCAGGATTAGAGGAAGACTAACTAACAACCTACAATATGCAGATGACCCAACCTTGCTTGCTGAAAGTAAAAGGACGTGAAGCACTTACTGATGAAGATCAAAGACCACAGCCTTCAGTATGGATTACACCTCAACATAAAGAAAACAAAAATCCTCATGACTGGACCAATAAGCAACATAAGATAAATAGAGAAAACATTGAAGTTTATCAAGGATTTCATTTTACTTGGATCCACAATCAACACCCACGGAAGCAGCAGTCAAAAAATCAAATGACTGATTGTGTTGGGCCAATCTGCTGCAAAAGACTTCTTTAAAATGTTAAAAAGCAAAGATGTTACCTGAAAGACTAAGGTGGGCCTGACCCAAGCCATTGTGTTTTCAATAGCCTCATATGCATGTGAAAGCTGGACAATGAATAACGAGGACTGAAGAAGAATTGACGCCTTTGAATTATGGTGTTGGCGAAGAATATTGAATATACCGCGGACTACCAGAAGAACAAAGAAATCTGTCCTGGAAGAAGTACAGCTAGAATGTTCATCTCACTTACTTTGGACATGTTATCTGGAGAGACCAGAAAGAGTCTAAGGATGGCACAGGACTGAGCAGCATTTTGTTCTGTTGTACATAGGGTCCCTGTGAGTCGGAACAAACTCGACAGCACCTAATGACAATAACATACATATATTTACAAATTGTAAATAGGATTTTCAGAAGGAGAATAGACTGATAGGGTATAGAAAAAAAATTTGAAAGTTCGAAGAAAAATTTGAAGTTACAAGTCCAAGAAGCTCAAAGTATTCCAAAGAGGTTAAATATAAGGAAACCAGTTCTCGACATATCATAACCAAATTTCTATAACAAAAAATAAAGAGAAAATCTTGATAGCAGCCAGAGGAAAAAGGTACATTTTGTACATGGGAATGAAGACAGGAATGACCACTGACTTCTTATCAGGAAATGAGTCCAGAATACAATGAGATGACATCCTTGACATGCTGCAGTGGTGAGGGGCTGTGAATCCAGAATTCAATATAAAGGAAGAACACCTTTCAAAATTGAGGGCTTAATAAAGACACCTTTGGATAAAAGAAAGCTGAAAGGATTTGTCACCAATAGGCCTGCAATTAAGGAAGTTCTAAAGAATCTACTTTAAGCCAAAGGGAATGATATCAGAAAGAAACTCAGATCTCCAGGAAATAAATGAAAGCAGCAGAAATTGAAAATAAGCAGTTAAACATGAAAGACTGTGCATTTTTACAACTAATAATTTCCATGAATTATAACTGACTGTTTAAAACAAAAATAATTATTGAATAAAGGTAGGGTTTATAATGTAAAGAGACAGAAAATGTGGTAAGAATAGCACTAAAGATAGGATGTGTGCATAAATTATACTGCTGTTTGGTTATGCTACTTTTGAGAAGTGATAAGTGGGAGGTGTGAAGAATGAAGTGGAAAATTGTAAAATCAGAAGTGAAAAATGTCAGGGGTGAAGTGGTACAATATTAATCTAACTAGATATTGAAAAGGTAAAAATGCATATTGTTAGCCCTAAATCAAGTACTATAAAAACAACCAAGGAGGATTTCTGAGAAGTTAATGGAGGAATAAAAGACAATATTATACTCGACTAATCCCCGAAACAGGCAGGAAAGGAGCAAGAGAAAAACAAAAACAGACAACACAAATGGAAAACAAACAGCAATAATACCCACCCATAGCAATTAAAAAGAAAAAAAGCAGCAATAACCATATAGACTATAAATGGACTAAACACTACAGCTGAAAGTCAGAACTTCTTAGATAAAATACAAAAGCTAGAGTCAACTCTGTGCTCTTAACAAGAAATGCACTTTCAGTTTAAAGAACACGTAGATTACAGTTCAAAGGACGGAAAAAATATGCCACTCTGTCAGGGGCTTAAAACAACACAAATGTATTATATTACAACTTGAGAGGTCTGATGTCCAAGACGGGCTTCAGTGGTCTAAAGTCAAGGGTTGGCAGGATTGTGTTCCTTCTGGAAGCTGTAATGGAGATTCTGTCCCCCTGCTTCTTCCACATTCTGTAGGCTGCTTGCATCCCTTGGCTTGTAGCCCCCAGCCAGTGGTCACATCACTCTGACCTCTGCTTCCATCACCGCATCTCCTTCTCTGACACTGACCACCCTGCTTCCCTCTTATAAGGCCCCTTATTATTACACTGGGTCCACTTGGATAATCCAGAATCATCTCTCTATCTCAAGATCCTTAATTTAATAACATTTGCAAAATTCCTTTTACCATGTAAGGTAACATTTCCTAGGTTTTGGGATTAGGACATGGGCATCTTTGAGGGACCATTATTCTGCTTAGCAACTACATAAACAGTAAGCATAAGAGAACTGGCTTTCCTGTATAAGAAAAATAAACTTCAATGCAAGAGAATTATAAAGGATAAAGTGACATTTATTTATGATAAAAGGCAATTCATAAGGAAGACATAATAATCTTAAATAAATATGTACGTAATAATGGGTTCAAAATTCAGGAAGCAAAAACTGACAGACTCAATGGAGAGACAGACAAATCCACAATCATAGTTAGAGATACAAAGATCTTAGGAATTGAGAGAACAACAACAACAACAAAACAAAACAAAACAACAACCACAGAAAAAGTAAACGTATAGAAAATCTGAATAATCTTATTAACTAACTTAACCCAGGGTGGGCCATAAAATAATTCTCAATAAATTTCAAAGGATTAGAATTTCTCTTCTGATCAAAAATGAACTAAATCAGAAATCAATACAATGAGATATTTAGAAACTCCTGAAGTATTTGAAAATAAAATAATACACTTTGGTTTAATCTATGTGTCAAAGAAGAAATCACAAACAGAATTAGAAAATATTTCCAACATATATTAATAATGAAAAATTTGTCAAAATTTAAGAAATGCAGCTAAAGCAATACTTAAGAAAAACATACAGCTTTAAATGTCTGTATTAGAAAAGAGTAAATGTTCAAAATCAAATGTCTACTTTCAGAATCTGAAAGAGAAAATTACATCAAAAACAAATAGAAGAGAGAAATAAGAAAGATCAGAAATCAATGCATTCAAAAGGAGAAAATCAATAAAGGAAATTAATGTGAATTTCTCTATTGGTTTTTTGAAAAGATTAATACAATTGATAACCCTCTAGCTAGACTAATTAAAAAAAAAAGGAAAGATACAAATTATAGAATTAAAGAGGGCTATCACTACAGAGTCTATAAATAATATAAGGATAATAAGGGAATATTTGAGTAACTTTACACCAATACATTTGAAAACAGATCAAATGGACAAATTTAGTGAAACACACAAACTGTCAATGCTTACTTTAAAAATAGGTAATCTATTAAGTCATGTCTATTAAATAAGTTGAATTTGTCTCTCTGTGTGTGTATACGCGTGTGTATGTGTGTGTGTGTGTGTGTGTGTGTGTGTGTGTGTGTGTGTGTGTGTGTATGCAGGGGGACAGACTTTCCACAAATAAATCCCAGGTCTAGGTGTTCTGTTTTGTTTTTTAACCAATGAATTCAATCAAACATTCACAGAAGAAAGAATACATATCTTACACAAACTGTTACAGAAAACAGAGGGGAGGAAATGCTGTTTAACTCATTTTATGCATCATCCAGTGTTACCCTTGATTTCAAAACCAGACAAATATATTAAAAAAGAAAATTCAGACCAATGTCCCTCGTGAACATATATACAAAAATCCTAGCCAATTGCATCTGTAACTGAGCCCTGCTTTCTCATCTCCAATGTTGTTGTATTTTCTTTCTATTCCTTAGTTAATTTTACCAGAATTTTACTTATCTTACTGATATTTGTGAAGACTCAAAAAGGCATTAACTCTACTTTTTGTTTTACTCTAATATAATTGCAGCATTTAGGTTGTATTAATGTTCTGTGAGTGTCTAGAGTGTAATCTGTGTTCTATTTTTTTTTTCCAATAGCCTATGGTCATTTGAAAAGATGGTAGACTATTAAATATATAAATTGAGCAAATTAACTATATTTACTATGTTAGTCAGTTTCCCTAAGGCCCTTTATTATTGTATATGTGATTTGTTAAAGGTTTAGAGAATTGACTTAGTTTCCTAACTTGATTATGGTTTCATATATTTCTCCACGTATCATAGCGGTTGTTGTATTTCCACTGATGCAGTGTTATTCAGCATAAACACTTCATTCCATGTTCTTTGGAAGCAATTATCATCATCAATAATATTATTAATTCTAAACATAGTTACCCCTTATCTTTAAATATCCAGTTCAGGAAGTGCCTCCTCTAAGAAGCCTTGCCCTTGGCCCCCAAGCCTCAGTTGCCACAGCCTCTAAATCCCCTGTGCTTAATTCTTTTCTTGCACTTACAGCATATAATTAAAATATGTTGCGTGTGTTCCTGGAGAATGGAGTTTATGCCCTATTTTATTTAAAATCCCAACTTTTAGCAGAGATCCTGAATTTGAGAATCTAACTGGATCTCCTTTCTCATTCCCAACATTGGTGTATTTTCTGTTTTTGTCCTTTAGTTAAATTTATCAGTAAATGTTTCTTGATTTCACATGAAAGAAAGGTATCAAAAAGCAATAAGTGTTTAGAAATAGGCATAGCAAGCCTTGGAGGATGTGCTGGCTACAAAGTCAGACCAAACCAAAAAGTCAGACCTGTTGCCATTGAGTTGATTTTGACTTATAACGACCCTATAGGACAGAGTACAACTGCTCCATAGGGTTTCCAAGGAGTAGCTTGTGGATTTGAACTGCCAACATTTATGATTAGCAGCCGAGCTCTTAACCACTGTGCCACCAGGGCTCCCCAAGTCAGACAATGCAAAGAGTTCAAAAAAAAACAGAAAATGGAAGGAAAGGTGCATCTAGCTTAGATAGTGCTCTCACCACCCCCACCGCACCCACGGCCACCCCCAGAACCCTCCCTAACTCCTCCTCTCACCGGCCCCTCCCTGCACCTCCTTTCGTTACCCTTTGCCCTGGAGTGAAGCAGGGTCAGATGGCACAATGCGAGTGTGGTGAGCCTTCAGGATAGGAACACTGTGCTTTGATAGCTCTGTGATGTGAAATTACTTCTTACAACCCATGCCTTTCCATGTTCTGCCTTACACGGGAAGAAGAAAGCCAAGCAGTAGCTATGAAGCACACTAGGATGCTCTGCGGAGACAGAGGTGAGCAGCTGGAGGAATGAGTGTTCTAGTGTCTGTGTAAGCCACCATGCACACTCAGCTTGGGGAGTGGCCTCGGGTGAGGCTGGTGACAGCCTGGCTCTGGAGAGCAGCAGCATTGCATGGTCAGCTGCAGCGGTCAGCCAGCTTCTGGCTTGTTGATTCCTCAGGCATCCTGAGCTGTGCTTCAGCTGGGGACCAGTCTAAAGGGGAATGAGTCACAAACTACTTCTGCAGCCCTAACCCACCCCTTTTCATCTCCACTCCTGATCGCCATGTCCCTGGGGTGCGAGGCAGATCTGTTAATAGGACCACAGTTGCATTCACAACTTCAGCCATTGTACCTGCTGTCCCCTCAACCTGGAATGCCCACAACTGGCATCCTTTGCACCTCTGAAATTCCATACATCTTTTAAGACCAAATGTCAACTCCTCTATGCAGCCTCTCTTTTTATGTAAGGAGTGTTGGGAATATCCTTTTCTGTGCTTTTAATACACCCTGTTCATTAAGCTCTGAGAATTTTTAACATATGTAAACCTGTTGCCATCAAGTCAATTCAGACCCCATGTGTGTCAGAGTAGAATAGTGCTCCTTAGGGTTTTCAGTGGCTGATTTTTTGGAATTAGATTGCCAGGCCTTTCTTTGGCAATGCCTCTGGAGAGACTCCAGCCTCCAAACTTTCAGTTAGCAGTTGAGCACATTAACTCTGCACCACCTAGGGACACCTTTAACATACATGCATTAGTGAAAAAGAACGCAGTGGTGGTTCAGTGGTAGAATTATTGCCTTACATGCAGGAGACCATGGTCCAATTTCTGCCAATGTATCTCATGTACAACCATCCCTCATCTGTCAGTGGAAGTTTGTGTGTTGTTACGATGCCGGAGTAAGTTTCAACAGATCTTTCGGATTAAGACAGACAAGGAAGAAATGCCTGGAAAAAATCAACCAATGAACACCCTTTGGATCACAACAGTTCAATCCAAAAATGATCATGGGATGGTGCAGGACCTGGCAAAGTCTTATTCCATTGTGCATGGGGTTACCATGAGTAGGTGCCGACTGGATGGCAGCTAACAACAACCATGGTATATAGCAGTGAAAACTTTTGTTAAGATGGCATTTTCTTTTAACAGTCTAGCTTAGTTTCCAAGTGCTACTGTAATAGAAATATCATAATTGGATGGCTTTAAAGAACAGAAATTTATTTTCTCACAGTTCTGGACATTAAAAGTCCAAATCAGGGTCTGGGCTGTTTTGATTTCTTCCTTGTTGGTAGTTCTAGTCTTCCTTATTTCCTTGGCTTGTAGATAATTCTCACATGGCATCTCTCTTTCCCTTTGTGTGTATCTCTGTGTCTATTCTGCTCCTTTTAATAACTCAGAAGTGATTAGAGTTAGAACCCACCCTACTTGGGTAAAGAAGCCCTGGTTGCTCAATGGTTAAGCCCTTGGCCACTAACCGAAAGGTTGGCAATTCAAACCAACCAGCTGCTCCATGGGTGGAAAGACGTGGCAGTCTGCTCCCGTAAAACTTACAACATAGGAAACCCTATAGGGCAGTTCTACTCTGTCATATAGAGTCTCTATGAGTCAGAATCAACTCAAAGACACAGAACAATGACAACTACGTGGGTACTATCTAATTAACATAACAAAGAAAAACCTATTTCCATACAGGATTGCATGCACAGGTATAGGGGTTAGGATTCCAATGTGTATTTTTGGAAAGGCACTATATAATCCATAACACAGCCCTTGGGATCTTTATACACAGGACCACATTTTGTCCATCTTTTGTGTTCTCAGTAATTAGTGGGTAGCACATAGTCATACTCAAAAAACAGTTGTGAATTTACTGGTATTGAGGATTAGGTGATAACTGGAGGGTGAAGGCTTGTGCTTGAAGGACTGGCCTTTTTGGAAATAAATACGCCTGTGTTTCTAATTTCCAACAATTTCTTTACACAGGTTCCTACTGTCTAAAAACTCCCTCATCCCATACTTGTGCAGATGCCTGGAAGGAACTCTAGCTGCTTAAATCCCTGAAGTAGCATTGTGTAGGCTTTGGGGCTCAACAGAGATGGAATCAAGTTTCTGTTTTTTCCCTTACTTGAGGAACAGGTCTTGGTCAGGTTACAATTTTTTTTTAGCCAGTTTAGTCATCTGTAAAAAATAGATATTAACCCCTAATTCTTTTGGCATAACCATCTGTGAATTTTTTATTCTAATAAATTTGATATGAAATGTAGTCTAGGACTTACAGCTTTTCTGAGCTCCCAAGTATTGTGGAGATTAAATGAGATGACATAGACCACTGATCAGAACAGCTTTGTGGATTTAGGCCATGCACCTCCCTTTGCTCTAAGCCAACAGTGATGGATGAGCTATGCTCAAAACAAGAGAGGCTCTCAGGGCCCACAGCATAGCTGAAGCCCTCCTTGGAGAGCAGAGCAGAAGTCCCAGGCCTGCTGAGGTCTGCGTCTGAAAGGAGGCAGAGGCAGGCTGGGGTATGCTACCTGTGTGGGCAATGGGAACCAAACACCCTCCACTCTGTGTGGGTGAGGGTTCTGAGCCAGAGCACTGTATGCAAACAGGTTGTGGGCAGGGTTCTTCCACCTTGGATTTGTTGTTGTTCTTATTACTTGCCATTAAGTCAGTGCCAACCACGATGATCTTATGTATAACAGAACCAAATGTTGTCCAGTTCTATGCCATTTTAATAATCATTGGAATGTTTGAGCATACCATTGTGTCAATCCATCTCATTGGGTTTCCCTTGTTTTCGTTGGCCCTCTATTTTACTACTTTCTAGTGGTTGGTCTTTCCTGATGACATGTCTAAAGTGAGTGAGTTGAAGTGAGACTATCTTTGCTTCTAAGAAACAATCTGGTTTTGTTTCTTCTAAGACTGATATGTTCATTCTTATGTAGTCCATGGTATATTCAATATTCTTCACCAATGCCAGAGTTTGAACACATTGATTCTTCTGTCTTCCTTTTTCATGATCCAACTTTCACACGCATATGAGGTGATTGAAAACACCTTGGCTTGGGGTAGATGCACCTTAGTTATCAAAGTGACATCTTTGTGTTTTAAAACATTAAAGAGGCCTTTTGCAGCAGATTTGCCCAATGCAATATGTGGGATAGAAGTCTCAAAAAGAGAGGTATATGCCATGGCTGAAGAAATATTTGCCAAGTTCTCTTAGATAGGACTCAGCCCAATCCCTTGCTATCTCAGAGCCTGGGTCGGCTGGGTGACATAAGCAATATCACACCAGGTTGGAGCCCCAGTCCACCAAAAAAATCTACTTATGGACTGGGTGAGGCTGGGGGCATATTGTTGCAACTGCGAGGCCACTAGATTGCAAGGGGTGAGTAGAGGGACAGTGCAAATAAAATGCAGAGCAAAGAAAACATCCTCTCAAGCTGAGTTTGCAAAGGAAAATTCCAGACAGCCTGAGATACAGCAGGAGCTCAAAAATAATGATACCATCTCTCCTCGTCTGCAGTGGCCCTATTTCTACTTTTTCTTATATATATTTAAGTACTCATCCTGCTTAACGTCTAGAGAGTGTTCTCCTTGTATGGGCCTTGGCAAATGGTAGGGGCTCAGGAACTGTTTGCTAACTGGGTTTTGGGGAAAAATCTGTGTATGCCAAAGGCTGTGACTTTGAAGTGAAATCATGGCAGACAGCACAGTAGGTGTGATCAATGTTTGCTTGAAAGGGAGCTTGAGATACTTTATTTTCATTTGACTGTTTCTGAAGATTGAATAGTTGCTCTTAGGAGCTTTTTCTATTTCTTAGTGTTAATGGTGATCTATCCAGAAATAGCTTCAGTGCACAGAAATCCTCCTGGCCGTGGATGTTGCCTCTCCACCACAGAGAAGGGGAAATCCTGGCCAGCAGCTTCCTTGTGTTCAAGGCTCATCAAGATTATTTCATCTTTCTTGCTGACCAGTGTTATTTAGTGTTCTTTTCCCATTGCTTTTTGGGCTCTTTCTCCCCCACACCCCAATCTATATCATTTTCTTGGGCTGGCAGCTGTGTGCTCTATGGTATAAGGAAGCCAGTTACCTTCAAAACACTAGGATAGTTCCCTTTGTGTCATTCCTACTTCTAAGAATTTGATTTAGAATTTGCTGTGAATTTGTTGTCACTTGGTAGCACTGTTATCAATGCATATCTTGGGGCTACGGGTATGCACTTCAGAGGAAGCTGACTTTGACTCTGAAATTCTCAAATTCTAAAACAGTTATTCTAAATAGGTATTGCTGTTTTGATCCTGCTCTGTAGCTCACATCTGTTCTTCAGCTTCTCTTGTCTCCACCTCCAAAGGCCATCACTATCTCTTTGTTCTTAAGTGCCTGGATTTGAAGAGGAAGTTTCCTCCCTCTTGCTAAGGCACTCCTCATCAAACGATGTCTCGCCTGTATCTAAATTTCATGAGCCAGCTGTTAGTTGCACAGTATTCACATCCAACATCTCGTTTGAACTCACAACATTCTCTGATGTAGATGAGGTAGAGATGGTGGTTGTTCTCATCTGACTATGAAAAAGTCAAGAGCCAGGCCTTAAGGTAAGCAACTGCTGAGTGACTATACTGAGTAATTGTTTTTGGACTTCAAGATAGGTCTGTCTGATTCCAAAGTCCATTCTCTCTCCATCCAGCATGATGACATCCTACCTATGACCACCACACACTTACCCAAGTTGTCCCTGTCTTACCATATCATCCACCATGCTTTTTTCCAGTGTTGCCAGTCTATCTTGCTTAGAATTCTAGTCATAGTTTTTATGAGTGCTCTAAATTCTCTACCTAGTTAGAAATACTTACTCCTCAACTGTCAGAGTCTGCTTTTGCCCTGGCAATTTTAGTGACATTACAATCCTGGCCCTTTCTCTTGAGTCTACTTCCTATTTTATAAAGCTTTCCTCCTGTCTACCCATAGCTCCGCTGCTTCCTGATCTTGCCCCTAACCTCTCTCATTGTTTCCTTTCTGATCCGTTAGCTTGCTCTTCTGGTCACTAAGGTTTTGTCATCCCTATTCAAGTATATTCACTAGCTCTTTGGTGCCTACTAATTTAAGTGGTCTAAATTCTTAAACTGATTAATTCAGTGAAAAAAATTATACGCTAGAAAGGGCCCTGACACACATGACCCTAGGAATCTCGGTTTCCTAGTTCTGCTGTAACATAAACACTGCAAGGAGTGGCTTTAAAGAACAGAAACTTATTTTCTCATAGTATAGAGGCTGAAAGTCCACATCAACATCTTGGCCTTGTCAGTTTCTCCTGTGAGCCTCTGTCTTAGTTTCTGGTGCCTGCTGGTGACTCTTGGCATTTCTTTTCTGGTAGACGATCCTCACATATCATCTGTCTTCTTGTGTGTCTCTATGTCTATTCTGGTCTTTTTATAACTCAGAAGTGATTAGGTTTAGGATCAACCATACACTATTATGACCTCAATTGGTTGATTGATTGCATTACATCACTTTGAATTATGGAAAGATGATTGTATTATATTAGATTACATTATGAAAGATGATTACATTGAATTACATTATGGAAGGTAATTTGCCCTACACAGGGTCAACTGATTTAATCACATGACAGCAACTTGTGTTTGGCCAAACCATTGAAAACCATAGGCCAGCCAACTTGACACATAAAATTAACTAATACAAAATTTGGAAAAACAAAACTACTCTCTCTATATGCATATAATATGTGTATTTTATATACATATATATATATATATATATATGTATATATAGCAAGAGCTTTGAAATGGGGATAGGATGGAATGAAGTAACACATGTAGAATCAATCTTATGTCAATTTCAAGGGGCCAGTAAATCCCATTTATCAGTCCGGATATTACCATGAGATCCTTTTCTGAGTTGTCGGAATGCGTCTTGGATTTAATTATACCCTAGAAATAAGTCAGGATTCACACCTCCTAGAAATCAGTCAGGGCTTGGAGCTTCTCTCTTCAGCAGGCCAATGATTAGGCAAGCATTGGAGTCCCTGAAGAGGCTTCTCCGGAGCATAATCTGGAGATAGGTTCTGGGCATGCAATCCTGGGGAGAATTTGGAACTGGGACTAGTACATGACCTAAAACTTTGCAGAAGTATCAGTTCTTGAGGGCAGAGAAAACAATGGAGAGAACTAAAAGTTTATAGGACAAGGAATTATACTTAGTGTCCATGGCCATCTGTCCAACAAAACTGACTGACAGTTGGTGATGTGGAAAGAGTTCTGGAATTTTATGTCAGAGAACTCTGTATGTGACAAGACTGGAGAAAGTTTTGTCAAGGAGCCACATGGCAAAATTCTATTGACTGAAAACAAGGAGAATCAGGTTGTAATGGATCAAATGCCTACTGGATCCATTTGTAGTGGAACTTTGCAGGGAAAATTTAGGCTGCTGGGATGATTCAAGGGGCCTCTGAGTTCTCCCTCTTGTTTAAGACAAACAGGGACATGAAAAAGAGGGAGGTGTACTCAGGAAAGAGTACAAAATAGAAGATTTAGAGATGGATCTTTCATGTTTGGAGATACACGGCTGAGGCATAAATAGCCTGGCTTCTCCTGTCTTCCAGCCTCCCACTAATGCTTCCCCCTGATCAAACCCAGCTAGACATTAAGGCAAGGGAGCTAGAAAATGAACGTGTTGGCAGTGGAAAGTCAGGGTATAGATCTGAAAGCAAACAGATGTAAGACTTTCATAGAGCACCTTTTGCTACCGGGCATTCATTCTCATCCTTCTACCTTAATTTAACTTGTGTACCACAGCAATTTCATGAGGAAAAAGGGGAAACAAAAAGTCCTACCTTTCACAGTAGTGACCACTACCTTCAGGTGATATATCATCTTCCCTATGCCCACTTGGCGGCAGCTAACAACAACATTAATTACAAGTGTAGCTTTGTATGGTCTATTGACCTATAAACTGAAATGTAAACTCAGACATCACTTACACTCCTCAATCAAATAGTAGGGAAAAGGGAAAAGTAGAAAATAAATAATTAATATATACATATATAAAATCCTTGGGTGGTACAAAGAGTTAACATGCTTAGCTGCTAACCAAAAATTTGGATATTCGAGTCCACCTAGAGGTACCTCAGAAGAAATGCCTGACAATCTACTTCTGAAAAGTCAGTCACTTAAAACCCTGTGGAGCACAGTTGTATTCTGATACACATGGGGTTGCCATGATTCAGAGTAGGCAACTGCTGGTGGTGGTGGCATACGTACATAGCTACCAAAAATGTGTAGAGCTGCTACAGCCTTAATCTCTATACCTAACCATGAGCTGCAGTTTCCTATACAATTTCTCTTTGTCCTTATCCAGAACCTTGGAATGCTAGGATTATTCATCTGATAGGGTAATGCAAACCTTCATTCATAAAAGGTCTGAGATCTTAGCAGCTCTGCCTCTGTTGGCTTCCTGCTGCCTCTATTAATGTTCTCTCTTGAACACGTGCTCTAGTCTATCATCTAGTCAAGTACAGCTCTCCCTGCCATATTCAATAGAAGCAACCTAATTCTCATTTGGTAACTGATATAAATCACCCCATCTGGAATAGTTACCCCATTTTCTGCCTACCTGAAGAGCTCAAAATATCCTGAAGGCAGTCTTAATTTCCAATTCAATGGAATTATTACTGAGTATGCTAGTAGAAACATTCTTTCTTTAAGAACTAAGACCTCTAAACCCAGAGAAACCCAGGTCACAGAGATGGAAAACTAAAAAGTTGTGAATGGGTTGTTAAACCAGTTGCCATCCAGTAGATTCAGACTCATGGCTATCCCATGCATATCAGAGTAGAACTGTGCTCTGTAGGGTTTTTAATGGTTGATTTTCAGAAGTAGATTGCTAGGTCTTTCTTCCAAGGAACTTCTGGTTGGAACTGAACCTTTAACCTTTCAGTTAGCAGCCAACTGTGTTAACCATTTGCATCAACCAGGGTCTCCAGATGGTTTATTAGGCATAATAATAGGAAGGGTTACTCTCACAAATCTATCCCTTCAGTAATAGACTCATGTAAATGTGGCAATGGGAGAAATAGCAACACATATTGGTTTCTAGTTCAGAACATATACCACACCGTACAGGCAGTAGTCCTAACTTACTGGATGACTAAATCTTCAGTCAGGCATACCACCATTCTATCAGACCAGTTGCTTCTGGATGATAAGACATATGACGTGATCTGAGAACTTCATGAATCCACTGGCAAATTTATATTGATTATAAAATAAAGTCCTTGGTAAGGAATAATATTATGAAGAAACTACACAATGAATCATGAACCATGAAAGGCAGTGTTGGAAGAAGAATTTCAAACAGGAAAGGCAAATACATATTCATAATAAATTACTATTCCAATAAAGATAAGTCCATGAAGATAAAACGCTGTTCCCTCCATAACAGAAGAGGTCCTGTTAGCAGGTAATGAATGGTGCTATTGGAAGGTTGGGTAATAAGCACATGCAGGAGCCAGATCAGCTTTGGTGAGCAGAAATCCATGTTGCTAAACAAATGCTGACTCTCCAGAGCCACTTCGCAGGCAAACTCATCAATCAAGTAACAGGATGATTATGGAAAGAGGCTGATTGTTATTCATGCATTGGGTCTGTGTGCTTACCTGATTATTTGAAAGTGCCATTTGAAATAGATACGCTGCATTTAAGGAACAAGTATCCTCACACTTGTGCGCCCCTTCTGAGAAGTTCACCCTTTTACCTCTGTTTTATACCCCCTCGTAACCAATTTTCCAACATAATTCTTTTCATGTCTTGACCAGTTGACCAAATCATTAGCAACTGCCCTTGAATTAGCACAGAAATACACATCTGGCCATATCTCCTTAAATTAAAGTAGATACACAGATGCACTGCTTCAAGTTCTGACCACTTCACCAGTGTCTTTCAGGGCTATTCCTGAGATTAGCTATAATTGACCACAGTCCACTTCTGGCTGGAGACAGCATTTCAAGTAGACCCATTTGAACTCAAATTGTTTCTTTTTTTCTGTTGTGGATTGGGGAATGCCAGTACATCAGAAGGAGTAAGCGACGCAAGAGTCTGAACTGCCTGCATGTGTAGCTGATTTATGCTTTCCAGACATGCTTAAGCCTGATTTCTTTTATCTACATACTATATGATATGTATATATACTTCCACATGGCGTGTTGCTCCTTTGCGAACCCATCCTCAGAGCTTGGAGGCATGCAACACCCAGTTTATAAAGTTCACCTCTTGTTCCATTGTCAGACACTCATTTTCACCAGGGAGCAGTTGTAAACCAGGGATTGTTTTATTAATTAATTTATTTTAATGAAGATAATTAACATCAGATTAAAGCATGATGTCCTTGCAAATCCTAAGGCATTTTTGTGTCATTTTCCTACTGGAGCCTACTATATATTGTGTTCTGTATCCTCTTTGCCGTAAGAATCTGTAACACCATTGGAACAGCTGATTATAAATTTTAAGGCTCAGATATGTTTATATTGCAGCCTAAGTCTTCTGAAGATTCTCATTACCATAAATTAGAAGCATTATGGAATATCTGGAATATGGTTTAGAGAAACACCCATACATGGTATATGTTGCTTCCAAAAACCTACTTGACTCAGCAAGAGTTGTTTCATCTGTTATTATTAGGCAATGTAAAGCAGAGTAACTTGTTTTTCACACTGGAGGGAACATCTGCATGTTCCCAGATCACTGAAACCCTAAGAACTTCACTGAGGTTGAAGACTCTGGGATTTTGTTTGCATTTACGTCTGTTACATATTATTAAGATATCTAGGATACTTACTACTTCCTGTATACCAAATCAAATCAGCTATATGTCATCAATGTAATGGGTTACTGTGATGCTCTGAGGAAAGTTCACATGCTCAAGTTCCCCGTGACTATATTATGATGAAAAGGCAGGACATTGACATAAACCTGGGAATGTTGTGTCTGCCAGGTGAAAGTAATCTGCTCCTAATTGCACTTGATGATTAATATGGAAAAACACATTTGCAGAGGTTATACAGCAGGTGGCCAGGGAATATGATGACCGCATTCAGGTGCGTACCTCATGTGGCAGAGTGGCTGTTATCCATGAACTAAGTTTACACTATTCCAGTAATTCACCAATCTACCCAGGTCGTTCACAGACTAAACAGGCTAGGTAACTAAAGACGTGCCCTAGAGAAACATTTTTTTTTTTAATTGTTGTACTTTAAGTGAAGGTTTACAATTCAAGTCAGTCTCTAATACAAAAATTTATACACACATTGTTATGTGACCCCAGTTGCTCTCCCTATACTGTGACAGCATGTTCCTCCCTTCCACCTCTGACTTCCTGTGTTCATTCAACCAGCTGGTGACCCTTTCCACCTTCTCATCTCAACTCTGGGCAGAAGCTGCCCATTTAGTTTCATGCGCCTACTAGAGCTAAGATGCACACTCTTCACGAGTATCAGTTTGTGTCCCACAGTCCAGTCCAATCTTTGTCTGAAGAGTTGGCCTCGGGAATGATTTTGGTTCTGGGTTGGCAAAAAGTCTGGGGGCCATGCTTTCTGGGGTTCCTCCAGTCTCAGTCAGACCATTAAGTCTCGTCTTCTTACTAGAATTTGAGTTCTGCATCTCGTTATTCTCCTGCTCCATCAGGGACCCTTTGTCGTGTTCCCTGTCAGGGAGGTCACTGGTGGTAGCCGGGGACCATCCAGTTCTTCTGGTTAGAGAAACAATTTAAAAGATACAGGAAAAACAGCCATAAAGCCAATAGATAAATTAAAATAAAATATTGTAAAAAATTCAAATAATCTAAACAAAGACAGAGAAGGGTGAACAGAGGAAAAAAACACAGAGGGGCAAACAAGTAACAAAATGATAGACCTAAACCAAACCATATTAATAATGACATTAAATGTTAATTAATGATCTCAACATTTCAATTTAAAGGTGGAGTTTGATAGAATAGATAAAGACGCAAGACTACTATGTGCTGTTTTCAAGAGTCACACTTTAAGTACAAGAGCCCCAGAACAATGTTGAATAAGAGTGGAAATAGTGAAATATAGCATTGTCATTATTTTATTTTAGATAACCTTTATCAGATAAAGGAAGTGTCTACATATTTCTAGGTTTCTGGGAGTTTTTATTATGAACAGATGCTCAAGTTATCAAACACATTTTGCTGTCAATTGAGTCAATCAGATGCTTTTTCTCCTTCATACATTTAATGTAGTATTTCACAAAGATTTATTTTAGAATAATATACTAACCTTGAAATGCTGGAATAAATGACACTTAATGGATTTGCTTTGTTAATTTTTTTTTTTTTTATATTTTATTGTACTTCAGGTGAAGGCTTACAGAACAAATAGTTTCTCATGAAACAGCAGTACACATGTTGTTTTATGACATTGGTTAACAACCCCACAACATATTAACCCTCTAAATTCTCCACCTTTTTTTTTTTTTTTTTTTTGGTGAAAATACACATAGGCAAAGACACACCATTTCAAAAATATCTACATACACAGTTCAGTGACATTGACTACACTCTTCCAATTGTGCTGTTATTCTCACATAAGATGAAGGCTGACAGAACAAAATAGTTTCTCGTTTAACAGTTACTACAAATGTTGCCCTATGACAATGGTTAACAATCTCAAAACACATCAATATCCTTACTCAACCTTGTGTTCCCTATCACCAGCTTCCTTGTCCCCTTCTGCCTTCTGGCCCTTGTCACTGGACTCCTGTACCTCATTAGTCTCATTTGGTTTTACAGGGCTGTCCACTCCCAGGCTGAACAGTGAACCTCGGAGGTAACTTCACCACTGAGCTAAAAGAGTGTCTGGGGGCCATACTCTCGAGGTGTCTCCAGTCTCCTTTAGCCACTAAATCTGGTCTTTTTTTGTGTGTGAGTTAGAATTATGCTCTACATCTTTCTCCAGCTCTGTCCAGAACCCTCTGTTGTGATCCTGGTCAGAGCAGTCAGTGGTGGTAGCCGGGCACCATCTAGCTGTATTGGACTCAGTCCGGTGGAGGCCTTGGTAGCTGTAGACAATTAGTTCTTTGGAATAATCTTTTCCTTGTGTCCTGTTCTCCTCATTCTCCTTGCTCCCGAAGGGATGAGACCAGTGGAGTATCTTAGATGGCCACTCACAGGCTTTTAAGACCCCAGACACTACTCACCAAGGTAGAATGTAGAGCATTGTCTTTATAAGCTGTGTAATGCCAAATGAGCTAGATGTTCCCCGAGACCATGGTCCCCACAGCCCTCTGCCCAGCAATTCAGTCCCTCAGGGAGTTTGGATGTGTCTATGGGGCTTCCATGACCTTTCCTTGTACAGGCTGTGCTAGTTTCCCCTGTATTGTGTACTGTCTCACCCCTCACCCAAGATACCACTTATCTATTGCCTATTTAGTATTTTCCCCCCACCCCTCCCATCCCTGGTAACCAACAAGGATTGTTACATTTTGTGTGTGAACTTTTTCATGGGTTTTTACAATAGAGGTCTCATACAGTATTTGTCCTTTTGTGATTGACTTATTTCACTCAGCATAATGTCCTCCAGTTTCATCCATGTTATGAGATGCTTCACAGATTCATTGTTGTTCTTTCTCATTGCATAGTACTCCATTGTGTGTATGTACCATAGTTTGTGTATCCATTCATCTGTT
The DNA here is from genome assembly GCA_030035585.1 of Dugong dugon. NCBI lineage: Eukaryota > Metazoa > Chordata > Mammalia > Sirenia > Dugongidae > Dugong > Dugong dugon. The sequence continues at coordinate 10,290,330 of CM057468.1, read as the reverse complement.
GATGGACATCGAGGTTGTTTCCATCACTTTGCTATGGTGAACAATGCTGCCATGAACATAGGTGTGCATATGTCTATTCGAGTGACGACTCTTATTTCTCTAGGATATATTCCTAGGAGTGGGATTGTGGATTGAATGGTATGTCTATTTCTAGCTTTCTGAGGAAGCGCCATATAATTTTCCAAAATGGTTGTATCATTTTGCATTCCCACCAGCAGTGCATAAGAGTTCCCATCTCCCCACAGCCCCTCCAACATTTGTTATTTCCAGTGTTTTTGATTCGTGCCAGTAATGCCGGGGGGAGATGGTATCTCATTGTGGTTTTAATTTGTATTTCTCTAATGGCTAGTGATTGCGAGCATTTCCTCATGTGTCTGTTGGCCATTTGAATGTCTTCTATGGTGAAGTGTCTGTTCATTTCCTTTGCCCATTTAAAAAAAAATTTTTTTTTATATATTTTATTGTACTTCAGGTGAAAGCTTACATAGCAAATAGTTTCTCATGAAATAGTAGTACACATGTTGTTCTCTGACATTGGTTAACAACCCCACAACATATTAAGCCTCTAAATTCTTAACTTTTTTTTTTTAATTTTTTTTTTTTTATACATATATTTTATTGTACTTCAGGTGAAAGCTTACAGAGCAAATAGTTTCTCATGAAATAGTAGTACACATGTTGTTTTTTGACATTGGTTAACAACCCCACAACGTATTAAGCCTCTAAATTCTCAACCTTTTTTTTTGATGAAAATTACAGATGGCCAAAGATACACCGTTTCAAAAATTTCTACATTCACAGTTCAGTGACATTGACTACGCTCTTCCAACTGTGCTGTTATTCTCACTTAAGATGAAGGCTTACAGAACAAAATAGTTTTTCATTTAACAGTTACTACACATGTTGCCCTATGACAATGGTTAACAATCTCACAGCACATCAAGAATATCCTTACTCCACCTTGTGTTCCCTATCACCAGGGGGCTTCCTTGTCCCCTTCTGTCTTCTGGACCTTGTCAGTGGACTATTGTACCTCTTTAGTCTCATTTGTTTATTTATTTATTTATTTATTTATTTATTTATTTTTATTTTATTTAAACACCATTTCAAAACTTTTTACTTACACATTTAAGTGATATTGACTATGCTCTTCCAATTGTGCTGCCATTCTCGCCCAAGATGAAGGCTTACAGGATAAAACAGCCTCCCATTTAATAGTTACTACAAATGTTGCCCTATAGCAGTGGTCAACAATCTCACAATACATCGACAGTGTCCTTATTCAATTTGTGTTCCTTATCATCAGTTTCCTACTCCCCCTCTGCCTTCTGGCCTTGTCACCGGACTCCTGTACCTCGTTAGTCCCATTTAGTTTTACTGGGCTGTCCACTCCCAGGCTTAACATCGAACCTCGAAGGTAACTTCACCTCTGAGCTGAAAAGGTGTCTGGGGGCCACACTCTTGAGGTTTCTCCAGTATTCTTTAGGCCAGTAAATCTGGTCTTTCTTTTTTGGGAGTTAAAATTATGCTCTACATCCTTCTCCAGGTCTGTCCAGAACCCTCTGTTGTGATCCTGGTCAGAGCAGTCAGTGGTGGTAGCCGGGCACCATCTAGCTGTACTGGACTCAGTCTGGTGGAGGACTTGGTAGCTGTGGTCCATTAGCCCTTTGGACTAATGTTTTCCTTGTATCCTGTTCTCTTCATTCTCCCTTGCTCCCGAAGGGATGAGACCAGTGGAGTATCTTAGATGGCCGCTCACAGGCTTTTAAGACCCCAGACACTACTCACCAAGGTAGAATGTAGAGCACTATCCCCATAAGTAGTGTCATGCCAATTGAGCTAGATGTTCCCGGAAACCATGGTCCCCAGAGCCCTCCATCCAACAACTCAGTCCCTCGGGGGGTTTGGATGTGTCTATAGGGCCTCCATGACCTTTCCTTGCGCAGGTTGTGTTAGTTATCCCTGTACTGTGTACTATCTCACCTCTCACCCAAGTTACCACTTATCTATTACCTATTTAGTATCTCCCCCCCTTCCCCTCCCATCCCTGGTAACCAACAAGGATTGTTACATTTTGCATGTGAATTTTTTCATGGGTTTTTATAATAGAGGTCTCATACAATATTTGTCCTTTTGTGATTGACTGATTTCACTCAGCATAATGTCCTCCAGTTTCATCCATGTTATGAGATGCTTAACAGATTCATTGTTGTTCTTTCTCGTTGCATAGTACTCCATTGTGTGTATGTACCATAGTTTGTGTATCCATTCATCTGTTGATGGACATCGAGGTTGTTTCTATCGTTTTGCTATTGTGAACAATGCTGCCATGAACATAGGTGTGGATATGTCTATTCGAGTGACGACTCTTATTTCTCTAGGATATATTCCTAGGAGTGGGATTGCTGGATTGAGTGGTATGTCTATTTCTAGTTTTCTGAGGAAGCGCCATATAATTTTCCAAAATGGTTGTATCATTTTGCATTCCCACCAGCAGTGCATAAGAGTTCCCATCTCCCCACAGCCCCTCCAACATTTGTTATTTCCAGTGTTTTTGATTCGTGCCAGTAATGCCGGGGGGAGATGGTATCTCACTGTGGTTTTAATTTGTATTTCTCTAATGGCTAGTGATCACGAGCATGTCCTCATGTGTCTGTTGGCCATTTGAATGTCTTCTATGGTGAAGTGTCTGTTCATTTCCTTTGCCCATTTTTTAAAGGGATTATTTGTCTTTTTGTTGTAGAGGTGTTGGATTTTCTTGTAGATTATGGAGATTAGACCTTTGTCTGACTTGTACTGTCCAAAAATTTTTTTCCCAGTCTGTAGGTTCTCTTTTAACTCTTTTGGTGAAGTCTTTTGAAGAGCATAGGTGTTTGATTTTTAGAAGATCCCAGTTATCTAGCTTATCTGTTGGGATTTGTGCATTGATGGTTATGGTTTGTATCCTGTTAATGCCATGTATTAAGTCCTGAAGTGTTGGTCCTATTTTTTCTTCGATGAACTTTATAGTTTGAGGCTTTATATTCAGGTCTTTGATCCATTTTGAATTAGTTTTTGTATATGGTGTGAGGTATGGGTCCTGTTTCATTTTTATGCAAATGGATATCTAGTTTTGCCAGCACCATTTGTTAAAAAGACTGTCTTTTCCCCATTTGATGGACTTTGGGCCCTTGCCGAAGATCAGGTGACCTTAGGTGGATGGATTTACATCTGGGTTCTCAATTCTGTTCCATTGGTCAAAGTATATGTCGTTGTACCAGTACCAGGCTGTTTTGACTACTGTAGCTGTATAGTAGGTTCTGAAGTCAGGTAGTGTGAGTCTTCCAACTTTATTCTTCTTCTTCAGTAGTGCTTTACTTATTCGGGGCTTCTTCCCTTTCCATATAAAGTTAATTATTAGTTTTTCCATCTCTTTGAAGAATGTTGTTGGTATTTGGATCGGGATTGCCTTGTATTGTAAATTGCTTTGGGTAGAATTGACAATTTCACAATGTTGTGGCTGCCTATCCATGAGCATGGTATGTTTTTCATTTATGTAGATCCCTTTGGGTTTCATGCAGTAGTGTTTTATAGTTTTCTTTGTACAGGTCTTTTACATCCCTGGTCAGATTTTTCCTAAGTATTTTATCTTTTTAGGGGCTATTGAAAATGGTACTGTTTTCCTGATTTCCTTTTCATCATTCTCCTTACTGGTCTATAGAAATCCAACTGATTTTTGAATATTTATTTTGTATCCTGCTACTCTGATGAATCTTTCTATTAGTTCCAGTAGATTTCTCGTGGAGTCTTTAGGGTTTTCTATGTATGGTATCATATCATCTGCAAACAGGGACAGTTTAACTTCTTCATTACCAATTTGGATGCCCTTTATTTATTTTTCTTGCCTTATTGCTCTAGCTAGAACTTCCAGCACAATGTTAAATAGGATTGGTAATAAAGGGCATTTTTGTCTTGTTCCTGTTCTCAAGGGAAATGTTTTCAGCCTCTCTCCATTAAGAATGATGTTGGCCATTGGTTTTGCATAGATGCCCTTTATTATGTTGAGAAATTTCCCTTCTTTACCTATTTTGTTGAGAGTTTTTATCAGGAATGGGTGTTGGACTTTGTCAAATGCCTTTTCTGCGTCATTTGAGATGATGATTTGATTTTTTCCTTTTATTTATGTGGTGTGTTATGTTGATTGATTTTCTAATGTTGAACCATCCTTGCATACCTGGTATGAATCCTACTTGGTTGTGGTGTATTATTTTTTTGATCTGATACTGAATTCTATTGGCTAGAATTTTGTTCAGAATTTTTGCATCTATGTTCATGAGAGATATTGGTCTGTAATTTTCTTTCTGTGTGATGTCTTTGACTGGTTTTGATATCAGCATTATGCTGGCTTCATAGAATGAATTTGGAAGTGTTGCTTCCTCTTCTATGCTCTGAAATAGCTTGAGTAGTAGTGTTACCAGCGCTTCTGTCAATGTTTTGTAGAATTCTCCAATGAAGCCATCTGGGCCAGGGCTTTTTTTGGTTGGAAGATTTTTTTTATTACCTTTTCCATCTCTTTCTTGTTATGGGTCTGTTCAGATTTTCAACATCACTTTGTTGTAGTTTGGGTAGGCCGTGTGTTTCTAGAAATTTATCCATTTCCTCTAGGTTTTCAAATTTGTTGGAGTATAGTTTTTCATAATATTCTGTTATAATCCATTTTATTTTGCTTGGGTCTGTTGTAATGTCCCCCATTTCATTCCTTATTTGGCTTATTTGTGTCCTCTCCTGTTTTTCTTTTGTCAGTCTGGCCAGTGGTTTGTCGATTTTGTTGATTCTTTCAAAGAACCAACTTTTGATTTTGTTAATTCTTTCTACTGTTTTTCTGTTCTCTGTTTCATTTATTTCTGCTTTGATCTTTACTATTTCCTTTCTTCCGGTGGTTGTGGGCCTTTTTTGCTGTTCTCTCTCTATTTGTTTGAGTTCTGTATTTAATGTTTTGATTTTGTCCCTTTCTTCTTTTTTGATATGTGCATCTATTGCTATAAATTGTCCTCTGAGGAGTGCCTTTGCTATGTCCCAAAGGTTTTGGTATGATGTGTTTTCATTTTCATTTGATTCTAGGAATTTTTTGATTCCATCTCTGATTTCTTCTATTACCCACTGATGTGTAAGCAGAGTATTATTCAGTTTCCATGTAGTTGATTTTTTTTCTTTGCTCTTTCTATTGTCAATTTCTACCTTGATGGCATTGTGGTCAGAGAAGATACTTTGAATTATCTCAGTGTTTTGGATCTTGTTGAGGATTGCTCTGTGGCCTAAGATGTGGTATCCCCTGGAGAACCTTCCATTTGCATTGGGAAAGAATGTGTACTTTGCAGCTAGCTGTTGGATGGAGTGTTCTGTATATGTCTATGAGGTCAAGTTGGCTGATTGTGCCTTTTAGGTCCTCTGTATCTTTGCTGAGTTTCTTCTTCGTTGTTCTGTCCTTTACTGAGAGAGGTGTGTTGAAGTCTCCTACTATTATTGTGGAACTGTCAATTTCTGTTTTCATTGTTGTTAGAGTTTGTTTTATGTATTTGGGAGCCCTGTCATTGGGTGCTTAGATGTTTCTTATGGTTATGTCTTCATGATGGATCATCCCCTTAATCATTATATAGTGTCCTTCTTTGTCTTTTATGGTAGATTTTGTTTTAAAGTCTATTTTATCTGAGATTAGAATTGTCACTCCTGCTCTTTTTTGGTAGTTGTTAGCTTGATATATTTTTTTCCAACCTTTGACTTAATAAATGCACATCTTTGTTTCTAAGGTGTGTCTCTTGTAGACAGCATATTGATGGATCCTGTTTTCTTATCCATTTTGTCACTCTCCATCTCTTTATGGGTGCATTGAGTCCATTTACATTCAGTGTAATTATTGATAGATGTGAGTTTGTTGCTGTCATTTTTTAGTGGTTTTTTTTTTTTTGTGGTGCTGAAGTTTTCTTTGTTCTTCTTACTCTCTTGTGCTGAGTTACTTTTGTTTGTGGATTTTTTTTCCATTTCTTTTGTTTTTGTAGGTTTTGTTTTTGCTGAGACTTTATGTTTTTCTCTTTATTTTTATGAGTATGTTTGTTAACTTTCTTTGTGGTTACCATGATTTTTACCCTTATCTTTCGAAGTTTGAAGCAGTCTACCATTACTTGGTATCACCTTGCCTTCCTCTCCTTTAGAAGGTTCTATACCTGTGCCGTTTATTCTCTCTTTCATTGTTTTGATGTTGTTGTCATCCATCAATTGACTGCTCTGATTCCCTGTTGTCTTTCTTCTGGTTTTGGATGTCCTCGAGAGTTCATTTCTTAGATTGGTATCTGGCTCATACGATCCTGCGTCCTAGGTTCTGTCTGTGGGCTGAAGCTGTTTGTCCTCAGATTGAAAAACTCCCTTTAATAATTCTTGTAAGTTTGGTTTGACTTTGACATATTCCCTTAGTTTCTGTTTATCTGGAAATGACCTAATTTCACCATCAAATTTGAATGAGAGTTTTGCAGAATATATTATTCTTGGCTGACAATTTTTTTCTTTCAAGGTTTTATATATGTTATCCCATTGTCTTCTTGCCTGCATGGTTTCTGCCAAATAATCTCAGCTTAGTCTTCTTGTTTCTCCTCTGTATGTGACTTCTTGTTTTTCACAAGCTGCTCTCAGGATTCTTTGTCTTTGGTTTTGGCGAGTGTGAATATGATATGCCTTGGTGATTTTCTTTTGGGGTCTATTCTATATGGGGTTCGTTGAGCCTCTTGGATGGCCAACTTTTCATCTTTCATGATATTGGGGAATTTTTCTGTCAGCAGTTCCTCAATTTTCCTCTCTTTGTTTTTTGTTTTCTCCCCCGTTCTGGAATGCCAATCACTTGAAGATTTTGCTTTTAATTGTGTCCCACATAACTCTCAGGGTCTCTCCATTTTTCTTTTTTCTGAGTTTTCCTGAAACAGAGTTGTATCCAAGTGTTTGTCTTCAGTTCCACTGATCCTGTCTTCCACAGTTTCAAGCCTGCTTCTCAGCCCTTCCATGACATCATCCATTTCTAAAATCTTGTCGTTTATCTTTTGAATTTCTAATTGTTGTTTTTGTATAATTTCTAGTTGTGAATTTATTTTGGCATTTTGTTCCTGCATCATCTTCCTGAATTCTTCCAATTTTTTGTCTGTATTTTCCATGAATTTGTCTGTTTTTTCCTCATGTTTGTCAGCTTTTTGCCTCAGTTCTTGGAAAACTCCGAGTATTAGAGATTTGAATTCCCTATCAGGTACTTCTAGTGCATTTTCTTCCACAGGAGAGTCATCTGGTGTTTTAATTTGGACGCCTACTGGAACCATCCTGTCCTGTTTGTGTAAATGTTTTGATATAGTCTGCTGTTTTTGGGGCATTGAGTAGTTATTTCTCTTGTTTATTGTTTGTAGATTTGTTTGTTTCGTCCCTTTTTTTAAAAAAAAGAATTGACTATGTCTGAGCAGATGGACTGCATGCTCTTTGTTGTTTGCTCGTCTGTGCACTCAATACTTTTCACCTTCTTCCCCAACTGGCAGGTTCAGTCACTCAGATATGGTACAGCAGGACAGGTCTAGCTGAAGAGGAGCCACTGGGACGGTTTGTTTGTGGCACTCACTACAGCCACCAGGGTGGGATGGTAATCAGTGCAGGGCAGGTTCCAGTAGGCCGTGCCTGCACTGCTTGGTGGTGTGATGTCAGGCACACGGTTCCGGTAGGCAGGATGCAGCGGGGAGATGGTTATGTGTGGAGCTAAGATGGATATGGGAGACAGGAGAGAGGAATGGCAGCCAAAAATCATACAAACAAACAAAAAAGAATGCTAGGGGAGGTTTCTGTTTGAATGGAGAGATGAGAGACTATGAAATGGAGAAAAACAGACAGGGGATGAAGAAGAAAAGGAAAGAATGAACAAATAAAAATCAGAAAGGTTAAAGAACCGCAAAGTTCCCTGGGATCCCACCGATGCAGCTATGAAGTCTGGGGAAGTTGCTCTCAGGTGTCACAGCATAGCCTGGCCAGATGGCTCAGAGGCATACAATGCCTGGTATTCAGGGATCAGAAAGGGAAGGAAGATATAGAGAGATGAGAAGCTGAGCAATGAAGAAAGACAAAAAGGGAAAAAGAGGGAAAAGAAAACAAAACAAATTAAAAAAAAAAAAGAGAAAAGAAAGGCCTCCCAAAACAAAACAAAAAAACAGAAAAACAAAAACAAAAACAAAACCAACAAAAAAAGAAATGTCCTCAGGGATCCATCCACACGCCTGTGGAAGCTGAAAGGGAGTTCCTTGCCACGCAGCTCCGCCTGGCCAGAAAGGGCTCCCAACTGAAGAAAAGGAAAAGAAAACAAACAAACAATTCAAAACGAGCAAACAAACAAAAGCCCCGGGATCCCACCAGCGTGGTAGCCCAGACTGGGAAGCAGCTCCACACTCGAATGGAGATCTGCAGCCCCTCAGGAAGAAGCAAAGATAGCGCACAGAGTCAGGCACTGAAGCAAAAGGAGGGAGAGGCGTCGAGAGGCAAGCAAAAAATCCAAAGAAGCAGAAAAAAAAAAAAAAAAGCAACACCAGCAGCCAACAAATGGCACTCAGAGAGCCAGCCAGTGCAGGCTGGTGTTTCTGGACAAGAGACTGTGTCTGTGGGAAGCAGAGGAGGCCAAGTGTGGGTGAAGAAGTGTGGAGAGTGGGAAAGCCTATATCACAAATTGCTGGTGCTCTTGAGCCCCTCAGGAAGAAGCAAAGATGGCGCACGGATCCAGGCACTTGAGTGAAAGGAGGGGGAGGTGGCGAGAGGCAAGTGAGAAGTCAAAAGAAGCAGAAAAAAAAAGCAATACTAGCAGCCAACAAATGGCACCCAGAGAGCCGCCCGCTTGGGTGTGTGGAATCCAAGCAGCCGGCGCCTCCCGGTCAAGAGACCGTGGCCGCGGGAAGCAGAGGAACAAACGAACAAAAGCACCAGGATCCCACCAGCATGGCAGCCAAGACCGGAAAGCAGCTGCACACTCGAATGGAGCCCCGCAGCCCCTCAGGAAGAGGCAAAGATGGCGGTCGGAGCCAGACACTGGAGCAAAAGGAGGGGGAGGCAGCAAGAGGCAAGTGAGAAAAAAAAAGCAACACTAGCAGCCAACAAATGGCATCCAGAGGGCCGCCCGCTTGGGTGTGTGGAATCCAAGCAGCCGGTGCTTCCCAGTCAAGAGACTGGCTGCGGGAAGCAGAGGAGGCTGAGCCGGGACGAAGAGGGGTGGTGGGTGGGAAAGTGCACACTGCAAATTACCGGCTGTTTTGTCTCCCGCTGGACGCTCCGTGAGGCTGCTTTCACATACCTCCGTTTGCTGGTCTCTGATAGGAGTCCAAGATGGTGGATCTGCGCTGCGTTAGCTGGCAGGGGATATCTGCATGAATCTCTCCTCGCTCTCCATTCTCTTTCAGTATTCTCACTCCATTTGGTGCTTGGCTGAGTTCTTTATCTCTTCATATGATGTTTTAGGGTTTCAGGATTGTTGTATTCTCTGTTTGGCTTAGTTTTTCAGATCTTTGCTGTGGAGGGACAGCGTGGTGCTTCTGCCTAGAGCTCTATTTTGCCGGAACTCCTCTGTTAATATTTTTAAAGAATTTTTGCATTTATGTTTATGAGAGATACATTATTGTTATTTATTGTAATATCCTTATCAGATTTTGTGTCAAAGCTATGACCAATAGGTTGAAAAATGTTTTCTGATTTTATATATTCTACAATATTTTGTGTAAAATTGATATTATTTCATAAAAATTTTGAGGAATTCATCTGTAAATCAGTAAAATCAGGGATTTTTTTTTTTTTTTTGGTTGGAATGTTTTAAATTAAATATTTGTATTTTGTTAGAACAGAACTAACATTTTATACATGGGATGTCATGAGTTGGGATCAATTTAATGGAAACCAACATTTCCTTTTTTGTCAGTTTTTTTTTATTTTTGTGCTTTAAGTGAAAGTTTACAATTCAAGTTAGTCTCTCATACAAAAACTTATACGTACTTTGTTTTGTGACCCTTCTTGCTCTCCCTATACTGTGACAGCACACTCTTCCTTTCCACCCTGGATTTCTGGTGTCCATTCAACCAGCTCCTGACCTTCTCTGCCTTCTCATCTCACCTCTGGAAGAGAGCTGCTCATTTAATCTCATGTATCTACTTGAGCTAAGAAGCACACTCTTCACGAGTATCATTTTGTATCCCATAGTCCAGTCTAATCTTTGTCTGAAGAGTTGGCCTCGAGAATGGTTTTAGTTTTGGACTAACAAAGGGGCTGGGGGCCACGTCTTCCAGGGTCCCTCCAGTCTCAATTAAACCATTAAGTCTGGTCTTTTTACTAGAATTTGAGTTCTGCACCCTACTTTTTTCCTGCTCCATCAAGGACTCTCTGTTGTGTTCCCTGTCAGGGTGGTCATTGTGGTAGCTGGGCCCTATCTAGTTCTTCTGGTCTCAGGCTGATGAAGTCTCTGGTTTATGTGGTCCTTTCTGTCTCTTGGGCTAATCCTTTCCTTGTGTCCTTGGTGTTCTTCATTCTCCTTTACTCCAGGTGGGTTGGGACCAATTGATGCATCTTAGATGGCTGCTTGCTAGCTTTTAAGACCCCAGATGCAATTCACCAAAGTGAGATGCAGAACAATTTCTTAAAAAACTTTGATATGCCAATTGACCTGGACGTCCCCTGAAAGCATGGTCCCAGACCCCCGCCCCTGCTACTCTCTCCCTTGATGTGTTTGGTTGTAATCAGGAAATTTCTTAGCTTTGGTTTAGTCCAGTTCTGCTGACTTCCCCTGTAGTGTATGCTGTCCTTCCCTTCACCTAAGATAATTCTTGTCTACTTTCTAGTTAGTGAATACCCTTCTCCCTCCCCACCCTCGTAACCATCAAAGAATGTTGTCTTTTGTCTTTAAAACTTTTCTTGGGTTTTATACAATATTTGTCCTTTTGTGACTGACTAAGTTCACTCAGCATACCTTCCAGATTCCTCCATGTTGTAAGATGTTTCACGTATTCATCGTAGTTCTTTATCGTTGCATAGTATTCCATTGTGTGAATATACCATAATTTTTTATCCATTCATCTGTTGATGGGCACATAGGTTGTTTCCATCTTTTTGCTACTGTGAACAGTGCTGCAATGAACATGGGTGTGCATATATCTATTCATGTGATGGCTCTTAATTCTCTAGGATATATTCCATGGAGCAGGAGTGCTAGATCACATGGTACTTCTATTTCTAGCTTTTTAAGGAAGTGCCAAATTGATTTCCAAAGTGGTTGTACCATTTTACATTCCCACCAACAGTGTATAAGTGTTCCAGTCTCTCCACAACCTCTCCAAAATTTATTATTTTGTGTTTTTTTGGATTAATGCTAGCCTCGTTGGGGGAGATGGTATCTCATTGTACTTTTGATTTGCATTTCTATAATGACTAATGATTGTGAACATTTCCTCATGAGTCTGTTAGCTGCCTGATTACCTTCTTTGGTGAAGTGCCTGTTCATATCCTTTGCCCATTTTTAAATTGTGTTATTTGTCTTTTTGATGGTGAGGTTTTACAGTATCTTGTAGATTTTAGAGATTAGACGCTGATTGGATTTGTCATAGCCAAAAATATTTTCTAAGTGTGTAGTTTGTGTTTTTAGTCTTTTGGTGAAGACTTTTTTTTTTTTATTTTACTTCAGGTGAAGGCTTACAGAACAAATAGTTTCACATGAAACAGTAGCACAAATATTGTTTTATGACATTGGTTAACAACCCCACAACATGTCAACCGTGTAACTTCTCAACTTTTTTTTTTTGGTGAAAATACACAGAGCCAAAGATATACCATTTCAAAAATTTCTACACACACAGTTCAGTGACATTGACTATGCTCTTCCAATTGTGCTGCTATTCTCACTTAAGATGAAGGCTTACAAAACAAAATAGTTTCTCATTTAACAGTTACTACAAATGTTGCCCTATGACAATGGTTAACAATCTCACTACACATCAACAATATCCTTACTCAACCTTGGGTTCCCTATCACCAGCTTCCTTGTCCCCTTCTGCCTTCTGGCCCTTGTCACTGGACTACTGTACCTCATTAGTCCCATTTGTTTTTATGGGGATGTCCACTCCCAGGCTGAACAGTGAACCTCAGATATAATTTCACCACTGAGCTAAAACGGTGTCTGGGGCCATACTCTCAGGGTTTCTCAAGTTTCCTTTAGGCCAGTAAATCTGGTCTTTTTTTTTTTGTGAGTTAGAATTATGTTCTACATCCTTCTCCAGCTCTGTCCAGAACCCTCTGTTGTGATCCTGGTCAGAGCAGTCAGTGGTGGTAGCTGGGCACCATCTAGCTGTACTGGACTCAGTCTGGTGGAGGTCTTGGTAGCTGTGGTGCCAGGGCTTTTTTTTTGTTGGGAGTTCTTAAGTTACCTTTTCAATATCTTGTTATAGGATTATTTGGTTGTTCCACCTCTGATTGTGTTAGTTTAGGTAGATAGTGATTTTCTAGACATTTGTCCATTTCCTCTAGCTTTTCAAATTTGTTAGAATACAATTTTTCATAGTATTCTGTTATGATTCTTTTAATTTCAGTTGAGTCTGTTGTGATATCACTCATCTTATTTTTCACATGGATTGTTTGCTTCTTCTCCTGTTTTTCTTTTGTCAGCTTGGCCAGTGGTTTATCAATTTTGTTGATCTTGTCAAAGAACCAACTTCTGGTCTTGTTAACTCCTTCAATTATTCTTCTATTCTCTATTTCATTTAATTCTGCTTTAATTCTTATTATTTCCTTTCTTTCTGTACCCAAGGGTTTCTTTTGCTGCTCTCTTTCTACCTGTTCCAATTGTAGGGCTAATATTTTGATTTTGGCCCTTTCTTCTTTTTGGACGTGTGCATTTATTGCTTTAAACTGACCTCTGAGCACTGCTTTTGCTGTGTCCCAAAGGTTCTGGTAGGAAGTGTTTTCATTCTCATTTGATTCTGTGAATTTCTTTATTCCATCCTTAATTTCTTCTGTAACCCAGTAGTTTTTGAGCAAGGTGTTGTTCATTTTCCGTGTGTTTGATTTTTTTCCCTTGTTTTTTCTGTTGTTGATTTCTACTTTTACAGATTTATGGTCAGAAAAGATGCTTTGTAATATTTTGTTGCTTTGGATTCTGTTAAGGCTTGCTTTATGGTCTAATATGTGGCCTATTCTGGAGAATGTTCCATGTGCATTGGAATAGAAAGTATACTTGGCTGCTGTTGGGTGGAGTGTTTGGTATATAACCATGAGATCAAGTTGGTTGATTGTAGCATTTAGATCTTTCATGTCTTCACTGAGCTTCTTTTTGTATGTTCTGTCCTTTACTGATAGTGGAGTGTTGAAGCCTCCTACTATTGTTGTGGAGCTATCTATCTTTCTTTCCAATGCTGTTAGAGTTTATTTTATGTATTTTGGTGCCCTGTCATTGGGTGCATAAATATTTATTATACTTATGTCCTCCTGGTATACTGATCCTTTAATCATTATATAGTTTCCTTCCTTATCCTTTGTGGTGGATTTTATTTTAAAGTCTGTTTTGTCAGAGATGAATATTGCCACTCCTGCTCTTTTTTGAGTGTTGTTTGCTTGATATATTTTTTTTTCCATCCTTTAAGTTTTAGATTGTTTGTATCTTTAAGTCTAAAGTGTGTCTCTTGTAAGCAGCATATAGACAGACCGTGTTTTTTTATCGAATCTGCCACTCTCTCTCTATTGGTGCATTTAGTCCATTTACATTCAGCATAATTATTGATAGGTATGAGTTCAATGCTGTCCTTTTGATGTCTTTTTTTGTGTGTTGCTGACAGTTTCTTTGTTCAATTTAATTTTCTGTGCTAAGTCGTTTTTCTTTATGTGTTTTCTTTACATCTTTTTCATTGTTGTTGATTTTGCATTTGCTGAGCCTTTATATTTTTCTTGTTTTTTATTCTGATATGTAGGATTGTTAGTTTCCTTTGTGGTTACCTTAATATTTACCCTTATTTTTCTAAGTTTAAATCAGCTTTTATTTCTTTATATTGCCTTGGCTTCCTCCTCATATGAAAAAATCTATATCTACATTTGTTAGTCCCTCTTTTTTGTTTTAATGTTGTCATCTTTTACATACTGATATCTCTGTTTGTCTATCTTCAGTGTTTTTGCTTTGATTTATTTTTGTGAATTCCCTATCTGAGTCGATATCTGGTTTCTCTGTTCTGTGTTGTAGTCTTAGGTTGTTATCTGATGTTGTTGTTTTTCTATCTGGAGGACTCCCTTTAGTATTTCTTGTAACTTTTGTTTGGTTTTTGCAAATTCCCTAAACTTCTGTTAATCTGGAAATACCCTAATTTCACCATCATATTGGAGAGACAGTTTTACTGGACGTACAATTCTTGGCTGGCACTTTTTTTCCTTCAATGCTTAATATATGCCATCCCATTGCTTTCTTGCCTGCATGGCTTCTGCTGAGTAGTCTGAGCTTAGTCTTATTGACTCTCCTTTGTAGATGACTTTTCGTTTATCCCTAGCCTCTCTTAGAATTCTCTCTTTGTCTTTGTTTTTGGCAAGTTTGATTATAATATGTCTTGGTCACTTTCTTTTGGGATCTGCCTTATGTGGGGTTTGATAAGCGTCTTGGATAGGTATCTTTTCATCTTTCATGATATCAGGGAAGTTTTCTGTCAACAAATCTTCAACAATTCTCTCTGTATTTTGTGTTATCCCCCTCTGTTCTGGTAGTCCAATCACTTGTAGGTTATTCCTCTTGATCAAGTCCCACACAACTCTCAGAATCTCTCCATTTTTTGAAATTCTTTTATCTTATTTTTCATCAAATAAGGTGGGGTCAAGCAGTTTATTTTCATTCTCACTAATTCTGACTTCTACTGCCTCAGTTCTGCTCCTATGACTTTCTATTAAGTTGTCTAATTCTGAAATTTTATTGTTAATCTTCTGGATTTCTGATTGCTGTCTCTCTAAGGATTCTTGTAGCCTATTAAATTTGTCTTTATGCTCTTGAATAACCTTTTTATGTTCCACTACTGCTTTGTCTGTGTGTTCTTTGGCTTTTTCTGCTTTTTAAGGAATTTCCTTCCTTATTTCTTGAAGAGTTCTGTGTATTAATCTTTTGTTTTTTGCCTCTGGTAATTCCAAGAAATTTTCTTCCTCCATAAAATTTATTGATTATTTTGAGAGCTTGCTGAAGCCATCATGATCTGCCTCTTTATGTGATTTGATATTGACTGTTGTCTCTGAGCCATTAATAACTTATTATAGTGTTTTTATTTCATATTTGCTTACAGTATCCTAGCTTCTTGTTTTGATATGCCCAAATAGGCTGCTCGTGTGCACTAGTTTGATTACTGGTGCCTTTGAAGCTCTAAAGTCCTGTCAACAGGTAGTTAGATCTGTTAGTAAGTATGTGAGCCAAGGAGTTCATTAAATTTTCTTGTATGGATTCAGCTCAGGTGTCCAGATAGTCACCAAGTTTGTGGTGCAGGCTCTCACCTACAGTTCTAGAGAGGCACGGGTGATTGGTGTAGGCACTGGTATCTGGCTGCAGTAGGGGATCATGCACTGAGCAAGGCAGGTGGCTGATGGCTGCCCTGAGTGTCTGAAAGGAAATCATGTCCCTGTTCCCTAGAGTGAGTGAGTAGGTGAGTTTTGCAGCTGGACTATGAGCACCCTAAGCTGTTGGCTGTAAGGACTGGGGGACACCACTTATTCTTGGACCCGTCACAGGTGGCTAGGTGGCATGATTTGAGCCACCAGTCCTCAAGCCTCTGATGTTTACAGGTAAGGAGCCTGCTTAATGGGCAGAGCAGTGTCAAATGTCACAAACCTGCCACTTCAAAGTTGAAACGGTTGATGTTAGACTTCAGGAATATACCCAGTTGTACTCTGGTAGTGAGGGCTTAAGCTGTTGAAATGGGCCCACACAAGTCTATGCAGGGGTGAAAGGCATTCAAAGTCTGTGGACTCCTTATCCCTGTGCCTAGGCAAAGGAGCTGTGTCAACCCTGAGGTCCTGGCTTAGGGGAGCCAGTAGTTTATTTTTTTCCCTGTTTGTTAATTTGTTCCCTCTCCAAGGCCGGGAGAATGGCTCAGGGTGCCCAGGGGACTCATCAGTCACTGAAGCTGGCTGGGGTCTGGTACAGAGCGGGAAGTGGGGTGGTAAATGGGATAGAGGTTTTTCCCAAATAGTTTTTTTTTTTTTTAATTTCTGCGGTAGACCAC
Source organism: Dugong dugon (assembly GCA_030035585.1). NCBI lineage: Eukaryota > Metazoa > Chordata > Mammalia > Sirenia > Dugongidae > Dugong > Dugong dugon. The sequence continues at coordinate 10,274,080 of CM057468.1, read as the reverse complement.
ATGCAAGTACTCATCTTTAGCGGCTTGAGTGCTGCTTTTCACTTGTTTTGGGTGGCAGAGTAGACTCTCTGCCGCTGGGTCTGTCCTGATTGGAAAACACCTCCTGAGCACCGCTCTTTGCCAGCCTCCCTTCCCCTTCCACTCAGTCCAATTCCTCAACTTTGCCTTTGATGTTCAAGGCTCCTATATAGTCATATACGATTGATTCACTTGTTTTTTTGGGTCTTTGTTGTAAGAGGGGCATAGGAACCATCTGAATGCTCTGCCATCTTGGCCCCGCTTCCTATGTCATGTTTTATAAATTGTGATTTTTGTCTATTCTATCTAAACTGTCATTTCCTCTATGTTATCAAATGTCTTGGCATAATTTTTCATAAGCTCATATTCTAATCTATTTAATATCTGTAGGATCAGTAATGGGCTCTTTTTATAAATTTTGATATTCATAAATTTCATTTTGTCTCTTTTCTTCATCATCACTCTTGTTATTGTTTTACCATTTTTGTTTTAATTTAAAAAATATTGGTTATCATTCTCACTATTTTGGCTTTTATTATTAGTCAGTTCAGCTAATTTCAAAAAATATTTTCTAGTATGCACTGGGATTTCTTTAAAACACAGGTTATTTAGAAAAGTGTTGCTTAAATTTCAAATATTTGGGGATTTTATAATTATCTTTCTTGTTATTAATTTCTAATTTAATTTAATATTTTGATATCGATACCTTGAAAATTCTTGTATTATGCCCCAATACATGCTGTTATTTTTAAAATTTTATTTCATGTGATCTTGTCTTTAATGTATGCTATGCAAAGAACAGATGCTATGAGTAAGAACCACACAATAAATGTAAGGACTGCATTGCATAAGCAAGAGTAAAATTGAAGTTGATCTATTTTTTAAAATACCACAACTCAAGGTGATGTGCCAGAGATTCAACTCTTTAAATTAATTAAATTTAGTATTCTTTGGAGAAATAAAGATTATTAAAGAACGTCTACTATATACAATCCATTATTTCTGGAGTTTAATCATAAAGCCAAATATGCAAAGAATAGGAAAGTAAATAACAGCCAAGATATAAAATAATCAATACAAGTAGACCAGAGATAATACAAATATTGGAGTTAGCATTGAAGGACTTCAAAACTATTATGATAATATATTAAAAATACCAGGGAAATGGAAAAAAATTAGATGAAATGATATGGATTATTTCCAGAATTAAGTAGACTTATTAAAAAAATAAGGAATATTCTAGAACTGTAAAATAAATATCCAAAATTAAGAATCTATTGACTGACTTTAACAGCACCCTGGACAAAGCATAATTGGTAAACTTGAGAACAGATCAAAAAAAATATGCATAGTTAATCAGGGAGAAAAAAAAGAAAATAAACCAAGCAGGACATTAGAATGGTATGGTAATTGGCTTATATGTCTAATATTGTCCAATTTTGACTACAAAAAGGAAATGAGAGAAAACAGTACAGAAGAAATATATGAAGAAAAAAATATTTATTTATCTTTGTAATGTGAAGAAAGACTTCAGCCCACAGATCCAAAAAGTTCTTCAATCTCAAAGGAGGATAAATATAACCAACACAAAACCCATAGAGATATCATAATAAAACTTCTGAACAACAAGTACAAGGAGGAAAAGTAACTAGCAGCCAGAAGAGGGGAAAGACATTACCTTCAAAGATACAGTGATAAGAATGACTGCTGGCTTCTCAGTAGAAAAATAACCAGAAAATTATCTTTCAAAAATAAGAAATGATAATGTCATTTTCAAACAAAAGCTGAGCGCATTCATTGCCAGTAGACAGGCATTACAAGAAAAAAATAAAAAGGACATTCTCCAGGTTAAAGGAATATGATACCAGATGAAAGCTTAGATGTTTAAGAAGGAATGAAGAGCAGAGGGGACAAAAATAAAGTGATAAAATAAAACAAAATAATATAATATAAAATATCAAGAATATAAAAGAAAATAATTAATACTAGTGCAGAAATCAATGAAATAGAAAATATATAATAGATAGTATCAAAAAAACTAAATATGGTCTCTTTGAAAATATTCATAAAAGAACTAAACCACCTGTAAAACTGATCAAAGCTAATGAGAAAAAAATATGCCAATACTGAGATGAAAAAAGTTGTATCACTCAAATCCTATAGACATTAAAAAGATAAAATTTTAAGCCAATAATTTTGAAAATTTAGGTAAATTTTAGAATTATATTAAAATACAATATGTAAAATAGATACAAAAATACATATAAATTATCTACGAAATAAATAAATTCATAATTCAAAATGCTTGCAAATCCAACACAACCAAACAAAACCTCCCAAACAAGTACGGCTTCACAGGTGAATTCTTACAAATATTTAAGAGAAAAACATACAAGTCTTTTACAGATTCATCCAGAGAATGACAAAGATTACTTTGTCACTCATTTTGTAAGACCATCATAATCTTGATACTAAAACACCGTAAGTAAAGTACAATAAAATAAAATTACAAGCCAATATCTCCCATGAAAAGATATGCAGAATAGTACACAAATATTAGCAAATAGAATCCAGCAACATATAAAAGGGATAATACATTTCGATATATAATTAATACTTTATTCAGCATTGCAAGGATATTTTGTTATCTAGAAATCAATAATTTTGATTTACTGAAATAATAGAACAAAGGACACCAAATATAAAATCATTTTAATTGGGGCTGAATAAAGCATTTGGTAAAATTCAACACTGATTCATAATAATTTTTTTCAGTAGGCAAGGAATACAAGGAAGTTTTCTTAAACTGATGAAGTATATCTGTAAAATGCATACAGCAAGCATTTTACCCAATGGTGAAGTAGTAAACATTTTCCTGGTGAAGTAACACAAAAATAAATGCAAGGATGTCTACTATCATCACTATGTTCAGCATTGTATTAGTGGTCCTAATCGGTTCCATGTGGCAAGAAAAAAATTAGTAAAGGAATATAGTTTCAAAATTAAAAAAAAATGTACTTTATTGGAAAATGACAAGTTTATGTATGTGATAATCCAAAAGAATTCCCAAACTAATAGAATTAATAAGTTAATTTAGCATGGACACTGAATCCAAGGACAGTACTTAAACATCAATTGTACATATTAGAATAGCAACACAAATTGGAAGATGACATTTAAAAATGCCATATGCACTATCATAAAATATCTAACTCATCATATATCTAACACCATATACGCAAGGCCTCTTGTTGTTAGGTGCCGACGAGTTGGTTCCGACTCATAGGGAATGAAACACTGCTCAGTCCTGCACCATCCTCACAACTGTTGTTATTCTTGAGCCCATTGTTGGAGCCACTGTGTCAATCCATGTCGTTGAGGGTCTTCCTCTTTTTTGCTGACCCTCTATTTTACCAAACATGATGTCCTTCTCCAGGGACTGGTCCCTCCTGATAACATGTCCAAAGTATGTGAGACGAGGTCTTGTCTTGCCATCCTTGCTTCTAAGGAGCACTCTGGCTGTATTTCTTCCAAGACGTATTTGTTGGTTCTTTTGCCAGTCCATGGTATATTCAATATTCTTCGTCAACACCATAATTCAAAGGTATCAATTCTTCTTCAGTCTTCCTTATTTATTGTTCAGCTTTTGCATGTATATGAGGCAGTTGAAAACACCATGACCTGGGTCAGGTGCACCTTAGTCCTTAAAGGGATGTCTTTGCTTTTTAAAATTTAAAGAAGTCTTTTATGGCAGATTTGCCCAAGGCAATGTGTCTGTTGATTTCTTGGGTGTTGATTGTGGATTCCTAGTAAAATGAAATCCTTAACAACTTCAATCTTTTCTCCGTTTATCATGATGTTGCTTATTGGTCCAGTTGTGAAGATTTTTGTTTTCTTTATGTTGAGATGTAATCCATACTGAAGGCTGTGGCCTTCGATCTTCATCAGTAGGTACTTCAGTTCCTCTTCACTTTCAGCAAGCAAGTTTGTGTCATCTGCATAACGCAGGTTGTTAATGAGTCTTCCTCCAGTCCTGATGATGCGTTCTTCTTCATATAGTCCAGTTTCTTGGAGTATTTGCTCAGCATACAGATGGAATAAGTATGGTGAAAGGCTATAACCCTGATGTATACATTTCCTGACTTTAATCCACACAGTATTCCCTAATTCTGTTGGAATGACTGCCTCTTTTTTTTTTCCTTAATGAATTACAGTATTGTGCTTGCCCCAAATTAAGTGGATTATTAGAATTTCATGTATATAATCACTTGATTTGGGACAAATGCACTACTGTAATTCAGTAAGAAAAAAAGATAGTTTTTTTCAATAAACAAATCAGTGAACTTTAACTCTTACATCATACCCATGTATAAAATAATTTAAGTAGCTATTAGCCCTAAATGTGAAAGGTAAAACAAGGTGCTAGATGATTTCCAACGATGGCCACAATCCTATCGCATATCCTTTATGCCTTTCGAGATGAGTCTTCGCTACTCCTATCATCAAACAGTAGAAACTACCTCTTCTTTCTCTCCTTGAATCTGGGCTGGTCTTATTTGCTGTGACTGAAAGCTTCCACTTTCTTCTTCCTAGAGTCCAAATATAATTATGTAAAGGAGTCCAGGTCAGGCTACTGAATGATTAAAAGCCATTTGGAAAAGCAAGAGAGCACCAGGCCTGTGAGTAATCCTTTCTTGGACTTTCCAGTTCAGCCCAGCCACTTGTCACTTACAGTCAATGAGTGATGCCGGCTAAATTTGGAGAAAGCAGAACTGCCCAGCTAAACTGGACCTGAATTCCTGAATTAGAGAGTCAAAAAAAAGAATACAAATCATTATTGTTTTAAGTCATTAAGTTTAGGCATGGCTTGTATATATCAATAGACAACTGAAATGCAAAACCAACTGCTATAAACAGTCAAGTGGATAAATAAATTGTGGTAAATGCATACAATACAATGTAGCATAACAATAAAATAAAATGAATTTCTGATGCACACAATAACATGCATGACACTCACAGATATTTTGTTCAGTGAAATAAGCCAGAAGCAAAAGAATAAAACTGCATGATTCCATTTATGTGAAAAAAAAAAAAAAAAAAAAAAGCCAAACTAATCTCTGGAAATAGAAGTCAAAATACTTTTGTGAAGGCTATTGACTGGGAAGAGACATAAGAATATCTTCTGGGCTTATGGAAATGTTCTGTATCTTGCTATGGATGGTGGTTACGTAGTTGTATAGAAATAAAAATATAGCTGAGCTGTAAACATAAGATTTACATTATCTGCTTTATGTAATTGACACTCAATTTTATAAAAGAAGATATATAGAACTAAAATGATTCATAACCATAACATAGAAAGCAACAGGAAATATAAAGAATGAAAATGTTCTAAAGGTCTGTTATTACCTGGGTAGTTTTGTAATATTTCAATGCTTTGGATTCTTTTAAGGCCTGCTTTATGGACTAATATGTGATCTATTCTGGAGAATGTTCTATGTGTGTTGGAAAAGAAAGTATGTTTGGCTGTTGTTGGGTGGAGTGTTCAGTATATGTCCATGAGATCAAGTTGGTTGATTGTAGCATTTAGATCTTCCTTGAACTTCTTTCTGGATGTTCTGTCCTTTACTGAAAGTGGTGTGTTGAAGTCTCTTACTATTATTGTGGAGATGTCTATTTCTCTTTTCAGTGCTATTAGAGTTTGTTTTATGTATTTTAGAGCGCTGTCGTTGGGTGTGAAGTATTTATTATAGTTATGTTCTCCTGGTGTATTGACCCTTTAATCATTATATAGTGTCCTTCCTTATCCTTTGTGGTGGATTTTACTTTAAAGTCTATTTTGTCAGAGATGAATATTGCCACTCCTGCTGTTTTTTGAGTGTTGTTTGCTTGATATATTTTTTTCCATCCTTTGAGTTTTAGTCTAAGTTTTAGTCTAAGCTGTGTCTCTTGTAGGCAGCATATAGACAGACCGTGTTTTTTTATCGAATCTGCCACTCTCTCTCTCTTTATTGGTGAATTTAGTCCATTTACATTCAGCATAATTATTGATAGGTATGAGTTTAGTGCTGTCATTTTGATGTCTTTTTTGTGTGTTGTTGCCAGTTTCTTTGCTCCTCTTAATTTTCTGTGTTGAGTCGTTTTTCTTTCCGTATTTTCTTTTTATCTTTTTCATTGTTGTTGATTTTGTACTTGCTGAATCTTTATATTTTTCTTGTTTTTTATTTTGATGTGTAGGATTGTTAGTTTCCTTTGTGGTTACCTTAATATTTACCCTTATTTTTCTAAGTTTAAACTAGTCTTTTATTTCTTTATATTGCCTTGACTTCCTCTCCATATGAAAAATCTATGTCTACATTTTTTAATCCCTCTTTTTTGTTTTAATGTTGTCATCTTTTACATATTGACATATCTATTTGCCTATTTGCAGTGTTATTGCTTTGATTTATTTTTGTGACTTCCCTATCTGGGTTGATATCTGATTGCTCTGTCCTGCATTCTAATCTTGGGTTGTTATTGATTTTCTAATCAGATGACTCCCTTTAGTATTTCTTGTAATTTTGGTCTGGTTTTTACAAATTCTGCAAACTTCTGTTTATCTGGAAATGCCCTCATTTTGCCATCATATTGGAGAGACAGTTTTACTGGATATATAATTCTTGGCTAGCAATTTTTTTTTCCCCTTCAAGGCTTTATATACGTCATCCCATTGCTTTCTTGCTTGCGTGGTTTCTGCTGAGTAGTCCAAGCTTAGTCTTATTGACTCTCCTTGTAGATGACTTTTCTTTTATCCCTACCCACTATTAAAATTCTCTCTTTATCTTTGGTTTTGGTAAGTTTGATTATAACATGTCTTGGTGACTTTGTTTTGGGATCTACCTTACATGGGGTTTTATGAGCATGTTTGATAGACATCTTCTCTTCTTTCATGATATCAGGGAAGTTTTCTGCCAACAAATCTTCAAAATTCTCTCTGTATTTTCTGTTATCCCCCTCTGTTATGGTACTCCAGTCACTCACAGGTTATTCCTCTTGATAGAGTCCCACATAATTCTTAGTGTTTGTTCATTTTTTTAATCCTCTTATCTGATTTTTCCTCAAATAAATTGGTGTCAAGTGCTTTATTTTCAATCTCACTAATTCTGACTTCCATTGCCTCAATTCTGCTTCTGTGACTTTCTATTGAGTTGTCTGATTCTGAAATTTTATTGTTAATCTTTTGGATTTCTGAGTGTTGTCTCTCCATGGATTCTTGCAGCCTGTTAAATCTGTCATGCTCTTCTCTAATCTTCTTAAATTCCTCTATTGCTTGGACTGCATTTTGCCTCATTTCTCTCCTGATGTCTCGAAGAGTTCTGTATATTAATCTTTTGTATTCTGCCTCCAGTAATTCCAAGAACTTCTCTTCCTCTGGAAAATATCTCAGTTCTTTATTTTGGGAGCTTGCTGAAGCCATCATGGTCTGCCTGTGTATGTGATTTGATATTGACTGTTGTCTCCAAGCCACCAATAAGTTATTACATATACTTATTTTATGTTTGCTTACTGTGTCCTAGCTTCTTGTTTTGTTTTGTTTTGATATGCTGAATAGGCTGCTCATGTGAGCTAGCTTGATCTCTGGCACCCATGAAGCTCCAACGTCCTGCCACCATGTAGCAAGAACTGCTGCTAAGTATGTGAGCCCAGGAGTCTGCCCACTCCTCCTGTATGGCTTCAACTCAGGTGTCCAGGTAGTCAGCCACCAAGTGTGTAGTGCAGGCTCTCACCTACAGTCCTAGACAGGCATGGGTGATTGGTGTAGTCACAGGCATCCGACTGTAGTAGAGTGTCATGTGCTGACCAAGGCAGGAGGCCAACAGCCGCCCTTGAGTGAGGAGAAAATCATGTCCTTTTTCTCTATAATGTGTAGGTGGGTGGGTTTTGTAGCCAGACTATGAGCACCCAGTGCCTTTGGTTGTAAGGACTGGGGGCCACCACTTATTCTTGGATCCCTGTCTCAAGTGGCTAGGTGGTGTGGGTGGAGCCACCATTCCTCAGGCCCCCGATTTGGGTATGTGAAGACCCTGCTTAATGGGTAGAGCAGTGCCAAATGTCACAAACCTGCCACTTCACAAGTGGAATAGTTGAAGTTAGACTTCAGGTATATACCCTGTTGTACTGTGGTAATGAGGGCCTACACTGTTGAAATGGGCCCACACAAGTCTCTGCAGGGGAAAAGCACTCAGAGTCTGTGGATCCCTTAAACCTGTGCCTAGGCAAAGGAGCTGTGCCTACCCTGAGCTGGCAGATTATTATTTCCCCTCTTTGTTTATTTATTCCCTCTCCAAGACTGGGAGAATGGCTCAGTGTGTGTCATGGGTCCTACTTATGGCCTAGGGAACTTGGCAGTCACTGAAGCCGTCCCAGACCCAGTGCAGAGCAGGAAGCAAGGAGGTAAATGGGAGAGAGATTTTTCCCAGAGGAGGGTGTTTTTGATCCGTGCGGTAGGCCAGACGTAAGTACTTATCTTTCGCCAATTGAGGGCTGCTTCTCACTGGTTCTGGATGTCTGAGTAGACTCTCTGCTGCTGGGTCTCTTCCCATGTGGAAAACGCCTCCTGAGTGTCGCTGCTTGCCTCAGCTGCCCCACGACCTGATCCGGCCTGAAGGGCTCTGACTCCCACTGGGTCAGGTCTGGCAACTCCTCACTGCTTCTGAACCAGCTCTCCCTCCCCCACCACTCAGTCTGATTCCTTAGCTTTGCCTTTGATGTTCAGGGCTCCTAGATTGTCATATATAGCTGATTCTCTTGTTTTTTTCAGGTCTTTGTTGTAAGAGGGACCACTGGAAGAATCTTACTACTCCACCATCTTGGCCCCTACCTGGGTAGTTTTAAAAGTAATAATTTTTAGTAGACTATCCTAAGTAGTTTTAAAAGTAATAATTTCTAGTAGACTATCCTAAGTATTTTTAAAAGTAATAATTTCTAGTAGACTATCCTAAGTCAATGATGCATGATGTAACATCTAGGATAGCCACTGAAAACATTTTAAATGTATTATTGGCAAATTAGTAGAGTGGAAAAAAGTAGAATAATAAAAAGTAATTTATTGCAGCAAAGTCAACAAAAAGATATTTTAATAAAGGAATATAAAACACCCAAATTAAGTATAAAATAAATTTACATTTAATATAAATAAACTATATTAAATAGAAACAAGAAGAATAAAATAGAAATAAAATAGGAGAATATGAAAGGTTGAAAAGAAAAATTTGGACAAAAATACATCATGAAAAGTCAAATCTAAAAAAAAAAAAGCTTTGTAGCTGTACTAATATCTGCAAAAATGCATATCTTAATGCAAGAAGCGTTCCTAGATATAATGAGAAATATTTCATTATGATAAAGGGTTAAACCATTAGGATGATGCCACAATGCTAGTTTTGCATTCACCCAATAACATAGCGGCAAAATATATAAAGCAAATAAAAACTGATACAACTAAAAGGAGAAAAATCTTCAATTATATTGAGATCTTAACATAATTCTCACAATAAAAGATAAAACAAGCAGACAAAATAGTCAATTATATCTAAAAATTCCAATAACACACTTTACCTAATCGGTATATATGGAATCAGGTAAACTCAATTTATGTAATTTTTTGAAGTCTTAGCGAAGGAAGTATTCTCTCCGGTTCCTTCCAGGAGATACAGTCACAAGGTGAGTGAGTTGTTTATATATTACAAATGCACCTGACAGTCCCATCTCCCTAATTCATCAGAATTCTTACTCTATAATATGACAGGGAATTCCTGGCATCTCAGCATCTCTGAATGTAAGTCACCATGGAATCTATTTATCAGTCAGCAACCAAGAAAATTGTTACATCTACTTCCTGCTACTTCAGCCAACATATGAAATCCAGAATCTTCTTTTTTTAATTTTTTTTATTGTACTTTAGATGAAAGTTTACAGAACAAATAGTTTCTCATTAAACAGTCAGTACACATATTGTTTTATGACATTGGTTAACAACCCTATGACATGTCAACACTCTCCCTTCTTGGCCTTGAGGAGCTTTTTATTGGTGAAAATATACATAGCCAATGTTACAGCATTTCGAAAGTTTCTACATGCACAATTCCGTGACATTGATTACATTCTTCCAGTTGTGCTGCTATTCTCACTAAGCTTTTCCAAACTATTCCATCACCATTATCTTCAACTCACTGTCCCCTAGGCTTCCCATCAAACCTTTTGAGTTGCTGTTGTCAATTTGATCTCACATAGATAATTCTGTTTTTTTTTTTTTTTTGTATCTTAGACGAAGGTTTGCAGAACAAATAGTTTCTCATTAAACAGTTAGTACACATATTGCCCTATGACAATGGTTAACAACCCCATGACATGTCAACACTGTCCCTTCTCAACCTTGGGTTCCCTATCACCAGCTTTCCTGTCCCCTTCTGCCTTCTAGTCCTTGTCCCTGGACTGCTGTGCCTTATTAGTCCCGTTTTGTTTTATAAGGCTGTCTAATCCCCAGCTGAACAGTGAACTTTGGGAGGGACTTCACCACTGAGCTAAAAGGGTGTCCAGGGGCCATACTCACGGGGTTTCTCCAGTCTGTCATGCCAGTAAATCTGGTCTTTTTTTTGTGAGTTATAATTCTGTTCTACATCCTTTTCCAGCTCTGTCCAGGACCCTCTATTTTGATGCTGGTCAGAGCAGTCAGTGGTGGTAGCCGGGCACCATCTAGCTGTACTGCACTCAGTCTAGTGGAGGCCGTGGTAGCTGTGGTCCGTTAGTCCTTTGGACTGATCTTTTCCTTGTATCCTGTTCTCTTCATTCTCCCTTGCTCCTGAAGGTGTGAGACCAGTGGAGTATCTTAGATGGCTGCTCACAGGCTTTTAAGACCCCAGTCACTACTCACCAAGGTAGAATGTAGAGCATTGTCTTTATAAACTGTGTTATGCCAATTAAGCTATATGTTCCCTGAGACCATGGTCCCCACAGCCCCTCTGCCCTGCAGTTCAGTCCCTCAGGGAGTTCTGAAGTGTCTATGGAGCTTCCATGACCTTTCCTTGTACAAGTTGTGCTGGCTTCCCCAGTAATGTGTACTGTCTTACCCTTCACCAAAGTTACCATTCATCTATTTAGTCCCCCCTGCCCCATCCCTTGTAACCAACAAAGATTGTTTCTTTTTGCATGTAAACTTTTACGTGAGTTATACGGTAGAGGCCTCACACAATATTTGTCCTTTTGTAATTGACTTATTTCACTCAGCATACTGTCCTCCAGTTTCATCCATGTTATGAGATGCTTCACAGATTCATCATTGTTCACTATCTTTGTATAACACTCCATTGTGTGTACATACCATAGTTTTTCCGTCCGTTCATCTGTTGATGGGCATCTAGGTTGTCTCCATCTTCCTGCTATTGTGAACAGTGCTTCAATGAACATGAGTGTGCATATGTCTATTAGTGAGACAGTTCCTATCTCTCTAGGATATATTTCCAAGAGTGGGATTGCATTTTGTAGTCCTTTTTTTTTTTTTTTTTTTGTGGTGCTGACATTTTCTTTGTTCCTCTTACTCTCCTGTGCTGAGTTCCTTTAGTTTGTGGATTTTTTATTCATTTCTTTTGTTTTTGTAGGTTTTGTTTTTACTGAGACTTTATGTTTTTCTTCTTTATTTCGATGAGTAGGTTTGTTAACTTTCTTTGTGGTTACCTTGAAATTTACCCTTATCTTCCTAGATTTGAACCAGTCCATTATTACTTAGTATCGCTTGACTTCCTCTCCATTAGAAGGTTCTATATCTACACTGTTTTTTCCCTCTTTTATTGCTATGACGCTGTTGTCATTTACAGATTAACTGCTCTGATTCCCTGCTGTAATTCTTTTGGTTTTGCATAGTCCTTAAGAGTACATTTCCTAGGTTCGTACCTGGCTAGTACAATCCTGTGTCCTATATTCAGCCTGTGGTCTGATATTGTTTGTTCTCAGATTGAAAGAGTTCCTTAATAAGTCTCATAGGTTTGGTTTGTTTTTTGCATAGTCCCTTAATTTCTATTTATCTGGAAATGACTTAATTTAACCATCATATATGAATGAGAGTTTTTCAGGGTATATTATTCTTGGCTGGAAATTTTTTTCTTTCAAGGTTTTATATATGTCATTCCATTGCCTTCTTGCCTGCATGGTTTCTGCCAAATAATCTCAGCTTAGTCTTCTTGTTTCTCCTCTGTATGTGACTTCTTGTTTTTCACAAGCTGCTCTCAGGATTCTTTGTTTGTCTTTGGTTTTAGTGAGTGTGATTATGATATGCTTGGTGATTTTCTTTTGGGGTCTATTCTACATGGGGTTCTTTGAGCTTCTTGGATGGTCAGCTTTTCATCTTTCATGATATTGGGGAAGTTTTCTGTCAGCAGTTCTTCAATGATCCTTTCTGTGTTTTCTGTTTTCTCCACCTCTTCTGGAACTCTGATCACTTGCAGATTTTTGCTTTTGATTATATCCCACATAATTCTCAGGGTTTCTTCACTTTTCTTCGTTCTTTTTTTCTGAGTTTTCATCAAACAGAGTTGTATCCAGTGTTTTTCTTCAGTTTCTCTGATTCTATCTTCCATCATTTCAAACCTGCTCCTCAGCCCTTCTATGACACTGTCCATTTCTGAAAAGTTTTTTTTTTAATCTTTTGGATTTCTAATTGTTGTTTTTGTATGATTTCTAGTTGTGAATTTACTTTAGTATTTTGTTCCTGTATTATTTTCTTGAATTCTTCCATTTTTTGTTTGTATTTTCCATGAGTTTGTCTGCCTTTTCCATGAATTTGTCTATTTTTTTCCTCATTTTTATCTGTTTTTTGCTTCAATTCTTGGATAATTCTGAATATTAAAGATTCAAATTCCCTATCAGTTAGGTCTAGTGCCTTTTCTTCTACTGGAAGGTCATCTGGTGTTTTATTTTGGACACCTACTGGAACCAACCTGTCCTGTTTTTGTAAACGTTTTGATACTATCTATGGTCTTCGGGGCATTCAGTGGTTATTTTCCTCATTTATTGATTGTAGATTTGTTTGTTTCATCCTGCTTTTTTGTTTTATTTTGTTATGTTTGAACAGGCAGGCTGTGCGTTCTTTGTTGTTTGCTCATCTGTGAGCATGATACTTTTCACCTCCTTCTCCAATGGACAGGGTCAGTCACTCAGATATGGTACAGCAGGGCAGGTCCAGCTGAAGGGGAGGTGCTGGGATAGGTTTTTTGTGGCACTTACCAGGGCTGATGGTGCAGACTGGGAATCAGTGCAGGGCAGGTTCCAGTAGGCTGTGCCTGTGCTGCTTGGGAGTGTGATGTTCAGTGCACAGTGCAGGTAGGCAGGAAGGAGGGGGTAGATTGTGATGTGTGGAGCTAAGATGGGTATGGGAAAGAGAAGAGAGAGGAGAGAGGAACAGGAGCCAAAAACATATACACAAACAAAAAAGAGTTCTAAGGGAGCTTGCTATTGGAGTGGAGAGATAAGAGACTGAGAAATGGGGAAAAGCAAAAATGAAAAAAAAAAAAAGAAAAAGGGTAAAAAAAATGAATAGATTGTGAAACTGGAAAGGAAGAAAGACAGAAAGGGAATAAGAGAGAGAAGAAAACTAAACAAATGAAAAATAAATAAAAACAAACAAAAAAAAAAAAGAAGAAAAAAATAAGAGAAAAGAAATGCTCCCAGGGATGTCCCTGTGTGTCTGTGCAGAATAAGGGAATAGTTTTCAAGCTGCATGGTACTGCCTGGCTAGAAGGGGCTTCCATGCCAAGAAAAGAAAAAGAAAACAAACAAACAAATCAGAACAGATCAGAGCAAAGAAACAAACAAACAAAAAAGTCCTGTGTGTCTCACCAGCATGGTGGCACGGGCCAAGAAGCAGTTTCACAGTTGAATAGTGTCTTGCAGCCTTTCAGGAAGGAGCAAAGATGGCGCACAGAACCAGGTATTTGAGAGAAAGGAGGAGGAGGTGGTGAGGGGTAAGGAAAAAATCTAAAGAAGAGGAAAAAAGCAACACCAGCAGCCAACAAATGGCACTCAGGGAGCTGGCCAGTGCGGGCAGGTGGAATCCAAGTGGCACTGGGGGGAAACTTGTGCTTCCCAGCCAATAGACTGTGGCTGCAGGAAGCAGAGGAGGTTAAGTGTGGGTGAAGAAGATTGGGGGGTGGGAAAGCCTATATCATGGGTTTCCGGTTGTTCTGTCTCCTGCTGGAAGCTCTGTGAAGCTGCTTTCTTGTACCTCCTTTTTGCTGATAAGAGTCCAAAATGGCGGATCCGTGCTGCCGTAGCTGATTGGGGACCTCTGCATGAATCTCTTCTTGCGTTCTGTTCTCAGTCAGTTTCTTGTTCCTTTTGGTGCTTGGCTGAGTTCTTTATCTCTTCGTTTGATGCTTAGGGTTTCAGGATTGACGTGTGACTCTGTTTAACTTAGTTTTTCTGATCTTTGCTGCGGAGGACAGTGTGGTGCATCTGACTATAGAGCCATATTGCCCGAAAGTGAAATCCAGAATCTTGGTAATGTTTACTTACATAGATAAATTTAATTTTATCCATCATTGTATTTAATTCTCCTTGGGATTCTATCACTAGGATCAATTGTCTCACTTGTTATTCTGGTTCCTGCTGATATATATTAGCAAGATGTTGTAATTCTTCTAAAATATAAGTAATCATCTCTTGGATTAGATGACACAATTTTCCCCTGAGGTATGTAAGAACCTTCCAGCTAGTTATGGGTCTGGCTATAATAAGGAGTGGTAGGAGTGGATTTTGAGGATAATGGGCATCTCCTTTCAAGGTAATTACCTCAAATAAGGTCAATCAGAATCTATAAGCCAGGGAAGGCTATTCCCCTCAGATAGGGGATGAGAGTCTTCTTTTGATAAAAAGGGAAACTCAGATGTATTTGTGGGTTCAGTGTACTCAGACTTGTATAACTTTGCCCCATTGAATCCAGCCCAGATCTCCTGGTCCAATTTCCTTCAAATTAATGCCATAAATTTAACATAAGAAATGTGTCAAATACGTGAGTCTTATTTGCATTCCATGCCTGCAACATGCATAATTACATTTTATAGTCTAACCCCCTGCCATATTTTCTATGTAGCTACGGGAATTAAAATATTTTTAAACTTCCATAGTAACTTATTTATCCTCTGACTATATCGTTGACTGAGATTTTAACCCATAGCTTATCATTTTCGCTTTGTAAATTCTCTGGTGCAGGCATGAATAGCTCTCTAACTCGTCCTTACTATCCTAATAGTTACATGTATCAAAAGAGTAAAACGTAACACTTGGATCTTTCAAAGCTTGCTTTCCACATAGATGATAATGTAAGTAATTGTGATGTCACTTAAAGTCTCAGATTAATACTTTCTCAATTGTCAGTGTTCATGAGGTCATCACTACTTTCAAGTTCCAACAGGAGAGAAAAACAATTCCAGAATCCCATTTGAAGGCTTATTTTCCTGGATCTTCCCTTGATATCACTGATTTTATTAGATATCACGAAAGCAAATCCAATGCCTTCAAAGAAGGAATGTAATATGTGGAACTAGTCAGAAATGTGCCAAAAGATCTGAAAAGCTAACTAGAGGACAATGAGGAGACTTAGATAGTAATTAGTGAAAGCATCCACTAACATTCAAAAAGCTGGAGAAAAACAGGTAGAAGTGGTATTATCAAAGCCTTGAAGCCAGGACCAATCTATGAAAGTTAGAACAGTGACAGGGCTTTCCATGGATTCTGGATCCACAGAGAGAGTAGATGGCTGGTAGGAATGGAAATCATTGAGAAGATGCAGTCACAGACAAAAAATTTGCCACTGATAGAGATCTCATCTAAAACAGAGAGATGAGAGAAAATCCTGACTTCTCCCTTTCTCCTTCCTTCTAATATTCCACAAGTGCCTCTGTTTGCCAAACTAGCTGGAAGTCAGTTGGTAAGGGAGTTTAGAAAATGTAGTTTAAAGGGATCAATCCCTTGTAATGTGGAAGAGAAGATGAAGGTCAGGAAAAGCATTGTAGAGCAAAGAAGAAAAATCACAAAAGCACTAACTTTTTTTGACATTCATGAGAGAGAATTAATGGAGCATCTTTGCTGTAACAGAAATAAAAAACTCTCCAGATGGGCTCAATAGTAGAGTGGAGATGACAGAAGATAGAATCAATGAACTTGAAGACAGATCAATAGAATTTAACCAACCAACAGCAGAGAGAAAATAGATTGAAAAAGAAAAACCGAACAGAGTCTCAGGAATGTGTGGGACAACAACACAATATTCATACCATTCATACCATTCATACCATCAGAGTTCCAGAAATAGAAGAGAAAGAGTGAACCTTAAAGAGTATTTAAAGAAATAATGGCTCAAAACTTTCCAAATTTGGTTAAAGACATAAGCAAAAGGATTCAAGGAGTTGAGTGAACTCCAAATAGGATAAACCCAAAGAAGTCTGTGCCAAGACACATCATAATTAAACTTCTGAAAACTAAAGATGAAAAACAAAATGTTGAAAGCAACCAGAGAGAAAAAAATATTACCTATATGGGTATCCCAGTTCAGGTGACACCAGATTTATCATTTGAAACAGTGAATGCTAGAAGGAAGTGGCAAAATATTTTTGAAGTGCTCAAAGGAAGGACCTGTAAATAGTAAATTCTATATCCAGCAAAATGAAAGAAGAGGGAAAAGCAGAAAAGAATCTCAAATTCTCATGGAATCCAGAATTTCTGGAGTCACTGAAGCTAGAGGAACACTCAAAACAATTGCCCTGGGTTAATCTTTAAACTTTAACCCAAAAATATCCTCTGAGAAATTGGAACCCTTATCCATTGCTGATGGGAGTGCAAAAATGGTACAACCATTGCGGAAAACAGTATGGCAGTTCCTCAGAAAACTAAAAATAACACTATCATATGACCCAGCAATCCCATTGCTGAGAATGTACCCAAGGGACTTGAAAGCAGTGACATGAACAGACATATGTACACCAGTGTTCACTGAAGCATTATTCACAATAACCAAAAGGTGGAAACAACCTAAATGCCCATCAACAGATGAATGGATAAACAAAATATGGTACATACACACAATGGAATACTGTTCAGCCAGGAAGAGAAATTAAGTATTGATACATACTTCAACATGGATGGAGCTTGAAGACATTATTCTGAGTGAAATAAGTCAATCACAGAAGGACAAATATTGTATGACCTCACTTATGTAAAGGAAAAGAACAGGCAAAAGAACAGAGAACAAAGTTTATTAGTGGTTACCAGGGATGGGACTATACCATGGACTGTCAGAAGAATGAACAAATCTGTCTTGGAAGAAGTACAGCCAGAATGGTCATTAGAAGCAAGGATGGCAAGACCTTGTCTCACATACTTTGGGCATGTTATCAGGAGGGACCCGCCCCTGGAGAAGAACATCATGCTTGGTAAAATAGAGGGTCAGTGAAAAAAAAGAAAGACCCTCAATGAGATGGATTGACTGAGCGGCTGCAACAATGGGCTCAGGCATAACAACAATTGTGAGGGTGGTGCAGAACCAGGCAGTGTTTTGTTCTGTTGTACATAGGGTTTCTATGAGTTGGAACCAACTCAATGGCACCTAACAACAAGAAGAAGTTGGGGTGGGGAAAGGGAGGTTATTGCTTATGGAGCACTGAATTTTGGTTTACAGAGATGGAAAAATAACATTCATTAAGGGTAATGGTTGCACCACCAATTAATGTAATTGATGAGCCAATAAGTGGCACTCCTTGAAAAAGTTGAATTGGCAAATGTTGTGTGAAAGATATATTTACACCAATACTGAAAATAGAGCAGTTGCTGGGGCTGCTTATGTACAAAAACATCTCAGGGGATTTGGTTTTTTTGATTTGGAGGTTTAGGGTCATGGTTTCATGGGACATCCCTGTTAATTGGCCTAACAACATGTTTATTGCTTCTGTTCTACCTCCTAGACTTTTGCGCGGTACCTGGGGTCTTAAAAGTTTGCAAGCAGCCGTTCAAGGTACAAGAATTGGTCGCTATGTGCCTGGAGCAACAGAGTAAAAAGGAGAGTCAGGAATAGGAGGAGGATGTAGAATGTGTGACTAATTGCCTCCATGGACAACAGTCTCCTTTGCCATGAGACCAGAAAACCTGGATGGTATCTGACTATTGTTACTGAATGTTTTAATCAAAGATTTTGTAGAAAAATCCTGATCAAAAGGGGGAAAATGCACAAGAGAATTTCAAATTCTTATGGAATTCATACTTTCTGGAGCCATTGAGGCTGAGTCAATCCCCAAACCTATTGCCCTGAGATAATATTTGAACCTTAAACCAAAAATATTCTCTGAAGTCTTCTTTAAAGCAAACAATAAGAACAAAAAAATCAAGCTTGTTGCCGTTGAGTCTATTCCAACTCATAGCAACCCTATAGAAGAGAGCAGAAACGTCCCACAGGGTTTCCAAGGAGCCGCTGGTGGACTCGAATTGCCAACTTTTTGGTTAGCAGCTGATCACTTAACCACAATACTTTAGGTTAATTAGTAAAGAACGTCTGCCGTGAGCATTTTGCTGTTTTAAGAACTTTCTCTATGAGATCAGTTTAATAACAGCAACTCAATAGATTGGACAGAAACTTAAGGGGCAGTGAGTTTATGTTAATGGGGTAAGAAAAGGAGGTGAGAATGGTTGTACAACTTGATGAATGTAGACAATGTTACTGAATTGTGCATGTACAGATTATAGAGTTGGTGTATGTTTTGCTGTGTGTATTTTCAACAACAATTAAAAAAAAAGAATAAAGGAGAAATAAAGACATTTTCAGATAAAGAAAAAAAAATATTTACTGGAAGTGCTTCCCTTAATGAACAGCTAATTGAAGTTCTTTAAACAGAAAGCAAATTATAAAATTAAAGGAATCTTGGAGCATCAAGAAGGAAGAAAGAACAACAAAAAAAAGCAGAAATATGGTTATATACAATAGACTACCTTTCCCCTCATGAGTTTTAAAAATCATATTTGATTATTAAAACAAAAAATTTAACCCCATCTAATACTTTAGACAATGACGTTAAAAGTTGGAGAAGGTAAAGGGTGAGTTGGTTGGGTTCTAAGAAGTCCTGCTTCTATGTTGTTCCTCAAGCCCTGGGGTTCCTAACCAGTTCACCTTTTTATTTCTATATTTAAGAGTTCTATTTGTTTGCCTCTTATATTATTGTCAGGCTTATAGTTTACATACTGTAAATTTCTAAGTTATTTTGGAATAAAATGGGGAATTTAGATATAGAGGCTCTAGATTCATTATAATCCCCTGTGTGATGTCAGTGCTTGGTTTGCAAGGTGGCGAGCTGGTGTAGGGTATCCCTATTATACTCTGAGCTCCCAAGAGAATAAAACCCTCCTTGTTTATCTAGCCATAACCTGTGCACATGCCTGTAAATTTTGAGTTGGGACAAATATTTATACAAGAAAGAGTGTTCAGCATTTGGCTGGTAGATGGTTCTAGTGATATGACTGGAATTTCCAGGAAGTACATACAAAGAAAGAATGGAAGAGACTCAAAAAAATAGTGTCAGAAAACCAAATATCTAAGGGACAGACAAGGGAAAAGACTTAGAAACGTAGGCAAATACAGTAGCAAGAAAATGGCATCTTGTTTATCATACTACCCAAGGCAGGAAGGTCGGGGAGTTGTCCTTGTCAAGCAATCAGGACTTGTCTTTATAGGAGTCTGAGATGTAGGTACTCTGTTCACTGGGGAGGTCAGTTTCAGTGACTGGTGGAAATAGAAGATAGATTGTATGGTTGAACAGTGATTATGAGATGAAGAAGTCTAATCCTTAAGATAGCATTTCTTATTGAGATTGCATTCCCAATAGTCCCCTGTGGAGAATATGGCACATGACAGATGTTTAATAATATCTTCCATTTGCTCCCGTGTATTTTGGGTTTCTCTAGCTACTTGAGGGAACTGCTCTGGGCACTCCTCATAGGAATACCTGTGAAGTTTCCTGCAGTTAGCCTTGTGACTGTGCCTCCTGATGGTAAATAGAACTTGACATGCACCGTTGTGAGCTCTTGATATTAAGCCATTAGACCCCGCTTGGCTGTGGCTGACCTTGCCTGATCATCAACAAGTGCTTGATGCTTATTACCCTGGAGAAGCTAGGGAGGGCAGTGCAGCATATACAAAATTTGCTCAGATTATTTCAGAGTGATGGCAATTCATCTATTATAAGTCCAAATTTTAGAATAAAGGAAACACACTGTGTAACAGCTGTAGGTTTAAGAGGTGTTTGTTGTCAATCATAGTCTCTCACTGGGTGAAGACATTTTTAATCAGCTGTTTGGGGAAAATAATCAAACGAAGGATATTGTTCTTAAACTGATTAATTGGAGTTGGATATTGTCCAAATTATACGTTTTTTCCTCTGTGATGCTGACCACATGATCAGCACAATCCAGTTTTTTCTGCTCATCTCTCTTTATCTCAATGCTTGCTCCCCTAGAGTGGAAATGTTTCCTCAGCCATGACTGACCAGCATCTAGCATTATCATTCAGTCTCTCCTCTCAGCTGCAAATAGGTTGCAGTTTTCCCTCATCTTCTCCCCTGGCTCCCTTTTGAATCTCTTAGGAGGGAAGAAAGCAAATCCAAACATTCTTTTTAAAGAGAACTGTGCTTTGCTGATTTAGAATAATGTACCTTAATTCTGTAAATAAAAATCAGTAGAATAAAATGAGCACTGAATGGGATATAGAGGGCTTAGTTTCTACTGCTAATTTGGCAATGCTTGGCTATGTGATTTGAGATAGGTAACTAAATCTGTGGTAGAATCATGTTGTTCATTCTTGCTTTAAAAATCTAAATTCATGTGTTCCCTGAAGATGAGTTATTGCTTGTGATTTCAGAGCATGGAAAAGTGTATATCGTTTTATATTCCTGGGTGTATGGGTGTATTAGTTTCATATTGCTATTGTAACAAAAGAGTACAAAGTTAAACCAAAACCCGCTGCTGTCGAGTTGATTTGGACTCATAGACTCATAGTGACCCTGTAGGATGGAGTAGAACTGCCTCATTTTGTAGAACTGTCCCATAGGTTTTGCAAGGCTGTAAATCTTAACGGAAGCAGACTGCCACATCTTTCTTCCCTGGAGTGGCTGGTGGATTCAAACCACTGACCTTTTGGCTAGCAGCTGAAGATTTTAACCACTGCACCACCAGGGCTCCAAAGTTAGTGACTTAAAAAAAGAATACAAATGTATTCTCTTACAAATGTGAACGTCAGAAGTCCTATATGAGTCTCACTGAGCTAAAATCAAGGTGTCGACCAGGCTGTGTTACTTCTAGAGAGTATAGAGGAGAATATGTTTTCTTGTCTTTTGAAGCTTCTAGAGGCCACCTGCATCCTGTTGCTCCTGACTTTTTCCTCTATTGTCAAAGGCAGTAGTGCAGTCTCTTGAGAGCTCTCTTCTACTCTGACTCGCTTGCTTCCCTCTTATAAGGACTCTTACGATTACACTGGGACCAGCCAGATAATCCAGGATAATCCTTGCATTTAAAGATCCTTAATTTAATCACATGTGCAAAGTTGCCTCTGGTCGATGGCTGTGGGGATTAGGACCTGGGCATCTTTGGAGGACCATTATTATGCCCACCACCAGTTGCAGTTGAGTTGACTCCCAAGTATGTCAGAGTAGAACTGTGCCCCTTAGGTTTTTTGTTTGTTTTAAGGAATGCTTTTAATTTTTTGAAGACAGGTTTAGAATCTTAAATTATAAAAAGAACACATGGTCATTGTAGGAAATTTGGAAAATACAGAAAAGAATAAAAAACACTTGTGGCATCATTGTATCTTTGTTTTTAAAAAATTTCATATGTATTCCGTATTGCCATATCATTTAAATGGCTGCATTGAGTACTTCATTTTTACACATACAACACGTGCCTTCTAAATTTGTTTGCATTCCGATCCTTCCCCCATGAGGTTTTTTTCTAACGGCTAGTATGCCAATTTTGTTTTACATATTGCTGTAAAAAAGAAAAAAAAATTAGCATAGCATGCTTACAAAAATATCTCTCAGGTGGAGGAGGGGTTGGCAAACAAACATAGAAGGTGTGCATTATTTGGGTAAAAATACTGTGGCTATAATTCATTCTAACCTTTCAATTGATTTTGGACATTAAGTTTTTTTCCAACTTTGGGAGTAATTATTTGACTGCATATTGGAATATTTATTAAGATTTTGACAAACAGAGATTAAAGACACTCTGTAGGGTTTTCAGCTGATTTTTCAGAAGTAGATCACCAGGCCTTTCTTTTGAGATGACTTTGGGTGGGCTCAAACCTCCAACCCTTTGTTTAGCTACCAAGCACTTGAACAATTTGCAGCACCCAGTGACTCCTAAATAGTTGCCATCTAATTAATTCTGACTCAGGGCAACTCTATGTGGGCCAGAGTAGAACTGTGCTCCATAAAGTTTTCAATGACTAATTTTTCTGAAGTAGATCACTAGGCCTTTCTTCCAAGGTGCCTCTTGGTGGGCACTATGTGTGCTGTGGATATTTAATGCCTCTGGCAAATAGTCAGAAGACTTTACAGATGAAATTTGTACCTCTCCAAACTCCTCCACAATCTGCTTCACCAAACTGAATGACCTGACCCGCCCCCGGCACAGATCTGGACCACCATTGCTCCCTCCTTGCTTTATCTCTCCTTTTTCCATGCTCTGATCCCTCTTCTAATGATATGCCAATGCTACTCTGTGAGAGATGGTGGAATATGAGAATCAAACATATTAGTATTGTTGATTGCCCTTAAATCTTGTTAAGATCCTGTCAACTTGGAAATATTTGATAATTTTGCAAAAAAAAAAAAAAAAAAAAAAAATGGAGGAATTATTGTCTCTCTTTCTTGCCTTCCATAGAACTAGACACATTTGATGTTTCTTTCATCTCTCTGGCTATTTCTTCTCTACTTCCTTTCCAGACTCAAAATTTTCATTTGTTCATGTGTGCAATGGTATGATGTTAAGGAGGGAGGATGGGTGGCAGTTGTGTTAGTAAGGCAGGATTGGATTTACAAGACTGGATTGTGTCCTGAGGCAATCTCTTGAGATATAAAAGACAGAAGTGAGCAGTGAGACAGGGGTACCTCATACCATCAAGAAAGCAGTGCCGGGAGCAGAGCACGTCCTTTGGAATGGGGTCCCTGCGCTGAGAAGCTCCTAGTCCGGGGGGAACACTGAAGAGAAGAAGGCCAACAGAGAGGAAGAAGCCTTCCCCTGTAGCTGACACCCTGAATTTGGACTTTTAGCCTACTTTGACTATGAGGAAATAAACTTCTCTTCATTAAAACCATCCACTTGTGGTATTTCTGTTGTAGCAGCACTAGATGACTAAGACAATGTGTTCACTGGAATTTTTTTAAACCCTGGTCCTTGATTCTTTTCTTACCTATCCCCTCTCTATACCCTCTCCTTAATCAATGGCATTCATTCCCAGTACTTCAATTCAATCTATATGTGTTGTTGTTAGCTGCCATCAAGTAAACTCTTACTCATGGTGACTTTAGGTACAATAAAATGAAATGTTGCCCGGTCTTGCATCATCCTTATGATCACCAACATGTTTGAGTTCTTGTTGAGGCTACTGTGCCAACCCATTTCACCTAGGCTCTCCCTTGCCTCTGTTGGCCCTTTACTTCACCAAACATGGCATTCTCCTCTAGCGATTAATCTTGATTGATGATATGTCCAAAGGAAGCAAGTCAGACAATGTTCTGCAGTAATTTATAAGATTTCCATTGGTTAATTTTCAGACATAGATCACCAGACGTTTCTTCCTAATCTGTCTTAGTCTGGAAGCTCTGCTGAAATCTGTTTATTATGGGTGATCCTGCTGGTATTTGAAATAGTTGTGGCATAGCTTCCAGCATCGGTGGTGGAATCTATATGTTGAAGACTACCAAATTTATATCTCCAATCCTGATCTGACACTAAGCTCTGATGAAGTGTAAGTAAATAACTAATTTTGAGTGTAAAAGAAGGCATTATGAATTTAACACCCGAGCAACTGCCATCAACTTGACTATCCCAAGCAAACCTGGACATATGCTTACCCAAGGTATGACCCATTTCCTACTTGATTTTTCCACTTCAGTGTCTCTAAGATACCTCAGACTCATTATCTCCAGATTTTAACTCCAGCCTTATTTACCAGTCTGCAATCTCTTTCCATCTTGGCAAAAGCATAAACATTCAGCTGCATAAACAAAAGACTTAATTGTCATTCTTTACACCTCTTTTCCCTAACACCAAAGTTTCTGTCTCCACTATCATATAGCTAGGTCGAGTGATCACCAGTTCTTACGTGGACTGGCCTCTGTGCATTTATTCTTGCTTTCCTCTGAAATATTCTGTACACATCAACTGGGATAATATTTTCTAAATGTAAACCAATCATATCATGCCCACCACAAGCCTCCCCCCTTTAAAATCTTCTTCACTATTAGAATAAAGAACAAAATCTTTAAAAGAACTCCAAACCATCTGTTAATTCATTCATTTAACAAATATCTGTTGACTGTATGCCCTGTGCTAAACACTATTCAAGGTACTGGAGTAAGAAGCAAAGCAAACACAGTCCCTGATTTTAAGGAACTATTTTCTATCAAGAGACACACACAAAAACCAAGG
This sequence comes from Dugong dugon, assembly GCA_030035585.1. Classification (NCBI taxonomy): domain Eukaryota; kingdom Metazoa; phylum Chordata; class Mammalia; order Sirenia; family Dugongidae; genus Dugong; species Dugong dugon. The sequence goes on along the minus strand of CM057468.1, from coordinate 10,249,345 downwards.
AAAAAGACAAGTAAAATAGTTGCAAGGTGTAATTGCAATAATGGGAACAAACAAGAAAATAAAATATTTAAGGAAATAAGTGAACAGACATGTCTACTCTGAGGACATGACACTTTTCTTTAAAACAAAGGAGTTATGCACTTGAAGAGTAGGAGAAAGAGAACTCGAAGCAGAGAGGAAAGTGTGTGCAAATACCCTGTATTGGAAAAGTCCATGAGGGATTGAAAGAAGTCAGGTAGTAGGATACAGTTCATGATGGGGTGAGTGATGCAAGATGAGGTGGGAGACATGAAGTTCAGGTCATGTATAATCTTGCAGGTCATGGTAAGAAGACTTGAAAGTTTGAGGGAAAGGAAGAAATCATGAAGTATCTCAGGTAAGTTTATAGTTTGAGTAACTGGAGGAATGGCTGTGCTATTTATGTCAAGAGAGAAATCTGGAGGAAGAACAAGATTATGAGGAAAAAAATCAAGACTTCTGTTTCAGATTTGGAATATTGAAAAACCTACAAACTGTTAAGTGAAATTGTTGGGTAGTCAGCTGGATGTAGAAAACTGAAGTTCAAGGGAGTGGTCACGTCTGGGGATATTCAGCTGTAGAGACAGATTTCATGATACTAAAAGTTTAATTATCAATTCTAATGTGCATAAACCTAATAACAGAGTGTAGAACTTAATGCAAAAACTGAAACAAGTAATAAAATAATCCAAATTTGAACAAAATCATTAGCACATCTGATAGAATAGGATATATGTAGAATACTGCACCCAACAAAAACAGAATAAACACTGCTTTTAAGTACACATGGAACACTTACCAGGATTGACTCCATGCTGTGTCATTAAGGAATTCTCAACAAATTTCAAGGAACCTAAGTACTACAGAATAGGCTCATCAACCACAGCAATATTAAGGTAGAACTCAATAACGAAATAATAACTAGGAAAATCTCATATGTTCAGAAATTAAGAAACACAGTTTTAAATAACCCATGAATCAAAATAAATGTCAGATATAGTTAGAAAATATTTGAACTGAATGATAATGCTACATATCAAAATTTGTGTGATGCAAGAAAACATACTTAGAGACAAAATTATAATGTTAAATATAAACACAAAAAAGAATGAAAGCTGAAAAATTAGTGATCTAAACATCCATCTTAGGAACTTAATAAAAGTAAAAGAAGTTAAGCTCAAATAAAACTTGGAGAAGGAAACTATAAAAAGTAGAAAGCAAATGAAATAGAATTCATGCAGAGAGGAAATTAAAAAGTTGAAAGATAAATAAAATAGTTAACACCTTGACCAAGAAAAAACTAAAGAAGACACAAATACCTATATTTAAGAAAAAAAGAAATAACAATATAGATGCTGAAGACACTAAATAGATAAGAGTATATAATGAATAGCATTGTGACAATAAATTTGAAAATGTAGATTAAATAAAGACATACTTAGAAAAAAATAAAATAATACAATTTATGAAAGGAGAAAATTGGAATTTTTCTCTAAATGCTAAAGAAGGTGAATCTGTAATTTAAAATTAAGAAATTTAATTAAATTTAAATTTAATTTAAAATTAAAGAAAAATTCATATGAAGGTAGAATGTCCTTAGAAAATTCTACTAATATTTAGCAAAAACGAATGGTGAAAGTTGAAAGCTTTGTCTCTGAGATTTGGAATAAAACAAAAATTTTCCTCACAATAGGAACATAACGATTACTACCCTATTTGTTTTTTGTGTCCAGAATAACCTTAATATCATGAACTAACAATTACATGAAAAATGAAAAACAGAGAAAAACTTCACTCCTGAGGATATAAACCCAACGATCTAACACATATCTGCAAACACAGCCGTATATACATCTATGGTCCCATTAAGTTCAGAAATCCCAATCGAAGAACAGGAGGTAGTGGAGGTAACTGGACACAGCGGCACCTTTGCGCCTCAGACCAGCTAGTCCTTGGGGAACCTACCCTGGGCTTGCCCTGTGCCCCTATACCTCATCCTCAGTGAACTGGGCACACAGGGCTCTCTGGGCCTCCACAGGGCCTGAAGTCTTCCTTAGTGCCCAGGGTCTTGCCAGTCCCAGGGTTCTGCCATCTCAGTTTTCACCCTCACTAGCATGCCCTCGCCCCCCAGGCCAGAGCCACCAACCCAATCCCGGACAGTGGAGAGCAGAACTCCAGGCCCTCTCTATTCCTTGGTAAGGAACACTTCCACTATCTCAAAGTTGCCATAAGAAAATAATATGGTGTTTGCACAGCAGCCAAATCACATCGTAACATCTTATTTCACAGAGCTTGTTGTGGACATTAAGTGAAGCATGACTGTATATATATAATCTCAGAAGGTCCGCAAGGGCTACCATTTCTTTCCTTGCTGGGGTATATATAAAAACATCATGACTGTGTTGGATTAATTCCAGGTGACAAAGTTGGTTTACACATTAAAAAATCAAATAATATGACTTACCACACTAATAGAATAAGGAAGGAAAAATTATATGATTATTGAAAAAGATGCAAACATGTTGATAAAATTCAGCATCCATTCATCCTTAATGTCTTAGCAAACTAAGAGTAGAAGGAAATTCCCTTGATTTGATAAAGGATATCTAGGAACAATCCTGCTCCAACAGGATTCATAATTCACATAATGCAGTAAGGTATTGTTATAAAGATAAACAATTAGACAATGAAATAATAAACAGCTTAGGTTCATATCTACTCATAAATTGTCGCTTGATTTTTAACAAAGAAGGAACTACAAAACAGTAGGAAAAGAAAGGACTTTCTATAAGTGTTGCTAGGCCAATTGGACATACATATGGAACTAAATGGAATTTGACCCCTATCTTGTACCTAACATAAAACTAAATTTCAGGGTGGCTGTAAGTCTAAATACGAATTGTAAGAAAATAAAGTTTCTAGAAAATAACGTATGAAACTATGCTCATGACCTAGGTATAAGGAAAGCTCTTTAAACTTGAACATAAATAACTAACTATAAAGGAAAATATTAAAAACTGTGCTACATTAAAATTAAGCACTTTTGTTTAACAACAGACACTATTAAGAGAAAAAACCTACTACTACGAAAAAGCAAACTACAGAGCGGGACAAGATATTTGCAACACATAGAACCAACAGAACACTCGTATACAGAATGTATATGTATATACACTCAAATAGTGTATATGTGTACTCTTCTAATATATCAATAAGAAACAACAACAACAGAATGGTCAAGAGACCTGAACAAGCACTTTATCAAATAGATATATGAAAAAGTTCTCCACCTCATGACAGTAATCAGAGAAGTGCACATTTAAATTAAAATGTGGCACATTTCATCAACAGAATGACTAAAAGAGAAAAGGAAAAAAATAAATAAATAAAAGACTACCAATTCCAAGTAGTCTGGTGGATAAAAAGAAATCCAATCACTAATGGTGGGAGTGTAAGTTGGTGTAAGTTCTTGGAAAGCATTTGGCCTTATCTATGAAAGATGAAGATATGTAAGGCCTATGATCCCTTACGTTGACACCTATCTGCTATGTCCAGCAAAAATTCTTTCAGGTATGTCCAATAGACATGTGCAAGGAAGTTCATAGCAGCCTTACTCATATAAGCCACAAACTGGAAACAATTCAGTGCTTATTGAAAAATAGTATGGATAAAAGTTCATGCTCATATAATGGGATACTGTTCATCAATGAAAATTTATAAATTACAGCTTCATGCTACAACATGAATGAATCTTACAAACATAATGCTGATAGAAAGAAGCCAGACACAAACAAGTTCATACAACATGGCTATATTTATACAAATTTAAACCATCAGACAATACCAGGCCAACTAAAAATAGCACTTAGGGACGCATGCATAGTGATGAAACTACAAAGGAAAACAAGAAAATGTCTAAGGTAAACTCAGATTAAGGGTTAACTTTGGAGTAGAGAAAGAAGAAAAATTGGGAGGGGGAGAGGAGAGCTTTGGAGGGGCTCTATTTTTGTCCTGGTTGGCAATTAACTGGTGTTGCCCTTTTCTAAATGTGTGTTATATTTCACATATGCATGAGAGAGAGAGGATGGGAGATGAGGAATTGTTTATGAAGACGACTTTACAAAGAATTTTGTCTATAAAGAAGAAAAGAGAAGCAGTGTGGCATATGTTAAGGTAATGTGACGTATCAAAAGAGTTCCTTTTTTACGATAAGAGATACTAGGGTATATTGTATAGCAATGATAATTATGCACAAGAGAAAGAGACATCAATGAGGTTGAACTCACAGAAAATTGCAGAAACCTGAAACCCTTGAGGGTGGTGGTGGTGAGCTGCATGAATGGAGGGATTGAGCTTTAAGAGAAGGAGCTCCCAAAGAAAAGGTGCTTGAAGGAGGTCCAAACCATTGCCGTTGAGATGATTCCAATTCATACAGAGTCCCTAGGAGAAAGAGTAGAACTACCCCATAGGGTTTCCAAGGAGTGGCTGGTGGATTTGAACTGCTGACCTTTTGGTTAACAGCCTGGGCTCTTAACCACTGTGCCACCAGGGCTCCTTAAAGGAGGTTCAGGTGGGTGGAATTCTAGGAAAGTTTGCAAGTACAAGTATTAGAAGGTCTGCATGGGCTATCATCTCTTTCCTTAGTGGAGTATGGACCTCAGCAACTTCTCCAGCTCCATCTCAGTCTCCAGAGCCTTTTTCTCTTCCTGCAGAGGATCATACTCCCTCCCGAGGAAGCACCTCTGCATATGCTCTCTTGCTGCACAGAACGATTGCACTCTCAGCCTCTTTCACCTAGTTAATACCCACACACCCTGTAAATCTCAGCTTCACCACCATGCATGCAGGAAAGTCTCCTCTGACTCACCAGGAGACACTCAGCCCACAAGGTCACTTTTCACACATTCATCCTTGTTGTAATTGCATATTCATTTCATTAGATCTGTCCTCCCACCAGATAGTTCTTGCTACGTATTCAGGGAGTATTCAGGGAGTCTTTCTTCTTTGGATCAACCCCCGGCACAGTGCCTGGCATCTTGTAGGTGCCATTTTTTGAATGCATGAATACATGAATAAATGAAGACTGTGCAGAAATATTCTTAGAAATATTATTTGAAGAAGTGGAATTCATTAGTAAAAAATGTTAATAGCAGCAATGTTTCTGCACACTGATCATGTTTTAATATATTTAGCGCAATAAATCATTAATAAAATGTCATTCATTAATAAACATATGTTTAATAATGATGTTATGCCAGGTACTGATAAAAGCAGTGCCGTGGGAAAGGGAGCGGTCTCAGAAACAATCCAAGCTTCCTGTGGATGGAATGGTTCTGTGAAAACCACCCCTGACTCTGAAGCTGCATAGTTTAAATTTAGATTCCAGCTCTTTTACTTACAAATTTGTTGGTATCAGGCAAGTCTTTCAATTATTTGAGCTTTTATCTACTTGTTACTAAAATGAGATTCATCATACATACCTTACAATATTTTTGTGAAGCCTATGTAAAGACACGTAAGGTACCTGGTGCAGAGCTGTATCCTGCCTGTGGTTCATATCTAACTGGAGAAGGGAAGCAGGGAACTTGTGTCCTAAATCTGTACAGATTCTGCACATTAATAGGGGGCAAGATGCTGATGCCTAAAGGAGGACTTGGGTTGATTCTCAGATCCTTAGATGAATACAGTATCGCAGCTGGAAGAACATTAAAATTCATGTAGTCAGAATATCTTCTTTACAGGTGAGACCTCTGGAGCCCTGAGGGTGGAAGTAGAAAAGGCTATTGAGGATGGAGGCCTTTATCTCAGAGCAAAGGGCCAGCCTGTATCCTAGAGACAGCACTCTTCTTGCTCCCTTGCCTGTGGGGACTCTTGGCTGGGGTGCTGACAGGCAAGCTATTCTGAGCCAAGAGTTGTATAAAGAGAGGCTCACAGCAGTGCCCAGACTTGGTCTTGCTATTGTGTCTGCCTCCCGTGATGCCTTCCTCCTTGCAAGGCACTTTGTGTCAGCAGGAATGTGAGGCAAGTTGTGAAATTCAATTAATTCTGCAGCCAGCCCACACACCTCCCTCCAGGCGTAGCCCAGCACGGACTAGGCAGCTCTAGAAACTAGGTTTCCTGACTTCCTTCTCCTTCCCTTACTTCAGCCCCTTCTTAGATCTTCCTCTCACTCTTTCTTCTTTCATTATCTTCTTCATAGAAGACAAAATTGATCTATAAGGTTGTGTTTCTAAATTAAAGTACTGTTGCATACTGAATTTTGATATAGAATCTCTGACAGCTTGAATTATAGAATTGCTTTTGCTGGAAGTTGGGAGGGAGTGACTAAGATATCCTTTCCTCCTTTCTTGAGTTATATTCTAACAGAATATAAGCAAAAAGCACAGATCTCTATGATTATTATGTTTCCAGACTGCACCTGTAACCCTTCCATAAAGAGGCTTCAGTTAACTAAAGCCAAAATACGGTCACCAATTCTCTCCCCTATGAAGGAGGAAATAGGAGGGTGGTAGAGACTTGTCTTGATTTTAGAGTATAAGAGAGAAAACAGAGGGGAGTCCAATGCCCTTATAATGGACTTAGATGTCAGAAAGTGAAATCAGGGATGGGGATACAGTTTTGAAGCAAATTATGTGCTTACTGTAAACTAGTGAGTGTCCTGGAGTCTAGTTAAGTATGAAAAGAGAAAATTCAAGAGTACAAGAAGGAGCTGAAAGTATTCACTCCAATATTTTCTCCTCTTGGGGAGTAAAATAAATGTTCCCTTTTCTATGGATAAACACAGGGAAATACCAGACCTCCTCTGGTAATGTTCAAAGTATTTAATCTTAATATATTACTTTTGAGAGTCTATGGTCAACCACCCCCATGCGTCTGCCCGTTTGTCCTACTGTGGGGGTTTGCATGTTGCTGTGATACTGGAAGCTATGCCACTGGTATGCAAATACCAGCATGGTCACCCATGATGGACAGATTTCAGCTGAGCTTCCAGACTAAGACAGACTAGGAAGAAAGACCCTGCAGTCTACCTCTCCAAAGAATTAGCCAGTGAAAACTTTTTGAATAGCAGCAGAACATTGTCTGATATGATGCCAGAAGATGAGCCCCTCAGGTTGGAAGGAACTCAAAAGATGACTGGGGAAGTAAAGTCTACCTCAATGACGTGGATAGACTCAAGCTTTCAGGACCTTCATTTGCTGATGTGGCACAACTCAAAATGAGAAGAAACAGCTGCAAACATCCAGAGTGTGGAATGTCCAAAGTATGAATCTAAGAAAACTGGAAAACGTCAAAAATGAAATGGAACGCATAAACATTGATATCTTAGGCATTAGCGAGCTGAAATAGACTGGAACTGGCCATTTTGAATCAGAAAATCATATGGTCTAGTATGCTGAGAGTGACAACTTGAAGAGGAATTGCACTGCATTCATCATCAAAAAGAACATTTCAAGATTTATCCCGAAGAACAAAGCTGTCAGTGATAGGGTAATACCCACATGCCTACAAGGAAGACCAGTTAATATGACTATTACTCAAATTTACACACCAACTACTAAGGCCATAGATGAAGAAACCAAAGACTTTTACCAACTTCTGCAGTCTGAAATCGATCAAATATGCAATCAAGATACATTGATAATTACTGGTGATTAGAATTCTAAAGTTGGAAACAAAGAAGGACCAGTAGTTGGAAAATATGGCCTTGGTGTCAGAAACGATGATGGAGATGGCATAATAAAATTTTGCAAGACAAATGACTTCTTCATGGCAAATATCTTTTTTCAACAATATAAACAGCTACTATACATGTGAACCTCTCCAGATGGAATACACAGGAATCAAATTGACTACATCTGTGGAAGGAGATGATGGAAAAGCTCAATATCATCAGTCAGAACAAGGCCAGGGGCTGGCTGTGGAATAGACCATCAATTGCTCCTACGCAAGTTCAAGTTGAAACTGAAGAAAAGTAGAACAAGTCCACACGAGCCAAAGTATGGCCTTGAGTATATCCCACCTGAATTTAGAGACCCTCTCAAGGATAGATTTGACTTGTTGAACACTAATGACTGAAGACCAGACGAATTGTGGAAGGACATCATACATGAAGAAAGCAAGAGGTCATTAAAAAGAAAGGAAAGAAAGAAAAGACCAAAAGGAATGTCAGAAGACACTCTGAAACTTGCTCTTGAACGTAAAGTGGCTAAAGCCAAAGGAAGAAATACTGAAGTAAAAGAGCTGAATAGAAGATTTCAAAGGGTGGCTCAAGAAGACAAAGATAAGTTTTATAATGACATGAGCAAAGACCTGGAGATAGAAAACCAAAAGGGAAGAACACTCAACATTTCTCAAGCTGAAAGAACTGAAGAAAAAATTCAAGCCTCAAAGGCAATATTGAAGGATTCTATGGGGAAGATACTAAATGACGCAGGAAGTATCAAAAGAAGATGGAAGGAATACACTGAGTCACTATATCAAAAAGAATTGGTCAATGTTCAACTATTTCAGGAGGTAGCTTATGATCAGGAACCAATGGTACTGAAGGAAGAAGCCCAAGCTACACTAAAGGCATTTTGGTGAAAAACAAGACTCCAGAAATTGACGGAATACCAGTTGAGATGTTTCAACAAATGGATGCAGCGCTGGAAGTTCTCACTCTTCTATGCCAAGAAATTTGGAAGACAGCTACATTGCCTACCTTCTGGAAGAGATCCATATTATGCCTATTTCCAAGAAAGGTTATCCAACTGAATGTGGAAATTATTGAACAATATAATTGATATTACAGGCAAGTAAAATTTTGCTAAAAATCATTCTGAAGTGGCTTCAGCAGCATATCGATGGGGAACTGCCAGAAATTCAAGCCAGATTCAGAAAAGGAGGTGGAACTAGGGATATCACTGCTGATGATAGATGGATCCTGGCTGAAAGCAGAGAGTATCAGAAAGATGTTTGCCTGTGTTTATTGACTATGCAAAGGCATTCGACTGTGTAGATCATAACAAATTATGGATAACATTATGAAGAATGGGAGTTCCAGAACACTTAATTGTGCTCATGAGGAACCTGTACACAGATCAAGATGCAGTCATTCGAATAGAACAAAGGATACAGCTTTGTTTAAAGTCAGGAAGGATGTGTGTCAGGGTTGTATTCTTTCACCATAACTATTCAATCTGAAGCTGGACTATATGATGAAGAACGGGGCACAAGGATTGGAGGAAGAATCATTAACAACCTGAGTTATGCAGATAACACTACCTTGCTTGCTGAAGGTGAAGAGGACTTGAAGCACTTACTGATGAAGATCAAAAACCACAGCCTTCCGTATGGATTACACCTCAACATAAAGAAAACAAAAATCCTAATAAATGGACCAATAAGCAACATCATAATAAACAGTGAAAAGATTGAAGTTGTCAAGGATTTCATTTTACTTGGATCCGCAATCAACGCCCATGGAAGAATCAGTCAAGAAATTAAAAGACATTGGGCAAATCTACTGCAAAAGACTCTTTTCAAAGACATCACCTTGAAGACTAAGGTGGGCCTGAACCAAGCCATGGTGTTTTCAATCACTTCATATGCATGCAAAAGCTGGAGGGTGAATAAGGAAGCTTGAAGAAGAATTGACGCTTCAAACTGTTGTGTTGGCGAAGAATATTGAATATACCATGGACTGTCTAAAGAATGAACAGATCTGTCTTGGAAGAAGTACAACTAGAATGCTCCTTAGAAGGAAGGATAGTGAGACTGAATCTCATACTTTGGAGTTATCAGGAGGAATCTGTCCCTAGAGAAGGACATCATGCTTGGTAAAGTATAGGGTCAGCAAAAAAGAGTAAGACCTTCAGGAGATGGATTGACACAGTGGTGCAACAATGGGCTTAAGCATGACAACAGTTGTGAGGACGGTACAAGACCGGGCGGTGTTTTGTTCTGTTGTGCATAGGGTTGCTATGAGTCGGAATTGACTCAATGGCACCTAACAAAAACAACAGTATCCAAAGCCATGCATTGCAGTTAATTATCATGAATCTTTAGTATCCTTTAATATGGAATAGTTCTTGTGGTTTTCTGCATGTTTCTTGCCTTTGGTAATTTTGAGGAGCACAGGTCAATTATTTTATAGAATGCCCATCAATTTGGATTTGTCAGATGCTACCTCATCATCATATTCATGTTATTTTAATTGGTATATAATTAAATTAAATATTATTATTATTTTGAATAGAATAGAAGTAATGTTTCTTTTTCAATACAACATGCAATAATCACATCATTTTAGATTGTCTCAATATTAATATTGATTTTGATAAATTGTTTAACATGGTGTTTACCAGGTTTCTCAACTATAAAGTTACTGTTTTTCTCTCTTATAATAATTATTTTGTTTGAATATATTTTGAGACTATGTAAATATTCTTTTTCTCATAAACATTCATCCATTAAATTTGATATCTGTGATGATTTTTTAACTTTATCATCCTTTTATATTTATTAGTTGGCTTGCACATGTAAGGGTTCCTTTCTCCTGCATGTATTAATATATTCATTTTATTTTTATTAGCATTGCCTCATGAATTCTTATGGGTTACAATCCATTATGTCATTATATATTGTAGTTTTCAATTTGTCACAGAATTAACTAGTGGGAGCCCTATCAAGCTGACTTTAGTGATCTTTTAATATGTCCCATTAAAGTGAGAACATTACCATGAAAAGAGGGACAATGCTACTGACCATACAGAAAAAAAGGAATACTATGAATGATTGTTTGTCAAAAGATTAGATAACCTAGATGAAATGGATGAAATCCTAAAAACACACAAACAACTAAAACTAAATCAAGACAAAATGAAAAATTTGAATAGACCTATAAAAAGTAAAGAGATTGAGTTACTAATCAAAAGCCTTCCCACAAAGGGAAGATTACTTTACTATTACATATATACTTTACTATTAAATTCAACCAAATGTTTAAAGAATTAACACAAATCCTTCATAACCTCTTCCAAAAAATAAGAGGTAGAAACACTTTGTAACTCATTTCTATGAGGCCAACATTATCCTGATATCAAAGCTAGTCAGATATCACAAGAAAACTGCAGATTGATATTCCTTACAAATACAGATTCCAAAATTTTCAACAAAATACTAACAAACCAAGTCCAGCAGCATATTAAGAGGAGTATATAGCATGACCAAGTGAAATTTATCCCAGGAGTGCAAGATTGATGCAACATATGAAAATAAATCAAAGTAATACACCGTATTAATTGAATGACGGGTGGAGGGAAACATGATTATATATATGACTAGACATAGAAAAAGCATTTGACAAAATCCAACACTGTTCCATCATAAAAAACAGTCAACAAACTAGAAATATAGGGTACTTCCTCAACCCTATAAAGGTCATCTATGACAAACCCGCTGCTAACATTATACTTAATAATAAACGTCTGAAAACTTTCTCCTTAAGTTCAGGAACAAGACAATGAGGTCTATTCTTGCCACTTGTGTTCCCTGTACTAGAGGTTCTATCTGGAATAATTAAGCAAGAAAATGCAATAAAAGACATTTGGATTCAAAAGACAGAGTAAAACTATCTTTTTTTGCATATGACATGATCCTATATAAAGAAAACCCTAAAGAGTCCACAAAATAAAATAAAGTAAGCCTATTAAGGGTAATAAAGGAATTCAGAAAAGTTGCTGAATACAAGAGCAATACACTGAGAATGAACAATCTGATAATGATTTTTTTAAAAATCCATTTACATTTAGAATTATATATAACTAAGAGCTATAAGACTTGTACCTTGAAAACCACAAAACATTGCTGAAAAAATTTAAATAAGATCTAAATAAATGGAAAGATACATTGTGTTCATATATTGGCAGACTTAATATTGTTAAGATGGGAATACTCCCAGTACTGATCTACACAGATTCAGTACCATACCTTTCAAAATCCCAACTGTCTTTTTTGTTTGTTTGTTTTGCATAAATTGAAAGCCAATCCTAAAATTCATTAGAAATGCAACGGACTCTGAGTAGCTAAAACAACCTTGGCAAGAAAGGACAGATCTGGGGGGCACATAGTTCCAGATTTCAAATATTACTACAAACTGCATTAAATCTGTATGATACTGGCATAATATAGACATACAGAAAAATAAAATAGAACTGAGAGTCAAGAAATACAACTTACATTCTTGGTCAATTGGTATTTAACAAGCATACCAAGACAATTCAATGGAGAAAGAATAAGTCTTTTTAACAAATTGTTAAGGGACAGTTGGATATCCACATTAAAAATAAAAATAAAGTTAGACTCTTACCTCATACTATATGCAAAAATGAATTCAAAATGGATCAAAAAACTGTAAGAGCTAAAACTATAAAATTCTTTTAAAAAATATATGTGAATCTCCACAGCCTTGGATAAAGCAAGAATTCCTTATATTGACACCAAAGCACAAGCAACCAAAGTAAAAAATAGGTAAATTGGACTTCATTAAAATTATAAAATTTTGCACATCTAATAACACCATCAAGAAAGTGAAAAGACAGCCTACCAAATGGGTGAAAAACACTGTCAAATCACATATTAGCTAGGGGTCTAGTATCCATGATATACAAGAACTCTTGCAAGTCAACAAAAAAGACACCTTAGTATAAAAAATGTGGGAAGGGTTTAAATACATATTTCTTCCAAAGAAGATAAACAAAAGGCCAATATGCATGTGAAAAGATTCAAGCAAAGATGCTTCATATCATTAGTCATTAGGAAAGTACAAATTGAAAGCACAGTGAAGTAATTTTTACAACCACTAGGATGGCAATAATAATTACGAAGAAAATAAGAAGTGTTGGCAAGGATGTGAGAAATTAAAATCTTCATTGGTGGGAATGTAAAATTGTGCAACCACTGGGGAAAACAGTTTAGCAGTTCCTCAAAAAATTACACATAGAATTACTATATGACCGAGCAATTCCACTCCCAGATATATACCCAATAAAAATAAAAAACATGCTGACACAAAAACTTGAACACAGGTGTTCATATTAGCATTATTCGTAATACAAAAAAAGTGGAAGCAACCCATATGCCCATCAATTCATGAAAGGATAAACAGAATGTGGTATATTTGTAAAATGGAATATTATTCAGTAATATAAATTAATAAAGCACTGGTACATGCTACAACATAAATGAATGGTAAAAACGTTATGGTAAGTAAAAGAAGCCAGACACAAAAGGCTTCATATTATATCATTCCATTTATAAGAAATGTCTAGAACAGTCAAATCCATAGAGACAGGAAGTAGATTAGTGGTTGCCAGCAGGTGGGGGAAAGCGTGGAGTGAGGAGTGAGTGGCTAACAGGTCTGGGGTTTCTTATTGAAATGATGGAAATGTTCTGAAATTAGACAATGGTGATAGCGGTACACTCTTGTGACTATACTAAAAACCAAGAAATTGTAGACATCAAACTTTAAAAAGGTCAATTTTATGTAAAATTTATGTAAAAAAAGAAAATAAAAAGTCACCATCAAGTATTTCCTCACTTTATAATGCAGAGTGATGACCAAGTTTTGTCTTGTATTTTACCTCTTCAACTCTGGAATCAGATTTTTCTCGAATGACCCTGGTTCCATTTAGTTGAGAACTTATTTAGAAATCAAGATATAGTTTCTAGGTATGCTTATTATTACAAGTGTTTTATTGCTTCCAGACAACCTTCCTTCCTTCCGTCCTTACCTGCTTGCTGCCTTCCTTCCCCCTTCCTTCCTTCCTCTCTTCATCCCTCCTTCTTTCCTTCCTCTCTTTATCTCTCCTTCCTTGTCTCTCTCCCTCTCTCTCCCCCTCCCTTCTCTTCTATCTACTTATCTATTTATCTATCATCTATCTATCTTAACTCCTAAGGTAGTGGGATTTTAAGAATTTAGTGATTGATTGGATTGGGGAGGCACTTCAAGCAATGAGGGAGAAGATGACTCTCAGGATCATAGTGGATCTTAGCATCTTCACCAAAATGGCAATGCAGCTATAGTAAGGTTTGAAGCAAGATATGATCAGTTAGGAGTATTAGCAAGTTTGATTAACAAGACTGACAATGGCACTTGAAGATGGCTTTGCTCTATCCCTTGCCAACATGTTCCTGGCTGCATAAGACTTAGTTTCTTACAAATTTGGTTCCTTAGTCACCCTAACCACATTTCAAGTGTTCAGTAACCACATATGGCTAGTTCTTATCATACTGGATAATGCAGCTCTAGATTAAAAGCCAGATCAGGGGGCGTGGCCAACATGGCGGAGTAGACAGATGCTTCCTATATCCCTCTTACAACAAAGACCTGGAAAAACAAGTGATTTGATTCTATATGAATATCTAGGAGCCCCGAACAAGACAAAGTTGAGACATCCGTCTGAGTGATAAGGGAGAGGAAGACTGGAAGAAGTGAAGAGGGCCAGAGCTGAGGCAGCGAAACTGCAACTCTGTAGCCATGCAGGTCTGCAGTGAAGCAGGCAAACAGCTGTGCTGGGTGCATGCTCGGGAAGCAGTGTCCACACAAAGAGAAACCCGACAGCAGAGATTCTTCTTGGACACTCTGAACCAGTGAAAAGCAGCTGTCAAGAGGCTAAGATAAGTACATGCGTGCACACTTTTGCAGGGATTAAGAAAAAAAAAAAAAGCCCATTTGGGAAAAACCTCTCTCCCTTTTATCTCTTCCCTCCATGCTCTGCACTGGGAGTTCGCTGGGCCAGAAGTAGATCCCAAAAGGCACCCTGACCCAATCTCCTGGCCTTGGAGAGGGAACAAATAAGCTACTGGCTCCCCTAAGCCAGGAACACAGGGTCGGCCCAGCTCCTTTGCTAGGCACAGGTATCAGGGGTCTGTAGATTCCGAGTGCCTTACACCCCTATATAGACTTGTGGGGACTCATCTCAACAGTGTTAGCCCTCACTGCCACAGTAAAACAGGGCAAACATCTGAAGTTTAGCTTCAATTGCTTCAGCTGTGAACGGGCAGATTTGTGACCCTCGAAACAGCCCTGCCCCTTAAGTAGGCACTTTTATCGATCTGCAGCAGGGGCTTGAGGACTGGTGGTAACACCTAAAGTGCCTCGACACCTGATACAAGAGTCCAAGAAAAAGTGGTGCCCTTGAGTCTTTACAGCCAACAGAGTGGGGTGTTCATAGTCCAGCAGCAAAACTCACCTACCTACTCACCCTAGAGAACAGGGACACGCTTTCCTTTCAGACTCTCACGGGAAGCTGTCAGCCCCCTGCCTGGCTCAGCGTGTGATACCCTACCACAGCCATAATCTAGTGCTTGCACCAATCACCCATGCCTCTCTAGGACAGGGGGTGAGAGCCTGCATCACACACTTGGTGACTGACTCCCTGAACACCTGAGCTGAACCCATATAGGAAAATTTAACAGACTCCTGTGTGCACATACTTAGTTACATAACTAACTACCTGGTGACAGGATTTTAGAGATCCAAAGGTGTCAAAAATCAAACTAGTGCACACAAGCAGCCTATTTGGGCATATCAAAACAAAATAAGAAGCTAGGTCTCACTAAGCAAATACAAAATAAAATTGTAATCAATTATTGATGGCTCAGAGACAACAGTTAATATCAAGTCACGTAAAGAGGCAGGCCATGATGGCTTCAGCAAGCTCCCAAAATACAGAATCAATAAATTCCCTGGAGGAAGAGAACTTCTTGGAATTACCAGAGGCAGAATACAAAAGATTAATATACAGAACTCTTCTAGAAATAAGAAAGGAAATTCTACAGAATGCAGAAACAGCCAGGGGGCATACAGACACAGTAGTAGCGGAGCTTAAAAAAGTTATTCAAGAACATAATGCCAAATTTAATAGGCTGCAAGAATCCACAGAGAGCAATCAGAAATCCAGAGATTAACAATAAAATTTCAGAATTAGACAACTCAATAGAAAGTCATAGGAGCGAATTGAGGCAGTAGACGTCAGAATTAGTGATACTGAAGATAAAGATCTTGACGCCAACTTATCTGAGGAAAAATCAGAGAAAACAATTAAAAAGAATGAAGAAACTCTAAGAGTCATGTGGGACTCTATCAAGAGAAATAACCTACGAGTGATTGGAGTACCAGAACGGGGGGGGGGGGGGGATAACAGAAAATACAGAGAAAATTGTCAAAGATTTGTTGATAGAAAACTTCCCTGATATCATGAAAGATGAGAAGATATCTATCCAAGATGTTCATCGAACCCCACATAAGGTAGATCCCAAAAGAAAGTCACCAAGACATATTATAAGCAAGCTTACCAAAACCAAAGATAAAGAGAGAATTTTAAGAGCAGCTAGGGATAAAAGTCATCTACAAAGGAGAGTCAATTAGAAAAAGCTTGGACTACTGAGCAGAAACCATGCAGGCTAGAAGGCAATGGGATGACATATTTAAACTTTGAAGGAAAATAACTGTCAGCAAAATTGTCTCTCAAATATGATGGTGAAATTAGGGCATTTCCAGATAAACAGAAGTTCAAGGAATTTGCAAAAACCAAACCAAAATTACAAGAAATACTAAAGGGAGCCCTACGGTTAGATAATCAATAACACCAGCTAACAACACAAGACTAGAGCACAGCACAAAGCAACCAGATATTGACTCAGATACGGAAATTGAAAATACATTGAAACTAAAACATTGAAAATAGGGAAGCAGATATCAATATGTAAAAAAGGATAATATTAAAACAAAAAAAGAGGGATTTAAAAAATGGAGACATTGATTTTCTATGTGGAGGGGAAGTTAAGCTGATATAAAGTAATAAAAGAGTGGTATAAACTTAGAAAAATAGGGGTAAATATTAAGGTAACCACAAAGAAATCTAACAATCCTACAAATCAAAATAAAAAAGTAGAAAAACATAAATAACCAGCAAACACAAAATCTACAACAAAGAAAAAGATAAAAAAAAACATAAAGAAAAACAACTCAACATAGAAAATTAAGAGGAGCAAAGAAACTGTCAACAGCACACAAAAAAGACATCAAAATGACAGTACTAAACTTATACCTATCAATAATAAAGCTGAATGTAAATGAACTTAATGTACCAATAGAGAGAGAGTGACAGATTGGATAAAAAACATGGTATGTCTATACGCTGCCTACAAGAGACACAGCTTAGACTTAAAGACACAAACTAAAACTCAAAGGATGGAGAAAAATATATCAAGCAAACAACACTCAAAAAAGAGCAGGAGTGGCAATATTCATCTCTGACAAAATAGACTTTAAAGTAAAATCCACCACAAAGGATAAGGAAGGGCACTATATAATGGTTAAAGGGTCAATATACCAGGAGGACATAACTATAATAAATATTTACACACCCAACAACAGGGCTCCAAAATACATAAAACAAACTCCAACAGCTCTGAAGAGAGAGATAGACAGCTCCACAATAGTAGGAGGAGACTTCAACACGTCACTTTCAGTGAAGGGCAGAACACCCAGAAAGAAGCTCACTGAAGACACGGAAGAGCTAAATGCTCCAATCAACTAACTTGATCTCATAGACATATACCGAACACTGCACCCAACAGCAGCCAAGTATACTTTCTTTTCCAGTGCACATGGAACATTCTCCAGAATAGACTACATATTAGGCCATAAAGCAAGCCTTAACAAAATCCAAAACATCGAAATATTACAAAGCATCTTTTCTGACCGTAAAGCCATAAAAGTGGAAATCAATAACACAAAAAGGAAGGAAAAAAATCAAACACATGGAATCTGAACAAAACCTTGCTAAAAAACTACTGGGTTATAGGAGAAATTAAGGAAGGAAGAAAGAAATTCATAGAATCAAACGAGAATGAAAACACATCCTACTAAAACCTTCGGGACACAGCAAAAGCAGTGCTCAGAGGTCAGTTTATAGCAATAAATGCACACACCCAGAAAGAAGAAAGTCTCATAATCAAAGCATTAACCCTACAACTGGAACAAGTAAAAAGAGAGCAGCAAATGAAGCCCACAGGTGCCAGAAGGAAGGAAATAAGAATTAGAACAGAATTAAATGAAATAGAGAATAGAAAAACAATTGAAAGAGTTAACAAGTCCAAAAGCTGGTTCTTTGAAAAGATCAACAAAATTGGCAAACCATTGGCTGAACTGACAAAAGAAAAACTGGAGAGGAAGCAGATAACCCGTATAAGTAATGAGATGGGTGATACCACAACAAACCCAACTGAAATTAAAAGAATCGTAACAGAATACTATGAAAAATTGTACTCTGACAAATTTGAAAACCTAGAGGAAATGGACAAATTTCTAGAAACTCACTACCTACCTAAATTAACACAAACAGAGGTAGAACAACTAAATAAACCCATAACAAAAGAAGGGATTGAAAAGGTTATTAAAAAACTGCCAACAAACAAAAGCCCTAGCCCAGACGGCTTCACTGGAGAATTCTACCAAACTTTCAGAGAAGAGATAACACCACTTCTACTAAAGGTATTTCAGAGTATAGAAAAGGATGGAATACTGCCAAACGCATTCTATGAAGCCAGCATAACCCTGATACCAAAACCAGGTACAGACACTACAAAAAAAGAAAATTACAGACGATATCCCTCATGAATATTGACGCAAAAATCCTCAACAAAAGTTTCGCCAGTAGAATTCAGCAACATATCAAAAAAATAATTCACCATGAGCAAGTGGGATTTATACCAGGTAGGCATGGATGGTTCAACATAAGAAAAACAATCAACAATCACATAAATAAAAGACAAGAACCACATGATCTTACCAATCGATGCAGAAAAGGCATTCAACAAAATCCAACACCCATTCATGATAAAAACTCTCAACAAAATTGGAATAGAAGGGAAATTCCTCAATATAAGAAAGGCATTTATACAAAACCAACAGCCAACATCATCCTGAATGGAGAGACTTTGAAAGCATTCCCCTTGAGAACAGGAACCAGACAAGGATGCCCCTTATCACCACTATTATTCAACATATGCTGGAGGTCCTAGCTAGAGCAGTAAGGCTAGAAAAAGAAATAAAGGACATCCATATAGGTAGGGAAGAAGTCAAAGTATCTGTATTTGCAGATGATATGATCTTATACACAGAAAACCCCAAAGAATCCACAAGAAAAGTACTGAAAATAATAGAAGATTTCAGCAAAGTTTCAGGATACAAGATAAACATACAAAAATCAATTGGATTCTTTACACCAACAAAGAGAACCTTGAAGAAGAAATCACCAAATCAATACCATGTACAATAGCCCCCAAAAAGATAAAATACTTAGGAATAAATCTAACCAGAGATGTAAAAGATCTATACAATGAAAACTACAAGACACTACTGCAAGAAACTAGAAGAGACCTGCATAAGTGGAAACATATACTTTGCTCATGGATAGGTAGACTTAACCTAGTGAAAATGTCAATTCTACCCAAAGCAATCTACAGATACAATGCAATCCTGATCCAAATTCCAGCAGCATTTTTTAATGAGATGGAGAAAAAAATCACCAACTTCATATGGAAAGGGAAGTGTCCCTGAATAAATAACGTATTACTCAACAAGAAGAACAAAGTGGGAGGTCTTACACTACCTGATTTTAGGACCTATTATACTGCCATTGTAGTCAAGATAGCCTGGTACTGGTACAATAACAGATACATAGACCAATGGAACAGAGTGGAGAATCCAGATATAAGCTCATCCACCTGTGAGCAGCTAATATTTGACAAAGGCCCAAAGTCCATTAATTGGAGAAAAGACATTCTCTTTAAAAAATGGTGCTGGCATAATTGGATATCTATATGCAAAAAACTGAAACAAGACCCATATCTCACACCATGTACAAAAACTAACTCAAAATGGATCAAAGACTTAAATATAAAATCAAAACCGGTAAAGATCATGGAAGGAAAAATAGGGACAAGGCTAGAAGCCCTAATACATGGCATAAACACAATACGAACCATAAGTAACAATGCACAGGCACCAGAAGAGAGACTAGATAAATGGGAGCTCCTAAAAATCAAACACTTATGCTCATCCAAAGACTTCACCAAAAGAGTAAAAAGACGACCTATAGACTGGGAAAAAATTTTTGGCTATGGAAAATCCAATCAGCGTTCAATCTCTAAAATCTACAAGATACTCCAAAACCTCAACAACAAAAAGACAAATAACACAATTAAAAAATGGGCAAAGGATATGAACAGGTTCTTCACCAAAGAAGATATTCAGGCAGCTAACAGCCACAGGAAGAAATGCTCACGATCATTAGCCATTAGAGAAATGCTGATGAAAACTACAATGAGATATCATCTCAACCCAACAAGGCTAACATTAATCCAAAAAACACAAAATAACTAATGCTGGAGAGGTTGTGGAGAGACTGGAACGCTTATACACTGTTGGTGGGAATTTAAAATGGTACAACCACTTTGGAAATCGATTTGGTGCTTCCTTAAAAAGCTAGAAATAGAAGTACCATACGATCCAGCTATCCTGCTCCTTGGAATATATCCTAGAGAAACAAGAGCAGTCACACAAATAGATATATGCACACCCATGTTCATTGCAGCACTGTTCACAATAGCCAAAAGGTGGAAGCAACCTAAGTGCTCATTGATGGACGAATGGATAAACAAACTTTGGTATAGCCACCCAATGGAATATTACGCAATGATAAAGAACAATGATGTAGCTGCAAAACACCGTATAACATGGTGGAAGCTGGAACTTCTTAAACTGAGTGAATTTAGTCAGTCACAGAAGGACAAATACTATATAAGATCACTGTTATAAGAACTCAAGAAAAGGTTTAAACACAGAAGAAAACATTCTTTGATGGTTACAGGGGTGGGGATGGAGGGTGAGGGTTATTCACTAACTAGGTAGTAGATGAGAATCATCTTAGGTGAAGGGAAGGACAGCACACACTACAGGGGAAGCCAGCACAACTGGACTAAACCAAAGCTAAGAAGTTCCCTCAATACAGTCAAATACTTCGAGAGACAGAGTAACAGCCATGCGGGGTCTGGGGACCATGCTTTCAGGGGACATCTATGTCAATTGGCATAACAGAGCTTATTAAGAAAGTCTTCTGCATCCTACTTTGGTGAGTGGCATTTGGGGTCTTAAAAGCTTGCAAGCGGCCATCTAAGATGCATCAATTGATCCTAATCACTTGTAGTAAAGGAGAACGAAGAACATCAAAGACACAAGGAAAGTATTAGCCCAGAAGACAGAATGGACCACATAAACCAGAGACTTCATCATCCTGAGACCAGAAGGGCTAGATGGTGCCTGGCTACCACCAATGACCACCCTGACAGGGAACACAACAGAGGGTCCCTGATGGAGCAGTAGAACGATGGGATGCAGAACTCAAATTCTAGTAAGAAGACCAGACTTAATGGTCTGAATGAGACTGAAGGCACTCTGGAAAGCATGGCCCCTGGACTGTCTATCACCCCAGAACTAAAACAATTTCCGAGGCCAACTCTTCAGACAGGGATTGGACTGGACTGTGGGACATAAAGTGATACTTGTGAAGAATGTGCTTCTTAGTCAAGTAGATACAAGAGACCAAAGGGGCTGCTTCTGTCCAGAGGTGAGATGGGAAGGCAGAGAGAGTTAGGAGCTGGTTGAATGTTCATGGGGAATCAGGGGCGGAGGGGAGGAGTGTGCTGTCTCAGAATAGGGTGAGCTGTTGGGGTCTCATAACAATGTATGTAAAAAAAAAAATTCAGTATGGGAGACGAACTTGAAATGTAAACTTCATTTAATTGCAGCGATAAAAAAAAAGCAGATCAATCACTTTCCTTGTGTATGTTAGTGCCTGTGTGCCTGTGTGCACTCTTGTGCATGTACATGTGCATATGTACATGTATGCATGCATAATTGTATTCAAGACAGTATCCTGCATACTACTACTACTCTGGCAGACGGTACTTTTGTCTTCATTTTGGGTGACTTTGAACATATGTCAGTATCTGGCTTTTTCCACACAAAGTATTTGCCTGGCATATGCCTTTGTAAGGACTATGAGAGTTTTGATTCCATGGTGCTATTATTAGCTTATTTACTAGGATCTGATATTGAAAACCATTTTCCAGGCCAAGGAGGTGATCCATATCTGAAATTCCATTACTCTTATTATATTTCTTGTTTCATTCCTCCTATCTTTGAAGTCACAACAGACCTGCTTGTCTACACCTCTCTGATGGATAAAATCTCAGTTAACATGCTTCTGAGTGGCCATTGGGAGGATGATCCCTGACTCTAACAAGTCTCAGGCACTTGTATACCTAGTATGTGCTTTGGGACAGGAGTGACCGGAGCAGTCAGCAAGCAGCCTTGAAATGGAATGTAGTCCTGCCTTTTCTGCATTTTTACTTATATCCAAGATAGAATCTAAGCTGAGCTTTATTATGAATGTAAGTATGTCGTAGTGAGGCATGTAGGACAGAGATTATGTCTCGTAGGAAGATGCTCAACATGGTGTCTAGGTCTGGTGACATTAGCAAGACTCTAATAGTTCTCTGAGTGCCAGTCCAGGCTGGTAGAGCACCAGAATCTTGTGTGAAATCTTCAAACTATCCAAAACTCTCTGCTCCTGTTGCTGCCATTTTTTACTCTGTTCTGAAACACTCCCTTCTCTTAACACCATGTTTTACGGAGAGACTTCCTGTCTTCCCACAGTCCACCCTCACACTGCCAACCTTCCTCAGGCATGCAGCCTTTGTGATTCTGCTTGTGTTAGACCAGCACTTGCATGTCATCACAGTCCTCACTGAATCTTTTCTCCACCTCATAAAACTAAGATCCTATGTCCCCTGTTGTCACAGATTTTTGTCAGTTTTCTCTAGAAGATGCTCATTGCAAGCTAGGAAGGCAGTATCTGTATCCTTTTACTCCCTAGTGCCTCTTTCAAACTCTCATTCTGCACTCGCTTACTTAAACCAGGCCCCTCCCTAGAGGCAGTGCTTCACATGCACAATCTGGAATCATGTGGCCTAGGTGAAAATGCCTCTCTACTACTTACTGAACAGCTTGTGACCATCCCATGCTCTTCTGTAAACTGGGGAGAATAACAATAGATCCCCCCTAGGGACTTTCTGAGGATTCAGTAAGTTGTGTATCAGTGCCTGGTTTGTAGAAAGCCCTTAAAAAATATCAGCAGTTATGATGATTATCCTTTGAATCTTAGGTCATCCAACTATAAAACTTTCTACTGATTCCTTTATACTACCTGTTTGGTCACTGTTACCATTTGAGCAATTTAGGCACCTGGTCTACAGTTTTCTACTGGACTCTAAGACTGCATCCACTCCAAGTCACATACGGAAAAACCCAGCAAACCTCCTGATGCCCGGGATCTTCCCACTTCTAGATCTTTCTACTCTCTGAAATGCTATGCCTCCTGCTGTCTAGGTCCCTCATCTAGTCCCTCAGTGTATTAAGAGAGCAGACCCTTGTTTTTCTATATTTTCTAATATGACAATGCTCTTATAGTTTTGCTTCTTTTTAAAAAAACATTCTGGCCAACCCTCTCACCCTCCTCCCTTTGTCTCTCCATGATACTGTGAGCCTGGATCAATACACACATCTGCTTTCATTTTCTCTTACAGTGGGACTGCTGGGTATAACAATAGAGCACTAGACAAACCTGACAATGGGTGCTACTTCATATTCATGGTCACCAACATCTATTGGACATTAATGTTTCCCAGTAACCCCTCCTGATGGTCCTGAGTTGACTGATTTCTACTTACCCTTCCACCCTCATTTAGGAACATAACTCTGCAGGGAAATTCCCCCTAAGCCCAAGCTAGATGGCTATTCCTCCTCCATGCCTCCACAGCATCCTGGCATGTCTCTCTCAAAGCTCACATCAAACTGGGTGGTGATTTCTCCCCTAAATTTCTCTATCTACCACTAGACTGTGAGCTTCTTGAGAACAGGAGCAGCATCTTCCATATTCACACATTTAGTTTCTAACTCAGGGCATGATACAAAGTAAAATTTTTGTTGAAATCATTGTCAAAGGAAGAGGGAGATGTTGCATGTAAGCCTGGTATTGTAGGTAGAGCTGATTATCAGAGGGATGGAACAATTTTCAGTCTCGCTTAATGAGTATAATTCAGACTGAGCCCCAAAGATTAGGTTAGAAAAGAGTACATGGCAGCCCTGCTTGTGACCTAATAAGAGCCTCTGCTCAAGTGGTGTGGGGGATGGGAGAGACTTCTCCCCTGTAGTGTTATGGACAGAGCTGGGTGAATGCATAAATGTAGGAGCCACAAGCGCTGGAGCATCACAACAGGAAACTGGAAAGGAATGTGGCCAGTGTCTCAGGTTAAGAGGAGACTATAGACTCTGAAGATCAAGCCAGTAGAAATAGGTAGTATTAAGGTCCTCAACAGCGGGGAGTGGGAATCCAGCTTAAAAAAGACCAGAAGAGAAGGATGTCCTTTCTTAGCCACAAGGTAGATATATTTCAACACCGATATAACAAACGTACCAGAGTGTGCAAGAAAAGAGGGGAAAGAATGTGTTACAGGGGTTCCCAGAATTCTGTAATTAAGGAAAATACTCTTTGTTACTATTATTAGGGCTTAATCCTGGATAAAAAGTGGATTCAGTTCACTAGACCCAGAGGCCAGTAAAACATGGAGGACTAATGAGAATCCAATTCTTGGCACCAAGAAACCTTAATTTCCCTATTTCAGATGGGAGATTTGGCTACAAACACTTAGCTTGTCCTGCCCTGGCCATCAAGCACCGCCATTCCATTCAGTGTTTATTTCACCAGTAAATGTTATTAAAGAGAAACATTTGTTTGAAACTTCTGGCTAGTCATTTTTTCCGATTCTTTGCTTTTTGTCATTATGTAAATAAATCCCTGGCCTGAAAAGCCATTCTCCTTTCTTGGATGCAAGGAACATGTCATGGCTCTGTATTTGTATAATGTGCACACTGCATTTATTTAGACTCTAAAATTAAAATCAACAAAACTTAACAGTGACATTATCATGTCCTAAGCACAACATTTAGAAGCAAGAATGGTGACAGTACGTCTCACATACTTTGGACATGTTATCAGGAGGGATCAGCCCCTGGAGCAGGACATCCTGCTTGGAAAAGTAGAAGGCCAGCGATAAATAGGAAGGGTCAGCGAAAAAGAGGAAGACCCTCAATGAGACGGATTGACACAGTGGCTGCAACAATGGGCTCAAGCATAGCAACGATTGTGAGGATGGCACAACCTGGCAGTGTTTCGTTCTGTTGTACATAGATAGGGTCGCTGTGAGTTGGAACTGACTCCACAACACCTACAACAGCAACAAGCATGATGTAAGTGCTTTACATGTATCGACTCACCTGATCATCAAGAAAAGTTTATAAGATAAGGAGGATTGTTATGTCCATTTACAGATGAGGGAATTGAAGCAAAGGCACAAAGCTAGAAAGTGGCAGTTCTAGAGCTACAGGCCCAGGTGGTTTGGCTTAATCCCCATAATAAGCCCCATACTACCTGCTCTCTCCTACTATATGTTTGTTTGCACTGTTTAATGGGTCTCAAAGATATCATGGGGATCCTCCTTTGGCACCCTATAGCTGCCAGCTCTCGGTCAGGAATTCAGAAAGGTGAAAGCAAAGGTGAAAATACAATTGATTGAAAGAGTGTAAGAGGTGCCAAACTCATTAAAATTACATCATTTTTGAAATATTTATATACTAATTGACAACTTGATTTTATTTTACTGATAGACCTTTAAAACGCTTCTGTTCAAAAGTATTTTGCTTAAGTCAAATTCTTTCTAAAACATATCTTTCTGCATACATTGAAGCTAAATAAAAAAGGTTATATTGATTATCTGAAATTAAAAAAATACACAAAATGATTATTCTTGGTACATATGTATGTACCTTAATCATAACTATGTCACTGTAGTCACTGTGTTATGAGTTTTTGTGTCACTGATAGGGTCACTCTGAGTCAGGATCGACTCAACAGCAACAGGTTTGGTTGTTTTTTTTGGTATTTTTCTAAAGACAATATTTTTAAACCAGTTGCTGTGTGGAGTTGATTCCAATTCATGGCAACCCTATGTATGTCAGAGTAGAAATGTGCCTCAAAAGATTTCCAGTGGCTGATTTTTCAGAAGTAGAGACTTTTCTTCCCAGGTGCCTCTAGGTGGACTCAAACCTCTGACCATTAGGTTAGCAGCTGAATGTGTTAACCATTTGCACCACCCTGGAACTGTATTTTTATTTATGGTTTTATTAATTGCTATTTTTTTAAATAAAAATTGACTGAAAACATCAAAGTTGCATTTTATGGTTAATAAATTTAAAATTGTTGACATTTAAAAAATTCATCCTTCTCTGTGGACCACAGTTTGCAATAGAAAGATACTCTCTCTACAAGTGCTGAGATACTTTGTAAGTTCAGAGCCAGTTCCAACTGTTATCAAATTGATTCCAACTCGTGGTTACCCCATATTTGTCAGAGTAAAACTGTACTTCATAAGGTTTTCAAAGGCTGTGATCTTTTGGAAGTAGACTGCCGGGTCTTTCTTCTGAGGTGCCTCTGGGTGGACTGCAACTGCCAACTTTTTGGTTAGTTGTCAAGTGCTGAAACATTTCCACCACTAAGGCAGCCAAATTTCAGAGCAAATACTGAAAAATGGTGGTTATTAATAATTAATAATTCTATTGTTTTGAGTTAAAATTGATATCTATATTAGACCACATATTTTTATTTTGCCTCAATCCAGTGTACCTTTCTTTGACAAAAATTTTTTATGACCAAAAACTCATCAACTAAATTTTTTATATTTATGATGATTTTGACTATTTCACAAAATGTAGATACTGCAAAATCAGAGGCCTTCTCAATTTCATCCTGCCCTAGTAGAGAATGTCACTTTACCAATAAAACATAAGAGCTCTATCAAACGATCTTTCCCACAAGTGGAAATATTTAAAAGATAAATTTTAGAATTAAAAAATGAAATCTTGAACACCATTTGAGTTCTTTTTGTTTAATTTGTTTAGTTTCATTCTTGCGTTTGCAATAATAAATTTGAATGTCTTTTTATTTGCAGTGGAAGTGGTTAAGAGCTATGGCTGCTAACCAAAAGTTAGGCAGTTTGAATCCACTAGATGCTCCTTAGAAACCCTATGGGGTAGTTCTACTGTGTCCTATAGGGTCACTATGAGTCAGAATTGACTCGATGGCAATGGGTTTGGTTTGGTTTTTCCTATTTTCAAGCTTTGCTTTCAAAAGTCTCAATCTGATAACAGCTCAAAGGCTGAAATATTTTTGGTGTTCCACATGTTTGATACTCTGACTAAATATTTACAACCAATTTTGAATAAAATTCACAACAAATTTTGAAGATTTATTTAAACAAAGTTCAACACCATGGTAAGATAGTTAGATTGATTTATAAGTAGTTCTTCAAAGGCTCAGCCATTTCTAAAATTTGACTGATATTAGCAACAATGAGTAAAAGCTGCCATGCTGATTTTTTCATTCAAAATTTTGTTACAATAATTCTGTAGTTCAGTGACTCTAAGTATGTGCATGTAAATATTTGTGTACATTTACTATGTATAGTCACACAATATATTCAATCAATAGAATATTGATGCTTCTTTGGAGGTGATTAGAAATTATGCCTGTACTACAAACTATTCCAAGTATATGTTTATTCCTTAGGTTCATTAATTTAGTAAGAACATTGTTTTCACCATAAGGCTGTGCTTCACTAAAATTTGTATGTTTTGTTACTGGAAAAACAAATTATTTTATTATCAAAGTTAGATTTTTGAGCTGAATTTACAACTGCATTTATAATCACATCAGAGGTTTCATCTTCAACAAAATGGACTTCTAACCGATATATTCAGTCTTTGAATGGACTAAAATTTAAGCCATTACTAGAACTAACTTTACAATTTTCTGTTTGAAATATCAGATACTATTTATAGAAAATTGACCTCATTTTATTATTTGCAAAATCCACCTTCTGGTAATGAAGCCAACTTATTAACAACTATTCTTCACTCTTTGCATATCCAAAGAAAAATTTGCAATCAAACTTAAGTGAAATTAGGAAAAAAAAGTCATTTTCTAAAAATGGAAAGCAATGTTTCACTTACGTGTAAATGTAACTTCTGCAGTGATTGTGTTTAATTATCTACAGGCACTATTACTAGAGTTACCACCTCTGGCATAAGAACCCAAGGTGCTCCACAAACCTGTTCCCCAAGGAAACTAGTAAAAATTATAAAAAGTAAATAACTAAATAAATAAAGTCTTTGGAAAGTCTGAAGCCATAAATCAAATGAAGAAACATTTATTCAAGAAAATCTACTAAAATGTGTTAAGAACTGCAAGAATCTGTGGAATTTGAACCAAGACTCATACCCTTCCTTCTCCCTCTCAGCTCATCAATGTGGAAACTCCACTAGACTGGTACAGGCAAAAACTCAAGGTTCCCAGTCAGAGAACTATCTTCTTGAGAGGTCTAGGACATCAGCATTTATCTCCCTGCCCCTGATACTTGTTGTTGAGGCTAAGTTCTGAGCAAGAGCAGCTGAGATGAGGGGCTCATTCCTTCTGCCTAGCCTTCACTCATGGAACAGAGGCTATACCTTGGATAGGGCATTGCTGAGAATATTGGGTGCTGAATTGCCCTTGCCTTGGCTTGTGGGGCTTAGATTCCATGTAGAGAGAAGCAAGTCTAAGAGACCTGGGGGTGGTACCCCATCAATCAATTACTCAGCTCTTAAAGCAGAATGTCATTCAGAGAGAATCATGACGTTGTCCCCACTCCCAGTGCCAGAGTTATGACTCAGAGATTTTACTTGGGGCAATGAGGGTGGGGGAGCAGGACACAGAATGGAGAGCTACAATCCTACTTGCAAGGAAATGACTTTATTTGCTATGGACTATGGAGAAGTTCAATTTTAAGGGTAGTCTCAAAACAGTGGAATATAGGGTGAAAGGCAATTGGGGGGAGATTGATAGATTCATTGAAGATACAGGTTAAACCATAGGCTGGAGAGTTTGCTAGACAGAAACAAGGGAAAGAGAAAGCTGGAGAAATCTCTCCTAGAATATGAACAAATCTCAAACACTGACCTGTGGAACTACCTTTTAGAAGAAGAAATAATGAAATTAGATTAGTCTGTGAAACAATTTATTCTCTAGGGCATTGTTAGAAATAGTAGAGCCATCAGTTGGCAATTAGAGGAACTTAACATCTGGATGTGAGGAAGGAAAGATAAGAGACCTCTGCCAAAACAAGTTTTTCTAGAGTGACTGTGGGCACACGTAGGACTGGACCCCCTGAGGAGGAACACAGAGGCTTCACATTATGGTAGAGAAACAGATTTCACTAAAACAACCCATCCAGTCACTAGATAAGTAAACAAGTCAATAACAGTAACAAGCCCAAAGTGTATAGGAAACCAGAACCCAGATTTGCTAGTTCAACGGTGAATTCTACCAAACATTTAAAGAAGAATTAATACCAATCATTCACAAACTCTTCCAAAAAAAAAAAAAAAAAAAAGGAGGGAACTAATCCCAACTCATTCTATGAGCCCAGTATTACCCTGATGTCAACACCAGTCAAAAAAAAAAAAAAAAAAATCACAAGAAAAGAAAATTACAGACCATTATCTCTTATGAATATGGATAAAAATATGTTGCAAAATGCTAGCAAACTGAATCCAGAAACATATAAAAATAATTGTGCACCATGACTAAGTGGGATTTATCACAGGAATGCAAGGTTAGATTAACATCCAAAAATCAATCAGTGAAATCAATAGACTAAAGCACAAACAAAAAACTTGCGGTCATCTCAGTAGATACACACACACACACACAAATCATTTGACAAAATCCATCACTCTTTCATGTAAAAACACTTGGAAGACTAAGAATAAAAGGGAATTTCTTCAACCTGATAAAGGGTACTGTCTTAAGCCGGGTTCTGTAGGGAAGCAAAACCAGTAAAGTGTATAAATATATATATATAGAGAGATTTATATCAAGGAAACAGCTCATGCGATTGTAGAGGTTAGAACATCCCAAGTCCTTGGAGGGCCGTCCCAAGTCACGCAGCTGTGGAAGCTGGCGAGCCAAAGATTGGCAGGTCAGAGAGCAGGGCTTCTGCTCACAGGCTTGGAAGGTCGACAAATTCCAAGTTCGGCAGACAAGACCACAAGGTTTCCCCTGATTTGCGTAGCTGCAGGGACTGGAGAACCCAAGATCAGTGTCAGTTCAGAGCCAGTATCCAGTAATCCCCAAAAAGTCTGATTATTTACCTTTCCCTAAAGAACAGTAACTCTTATAAAAGGCTGTAGCTCCCTTTGGGGAAGGCTGGGAGAAAGATTAACAGCAAAAATTTTTGGCAGTGTGTTGGAGTCCTTCCTCAAGGGGATCTGGCCTCCCCTTCATTCAAGGGATTGCAGGTCTTTAAACTCACTCAAATCTGGTAATTGTTTGAGGGACCATGACTGTCTATTCTGGCGATTCAAGTTAGACTGATGTTCACTTGACCTAGAATTCATCCATTTGTATGCTTCAAGTAAATATTTAGTAGATTTCCTATCTATTTCACTTCTAGGGACACCATGACTAAGTAGCCAATTCCATAAGTTCATACATGCCAGACTATTCTGGTTATTGCTTTGACTCCTCTGTCCATTACTGTAACTATGCCCACCTTGTGTTTGTCAACTGAGTGCAGCCATGGACTAGTAGTGCCCTGTTTACTGCTGGAAGTAGAGGTATCAACATCTTTAAGACTAATCAGACTTGAGAACCAATTTAGAAAGCTCATACTTACAATTCTGTTTCTCTAGAACCACTCTCAGTACCAAATGTCTTAGGCTGGGTTCTCTAGAGAAGCAAAACCAGTGAAGTGTATAAATATATATGGAGAGAGATTTATATCAAGGAAACAGCTCATGTGATTGTAGAGGCTAGAACATCCCAAGTCTGTGGATCAATGTTGAGGCCTCTCCCAATTCACACAGCCGCAGAAGCTAGTGAGCCCAAGATTGGCAGGTCGGAGAGCATGGCTCCTGCTCACAGGCTGTGAAGGTAGACAAATTCCAAGATCAGCAGGCAAGACTGCAAGGTTTCTCCTGATTCACATAGCTGCAGGGGCTGTGGAACCCAAGATTGGCGGGTCAGAGAGCAGGGCTCTGCTCACAGGCTGTGAAGATCAATGAATCCCAAGTTCGGCAGATAAGCTGAGAGCTCCAGTCCCAAGAACTGGAGGTGAGACAACAGGAGGCAGCTGCAGGATCCAGAGTGAGAAAAATCCAGAATGTCTGCTTATATTCAGATGTAGGCCACACCCCCAAGGAAACTTCCTTTCATCTGATTGGTTTCTCACAGCATATTCAATCATGGGAGTGATCACATATAAACACTGA
Organism: Dugong dugon; assembly: GCA_030035585.1. Taxonomy (NCBI): domain Eukaryota; kingdom Metazoa; phylum Chordata; class Mammalia; order Sirenia; family Dugongidae; genus Dugong; species Dugong dugon. The sequence continues at coordinate 10,217,793 of CM057468.1, read as the reverse complement.
GAATCGTGGCCCAGCCAAGTTTACACACAATCTTAACCATCACAGGTACTTATGAAAAACCCGTAGGTAACATTATACTTAATGGTGAAAGACTAGATTTTTCTCCCTATGATCACAAACAAGATAAAAATGTGTGCCCTTGTCACATCTATTCATCACTGTACTAGAGGTTTTAGCCACAACAATTGGGCAAGAAAATAAAATAAAAGGCATCCAGATTGGAAAGGAATGCATCAATTTATCTCTATTTGCAGATGACATGATCTTGTATACTGAAAATCCAAGGAATCCAATAAAAAACTGCTAGAACTAATAAATAAGTAAGTTTGCAGGATACAAGATCAATATACAAAAATCAGTTGTATTCCTATACACTTGTAATGTACAGTCCATTAATATTGTAAGAAAAAAATCCATTTACAATAGCATCAAAACAATAAAATATTTGCAAGTAAATTTAACAATAGAAGCACAAAGCTTATATACTGAAAGCTCAAAACATTCTCAGAAGAAATTTAAGAAGATCTAAATAAATGGAAAACATCCCATGTTTATACATCAGAAGACTTATGCACTTACCACTTATGATGACATTAACTGATCTACATGTTCAATGCAATCCATATCAAAAGTTCAGTATACTTCATTATAGAAATTCACAAGGTGATCCCAAAACGCGTATGAAAATGCAAGAGGATTGAACTAGTCAAACAACATTGAAAAAGAACAAAGCTGGAGGACTTACAGTACCTAATTTCAAAATTTACTGCAAAGCAAAAGTAATTAAGATGAAGACAATGTAGTACTGGCATAAGAATAGACATATAGATCAATAAAATAGAATTGAAGGTCAAGAAATAAATCCATGTGTCTATGGTGAACCAAATTTTGAAATATCTGCCAAGATCATTCAACTTTGAAAAAATAGTCTTTTCAACAAATGGTAGTGGAACAACTGGATAGATAAATACAAAAGAATGAAGTTGGACCATTAACTCACATCATATACAAAAATTAACTCAAAAATGAATCAAAGACTAAATATAAGTTAAAACTATAACATTCTTAAAAGAAAAGATAAAATAAAATAAATCTACATAACCTCAGATATAGCAATGGAATCTTAGATATAACACCAAAAAAAAAAAAAAAAAAAAAAAAGATCAATTGTACTTCACCAAAATTAAAAACATCTATGCTTCAAGATGATACCATCAAGATAGTAAAAAGATAATCTACAGAATAGGAGAAAACACTTACATATAATATATCTGATCAGGGACCTGAATCCAGGTTATATAAAGAATTCTTACAACTCAATAATACACAGAAAAATAACTAAATAGAAAATGGGCAGAGGATCTAAACAGACATTGCTTTAAAGAAAACACACAAGTGAATATCAAGGGAAAGAAAAAAATAAGTGTCTTAGTTATCTAGTGCTGCTGTAACAGAAATACCACAAGTGGATGGCTTTAACAAATAAGTATTTATTCTCTCACAGTTGTGTAGGCTAGAAGTCCAAATTCAGCGTTTCAGCTCCAGGGGAAGGCTTTCTCTGTCGACTCTGAAAGAAGGTCCTTGTTATCAATCTTCCTGTGGACTAGGAGCTTCTCCGAGCAAGAACCCCAGGTCCAAAGGAGGTGCTCTGCTCCTGGTGCTGCTTTCTTGTTGGTATGAGGTCCCCCTGTCTCTCCGCTCACTTCTGTCTTTTACATCTCAAAAGAGATTGGCTCAAGACACAATCTAATCTTGTAGATTGAGTCCTGCCTCATTAAAGAAGCTGTCGCCCATCCCACCTCATTAATATCATAGAGGTAGGATTTAACCCAAAGGAAAATCACTTCAGATGACAAAATGGTGGACAGTCACACAATACTGGGAATCGTGGCCTAGCCAAATTGATAGACATATTTTTGGGGGACTCAGTTCAATCCACGACAAGAAGCATATGAATATATGATTAACATCAATAGTTATCAGGGAGATTTAAATCAAAACCATAATGAGAAACCACTTCATACTCATTTGTTATCACTAGCTGCCATCCATTCTGCCTCCAACTCATGGTGACCCCATACACAATGGAATAAAATGCTGCCTGGTCCTGTGCCATCCCTATAATTGCTTGAAAATTAGACTCTACAGCAACATAGCATTATTCAATCCACTACTGAAAGATGGGTGATGGTTTCTCATGAGGTGCATTGGCCAGGAATCAAACCTGAGTTTCCTGCACAGAAGGCCAGTGCTAAATATCACACACACACACACACGTACACACACACACACACACACAAGAGATATCACCTCACATCCACTAGGATGGGTATAATCAAAAAGCCGTAAAACAAAAAGTGTGGCTGGGATGTGGAGAATTTGGAACCTTTGTGCACTGCTGATGGGAATGTAAAATGGTGCAGCCACTTTGTAAACAGTCTGGCGGTTCCTCAAAAAGTTAAACATAGTTACCATATAATTCAACAATTCCATTCTTAGGTATATAACTAATTTAAAAAAAAGTCTCGAATAGGCAAATCTATAGAGATAGAAATTAGATTAGTGGCTCCTTATGGCTGGGGGAAAAGAGAACAAACGGTGATAGATAAAGGGTATTGGGCTTCTTTTTGAGTTGATGAAAATATTCTAAAATTGATTGTGGTGATGATTGCATGTATCTGTGAATATATTTAAAGATATTGAATTGGAGGAATTCACTAAGACATAGCATAATCAAACTTTCCAGAACCAAGGACAAAGAAGGAATCTTGAGAGCAGTGCAGGAAAAGAGAACTATCACCACAGAGGGAGCGCCAGTGAGATTAAGCAATGATTTCTCACCAAAAACTATGCAGGCAAGACAGCAATATACAAAGCCCTGAAAGAAAAGAACTATCAACCAAAAATTATATATCAAGCAAAATCGATATTCATACATGAGCGAGAAATAAAGACTTTCTCAGATAAGCAGACATTAAGGGAATTTGTAACCACAAGACCAGACTTACAAGAAAAATTACAAGGAGTCCTTCAAATAGAAAGCCAATGACATCAGATAACAACCTGTGGTAAAGACACATAACAGTATCACTCTGATACCAAGTCAGATGAAGACATCAAAACAGTCAAGCAAAGTTAACAACTGACTATAGAGTATATGGGATACAAAACTGTAATCAACACCATCATCAAAACAGAAGGGGAATGACTGGTGTAGTTACAGAACTACTGTATGGTGAGGAAGTTAAGGAAGCTTAAAGATACAACAGGCTGCTTTAAATTTAAGAAGTCAAATGTAAGCCTCATGGTAACCACAAAGAAAATTAATAAATCTAGTCACCAAAAGAGAGAAGAAGAAAAACAAAAAGACACAGAAAACACAAAAACAAGATTAATAAACAAAAGGATAAGAAAACCCATATACAAAAAACAAAACAACAACAAAAAAAACAAAACAAAAAACAACTGAGCACAGAAAGTAAAGGAAAAATAATCATTAACATCACACAAACAAACAAATACACACACACATGCAGAAAAGCATAACAAAATGTCTACAGTAAATTCTTCCCTATCAGTATTCACACTGAATATCAATGAATTAAATGCAGCAGTCAAGATAAAGAGAGTGGCAGAATGGATAAAAAGGCATGACCTATCAATATGTTCACTACAAGAAACACATGATAGACATAAAGACATAAATAGGCTGAAAATCAAAGGATGAAAAAAACATACAAAGCAAACATTAACCTAAAGTGAGCAAGAGGGGCAATATTAATAGCTGATGAAATAGACTTTATGTCACAATAAATTGTAAGTGACAAAGAAGGGCATCATATAATGATAGAAGAGAAAATATGCCAAGACATAACAATTGTATGTATCTATGCACCCAGTACCAGAGCCCCAAAATTTATAAAGCAAACTATAACAGAATTAAAGAGAAATAGAAAAATCTAAAATAACAATAGGAGATTTCAATACACCACTTTTGGTAATAGACAGAATAACTATTAAGAAAATCTATAAAGACTTTGTTGTTGTTGTTAGGTGCTGTCGAGTCAGTTCTGACTCATAGTGACCCTGCTTACTATAGAATGAAACACTGCCTGGTCCTGTGCCATCGTCACAATTGTTGTTATGCTTGAGTCCATTGTTGTAGCCATGGCGTCAATCAATCTCATTGAGGGTCTTCTGCTTTTTTGCTGACCTTGTACTTTACCAAGCATGATGTCCTTCTCCAGGGACTGATAACACCTGATAACGTATCCAAAGTATGTAAGACATAGTCTCTCCATCCATGCTTCTAAGGAACATTCTGTTTGTACTTCTTCCAAGACAGATTTGTTCGTTCTTTTGGCAGTCCATGGTATATTCAATATTTTTCACCAGCACCACAATTCAAAGGCATCAATTTGTCTTCAGTCTTCCTTATCCATTCTCCAGCTTTCAAATGCATATGACACAATTGAAAATACCATGGCTTGGGTCAGGCATACCTTACTCTTCAAGGTGACATCTTTGCTTTTCAACACTTTAAAGAGGTCTTCCACAGCAGATTTGCCCAATGCAATGCATCTTTTGATTTCTTGACTGCTGCTTCCATGAGTGTTGATTGTGGGTCCAAGTAAAATGATATCCCTGACAAGTTCAAAATTTTCTCCGTTTATCATGATGTTGCTTATTGCTTCAGTTGTGAGGATTTTCGTTTTCCTTATGTTAAGGTGTAATCCATATTGAAGGCTGTGGTCTTTGATCTTCATCAGTAAGTGCTTCAAGTCCTTGTCACTTTCAGCAAGCAAGGTTCTGTCATCTGCATGATGCAGGTTGTTAATGAGTCTTCCTCCAATCCTGATGCTCCATTCTTTTTCATATAGTCCAGCATCTGGGATTATTTGCTCAGCATGCAGATTGAATAGGTATGGTGAAAGGATACTACCCTGAACCACACCTTTCCTGACTTTAAACCACACATATCCCCTTGTTCTGTTCAAACCACTACCTCTTGATCTATGTACACATTCCTCAGGAGCACAATTAAGTGTTCTGGAATTCTTAATATTCGAAATGTTATCCATAATTTGTTATGATCCACACAGTTGAATGCCTATAAAGACACAGAAGACCTGAATAACACTATCAGCCAACTGGACCTAACAGACATATATAGAACACACCACCCAATGGCAGCTCAATATACATTCTTTTCCAATGCACATGAAACATTATCCAGAATAGACTATATTTTAAGACACGAAACAAACCTTAAAAAACTGAAAAAGATTGAAATCATACAAAGCATCTCCTCTGACCATAAAGGTATGAAGCTAGAAATCAATAAAAGAAGAATAAGAAAAAAAAAAAAAACTCACAAAAACTAAATAACACACTACTACAAAACTATTGGGTCATAGAAGAAATCAAAAGTGGAATTTAAAAAAATACAAGGAATCAAATAAAAATTAAAACACAGCATACCAAAGCCTTTGGGATACAGCAAAAGCAGTTTTCAGAGGGAAATTCATAGCAGTAAAACATGTACATTAAAAAACAAGAATGATTCAAAATCAATAACTTAACCCAACAACTTGAATAAATAGAAAAAAAACAGCAAAAGAAGACCAAATCTACCAGAAGAAAGGAAATAAGAAAGATCAGAGCAGAGATAAATGATATAGAAATGATATAGATTAAAAAGATTATAACCGAATATTATAAAAAATTGTATTTCAACAAATTTGAAAACCTAGAGAAATGAACAAATTCCTAGAGACACACTACCTATCTAAACTATAACAAATAGAGGTAGAAAATCTAAACAGACCCATAACAACAACAACAACAACAAACAGATTGAAGGTATCATCAAAAAACTCCCCAAAAATAAAAACCCAAGACCAAATAGCTTCACTGGGGAATTTCACCAACTATTCAGAGAAGAGTTGACAACAATTTTACTCAAACTGTTTCAAAACATAGAAGAAGAAGGAATACTCCCTAACTCTCTATGAAGCCAGCGTCACCCTGATACCAAAGCCAGGTAAAGACATCACAAAAAAGAAACTTACAGATCAATATCCCTCATGAATTTAGATGCGAAAGTTTTCAACAAAATTCTAGCAAACAGAATTCAACCATATGTTAAGAAAATCATACCTCATGATTAAGTGGTATTCATACCTGGAATGCACCATGGTTCAACATTAGAAAACCAATCAACGTAATTCACCACATAAACAAAACAAAGGAAAAGAACCATATGACCGTCTTAACTGATGTAGAAAAAGCTTTTGATAAAATAAGAATAGAAGGGAAATTCTTCAACATAATTAAGGGCAGATATGCAAAATCAATGGAACCCTGGTGGTGTAGTGATTAAGAACTCGGCTGCTCACCAAAGTCGGCAGTTTGAATCCACCAGTCGCTCCTTGGACACCATGTGGGGCAGTTCTACTCTGTCCTTTATGGTCAGTATGAGTAGGAATTGACTCAATGGCAATGGGTATGCAAAACCAACTGGTGGCATTAACCTCAGTGGAGAAAAACTGAGAGCCTTATCCTTAAAAATGAGAATGAGACAAGGATGCCCACTATCAGCACTCTTATTCTATATTGTACCAGAAGTCCTAGCCAGAGCAATGAGGCAAGAAAGATAAATAAAGTGTGTCCAGATAAGAAAGGAAGAAATAAAACTATCCCTATTCACAGATGACATGTTCTTATTCATAGAAAAGAAAGCTTCTGGAAAGCTTATATATCCAAAAAGCTTCTGGATGCAATAGAAGAATTCAGTAATGTTGCAGGATACAAGATCAACTAAAAAACTCAGTTGGGTTCCTAGACACTGACAGGGAAAAATCCAAAAAGGAAATCAATAAATCAATACCATTTACTACAGCAGGCCCCACCCCCCAAATAATATACCTAGGAATAAACATAACAAGTAATGGGAAAGACTTATATAACAAAAACTATAAAACATTAATGCAAGAAACTAAAAGAGACCCATGTAAATGGAAGGACATTCCAGGCTCGTGGATTGGAAGACTTAATATTGTGAAAATGTCATTACTACCCAAAGTGATCTATTGGTACACTGAAATCCCAATCCAAATTCCAACAACATTCTTTACGGTAATGGAAAAACTAACCACCAACTTCATACAGAAAGGAAAGAGGCCCCAAATAACCGAAGCAATATTAAAGAAGAAGAACAAAGTAGAGGTCTCACATTTCACGACCTTAAAACACACTATACAGCTACAGTAATCAAAATAGCCTGGTACTGGTCCAATAATAGACACATAGACCAGTGGAGTAGAATGAAGAACCCCAAAATAAATCCATCCACCTATGGACAACTCATTTCAACACAAGGTCAAATTCCATTCAATGGGAAAGGAACAGTCTCTTCAGCAAATGGTACTGGCAAAATTGGATAACCACATGCAGAAAAAATGAAATAGGACCCATACCTCACATAATACACAAAGAAGTAACTCAAAATGGATCAAGCACCTAAATGCTAAAGCTAAAACAATAAAGTTCTTGGAAGAAAACATAGGGGAAAAACTATGGTACCTTTTTTTTGTTTTTTAATAATAGATTGTCAAGTACAACTGTAAATGCAAGAGCAGAAGAAGACAAAATAGATAACTGGGACCTCATAAAAATTAAACACTTATGTTCATCAAAAGACTTCATCAAAAGAGTGAAAAGACAACTTACAGACTGGGAAAAAATCTCCAGGAATGACATATCTGATATGAATCTAATCTCTAAAATATATAGAAAACTTCAACTCAACAACAAAAAGAGAACCCAAAAGAAAAATGGGCAAAAGACGTGAACAGACACTTCACCAATGAGGACACTCAAGTGGCCAACAAACACATGAAAAGATGTTTGTGATTATTAGCCATTAGAGAGATGCACATCAAAACAACAATGGTATATCATCTCACCTTTGCTAAAATGGCACTGATAAAAAAACAGAAAATAAGAAGTACTGACAAGGATTTGGGGAGATTGGAACACTTATCCACTGTTGGTGGGATTGTGAAATGGTACAACAACTATGGAAAACAGTATGGTGCTTCCTCAAAAGCCTAGAAATTGAACTGTCTTATGATCCAGGATTCTCACTCCTAGGTATATACCCTAGAGACCTAATAGAAGTAACATGAACAGACATATGTTCATTGCAGCACTATTCACAATAGCAAAAAGATGGAAATGACCTAAGTGCCCATCAATGGATAATAGATAAACAAAATGTGATATATACATGCAATGGAATACTATGCAACCATAAAGAATAATAAGTCCTTAAAACATCTTATAATATGGATGAACCTGGAAGACATTATGATGAGTGAAATAAGTTAATCACAAAAGCACAAATATTGTAAGATCTCACTTCTATAAAAAGACAAAAATAGATATACATACAGAAATCAACATTCATTGGTGGTTACCAGGGATAGGTGGGGGAGGGACCATGGGTAATCCATCTTTAGATAGTAGACAATTGTTATTTTTGGTGATGGGAAAGGTGACACTGAAGGTGGGTGAAATGCATACAGCTTGACCAAGGTACGTGTTGTCACTAAGAAGTACACACACACAAAAAGGATGTTTTTGGTAAATGATAGGACATATATAATTTTGCAACAATAGTAAGAACAATAAAAATATATATGTGTGGTTACATATGTATGCATGCATATAGATGTATAGGTATATATATGTGCACATCTATATGTATATGCATATACATGTGTGTGCATGCACATATATTCATATATATAATAAAGCACATAGGAGGCATAGTTATGGATACTTCTTAGACATAACCAAAAAACTTGCAGGATTGGTTTTCAGGGTTTTAAGCTTTAGGACCATAGACTAGTGGGACAACTCAATCTTAACGGGCGTAATATAGTACATAAAGTTTATGTTCTACATTCTATTTTGTGAGTAGTGTCTAGGGTCTTAAAAGCTTGTGAATGGCTGTCAAAGATACAGTTATTGGTCTCTTCTCATTCATAGCCAAAGAGAAAGAAGGAAGCCAAAGACTCAGAGAAGAAACCAGTCTACAGAACTAACAGTCTACACGAGCCACAGCCTCATCTACCCTGAGACCAGAAGAACTAGATGGTGCTTGGCTACCACTAATGACCGTTCTGATCAGGGCCACAATAGATAGGTCCTGGTAGAAGGGGAGAAAATTGTGGAACAAAACTCAAATTCTTAAAAAGTCCAAACTTACTGAACCAGTTGAGACTAGAGGACTCTCCAAGACTCTCACCTTGAGATAGTCCATAAACCTTAAACTGAAATTACTCCCTGAGATCACTTTTAGCTAAATAATAGATTGTTTCATAAAATAAAGAATATTACCAGTAAGTACAGCTTACCTTTACAAAATCGTCTATATAAGACTAAATGGTTAACAATTACTCTAAAGCAAAAATGAAAGGGTAAAGGGCCAGGGAAACCAGATTATTGGAAACAAAACATTTAGATTGGAATTAATGAGAATGTTGACACATTGTGAAAAATGTAACCAATGTCACTGAACAATCTGTGTAGTAATTGTTAAATGAGAACCTAATTTGCTGTGTAAACTTTCACTGAAAACACAATAAAATATTATTTAAAAAAATTGAATTGTGCACTTTAAATGGGTGAATTGTATGTTATGTGAATTATGTCTCAATAAAATTATTATAAATATAGCAACTTTGATGTCATTGCTGGAGGTTACTCAGATTCTGTCTTTTCATTTTAATATTTAATTGTGAAATATAAATAAAGACCAGATAGTTTGAAGTAAATCCAGTAAATATGCAGGGTCTTGACTTATGGATGACATTTTTAGAGATCCAGTGATCAGCAGTATGTTGAGTTACTCTCTTCAAAATGAAGTACAAGTTGCACCTTGCACTTATAGAAAGAGACACCAAGCTATCTTGCCTGGGCCATTTTGGATTATGCTGTTGTTGTGTGCCATCAAGTCAGTTCTGACTCATAGCAACCCTATAGGACTATAGTGACCATATATATCACATTTGATTGTTTTTATCCATTTACTAAATAATCCCCAAAGTCACTAGTTTTGGGGGGACACAGAACAAAAGAAGTTCTGTGGCTGGACCAGGCTCCAGCTTTGCCACTCATGTCTTAAAATGCAGCAGATCAAATGGGGTTTAAAGTGTCTATGGTCCTTATGAGTGCTCTTTGGAGCCCTTTGAAAAGTGTAATAGGAGAATTATAGCAGAAAGCCACTAGGATTTTGGAGCAAAGATTTCTTTCTGCAGACAACTATCCCCCTTTTGGTAAGTAGGTTTCCTATTGGGCCCTGGTAGAAGCTAAATAGACAGCAATGGGACTCTAAGTTATGATCTAATCCATCACACTCTAATGTCAGTCATGTTCCGGAGCATTTCATTAGAACATAAAGTGGTTTATATGAGATCAGACTTAAGCAGATCTTGGAAATATGAGATCAGACTTAAGCAGATCTTGGAAACAAAAGTGAGTTGTATGAGCAAATGATTCAGATTCCTAAGGCACCTCGTATTTACTATCTAATGGAAAGTTTCCTACGACAAAAAATTTCAGGTATGATTTACAGATGGATCGGACAATATGCACACACTAGCCAGTTTTATGGCCCCAATCACAAGTAATCATAAATTACAGCAGGGAAAGGATATTTTATCAGCAGGACAATCTTTGATCAGTGAATTTGTTTGTTCAGCTTGCTTTGACTGAAAGAATAAAGAGAGACATAGAAATAGACTGATTCATGGGCATTGGCTAAAGGTTTTATGCCTAATAGAAACTGCAAATGACTTATTTGAGAATAAGTGACAAAGGATTCTGGAGAATAGATACATAGATGGATCTCTCAGAATGGGCACTGACTGAAAAGTAGTGTGTGTGTGTGTGTGTGTGTGTGTGTGTGTGTGTGTATGGGTGTGTGAATGCCCACCAAAGGGAATCCACTCTAGAGGAGTCTTTCAATAATCAGGCTGACAAAATTACAAAGTTGTAGCTATCAGTTGATCTCTTTCATCATCCACTAAGGTACTTGCTTTCAGAACTCATAAGTAAAGTAGCCAGAGAAGCAGAGATGGAGTATATACATAGAGTCAACAACATAGGTTTCCTCTGACGAAGGCTGATATGGCCACTTTCTTTTTATGTGTCCACCTGCCACTGGCAGAGATCAATGTTAAGCCTCTAATAGAACCCCGTTCTACAGAGGAATCAGCCAGTTACATAGAGGCAGTTTAATTACAATGACCTTTTCCATCATGGAAACCCTGGTGGTGTAGTGGTTAAGAGCTACGACTGCTAACCAAAAGGTCGGCAGCTTGAATCCACCAGGCCATCCTTGGAAACCCTATGGGACAGTTCTACACTGTCCTATAGGGTTGCTATGAGTTGGAACTGACTTGATGACAAGGGGTTTGGTTTGGTTTTTCCATCATGAATGGGACATGGTTTTTACTTACAAGATAGCCTCTTGTCTAAGATATGGACTTGCCTTAATTTCCCAATGCTTCTGCCAACATCACCATGCATAAATTTATGGAATGCCTTGCTTACTATCTGGTTATCCCAGACAACACTGCTTCTGACCAGGGACTCATTCCCATAATGCTTTCCAAAGTGGTTTTGTCAATATATGCCCCCACTGGAATTAGAGTTTCCATTGCTACACATCATCACCAACTCTGACTGTTGACCAATTCTGTTTTGGGGAAAACAGTTTGGTATTGTCTAGTAAAAGTGAAATGAGGTTACCTTATGTCTTAGCAATTAATTTCATGACTATACACCTTAAAATAGTCTTGAGAAAGTACTTGAGAAGATACATACACGTATGTTCATAGCAGCATTGTTCATAAAATAAACAACTGGAAACAATCTAAATGTACATCAAAAGTAGAATGGTTAAATAAATATTGGTATATTCATAGACTGCAATACTGGGCAGCAATGATAATAAATGAATTACAGTTACTTGTTTCAATGTGAATATATCTCAAAAGCATAATATTTATAAAAGCAGAAGTCACAGAATGTATACATGTGATTACATTAATATAAAGTTCAAGAATAGCAAATCTATACATACATTTTTAGGAAATATAGAAAAATGTTAGTAACTATAAAAAGGAGCACAGGAAAGATAACACAAAGTTTAAGACAATGTTTTCCAATGTGGGGGAGGGTGGTGAAATTCGTTAGGGAACAGAGAAAGCTTCCATGATACTGCAGAAGTCTATTAAGCTGAGTGGTAGTACATGCTGTTTTCCTGAGTTGTCATTGAGTCAGCTCTGACTCATGGTGACCTCATGTATTACAGAGCAAAATGTTACCCTGTTCTCTGACATCTTCAAGATTGTTGGTATGCTCGAGTCCATTATTGCAGCCACTGTGTATTTTATGTACCTTCCAACCTAGGAGGCTCATCTTACAGCACTATATCAAACAATATTTGGTTGTGATCCATAGGGTTTTTATTGGCTAATTTTTGGAAGTAGTTCACTAGGCCTTTCTTTGTAATATGTCTTAGTCTGGAAGCTTCTCTGAAACCTGTCTACCATGGTTGACCCTGGTGCTATTGAAACACCAGTGGCCTAGCTTCCATCATCACAGCAATACGCAAGCCAGTATGTCATACTGACAGACAGGTGGTGAAGGTACATATAGTCATCTTATTATCTTCTTCAAGTCATATATGCTAGAGACTGTACTCTGTGTTCACCAAAAGGGTTCCTCTTTCTGGTACATAAAAGCACAATGCTTCCCAGCTTCTTTACCATTAGTGGGGCACATAAGATCAGTTTTTGCCAATGAAATGTGAGTACAGGCCTTACCTCATTTTATTGAGTTTCGCTTTACTGCACTTTGCAGATATCGTATTTTTTACAAATTGAAGGTTTGTGGCAACCCTGCATCGATGAAGTCTATCGGCACCATTATTCCAACAGCGTATGCTCACTTCGTGTCTCTGTGTCACATTTTGTTAATTCTGTAAGTATTTCAGACTTTTTTGGTATTATATCTGTTATGGTGATCTGTGATCAGCGATCTTTGATGTTACTATTGTACTTGTTTTGGAGCGCCACGAACCATGCCCATATAAGACGGCGAACTTAATCAATAAATCCTGTATATGTTCTGACTCCTCCACCGACTGGCCATTCCCTCATCTCTCTCCCTCTCCTTAAGCCTCCCTATTCCCCGAGACACAACAATATTGAAATTAGGCCAATTAACAACCCTTCAATGGCCTCCAAGTGTTCAAATGAAAGGAAGAGCTGGAGATCTCTCACTTTAAATCAAAAGCTAGAAATGATGCAGCTTAGTGAGGAAGGCATATCAAAAGCCAAGTCAGGCTGAAAGCTAGGCCTCTAGAGCCAAACAACCAAGTTGTGAATGCAAAGGAAAGTTCTTGAATCAAATTAAAAGCACTGCTCCAGTGAACACATGAACGATAAGAAAGCAAAACAGCCTCACTGCTAATATGGATAAAGTTTTGGTGGTCTGGATAGAAGATCAAACCAGCCTCAACATTCCTTTAAGCCAAAGCCTAATTCAGAGCAAGTCCCTAACTCTCTTCCGTTCTATGAAGGCTGAAGAGATGAGGAAGCTGCAGAAGAAAAGTTTGAAGCTAGCACAAGTTGGTTCAAGAGGTTTAAGGAAAGAAGCCATCTCCACAACATAAAAGTGCAAAGTGAAGCAGCAAGTGCTGATATAGAAGCTGCAGCAAGTTATCCAGAAGGTCTGGCTTAGATAATTGATGAACGTGGCTACACTAAGCAACAGATTTTCAGTGTAGATGAAACAGCCTTATATTGGAAGAAGATGCCATCTAGGACTTTCATAGCTAGACAGAAGTCAATGCCTGGCTTCAAAGCTTCAAAGGACAGGGTGACACCCTTGTTAGGGACTAATGCAGCTGGTGACTTTAAGTTGAAGCCAGTGTTCATTTACCATTCTGAAAATCCTAGGGCCCTTAAGAATTATGCTAAATCTACTCTGCCTGTGCTCTATAAATGGAAAACAAAGCCTGGATGAGAGCACATCTGTTTACAACATGATTTGCTGAGTTTTTAAGCCCACTGTTGAGAACTCCTGCTCATAAAAGAAAAAAAAAATTCCTTTCAAAATAATACTGCTCATTGACACTGCAGCTGGTTACTCAAGAGCTCTGATGGAGATGTACAAGGAGATTAATGTTGTTTTCATGACTGATAATACAACATCCATTCTGCATTCCATAGATCAAGGAGTAACTTTGACTTTTGAGTCTTATTAGTTAAGAAATACATTTCATAAGGCCATAGCTGCCATAGACAGTGATTCTGCTGATGGGTATGGAAAAAGTAAATTGAAAACCTTTTGGAAAGGATTCACCTTCTAGATGTCATTAAGAATATTTGTGATTCATGGAAGGAGGTCCAAATATCAAAATTACCAGTTTAGAACGAGTTGATTCCAACCCTCACGGATGACTTTGAGGGGTTCAAACTTCAGCGGATGAAGTAACTGCAGATGTGGAAGTGGCAAGAGAACTAGAATTAGAAGTGGAACCTGAAGTTGTGACTGAATTGCTGCAATCTCATGATAAAGCTTTACCGTATGAAGAGTCGCTTCTAATGGATGAGTAAAGAAAGTGGTTTCCTAAGATGGAATCTACTTGTGATGAAGATGCTGTGAACATTGTTGAAATGGCAACAAAGGATTTAGAATATTACATAAACTTAGTTGATAAAGAAGTGGCAGGGTTTGAAAGGGTAGCCTCCAATTTTTAAAGAAGTTCTAATGTGGATAAATTGCTATCAAACAGCACTGCATGTTACAGAGCAATCTCTTGTGAAAGGAGGAGTCAATCGATGCAGCAAACTTCATGGTTGTCTTAGTTTAAGAAATTGCCACAGCCACCCCAATCTTCAGCGACCACCACCCTGATCAGTCAGTAGCCATCAACACCAAGGCAAGACCCTCCATCAGCAAAAAGATTGCGACTTGGTGAAGGCTCAGATGATGGTTAGCATTTTTTAGCAATAAAATAATTTTTAATTAAGGTATGTACATTTTTTTTAGACATAATGCTGTATTGCACACTTAATAGACTACAGTATAGTGTGAAAATTTATATGCCCTGGGAAGCCAAAAACATGTATGTGACTTGTTTATTGCAATATTGTCTTTATTGTGGTGGTCTGGAACCAAACTGCAATACCTCTGGGGTATGCCTGTAGAAGTGAGGTGCATCACTTCCAGGCGGAGACAGTGAAAAGCTACTACACGACATTCTGCTAATCGGTTCCTCCATCACATTGACCTCATGTTGAGATGAATAACCCATGAGATGGAGATAACCTGGGCTCATGAGTCACTGCTGGAAGGGGGTGCCCTGTAGAACCTCTGGGCCCGCAGTGAACTTGGTGTGAGTGAAAACTCTGATTTAAACCACTGAGATATAGGGTTTGCTATTGCAGCATTAACAAGCCTTTCCTGTCTAATACAATGGATTTATTTACTCTTGAACATATAGTAAATTTCTCAATATAAAAAGAAATCTCATGGTTTGGAGCCAGATTGGGGAGGAAAGTGTACACGGAGAATTGGCACATTACTCCATTCATAACAGGCAGGCTCCTTATTCTAATATCTTAGAGTTTCAGCTGCCTTGATAAAAAAATTGAATAATAATACCTATTTTACAGTGTTGTCTGAGAATTAAATGAGATAATGTATACATAGCATTGGTTTAGTAAAATGCCAAGTATGAGCAGATATTTAAGAAATACTATTTTTCTCTTCCGCTGAGAAACAAGGAGGGGGAGGTGTAGAACAAAAGGACTCTTGGTTTATTAGAGGAAGATACTCCTGTGTCTTGACTGAGCTAAGACCAAAAGAAATGAAGGCAGAGAGAATTAGGAGAAAAAAAAGTCAGAGACTTCTGGCAAATTGGCGCTCTAGGCAGAAGCACCATGCCGTCCCTCCACAGCAAGTATCCGAAAAACTAAGCCAAACAGAAAACAGCAATCCTGAAACCCTAAAACATCAAATGAAGAGATAAAGAACTCAGCCAAGCACCAAATGGAGTTAGAAACTGACAGAGAACGGAGAGCGAGGAGAGATTCATGCAGAGGTCCCCTATCAGCTAACACAGCATGGATCTGCCATCTTGGACTTCTATCAGAGACCAGCAAATAGGGGGTATGAGAAAGCAGCATCACAGAGCTTCCAGCAGGAGACAGAACAACTGGTAACTGCAGATATACACTTTCCTACACACCACTCTTCTTAAACCCCACTCGAACTCCTTGGCTTCCCGCGGCCACAGTCTCTTGTCCAGGAAGCACCGGCTGCTTGGATTCCACCCGACCGCAAGGGCTGGCTCTCTGAGTGCCATTTGTTGGCTACTGGTGTTGTGTTTTTTCTGCTTCTTTTGATTTCTTCCTTACCTCTCACCACCTCCGCCTCCTTTCCCTCAAATACGTGGCTCCACGCGCCATCTTTGCTTTTTCCTGAGGGGCTGTGGAGCTCCATTTGAGTGTGGAACTGCTTCCGGGTCTGGGCTGCCACGCTGGTGGGATCCTGGGGCTTTTGTTTGTTTGTTTTGAATTGTTTGTTTTCTTTTCCTTTTCTTTAGTTGGGAGCCAGTTCTGGCCAGGCAGTGCTGCATGGCTTGGAACATACACCCTTGGCTTGCGCAGACACGCAGAGGGATCCCTGAGCTCATTTCTTTTTTCATGGGTTTTTTTTCCTGTTTTTTGGGGGGCTTTTCTTCTTCTTCTTCTTTTTTTTTAATGTGTTTTGTTTTCTTTTCCCTCTTTCTCCCTTTTTGTCTTTCTTCAGTACTCAGTTTCTAATCTCTCTGTGCCCTCCCTCTCTTTCTGTTCCCTGAACAACTGGTGCTGAATACCTCTACGCCTTCCAGACAGGCTGTACTGCAATAACTGAAAACAACTTCCCCAGACCTCATAGCTGTACCAGTGGGATCCCTGGGAGCTTTGCTGTTCTTTTTCCTTTTTAGTTTATATCTATTCATTCTTTTCTTTTCTTTTTTGTTCCTCTTCTTCCCCTTTTTGTTTTTCTCCATTTCATAGTCTCTCATATCTCCAGTCCAATGGCAAGCTCCCCTAGCACTCTTTTTTGATTGTTTGTATGTTTTTGGCTCTTGTTCTTCTCTCCTCTTTCCCATATCCATCTTAGCTCCACACATAACAATCTCCACCCTCCATCCTGCCTACCTGCACTGTGCACTTAACATCACACCACCAAAGAGCACAGGCACGGCCTATTGGAACTTGCCCTGCACTGATTACCAACCCGCCCTGGTGGATATACTAAGTGCCAAAAACAACCCACACCAGTAACTCCTCTTCAGCTAGACCTGCCCTGCTGTACCATACCTGAGTGACTGACAAAAAGTATAGTGTACACAGATGAGCAAACAGCAAAGAACACACATCCAGCCTGCTCAGACATAGCCAAATGAAAAAAAAAAAAAAGACAAAACAAACCTACAATCAATAAACAAGAAAAATAACTACTGAAGGTCCCGAAGACAGCAGAAAATATCAAAACATTTACAAAAACAGGACAGGATCGTTCAAGTAGGTGTCCAAATTAAAACACCAGATGACTTTCCAGTGGAAGAAAAGGCACTAGAACGACATGATAGGGAATTCTCAAATCTCTAATACTCAGAATTACTCAAGAGATGAAGCAAAAAGCAGACAAAAATGAGGAAAAAATAGACAAATTCATGGAAAAGGCAAACAAATTCATGGAAAATACGGACAAAAAATTGGGAGAATTCAGGAAAATAATGCAGGAACAAAATGTCAAAATAAATTCACAACTAGCAATTATACAAAAACAACAATTAGTAATCGCAAAGATAAACAAGATTTCAGAAATGGACGGTGTCATAGAAGGGCTAAGGAGCAATTGGAAATGGTGAAAGACATGATCAATGGAATTGAAGACAAACACTTGGATACAACTGTGTTTGGGGAAAACTCAGAAAAAAGAATGATGAAAAACGAAGAAACCCTGAGAGTTATGTGGCATACAATCAAAAATAAAAATTTGCTAGTGATTGGAGTTCCAGAACAGGGGGAGAAAACAGAAAGCACAGAGAGGATCATTGAAGAACTGCTGACAGAAAACTTCCCCTTTCATGAAAGGTGAAAAGCTCACCATCCAAGAAGCTCAATGAACCCCGTATAGGATAGACAGCAAAAGAAAATCACCAAGGCATATCATAATCACACTTGTCAAAACCAAGGACAAACAAAGAATCCTGAGAGCAGCTCATGAAAAACAAGAAGTCACATATAGAGGAGAAACAATAAGACTAAGCTCAGGTTATTCGGCAGAAACCATGCAGGTAAGAAGGCAATGGGATGACATATATAAAACCTTGAAAGAACAAAATTTCCAGCCAGGATTAATATATCCTGCAAAACTCTAGGTCAAATATGATGGTGAAATTAGGACATTTCCAGATAAACAGAAATTAAGGGAATATGTAAAAACCAAACCAAACTTACAAGAATTATTAAAGGGAGTTCTTCAATCTGAGAACAAACAACTTAAGCTCACAGGCTGAATCTAGGGTGCAGGACCGTACCAGTCAGATACCAAACTAGGAAATGAAATCTCAAGGACTATCCAAAACCAAAAGAAATACAACAGGGAATCAGAGCAGTTAATCACTAAATGACAACAACATCAGAACAATAAAAGAGGGAATAAATGGTGTAGGTATAGAACCTTCTAATGGAGAGGAAGGCAAGGTGATACCAAGTAATAATAGACTGCTTCAAACTTAAAAAAGATAAGGGTAAATTTCATGGTAACCCAAAGATAGTTAAGAAACATGCTCATAAAAATAAAGAGGAAAAACATGAAGTCTCAGTAAAAACAAAACCTACAAAAACAAAAGAAATGAGACAAAAATTCACAAACAAAAGTAACTCAGCACAGGAGAGTAAGAAGAACAAAGAAAATGTCAGCACCACAAACAAAAGCACTACAAAATGACAGCAACAAACTCACATCTATCAATAATTACACTGAATGTAAATGGACTTAATGCACCCATAAAGAGAAGGAGAGTGACAGAATGGATAAGAAAACAGGATCCATCAATATGCTGTCTACAAGAGACACACCTTAGAAAAAAAGATCTGAATTTATTAGAAGTCAAAGGTTGGAAAAAATATATCAAGCTAACTACCAAAAAAGAGCAGGAGTGACAATACTAATCCCAGATAAAATAGACTTCAAAACAAAATCTACCATAAAAGACAAAGAAGGACAATATATAATGATTAAGGGGATGATCCATCATTAAGACATAACCATAATAAACATCTACCTATCCAATGACAGAGCTCCAGAATACATAAAACAAACTCTAACAGCACTAAAAAGAGAAATTGACAGTTCCACAATAATAGTAGGAGACTTCAACACACCACTCTCAGTAAAGGACAGAACAACTAAGAAGAAACTCAGCAAAGATACAGAAGACCTAAAGGGCACAATCAGCCAACTTGACCTCATAGACATATATAGAACACCCCATCCAACAGATGCAAAGTACATATTCTTTTCTAATGTACAAGGAATATTCTCCAGAATAGACCACATCTTAGGCCACAGAGAAATCCTCAACATGATCCAAAATGTAGAGATAATTCAAAGTATCTTCTCTGACCACAATGCCATCAAGGTAGAAATTAACACCAGAGAGAGCAAGGGAAAAAAATCAACTACATGGAAACTGAATAATAGTCTGCTTACACATCACTGGTAATAGAAGAAATCAGACATGGAATCAAAAAATTCCTATTGTTAAATGAAAATGAAAACACATCATACCAAAACCTTTGGGACACAGCAAAGGCAGTCCTTAGAGGACAGTTTATAGCAATAGATGCACACATCAAAAAAGAAGAAAGGGACAAAATCAAAATATTAATTACACAACTCAAACAAATCGAAAGAGAGCAGCAAAAAAAGCCCACAGCCACCAGAAGAAAGGAAAAAATAAAGAGCAGAGCAGAAGTAAATGAAAAGGAGAACAGAAAACAATAGAAAGAATCAACAAAACCAAAACTTGGTTCTTTGAAAGAATCAAAAAATCGACAAACCACTGGCCAGACTGACAAAAGAAAAACAGGAGAGGACACAAATCACCCAAATAAGAAATGAAATGGGGGACATTACAAGAGACCCACCTGAAATAAAAAGGATCATTACAGAATATTATGAAAATTATACTCCAACAAATTTGAAAACCTAGAGGAAATGGATAAATTTCTAGAAACACACTACCTACCCAAACTACCACAAAGTGATGTTGAAAATCTAAACAAACCCATAACAAGAGAACAGATTGAAAAGGTTAAAAAAAACTCCCAACAAAAAAAAGCCCTTGCCCAGATGGCTTCCCTGGAGAATTCTACAAAACATTTACAGAAGAGCTTGTACCACTACTACTCTAGCTATTTCAGAGCATAGAAGAGGAAGCAACACTTCCAAATTCATTCTATGAAGCCAGTATAAGGCTGATACACAAACCAGGCAAAGGTGCCACAAAAAAAGAATATTACAGACCAATATCTCTCATGAATAAAGATGCAAACATTCTTAATAAAATTCTAGCCGATAGAATTAAGTATCATATCGAAAAAATAATACACCACGACCAAGTAGGATTCATACCAGGTATGCAAGGATGGTTCAACATTAGAAAATCAATCAATGTAATCCACCACATAAATAAAAGGAAAGAAAAGAATCACATGATCAGCTCAATTGATGCAGAAAGGGCATTTGACAAAGTCCAACACCCATTCCTGATAAAATCTCTCAATAAATAGTTATAAAAGGGAAATTTCTCAACATAATAAAGGGCATCTAAGCAAAACCAACAGCCAACATCATTCTTAATGGAGAGAGGCTGAAAACATTCCCCTTGAGAACAGGAACAAGACAAGGATGCCCTTTATCACCACTCCTATTTAACTTTGTGCTGGAAGTTCTAGCTAGAGCAATAAGGCAAGAAAAAGAAATAAAGGGCATCCAAGTCGGTAATGAAGAAGTTAAACTGTCCCTGTTTGCAGATGATATGATACTATACATAGAAAACCCTAAAGACTCCAAGAGAAATCTACTGGAACTAATAGAAAGATTCAGCAGATTAGTAGGATACAAGATAAACATTCAAAAATCAGTTTGATTCCTATACATCAATAAGGAGAATGATGAAAAGGAAATCAGGAAAACAATACCATTTTCAATAGCCCCTAAAAATATAAAATACTTAGGAATAAATCTGACCAGGGATGTAAAAGACCTCTACAAAGAAAACTACAAAACACTACTGCAAGAAACCCAAAGGGATCTACATAAATGGAAAAACATACCATGCTCATCGATAGGCAGACTCAACATTGTGAAAACGACAATTCTACCCAAAGCAATTTACAAATACAACGCAATCCCGATCCAAATACCAACAACATTCTTCAAAGAGATGGAAAAACTAATCATTAACTTTATATGGAAAGGGAAGAAGCCCCGAATAAGTAAAGCACTACTGAAGAAGAAGAATAAAGTTGGAGGACTTACAGTACCTGACTTCAGAGCCTACTATACAGCTACAGTAGTCAAAACAGCCTGGTACCGGTACAATTACAGATACATCGACCAATGGAACAGAATTGAGAACCCAGATGTAAATCCATCCACCTAAGTTCACCTTATTTTTGACAAGGGCCCAAAGTCCATCAAATGAGGAAAAGACAGTCTTTTTAACAAATGATGGTGGCAAAACTGGATATCCATCTGGAAAAAAATGAAACAGATCCCATACTTCACACCATATACAAAAACTAATTCAAAATGGATCAAAGACCTAAATATAAAGCCAAAAACTATAAAGTTCACAGAAGAAAAAATAGGACCAATGATACAGGCCTTAATACACGGCATTAACACGATACAAACCATCACCATCAACACACAAACCCCAGAAGATAAGCTAGATAACTGGGATCTTCTAAAAATCAAACACCTATGCTCTTCAAAAGACTTCACCAAAAGAGTCAAAAGAGAACCTACAGACTGGGAAAATATTTTTGGACAGTACAAGTCAGACAAAGGTCTAATCTCCATAATCTACAAGAAAATCCAACACATCTACAACAAAAAGACAAATAATCTTATTAAAAAATGGGCAGAGGAAGTGAACAGACACTTCACCAAAGAAGACATTCAAGCGGCCAATAGATACATGAGGAAATGCTCGCGATCACTAGCCATTAGAGAAATGCAAATTAAAACCACAATGAGATGTCATCTCACCCCGACGTTACTGGCACGAATCAAAAACACTGGATATAAGAAATGTTGGACGGGCTGCGGGGAGATGGGAACTCTTATGCACTTCTGGTGGGAATGCAAAATGATGCAACCATTTTGGAAAATGATATGGCACTTCCTCAGAAAGCTAGAAATAGACATACCATATGATACAGCAATCGCACTCCTAGGACTATATCCTAGACAAATATGAGTCATCACTCAAATAGACATATGCACACCTATGTTCATGGCAGCATTGTCCACAATAGCAAATAGATGGAAACAACCTAGATGCCCATCAACAGATGAATGGATAAACAAACTATGGTGCATACACACAATGAAGTACTATGCAATGAGAAAGAACAACAATGATGAATCTGTGAATCATCTCATAACATGGATGAAACTGGAGGACATTATGCTGAGTGAAATGTCAATCACAAAAGGACAAATATTGTCTGAGACCTCTATTGTAAAAACCCATGAAAAAGTTCACACACAAAAAGTAACAATCTTTGTTGGTTACCAGGGATGGGGGGGGGGATTTATAAATAGGCAATCGATAAGTGGTATCTTGGGTGAAGGGTGAGACAGTACACAATACAGGGGAAACTAGCACAACCTGTACAAGGAAAGGTCATGGAAGCCCCATAGACACATCCAAACTCCCTGAGGGACTGAATTGCTTGGTGGAGGGCTCTGGGGACCATGGTCTCGGGGAATATCTAGCTCAGTTGGCATAACACGGTTTATAAAGACAATGTTCTACATTCTACCTTGGTGAGTGGTGTCTGGGGTCTTAAAAGCCTGTGAGCAGCCATCTAAGATACTCCACTGGTATCATCCCTTTGGGAACAAGGGAGAATGAAGGGAACAGGATACAAGGAAAAGATTAGTCCAAAGGACTAATGGACCACAGCTACCAAGGCCTCCACCAGACTGAGTCCAGTATAGCTAGATTGCGCCTGGCTACCACCACTGACTCCTCTGTCCAGGATCACAACAGAGGTCTCTGGACAGAGCTGGAGAAGGATGTAGAAGAAAATTTTAACACACACAAAAAAGACCAGATTTACCAGCCTAAAGGAGACTAGAGAAACCCTGAGAATATGGCCCCCTGACACACTTTTAGCTCAGTGGTGAAGTCACTTCCAGGGTTCACCGTTCAGCTGGGGAGTGGACAGCCCCATAAAACCAAGTGGGACTAATGAGACACAGCAGTCCAGGGTGGTGACTGGAAGGCAGAAGGGGACAGGAAAGCTAGTGATAGGGAACCCAAGGTTGAGTAAGGATAGTGTTGACATGTTGTGAGGTTGTTAACCATTGTCATAGGGCAACATGTGTACTGTGTAATGAGAAACTATTTTGTTTTGTGAACCTTCATCTAAAGTGAGAATAACAGCACAATTGGAAGAGCATAGTCGATGTCACTGAACTGTGCATGTAGAAATTTTTGAAATGGTGTGTCTTTGACTATGTATATTTTCACCAAAAAAGAAGAAAAAAAAGTGATCGAGAAAAGAGAGGGTTGCCATGTCGTGGGGCTGTTAACCAATGTCATAAAGCAATATGTGTACTACTGTTTCATGAGAAACTATTTGTTCTGTAAACCTTCACCTGAAGCACAATAATAAATAAATAAATAAATAAAAATCTAGCAAGCTGCCATCTAAGATGCGTCAATTGTTCCCAATCACCTGGAGTAAAGGAGAATGAAGAACACCAAAGACACAAGGAAAGTATTAACCCAAGAGACAGAAAGGGCTATGTAGACCAGGGACTTCATCAGCCTGAGACCAGAAGAACTGGATGGTGCCAGGATACCATCAATGACCGCCCTGACAGGAAACACAACAGGGAGTCCCTGATGGAGGGAGGGAAGGGTGGCATGCAGAACTCAAATTCTAGTAAAAAGACCAGACTTAATGGACTGACTGAGACCAGAGGAACCCCAGAAAACATGGCCTCCAAATTCTCTGTCAAGCCAGAACTAAATACAATTCCCGAGGCCAGCTCTTCAGACAGATTGGAAAGGACTGTGGGACACAAAAATGTACTTGTGAATAGTGTGCTTCTTAGTTCAAGTAGATACACGGGACTAAATGGGTAGCTTCTGTCAGGAGGTGAGATGAGAAGGCAAAGAGGGTTAAGAGCTGGTTGAATGGACACAGGAAATCAGGGGTGGAGAGGAGGGGCGTGCTGTCACAGTACAGGGAGAGCAATTAGGGTCACGTAACAATGTATGTATAAATTTTTGTATGAGAGACTAAATTGAATTGTAAACTTTCACTTAAACTACAATAAAAAAATTCTATTGGAGTTGGAAAAAAAAAAAGAAGTCAAAGGGAAGGCCTAAGTAACCTCAGGGCTGAGAAAGTTAGGATGTTCCACCTTCTTCTCCCATCATCCAACTAGCACTGTGCTGGGAAAAGGTGAAGGTCATCACAAAGGTGAAATTGAGTCATTAGTTACCACTCCAAAACTAGGACCAACGTCAAATGCCAAGACATTCTTTGTGAACTAAAACTGGACTTTCAGAATACATTCTTTTCTTGGCTCTTTCTAAGTTAGAGCTCCAACTGGTGGGCCTCAGGGTCAGATCAGCCAGTTGTCAACCACCATTATCCTTCATGATGTCCTGCACTCCTTAGCTTTTCCCTTCCCTATTGCCAGGTATTTCCCAGGATCCTGGCAACTTTGTAAGGAGCTAGGATTTCTAGACCCCTTGTTCTCAAACTGGACGGGTGCATAAGAAGCACCCAGAGGCCTTGTTAAAATAGAGATTTCTGAGCCTCTCTCTCATAATTTCAGATCCAGTGGATCAGACTGCGACCTGATAATTTTATTTCTAACAAGTTCTCAGGTGATGCTGATACTGTTGGTCTAGGAGCCCCACTTTGAGAACCACTGGCATAGAGTATTTCTTGATTTTCACTGGTGCTTGGAAAAGTTGGGGAAGGCAGGAGCCCCTGCCGTATTGTTGCTGTTATTAGCTGCTGTTGAGTTGGGCCCCAAATCATGGTGACTCCATGCACAATGGAACAAAATGCTGCTTTCCCCATGATCAGTTTTGGATCCAACTGTAGTGATCCATAGGGATTTTCAGAAGCAGATCATCATCCTTTTATTTCTAGTCTTAGTCTGAATGTGCCACTGAAAACTGTTTAGCATTATAGCAGCGTGCAAGCCTCCACTGACAGAGGGTGGTAGCTGTGCATGAGGCACCTGGGCTGGGAATCAAACTGAGGTCTCCCACCTGGAAGTTGAGAATTCTACCACTGAACCACCAATGTCCACTCCTCTTGCCACATTAGAGGGCCAGATCCCCAGTGGCACTAGTGACTTGATAATGTTTTGCTAGGTTCTGTGGCATGATCTGTGGTCTAGAGTTGTCTGTCTGTCCTCATAAATCAGAAATGATTTCAGCTTCTGTGCTGGCCTCTTTCAAATGACTCAACTAAACAACAGGAGGTGATGGAAAATAAAAACCAGCAAAGGGAATTGGAGCTGGACATCTTGAAATGGACATCATGAGTTTGTGTCTCTTAGGGACTATTGTGGTAGGCTAATTATGGGAGAGATACTTTTCAGGAAAAGGGAGGAAGCAGTTCTGGGCACCCAATTGGACCTTCCCAGCTCTAATTTCTCTCATTGTAATGAAGAGTGATGGGTAATGGGATCAGCTGTTAGCCCAAGGGACTGAAAGTTTCTGTAGGAACAGTTTTCCACTGATGCACATTTGGTCTGTGGGGAGAGGAAGGATGCTGGAGGCAAACTTGCTGACAGGAATTAAAAGCCATGCTGACTTCACATCATCTGATTCCCTGTGGATTCAGATGGCCCAAGGGAAAAGTCTGCCCTCCTTACCCAAGGTCAAGCAAGGAACAGTGAGGGCTAATGACCACCTCCAGTGACAGTCCCTCAGTTCAGGTTCCGTGGAGAAGCGTGATTCCATTAAATTAGCAGCAGTTCCCTGGAGGCAGCTGAAGGAGACAATAGTAATCTTTAAATTTAACACTGAAGTTTAAAGAAATTACTGAGAATAAAAACATGTCAGCACACTTTGCAAAAAAAAAAGATGCTCAAGGAGCCCAGCAAGATGGCGCTGTAGGCAGAAGCACCACACAGTCCCTCCACAGCAAAGATCGAAAAACTAAGCCAAACAGAGAATCAACAATCCTGAAACCCTAGAACATCAAATGAAGAGATAAAGAACTCAGCCAAACACCAAACGGAGTGAGAATACTGAAAGAGAATGGAGAGCGAGGAGAGACTCATGCAGAGATCCCCTACCAGCTAACACAGCACGGATCCACGATCTTGGACTCCTATCTGAGACCAACAAACGGGAGAATGGGAGAGCAGCCTCGCGGAGCGTCCAGTGGGAGACGGATCGACCGGTAATTTGCGGTGTGTGCTTTCCCACCCACCACCCCTCTCCGCCTCGGCTGGGGCTCTCCTGCTTCCCGTGGCCAGGGTCCCTGGGCCGGGGGGCGCCGGTGCTTAGATTCCACGCGCCGGGGCCGGCGGCTATCTAGGAGCTGTTTGTTGGCTGCTGGCGTTGCTTTCTCTGCCGCCTCCCCCTCCTTTTGCTCGGGTGCCTGGTTCCGAGCGCCGCCTTTGCCCTTTCCTGCGGGACTGTGGGGCTGCATTCGGGTGTGTGGCTGCTTCCAGGTCTGGCCTGTCGCGCTGGTGAGATCCCGGGGCTTTTGTTCATTTGCTCCTCTGCTTCCCGTGGCCGCAGTCTCTTCACCGGGGTCCGCTGGCTGCTTGGATTCCGCATGCCCGGGCAGGTGGCTCTCTGGTTGCCGTTTGTTGGCTGCTGGTGCTGCCTTTTTTTTTTTTTTCCTTTTTTTCCCTCCTGCTTCTTTTGGTTTCTCACTTGCCTCTCGCTGCCTCCCCCTCCTTTCACTCCGGTGCCTGGCTCCTTGCACCCTCTTAGCTCCTTTCTGAGGGTCCCCAGAGCACAGGCAATTTGTGATATACGCTTTCCACTCTCTACACTTCTTCACTCACACTCGGCCTCCTCTGTTTACCATGGACACAGTCTCTTGTCCAGAAACACCAGCCCGCACTGGCTGGCTCTCTGAGTGCCATTCATTGACTGCTGGTGTTGCTTTTTTTTTTTTTTAAATTTAATTTTTTTTCTTTTTTGATTAGTTTTGTTTTCTTTTTCCTCTTTTTCCCTTTTGTCTTTCTTCATTGCTCAATTTCTCGTCTCTCTATCTCTTCCTTCTCTTTCTGATCCCTGAATACCAGGCGTTGTATGCCTCTGCGCCTTCTGGCCAGGCTGTGCTGTGAAACCTGAGACCGACTTCCCCAGACCTCGTAGCTGCATCGGTGGGATCCCTGGGAACTTTGCAGTTCTTTAACTTTTCTGATTTTTATTTGTTCATTCTTTCCCTTTCTTTCTCTTCCCCCTTCTGGTTTTCTCCATCCCATAGTCTCTCATCTGTCCATTCCAACGGCAAGCTCCCCTAGCATTCTTTTATGTTTGTATGTTTTTTGCTCCTGCTCCTCTCTCCTCTCTCCCGTATCCAGCTTAGCTTCACACAAACCATCTCCCTGCTACATCCTGCCTCCCTGAACCGTGCACTTGACATCACACCACCAAGCTGTGCAGGCACGCCCTATTGGAACCTGCCCGGCACTGACTACCAACTGTCCTGATGGCTGCGGTGAGTGCCACAAACAACCCGTCCCAGTGGCTCCTCTTCAGCTAGACCTGCCCAGCTGTACCACAAGGACGAAACAAAAAAATCTACAATCAATAAACGAGAGAAATATCTACTGAATGCCCCGAAAACAGCAAACAATATCAAAACATTTACAAAAACAAGACAAGATGGCTCCAATAGGCATCCAAATTAAAACACCAGATAACTATCCTGTGGAAAAAAATGCACTAGAAGTACCTGATAGGGAACTCAAATCACTAATACTCGGAATTTTCCAAGAACTGAGGCAAAAAGCTGACAAACATGAGGAAAAAATAGACAAATCTATGGAAAATACAGACAAAAAATTGGAAGAATTTAGGAAGATGATGCAGGAACAAAATGCCAAAATAAATTCACAACTCGAAATTATACAAAAACAACAATTAGAAATCCAAAAGATAAACAACAAGATTTCAGAAATCGACGGTGTCATAGAAGGGCTGAGAAGTAGATTTGAAACTATGGAAGACAGGATCAGTGGAACTGAAGACAAACACTTGGATACAAGTCTGTTTCAGGAAAACTCAGAAAAAAGAACAAAGAAAAATGGAGAGACCCTGAGAGTTATGTGGGACACAATTAAAAGCAAAAACTTACGAGTGATTGGCATCCCAGAACAGGGGGAGAAAACAGAAAACACAGAGAGGATCATTGAGGAACTGCTGACAGAAAACTTTCCCAATATCATGAAAGATGAAAAGCTGGCCATCCAAGAAGCTCAACGAACCCCATATAGAAGAGACCCCAAAAGAAAATCACCAAGACATATCATATTCACACTCGCCAAAACTAAAGACAAACAAAGAATCCTGAGAGCAGCTCATGAAAAACAAGAAGTCACATATAGAGGAGAAACAATAAGACTAAGCTCAGATTATTCGGCAGAAACCATGCAGGCAAGAAGGCAGTGGGATGACATATATAAAATCTTGAAAGAAAAAAATTGTCAGCCAAGAATAATATATCCTGCAAAACTCTCATTCAAATTTGATGGTGAAATTAGGTCATTTCCAGATAAACAGAAACTAAGGGAATATGCAAAAGTCAAACCAAACTTACAAGAACTATTAAAGGGAGTTCTTCGATCTGAGGACAAACAGCTTCAGCCCTCAGGCAGGACCTAGGATGCAGGATCATACGAACCATATAACATTCTAGGAAATGAACTATCGAGGACTATCCAAAACCAAAAGAAATACAACAGGAAATCAGAGCAATCAATCAAAGGATGACAACAACATCAAAACAATGAAAGAGGGAACAAACGGCATAGGTATAGAACCTTCTAATGGAGAGAAAAGCAAGGCGATACCAAGTAATGGTAGACTGCTTCAAACTTAGAAAGATAAGGGTAAAATTCATGGTAACCACAAAGAAAGTTAACAAACCAACTCATACAAATAAAGACGAAAAACATAAAGTCTCAACAAAAACAAAACCTACAATAACAAAAGAAATGAACACAAAATCCACAAACAAAAGTAACTCAGCACAAGAGAGTAAGAAGAACAAAGAAAACTTCAGCACTACAAAATGACAGCAACAAACTTCCATCTATCAATAATTACACTGAATGTAAATGGACTCAATGCATCCATAAAGAGACAGAGAGTGGCAGAATGGATAAGAAAACAGGATCCATCAATATGCTGTCTACAAGAGACACACCTTAGAAAGAAAGATGTGAATTTATTAAAAGTCAAAGGTTGGAAAAAAATATATCAAGCTAACAACTACCAAAAAAGAGCAGAAGTGGCAATTCTAATCTCAGATAAAATAGACATTAAAACAAAATCTACCATAAAAGACAAAGAAGGTCACTATGTAATGATTAAGGGGATGATCTATCATGAAGACATAACCATAATAAACATCTACGCACCCAATGACATGGCTCCAAAATACATAAACTCTAACAACACGGCAAACAGAAATTGACAGTTCCACAATAATAGTAGGAGACTTCAACACACCACTCTCAGTAAAGAACAGAACAACTAAGTAGAAACTCAGCAAAGACACAGAAGACCTAAAGGACACAATCAGCCAACTGGACCTCACAGACATATATAGAACAATCCGTACAACCACTGCAAAGTACACATTCTTTTCCAATGCACATGGAACGTTCTCCAGAATAGACCACATCTTAGGCCACAGAGCAATCCTCAACAAGATCCAAAACGTTGAGATAATTCACAGTATCTTCTCTGACCACAATGCCATCAAGATAGAAATTAACAATAGAAAGAGCAAGGAAAAAAAATCAAATACATGGAAACTGAATAATCCTCTGCTTACACATCACTGGGTAATAAAAGAAATTAGAGATGGAATTAAAAAATTCCTAGAATCAAATGAGAATGAAAACACATCATACCAAAACCTTTGGGACCCAGCAAAGGCAGTCCTCAGAGGACAATTTATAGCAATAGATGCACATATCAAAAAAAAAAAAAAAAAAGGGATAAAGTCAAAACATTAACTACAGAACTCAAACAAATAGAAAGTGAACAGCAAAAAAGACCTACAACAACTGGAAGAAAGGAGATAGTAAAGATCAGAGCAGAAATAAATGAAACAGAGTACAGAAAAACAATAGAAAGAATCAACAAACCAAAAGTTGGTTCTTCGAAAGAATCAACAAAATCGACAAACCACTGGCCAAAAGACAAAAGACAAAACACAAAAGACAAACAGCAGAGGGCACAAATAACCCAAAGAAGAAATGAAATGAGGGACATTACAACAGACCCAACTGAAATAAAAAGGATTATAACAGAATATTATGAAAAACTATATTCCAACAAATTTGAAAACCTAGAGGAAATGGATAAATTTCTAGAAACACATGGCCTACCAAAACTACAACAAAGTGATATTGAAAATCTGAACAGACCCATAACAGGAGAAGAGATTGAAAAGGTAATAAAAAAACTCCCAACCAAAAAAAGCCCTGGCCCAGATGGCTTCACTGGAGAATTCTACAAAACATTTACAGAAGAGCTTGTACCAGTTCTACTCAAGCTATTTCAGAGCATAGAAGAGGAAGCAACACTTCCAAATTCATTCTATGAAGCCAGCATAACGCTGATACCAAAACCAGGCAAAGACATCACAAAAAAATAAAATTACAGACCAATATCTCTCATGAATATAGATGCAGAAATTCTGAACAAAATTCTAGCCAATAGAATTTTATCATATCAAAAAAATAATACACCACGACCAAGTAGGATTCATACCAGGTATGCAAGCATGGTTTAACATTAGAAAATCCATCAACGTAATCCACCACATAAATAAAAGGAAAGAAAAAAATCACATGATCATCTCAATTGATGCAGAAAAGGCATTTGACAAAGTCCAACACCCATTTCTGATAAAAGCTCTCAACAAAATAGGTATAAAAGCAAAAGTTCTCAACATAATAAAGGGCATCTATGCAAAACCAACAGCCAACATCATTCTTAATGGAGAGAGGCTGAAAACATTCCCCTTGAAAACAGGAACAAGACAAGGATGCCCTTTATCACCACTCCTATTTAACATTGTGCTGCAAGTTCTAGGTAGAGCAATAAGGCAAGAGAAAGAAATAAGAGCATCCAAATTGGTAATGAAGAAGTTAAACTGTCCCTGTTGGCAGATGATATGATACTATACACAGAAAACCCTAAAGACTCCATTAGAAATCTGCTGGAACTAATAGAAAGATTCAGCAGAGTAGCAGGATACAAGATAAACATTCAAAAATCAGTTGTATTCCTATACGCCAGTAAAGAAAACGATGAAAAGGAGATCAGGAAATCAATACCATTTTCAATAGCCCCTAAAAAGATAAAATACTTAGGAATAAATCTGACCAGGAATGTAAAAGACCTATACAAAGAAAGCTACAAAACACTGCTGCATGAAACCCAAAGGGATCTACATAAATGGAAAAGCATACCATGCTCATGGATAGGCAGACTCAAC
This sequence comes from Dugong dugon, assembly GCA_030035585.1. Taxonomy (NCBI): domain Eukaryota; kingdom Metazoa; phylum Chordata; class Mammalia; order Sirenia; family Dugongidae; genus Dugong; species Dugong dugon. Next base: position 10,185,670 of record CM057468.1, on the reverse strand, counting down.
TTTGTGAAAATGGCAATTCTACCTAAAGCAATTTACAAATACAATGCAATCCCGATCCAAATACCAACAACATTCTTCAAAGAGATGGAAAAAGTAATTATTAACTTTATCTGGAAAGGGAAGAAGCACTGAATAAGTAAAGCACTACTGAAGAAGAAGAATAAAGTTGGAGGACTCACAGTACCTGACTTGAGAACCTACTATACAGCTACAGTAGTCAAAACAGCCTGGTACTGGTACAACAACAGAGACATTGACCAATGGAACAGAATTGAGAACCCAGAGGTAAATCCATCCACCTATGGTAACCTGATTTTCAACAATGGCCCAAAGTCCATCAAATGGGGAAAAGACAGTCTTTTGAACAAATGGTGCTGGCATAACTGGATATCCATTTGCAGAAAAATGAAACAGGACCCATACCTCATACCGTATACAAAAACTACTTCAAAATGGATCAAAGACCTGAATATAAAGCCTAAAACTATAAAGTTCATAGAAGAAAAAATAGGACCAATGTTACAGGCCTTAATACATGGCATTAACAGGATACAAACCATAACCATGAACACACAAAACCCAACAGATAAACTAGATAACTGGGATCTTCTAAAAATCAAACACCTATGCTCTTCAAAAGACTTCACCAAAAGAGTAAAAAGAGAACCTACAGACTGGGAAAAAATTTTTGGACAGTACAAGTCAGACAAAGGTCTAATCTCCATAATCTACAAGAAAATCCAACACCTCTACAACAAAAAGACAAACAATCCTATCAAAAAATGGCAAAGGAAATGAACAGACACTTCACCAAAGAAGACATTCAAATGGCCAACAGACACATGAGGAAATGCTCGCGATCACTAGCCATTAGAGAAATGCAAATTAAAACCACAAGGAGATACCATCTTACCCCGGCATTACTGGCATGAATCAAAAATACTGGAAATAATAAATGTTGGAGGGGCTGCGGGGAGATGGGAACTCTTATACACTGCTGGTGGGAATGCAAAATGATACAACCATTTTAGAAAATGACATGGCGCTTCCTCAGAAAGCTAGAAATAGACATACCATTCGATCCAGCAATCCCACTCCTAGGAATATATCCTAGAGAAATAAGAGTCGTCACTCAAATAGACATATGCACACCTATGTTCATGGCAGCACTGTTCACAATAGCAAAACGATGGAAACAACGTAGATGCCCATCAACAGATGAATGGATACACAAACTATGGTACATACACACAATGGAGTACTATGCAACGAGAAAGAACAACAATGAATCTGTGAACCAACTCATAACATGGATGAAACTGGAGGACATTATGTTGAGTGAAATAAGTCAATCACAAAAGGACAAATATTGTATGAGACCTCTATTGTAAAAACCCATGAAAAAATTCACATGCAAAATGTAACAATCCTTGTTGGTTACCAGGGATGGGGGGACGGGTGGGGGGAATTCTAAATAGGCAATCGATAAGTAGTATCTTGGGTGAGAGGTGAGACAGCACACAGTACAAGGGAAACTAATACAACCTGCACAAGGAAAAGTCATGGAGGCCCCATGGACACATCCAAACTCCCCGAGGGACTGAGTTGTTGGATGGAGGGCTCTGGGGACCATGGTCTCGGGGAACATCTAGCTCAATTGGCATGACACTACTTATAAAGATAATGCTCTACATTCTACCTTGGTGAGTAGTGTCTGGGGTCTTAAAAGCCTGTGAGCGGCCACCTAAGATATTACACTGGTCTCATCCCTTCGGGAGCAAGGGAGAATGAAGAGAACAGGATACAACGAAAAGATTAGTCCAAAGGACTAATTGACCACAGCTACCAAGACCTCCACCGGACTGAGTCCAGTACAGCTAGATGGTGCCCGGCTACCACCACTGACTGCTCTGACCAGGATCACAACAGGAGGTTCTGGACAGAGCTGGAGTAGGATGTAGAGCATAATTCTAACTCACAAAAAAAAAAAAAACCCAAAGCCCAGATTTATTGGCCTAAAGGAGACTGGAGAAACCTCAACAGTATGGCTCCCAGACACCCTTTCAGCTCAGAGGTGAAGTTACCTTCGAGATTCACTGTTCAGCCTGGGAGTGGACAGCCCAGTAAAACTAAATGAGACTAACGAGGTACAGGAGTCCAGTGACAAGGGACAGAAGGCAGAGGGGGAGTAGGAAGCTGATGATAAGGAACACAAGTTGAGTAAGGATACTATTGATGTGTTGTGAGATTGTTAACCATTGTTATAGGGCAACGTTTGTAGTAACTGTTAAATGGGAGGCTATTTTGTCCTGTAAGCCTTCGTCTTGGCTGAGAATGGCAGCACAATTGGAAGAACATAGTCAATGTCACTTAAATGTGTACGTAAAAAGTTTTGAAATGGTGTATCTTTGGCTATGTGTATTTTCACCAAAAAAAAAAAAAAAAAAAAAAGCTGAGAATTCAGAGGGTTAAAATGTTGTGGGGTTGTTAACCAAAGTCATAAAACAGCATGTGTACTACTGTTACATGAGAAACTGTTTGTTCTGTAAGCCTTCACCTGAAGTACAATAAAGTATTAAAAAAAAAAAAAAAAAAAAAAGATGCTCAGATTGTAAAACTAAACCTGGGCCAGGTCAGTTAGGGAACTGGAATGGAGGGGTGAAGTAAGATTTCTTGAGCACTTTCTAAGTACCTGGTGATTTATATACCTTCTCTAAATTCACCTTTATGGCAACCCTGGAAGCTATAATTTATCATCTTAATTATATAAGGAAGTAAACTCGGGTAAGGAAGGTAATTGTTTTGGCGGAGTTTGGTAAGTGGCAGAGTGTGGCTATGAATTCCAAGCTGGCTTAGCTCCAGAGCCGTGTCCCTTGCTCCATGGCCCTGCCTATGAAATATCTGACCTCATTTGGATGAGAGTGAAGAAGGCCATCAGGGAACAAAGAGCCTATTCACTTTGGGCATGCATCTTTAATTTCCTAGGAAGTACCCACACATTTGCCAACACCACACGTGGGTCAAGACAACTTTCCTAATTGGAATAGTCCGTTTGTATCATTCCTAATCCTACTTTGCCACCACCCATTCGTCATTTTATGGTATTGTGGTGGTTTGTGTGTTGCTGTGATGCTGGAAGCTATGCTACTGGTATTTCAAATACCAGAAGAGTAACCTATGGTGGGCAAGTTTCAGCAGAGCTTCCGGACTAAGACAGATGAAGAAGAAAGTCCTGGTAAACTACTTCTGAAAATTAGCCATTGAAAGCCTTATGAATCACAACAGAACATTGTCCAATTTACTTACTATGGACACATCATCAAGAAGGATCAGTCAATCACTGGGGGAGGACATTGGGTTTGGTGAAGTAGAGGGCCAACGAGGTCAAGGGAGACCCTCTGTGAGATGGATTGGCACAATAGTTGCGAAGATGGACTTGAACATTTTGGTGGACCTGAGGATGACACAAACCTGGCAACATTTTGTTCGTTGTACATCAGGTTGCCATGAGTAGGAGTCAACTCAGTGGCATCTATCTATGTACTTATGTATGTATGTATGTATCTATCTACCTACCTACCTATCTATCTCATCTATCTATCTGTCTGTCTATTTATCTGTCTGTCTGTCTGTCTACCTGTTTATCTATCTGTCTGTCTTTCTATCTGTCTATCTATATCATCTTACTTTGACAACCAGCCCACATGCCAACTTCTCCTTAATGATTTCCCTCCCGACTCTTGCCTCCTGGAATCTTGCCTTCTCAGTATTTCTGTATTGTGACTGTCTCTCACTTCATTCATTCATTAATCAGTTTATTAATTCAACATTTATCAAGAAGGACCTACCCTATACCAGGTACTTTTGTAGACTGTAGAGATAGAGGAGCACATGGTAAATCAGGTACCTGGCTTCATGGATCTCGATAGTAAAAAAATATTGTTTGATTTCAGCTGGTGAAATGTGTTATGATAAAAAATACACTAGAGTAAGGAGTTCAAGAGTGTTTAGGGGAAGGACCTATTATAGAAAGAATGATCACAAAAGGTCTTACTGAAGAGGTGACACCTACATGAAGCTATGGAGCAAGTGATACGACAATGTGGAAGGAAGAATAGTTTAGGAAGAGAGAAGAGCAAGTAGGACAGGCTATGACAGGAATGAGCTTATGTGCTTATAGAACAGCAAGATGTCCCAAGTGGCTGAAGTGGAGTAAACTAAAGGGAAAATGGTTGACAAAAAACAAAACAAAAACAAAAACACTGTTGCCGTCAAGTTGACTCTGACTCATGGCAACCCCATGAGTGTCAGAGTATAGCTGTGCTCCACAGGGTTTTCAATGGCTGATTTTTCAGAACTAGATTGCCAGGCCTTTCTTCCAAGGTGCCTCTGGGTGGACTCAACCTCCAATCTTTCAGCTAGCATCTGAGTGTGTTAGCCATTTGCGCTACCCAGGACTCCAGTGGTTGACAATATGACAGGCAGGCTGTGGACAGCTCGAAGTTGCACACCTTCTTAGCTCAACTTTGGATAAGACAATTATCTTTTTTTGACTCCAGGCTTCTCCTGTATAAATAGGTATTACTGTGCTTATCATATTGGATTTTTTGGAAAATGAACCGTGAAAAAGTATAAGACCTGGCTCAAATAGACTCAATCATTTTCACTTCACTTTATTTTTTTCTCTTCTTTCTTATTTTCTCCTTTGTCTTTCTCTTCCTTCTTGTCTTCCTACAAAAATCTATCCATCCTTAAAAGCAGAACCTGTGCTGGTTCTTGAACATACACAAATGGCTTAACCAAGTTTCTAGTTCTCCCTCTCAGAAGGGAGAGTAAAAGTGAGAGTAGAGCTTGCCCAATGATGTCTGAGGGAAGCTGGATATCTGATCCTGTGATATCTGATCCTGATCCTGTGGAAGCAGGAGTGCCTGGGGGCCAGAGTGAAGAATTCTCAGAAGAGGTGGTATTTGAGTTGTATTTTAAATATTTTTTGGAATATTCCAGAATACTCCAAACAGCAGGCAGAATAATGCCCTTCAAAGATACCCAAGTCCTAATCCTCAGGAATTGTAAAAAGGTTTTACATGGCAAATAGGACTTTGCCGATGTGATTAAAGTAAGGACCTTAAAATGGGGAGATTATCGTTGTGGATTATCCAAGTAGACCCAATGCAATCACAAGGATCTTTATAAGTGAAAGAGGGAAGAAACAGTGTCAGAATCAGAATGAGCATTGAAGATGCTGGTGTTTTGGTTCTGAAGACGGAGGAAGGGACCATGCACCAAGGAATGCAGGTGGCCTCTAGAAACTGGAAAAGACAAGGAAATATGTTCTCTTCTATAGCTTCCAGAAGGAACACAGCCCTGCTGACATCTTGATTTTGGCTCTGTAAACCCATTTCAGACTTCTGGGTCTTCAGAACAGTAAGATAATAAATTTGTGTTGTTTCAAGTTCTTAAGTTTGTGGGAATTTGTTTCAGCAGCAACAGGAAACTAATTTATTTCTGAAGCAAGGAAACAGGGAATTGGATCCAGAGAGGTGACTCCAGTCTGGCGAGGGCCTGATCCTTGATGCATTTTATCCTGCAATCCAGAGACATTTATCTTTGTTTTTCTGCCCTTATCTCAGAGCATTTCTACATCCACCAAGTGACACTTCTGAAACCCAGGTTTCCTGGTTCTTCCCTACTCAAGCCCTCCATGCCCACTTTGCCTCAGCCTTTCATCACTGTATTCACCAGGCAATCTGTAAAACCCTCCCCAGGCAGCACTGCTTTAGCTCAGACATTACAGACTCTTACATGTTCTCTGGCTACAACTTTCTCCTCTCTCTTTTCTCTCCTTACATTAAAAGCTGATCACCTTATTCCAACTTTCCGTATCAGAATCACACTTCCAGCTAACAAGTTTTGCATTTCACCTCGGATCCCTGCAGCAATCAAATTCTACACCTGAATCTGTTATACCGCCCAACACACAAAAACAAAAACAAGAACAAAAAAACCTTACTCTATTGTTATGAAAGGGCATTGGTAATTCAGTGGTAGAACTCTCCCCCTCTGTATGGAAGACCTGGATCTGAGTCCCAGCCATTGTGCCTTATGCGCAGCCACCACCTGTCTATCAGTGGAGGCTTGCATGTTGTTATGATGCCGAACAGGTTTCAGAGGAACTTCCAGACAAAGATGGACTTAGAATAAAGGCCTGGTGATCTACTTTCAAAAACACACCAATGAAAACCTTATGGATCACCAGGGTTCAATCTGCAACTCATTATGGGGATGGTACAGGACCAGGCAGCATTTTGTTCCATTGTCCGTGAGGTCATCATGAGTCAGGGGGCCGATTCAATGGCAGGTAAAACAATAACAAAATCATTATGAATGGCATAAACATCTTCATAGAAACAGAATCAGTAAATTTCAGAGGCAAATTTGATTCTTCTCTCTCCATTCCACTTTGAAGGAATTCCTGGGTGGTATAAATGCTTAATATGCTCAGCTGTTAACTGAAAGGTTGGAAGTTCAAATCCACACACAGAAACCTTGGGAAAAAGGCCTGGCAATCTACTCGCAAAAGATCAGCCGTTGAAAACTCTAGGGAGCACACTTCCGACACACATGAGGTCACCATGGGTTGGGGTTGACTTGACAGCAAGTGGTTTACCCCACCCTGATTCCTAGGTGCCAATGGGCTTTTGCACAAACCCCAAAATGTATTCTGCAGCCATCCTTTTTCCTCCTTCCTTCCCCACCCAGTCATTCTCCCTCCTTATGGTTTGCCTCTTAATCGAACTTCTGCATTCAGCCTCAGTGCCCTCCAATCTATCCTACATCTGAGTTACCTGGCAGGATTGGTGCCACAGCACATCTCTCACTGAGCAAGTCACTCCTTGCTCAAACACACAGGCATTATGCATACATAGTAAGATTTGTCCTCCTTTGTCTAGCACTCCAAAATCTTCCCAGTTTGACACCAGTGTACCTTTTCATATGAATCTCATCACATTACCTTCCCAGTGTACTGCGCATTGCACTTTTCCTAGCATTTCACCAACCCTTAAATGCCCGTGTTCTTCTGATCCCCTGCCTTTGTTCAAACTATGTCCTACATTCTGTGAGCTTCCTTCCATTGAAGTGCTTCCCCTTTCTTCCAGATCCCAAGCAAATATTTTAGCAACTTTCCAAACCTTATGAGATTTCTCTGTCCATATGCTTTTTTTTTTTTGTAAATGAGATTTAAAAAGCTTTAATTTTCTGACTGATGAATTTTATGAAACTTTGCTACATATATTCTTTTTTTATTTTAGATGAAACTTTACAGAACAAGTAGTTTCTCATTAAACAGTTGGTACACATGTTGTTATATGACATTGTTTAACAACTCCACAACATGTCAACACTCTCCTTTCTCCACCTTGGGTTCCCTATTACCAGCTTTCCTGTCCCCTCTTGCCTTCTAATCCATGTCCCTGGGCTGTTGTGCCCCATTAGTCTTGTTTTATTTTATGGGGCTGTCTAAACTTTGGCTGAAGGGTGAACCTCGGGAGTGACTTCATTACTGAGATTAAAGGGGGTCTGGGGTCCATACTCTCAGGGTTTCTCCAGTCTCTGTCAGGCCAGTAAGTCTAGTCTTTTTTGTGAGTTAGAATTTTGTTCTACACTTTTCTCCAGCTCTGTCTGGGACCCTCTGTTGTGATCCTGGTCAGAGCAGTCTGTGGTAGTAGCCAGGCACCATCTAGTTGTACTGGACTCAGTGTGGTGGAGGCCATGGTAGTTGTGGTCCATTAGTCCTCTGAACTAATCGTTCCCTTGTATCTTGTTTTCTTCCTTCTCCCTTGCTCCTGAAGGAGTGAGACCAGCAGATCATCTTAAATGGCTGCTCACATGATTTAAGACCCCAGACACTACTCACCAAGGTAGAATGTAGAACATTTTCTTTATAAACTGTGTTATGCAAATTGAGCTAGATGTTCCCAAGATCATAGTCCCCACAGCCTTCTGCCCAGCAATTCAGTCTTTCAGGGAGTTTGGATGTGTCTATGGAGTTTCCAAGACCTTGCCTTGTACAAGTTGTGCTGGCTTCCCCAGTACTGTGTACTGTCTTGTCCTTCACCAAAGTTATCACTTATCTAATGTATATTTAGTATTTCCCCACACCCCTCCCATCCCTCATAACTATCAAAGATTGTTTCTTTTTGTGTGTAAACCTTTTCATGAGTTTTTACAGTACGGTCTCATACAATATTTGTCCTTTAGTGATTGACTTATTTCACTCAGCATAATGTCCTCCAGTTTCAGCCATGTTATGAGATGCTTCGCAGATTCATCGTTGTTCTTTATCGTTGCATAATACTCCATTGTGTGTATGTACCATAGTTTGTTTATCCACTCATCTGCTGATAGACATCTAGGTTGTTTCCATCATTTTGCTATTGTGAACAATGCTGCAATGAACATGGGTGTGCATATGTCTATTTGTGTGATGACTCTTATTTCTCTAGGATATATTACTAGGAGTGGGATTGCTGGATCATATGGTATTTCTATTAGTAGCTTTCTAAGGAAGTGTCATACCGTTTTCCAAATCGATGTATCATTTTGCATCCCCACCAGCAATGCATAAGAGTTCCGATCTCCCCACAGCCTCTCCAACATTCATTATTTCCAGTTTTTTTGATTCGTCCCTGTAATGCTGGGGTGAGATGGTATCTCATGGTGGTTTTGATTTGCATTTCTCTAATGGCTAGTGATCGTGAGCATTTCCTCATGTGTCTATTGGCCGCTTGAATGTCTTCTTTGGTGAAGTGTCTGTTCATTTCCTTTGCCCATTTTTAAATAGGATAGTTTGTCTTTTTGTTGTAGAGGTGTTGGATTTTCTTGTAGATGATAGAGATTAGAACTTTGTCTGACTTGCAATGTCCAAAAATTTTTTCCCACTCTGTAGGTTCTCTTTTTACTCTTTTGGTGAAGTCTTTTGATGAGCATACGTGTTTAATTTTTAGAAGCTCCCAGTTATCTAACTTATCCTATGGAGTTTGTGTGTTGTTGGTTATGGTTTGTATCCTGTTAATGCCGTGTATTAGGGCCTCTAGTGTTGATCCTATTGTTTCTTCTATGAACTTTATAATTTTTGGCTTTATATTTAGGTTTTGATCCATTTTGAATTATTTTTGTATCTGGTATGAGGTATGGGTCCTGTTTTATTTATTTTTTGCTGATGGACATCCAGTTTTGCCAGCAGCATTTGTTAAAAAAGACTGTCTGTTCCCCATTTGATGGACTTTGGGCCCTTGTCGAAGATCAGGTGACCATAGGTGGATGGGTTTACATCTGGGTTCTCAATTCTGTTCCATTGGTCAATGTATCTGTTGTTGTACCAGTACCAGGCTGTTTTGACTACCATAGCTGTATGGTAGATTCTGAGGTTAAGTAGTGTGTGTCCTCCTGCTTTATTCTTCTTCTTCAATAGTGCTTTACTTATCCGGGGCTTCTTCCCTTTCCATGTAAAGTTAATGATTAGTTTCTCCCTCTCGTTAAAGAAAGTTGTTGGTATTTGGATTGGGATTGCATTGTATTTGTAGATTGCTTTTGGTAGAATTGTCATTTTCACAATGTTGAGTTTACCAATCCATGAGCTTGGAATGTTTTTCCATTTATGTAGATCCCTTTGGTTTTCTTGCAGTAGTATTTTGTAGTTTTCTTTGCATAGGTCTTTTACATCTCTTGTTATATTTATTCCTAAGTATTTAGTTTTTTTAGGGGCTATTATAAATGGTATTGTTTTCCTGATTTGCTTTTCATTGTTTTCTTTATTGGTGTATAGGAATCCAACTGATTTTTGTATGTTTATCTTGTATCCTACTACTCTGCTGAATCTTTCTATTAGTTCCAGTAGTTTTCTCCTGGAGTGTTTCGGGTTTTCTATGTATAGTATCATATCATCCACAAATAGGGATAGCTTAACTTCTTCATTACCAATTTGGATGCCCTTTATTTCTTTTTCTTGCCTTATTGCTCTAACAAGGACTTCCAGCACATTGTTAAATAGGTGTAGTGATAAAGGGCATCCTTGTCTTGTTCCTGTTCTCAAGGGGAATGTTTTCAGCCTCTCTCCATTAAGAATGATGTTGGCTGTTGGTTTTGCATAGAAGCCCATTATTATATTGAGAAATTTCCCTTCTATACCTATTTTATGGAGAGTTTTTATCAGGAATGGGTGTTGGACTTTGCCTAATGCTTTTTCTGCATCAGTTGAGATGATCATGTGATTCTTTTCTTTCATTTTACTTATGTGGTGGATTACGTTGATTGATTTTCTAATGTTGAATCATCCTTGCATACCTGGTATGAATCCTACTTGGTCGTGGTGTATTATTGTTTTGATATGATGCTGAGTTCTACTGGCTAGAATTTTATTGAGAATTTTTGCATCTATATTCATGAGAAATTTTGGTCTCTAATTTTCTTTTCTTTTTTTTTGTCTTTGCCTGGTTTTGGTATCATGGTTATGCTGGCTTCATAGAATGAATTCAGAAGTGTCGCTTCCTTTTCTGCGTTCTGAAATAATTTGAGTAGTACTGGTATAAGCTCTTTTCTGAATGTTTGGTAGAATTCTCCAGTGATGCTGTCCTGACCATTCCCTGTCCACATTCTTAATTACCATCCCACTCTCCTGTTTTCCAGTGTTTAATGGAGACTCTTTTGTAATGACAGAGAAGTCATTTAGTATAGTTTTGTGTCTTTTAATTCTTAAAGTTTGTAGCCACAGATTCTTTTATTTGAAAGAATACTGTGATGTCAAGTTGAGCAGACTTATTTTAGGCTTTCTTGATTTTTTTGTATTAGTCATCTCTCTCCAACTTCCCATCTGGGATTCAGTGCTCTTCCTCAGAGCACCGCCCCCCTCTCAAATGCACTTTCAGTCTTTGGAAATTATGCCGGGCACCTTCTATTTGCCCCTCTGACTCTGCCTGTATCCTACTCCACCCCGCAGCTTCCAGGAGGCTGAAATGCATGGACTGCATTAGTGGGTTCTTTTGTCCTCTGGCTTTGGTTTGAGTCTGTCCAATGGGAAGCCCCAGCAGGAGATTGGAGAGAAAAAGGAGAGAAAGGCATTTATTCCAGCTGCTCCCTCCTGGTGGTGTTCTTATAGGCAGGCTGCATTCTTGATCAAGGGCCAAGGCTCTCCTCAGGCACTCCTCCCCCTCATGGCACAGGCCTAGGGGAAGAAAGGCTCATCCCGCTGTCAGTAACCCAACAGGGCGCTGCATCATTCTTTGTTTTACTTTTCCTATATCCTGCCTATACCTTTGTTGAATTGTCCTTGTTATTAGACGCTGGTGACCCCATGTATAGTGGTACAAGGTGAGACATAGTGTTTTTATTAGCTGACTTTCAGAAGTAGATTGCCAGGCCTTTGTTCCTAGTACATCTTAGTCTGCAAGCTCTGCTGAAGCCTATTCAGCCTCATAACAACATGAATGCCTTCACTGACAAACAGGTGATGGCTGCACATCCTGGGAATCGAACCCTGGTCTCATGCATGGAAGGCAAAAATTCTAGCACTAAACTACCAATGTCACCTATTAAACTCTCCTAATGCTCTATAATTTGGATTTGCTGTGTCTTTCCTGTCAGGACTCTGACAGATGATGCAGTTTTCTACTGCTCTTTGAGCTCCTGCCTTCCCTCTCTAGATCCAATGTGATCAGAGCAGGGTTCAGGGAATAGACTCCAGGAAACAATTGTGATGAGAAGGGTGTTTGAACTGTGTGCAAGTACTTTCTGATGGCCCAGAACCCTTCACTGTTGTTCTTGGGAACTTATGGGACAATGGTTACCAAGCATCTCCAGGCCCCACCGTGCTCAGCACAGGGAAATTGCTTGATAAAGGATAGTGGAATAGAGTTGAATCAGACCCATAGCTGAGCTATGTCTACTGATAATGGTAGAATAGTATACTTGGGTCACATGATCCCATTCTTGCCCAAACCTCACTGCTTTCCTAAAGGTAATGAAATTCCCCAAAGCCTATTATGACTCTTTCTTGGGTTGATAGTATATGGAGGTATGTGAATGGCATTCTACATATGTCAGAGTATAACTGCACTCCATAAGGTTTTCAATGGCTGATTTTTCAGAAGTAGATCACCAGGCATTTTTTGGAGAGGAACTTTTGTGTGCATTTGAACCTCTAGTCTTTCAGTTAGCAGTCGAGCACATTAACCATTTATACCACCCAGGGACTTCTTCCTCAGCAAGGTGGATAGCAGTACTGCAGGACCCCAGCCCTGCATATTAAGATCCACCCTCAGTGTTCCTCCAGCCCCTTGTCTCAGGTTTGCATCAGGGACTGTAGGTCATGCCTCATTTCTGAGATCCAGGAACTAGATGAACTTTGTACAGCTCTGATCTCCAGACTGTTGCTCAACAGAATAGACCCAAGGGAGAGACTGAGATGCTCAGGAAGAGACATCTCCATTCATGAGTTGGAATACTGGCATCAGGAGAGACATTCACTTTTCAGGGGCCATAAGCAAAGAGAAGTAAGCTGGAGACAAGAGACCTAAAGACACACCATTAGCTGAAATGTTGTGGCTCATGGGTCTCATTAGGTGGATGTATTTTTGATCCTGTCAGCTGATGTATGACATGGGAGAGATGACAGAGAATATTTAAAGCTCAGTTCTGCATCCTCTGGATCCCTCAACATGGTGGATGGTCCTTTTATTAGGAATTTTAAGCAGATGCAACATGTTTATCAAGTTATAGTTGTTAATATGCTGAATGTAGGGGCTATATGAAGATATTCAGATGGTATTTTGGTGATATTTAGGAAGGGATCCAGGAACAGTGGAAGCAAGTAAAGATGCCATTGACAAGTAACCTCCCTCTGCAAGGTCCTTGTAGGAAATGTGTGTGCCAAGAACAAAGCCAGCTCTGGAATAAATAAGTACAGCACACTCTCCTGGACCTAATGGGAACCCTTGACCTTGGGCAGGTCACTAGCTCTGATCACCTCCATCAGGAACCCCAACACTGAGCCTCATAACATCATTACATAGTCCAAGGATGGCCACATGTTCAGGGACAAGCAATACAAATGCCAGAGAGGGGAAATGTTTGTCCAGTGGACAAATGCTAGAGGAGAGTTGGGAAAGACAAGAAGAGGCAGACTCCCACAGGACCATTGAGAAGTTGAGAGAGGTCCAGATACTTCTATTTTTGTGACTCCTGTAATATTAAAAACACTGAGGAATTAAAAAGAGAGAAATAAATTTATACACAGATACTGAATGCTTACTTTAAAAATTCATGTTTTTAACATAATGCAACAGTTTATTCATAATATAATCCTAGAATTTTAAACTCCAAGTCCATGCAGAAAACACCACAGGATGGTGGTCCACGAAAAGAATGCAAATTTAGAAGGTGGAGCCAACATGACACCCTAGACTCACCATGCCAGTCCCCTCTGCAGCAAAGACCTGAAAAACTAAGTAAAACAGATACAAACATCAATCCTGGAACCCTAAGCATCAAATGAAAGGTTAAAGAACTAGATAAAACACCAAATGGAAGAAGAAACTGACAGAAAATAGAGAATTAAGAGAGATACGGAGTGGAGGTCCACTGCCAACTAAGAGGGCATGGCATCACCGTCTCGGAGCACAGCCAGTAATGATCCCGGTCAGAGAGTACAGGAAGACAACTTCATGGAGTTCACAGCAGGAGACAGAGCACCTGGTAATCGAGAAATATGCTTTCCACCCCTTTCCCTCTGTCTAGTAGGTCACCTCCCAGGACTTCCCACCAGCCACCACCACGCTGCATCTAGGGCATCACCGGCACTCAGGCCTGCTGCCACACCAGGCCCACACCACCCCTCCCCTCCCACCACTTGACTAGTTGCTGAACAGTGGGAAGCTAGCCCATATCACTGTCCATTTGACACCCTCATCCATCTGGCCAGGGGCTGTTTAGAAGGCAGAAGTGCCCACCCAGTCCACCCTCAGCCACCTCACCAAACGGGTGTACAGTGAAGCAGTACTGAAGGAAGTGGTCCAAGCTGCACTGAAGGCATTGGCTAAAAAACAAGGCTCCAGGAATTAACAGAATACCAATTTAGATGTTTCAATAAACGTCTCTGCCAAGAAATTTGGAAGACAGCTGTCTGTAAGATATTCATATCTATGCCTACAAAGAAAGGTGATACAACCCAATGTGGAAATTATCGAACAATATCATTAATATCACACGCAAGTAAACCTTTTTTTAAAAACAATACTTTTATTTATTTATTGTACTTTAGTTGAAGGTTTACAGAATGAACTAGTTACTCATTAAACAGTTAGTACACACACTGTTTTATAACATTGGTTGAAAACCCCATGACATGTCAACAGTCTCCCTTCTCGACCTTGGGTTCCCTATTACCAGCTTTCCTGTCTCCTCCTGCCTTCTACTCCTTGCCCCTGGGCTGGTGTGCCACTTCAGTCTCATTTTGTTTTATGGGCCTGTCTAATCTTTGGCTGAAGGTTGAACCTTGGGAATGACTTCATTACTCAGCTAAAAGGGTGTCCAGGGGCCATACTCTCAGGGTTTCTCCAGTCTCTGTCAGGCCAGTAAGTCTGGTCTTTTTTTGTGAGTTAGAATTTTGTTCTACCTTTTTCTCCAGCTCTGTCTGGGACCCTCTATTGTAATCCCTGTCAGAGCAGTTGGGGGTGGTAGCCAGGCACCATCTAGTTGTATGGGACTCAGGCCGGTGGAGCCTGTGGTAGATGTGGTCTGTTAGTCCTTTGGACAAATATTTTCCTTGTGTCTTTAGTTTTCTTCATTCTCCCTTGATCCTGAAGGGGAGAGACCAGTGGAGTATCTTAAATGGCTGCTTACAGGCTTTTAAGACCCCAGACGCTACTCACCAAAGTAGCATGTAGAACATTTTCTTTATAAACTATGTTATGCCAATTGAGCTAGATATTCTCTGAGCCATGATCCTCACAGCCCTCAGCCCAGCAATTCGGTCTCTCAGGGAGTTTGGATGTGTCTATAGAGCTTCCATGACCTTGCCTTGTGCAAGTTGTGCTGTCTTCTCCAGTATTGTCTTACCCTTCACCAAAGTTACCACTTATCTATTGTCTATTTAGTGTTTTTCCATCCTTACCCCGCTCCCTCGTAACCAACAAAGATTGTTTCTTTTTGTATGTAAACCTTTTCATGAGTTTTTACAGTAGAGGTTTTGTACAATATTTGTCCTTTTGTGATTGACTTATTTAACTTTATCAGGAATGGATGTTGGCCTTTGTCGAATGCCTTTTCTGATGATCATGTGATTATTTTCTTTTATGTTATTTATCTGGTAGATTACATTAATTGATTTTCTAATGTTGAACAATCCTTGCATACCTGGTATGAATTCTACTTGGTCACGGTGTATTATTTTTTTGATATGAAGCTGAATTTTATTGGTTAGAATTTTGTTGAGAATTTTTGCATCTATGTTCATGAGAGATACTGATCTGTAATTTTCTTATTTTGAGGTGTCTTTGCCTGGATTTGGTATCAGGGTTATGCTGGCTTCACAGAATGAGTTTGGAAGTATCCTTTCCTTTTCTATGTTCTGAAATAGTTTGAGTAGTACTGGTGTAAGCTCTTCTCTGAAGGTTTCATAGAATTCTCCAGTGTAGCCATCTGGGCCAGGGCTTTTTTTTTGTTGGCAGTTTTTTTTTAAGTCACCTTTCCAGTCTCTTCTCTTCTTATGGGTCTGTTTAGATTTTCAACATCATTCTGTGTTAGTTTGGGTAGGTAGTGTGTTTCTAGAAATTGTTCCATTTCCTCTACATTTTCAAACTTGTTAGAGTATAGTTTTTCATAATACTTTGTTATGATTGCTTTTATTTCAGTTGGGTCTGTTGTGATAGTCCTGATTTCATTTCTTTGGGTTATTTGCATCCTCTCCTATTTTTGTTTTGCCAATTTGGCCAGTGGTTTGTCAATTTTCTTGATCCTTTCAAAGAACCAGCTTTTGGTCCTATTGATACTTTCTATTGTTTTTCTATTCTCTATTTCATTTATTTCTGCTCTGATCTTTATTATTTCCTTTCTTCTGGTGGCTGTGGGCTTTTTTTTTTGCTGTTCTCTTTCTATTTGTTCGAGTTGTGTAGATAATGTTTTGATTTTATTCCTTTCTTCTTTTTTGATGTCTGCATCTATTGCTATAAATTGACCTCTGAAGACTGCCTTTGCCATGTCCCAAAGGTTTTGGTATGATGTGTTTTCATTCTCATTTGGTTCTAGGAATTTTTTGACTCCTTCCTGGATTCCTTCTATTACCCAGTGGTTTTTCAGTAAGGTGTTATTCAGTTTCTATGTAATTGTTTTTTTTTTTTTTTTCCTTGTTATTCCTGTTGTTAATTTCTACCTTGATGGCATTGTGGTCAGAGAACACACTTTGTATTATCTTAATGTTTTGGATTTTGTTGAAGGTTGCTCTGTAGTCTAAGATGTGGTCTATTCTGGAGAATGTTCGTTTCATGTGCATTGGAAAAAATGTGTACTTTGCAACTGTTGGGTGGAATATTCTATATATGTCTATGAGGTCATGTTGGCTGATTGTGCCCTTTAAGTCTTCTGAATGTTTGTTGAGTTTCTGTCTAGATGTTCTGTCTTTACCAAGAGGCATGTGTTGAAGTCTCCTACTATTATTGTGGAACTGTCAATTTCTCTTTTCAGTGCTGTTAGAGTTTGTTTTATGTATTTTGGAGCCCTGTCATTGGGTGTGTAGATGTTTATTATGGTTATGTCTTCATGATGGCTCATCCCCTTAATCATTATATAATGTCCTTCTTTGTCTTTTATAGTGGAATTTGTTTTAAAGTCTATTTTATCTGAGATTAGTATCACCACTCCTGCTGTTTTTTTGATATATTTTTTCCAACCTTTGGTTTTTAATAAATTTACTTCTTTGTTTCTAAGGTGTGTCACTAGTAGACAGTGTATTGATGGATCCTATTTTCTAATCCATTCTGTCACTCTCTGTCTCTTTATCGGTGCATGGAGTCCATTTACCTTCAGTGTAATTATTGATAGGTCAGACTTTATTACTGTCATTTTGTAGTGCTTTTTTTTTTTTTTTTGTGGTGCTGATGTTTTCTTTGTTCTTCTTACTCTCCTGTGCTGAATTCCTTTTGTTTGTGCCTTTTTTTCATTTCTTTTGCTTTTGTAGGTTTTGTTTTTACTGAGACTTTATGTTTTTCTTCTTTATTTTGATGAGTAGTTTTGTTAACATTTTTGTGGTTATGTTGGAATTTACCCTTATATTCCTAGATTTGAACCAGTCTATTATTACTTGGTATCATCTTGTCTACCTCTCCATTAGAAAGTTCTATACCTACATGGTTTATTTCCTCTTTCATTGTTCTGTTGTTGTTGTCATTTACAGATTAACCTCTCTGGTTCCCTGTTGTAATTCTTTTGGTTTCAGATAGTCCTTGAGAGCTCATTTCCTAGGTTGGTATCTGGCTGGTACAATCTTGCATCCTAGATTCAGGCTGTGGTCTGATGTTGTTTGTTCTCAAACCAGAGGACTCCCTTTAATAATTCTTGTAAGTTTTGTTGGTATTTTCATATTCCCTTAATTTCTGTTCCTCTGGAAATGTCCCTAATTTCACCATCATATTTGAGTGAGAGTTTTGCAGGATATATTTTTCTTGGCTGGCAATTTTTTTTCTTTTAAGGTTTTATATATGTTATCCCATTGCCTTCTTGCCTGCATGGTTTCTGCCATATAATCCGAGTTCATTCTTATTGTTTCTCCTCTGTATGTGACTTTTTGTTTTTCTTGAGCTGCTCTCAGGATTCTTTGTTTGTCTTTGGTTTTAGCGAGTGTGATTATGATATGCCTTGGTGATTTTCCTTTGGGGTCTATCCTATATGGGGTTCTTTAAGCTTTTTGAATGATCAGCTTTTCATTTTTCATAACATTAGGGAAGTTTCATATCAGCAATTCTTCAATGATCTTCTCTGTGTTTTCTGTTTTCTCCCCCTGTTCTGGAAATTCAATCACTCAAAAATTTTTGCTTTTGATTGTATCCCACATAATTCTCAGGGTCTCTTCATTTTTCTTTGTTCTTTTTTCTCATTTTTCCTCAAACAGGTTGTATCCAAGTGTTTGTCATCAATTTCGGTGATCCCTTCTTTCATCATTTCAAACCTGTTCTTCAGCCCTTCTATGACCCTGTCCATTTCTGAAATCTTGTTGTTTATCTTCTGGATTTCTAATTGTTGTTTTTGTATGTTTTCTAGTTGTGAATTTATTTAGGTGTTTTGTTCATGTATTATTTTCCTCAATTCTTCCAATTTTTTGTCTGCATTTCCAAATTTGTTTATTTTTTCCTCATTTTTGTCTGCTTTTTGCTTCAACTCTTGGATAATTCTGAATATTAGAGATTTGAATTCCCTATCAGGTAGTTCTAGTGACTTTTCTTCTACTGGAAAGTCATCTGGTGTTTTATTTTGGATGCCTACTGGAACCCTCCTGTCCTTTTTTTTTTTTTTTTTTTATGTTTTGATGTTGTCTGCTGTCTTCGAGACATTCAGTAGTTATTTTCTTCATTTATGATTGTAGATTTGTTTGTTTATTCCCTCGTTTTTGTTTTATTTGGTTACGTCTGAGCAGGCTGACAGTGCGTTCTTTGTTGTTTGCTTGTCTGTGGGCAGGATACTTTTTACCTCCTTGTCCAATGGGCAGGGCCAGTTGCTCAGCTATGGTGTAGCAAGGCAGGTCCAGCTGAAAGGGAGGGGCTGGTATGGATTGTTTGTGGCACGTACTAGGGTCGACAGGGTGGGTCGGGAATCAGTGCAGGGCAGGTTCCAGTAGGCCATGCCTGTCCTTCTCAGGGGTGTGATGGTCAGCCCATGGTGCAGGTAGGCAGGAAGGAGGGGTGAGGTTGTGATATGTGTTGCAGGTGTTCCCTCTCATGCTGGGAGCTCCATGAAGCTGCTTTCCCATACTCCCTGTCCACCGAACTCTGATGTAGGCAGGGCAAATCCAAGTGATATGGATCCTGTACTTCCCAGCCAGCCTAGCTACCACAGCCAGCTAGGAAGCAGAGAAGGTAGAGAAGTGGGGAGAAGGATGGGGGGTGAAAAGCTTGTATCACTGGTTTATGGGTTCTCTGTCTTTTGCTTGGAGTTTCATTAAGCTGTTTTCTTGTACTCCCTTTCCGCAGGTCTCTGACAGGAGTCCAAGATGGTGAATCTGTGCTGTGTTAGCTGATAGGGGACCTCTGCACATATCTCTTCTTGTTCTTTGCTCTCTTTCAGTTTCTTATTCCACTTGGTGCTTGGCTGAGTTCTTTATCTCTTCATTTGATGATTAGGGTTCCAGGACTGACATTTTTCTCTGTTTTACTAAGTTTTCTAGGTCTCTACTGTGGAGGGACAGTGTGGTGCTTCTGTCTATAGCATCATTTTGGCTCCACCCACCACAAGTAAAATTTTGCTGAAGATCATTCAAAAGGAGCTACAGCAGTATATCTACAGGGAACTGCCAGAAATTCAAGACAGATTCAGAAGAGGATATGGAAAGAGGGATATCATTGCTAATGTCAGATGGATCTCGGCTAAAGGCAGAGAATACCAAAAAGATGTTTATCTGTGTTTTACTGACGATGCAAAGGCATTCGACTGTGTGGATTATAACAAATTATGAATAACATTGAGAAGAATAGGAATTCCAGAACACTTAATTGTGCTCATGAGGAACTTGTACATAGAACAAGAGGCAGTTATTTGGACAGAACAAGGGGATACTGCGTGGTTTAAAGTCAGGAAAGGTGTGCATCAGCATTGTATCCTTTCACCATACATATTCAATCTGTATGCTGAACAAATAATCCGAGAAGTTGGACTATATGAAGAATAATGAGGCATCAGGATTGGAGGAAGTCTCATTAACAACCTGTGTTATGCAGATGACACAACCTTGCTTGCTGAAAGTGAAAAGGACTCGAAGCATTTACTGATGAAAATCAAAGACCACAGCCTTTAGGATGCATTACATTTCAACCTAAAGAAAACAAAAATCCTCACAACTGGACCAATAAGAGACATTGTGATAACTGGAGAAAGATTGAAGTTGTCAAGGATTTCATTTTATGTGGATCCACAATCAACATCCATGGAAGCAGCAGTCAAGAAATCAGACACATTGCACTTTAAAGTGTTGAAAAGCAAAGATGTCACGTTGAAGACTAAAGTGGGTCTGACCCCAGTCATGGTGTTTTCAACCACCTCATATGCATGTGAAACCTGGATGATGCATAAGGAAGCCCAAAGAATTGACACCTTTGAATTATGGTATTGGCAAAGAATATTGAATATACCACAGACTGCCAAAAGAATGAACAAATCTGTCTTGGAAGAAGTACAGACAGAATGCTCCTTAGAAGCAAAGATGGTGAGACTACATCTTACATACTTTGGACATATTATCAGGAGGGATCACTCCCTGGAGGAGGACATCAGGCTTGGTAAAGTAGAGGGTCAAGGAAAAAGAGGAAGATCCTCAATGCGATGGATTGACACAGTGGCTGCAACAATGGGCTCAAGTATAGCAATGATTGTGAGGATGGTGCAGGACTAGGCAGTGTTTTTTTCTGTTGTACATAGGTTCATTATGAGTTGGAACTGACTAGACAGCACCTAACAACAACAACATAAAACAAACAATAGTACAGGTGAGGAATGTGCTTCTTAGTTAAATCAAGTATAAGAGTCCTAATGGGCAACACCTTCCCCCAAAAAAAAAGACAAGAAGTGAGGAAGGGACAGGAAAACTAGATGAATGGACATGGGGAATCCAGGGTGGAAAGGGAAAGGGGGAGAGTGCCAACAAAATAAGAGGATTGCAACCAATGTCACAAAACAATTTTTGTGTAAATTTTTGAATTAGAAACCAATTTGCAAGCAAACTTTCAATTAAAAAATGGTAAAATTAAAGGAGAAAAAGTTTAAAATTTTATGATGGGTATCTACTTCCCTCGGTTGGTGAGAATAGTACTTACTAAACGTGTAATCGTATTTGGATATAACATCAAAAGCAGCATACATTAGAAGACCCTATATCATCTGACCACCACCCGTATATCAGACGGTCCTACTGTGGTGGCTTCTGTATTGCTATGATGCTAGAAGGTATGCCACCAGTATTTAAAATACCAGTAGGGTCACTCATGGTGGACAGGATTCAGTGGAGCTTCCAGACTAGACATAGTAGGAATAAAGGCTTGATAATCTACTTCCAGAAATCAACAAATGAAAGCCCCATGGGTCTCAACAGAATATTGTCGGATACAGTGCTGTAAGATGAGACTCTTAGTTGGAAGGCACCCAAAATACACAGTGGTCACAACAATGGACTCAAGCATACCAATGATTGTGAAGACGGAGCAGGACAGGGCAATCTTTCATTCTGTTGTACATGAGGTTACCATTAGTTTGAGCCAACCCAGTGACAACTGTTATAGATTGAATTGTGTCCCCAAAAAATGTGTGTCAACTTGTCTAGGCCATGATTCCCAGGATTTTGTGGTTGTACACTATTTGGTGATTGATGTGATTATACCATGTGTTGTAAATCCTAACTTGTTCTATGATGTTAATGAGGCAGAACTGAAGGAAGTTATGTTAGTGAGGCAGGATTCAATCTACAGGGGTCAACTTTATCTTGAGTCAATCTCTTTTGAGATATAAAAGAGAGAAGTGAGCAGAGAAGAGAGGGACCTAATACCACCAAGAAAAAAGCTCCAGGAGCAGAGTGCATCCTTTGGACCCAGGGTCCCTGCACTGAGAAGCTCCTAGACCAGGGTAAGGTTGACGACAAGGACATTCCACCAGAGCTGACAGAGAGGGAAAGCCTTCTCCTGGAGCTGGTACCCTGAATTTAAACTTCTAGCCTCCTAAACTGTCAGAGAATACATTTCTGTTTGTTAAAGCCATCCACTTGTGGTATTTCTGTTATAGCAGCACTGGATAACTAAGACAACAACTAACGACAGTATCATCTGTGGCATTAACTAAATGGTCTCCCTGTGTATCCCACCTCATGATAGACTCAGTTGTTCTAGCTATGCCCTACATTGCAGTGTGGCTGAGATGATGGTAACTGTCATGGATTGAATTATGTCCCTCCAAAAATGTGTGTATCAATTTGGCTGGCTCATGATTCCCAGTATTATATGATTGTGTACCTTTTTGTAATCTGATTGGATTTCCTTATGTGTTGTAAAATCTATCACTATGATCTAATAAGATGGATTAATGGCAGTTGTACTGATGAGTTTTACAAGATTAGTGTCTTAAGTCAATCTCTTTTGAGATATAAAAGAGACAAGTGAGCAGAGACACACAGGAACCTCATACAACCAAGAAAGCAGTGCTGGGAGCAGAGCATGTCCTTTGGACCTGAGGTTCCTGCACCGAGAAGCTCCTAGACCATGGGAAGATTGATGACAAGAACCTTCCTCCAGAGCTGACAAAGAAAGTGTTCCCTTGGAGCAGACACCCTGAATTAAGACTTGTAGCCTACTGGACTGTGAGAGAATAAATTTCTGTTTGTTAAAGCCATCCACTTGTGGTATTTCTGTTAGAACAGCACTAGATGACTAAGACAGTGACCAAAAGTAAAAGCATCCCCACAAGAGTGCCAGTCCTTAATGCAGCACAAGAACCCACCACTAAGGCCTATTCTGCCAGAGATCCCCACCCATCCAAGGGAAAGAATGGAAAGCAGGAAATGGAGCCTCAGTTTCCCCTCCTGAAATCTACAGAGCCTTATGATGATGCTCACCTCATCATCACTCTTAGGGAAGCAAAGAGGTCACATAAGGAAAATCCACTTGGCAGAACCATGCATTGTGGTGTCTCTGAGTGGAGACTGTGTCACTGACCCTGTAGCTGGCTATGTCTTATACTTTGTCTCATGTTTGAGCAACTTGAGTGTCTTAGGCTGGGTTCTCTAGAGAAGCAAAACCAGTAAAGTGTATAAATATATATATATAGAGAGATTATATCAAAGAAACAGCTCACACAGTTGTAGAGGCTAGAACGTCCCAAGTCCATGGATCGGGGTACAGGCCTCTCCCAAGTCATGCAGCTGCAGAAGCCAGCAAGCCCAAGATCGGAAGGTTGGAGAACAGGGCTCCCACTCACAGGCTGTGTAGATAGATGAATCCCAGGTTCGGCAGATAGGCTGACAGCTCAAGTCCCAAGAACGGGAGATGAGATGACAGGAAGCAGCCGCAGGATCCAGAGAGAGCAAAAAGCCAGAACATCTGTTTATATACAGATGCGGGCCACACCCCCAAGGAGACTCCCTTTCATCTGATTGGCTACTCACAGTATATTCAATCATGGGAGTGATTACATTAAAACACGGAGAATCATGGCCCAGCCAAGTTGACACACAATCTTAACCATCACATTGAGTGTACCTTGTGTTCAATGCACAGGGAATTTTTGTTGGTTAGTTTTATGCAAGATACCTTTTCTTTTCCTTCAGTCCCTTTCTCCCACTGTGGGCTGTCCCTGAGAGCCAGGGAGAAGAGGGGGATGAGAAAGTACTGGCTGTTTCCTCCTTCTGGGTCAGCACAGCACTCCTGGAGCCTGTTGATGCATGTGCCTGCTTCCCTAGGCATCAGAGCCTGGTTGCCTCCTGGGAAGGCAGGCAGAGTGGCCATTCTTTCTTCGGCACATTTCAGTTTAGGCACCAGCCCGTGTATCTACTGCAGTGATGCTTTGCTAATGCAAAAGGAATACATTCAGCACTGAGCACCCTGGAGAGCACTGGGGATAATAATGCCACTATTCATTATTTTAAAACAAACATAATTTGGAGAGTGGCTCTATCTGAAGGTGTGAAGTTGGTTCGTTTTAAAGAGCAACCTGCAAGGGAAGAACATGTGACCACCAGTCCAAAGGCAGGGGTTCTGCTTAGGCACAGCAGTGCAGGCTCTCTGACTCCAGGCTGGCCCTGCTGGCTAGGCCACCGTCACAGTGAATGTTGGGACACAGTGAGAGAGCATTGATTATTATGCACCTACTGAGTGCTCTATATGGTTGATCTCGTTGAATGTTCACACCTACCCAGTGAGATGGATATTATTTTTCTCTTTTTCCAGAATAAGAAATTTAGGGTCAGAGAAGCCAACCAATTTGCCCAAGGTCACATAGTTTTGCCTTGGCAGAGATGAACTCAATTCCAGATCCATATGACTTCAAAGCGATGCTCTTTCCATTGTTCCTTATTATAGCTACAGTGATAACGCATAAACTGTGAGGCAAAACACTTCCGTCTAGACCCAGAGCCAAAAAATTGTGTAAGAAGGTAAGACAGGCTCTTATCATTGAACAAGTCAAGGCTGGATTCCAATCCCAGCTTGGTTGGCTCAGTGCAGTTACTACCTTAATGCATAACTTTGGGTAGGTTGCATGCCAATTTTGCCTCAATTCCCTCCTCTGTGAGATGGGATTTTAATGGAATGAACACCCTGCTTTTTGGCTTTCCTTTTCTCATATTTCATGCCAGCAAAGACATGATTCACTGATCCGTCCTGGGCTTATGGATTCTGAAAGGGCCAATGAGTGGGGTTCATGCTACAAGCTTGAGCCTGAGAGGGGCTTTACAGAGAAGGAAGCCCACTTAAATCTCAGAAGCTTCAAAAGAAGAATCTATTCCAGAATTCTGTTCATGACAGACCCTCCTCTTGGAGCCATTGGTAGTTTCCTGTTCCAGCTTGATGGAAGAGGGTGCAGAATTGAATTCACATTGCTTTTCTTGAAAAGCTGCTTCGGATATTCCTGTGGACTGATTGGGGAGGGTGCAGGGCTGAACATGTGGCCTTGGTGTGATCACACCCTGAGGTCCAATTCCACTGTGCTGGGTATTTGAAAGAATCAGTGTGGTAAGGTGGGGAAAGCATGGATTTGGAATCAGAGAATCCCTGGTCTAAATCCATTCAAAGTACATGTATCTCCTGGGCAACCCACTTCACTACTTGGAGCCTTCGTTTTCTCATCCATAAATTGGGGGAAAATAAATACACCTCTACAGGTTAACAGAGGCAATTGAATATGTTAAGTGAAGCAACTGACCCAGGCCAGGTCCAGAGATGGTGTCCCTTTTTCATGTCAAGTCCCTTCAATAGAGAGGTTCCTCCTCTGGGAGGTGGTCCACAGATTCTAGATGACATCCGTAGCAGGGAAACAGTAAGAGTGTTGACTTTTAACATTTCAGGTCAAAGGCTCTTTTGAAAACAAAATAAAATTTAGAAACCTTTCTCCCAGAAAAGATTCACATTGAGCCATAGGTATTAGTGCCCACGTTCAGACAATCCCCTCCACCAGAACCTCGGCCTTGGGTCCCAGGTGTCACTGCCCTTGTTGAAGGCAGGCTTTGGAAGGCCCCA
The DNA here is from genome assembly GCA_030035585.1 of Dugong dugon. Lineage (NCBI taxonomy): Eukaryota > Metazoa > Chordata > Mammalia > Sirenia > Dugongidae > Dugong > Dugong dugon. Next base: position 10,160,201 of record CM057468.1, on the reverse strand, counting down.
TGTGTCCTTCATCAGAGGTCTCAGGAGTTCATGGAACTCTCTGTGTCTTCATCTGCAGGGAACAGGGAAACCTTTCCAAGATCCTGAACATGCACCACCAGAGGTGGTTCTGGTCTCTCCTAATTGGTTTTCTCTTGCTCAGATACCAATGTGCACTTGTTAACCTGAGCTTCCCTCCACTCTGATCCCTGCCACCAGCAGGAGCACCATTAGTCAGGAGGAACAAAGGCTCTGTGGTGCTGGACTCTGGTCTGATCTCACCGGATGTCCCAGCCTGGCTGCTTTCATGCCATCGGTAGTAGCACACTCTCGGCAGCCAGCTGCTCCTCTCCAGAACACTCCGGGTCTACGGAGTAGGACACACTTCTCTTGTTGCAGTTATCCTGTGCAGTTGCAGTCATCTGCCCTCAGGCAATTCAATCACACCAAAGCCAGAGATGTCCATCTTCTAAGTCAAATGTCTCTTTATTTATGACTTGACAGGAGAACAAAATAGGCCACTGTGCTTTACTTCAAGGAGGAGCCCCTGGTTCCCAGCCAGCCCCATGCACATGAAGCCTGTCGGCCCAGACAACAATAGAAGTGGCAGTGGCAGCAGCATCTTTGAATGCAGGGGAGGCTGCCAGGAGCTTGCTCAAAGACCCTCCCCAGGGAAGAGTGTCTCCAACTTGAAATTATTTTTTGACTCTTTTTTTTTTTTTCTTAAAGGCAAGAGGCCCCATTCCTGGGTCGCTGTTGATGACACTGAATAAATTCTAACGTAATAACAACCATCATTTATTAAACTCTTAATAGATGAGAAGCATTGGTGATTCAGTGGTACAATTCTTGCCTTGCATGTGGGAGACCTGGGTTCAATTCCAGCCAATGGACCTCATCTGTCAGTGGAGGCTTGCAGATTGCTATGATGTCAAACAGGATTCAGTGGAACTAACAGAGTAAGATGGACAAACAAGAAAGGCCTAGTGATCTACTTCTGAAAATCATCCAAAGAAAACCCTATGGATCACAGGGGTCCGATCTGCAAACAATCATAGGGACGGTGCGGAACTAGGCAACATTTTGTTCTGCTGTGCATGGGGTTACCATGAATCATAGACTGACTTGATGGCAACTAACAACAACAAGTGACAACACATTACCTGGGTCCTACCCTCACTAGTCTGTGTGTGTTCTTGTCTCACACTCACAAGATTTGGATAAAAATAGTTTTCATCTCCTCTGTGGATACAGGTTGACACTCCCACCTTCTAAATTATCCTTTCTCTCTCTAGAATCTTTTATCTCATGACTCCATTACATTTTATTTGTAGATCTTACCTATCTCCAGAGATCTATTATGTTTTTACTTGTTTAGTATCACTCTGTCTTATGCTGTATGTAATTCCCTGAGGCCAGGGACCTTGTCTTACTTGTTCATATTATACCCCCAGGGCAAATTGTAGGCACACAGTGATTTTTGTTTAGTTGAATGTTCATGGTTATATTATATGGATTCCTTTATTTCCTCTGGGTCTTGTTTTACCAGGAATTTTATTCATCCACAAGAGCAGGATCCAGGAGCTTTGCAGATCAAGCACCTGAGTTTAGCTGTATCTCTGAGATAACAAGTAATGCCAGGGGACTACACATTCAAACACTGTGAAGGTTTGGTGCTATATTTTGCCCGTCATATGTCTGAGGGCTCACATCTTGTGTCTGATACCTGCTTGCTTGTTCTTCCTGCTTCTCAAACTTAGTTTCACTCATGGGCTTAGGGGTTCTGATTTCCCAGGAATGACTCTCTGAGCCATATTGTGAAAAACAGTGCCTAACCCTTGTTCTGTAACTGTGCTAGTACTAAGTGTGATATCAAATCTCTCTTTGTTGATCACAAACCCAGGGGCTGACATGGCCAGTGTGGGTCCTGTGGGCCAGGGCTTGGAGAAAGAATACCTCTTCCTAAAGCTTGTGCAGGAAGCCATGGAGGTTCATGAGGTTCTCTGGCCAGCTACCAGAGAAGCTGGGTCAACTGGTGTTCTGAGCAAAGAGGTCTGCAAGGGCGATGGTGATAAAGATGATGACAATGATAGTTAAAATATATGGAGCACTGGCATTTTCATAGGAACTAAATGCTTTACACATGATTGCATAACTGTTGTTTGATTTCTTGGCTGCTGCTTCCATGGGTGTTGATTGTGGATCCTAGTAAAATGAAACCTAAACAACTTCAATCTTTTCTCCATTTATCGTGATGTTGCTTATTGGTCCAGTTGTCAGAATTTTTGTTTTCTTTATGTTGAGATGTAATCCATACTGAAGGCTATGATCTTTGATCTTCATCAGTAAGTGCTTCAAGTCTTCTTCACTTTTAGCAAGCAAGGTTGTACCATCTGCATAACATAGGTTATTAATGAGTCTTCCTCCTGTCCTGATGCCCCATTCTTCTTCATATAGTCCAGCTTCTCGTATTATTTACTCAGCATACAGATTGAATAAGTATGGTGAAAGGCTACAACCCTGAACCACATCTTTCCTGACTTTAAACCACGCAGTATCCCTTTGTTCTGTTTGAACCACTGGCTCTTGATCTATGTACAGTTTCTTCATGAGCACAATTAAGAGTTCTGAAATTCCCATCCTTTGCAGTGTGATCCATAATTTGTCATAATCCACACAGTCGAATGCCTTTGCATAGTCAATGAAACACAGGTAAACATCTTTCTGGTATTCTCAAGGTAGATCTAGTTATTATCCCTATTGTGCAGAGGAGTTAACTAAGGCTCAGAGAAGTTAAATAAGTAGAATTAGAGTGTGATTATGAAGACTGTATTTTTAACCACTGTGATTTGTGGCTTCAGTTCTAAATGAGGCATGGAGAGTAGGTTGGGGGGAGCACGCCTGTGTACAGAGACCCTGGTGCAGAGGCTCCTGCAGAGATTCAGGTGGGAGTTGCTAAGGGCTGTGCTGCACTAAGAGCATGGCATGGGCTCTCCCTGGCACAACTCTAAGGGGCAGAAATGGAGAGGAAAAGATGCAGTGAGAGAACAAAACGATTATGTAGAAGAGAAGGGAGGAAAAATGCCATCAGATATGAGGCAGATAATATGAAATCAAGTTGATTTAGGCCCAGAGGGGGCAGGAGTATCCTGGAATAAGGGCTGTGAGACAACAAAGCCCTGAGTGTAGGAGGAGCTTGGCCATTCCTCAGAAACCAGAGGTCAGGGTGTGATGGTGGTGGTGGGAGAGGCAGGACTGCAGGCCAAGGAGTCTCAGTTACATGGAGAAACCACCACCTATGGTGTAGTGAAAGACATTAGTTTGACATGCCTCTTGCCAACATCAGAGAAGGTGAGATGATTTCCAGACACTTGGTCCACAAAGAGTTCCGGAAACTGTTGCCTCATTTGCCTTTAAGAAATTTCCAGAATAGGACAATTCTCTTCAGTTATCCTATGCACCCTTCTTCACATGTGACTCTTCCTTGAAGTAGACTCTGCATTATCTCAGTCTTCTGAGGGTCTGTGAATGCAAAGGAATATATTTAATTTTCACTCATTTCCTATGCAAACACATGATTCTTCCCTAATTAATTATCAGAGCAAATTGGTTTCCATAAACCACAGACAAAAATTATCCCAAATCATTTATTCAACACACATCATCCTAGTATGTTCACAACATATGACTATGTTCCAATTAATCTTACAACTCACATTTTCCTAAACACCATATTGAAGAGACAGCCAGTGTTCCCCTGGACCTGGTTCTTCACACTTTTCTTAGGTACTTGGTGTACAGCACTTCTCAGGCTCTTTGCAGTTAAAACAAAAACAAAAACAAAACCCATTGCCATTGAGTTGATTCAGACTCAGCTATCCTACAGGACAGAGTAGAACTAGCCCATAGCGTTTCCAAGGAGCAGCTGATTAATTCAAACTGCTGACCTTTTTTGTTAGCGGCTGAGCTCTTAGCTATCGCAGCACTAGGGCTTCTCTTTGCAGTTAGGCGGGATCATATGACTAGTTTTAGTCAACTAAATGGGAATGGGAACAACTTGTGTCACTTCTGAAATGAGTCATTTAACGGGCAATGTGTCTCCTTCGAGCCCTGGTTGCACAGTGGTTAAAGACTGGGCTGATAAACAAAAAAGGTCGACAGTCCGATCCCACTAGCAGCTCTTCAGGGGAAAGATTTAGCAGTCTGTTTCCATTAAAGATTACAGCCTTGGAAACCCTATAGGGCGGTTCTACTCTGTCCTACAGGGTTGCTATGAGTCAGAATTGACTCCAAGGCAGTGGATTTGGATTTGGTTTCCCCTTCAAGGAGCCCTAGTGGCACAGTGATTAAGTGCTTGGCCGCTAACTCAGAGGTTCACAGTTTGAACCCACCAGCTGCCCTGCAGGAGAAAGATGTGGCAGTCTGCTTCCATAAAGATTTACAGCCTTGGAAACACTATGGGGCAATTCTACTCTGTCCTACAGCATTGCTATGAATCGGAATTGACTCCACAGCAGTGGGTTTGAGGTTTTGTTTTGTTTCCCCTCCTTGTAGTCTCTTACCCTTCCTGTTAACTATTTACACTACCCAGGAATTCCATGTGTAAAATCAGCTAAAGTAAACCTTGCTGTGTTAGCCACTGATATTTCAGGGACTTTTGTTTATTGCATCAGAGCCCAGTCTTTTGTGACTAATACAGAAGTTACTCATTTGCATGCTATTTCCTTTGCTTACAATGTTTCTCTTTTTCTTTTCTATATAGCAAACACCTACATTTTTTCAATACCCAGCTGTCATGTCACCATCTTGTAAGGGGGTTTTCAGCACTTTTAGTCACAATTATGTGTTCTCTTCACCCCCCACAGAACTTTGCACACCCCTCAGTTATTACTTTACGTGGCACTTACTTGCCTCTCATTAGGCTGTGAGTTCTTTGGGGACCAAGACAAAGTGTTGTTTCTTCTTGGTTAGTGTCTTGGTTTTATTATTAGGTTGTTGAGTGTTTGGAAATGTTTATGTCATCTAGTTTTGACTGGATTACACAGCAAAAATCAAAGCACAGGCTTTGAGGTTGGATTTGATTCCTGACTCCTCTTCCTAACCGTGTTACCTTATTAAGTCACTTCCTCTCCCTGATTCTCATATCCATAATCTGGAAAAAATGATAACAGCTTCCCTCTCAGAGTTGTCATGGGTGTTAGATAAGATAGAGAATGCAAGTGCTTGGTACTTTAGGTAAAATGATAACTTTCCCATAGGCTCTGCACTTTCTGCGCCTAATTGACAAGCTGCTGAAAAAGCAAAAAAGAGATGTGACTCTCCCTGGACACTACCCAAAGGCAGAATCCGCTACCAGTCCTGGCTGATGGGGAATAGGCAGTCATACCTCTTGAGCCCAAGGTGAGCACTGACACCCTCATTAGAGGTGAGGCCTTGCAAGTCTAATGTAGGGGGCTGTTAGAGAGGATGCTGGCTGATGAACTCACTGCTGTCACAAAAGTCTGCCTTTTGATGTATCACCCACAGAAAATGTAGGAGCTGTATTTGCTTTCCAGATGGGGATGCTACCTGAGGTCTATGTATGCACTCCCAAGGCTCCATGGCAACTCAAAATACATGTGTATGTTTATGAGAACCATTTGCATTCATTTTTCTGACACAAGGATCCAAAGCATTCACCGATTGCTCAAAGAGCTCTATCATCCAGAAGAAAGAAAAGGATACTGCATCGTAAAGCACAATCCATGAAATGAGGGAGCATTTTGACCCTGGCCACATGGTGGCCTCCAATAAACATGGGGGTGAGCAAAGAGGGGGCAGTGGAGTAAGACATGTGGGTATGTCATCAAGCTCTAAGATTTTTTTCTTTCTCAAAAAGTCCGTGCTGGAATGGGACTACCAAAAGAAATCTGAGGGCGTGTAAGACTCAACAAGGAACCAGTTCGTATCTGCTGTGTTCCTACTCTGTGCCAGACTCTGGATCAGGCCCTTTGCCTCTGTATTCCTATTGGAGCCTCATGAAAAACCTTTAAGGGTGGTGATATTAGCTGCATTTTACAGCTAAGTAGACAGAACACAGAGATGGTGGACAACTCTTCCAAGGTAAACTAGCTCATATGTGAAAGATTGAGGATTTTAAATTCAGACTTACCTGACTTCCATGCCAGTGCTTTTGAAAAGAGGAGTGAGAATATAGAAGAATAGCCATAATCAGTAGAGAAAGCCACTCAAAGTCTAAAAATATAGATTTTTAAAACTAGACTCAGGGACTATCATCACAGTGTTGAATAATTATGTAGAAAAAAGTAGTTTTTCCAAAGGACTCAAAACACATTTCTATCTTTCCTTCCTTATTTTCAGCTTTCCTTCCTTCTACCATTTTCCTTCCTTCCTTCCTTCCTGCATTTCTCCCTCCCTCTCCCTTCCTCCAACCTTCCCTTTCTTCTTTCCTCCCTCCCTCATTTTCTACAACAAATGTTTCCTGATCTCCTCTTACTGAAGTATCAACCACCAGGCATTGAGGTTAGCCAATGCATGCTAAGCAAACTCAATACTTGTCTTCGTTCCAGAAAATCTTAAACTATGAGGGCACTTCTACATAATTCCATGTATAAACAGAAGTATTAAAACAAAAATTCTAGATGAAAATTTATGAGAATGATTATAGAATTGTTGAATATGAGCACATGTTAGAGAAGGAATCTCAGACTGTATAATAAAAAAATACTAAGCATTTTGAATATATATGTACGTTTATGTAGAACAAACAAACAAACCTGTTGATGTCAAGTGGATTCTGAATCATAGTGACCCTATAGGACAGAGTAGAACTGCCCCATAAAGTTTCCAAGGAGCAGCTTGTGGATTCAAACTGCTGACCTTTTGGTTAGTAGCCAAATTCTTAATCACTGCACCATCAGGGCTCCATATATACATAAACACATATATATCTGTGATGCATTAGTTCTCTTCATTAATAAGTGAAATAATCCAAGTAAAAGCAGATTAAGTTAAAAGAAAGTTTAGAGGAATCTATAGCTGGAAATCCCAGTTTGGGAGCTGGATTCAGACATTGTATACACACTATATCAAGAATTCATACATCTTGATATGCTGTTTAGCTGGATAATATCTGAATGAGTTAAGGTGTGGGGAAATGTACACATTGCTTAGAGAGCTGTGAATCACTGCAACATTTTAGACAAGTAATCTCAGGGAATTAAGTAAAATTAAAAATATCCATATATTTTGAACTCTTAGAAATTGATGTATAAGCCTATGTGTACAAGGATGATTAGCACAGCAAAATTTGTAGTATTCAATTATCCAAAACAAAACAAAACAACAATAAAATAAAGAAAAAAACAATTTGAATATCTGCCAAAGGAGGGAAGGTTGAGTAAACCACCGGATATTCTTAATTATGAAATACGGTGCTGCTGTTAAAAAGAGGAGGAATGAGATGCATGTGTTTGGGTCAGAGAGATGCCCCTGATATATTATTAAGTGAAAAATTCAAGGTGTAGAGTCATGTGTATGGCATAATCACATCTCTAAGAAATAATAAAAAATAGGAAAAAAGTGTGTGTGTAAATACCTACATATCACATCTATACTATCTATATCTGCACATTTTTATATTATGAAGGAGAGGAAAGATACATACAGACCCAGCAGTCAATTCTCATTGACTCAATTAGATGAATTAGGAAGTGGGGAAAATATGCAGTACTAATTTGTTTTATTTTTGTAACTCTATATTTTAAAATTTGTTACAACTAGTATGCAATTTAAGAATTATAAAAGCTATTTTAAAAAGGAAAGAATAAAAAATTAAATATGGTGGTAAAATTCAGAATACCCCTCTGCATAAAGAAGGAATAGGTGGGGCAGCTGAGGACCTGGAATAGGCAGAGCTAACCTTTGACAGAACTCAATTTGGAGTGGTTATTCTCAAAATTGGAGTGGACCATTGACTCAGGACTCACCTTGCAGATGGAAAGAGAGCTGACTTCCCATAAAAGTCAGAGGTCAGGGAGATGTGGAGGGAAACCTCAAATTTCACAGCCTCTTTAAATTAGAAGAAATGAGAAAATTGATGATAAGCTGCTTGTAATGTGATTTGAATGCTCACAATTTTAATTGTGATTGGTCCAAAAAAAGAGATGATTTCTATCTTTGTTCTAAATCAGCATAATTTCTCCTTGTTGTCCATTGCTTGTAGAATGATTTTAATATTTTTAATTTAATTTTATATTTTATTTATTTATTTATTTAATTTAATTTTAATATTTTTTCATTTAAGCAAGTCCCTAGCCCATCTTCAGCAACTGCAGCAAGTTGAATCATGATGTACGCCATTTGAAAAACCATGAGACATTTGCTGAAGTGAGAAGACGTGGGGAAAAATTTTCAAAGTGCAAATTAGCTAGAGGACATGGGTCCTGGATGATTGTATTGGTGCCAAAGGGAGAGTTAGTTTTCTCAGATGCTATGGTGCAGGGTAATAAAGGTTATTTCACAGGTTTTCAGTTCCTCTGAGCTATTTGATTTCAAACCACAACTGCCTTATAAGCAACTGGGTCATTAACCTTAAAAATGTCAATGTGTCCATGTTAATGTGAAATGAATTATAAGCCAAGGGATCTTGCAGAACCAGCAGATATTATGGACATGCACATGATGCTCTGTCTTTACATTTATTCAGGCTGGAAACAGGGAGGGAGGAAGAGAATTGAGGGCTATGCAGCCATCTGTTTCTTTAAGATATGCTTTCTCCAGTGGGAGAAGAGCAGGAAGGCAGGCTTAGAGGAGTAGGGCTCATGTCACAGAGGAAAATTCAGGAAATATGCTGAGGCAAAGGCTGGCTATGGGCACAGATTGAAGAGGAATTCCAGAAGTGAAGATTCAAATGACAGGATTAGGGAGGTAGCATTAGCACTTTGCAGGATGAGGAGGATAGTAACATACTCCTAGCTCAGACTTCGTCCAACAGTTCTGTGGCCATAACCTCTGTCCCTATTTTCAAATATCCTTAGCTCTCCTGTGTCCAGAAGTCCCAGAAGCTTTTGGTATAAAGTCAATGGTTATCTACCCTTTCAGTTTTTTCCCCTTCAGATAGCAACAAGTACCCTGCTAGACCACACCCATCTGCCAGTTTCTAGGACTGTGGTGGCTTATGAGTTGCTATGATGCTGGAATCTATGGCACTGGTGTTTCAAATACCTCTAGGGCCACCCATAGTGGACAGGTTTCAGAAGAGCTTCCAGGCTAAGACAGATTAGGAAGAAAAACTTTGCTGCTACCAAAAATCAGCCAATGAAAACTCTATGGATCAAACCAGAAAATCATTCGATATAGTGCTGGAATATGAGTCCATAGGTTGAAAGGCATTCAAAATACACAGTGGCCACAACAATGGACTCAAGCATGCTAATGAACATGAAGATGGCACAGGACAGGGAAAGTTTTGTTCTGTTGCACATGGAATAACCATGAGTTGGAGCCCATTTGAAGGTAACTAATGACCACTTAGTTATAAATGTGTGTGTTTGTGTCAGTGACAAATTTTCATTCTGATAATATTTTTGGGGCCTTCATTTGCTGATGTGGTAAGACTCAAAATGAGAAGAAACAGCTGCAAACATCCATTAATAATTGGAACATGGAATGTACAAAGTATGAATCTAGAAAAATTGGAAATCGTCAAAAATGAAACGGAATGCATAAACATTGATATCCTAGGCATTAATGAGCTGAAATGGACTGGTATTGGCCATTTTGAATTGGACAACCGTATGGTCTACTATGCCGGGAATGACAGCTTGAAGAGGAATGGTGTTGTATTCATTGTCAAAAAGAAGTTTTCAAGATCTGTCCTGAAGTACAACGCTGTCAGTGATAGGATAATATCCATACTCCTACTAGGAAGACCAGTTAATATGACTATTATTCAAATTTACACACCAACCACTAAGGCCAAAGATGAAGAAATTGAAGATTTTTACCAACTTCTTCAGTCTGAAATTGATCGAACATGGAATAAGGATGCACTGATAATTACTGGTGATTGGAATGTGAAAGTTGGAAACAAAGAAGAAGGATTGGTAGTTGAAAACATGGCTTCCGTGTTAGAAATGATGCCGGAGATTGCATGATAGAATTTTGCAAGGCTAATGACTTCTTCATTGCAAATATCTTTTTTCACCAACATAAATGGGGACTATACACATGGACCTTGCAGATGGAATACACAGGAATCAAATCGACTACATCTGTGGAAAGAGACTATGGAAAAGCTCAATATCATCAGTCAGAACGAGGCCAGGGGCTGACTGTGGAACAGACCATTAATTGCTCATATTCAAGTTCAAGTTGAAGCTGAAGAAAATTAGAACAAGTCCATGAGAGTCAAAGAATATACTTGAGTATATCCCACCTGAATTTAGAGACCATCTCAAGAAGAGATTTGACGTGTTGAACACTGATGACCAAAGATGAGACGAGTTGTGGAATGACATCAAGGACATCATACATGAAGAAAGCAAGGGGTCATTAAAAAGATAGGAAAGAAAGAAGATACCAAAATGGATGTCAAAAGAGACTCTGAAACTTGCTCTTGAATGTCCGGTAGCTAAAGCAAAAGGAATAAATGATGAAGTAAAAGAACTGGAGAGAAGAATTCAAAGGGCGGCTCAAGAAGACAAAGTAAAGTATTATAATGACATGTGCAAAGAGCTGGAGTTAGAAAACCAAAAGGGAAGAACACACCCAGCATTTCTCAAGCTGAAAGAATTAAAGAAAAAATTCAAGCCTTGAATTGCAATAGTGAAGGATTCTGTGGGGAAAATATTAAACGATGCAGGAAGCATCAAAAGAAAACAGAAGAAATACACAGGTTCATTATACCAAAAAGAATTGGTTGACGTTCAGTCATTTCAAGAGGTAGCATATGATCAGGACCAGATTGTACTGAAGGAAGAAGTCCAAACTGCACTGAAGGTATTGGCGAAAAACAAGGCTCCAGGAATTGATGGACTATCAGCTGAGATATTTCAACAAACGGATGCAGCGCTGGAAGTGCGCACTTGTCTATGCCAAGAAACTTGGAAGAGAGATACCTGGCCACCCAACTGGAAGAGATCCATATTTATGCCTCTTCCCAAGAAAGGTGATCCAACTGAATGTGGAAATAATCGAACAATATCATTAATATCACACGCAAGTAAAATTTTGCTGAAGATCATTCAAAAGCAGCTGCAACAGTGTATCAACAGGGAACTGCCAGAAATTCAGGCCAGATTCAGAAGAGGACGTGGAACCAGGGATATCATTGCTAATGTCAGGTGGATCCTGGCTGAAAGCAGAAAATACCAGAAAGATGTTTACCTGTGTTTTATTGAGTATGCAAAGTCATTTGATTTTGTGGATCTTAACAAATTATGGATAACATTGAGAAGAATGGGAATTCCAGAACACTTAATTGTGCTCATGAGGAACCTGTACACAGATCAAGAGGCAGAAGAAGGGGATACCGTGTGGTTTAAAGTCAGGAAAGGTGTGCGTCAGGGTTGCATCCATTCACCATACCTATTCAATCTGTATGCTGAGCAAATAACCCAAGAAGCTGGACTATATGAAGAAGAAAGGGGCATCAGGATTAAAGGAAGTTTCATTAAAACCTGTGATATGCAGATGACACAATCTTGCTTGCTGAAAGTGAAGAGGACTTGAAGCACTTATCAGTGAAGATCAAAGACCACAACCTTCAGTATGGATTACACCTCAACATAAAGAAAACAAAATCCTCACAACTGGACCAATAAGCAACATCATGATAAATGGAGAAAAGATTGAAGTTGTCAAGGATTTCATTTTACCTGGATCCACAATCAACACCCATGGAAGCAGCTGTCAGGAAATCAAAGGCACATTGCATTGGGCAAATGTGCTGCAAAAGACCTCTTTAAAGTGTTGAAAAGCAAAGATGTCACCTTGAAGACTAAGGTGCTCCTGACCCAAGCCATGGTATTTTCAACTGCATCATGTGAAAGCTGGGCAGTGAAAAAGGAAGACCGAAGAAGAATTGATGCCTTTGAATTGTGGTATTGGTGAAGAATATTGACTATATCATGGACTGCCAAAAGAACAAACAAATCTGTCCTGGAAGAAGTACAACCAGAATGCTCCTTAGAAGGAAGGATGGCGAGACTACATCTTACATGCTTTGGACATGTTGTCAGGAGGGATAAGTCTCTGGAGAAGGACATCATGCTTTGTAAAGTAGAGGGTCAGCGAAAAAGTGGAAGACCCTCAACGAGATGTATTGAAACAGTGGATGCAACAATGGGCTCAAGGATAACCATGATTGTGAGCATGGCACAGGACCAAGCAGCTTTTTGTTCTGTGGTGCATACAGTTGCTATGAGTCTGAACCAACTTGATGGCACCTAACGACAACAACATTTTCCTCCAATTTTTCAGCAAACATACATGAACAACTGTTTACATCCAAGGAGCTCTGTACATCCAAGAGGAATGACATCCATGGAGCATGACAATTATATCTCTCAGAGGGGCAATATATCTCCAAGCACTTTTACAAAAAACAGGCTTCATCATCCCGCAACATGGTGCTCTAGGCAGAAGCACCATGCAGTCGCTCCACAGCAAAGATCCAAAAAGCCAAACAGAGAAAACAGCAATCCTGAAATCTGAAACATCAAATGAAGAGATAAAGAACTCAGCCAAGCACCAAATGGAATAAGAAACTGACAGAGAACAGAGAGTGATGAGACATACATGGAGAGGTCCCCTATCAGCTAATGCAGCACGAATCTGCCATCTTGGACTCCTATCAGAGACCAGCAAATAGGGGGTACAAGAAAGCAGCTTTACGGAGCTTCCAGCAGGAGACAGAACAACCAGTAAACAGTGATATATGCTTTCCCACTCCCTACCCTTCTTCACCCCCACTTGGCTTCCTCTACTTCCTGCAGCCACAGTCTCTTGGTCAGGAAGCACCGGCTGCTTGGATTCCACCCACCTGCACTGGCCGGCTCTCTAAGTGCCATTTGTTGGCTGCTGGTGTTGCTTTTTTCTGCTTCTTTTGATTTCTTCCTTACCTCTTACCACCTCCTCCTCCTTTTACTCAAATACCTAGCTCCATGTGCCATCTTGGCTTCTTCCTGAGGGGCTGTGGAGCTCCATTCAAGTATGGAACTTCTTCCTGGTCCGTGTTTGCTTTCAATTGTTTGTTTGTTTTCTTTTTCTTTTCTCAAGTTGGGAGCCCATTCTGGCTAGGCAGTGCTGTACAGCTCAGGACGTACCCCCTTAGCTTGCACAGACACGCAGAGGGATCCCTGAGCGCATTTCTTTTTTTGTGAGTTTTTTTTTTTTTGCTGTTTTTTGGGGGTGATTTTGTTTTCTTTTTTTTATTTCTTTTGTTTTCTTTTCCCTCTTTTTCCCTTTTTGTCTTTCTTCATTACTCAGTTTATCGTCTCTCCATACCTTCCTTCTCTTCCTGTCTCCTGGATACCTGGTGCTGAATATCTCTATGCATTCTAGCCAGGCTGTACTTCAGTACCTGGGAACAACTTCCCCAGACCTCGTAGCTGTACCAGTGGGATCCCTGGGAACTTTGCTGTTCTATTTACTTTCTAATTTTAATTTATTCATTCTTTTCTTTTTTATCTTCTTCTTCCCCTTTTTGTTTTTCTCCATTTCATAGTCTCTCATCTCTTCACTCCTATGGCAATCTCCCCTTGCTCTCTTTTTTGTTTGTTTGTATGTTTTTGGCTCCTGTTCCTTTCTCCTCTCTCCCATAACCATCTTAGCTCCATGCATCACAATCTCCCCTTCCATCCTGCCTACCTGCATGTGCACTTAATATCACACCACCAAGCAGCACAGGCACGGGCTACCGAAACTTGCCCTACACTGATTACTGACCCGCCCTGGTGGCTGTAGTAAGTGCCACAAACAACCCATCCCAGCAACTCATCTTCAGCTAGACATGCCCTGCTGTACCATATCTGAGCGACTGACGCTGCCAATTGGAGAAGGAGGTGAAAAATATCGTGTCCACAGACGAGCAAACAACAAAGAACAAACAGACCACCTGCTCAAACATAGCTAAATTAAAAAAAAAAAAGGGACGAAACAAACGAATCTACAATCAATAAATGAGAAAAATAACTACTGAATGCCCCGAAGACAGCAGAAAATATCAAAACATTTACAAAAACAGAACAGGATGGTTCCAGTAGGTGTCAAAAATAAAAAATAAAATGACTTTCCAGTAGAAGAAAAGGCACTAGAACTACCTAATAGGGAATTGAAATCTCTAATACTCAGAATTATCCAAGAGATGAAGCAAAAAGCAGACAAAAATGAGGAAAGAATAGACAAATTCATGAAAAAGGCAGACAAATTGATGGAAAATACAGACAAAAAATGGAAGAATTCAGGAAAATAATTCAGGAACAAAATGCCAAAATAAATTCACAACTAGAAATTATACAAAAACAACAATTAGAAATCCAAAAGATAAACAACAAGATTTCAGAAATGGACAAGGTCATAGAAGGGCTGAGGAGCAAATTTGAAACAGTGGAAGACAGGATCAGCAGAATTGAAGACAAACACTTGGATACAACTCTGAGGAAAAATCAGAAAAAAGAACGAAGAAAAATGAAGAGACTCTGAGAATTATGTGGGATACAATCAAAAGCAAAAATCTGTGAGTGATCGGAGTTCCAGAACAGGGGGAGAAAACAGAAAGCACAGGAGGATCATTGAAGAATTGCTGACAGAAAACTTCCCCAATATCATGAAAGATGAAAAGCTGACCATCCAAGAAGCTCAATGAACCCCATATAGAATAGACCACAAAAGAAAATCACCAAAGCACATCGTAATCACACTCCCTAAAACCAAAGACAAACAAAGAGTCCTGAGAGCAGCTCAAGAAAAATAAAAAGTCACATACAGAGGAGAAACAGTAAGACTAAGCTCAGTTTATTCGGCAGAAACCATGCAGGCAAGAAGGCAATGGGATGACATATGTAAAACCTTGAAAGAAAAAAATTTCCAGCCAAGAATAATATATCCTGCAAAACTCTCATTCAAATAAGATGGTGAAATTAGGTCATTTCCAGATAAACAGAAGTTAAGGGAATATGTAAAAACCAAACCAAACTTAAGAGACTTATTCAAGAAGTTTTTCAATCTGAGAACAAACAATATCAGACCACAGGCTGAATATAGGAGACAGGATTGTACTAGCCAGGTACCAACCTCGGAAATGAACTCTTAAGGACTATGTACAACCAAAAGAATTACAAAAGGGAACCAGAGATGTTAATCTGTAAATGACAACAGCATCAGAACAATAAAAGAGGGAATAAATGGTGTAGATATAGAACCTTCTAATGGAGAGGAAGTCAGGTGATACCAAGTAATAATAGACTGGTTTAAATCTAGGAAGATAAGGGTAAAGTTCATGGTAACCACAAAGAAAGTCAACAAACCTGCTCATCAAATAAAGAAGACAAACATAAAGTCTCAGTAAAAACAAAACCTACAAAAACAAATGAAATGAAAAAAAAAATCCACATACAAAAGGAACTCAGCACAGGAGAGCAAGAGGAAGAAAACTGGAGGACATTATGCTGAGTGAAATAATCCACTCATAAAAGGACAAATATTGAATGAGACCTCTACTGTATAACTCATGTAAAAGTTTACACACAAAAAGAAACAATCTTTGTTGGTTATGAGGGATGAGAGGAGTGGTGGGAACTAAATAGATAAGTGGTAACTTTGGTGAAGAGTAAGAGAGTACACATTACTGGTGAAGCCAGCACAACTTGTACAAAGAAAGGTCATGGAAGCTCCATAGACACTTCCAAACTTCCTGAGGGACTGAACTGCTGGGTGGAGAGCTGTTGGGACCATGGTCTCAGGGAACATCTAGCTCAATTGGCATAACACAGTTTATAAAGACAGTGTTGTACATTCTACCTTGGTGAGTAGCATCTGGGGTCTTAAAAGCCTGTGAGCAGCCATCTAAGATACTCCACTGGTCTCACTCCTTCTGGAGCAAGGGAGAATGAAGAGAACAAGATACAAGGAAAAGATTAGTCCAAAGGACTAATGGACCACAACTACCAAGGCCTCCACCAGACTGAGTCCAGTACAGCTAGATGGTGCCCGGCTACCACCACTGACTTCTCTGACCGGGATCACAACAGAGGGTCCTGGACAGAGCTGGAAAAGAATGTAGAACAGAATTCTAACTCACAAAAAAAGACCAGATTTACTGGCCTGACAGACTGGAGAAATTCCGTGAGTATGGCCCCTGGACACCCTTTTAGCTCAGTGGTGAAGCCCCTCCCGAAGTTCACGGTTCAGCCGGGGCTTGGACAGCCTCATAAAACAAAACAGGACTAATGAGGCACAGCAGTCCAGGGACAAAGACTAGAAGGCAGGAGGGGACAGGAAAGCTGGTGATAGGGAACCCAAGGTTGAGAAGGGACAGTGTGTTCATGTCATGGGGTTGTTAACCATTGTCATAGGGCAATAAGTGTACTGTATAATGAGAAACTATTTGTTCTGCAAACCTTCATCTAAGGTACAAAAATAAAAATTATGTGAGATCAAACTGACAAAAGCAACTCAAAAAGTTTGATGGGAAGCCTAGAGGACAGTGAGTTGAAGACAACGGTGATGGAATAATTTGCAAAAGGATAGTGAGAATAGCAGCACAGCTGGAAGAATGTAATCCATGTCACTGAATTGTACATGTAGAAACTTTCAAAATGGTGTAACTGTGGCTATTTATATTTTCACCTAAAAAAGGTCCTCAAAGTCGAGAAGGGAGAGTGTTGACATGTCGTGGGGTTGTTAACCAATGTCATAAAACAATATGTGTACTTACTGTTTAATGAGAAATTATTTGCTCTGTAAACCTTCATCTAAAGTACAATAAAAATTTTTTTTAAAAAAAGTGCTTTGAAATCTACTTTTTTCATTGCGCTCTGAGCTGGACAGAAGCAATTCCTCCTCAAAGAGGGTCTGAGGATAGGTTCTATCTATAGATCTGATGTGTGTGTGTGGGTGTGTAAAATATATATAACATAAAATCTCCCATTTTAACCATTTTTATGTGTATGTTTCAGTGGCATTAATTACGTTTACAATGTTGTAAAACCATCAACACTATCTATTTCCAAACATTTTTATCACCCCAAACAGAAATTGGTACCCATTAAGCAATATCTCCCTATTACCCTCTTCCCCTAGCCCCTGGTAATCCCTAACGTACTTTTTCTCTCTATGAATATGTCTACTGAAGATATTTCATGTAAATGGAATTATATAATACTTGTCCTTCTGTGTCTGGCTTATTTTACTTAGCATAATGTTTTCAAGATTTGTCCATGTGATAGCATGTATCAGAACGTCATTTCTCTTGATGGATAAATAATATTCCATTGTATGTATGTACCACATACCGCATTTTGTTTGTCAATTCATCTGTTGATGGACATGTGTTGTTTCCACCTTTTGGATCTTGTAAATAATGCTGCAAATAACATTGGTGTACAAGTATCTGTTTGAGTTGTTGTTTTAAATCCCCTGGGTATATACCCAGAAATGGAGTTGCTGGGTCATATGATAATTCCATATTTAACTTTTAGAGGAACTGACACAGTTTTCTTTACTGTGTATATACCTTTTAACGTTCCCACAAAGTTCCAATTTCTCCACATCTTTGCCAACACTTGCTATTTTCTATTTTTTGTTTGTTTGGAGAGGGAGTTGTTGTTTGTCTGTTTGATAATAGTCATCCTAGTGAGTGTAATTTGGTATCTCATTGTGATTTTGATTTTCATTTCCCTAATGAGCATTTTTTCAGGTGATTATTCATTTGTGTGTTTTCTCTTGAGAAATATTTATTCAAGATCTTTGCACATTTTTTAATTGGGTTGTTTGTGATTTGTTGTTGATTTGTAGGAGTTATTTATATATTCAGATATTAAACTTTTATCAGATATATGGTTCCCAATATTTTCTCCCATTCTGTAGATTGTTTCTCCACTTTTTAAATAAAATCCTTTGATGTACAAAAGTTTTAAATTTTGATGAAGTTGAGTTTATCTATTTTGCCATTTGTTGCTCATGTTTTTGGTGTCATATCTAAGAATTTGTTTGTTTGTTTTTTAAAAAGGTCCTGAAGCAAAGTTCTCTATGTTTTCTTCTCAGAGGTTTATGCTTTTAGTTCTTATATTTAGGTCATTGATGCTTTTTCAATTAAATTTTATATGTGGTCTGCGGTATGGTTCCAACTTCGTTCTTTTGCATGTGATCAAGTTGCCTCAGCATCATTTGCTGAAGAAAGTATTGTTTGCCTATTAAATGGACTTTACACTCTTGTTGAAAATCACTTGGCTATAGATGTATGAGTTTATTTCTGAACTCTAAATTCTATTCTATTGGTCTATATGTCTGTTCTTATACCAGTACCACAATGCTTTGATTACTGCAGATTTAGAGTATATTTCGAAACCAGGAAGTGTGAACCCTCCTACTTTGTCTTTCTTTTTCAAGATATTTTGTAGTTTTTAGCATACAACTCTTTTACCTCCTTGGTTAAATATATTCATAGATATTTTATTATAATTGAAATTGTTTTCTTAATTTCATTTTCAGCTTGCTCATTGTTGGGGTACAGAATCACAGTATGTGTTGATCTTGCACCCTGAAATTTTGTTCTTCTTGTTGTTTTTTTAATTAGCTCAAGTAACTTTCTTGCGGATTCTTTGGGATTTTCTATATATATAGGTTCAGATCAAAACCAAATAGGGATGCTTTTGTTTCTTCTTTTCCAATTCAAATGTTCGTTTTTTCCTTCCTAATTACTCTTCCTAGTACTTCGATTACGATGTAAATAGCAGTGGTGAAAGTATCTTTGTCTTGTTCCTCATCTTGGAGTTGGGGAGGAGTTTTCATTCTTTCACCAATGAGTATGATGTGAGTTGTGGGTTTTTCATAAATGCCCTTCATCTTGTTGAAGAATTTCTCTTCTATTCCTAGTTTTGTGAGTATTTTTATCATGAAAGGAGAATATCAATAAAAAGATTATTAAATGTGTTTTCTGAATAAATTGAAATTATCATGTGTTTTTCTTTTTCCCTCATTCTGTTAATGTGGTATATTTTATTGATTGATTTTCTTATGGTGAACCACCTTTGCATTACCGGAATAAATCCCACCTTGTCATCGTGTATAATCCTCTTAATATTCTGTTGGATTTGATTTGATTGATAGTATTTTGTTGAGGATTTTTGCATCTGTATCTGTAAGGGATATTGTTCTATAGTTTTCTTTTCTTGTGGTGTTATTATCTGCTTTTGGTATCAGGGTGAATGATAACTTGATAGAATGAGTTGGGCAGTGTTCTCTCCTCTTCCATTTTTTGGAAGAGTTTGGAAAGATTGGTGTAACTTCTTTAAATGTTTGGTTGAATTCACCAGTGAAACTACCTGGTCCTAGACTTTTCTTTGTTGGGAACTTTTTGATTACTGATTCAATCTCCTCACTTGTTACAGTTCTGTTAAGATTTTCTATTTCTTCCTGATTCAATTCAAGTAATTTCTGTGTTTATAAGAATTTTTTCCATTTCATCTAGGTTATCTAAATTGTTTACATACAATTGTTCAAGTTGTTGTTAGCTGCCATGAAGTCACCCCAGAATCATGGTGACACCATGCACAACAAACTGAAATACTTTCTGGTCCTTCGCCATCCCTATCATTGGTTGTGGGTCAGATGTTTGTTTTCCATAGGGTTTTCATTGGCTGATTTTTGGAAGTAGGTTGTACACAGTATTCACTTATAATCCATTTTATTTGTGTTGGGTTAGTAATAATGTACCCACTTTTCTGATTTTTTCTATTTCTATCTTTTTTGTTTTTCTTGATCATTGTAGCTAAAGATCTGTCAATGTTATGGATCTTTTCAAAAAAGCAACTTTTGGTTTGGTTGATTCTCGCTATTGTTTTTTCTATGCTCAATATAATTCATCCTCTCTCTAATCATTAATTCCTTTCTTCTGGCAGCTTTGGGTTTAGTTTTTCTTTTCTTTTGCTAGATCGTCAAAATGTAATGTTAGGTTGTTGTTTTAAGATATTTCTTTTTTTTTGTAGAAGCATTTGTAATGTAGGCATTTATAGCTATAAATTTCCTCTGAGCATGCCATCACTGTATGCCAGAAGTTTTGCTATGTTGTTCTTTTATTTTTATTCATATGTAAGTATTTTTAAAATTTCTTTGAATGCTCTCTGGCAGTGCAATTGTTAAGCACTCAGCTACTAACCTAAAGGCTAGCGGTTCTAACCTACCAGCTGCTCTGTGGTAGAAAAGACCTGACAGTCTGCTCCTGTAAAGATTACAGCCTAGGAAACCCTATGGGGCAGTTCTACTTTGTCCTATAAGGTAGCTATGAGTCAGAATTGACTCAATGGCACACAATAACAACAATTTTTTTATTTCCATTTTGAGCCATTATACCATTATTATTTTTTAATTTTCACATATTTGTGAATTTTACAGTTTTCCTTCTAGCTTCATTCTATTGTAGTTAGAGAGGATATTTTGTATCTTTTCAATCTTTTAAAATTTGTTAAGAATTATTTTGTGGACTGACACATGGTCTATCCTGGGAAATATTTTTTCTTTTATTAAATGTAGTCATTCGTGCTCTCTTTTGGTTACTACTTACATGGAATATATTTTCCCTACTTTCACTTTGCACCTCTTTGTGTTTTTAGACCTAAAGTGAGTCTCTTGTAGACAGCATATAATTGGATCATTTTTTTCGTATCCCTTCTGCCAATTTCTGCCTGTTGATTAGAGAATTTAATTCATTTACATTTGAAGTAATTACTACTAAGGAAGGACTTATGTCTGCCATTTTGCATTTTGTCTTTCATCACATTACTGCCTTCTTAAGTTTTCAGTTGATTTTTTTGTAGTGAACTATTTTACTTCCCTTTCCATTTTCTTTTGGGTATACTTCTTGGATTTTTTTTTTTTTTTTTATGGTTGGCATGTTGATTTCATTTAAGATCCTAAATTTATAGCAATCTAGTTTGAATTAATACCCACTTAACTTCAATATCATATAAATCTCTGCTCCTATACAGCTGTTACTCCTCTCTTTATGCTACTGTCATCATAAATTACATGTTTATACATTGTGTGCCCCATAACATATGTTTATAATTTTTATGTATTTTCCTTTTAATTCATGTAGGACATAAAAATTGGATTTACAAACCAAAAATGAAATAATATTTGCTTTTATATTTGCCTGTGTAGTTACCTTTACTGGAGATATACCTTTGAGTTAATATCTAGTATTTTTTCATTTCTACCTGAAGAACTCCCTTTAGCATTTCTGGTTTTACATATCTAGTGGTAACAAACTCTCTCAGCTTTTGTATATCTTTGAATATCTTAGTTTCTTTCTCTTTTTTTGAAGGATAGTTTTTTCTGATATAGAATTATTACTAGGTTTTTTTTTTAACCTCTTTCTGTGCTTTAAATGTGTCGTTGTGTTGCTCTGGCCTCCTTTTCATTTATTTATTTATTTAATTAGCTTTCAATCTTATTGAAGACCTTGTATGTGATGAGTCACTTCTTTCTTGTAGCCTTCAAGATTCTCCCTTTGTCTTTTCACAATTTGATTATAAAGTGTTTAAGTATAGATCTGTTCTTGTTCATCTTACTTGGATTTGTTGAGCTTCTTTGATGTGTAGATGCATGTATTTCATCTGTTTTGGGAAGTTTTCAGCCATTATTTCTTTGAATATTCTTTGTCCCCCTTTCTCTCTCCGTCTTCTTCTGGGACTCCAATAATGCAGATGTTGGTCTTCATAATGGTGTCTCACAAGTTCCTCAGGCTCTGTTTACCTTTATTTGTTTTTGTTGTTGTTGTTCTGTAGACTTTAAATGTCAGTTATCCTATCTTCAGACTCACTGATTTTTCTTTCAGCCTGCTTAAGTCAGCTGTCGAACCTCTGTAGTGAATTTTTCATTTCAGTTATTGTACATTGCAGCTCCAGAATTTCTGTTTGATTCCTTTTAAAATTTATATCTCTTTATTGGTATTCTCATATTGTTCATAAATATTCTTCTGGTTCCCTTTAGTTCTTTGTTCTAGTTTCCTTTATGTCTTTGAACATATTTAAGACAGTTGTTATAAAGTCTTTGTTTAGTAATTTAAATGTGTCATGGCTTTCTTGGGGTGGTTTTTGTATCTTTATTTTGTTTCTTTGAATGGGTCATTTTTTTCCTGCTTCTTTGTATGCCTTGTGATTTCTTTTTTTTAAACTGGATATTCAAAGATAATGTGGTAACTCTGGAAGTCAGATTCTCCCTCTTCCCCAGAGTTTTCACTTTTTAAAACATTATTGGTGAAGGCTATAGTATTCCATTGGCTTAGTGATTTGTTTCCCAATGATCTATTTTGCAAAGACTCTGTTCCTTCTAGTGTATGACTACTGAATTACCTGTTCTTTTAGACTGTGTTCAGCTAATGTTTTGACAGAGACTTCTTTGAATAAGTTGCCCTTTTCTTGACTAAGTGTTTTCTTGGTTGCTGTAAATCTTTGAATCTTTTTCAGAGTTCTGATTAAGCTAATGACAGTTTATGCTTTTTTTATGTTTCTGTGGGTGCACTTGAGCTTGGATCTGCCTACTCCACCATCTTTCTGATGTCACTCCTCTACAGCTGATTTTAACTGTCAGTCCTTCAGCCTCTAAAGATGCAGATGCAATTTATAAAGTGTTTACTATGTGACCAGCCCTGCAACAGGTACTTTATAGTGTTTAGCACATTGATGTTGTAGGACTCCTTGTAACTGTATGGCACCATAGGTATATGTGAACATTTGTATGTTGGTTATCATATACAGCTTAACAAGTGCTGAATATTCTAAATGCTTTGTAGCCATGAAGCAAGGACCTTCTTTACATCTACTCTATACATGTGGAAACCAAAGCAGACAGAGGCTCAGCACCCTGCCCAAGGTCAAACAACCAGCAAGTAGAGAAAAATCAGGCAGAAAAACCTTACGTATTATTCATACAGCCTTGTGACAGAGGTTCTGATATACCATTTTGCAGATGAATAAAGAGATTTATAGCCCAGGGATGTCTAAATTCAAAGCCATTTTTCTTTCCATTTTGGCAGCCTGTTTTCCTGGACACTGCCTTTTCCCCACAGCTTGTGCTAATCCTTCCTCTGTCAGACATCCTTCATGAACACCCAAATCCAAGTATGGTCACTTCTTCACACCACAGTTGTAGAGTGTAGAGTGCTGTCAGGGAGAGATATGGTGAAATGGAAAAAGCACAGGCTTCAGAGTCAAATGAACGTTACTTCAAACCTCAGCTCTCCTAGTTTCTAGTTTTGTGTATTTGATCAATTTACTTAAACTTCCTAAGTCTCAGTTTCCTCCTAATTAAAGTGGGGATAGTAATTCCTAGTTAACAGTGAGTCTTAAGTGTTTAACTCTCCACCTTTAGTTAGTTAACTCTCTACCTTTGGGTAGTGTTGTAGATTGGTTGCAAAGATACTTCTACTTCTATTCCCCTCTCTGTATTCACTCTTTTTACAATGTGACATTGCAGCTCCTTCCATCAAGAGATTACATCTACTTATTCACCCTTTGAATCTGGGCAGGTCTTAGGCTTATTTTGGCCAGAAGAAAAAGGTGACAGAACTGATGGTGTGTCAGTTGTATGCCTCAAGAAGCCTTGCGCACTTTCCACTTTTCTTCTTGAACCCCTACCACCACCATGAGAAGAAGCCTGGATTAACCTGCTGGAAAATGAAAGACCACATTGAGCAGAACAGAGTCATCCCAGCTGAGACCATTCTACATTAGCAAGCCCCAATGGACTGGCCAGTTGACCATAGATAACTGAGTGAAACCAGCTGAAATCCACAAAATACCCATTCACCCTGTAGACTTGTGAGAACTAATAAATGGTTGTTTTCTTCAGTTATTGATTTTGGTTTGTTATGTAGCAATAGCTAAATAATACTTCCAAATATTAATAATATAATATTAATATAAATTTACTCAAGTAGAATTCTCTCCCTTGTGTGTACTTTCATGTGCACCTTATATTCACCCTATGTGCTCAGATACAGAATTCTGGATGATGATTCCAGCATAGAAAACGTGTGCAGTAAACACCTGTTTCCATGGCATCAAATACTGTCTTCACACATCATTCTTATTGTCCTTATGTCAATACTGGCTTATAGAACTGAAAAATTTTAAATGAGGGATTGCGAGTTTGAGTTTAACAAAGAGCCTGACACTTCCTTCGGCAAAGAAGACGTAATTCAAATAGCATTCAAGTGTCAGGGAAAGAGTTAACTCCTTCCAAACTTGGGTATTCCAGCAGGCCAGAGGCCTACACCACTGTTCTGGGCCTTTGTCCTTATGTTCCTTGGCTACAGCCAAAACACTAGGGACACTTGTCTAGATGGCCAGGGCATACCCCAAAATTTTTATAACGATGAGCCTGCAGGGCTTGGGGACGAGATCCCTTGTCTTCTCTTGTGGCATTTACCCGGCCTGCTGTAATCATTGGTTTGGTGTGTAACTTTCTTCCACATTATATTACACAACAGTGGTATTTAATAACTGTCTTTTATGCAGTACTGACTATTTAAGGTAGATAATTCTTACCCCAGTTGAAAGATGGATCAGGAATTCTCACTAAAACTGCTTGACTCCAACGAGCCTGACAGTGGAAGCCATAGTATAGCATAGTGCCTTTGTGTTTTTTGACTCTAGCAAGGTATCAATGCATACATGAGTAAATATCTGATGCAGGATTTAGTGAACTTGAAACAATGGTCCATGAAGAGCCCCTCTACCCCTCGTAATTAACAAATTAATTCCTTACAGTCTAGTACAATAGTTAAGATTCTAGAACCAGACTTCCTGGCTTCAGATTTCAGATATAGCTTTTCCTATCTGAGTGATCTTATATAAGTTTCTAAACATAGATGAGCCTCAGACTTCTCATCTGTAAAACACTCAGTTATATTTCCTGTCTCATAGTGTTGTGGTAAGGAAGTATGCATAAGTAATTAAGTAAGTTGTATATGCACAAAGCTTAAAATACTGCCTGGCATATAAACCCAAACCAAACCTGCTGCCATCAGGTTGATCCAACTCATAGCAACCCTACGTAGTAAGCACCTAGTCTTCATGTGGGGGCATTGGTGGTTCAGTGGTAGAATTCTCACCCTCTGTGAAGGAGATCTGAATTCAATTCCAGGCCAGTGCACCTCATGAGTAGCCACCACGTGTCTGTCAGTGGAGGCTTGCATATTGCTATGATGCCGAACAGGTCTCAGCAGAGCTTCCAGACTAAAATGGATTAGGATGAAAGGCCTGGTGATCTACTTCCAAATATTAGCCAATGAAAATCTAATTGATCACAATGGTCCAATCCACCAATTCATGAGAAGGGTGCAGGACTGGGCAATTTTCTTTCTATTGTGCATGGGGTCACTGTGAGTTGATGGCTGACTCAACAGCAGCTAACAATAACAACACTCTTTGTCTATACATACATTTAAACCAGACGTTTAGAGTGGAAATGATTATCTGCTGCTGTGAGAGATATACAGGATGAAAAGATCTGGCCCCTATGTGAAAGGCACTCCTTGTTGAGAGAGGGAAACTGACTGCAAGCTAATACATTTGCAGGGACAATTGTTATTCAGAGGCTAAAACAAAGGTCTGTGGAGCTCAGGGGAGGAGGTGTCTATCTCCTTGGTCTAGGGAACTGGGGAAGTGGTCACAGAGAATTTGATATCTGAACTGAGTTTAGAAGGATGAGGGGAAGTTTGACACTTGAAAAGGCCAGGTATTCCAGGCAGAGGAAAAGGACGGTGGGGAGGAGTTGGCCATTCCAGAGCCTATCTTTTGTTCTAGGAGTATGGAAAAATTTAGTGTTAGGACAGGTAGGCCTTCAGGAGGAAAGTGTCAGGAGAGGGCTTAGAGACTGAGACTAGGGGTAGAAGGAGTCCCAGAGCACCTTCAGAGGCCTTGTTTTCTTCAATTG
This sequence comes from Dugong dugon, assembly GCA_030035585.1. Classification (NCBI taxonomy): domain Eukaryota; kingdom Metazoa; phylum Chordata; class Mammalia; order Sirenia; family Dugongidae; genus Dugong; species Dugong dugon. The sequence continues at coordinate 10,134,059 of CM057468.1, read as the reverse complement.
CCGTGTAAGGGGGAGGAAAATAATGCCATTTTGAATGTTGGGAGCAGAATCCTGCTTAGGGAGACAATTGTGCTTGTTTAAAAACAAGCCTTAATGGGGCTTTTGAATACTATTGGAGGCCCTGTGGGGATTGACTGGATGGGTTGGGCTATATCAAGGAGCGCTAAATGTCTCAGTAGTATAGACATTAAGGGAAACTGTGGGTGCAAGAGATGAACCGGGAGGGGGGAAAGAGAGGCAGGGTGGGGCTAAGCTAGGGGATGGGAGGGGAGAGCAAGAGAGAGCCATGGAGATATTCCCCCAGTGGGAGAGCTCAAGGGGCAGGGGTCAAAGGCTGCCCAGAGTAGGGTGTCTTCTTTCAGTATCAGAGAGTTTGATGAGCAGTGCGGCTGTGACTTTCCAGGGCCAGCAGCCTCTTGAGAAAACAGCTGTCAGGAATGGCATTTGCGAGAAAGCAAGGGTCAGGGCCTGGGGTCCAAGTCTGGGGCAGCACAAGACAGGGAGCAGAAGATAGGTAAATGTGGCCACTTAAGCCCGCAGGAAGTCACAGAAATATGGTGGAAGCATTAAACTTCAACACAGAAAGAGCATAAATGTTTTAACCAATTTTATTTAAATGTTAAAGGACAGAGAGACACCAGCTGTCACTCTACATGTGTATGCTGTATGCCACCTGTAGTATTTGCATGTGGCTTGTCTTTTTAGAACAAAATGTGTGTATGTTCTGTCTTCAGGAGAAACAAGGGTGACTAATTTTGAGGGTATTTTGAATTTGGGAGCCTTCGGCTGCTAACCAAAATGTTGGCTGTTCGAATCCACCAGCCACTCCTTGGAAACCCTATGGGGCAGTTCTACTCTTTCCTATAGAGGGTCTCTATGAATCAGAATCGACTCAATGGCAACAGGTTTGGTTTGTTTTTTGCTCTGGTTTTATTATGTATTAGATTTTCTTGGCCCAGTGATGTCAGGATATGCTGGCTTATGAGTTTTTCTACAGCCTCTTACTCACTAAGCCCATAAATTACATGGGACCTGATTGTAGGGATGCCACACTTAGTGTGTCTTTACCAACAGCTGAAGAGGGTGCTAGGAATGTTCTAGAACTCACAGTGTTCTCAAATAGCTGAGCACTTTTTATTCAAGCACCACTGAATACCAAGGAACAGAAACCCACTGAAAGTATTGCAAGCAGAAAGTGACACTTTTGGAAGGATAGAGCATCTGTCTCAAGGAATCCAAGGGGAGGAGTTGTAGCGCAGCCTGGATGGAAATAAACACAGAGCTGGAAAGCCAAGAGTCAAAGTCACTTCTCCTCTCTAGGGGCTGCATGATCTCTTAAATCTGTTTCTTCCAGTTTTATGTTTTGTCTTACTTTGCTAACAGTTTCCTCCACCCCAGCATGCCTCAGCCCTGCACTACAAGGGCTCTCTACTCAAATGCCCCACAGAGGCTGACAAGACCTCCTCCACCACTGTTTTGGATTCCTGGGAGCCTGCACCTCACTGGCTTTGTGGAGCTCTGATTTGGCTGTCTGGGTCAGGAGTCTCCCTCCTGTCCAGCTGTCTGTATCCTGGAGTGGAGGCAGGCCGGTTCTCAGAAGAGGGAGATTGGGGCCAGGAAGGCAGGCACCCTAGAGGTAAGCTTACTCAGCACAAGAGGTATTAGTTTCAAAGAAAGAGATTAATAGAAATACATCTCCCTGCCTGCTGGGGGGCACTGTTTACGGTGTCTTCCCCATAGGAGGAGGGCACTGGCTCTTAGAGTGCTGCATCTGTGTGGGCTCTTGTTGCACATTCTTCTACCCACAGATTTGGGCAGGAGACAATGCCATTCCCTTTTTGTGGTTAGTTACTTGCTTGTCTCAGAATTACTTTAGGGCAGGATCAAGATTCAACTTAAAGGTGCTCACTTACCTCCTGAACAGGAGCAAGCTGGCAGGCTGACTCTATCACCACAGTGCATTCCTCGACACCCTGGGGCCTCCTAACCCTGGCTCTGCAGGCCCTCAGGAGGTGCTAGAGGGTGAGTGATTGTCTCCCCAAGTGGCTGGCCCTATGTCTGGTTATTGCTTCAGCTGCTGCAGCAGCAGCATCTCAAAGGGCCAAAGGGCCACAGACGATCATCCTGTGAAGATGGCTTAGTGAAGGAAGGGCTTTCAGAAAATAAATGTGTCAATTAGAGGAGGCAGTCAGTCCACAGGGGCATGGGTTAATCTTGTTTGCAGTCAGTGGCAGAGGCGGTTTGAATCCACTGGCTACTCCTTGGAAACCCAATGGGGCAGTTGTACTCTGTCCTATGGGGTCGCTGTGAGTCGGAATCGACTTGACAGCAAAGGGTTTGTTTTTGTTTCATGCTGCCTGTGTGATCCTGAACAGATCATCCCATCTCTCTGATGCGTACTTTCTACTTCTGTAAAATGAAAGTAACTATAGACTTTCAAAGGTTAATGTGAGGATTAAAAGAGATATTTCTATAAAAATCTTAGTGCCTGCCACATATTGAGCCGTGGATAAATTTTAACTCTTACTCCACAATCACGTATCCATATATACACATTCATTCATGTGTATGCATGCCACCCACAGCCTTATACAGATGTACATATTTGCATATACACAAGCACAGAAGCAACTGTAAATACCAACATATAGAATGATTTTACAATGGATAGCATAAACGTTCATATCCATCATATACACGTATTTAAACATACGCAAACACAAGTAATATCAATTTACTCTCAGAAACACCCACTATATTAGAACATAGCTATATATACATACTTGGTCCCTGGGTGGCGAAAACAGTTTGCATTTGACTACTACCCAAATGGTTAGCAGTTTGAATCATACAGCGGTGCCACAGAAGAAAGGCCTGGTGATCTGCTTCCCAAAAATCAGTCATTGAAAACCCTATGGAGCACACTTCTACTCTAACATGTGTTGGGTAACCATGAGTCAGGATTGACTTGAGGACAATGGGTTTTATAGATAGATGGATGGATGGATGGACGGTTGGATTGGATGGATAGACAGGCAAATAATGATATATAGTGTATGTATACATCCTGTGTATGTGTGTCTATAAAATGCCAACACACACATACCGTAGTAAAAGTTTATCTATAATAGTCAATTCAAGGGCATTTATTACACAGCTCTGAAAACAACTCTCTGGGACACCAACCTGACAGCCGCAGGTATGGAGAATTACTTCTGTGGCTTCTATTTGCGGGAGGACCCAGGCTGTGGACATGCACACTCTGGTCCCTAATAGCCTCCTGGTGGTGGACAATGCCATTAACTTCATGTCAGGCTTGGAGGGAGGTGCTCACTCCCGCCACATGGAGCCAGGCTGTGTTTGTATACTACCAGCCGCCCCAGTGGTTGGCCTTTCCCACACAGAAGCCCTGTGACAGTGCTGGGTTGTGGAAGTCAAGCTGGGCTTTCAAAGTACATGGTGGTTTTCTTCTTGTAGTAACACGCTCTGTTTCTGAGTGTGTCTGTGTGTGCAAGGTCCCGGAGCCCTCACAATCTCTCTGCGGAGCCCCCAAGTCCTTGGGAAATTGAATCTGTGTTCTGCAGTTCAGTGACTGGAGCCTGCTGCCACTGGCTGCCTGGCCACCCCAGGGCTCCAAGCCCAGGTGTCACAGTGTCTGTGGGTTTGCGCGGCTGCCTTTGTGGAACTGCAGGCCATGCCGGCCAGAGGCAGCCCTTTTCCAAGGCGCCGTTGTGCTCTGTGAGAAAGGACAGCAGGCTGCATCATTTCTATGGTCTCACTTCCATTTGTAAATTATGAAAAGGATGAATGGGGAAGACTTTGATCCATCAAATTTATGGATTCAATCACTGTTGCCATTTCAGACAGCAGGATCCTGGGGATTATATTTCCATGTATGCGTAGGTAGCAGAGAGGGAGAGACAAATGCTACATATTCTGCTGTATTTAGGAAATGTCAAATGTGCTTTCCGGGGTAATTACATGAATATTGAACAGCCTCACTGAAATGTACAACCTCACCACTGAGCGTTTGAGGCTGCTTCTTACCAGTTGCCTTCTTGTAGACAGGACATCAGCACAGGAGCAAAGGGCTGAAGTACACGGAGTCCAGCCTGTCCCTCCCGGCTGCGCAGCCACTGCAGCTGGGTGGCTGGCCTGGCCACATGAACACTGACCGTCCACGGAGCCCCTGTGGACATCTGTGGCATAAAAAGGAGACTGGGGTGGCATTCAATATCCCACGACAATCCTCAAAAACCAAGGGGGTTTTACTGCCATTTTCCCCACATCTGGCGGGATAGCATACAGCACACCCACGAGTCAGGACTATTATATGGGGCAATGAATTGTATCTTCGCTGGTTCTCTCAAAATTCCGGTATCTTTTTTGACCAAAAAAAAAAAAAAAAATATTCCAGAATTAAGAGCTTGGTTGGAATCTAACAGCTGCTCCTTGGAAATCCTATAGGACTAGAGTCAGAATCGACTCGGTGGCAATAAGTTTATAGGCAAATAGTTTTCAGAATTAACTGAAGCAAAGCTATGTGGACTTTCCCAGTCACAGTTCTAGAGTGGGGTTAGTGTTGTATTCTATGCTCCCTTCTTTGCTAAATCTCAGTTAAATGAATCAGTTTAGCAATCTCATTGGACAAGCATTCTCAAGTCCTCCTTCTCTTGAATGACTGATAACCAGTCCATCATAGATACTGCTGCTTGAATCTCTGAAATGTCTCTTAAAGCCCCAGCTTACCTTGCCCTCTGTCACTACTCAGATCCCCAGGATTATTTGAATCAGATATCAGTATGGCAACACCTACTCTTTTTTGGTTACTGGTGGCATGGAATAATTTTTTCCATTCTTCCATTTTCAGTCTGTTTGTGTCAATAAGATTTTCAATGGCTTATTTTTTTTTAATAGATAACCATGACTGTCTTCTGACATACCTCTGGGTGGGTTTGGACTGACAACCTTTCGATTAGTAGCTGAGCACTTAGGTGTTTGTATCACCTAGGGAGTGGAGTCGCACAGGACATGCTTAATTCCCCTCGCAATGAGTTATGCCTACACATATTGAAGGCTGTCATGGGAAGCTTGTTAGACTCTCAGCAGCCAACCTTTTCTTTTTTTTTTTTCATTTTAGATACAGGCATTTGATCCCATATTGATATTTTGTCATTTTCTTTTCTTTTTTTTTTATTTATTTTATTTTATTTAAACACCATTTCAAAACTTTTTACTTACACATGTAAGTGATATTGACTATGCTCTTCCAATTGTGCTGCCATTCTCGCCCAAGATGAAGGCTTACAGGACAAAACAGCCTCCCATTTAATAGTTACTACAAATGTTGCCCTATAGCAGTGGTCAACAATCTCACAACACATCGACAGTGTCCTTATTCAATTTGTGTTCCTTATCATCAGTTTCCTACTCTCCCTCTGCCTTCTGGCCCTTGTCACCGGACCCCTGTACCTCGTTAGTCCCATTTAGTTTTACTGGGCTGTCCATTCCCAGGCTTAACATCGAACCTCGAAGGTAACTTCACCTCTGAGCTGAAAGGGTGTCTGGGGGCCACACTCTCGAGGTTTCTCTAGTATTCTTTAGGCCAGTAAATCTGGTCTTCTTCTTTTTTTTTTTTTTTTTTTTGGGAGTTAAAATTATGCTCTACATCCTACTCCAGCTCTGCCCAGAACCCTCTGTTGTGATCCTGGTCAGAGGAGTCATTGGTAGTAGCCGGGCACCATCCAGCTGTACTGGGCTCAGTCCCGTGGAGGCCTTGGTAGCTGTGGACCATTAGTCCTTCGGACTAATCTTTTCCTTGTATCCTGTTCTCTTCGTTCTCCCTTGTTCCCGAAGGGATGAGATCAGTGGAGTATCTTAGATGGCCGCTCATAGGCTTTTAAGACCCCAGACACTACTCACCAAGGTAGAATGTAGAGCATTATCTTTATAAGTAGTGTCATGCCAATTGAGCTAGATGTTCCCCGAGATCATGGTCCCCAGAGCCCTCCGTCCAACAACTCAGTCCCTCGGGGGGTTTGGATGTGTCTATAGGGCCTCCATGACCTTTCCTTGTGCAGGTTGTGTTAGTTTCCCCTGTACTCTGTACTATCTCACCTCTCACCCAAGTTACCACTTACCTATTACCTATTTAGTATTCCCCCCCCCCCCCATCCCTGGTAACCAACAAGGATTGTTACATTTTGCATGTGAATTTTTTCATGGGTTTTTACAATAGAAGTCTCATACAATATTTGTCCTTTTGTGATTGACTTATTTCACTCAGCATGATGTCCTCCAGTTTCATCCATGTTATGAGTTGCTTCACAGATTCATTGTTGTTCTTTCTCGTTGCATAGTACTCCATTGTGTGTATGTACCATAGTTTGTGTATCCATTCATCTGTTGATGGACATCGAGGTTGTTTCCATCATTTTGCTATTGTGAATAATGCTGCCATGAACATAGGTGTGCATATGTTGATTCGAGTGATGACTCTTATTTCTCTAGGATATATTCCTAGGAGTGGGATTGCTGGATCGAATGGTACGTCTATTTCTAGCTTTCTGAGGAAACGCCATATCATTTTCCAAAATGGTTGTATCATTTTGCATTCCCACCAGCAGTGTATAAGAGTTCCCGTCTCCCCGCAGCCCCTCCAACATTTGTTATTTCCAGTGTTTTTGATTCGTGCCAGTAATGCCGGGGTGAGATGGTATCTCATTGTGGTTTTAATTTGCATTTCTCTAATAGCTAGTGATTGCGAGCATTTCCTCATGTGTCTGTTGGCCATTTGAATGTCTTCCTTGGTGAAGTGTCTGTTCATTTCCTTTGCCCATTTTTTGATAGGATTGGTTGTCTTTTTGTTGTAGAGGTGTTGGATTTTCTTGTAGATTATGGAGATTAGACCTCTGTCTGACTTGTATTGTCCAAAAATTTTTTCCCAGTCTGTAGGTTCTCTTTTAACTCTTTTGGTGAAATCTTTTGAAGAGCATAGATGTTTGAATTTTAGAAGATCCCAATTATCTAGTTTATCTGTTGGGTTTTTTGTGTTGATGTTTATGGTTTGTATCCTGTTAATGCCATGTATTAGGCCTGAAGTGTTGGTCCTATTTTTTCTTCTATGAATTTTATAGTTTGAGGCTTTATATTCAGGTCTTTGATCCATTTTGAAGTAGTTTTTGTATATGGTGTGAGGTATGGGTCCTGTTTCATTTTTCTACAAATGGATATCCAGTTTTGTCAGCACCATTTGTTAAAAAGACTGTCTTTTCCCCATTTGATGGATTTTGGGCCCTTGTCAAAGATCAGGTGACCGTAGGTGGATGGATTTACATCTGAGTTCTCAATTCTGTTCCATTGGTCAATGTCTCTGTTGTTGTACCAGTACCAGGCTGTTTTGAGTACTGTAGCTGTATAGTAGGTTCTCAAGTCAGGTAGTGTGAGTCCTCCAACTTTATTCTTCTTCTTCAGTAGTGCTTTACTTATTCGGGGTTTCTTCCCTTTCCATATAAAGTTAATAATTAGTTTTTCCATCTCTTTGAAGAATGTTGTTGGTATTTGTATCGGGATTGCATTGTATTTGTAGATTGCTTTAGGTAGAATTGCCATTTTCACAATATTGAGTCTGCCTATCCATGAGCATGGTATGTTTTTCCATTTATGTAGATCACTTTGGGTTTCATGCAGCAGTGTTTTGTAGTTTTCCTTGTATAGGTCTTTTACATCCCTGGTCAGATTTATTCCTAAGTATTTTATCTTTTTAGGGGCTATTGAAAATGGTATTGATTTCCTGATCTCCTTTTCATCGTTCTCTTTACTGGTGTATAGGAATCCAACTGATTTGTGAATGTTTATCTTGTATCCTGCTACTCTGCTGAATCTTTCTATTAGTTCCAGTAAGTTTCTCGTGGAGTCTTTAGGGTTTTCTATGTATAGTATCATATCATCCACAAATAGGGATAGCTTAACTTCTTCATTACCAATTTGGATGCCCTTTATTTCTTTCTCTTGCCTTACTGCTCTAGCTAGAACTTCCAGCACAATGTTAAATAGGAGTGGTGATAAAGGGCATCCTTGTCTTGTTCCTGTTTTCAAGGGGAATGTTTTCAGCCTCTCTCCATTAAGAATGATGTTGGCTGTTGGTTTTGCATACATGCCCTTTATTATGTTGAGAAATTTCCCTTCTATACCTATTTTATTGAGATCTTTTATCAGGAATGGGTGTTGGACTTTGTCAAATGCCTTTTCTGCATCAATTGAGATGATCATGTGATTTTTTTCTTTCCTTTTATTTATGTGGTGGATTACGTTGATGGATTTTCTAATGTTAAACCATGCTTGCATACCTGGTATGAATCCTACTTGGTTGTGGTGTATTATTTTTTTGATATGATACTGAATTCTATTGGCTAGAATTATGTTCAGAATTTTTGCATCTATATTCATGAGAGATATTGGTCTGTAATTTTCTTTTTTTGTGATGTCTTTGCCTGGTTTTGGTATCAGCGTTATGCTGGCTTCATAGAATGAATTTGGAAGTGTTGCTTCCTCTTCTATGCTCTGAAATAACTTGAGTAGAACTGGTACGAGCTCTTCTGTAAATGTTTTGTAGAATTCTCCAGTGAAGCCATCTGGGCCAGGGCTTTTTTTGGTTGGGAGTTTTTTATTACCTTTTCAATCTCTTCTCTTGTTATGGGTCTGTTCAGATTTTCAATATCACTTTGTTGTAGTTTGGGTAGGCCGTATGTTTCTAGAAATTTATCCATTTCCTCTAGGTTTTCAAATTTGTTGGAATATAGTTTTTCATAATATTCTGTTATAATCCTTTTTATTTCAGTTGGGTCTGTTGTAATGTCTCCCATTTTATTTCTTATTTGGGTTATTTGTGCCCTCTGCTGTTTTTCTTTTGTCAGTCTGGCCAGTGGTTTGTCGATTTTGTTGATTCTTTCAAAGAACCAACTTTTGGTTTTGTTGATTCTTTCTATTGTTTTTCTGTTCTCTATTTCATTTATTTCTGCTCTGATCTTTATTATTTCCTTTCTTCCGGTGGTTGTAGGCTTTTTTTGTTGTTCTCTTTCTATTTGTTTGAGTTCTGTAGTTAATGTTTTCATTTTGTCCCTTTCTTCTTTTTTGATATGTGCATCTATTGCTATAGATTGTCCTCTGAGGACTGCCTTTGCTGTGTCCCAAAGGTTTTGGTATGATGTGTTTTCATTTTCATTTGATTCTAGGAATTTTTTAATTCCATCTCTGATTTCTTCTATTACCCATTGATGTGTAAGCAGATTAGTATTCAGTTTCCATGTGTTTGATTTTTTTCCCTTGCTCTTTCTAGTGTTAATTTCTACCTTGATGGCATTGTGGTCAGAGAAGATACTGCGAATTATCTCAGCATTTTGGATCTTGTTGAGGATTGCTCTGTGGCCTAAGATGTGGTCTATTCTGGAGAATGTTCCATGTGCATTGGAAAAGAATGTGTACTTTGCAGCGGTTGGATGGATTGTTCTATATATGTCTATGAGGTCCAGTTGGCTGATTGTGTCCTTTAGGTCTTCTGTATCTTTGCTGAGTTTCTTTTTAGTTGTTCTGTCCTTTACTGAGAGTGGTGTGTTGAAGTCTCCTACTATTATTGTGGAACTGTCAATTTCTCTTTTCAGTGCTGTTAGAGTTTTTTTTATGTATTTTGGAGCCCTGTCATTGGGTGCATAGATATTTCTTATGGTTATGTCTTCATGATGGATCATCCCCTTAGTCATTATATAGTGTCCTTCTTTGTCTTTTATGGTAGATTTTGTTTTAAAGTCTATTTTATCTGAGATTAGAATTGCCACTCCTGCTCTTTTTTGATAGTTGTTAGCTTGATATATTTTTTTCCAACCTTTGATTTTTAATAAATTCACATCTTTGTTTCTAAGGTGTGTCTCTTGTAGACAGCAAATAGATGGATCCTGTTTTCTTATCCATTCTGCCACTCTCCGTCGCTTTATGGGTGCATTGAGTCCATTTACGTTGAGTGTAATTATTGATAGATGTGATTTTGTTGCTGTCATTTTGTAGTGGTTTTTTTTGTGATGCTGAAGTTTTCTTTGTTCTTCTTACTCTCTTGTGCTGAGTTACTTTTGTTTGTGGATTTTGTGTTCATTTCTTTTGTTTTTGTAGGTTTTGTTTTTGTTGAGACTATGTTTTTCGTCTTTATTTTTATGAGTTGGTTTGTTAACTTTTTTTGTGGTTACCATGAATTTTACCCTTATCTTTATAATTTTGAAGCAGTCTACCGTTACTTGGTATCGCCTTGCCTTCCTCTCCTTTAGAAGGTTCTATACCTATGCCGTTTGTTCCCTCTTTCATTGTTTTGATGTTGTTGTCATCCTTTGATTGATTTCTCTGATTCCCTGTTGTATATCTTTTGTTTTTGGAAAGTCCTCTGTAGTTCAGTTCCTAGAATGGTATCTGGTTCATGTGAACCTGCGTCCTAGGTCCTAGGTCCTGCCTGAGGGCTGAAGCTGTTTGTCCTCAGATCGAAGAACTCCCTTTAATAATTCTTGTAAGTTTGGTTTGACTTTTGCATATTCCTTTAGTTTCTGTTTATCTGGAATTGACCTAATTTCACCATCAAATCTGAATGAGGTTTTGCAGGGTATATTATTCATGGCTGACAATTTTTTTCTTTCAAGATTTTATATATGTCATCCCATTGCCTTCTTGCCTGCATGGTTTCTGCTGAATAATCTGAGCTTGGTCTTATTGTTTCTCCTCTGTATGTGACTTCTTGTTTTTCACGAGCTGCTCTCAGGATTCTTTGTTTGTCTTTAGTTTTAGCGAGTGTGAATATGATATGTCTTGGTGGTTTTCTTTTGGGGTCTCTTCTATATGGGGTTCGTTGAGCTTCTTGGATGGCCAGCTTTTCATCTTTCATGATATTGGGAAAGTTTTCTGTCAGCAGTTCCTCAATGATCCTCTCTGTGTTTTCTGTTTTCTCCCCCTGTTCTGGGATGCCAATCACTCATAAGTTTTTGCTTTTAATTTTGTCCCACATAACTCTCAGGGTCTCTTCATTTTTCTTTGTTCTTTTTTCTGAGTTTTCCTGAAACAGAGCTGTATCCAAGTGTTTGTCTTCAGTTCCACTGATCCTGTCTTCCATGGTTTCAAATCTACTTCTCAGCCCTTCTATGACACCGTCCATTTCTGAAATCTTGTTGTTTATCTTTTGGATTTCTAATTGTTGTTTTTGTATAATTTCGAGTTGTGAATTTATTTTGGCATTTTGTTCCTGCATCATCTTCCTGAATTCTTCCAATTTTTTGTCTGTATTTTCCATAAATTTGTCTTTTTTTTCCTCATGTTTGTCAGCTTTTTGCCTCAGTTCTTGGAAAATTTCGAGTATTAGTGATTTGAGTTCCGTATAAGGTACTTCTAGTGTATTTTCTTCCAGAGAAGAGTTATCTGGTGTTTTAATTTGGACGCCTATTGGAGCCATCTTGTCTTGTTTTTGTAAATGTTTTGATATTGTTTGCTGTTTTCAGGGCATTCAGTAGATATTTCTCTCGTTTATTGATTGTAGATTTTTTTTTTTGTTTCGTTCTTGTGGTACAGCTGGGCAGATCTAGCTGAGGAGGAGCCACTGGGACGGGTTGCTTGTGGCATTCACCGCAGCCACCAGGACGGTCGGTAGTCAGTGCTGGGCAGGTTCCAATAGGGCGTGCCTGCACTGCTTGGTGGTGTGATGTCTAGTGCACAGTGCAGGTAGGTAGGGTGCAGCGGGAAGATGGTTATGTGTGAAGCTAAGCTGGCTATGGGAGAGAGGAGAGAGGAGGAGGAGCAAAAAGCGTACAAACATAAAAGAATGCTAGGGGAGCTTGTCGTTGGAATGTACAGATGAGAGACTATGGGATGGAGGAAACCAGAAGGGGGAAGAGAAAGAAAAGGAAGGAATGACCAAATAAAAATCAGAAAAGTTAAAGAACTGCAAAGTTCCCAGGGATCCCACCGATGCAGCTATGCGGTCTGGGGGAGTCGGTCTCAATTTTCACAGCTCAGCCTGTCCAGAAGGTACAGAGGCATACAGCCCCTGGTATTCAGGGATCAGAAAGAGAAGGAAGAGATAGAGAGACTAGAAATGAAGCAATGAAGAAAGACAAAAGGGAAAAAGAGGTAAAAGATGACAAAACTAATCAAAAAAGGAAGAAAAATATAATTTAAAAAAAAGAAAAAAAAAAGGCAACTCCAGCATCAGTGCCTACAAATGGGACCCAGAGAGCCCCCACTCAGGGGCGCGAATTCCAAGAAGCTGGTAGTCTCGGGGTTAAGAGACCGTGGCCACGGGAAGCAGAGTGGCCAACGAACAAAGGCCCCGGGATCCCACCCGCGCGGGAGCCCAGACCTGGAAACAGCCACACGCCCGAACGCAGCCCTACAGCCCTGCAGGAGAGAGCAGAGATGGCACTCGGAACCAGGCACCCAGGCTAAAGGAGGGGGAGGCGGGAGAAAAAGGTTCACTAGCTGCCAGCAAACGGCTCCCAGAAAGCCGTCAGCCCGGGCACGCGGAATCCAAGCACCGGCACCCCCCAGTTCAGGGACTCCGGCCACGGAAAGCAGAGGGGCGAACGAACAAAGGCCCCGGGATCCCACCCGCGCGGGAGCCCAGACCTAGAAACAGCCACATGCCCGAACCCAGCCCTACAGCCCCGCAGGAGAGAGCAGAGACGGCACTCAGAACCAGGCACCCAGGCAAAAGGAGGGGGAGGCGGCAGAAAAAGGTTCGCTAGCTGCCAGCAAACAGCTCCCAGAAAGCCGCCAGCCCGGGGGCGCGGAATCCAAGCACCGGCGCCCCCCAGCTCAGGGACTCCGGCCACGGAAAGCAGAGGGGCCAATGAACAAAGGCCCTGGGATCCCACCCACGCGGGAGCCCAGACCTAGAAACAGCCACACGCCCGCACGCAGCCCTACAGCCCCGCAGGAGAGAGCAGAGACGGCACTCGGAACCAGGCACCCAGGCAAAAGGAGCGGGAGGCGGCAGAAAAAGGTTCGCTAGCTGCCAGCAAACGGCTCCCAGAAAGCCGCCAGCCCGGGCACGCGGAATCCAAGCACCGGCACCCCCCAGCCCAGGGACCCTGGCCATGGAAAGCAGGGGATCCCCTGCTGAGGCGGAGAGGGGTGGGTGGTGGGAGAGTGCGCACCGCAGTTTACCGGTCGTTCTGTCTCCGACCAGATGCTCTGCAAGGCTGCTGTCCCGTTCGCTGGTCTCCGATAGGAATCCAAGATGGTGGATCCGCGCTGCGTTAGCTGGTAAGGAATCTCTGCCTGAGTGTCTCCTCACTCTCCGTTCTCTTTTAGTATTCTCACTCCGTTTGGTGTTTGGCTGAGTTCTTTATCTCTTCATTTGGTGTTCTAGGGTTTCAGGGTTGTTGATTCTCTGTTAGGCTTAGTTTTTCGGATCTTTGCTGTGGAGGGATGGCGTGGTGTTTCTGCCTAGAGCTCCATCTTGCCCCCTCCTTCAGTAGCCAACCTTTTCTTGAGGGCTGGGTGTGTAAGAGTTTCTGTGTGGCACAAACGGTTAAGCACTCAACTACTAACTGAAAGCTTGACAGTTCGAACCCACCCAGAGGCATATGGGAAGGAATTCCTGGCGATCTACTTCTAAAAGGTCACAGCCTTGAAAACCCTGTCGAGAACAGGTCTATTCTGACACACATGGGGTATCCATGAGTCAGAATCAACTCAATGGCAATTTTTTTTTTTTTTTTAAATTGGCTTAGTCATGTAGGCATTGTCTGCCTAGCACGTACCAAAATTCCACAGTCTTATAAGGAAAGCAGGTATTCAGCATAAACCATATTTGTTTGTACCAAAGTTTAGGCTTGGTGAACCATCTTATCGGTTAATGGTGGGAACCCTGCTGAAATCTAAGATCCCAGATGCCAGCCAAGGGATAACCTTTCCAAGGATGAGAGTTCAGGCCTGCTCAGCCAGGTCTTTCTGCACAGCTGTGGCACCTCTGCCGGCTCTTGCTGTGCCCCCAGGATTCCAGAGCTCCAGAGCTGTGACAAGGTGCCTTGGGGCCCACATTCCTCCTACAGAGGCAGAGACAGCTGATTCCAAGCCATGCTGGCTGGAGCCTTTGCAAATGAAGTCCTGTGGGAGAGTCACACTATTCTCAAGGATAATAGTCCTGTTGAAACAAAGGCAATCTCTTCTCAAAACCCTCCATGTCTTAGAACCATCTGCTCCACTTTCTTCTTCTTTGAATTGGGAACTGTCAGGGTTTTATTCTTATAAGTCAATTTTTTTTTTTGAAGGATGACATGTAACTTTTCTTTTTTCTTTTTTACTTAAAGCTTGAAGAAGTCTTAATCTTTGAAACTGAAAACCTCCCTCCACCCTCCAGATGTGTCTTGCCATGTTTTCTTACTGTTAATGCTGTCCAGCATGTGATGATCCTTCTCTATGCCTCATCTCAGATCCCTTTACTATTTTCTTTTCAGTTCTGCAAAGTTTTCTTCTATTACATCTGTAATTATTGATGCTGATTCTTCAGATACCTTTTACTGAGAAGCTAAATCTCCAGGTTCTTTTTCATAATTCGTTTCCTAATACATTCATTTATTTATTCAGTAATTTTATTATTCATTCAATAAATGGTCCCCAAACATTTGTATCCACTAGAGGCATACCAGACAGTGGATAGTCAAAGGTAACTAAGGTGTGTTATTGGCCATTCAGGATCTGATCATGCAATAGTGAAAAGATACACATGTACAGAAACTCCCAGAATCAGTATGGTTTTAATGGATATTTGCCCATTGTGCTGGAAAGAAAACAAAGGAAGGGGGGGGGGGGCTTCAGGGTAATGTGGGGAGTATCTGTGGACTACTTTTATTTGATGTAAACTATTTGGTTATTTGAAACACCACATCTTACTTTTCCCATCATTGTCTTGTTTGGTTGTCTGTGCTGTCACATTGTATGTAAGGACCGGGATTTTGTACTTCATGGGATGTGCCAATCTACACTCTTCCCTGGTTGTCTTAGGAGCTGCCTTTAAAGCTCATTCCCAGCAAAGGTCTGGCCTTAAACAACAAGTCAATGGGAGAGGCTACATTCTCCATTTTTTCCTACACCTTGGGGCTGAAATATGCCCCCGCCTGACTCAGAAACAGAAAATTAAACAATTAGATGATTGTGTTCTCTCACTTATCTATCTAGCGTGGTCAAAAGCCTCAAGGACTACCTGGTACTGGGGCTAGAGATCAAGGTTCTGGGGGCCTCGAAGAGAAGGCCAGAGATGCCATCACTGTTTGCCTCCACTAGGGGACTCAACCCAGGACCACAGCTGCTTAATAGCTGGGAGCTGTTCCTGACACCTGCCCCAGCGGCCCAGGTGCTCTTAGATGGTTTCCAGACCCTCTGCTGCAGCCCATGCCAGGGGTGGGAGCAGATTCCTGCTGCCAAGGAGGAGGCATGGTTGAACACAGACTATTCCCCAGGATGGAGCTTAGAGTGGCGTGGCTGAAATAAAAAATTCTGTGTGCCTTCCGTTCCTAGGGTCCTTGTTATTGCCTGTAATTGCTACTGCTGTTATTCTGTTGAATACTCCTTGAATTAGATGATTTAATAGTAATAATGATGTACATTAGGGGGAACAGAGTCCTTGTTATTCATCTTATTCTGCCATCTCTTTGGAATTCTTTTCACCATTTTATCTTCAAATAGAGGTGATTGAAAATTTATTTTTGCCATAAAAAATAAAAACCCTCTTAATATGATTGGAGCCACTGGAGAGTCTGACTAGTCTAAATAGTAATCCATCCCAAATACTGGCTTCTAATGACGTTTGGGGGTTATTTCAAGATACCTAGGTAGAGAAAAGATTAGAGGTTCGAGCCCACTCAAAGGCACTTGGGAAGAAAGGCTTGGCAATCTACCTCTAAAAAATCAGCCCTAAGGAGCACAGTTCTACTCTGACACACACGGTGTTGCCATGAGTCCGAATCAGCTCAAAAGCAACTAGCTGTGATGTGGTCGATAGAGAAAGATGTGGACTGCCCTTTATGGAGCACTAACCACCCATCGGGTACTGAACTTAAGCCTCTACATGTGTTATTTCATTTGATTCACAAAACAAACTGCAAAATGCAATGATAGCATCCCAAGTCTATCCTGCTGCCATCTCAGATCTAATTCAGACCATTCATCTGGAGGGGAGCGAGCCGTGCAAGTTTTAAATTACCAGCCAAAGTATGCCTTGATTGGACCCTCTCTTCTGTGCCTGCTTGAGCTTGTTGAAGTAAACCTTCCAGTTAGTTAGGTATGTCCTGGAGCTATGAGAGGTGAGTCTGCGGTGGGCAGGCTGAGCACCCAGGGCCTATTAATGTAGCACACACATGCACACTTGCTCCAAGGGACTGGTCTGAGGTAAAACGACCAAGAAGAGAAAATGTCCCCTTCAAACCAATTGATTCTTCAACACCAGGAAAACTGAAGCTGAAATGTCGATGGAATTAGAGCCCATGAAAGGCATCATTGAGGAGTCTGGGGAAGTGAGGAGACCTCTGCTAATGATAAGTTTTTAAACCACTGCAAGCTTGAGTTTCGATTGTAAAAAACAACCGTGGAGTGACAATTTCCAGAACTGGAGGGGAAGATAGAAATGGTGGAGGGTTTTTCTTTTTAAGACAGAATTTCTTGCTGAGACAAACTGTCAAATTTTTCATTGCATCAATTTCAAGGCAGGCATTTATTACCTTACCAGTGACAATATATCTCCTGTAATGTTCTTACTGTGGTTTGTCTCTTAATTACCAACAGAATTTGCATTTAAACCAAGTTAAAGTGTGGCATCTACTCTCTGGCTTCCCACAGCTGTTTCTATGGTAACCAGAGGGCTCTCCTGGTGGCTCTGGCTGGGATGGAATGTCTGCTTAAGCAGGCTTGGAATGGTCTCCCCTATGGTTGATCCACCTCCTTCATTTCAAGAAGGAACGCCAA
Source organism: Dugong dugon (assembly GCA_030035585.1). Lineage (NCBI taxonomy): Eukaryota > Metazoa > Chordata > Mammalia > Sirenia > Dugongidae > Dugong > Dugong dugon. The sequence continues at coordinate 10,117,073 of CM057468.1, read as the reverse complement.
GGAAGGCATCAAACCATCTGCTGACCCCTGTCGGATTTTTCGAAAACTGCTTATCAGCAGGCAAGATTCTCCTTGGATGAGCCTTCAGAGCAGGATGGGGATGGGTCTTAGGGGGTGATTTCCCCTCATGTTGTACAACTCAGGTCACTCCCTGCCTTCAGATACCAGCATCTGAGAGGGCCTGATGACCAGTCCCCACTCTTGACCCAGAGTCCTAGGCACTGGTCCTGCACCTGGGATCCTCCTGCCTGGAGACGGTGAGTGGACAGATAGCATTCGTCTTGTTGAGGAAGCAGCACAACTCTTTTCTGGTGAGAAGGACACCCAGGAAGGAGTTTTAAAGACCGCCTGGGCAGGAGGTCACAACAGCACAGTGCACATTGCACAGAACTCATTATCAGAACACCAGAATCCAGACCCAGATCTGCAGCCTGGGGCAAAGCTGGTTCACCATTCCAACGTTAAACGAGCAAAAGGAAGGTAGATTTGTACCCAGTGACTTTCCTAGGTCCCTTCAGTGCTGAAAGTCCATGTTTCTAATGTCACTTTTCTCAAAGAGAAATGGATTAAAGGAGAGCAAACAAAGATGTAATGTGATTCAGGAAAAACAAAGGCTGCTTGGCCATGCACATACCACAAGGAAAGGCCCACATGCCTCTGAGCCCACATGAGATGTGAAGCAAGGAGGGGCGATAAGAGAACAGTACACGTTTGGCTGCTCTCGGCTCTCTGAAGAAGCTTGAGGAGAGAGACTATGCTCATCCCTCCAATGACCAGCACCTAGTCCTTGATGTTGTTGTTGTTAGTTGCCATCAAGTTGGCTCCAACTCTTGGAGATGCCCAAGTAAAATGAACTAAGTGTTACCGAGTCCTGCGACACCTTCACAATATTTGGCATGCTCCAGGCCATTGTTGCAGCCACTGTGTATTTTGAGTGCCTTCCAACCTAAGGGGCTCATCTTCTAGCACTATATTGGACAATATTCTATTGTGATTCGTAGGGTTTTCATTGGCTAATTTTTGGAAGTAGATCTCCAGACCTTTCTTCCTAGTCTATCTTAGTATGGAAACTCCACTGAAACCTGTCCACCATAGGTGACCCTGCCAGTATTTGAAATACTGGTGGCATAGCTTCCAGCATCACAACAACATGCAAGCCAATGCAGGATGACAAACTGACGGATGGGTGGTAGACAATCCTTAATACTAACCTGTAATGTTCTGTGCTGGCCATTCCCTTGTTTGGGCTGATAGGAGTCACACATCCAGAGTCTGTGAAATTACTCTTTATATACCATGTCATAATGGAAGAAGCAATTTAGGCTGGAGATGTTAAGAGACTCCCAGATCATATGGTCAATAATATGTGGCCAAAGTCCAGAATTCTATCTAGTTTGTTTGATTATATTTATAGTCAAATTTTAAGGGTAAAATTATGTAGGGATGTCAGTCACTAACTCTAGATATTTATTAAAGTCCTTTAAAAAAGATATTTCATTGAATTAGAACACTTAAACTGGTTTGTCCTCAAAATTGGTTATAATTAAGCCTGTAGTTATGCTGTTTTTTACTGTATAATATAGTTGTCTCCTCCCATTGGGTGCTACAGTAAACCTATTTCAAGTATCTCCATTACAAGTTACTTTGTGATTCAGCTTGAATGTGTGCGGTCTGTTGGGGCTATTTATTGCACATGCTGTCAGCATAATTACCCAGTGGGTCTCCTGCTTGAATGGACTGATAGGGAATGAGCTCCCTGAACTCACACTTGGGCCAAGAGTGGACACAGAATGATGTGGAGCGCTCTTCCAGGGCCTGCTTGCGCAGTAATTATGAAGACAAAACTTTCATCAACTGAGGCTTAGAAAAAGGCTTTCCTGGTGTCTTAGTCATCTAGTGCTGCTATAACAGAAATACCACAAGTGGATGGCTTTAACAAAGAGAAATTTATTCTCTCACAGTCCAGTAGGCTAAAAGTCCTAATTCAGGGTGTCAGCTCCAGGGGAAGGCTTTCTCTTCTCTGTAGGCTCTGGAGGAAGGTCCTTGTCAGCAGTCTTCCCTTGGTCTGGGAGCTTCTCTACAAAGGACCCTCAGGTCCAAAGGATGCGCTTTGCTCCCAGCACTGCTTTCTTGGTGGTATGAGGTTCCCATGTGTCTCTGCTTGCTTCACTCTTCTATATCTCAAAAGAAATTGGCTTAAGACACTATCCAATCTTGTATACCTCATCAGTATAACTGCTGCTAATCCATCTTATTAGATCATAGTGATTGAATTTACAACACATAAGGAAATCACATCAGATTACAAAATGGTACACAATTATATAATGCTGGGAATTATGACCCAGCCAAGTTGACAGATATTTTTGGGGGACATAATTCAATCCATGACACCTGGCAAGCACCAATTCAACTTGATAACCAGGTAGATGGATATGCAGGGGAATGTTTAGAGACCCCCAGGTCCTGATAGGTATGGAGACTGGGAGTTGACTCAAAAACTGAACAATCATTAAGGGTAGAGTAGCACAGCTAATTATTGTAATTGCTGTCAATAAGTTGTACAGCTGTGAAATGTTGAATTGACAAAATTGTGTGATAGATATAACAACAACAACAACAGATAAGAGTAGCTGCTGAGGCTGTTTATGTACAACCAAACACCTCATGGGGTTTGGTTCCTTGGTTTGGAAGTTGTCTTAGTTATCTAGTGCTATTATGACAGAAATATCATAAATGGTGGCTTTAACAAATAGAAATTTACTATCTCACAGTTTAGGAGGTTAGCAGTCGGAAACCAGCGTGCTGGCTCTAGGGGAAATGTTTCTCTCACTGTCTGCTGTGGGGGAAGTTCCTCATCAATCTTCCCTTGGGTCTAGGAGTTTCTCAGTGCTGGGACCCTGGGTCAAAGAACATGCTCCACTCCTGGCTCTTCTCTCTTGGTGGTAGTAGGTCCCCCCCTCTCTGTTTGTTTCTCTCTCCTTTTATCTCTTGTAAGATAAAAGGTGATGCAGACCACACCCCTTACATTGATCAGGGCAATGACCTGAGTAAAAGTTTGGCATCCCACCCGAATCCTCATTAACATGACCTAAACTTGCCTCATTAATAACAGACAGCTCACCCCCAAACGGGATCATAACCACAGGCATAGAGGCAAGGTTTTACAACACATCAAAATACGGAGGATAATCAGATCACAAAATGGAGGATAACTACACAATACTGGGAATCATAGGCTAGCCAAATTGACACATATTTAGAGGGACATAATTTAATCCATGACAGAAGTTTAGGGTCATGGTTTCATGGGACATCACAGTTAATTGGCCTAATAACATATTTATGATTCTGTTCTAGCTCCTAGTTCATTGCATAATACCTGAGGTCTTAAAAGCTTGCAAGTGGCCATCCAAGGTACAATTGGTCTCTATTAACTTGGAGCAACAGAGGAAAAAGGAAAATCAGGAATAAGAGGAGGATATGGAATGTGTGGCTAATTGCCTCCATGAACAATGGCCTCCTTTGCCATGAGGCCAGAAGATCTCTATGGTGTCCAGCTACCATTGCTGAACATTTTGATCCAGTATTGCATAGAATAATCCTGATCAAAAGAGGGAAATGCAGAACAGATTTTCAAATTCTCATGGAGTCCAGGCTTTCTGGAGCCATGGAAGGTGGATGAACTCCTAAAACTATTGCCTTGAGATAATCTTTAAAGCTTAAAACAAAAATAGCCCCTGAAGTCATCTTAAAATCAAACAATAGTTTAGCTTAACTAGTGAAAAAAGGTCGGCCTTGAGCATTATGCTCTTTTAAGAACAATCTATATGGGATGAAACTGACAACAGTAATACGAAAGATTAGATAGGAACCTTAGGGGGCAGTGAGTTTATGTTAATGAGGGAGGAACAACTCAGAAAAAGAGGGTGAGAATGGCTGCACACTGGAAAAATGTAATCAATATCACTAAATTGTACATGTAGAAACTGATGAATTGGTGTATGTTTTGCTGTGTATAGTCTCAACAATATCAAAATAATTAAAATTTAGAAAAAAAAATTGAGCAACCACAGACTTGTATCTGCCACTATCAGTTCTTCTCTCTTAATGTAACTACTTAAATATAAAGCTTTAACTAGAGTTTTATGCTTCCTAAGCTTTAAGCTTCAGGGCTCTGATGACTCACCATAACTTCCATTTTGGTTGCTGCTCTAAGGGGGTTCAAAACAATATAACCCACTGAAGACTTTCAGGCACAGACAACATGTTGCTCTTTGTTTATTTTATTCTCACAAATCCACTTAAAGCTGTAGGCTCTGTAAGTGCGTAGTCTGAGTCTCAGGTTATAAGTGAACGTCTTGTATAACATAAGTCAACAACTGCCCAGCAGTAATGGAGGAGTTCTTGTGGTCCCACAATAATATAGTCAATTCCATTTTAGGGTTTGCTACTTTTCATACCCACTTCTGGCACCAAGCTCGTTATTCATTGTTCCTTTTCGTGTTGCAGTTAGGAAAAATATAACTTAAAATGTCTTTAAAAAATGTATTGGCTCATGTAAATGAGACTATCAGAGAAGAGCTGGCTCTTAAAATGGCTGGACCCATTATTCCATTGAGGTCATTAGATATCTCCTCCTCTTCCCCATCTGCTTCCCTTTGTATTGCCTCTACACTCAAGTTCTCCATTTGAGATGGTCATCACTATTCCAAGTTTATAGACTATCTCCTCCCAGAAACTACAGAAGGATGAAGGAGTCTTTCTCATTCAAAGTCTTGAATGTGCTTCTCACGGATCAGTTAGGTTATACGTCTGTACTTGATCCAATCATTATGGTCAAGAGAATGAAGGATATTGATTGGCTTAGGCATTTTCTCTGGGTAGGCTTGGAATAGTCACACCTGAACTACACAGAACAGAAAAATCAAGTTCCTACAACAACAGGTACGACCACTCTGAATATGCCTATCTGATGGATCTGATCCTCTGACAGTGATTGGCTTTGGTTTACTAGTGGGCAAGGTCACCGATACCCAGATGGGCAGCATCATGCCAAGGGTAGGGCAATGAGACAGCCTGTCCTATGTGCATGGAATAAGGGGTGTACTGTCGGCAGGGAGTCCCTGGGTGGTGCAAACAGTTAAACTGCTCAGCAGCTAACTGAAAAACTGGTGATTTGAAGCCACTCAGAAGCACCTGGGAAGAAAGGCCTGACCATCAGGCCTTTGAAACAGTATGGAGCACAGTTCTACTCTGACACACGTGGGGTTGCCATGAGTCAGAATCAACTCAATGACAACTGTTTCATTTTTTGTCTATACAAAATTTAAAAATAATACTAAAATCAACTAAAAGTTGATCTGCAGCATATTATCCCCATGTTCCAGCAATTCTAAACTCAGAGTCAGTGACAAAACACTCCTCCCCATAGAAGCGATTGTTCTTGTCACTACCCCCCACCTTTATGCCACTGCAGTTGGGTCAAAATGGATGTGGAGTCCAGAGGGAGAGTTGGACAGAAATCCCCAATGTCCAGCATGTAGAGAGCTAAAATCAGCTCTCTTCCCCAAGCGGGTTCCTCCCCCAGCTTGCCCACTGCTGTTCTGATGGAGCACACTCAGCAGGAGATTTCTGTTGATCTATAATTGAAAACTGCCTGCGCTCCTTTAGGGTGTTTGTCTCTGCTCAACAGCTTCCAGCCAAAGAGGGCTCATCAGTGAGATCCCCAGGGGCCATATAATGACCCAGACTGCAAATGCAGTTGCTATCACTGCAGCACTGGGAGTGAAAGAGTGTGGCAATGGGAGCAAGAGAGGGACTCTGAGCAGGGCCCATGGGTAGTGCATGGTGGGGTGAGTCAGTGAGAGAGAGTGGGTTGGTGTGTGTGGCTGTGGACGGCTACATCATTGACAACTAGCGGGGATGGGAGGGGACACAGAGACAGTCACTATGGAGGTGAGCCATCCCTGTGTTCCGACTAGCGCCTTCTGGATGAAGTGCGACTCCTTTGCTCTTCTGGGCAACCAGTCCTCCTTTTGGCCAGGTACTTATGATTCCTGACCCTACTGATTTTTGGAGAAGTGCTAACTTGCTGAGAGAAGAAAACAGCGTAGTGTCAGAGGCTGCAGAGGAGTCTCTGGCCCTTTCAACCTTGCTGTGCTGTTCTGGGCTTTGTCTATCTTCTGCAAACTTTATTTCTAATGGAATGGCTTCAACACCAACTCCTGTGAGACAGTCCCCCATCACCATCTTTCCACCTATGATGGGAGGTGGGAGGTTGTGATGAGTTATTGCACTAGGTGACGGGTGACACCAACCCTAGTGACTGTTGGGTAAGGGGAGTAGTGATGAGTTACCACCACTGAATGACAGGTGACTCCAACCCTAGTGATGCCACTGCTTTGGCTGCCCCTCCACTGACAGCTCCAGTCTACCCACCACCACCACCGTAGACCCCAGGGTCATTTTGGTGTCACCCTTCTGGCAGTGTCAGGAGGCATTGTCTGCACCCCCCACCCCTTCTAGTGACGTCACTGAGGTGAGTACCTGTGATGGAGATGTTCCATGAAAGAGCCTCCCAGCCTCTGTGATCACCTGCACATGTGACCCCTGGGAGATGTCTCTCCTTACCTCGATGACTGCTCTGGACTTCTTCTATGGAACATCTGCCTGCCTGGTATCTCTTGGGATTTCCTAGGGGTTCACAGTGTTCTTGTAGTAAGGGGAGGGTCTGGCATTAGAGCAACCAGATCAGGCAAGAAGGACCCCTGGGAAAACCCTGCAGGGTGCAGAGGTCCAGCCAGCCGGACAGGGTCCTCAGCATCAGGAGGCAAAACAGTGGGCATGGCCCCCCTGGGTGCAGCAAGGATCAGCTGCATTGTCTCCAGAGAATTTATGATTACTGAAACTAACTGAACACCAACTCGCTTTACATTATTCCCATGCTCTGGCAATTCTAAACAAATTCAGTAATAAAATGCTTTTTCCAAAAAAAACCCTTTGTGACCTAAGTTCTAAAACTGTTGTTCTGATTATTGTTGAATTGTATTACTTATCCTTTAATAAACAATATATTTAAAACTGGAATTAATTTAGAGAAACACCAGTTATACATTTGGCCCCAGCAGATGTAGATGCCATTACTAGTGGTTGCTGCAAGAGTAAATGTTTAAAAGTTTGGAAACATTTCAGCTGGCTTCCTGTGCAGTTCATGTCTTCAGCCCTTGTGTTCCCCCATGCTCCTGTGTTTAAACAGGAGATTTAGACATTGCCATTGATAACGCTGTAGTTATAAAACAAAGAGAACTCTAGTTACTTCAATTCTGTCATTCCATGTGAACATTTGGAGGTTGAGTTTAAATGTTAAAGAAGTGAAATAGACAGTCATTTTGTACTTATCTCCACAGGTTCACAATTAATTGAAATTCAATACAAGATTTTTACTGTCCATGTTTTTATTTTTGGCCATGATTGTTATCATGATTAATACTAAAAATAATTGTGTTATGCAGAGGAAAAAACAGTTGCTTTCAAGTCAATTCCAACTCATGGCAACCACATGTGTATGAGCAGAACTGTGCTACATAGGATTTTCTGTGGCTGCTTTTTTGTAAGTAGATTGCCAGGCCTTTCTTTCAAGATGTTGCTGAGTGGATTCAACTGCCGAACTTTCAGTGAGCAGCCAAGAACATTAACCATTTATGCCAAGGAAGATTAAAAACAATCCCCTCCAAGTTATCAAATAAACTTGATATGTCATGCATGGCACTCTTTAGCTCCAGGGAAACAAGTAACATTGGGATCTAGAGTGAAAAGGTTGGAGGAGAGTCCACAGTGGGCAGAGATCAAAATGTAGGCAACTAATCACCAGAGTCCAGGCAGGAAATAGGGGAGTCCGTTCTTAGGTAGCACCCTTCACACTTGGGCCTACAAACACATACGCACACACATACACATGTACATATGGTAGAGGACTGGGGAGGGGTGGAGGCTGAGAGTCAGACAGGTGATGAGTGCGATCTTAGTACAGGGACCAAGATCAAGGTTCACACTAGTGACACTGGGCACAGGGCATCAAGCCTGGATGACACAAGTAAAAAGGGAAAGATCTGGCCAGCAGGAAGCTCCTCAGTGTACCCAAGGAGTCAGCAATGTAGTAAGACAATTCTCACACAACTCAGCAAGTGCAAAGCCCCCTCCCCTGGCAGAAAGAGAGGGAATAATTTGTGTAGTTTTGACCAGGAGAGTAGGAGCAGAGAGCTTCTGCCATCTGAGTGGAATTCCAAGGACTCAGGAGAGAAAATGTGGCTGAGTGTCTCTCCAGAAGCCAGATCCATTAGTACAAACAGCCACCGAATGTGGCGGCCCAAAGCTGATCCTAGATGCAGGAGGCTCCAGATAGCAGGAAGAGAGTGTCCAGTCAGGGAGTGGTGCTCCAGAGGCGATGGAGGAGCTATGCACTGAAGTGAAATCTGTGTTATACTGGGGAGGGGGGACATGTCTTTATTTTGATTTTTATGTGTGCAAATTCTGCTATGATCTGTGCAAAGGCCAACCCCCCCCCCCCCCCCCCAATGACAGAGTTACTTACTATAATTGGACATACACAAAGGCAGGGAGTGCACAGTAACACAGCACCTGGGGAGCTTCACATATATGGGGTGGTTCTTGAGATGAGCTGGAAGGATAAGTGAGATTTTCATTTGAATGAGGTCAGGGAGAAGGTATGAGTATTCCAGGGAGAAGCATTCAAAGAAGTAACAAGGTGACTTGAGGTAACCTGAGCTAGCTTGCAGAGGACTACAAATTCTCCTGGTATAATTAAAGTTTGGGGTCTGGGTGAGGTGGGGTAAGCATGCATGGAGGAAAAGTAAGTGGGCCTGACCAGGGAGCCTTCCAGCCACCGGCTGAAGGGGGTCTCTGTGTTCTAGGTCAGTCCTCAGGGTGGAGGACTCTGTCTGCCACCTGTCTGTCCTGGAATTGGGGCAAGGCACCTCTCTCTTTGGAGATGAAAGATGAGAGGCTCTGTTGGAGTGGGGGGTGGGGAGGTGGCCGGCATTAGTCTGTAATCTTCTCTGCAGGTGCAGCCTGTGAAGTCAGAAGCAGCTTGTTAAAATGCAGGTGGAATTAAGCTCTGGGTGTCATCTCTGTATGTCCTCTGATCCTGGGTTAACTTTCTTCAGTTAAGGAGAAAGATAAAAAGTCCATATGAGATCCAGGGAGGAGGGGGCCAGGGTCTCCTCACCCTGCTAAGAAGGAAATGTGGGGGAAGAAGTCAGCCTCAGGGAAGCAGATTCACTCATGAAAGAATTAAAATCAGCAAATTGGCCAACTCAGGGATGTGCTCATTATGTCTTCTTGAAACAGGGACTCTCAAGACACATGGCCTCCGGAGCTCAACTGGGCCTCTCCTGCCGACTGAAACTTCCACTTAAAATTGGTACCCTTTAAAAAATAACATTGTTTGTTCTTATTAAAAAAATTAATGCAGGACTTCTGGGCAACATGGCACTATATTCAGAAGCATCGTGCTGTCCCTCTGCAGCAAAGATCAGAAAAACTAAGTCAAACAGAGTCACAAGTCAATCCTGAAACCCTATGCATCAAATGAAGGGATAAAGTACTCAGCCAAGCAACATATGGAATAACAAACTGACCAAGAACAGAGAGCAAGGAGAAATACATGCAGAGGTCGCCTATCAGCTACCACAGCACAGTTCCGCCATTTTGGACTCTTACTGGAGATCAGCGTACAGGGGGTATGAGAAAGCAGCTTCAAGGAGGTTCCAGCAGGAGACAGAACAACTGGTAACCAGCGATATATGTGTTCCCACCCCCTACCTTTCTTCACCCCTATTTAGCCTCCTCTGCTTCATGCAGCCACAGTCTCTTGGCTGGGAAGAACACCGGTGTCACTTGGATTCCGCCCGCCTGCACTGGCTGGCTCCCTGAATGCCTTTTGTTGACTGCTGGTGTTGCTTTTTTCCACTTCTTTAGATTTCTTCCTTACCTCTCACCACTTCCCCTCCTTTCTTTCAAATACCTGGCTCCATGCGCCATCTTTTCTTCTTCCTGAAAGGCTGCCAAACTCCAATTGACTGTGAAACTGCTTCCCAGCCTGTGCTGCCACGCTGGTAGGACCCCCGGGGCTTGTTTGTTTGCTCTGATTTGTTCTGTTTTGATTTGTTTGTTTGTTTTCTTTTTCTTTTCTCAGCTTGGGAGCCCCTTCTAGCTGGGCAGTACTATGCGGCCTGGAAACTACTCCCTTACTTTGTGCAGATGCATAGGGACATCCCTGGGGTCTTTCCTTTTTTCTTGGTTTTGTTTTGTTTTATTTACTTGTTTTGTTTTCTTCTCTCTCTTATTCTCTTTTTGTCTTTCTTCATTTCCAGTTTCTCGATTTATTCATTTTTTTCTTTTACCCTTTTTCTTTTTGTTTTTCCTCATTTTTCAGTCTCTCATCTCTCCATTCCAATAGCAAGCTCCCTTAGCACTCTTTCTTGTTCATGTGTATGTTTTTGGCTCCTGTTCCTCTCTCCTCTCTTTCATCTTTCCCATATCCATCTTAGCTCCATACATCACCATCTAACCCCTTCTTCCTGCTTACCTGCACCGTGTGCTGGACATCACACTCCCAAGCAACACAAACACAGCCTACTGGAACCTGCCCTGCACTGATTCCTGGTCTGCTCTGTCAGCCCTGGTACGTGCCACAAATAACCCATCCCAGCAACTGCCCTGCTCTACCATACCTGAGTGACTGACCCTGGCTATTGGAGAAGGAGATGAAAAGTATTGTGCCCACAGATGAGCAAACAACAAAGTACACACAGCCCACCTGCTCAGACATAACCAAATAAAACAAAAAAGCAGGATGAAACAAACAAATCTATAATCAATAAACAAGGAAAATAACCACTGAATGCCTCGAAAACAGCAGACAATATCAAAACATTTACTAAAATGGGACAGGATGGTTCCAGTAGGTGTCCAAAATAAAACACCAAATGACCTTCCAGTAGAAGAGAAGGCACTAGACCTAACTGATAGGGAATTCAAATCTCTAATATTCAGAATTATCCAAGAGTTGAAGCAAAAAGCAGACAAAAATGAGGAAAAAATAGACAAATTCATGGAAAAGGCAGAAAAATTCATGGAAAATACAGAGAAAAAAATGCAAGAATTCAAGAAAATAATACAGGAACAAAATGCCACAGTAAATTCACAACTGGAAATTATACAAAAACAACAATTAGAAATCCAAAAGATAAACCAGATTTCAGAAATGGACAGTGTTGTAGAAGGGCTGAGGAGCAGGTTTGAAATGATGAAAGATCGGATCAGTGAAATTGAAGACAAACTTTTGGATACAACTCTATTTGAGGAAAAATCAGGAAAAAGAACCAAGAAGAAGGAAGAAACACTGAGAATTATGTTCAATACAATCAAAAGCAAAAATCTGCAAGTGATTGGAGTTCCAGAACAGGGGGAGAAAACAGAAAACACAGAGAGGATCATTGAAGAATTGCTGACAGAAAACTTCCCAGATATCATGAAAGATGAAAAGCTGACCATCCAAGAAGCTCAACGAACCCCATATAGGATAGACCCCAAAAGAAAATCACCAAGGCATATCATAATCACACTCGCTAAAACTAAAGACAAACAAATAATCCTGACAGCAGCTTGAGAAAAACAAAAGTCACATACAGAGGAGAAACAATAAGATTAAGCTTGGATTATTTGGCAGAAACCATGCAGGCAAAAAGGCAATGGGATGACATATATAAAACATTAAAGAAAAAAATTGCCAGCCAAGAATAATATCTCCTGCAAAACTCTCGTTCAAATATGTTGGTGAAATTAGATCATTTCCAGATAAACAGAAATTAAGGGACTATGTAAAAACCAAACCAAAGTTACAGGAGTTATTAAAGGGAGTCCTTCGATCTGAGAACAAAGAACATCAGACCACAGGCTGAATCTAGCACACAGGGTTGTACAAGCCAGATACCAATCTAGGAAACGAACACTTAAGGACTATGCAAAACCAAAATAATTACAACAGGGAACCAGAGAGATTAATCTGTAAATGACAACAGCATCAGGACAATAAAAGAGGGACTAAACAGTGTAGGTACAGAACCTTCTAATGGAGAAGAACACAAGATGGTACCAAGTAATAATAAACTGGTTCAAATCTAGGAAGATAAGGGTAAGTTCCAAGGTAACCACAAAGAAAGTTAACAAACTTATTCATCAAAATAAAGAAGAAAAATATAAAGTCTCAGTAAAAACAAAACCTGAAAAAATAGAAGAAATGAAAAAAAATCCACAAACAAAAAGAACTCAGCACAGGAGAGTAAGAGGAACAAAAAAATTACAAAATGCAATCACACTCCTAGGAATATATCCTAGAGAAATAGGAGCCATCACACGAATAGACATATGCACACCCATATTCACTGCAGCACTGTTCACAATAGCAAAAAGATGGAAACAACCTAGATGCCCATCCATGGATGAATGCATAAACAAACTATGGTACATACACACAATGGAGTATTATGCAATGATAAAGAACAATGATGAATCTGTGAAGCATCTCATAACATGGATGAAACTGGAGGACATTATGCCCAGTGAGATAAGTCATTCACAGAAGGACAAATATTGTATGAGAAGTCTACTATAAAAACTCATGTTTACACACAAAAAGAAAAAATCTTTGCTGGTTACAAGGGATGGGAGTGGTGTGGGGGGGAACTAAACAGACAATAGATAAGTGGAAACTTTGGTGAAGGGCATGACAGTACACAACACTGGGGAAGCCAGCACAACTTGTACAAAGAAAGGTCATGGAAGCTCCATAGACACTTCCGAACTTCCCGAGGGACTGAATTGCTGGGAGAACAAAATACAAGGAAAAGATTAGTCCAAAGGACTAAGGGACCACAGCTACCACAGCCTCCAGCTAGATGGTGCCCTGCTACCACCACTGACTGCTCTAACTGGGATCACAATAGAGGGTCTTGGACAGAGCTGGAAGAGGATGTAGAACAAAATTCTAACTCACACACACACAAAAAAAAGACCAGATTTACTGGCCTGACAGACTGGAGAAACCCTGAGAGTATGGCCCCCAGACACAGTGGTGAAGTCACTCCCAAATTTCAGCTTTCAGCCGGGGATTGGACAGCCTCATAAAACAAAATGGGACTAATGTGGCACAGCAGTCCAGGGACAAGGACTGGAAGGCAGGAAGGGACAAGAAAGCTGGTGATAGGGAGCCCAGGGTTGAGAAGGGATAGTGTTGACATGTCGTGGGGTTGTTAACCATTGTCATAGGGCAATATGTGTACTAAATGTTTAATGATAAACTATTTGTTCTGTAAACCTTCATCTAAGGTACACACACAAAAAAAGAATTATCTATGTGGGATCAAATTGACAACAGCAACTCAAGTGGGCAGTGAGATGAAGATCATAGTGATGGAATAATTTGGAAAAGAGTAGTGAGAATAGCAGCACAACTGGAGGAATGTAATCCATGTCACTAAATTGTACATGTAGAAACTTTCAAAATGGTGTAACTGTGGCTATGTATATTTTCACCAAAAAAAAGTCCTCCAAGTTTGAGAAGGGAGAGTGTTGACATGTCGTGGGGTTGTTAACCAATGTCATATGTGTACTGACTGTTTAATGAAAAACTATTTGTTCTGTAAACCTTCATCTAAAGTACAATAAAAAAAATAAATGCACTGTAGAGGCTTTGTAAAATAGAATAACCAAACATTAAAATCACTCATATATCTCCATCAGCAATAACTAACTTCATGATTTTGGTTTTGTTGTTTCCCTTCTTTTGATACACTCACACGTACATGTCTTCCATACTTTTTGTTTTACCAATCTAATGGGATGATATTGTTTAGAAACCTGATTTTTTAGTTTTTGTTATTAATCCATTCATTCATAGTCACTAAAAAAAAGAAAAAAAGTTTCTGACTCTCAGTGACCACATGTATTACAGAGTAGAACTGCTCTGTAGAGTTTTATTGGTTGTAACCTTTATAGAAGCAGATTGCCAGACCTTTCTTCCACTGTATCACTGGGTGGGTACAAACTGCCAACCTTTAGGTGAGCGGTGTTGTTGTTATGTGCCGTCGAGTCCGTTCCAACTCATAGCGACCCCATGCACAACAGAACAAAACACTGCCCAGACCTGAGCCATCCTCAAGATCATTGTTATACTTGAGCTTATTGTTGCAGCCACTGTGTCAATCCATCTTGTTGAGGGTCTTCCTCTTTTTCACTGGCCCTCCGCTTTACCAAGCATGACTTCCTTCTCCAGGGACTGATCTTTCCTGATAACACGTCCACAGTATGTGAGACATGTCGCACCGTCCTCACTTCCAAGGAGCATTCTGGTTGTACTTCTTCCAAGACAGATTTATTCATTCTTTTGGCAGTCCGTGGTATATTCAATATTCTTCTCCAACACCACAATTCAAAGGCGTCAATTCTTCTTCAGTCTTCCTTACTCATTGTCCAGCTTTTGCATGCATATGAGGCGAGTGACTTGGATCAGTCACATCTTAGTCTTCAGGTGACATCTTTGCTTTCCAACACTTAAAAGAGGTCTTTTGCAGCAGATTTGCCCAAAGCAATGCGTCTTTTGATTTCTTGACTGCTACTTGTATGGGTGTTGATTAGGTTAGTGGACAAGTACAAACCATTTGCACCACTCAGAGACCTATAAAGTAATTACCATACCTCCCTTTTGCAGGCCCTCTCCTAGGCTTAGAGTCCCTCTGTGGCACAAATTGTTAATGCACTTCGCTGCTAACTGAAAGGTTGGAGGTTTGAATTCACCCAGAGGTGCCTTGGAAGAAAGGCCTAGCAATCTACTTCTGAAAAATCAGTCATTAAAAACCCTATGGAGCACAGTTATACTCTGACACACAAGGGGTTGCCATGAGTTGGAACTGACTCAATGGAAATTTTTTTTTTCTACTAGGTCTGGGGGCGCAAAGGTGAACTATTCCCATGCTGTCCTGGAGCTGATCATGTAGAGGGAGACAGCAGCCAGTGAGCACGCAATTAGAGATCGTAACCAAGTGTTTTGATGGGACAAAGAGGCTGGAACAAGGTCTAGCAGGGCTTTAGTGGGGCTCCATCAGCCAGATGACGGGAAACCTGAGATCTGAGGGTCTGAGAAGGAGATAACCACAAGAGGGCTCCAGCAGAGGAAAGTGCAGGCCTGAGGGCCTCCCAGTGGGAAGGAACTCTGTGTGTCTGAGGAGCTGGAAGTAGGGCAGTGTGGTTGGAGCAGAGGGAATGAGGAAGTCAGAGACCCAAGAGGAAACTGGAGGGGGAGACCAGTGCCTTATAAGCCATAGTAAGCTTTTGATTTAACCCTTTCAAGACTCATATGACATATGGTATCCCTTCCACTTTTTATGCCTCTGGAGTTCTTTGCAAACGGGATAGCCTGATTTTAACACATTTAGCCTCAAGGTGGGAACATTTTGAAATGCTTGAAACTCAAAAATCCTGAATGGGAGCCTAATTTTTTGTGTAGACTGAGCATTGTCTGAGGTGATGCCTCCCGGGATGTGTGAATTTTCTAAACTTTTAACAGGTTTACCTTTATTTCTGTGAGATAAGACTCCTCACTATGTTTCCCAATTATATGTTCTCATGAGAATGTCCTTACCACGAGAATAAGCTATTGTCAGTCTTCATTCAGTCGTAGTGACCATTTTCACCTTTATGCCACTAATTGCTTCCAGTTGTTCTGGCTCCTCCCTCTTTTCTCCCCTAGCTTCTGAACAATAAGTAATGCTTTTCCAATAAGGAATAGTGCATTGCAGTGGTACTTTTCAAGAGATTGGAACCCCTATAAGTTATTCTGGCGCCTTGGTGGCTTGATGGTTAAGAGCTCGTCTGCTAACCAAAAGGTTGACAGTTCAAATCCACCAGCTATTCCTTGGAAGCCCTATGGGGAAGTTCTACTCTGTCCTATAGGGTCACTATGGGTTGGAATTGACTCAACGGCAACAGATTTATAAGTTATTCTTACTCTGTATTCAATCTTACGGCCTAATCATTGCTTCTGTGTGTAGAAGGTAGAATTCACTGCTGTGAGCAATTCTGCAGCGTTCCAGGTTAGCTGTTTCTGCATCTTAGCTATTAGTACTGCTTTTGTTATAATGAAGAATACATAGTAGTGGTAATTTTCCTAAGATTCCTATTCCTTTAGTTTTATTTATTTTGCCTCTAACTACTGCTTTTGCAATAATGAATAATGCATTGTAGTGGTAATTTTCTGGAGATTTAAAAGTCCCATGACTTTATTTATTTTGGCTGTAAGTACTACTTTTGCAATAATGAAGAATTCATTGTTCCATGTTTTGAAAAATTTCTTGAAAAATAATAAAAAGGCTAAGAAGGAAGAGACTAGAATAAAATGTATGTGCAGTCAGTGCTAGGTTGTTTTACCTCATGTTTTGCAAATTTTCAAGAAATAAAAAAAAAAAGATATTATCATTGACTCATGTCAGCAGGATTTATGTTGTCCAGAGGCCATCCAGGACATACGTTATCCCAGATAATATGTATCAAAATCCATAACTCATAACAAAAATTCTGAATTGATCTGTTAACCAACATGTCTTCATTAACACATTATATCAATAAAAAATTCAAAGGAGAAAATAATTGGGTCTTGAAATGGTTAAATAAATCAAGAAGCCACTAATGTATTTTAAGCAAGAGAGCTAATTACATAATCTTATGGTTTTTTTTTTTTTTTTTAAGCATTGCTCTGACTGATGTTGGTAAAGTGTACCATACAGGGACAAATCATAAAAAAAGCAGGGACACCAACTAGGAAAATATTAAATTACTCTAGGAAATAGGCAATGATGGGCTGGACTAGTTTGGTAGCATCAGTGATAGAAAAGAAATAGATATCTATGAGATATACTTTGGAAGTAGACCAATTATCTTTGCTAATGGGATGGTTATAAGTGGTCAGTTCAAAGTTTCTAAAAATTGGTGGTGATATTTCAAGATATTGATCAGGCAGTGGGAAGACTAACTCAGTTGATTTATTCTGAGGGGAGATGGAAATGGGGAAGTCAAGAGGTCCATTTTGGGTATGTGTTATTGGAGATGCTATGAAACATCCAAGCAGAGATTTAAAGTAGGAAATGTGATCTATGCATCTGGAGTTAACAGAGAATGGAGATATGAATGTGGGGCACTGACCCTGGTGTAGGTCTTGGAACTGGATTTGGAGAACAGAGCATCCAAGATCAGATGATAACCCTTGGAGGAGTTCTGTGATTGAGAAGAGAAGGAAATCCAACTAAAGAGACAGAAAAAAGAGAGGGCAGTGGAATTGGGGAACAGAATGAGAGTATGGCTTCATAGAGGCAGAATGAGGAGAGGACTTTATCTTTCACATGATTAAATATTCTAAAATTTAGATTTTAAAGACTTCACAATATTTTATTGAATGAATGTATCATGAAGTATTGAAACACATTCATACTCACAGATGGGTTGAAGGATATTTACAATGTTTACCACTATTTGCTCCAGTAAATAAGGATGAGGTGAACATCATGGCAGTAAATCTTTGGAATCATACAGGACAAGTGTTTTTAAGGTGGATTTCTAGGAGTATAATCACAGAGTAAATATTAACATTAATAAAGATTTTAGCACCTAATGTATGATTTCTTCTCAGTACTGTTTAAGAAGACATTAATAAAATGGTATAACTTCCACTGGTAGTACACTTGTTCTTCCACTACCAAATGATCTATTTTCTTGTTAAGTTGCAAATATTTGAACTTATTTGACTGCAGCCACCACTACCGGACTATCATCCAGAAGGGTTTTTTCCATTTCTACCTGTGATGATTAAGATTGTATGTCAGCTTGGCTAGGCCATTATTCTCAGTGTTTTAGCACTTGTATAATGTTGTGATCACCCCCATGATGGAATCTGCTGAGTGGTACTGGCGGAGGCGGGGCCTGTGGCAGCTCACCTCTCTCTCAGTTTCATCTCTCTGCCTTCCGCCGGTTACTTTCTGTCTGCTCACCTTGCCAAGGTCTTTTGGCTTGTTCCAGACTCAGCAGCTGCCTCTTGTTGTCTCAACTCGGACGTGGGACTTGAGCTAGCAGCTTACCTGTTGATCTTGGAATTCGTCGAACTTCTCAGCCTGCAAGCAAGAGTCCGGTTCCCCAAACTGCTGACCTTGGGTTTGCCAGCCCCTGAAGCTAGCTACGTGAATCAGGAGAAACCTTGTGGTCTTGCCTGCTGATCTTAGAATTCATTGACTTTCACAGTCTGTGAGCAGGAGCCCCTCTCGTACCTGCTGACTTTGGGTTCACCAGCTTCTGTGGCTACATGAACGGGGAGAGGCCTCTACCCTGATCTGTGGACTTGGGACATTTTAGCCTCTATAAGTGCGTGAGCTGTTTCTTTGACATAAATCTCTCTATATATACATTTATATGCTCTACTGGTTTTGCTTCTCTAGAGAACCCAGCCTAAGACACCACCTAAGCATAGTCTTCCCCTTACATATCATTGTCACAGTATCCTTGGCTCTACCCTCTATTTTAGGGGCATAGAATGTGCCACTCTCTCTTTTAGGAGTATAGAATCAAGGGGTACTTTCAAAGAACAGAACAATGTCTCATTAGCATTGGTGGATTTAACTACTGCAGGAAAGTCAATAGGCAACTTGCTGGCTCTATCCATAAAAGGTCTTAAGCTTAAGGATTCCATGGGTTCCATGAAAGTCTAAAACAGTCCTCCACATAGGTGATGTATAGCACTTCCCTCAAAAGGAATCTGGGTGATGGTCAAGATCTAGAAATTCTTTCACGGTGCTTGTTCAGATGGAGGCTGGGCTTTTTCTTGATGCTGACTGGGTTTATCCTCAGTGTTGCTCACTGAGATCCACTTATCTTCTCTTTCTAGGCACAAGGTAGGATGGCGCATTGGGACCCCTGAGGTGGTGCAGGGCTACATGATCAGCTCTAGCCAGTGAGTTTTGAGCAGAGGAGATATATACTGTTTTGGCTGGAGCATCTGTCAGTTTGAAAAGAGTGATTTTTCTTTTCTCTAACATAGCAACAGGCAACACTCAAGATGTAGCCTCTTTGTCAACCCAGGTCCCTAAACAACTGGAATGAGCACAGTTCTAAAGACTCTTGATGGCATGTAGATATGACAGGAACCTTTATTTATTATTTCAAGCCTCTGAGATCGCTGCGTTGTTTGCTACTGTAGCATGCCCCAGCCTGTTCTGACTGAGTCACAGTCTCCTCTTCTGCCTTCAACCTCTACTCCAGGCTAAGTGCCCCCCAGCCCCTTTCCTCTCCACAACCTGGGGGAGCTTATGGCTGGATGTGGGACCTATGTTTTGCCCCAACATGTCTATTTTTGATGTCTTGTGTCCTCTGAGGATAAGGCTTTTGAAATTTTCAAAGGCTGTGACAACCCTTCTCTGAGGCAAAAAATAACTCTTGGGGTAGGTTAAATGGGGAACACCATGGAATAAAAAGTAGTATCAGGAAAAAAGAAGCACACTATTTAATATATTAAAATTTTGTTCCAGTCTTGGTACATCAAACTGGGCCGCTGTTGAACCACCTTATTAAACTGTGCTTTTGTGTGGTGCCATTTGATTAAGTTGAAGGACACTATAAGGAATAGCCCTGTGAAACTTTATTATTATAAGCTTTGTCAGAATGTTGCTGAGCTGAGGATGTTGTTTATTTTATCACACAGTCCTCCTTATGAAGACACCCAGGGTAAAGGAAATTCTGAAGACTAAGAATAGCTGTAATTTTGAGCAAATATATATATATATATTATGGACACTGTGAGCTATGCAAGTAATGTGGTTTAAATCCATCCATCCATCTACCCACCTATCATTAATCAATAAAGTGAACCTTAGTGTACATTCAGTAAAGCAAAGCCTAGTGGTAGGATTAGACTTTGCTATTCCTGGTCCACAGTGTTGGGAGCACTGGGTCATCCTCTGAGCCACAGCCACAGGCTGTCAGCTCTTTATTTTAGGAGGTACAGCTGTATCAGATTTGACCTTGATCCTGCTTCTCAGCAGCTTGACTGGATTTATAGAGGTTGCTACAGCTGAGGGCCAAGAGTTGTGCATCCCTTACTTTTGTGATGGATGGGCAATATTAACAAATAATATATTCCTGAGATGATCCCAGGAAATCCAGCATCATTTTGATGTAGCAAGCATCTAGTTCCAGTAAGAGGAATAAAACCTCAGAACTTCCTGGATCCTCGTCTTTAATTCCAGCTTCAACATTACTTGGGGGAGTGGTTTGGTAATAATGTGTCAGCTTGGCCAGGCTGAACTACATTTTCCAGGATTCTCTTTCTTTTATGTTTTGGTTATGGTGAGCCACAAGGGAGCTTGTTGGGAGACTGGAAGGCAGAAAGGAAGCAGCAGCCCTCTAGCAGCTCACACGTTTTGCTGATCAGCTGACTAACCTTGTTAATATGAAACAGCAGCTAAGCCTGCCGCTGACCACCTTTTCCTGGACCCTCCTTTATCTTCCCTGACTCCTGGACCAGATGTGTGTTTAGTTCCATGACAAAGAGCCCTAGTTCTGTAGGACATCTATACCAGTATAATTTTGCTTCTCTGATTGACCTTGACTGGTACCCTGGGATTCACATATCACAGCACAAGGAATCTGCACGGCCTGGTTTTAAGAAGAAAGAGCCTCTTTTAAGTCCTCCTTGGATAGTTCCATCCCCCTGATATTCTATTTCTGCCAAAGGTGTCCATTTCTGACTCGCGGCCTTGCCTGCTAGTGAACAGTTTGCATAAGTCCATTCATATATCAAATAGATACTGAGTATCTAGCATTTAATATAACTCAGTTACTTATCAGATTCTGGGACTACAGAGATGCATTATGCAGTCTCTGCACTTGGGGAGGAGATAGTTTACAGATAATTGTTACAATGCTGTGGGAGATACTGGTTTTTATAACCACCACCCATCTGTCAGTTTGTTGTACTATGGTGATTTGCATGTTGCTGTGATATTGGAAACTAGGCCATTGATATTTCAAATACCAGCAGGGTCACCCATGTTGGTTAGGTTTCAGTGGAGCTTGCATGCTAAGAAAGACCTGGAGATCTACTTCCAAAAATCAACCAAAGAAAACTCTATGGATCATAACAGATTATTGTCCAATTTGGTGGTGGAAGACAAGGTCCCTAGACTGGAAAACAATCAAAAGATACAGTAGCCACAATAATGGACTTAAGAATATCAAAGACTGTGCAGGTTGTGCAGTACTGAGCAGCATTTTGTTTGGTTGTATATGGGGTCTCCACGAGCTGGAGCCAATTCAACAGCAACTAAACAGCAACAATAGCAACAACAGTTTTCATAATGAGAAATAGGTGAGAATGACTGCTACTTTCTAGAAAAGATGCGAGATCAAGGAGAACTTTACAGGGAGATAAACAATACTGGACTTTACGTGACAAGTTCATCAGACATTTAATATTCTTTGAAACTAAAGGAAAGTTGAGCAGTGCATAAACCCATTGCCCATTGCCGTTAAGTTGATTCCAACTCATAGCGACCCTATATGGTGACCCCTTAAAAGAAGTAAGGTGTAGAAGAAGAATAGTGGGGAGCAAGGTGAGAGCAGATTCTAAGCTCCTTTTCGTACATGTGTATTATTGGATACCAGTAGGCTAGCTAGATAAAGATGTCCCAGAGAATGTAGTCTATATCATTCCAGGTCATGAAGAGAGTTACTGGCTAGAAGTACAGAACTGGAAGCTTCCAGCACAAAGATGGGCAAGGACTTCAATCCAAGGACCTACAGTTGTCCTTAGCCTGTGTCTTTGCTCACTCCAGCAGAAGCCACTCACAAGGTGACCACAAAGTGACTGCTACTTCTTGTTCACAGCTCAAGGTATTCATAGTCCCAATTTTCATCCTGGGCTTCAATTCCCAACTCCAAACTCTATTAGCTTCATGTCTTAGTTCTTGCTTCTCATCATATACTCTTTGAATATAGCACCCTAAATACAGATTGACTGCCTGTGTATCCTGTTTGCAGATAACATGGGTCTTTCATGAATAATGTTCTCCAGCTCCATGCTCTGTACCTGCAGTGAAGGAGCAGGAAGCCTGGCCCACACTCCTGGGATCTGGCCCTTTCACATATCCCTTTCTCTCTGCCCCCATATTGAATCCATTTGCACATCCTATGGATATACCTCCAGTACATACCTGTGCTGCTTGAAGGCAGCACTGTCACTGTCCTTGTCTAAGCCAGCATTGTATTCCACTGGGACACTGCTGTTGCCTCCTCACAGGACTCTCTGCTTCCAAATTTGGACCCCTATCAGCACTTCCCACACAGTAGCAAAACTTATGCCTTCTAAATATAAATCAGATCATTTCCTTCACCTGTTTAAAACCGTTTAGTGGCTTTCACCACCCTTAATATAAACACAACTATTTACCAGTGCAGGAAAGATATTGCATGATATGGCTCCTGGCTGTTCCCTCTTACTGGAGCAGCACATGCCTCACCACCCTAGCCACTTCTCTCTTTCTGGAACATTCTAGAACCTTTCCCACCCCAGGTCTTCACATCTGTTGACTGCCCTATAGACACTCTTTTCCCTTAGCTCGTTGAAAGACCTTTTCTTCTTATTCTTCAAATCTCAGCTTAAATATCACCTCCTCAGACAAGTTGTTTCCTTAACTCCCATACAAAAGAAACTCCCCCTTCACCCACTTGCATGCTTCATATCGCTATGCTTATTTCCACAGAATGTATTACAACAAGAGAATATCTTGTTTGTTCATGTGATTTCTTGTTGGTTTGCTGTGTCCTGCACTCCACTGGAAGTTCATGGAGACACTCTTGTTCCCCTTTTTGTCTCCATCGCTTAGCTCAGTGCCTGGCATACAGGGCTGCTCAAAACTGCTGCTGCTGCCCCTGTTCCTGGGAGGCAGTGGTGTGTGAGCGTGCGTGTGTGCTTGTGTGTGTGTGTGTGTGCGTGTGTGTAGGGGAGAACCTTCCCCTACATCTGAGGAAGATGATTCGATTTGATAATTTACAAGCACACAAAAAGAGGTCGAAGACGTAGGGAATAATATGTACTTATCACTTCATGTTCTACTCTTTTCATTTAGCTTTATCTCATTTTAATTCCAAATTGGACATAGCCCTAATATTTATTACTGGGAAGGCGATGTAGTATTTCTTTATATTGATTTATCATCCTGCCCGTTTGCTTGGTAATTGGATCGTTTACCAATTACCAAGGCTTTTTATTTTCTATTTTCATTTTTAGTTGTATAAGTACCTAAACTTTTATTTTTATTCAGGAGCATTTCTTTGAAATATAATCACAGAAGTGGAATTTCTGAGTCAAAACTGTGAATAAATTTAAAGGTCTTTTTACATAGCAACAGGTTTCTTCTTAGAATGACTGAACCAATTTGCAACACCAAATACAAAGTGCAACTGGGCATGCTTCTCTGAGTCTTATCAACATAGACTTTAAACATTTTTCAACTTGAACCTTGTGTTGCTAATTTAGGTATGTTGAGGAGGCACCATGGACAATTGCACAAAGGAGAAGTCACATCATAAGTGTCTGTGTTCCTGAGTCCAGCTCTCATTTCCCCATTCTAGGAAAGTGATTTGATCAAAGCCTGCATCAGTTAGCAAGTTTTAAGCCACAGGAAACAGAAAACTCAATTCATACTGACTAAAACCATGAGGTTGATTGATTGAGTTGGGTAAGTGCCTGTTCCTCAGGACTCAGGCTCTGTATCTAACTGGGAGATATTATTCACTCTTTAGAGATGAGGAAACTGGTAACAGTGAGTTAAATATTATTATTATTATTAATGTGTGTTTGTGTGAAAGAAGCCTTCAATTTGGGGAATAAGTCATTTGGGTCATGGTAGATAAATAGGATGGTAGGTGGGTGAAGAGCTTCAAAAAATAGTTTTACATGGATTGTCATAAATTCGATTAGCCTATAACGTTCATTTTTTGTGCCCTTAACAGCATATTTAACTATCAAAGTCACATTTGCTTTATAACAAGAAGTGAGCAAACTAGCTCTAATCTTTTAAAATCTACTTTGAAATGGTTTGTGTAATATAGGACTTAGTTGGTCTTTGATATTAAAAAATAATTACAATAAATTAGGGCCAGCTTGTGTTTGTGTATGTGTGTGTGTGTGTGTTAACACACAGCTAATTGTGACAGGCTCCACACATTTCTTTGAACTCAGACGATGATGAAAATTATATATATAACCACTCCATGCATACAAGCACTGTACAACTGGGTATTTTCAAGGCATCTTTGGGCATGCTATGTGACTGATCATTTTGATTTCTATTTTCTTTTAATAATTCATGCTTCGTTGGTCAATGATTTATTGAAAGCCCAGACCCATTGAATCAATGTTTATAATCTTTATTTTTACAAGAATAAAAACCTCGTATTCTCTCGTCAATTAGCATTTATTGAGCATCTACTTTTGTGCCTCACACTGTGATAGATGTAGTGGAGATAGCAATGGGAGCAATCAAAATTCTTGTCCTGGAGAAATTCACAATGAGGGAGACATCACTGCAAGATTTTAATGACAATACACAGAAGTGCTGTAATGTCTAGCGATATGCTAATACAGGTATGGATTTAGGGGAGGCCTATTTCAGCTGGTGGCACAGTGGTTAAGAGCTCAGCTGCTAACCAAAAGATCAGCAGTTCAAATCCATCATCCACTCCATGAAAACCCTATGGGGCAGTTCTCTGTCTTATAGGGTTGCTGAGTTGGTGTCAACTCGATGGCAAAACATTTCTTTGTTTGTTTTTTTAATTTCAGCTGGATCCGCAAGATGAACATTTTGCCTCAGTTAAACCAGACAATCAACATAGCAGGAGTTAAAAGACATTGGCTTGTGAAAGCACAGGGCTTTCACAGAAACTGGTTAGTTCAGAGTGATGAGAAAAAGTGGTCGAAGGTGAAAGTGAACAGGCAAGCTGGAGTTCATCTATGTATGGTTTTAGCTGTTATTCTATAGAAAATAAGAAACCAATCAAGATAACTTCCATAATCATATGTCTTCTGTGGGTCAACAAAGAGGTATGTCAAGGGCCACCCTGTGTCACAGACTATGTAAGACACTGGAAGTACATTAATGAAGTGTGTGGAAATGCTTCCTGTCCTTGGGGTACATACACGGATACTGTGCTATTGTTATGTAACCTCGGCATTAGATGTTGAGGACCACTGGACAGAACGGAGATATTTTTAGAGGGAGACTCAAGAGGATTCAGCAGACAAGTAAATGTTTTAAGTGATGGAAAGAGAGGAGTGGTTGGAGGTGAAGTGTATAGTGACATTACTGAGACAGACAGAAAGAGAAGCCTGTGGGGAAAAGACGCCAAGTATAGTCTTTGACTTGGCTGGACACATACACAAATGGAACTAATTAAGAAATACTTCTCATCAGTAAAGTATCTATTCAAATGTCACCTCCCAAAAGACAATTTCTCTGGCTACCTTGGCCACAGAAAATGCTTTTACTTGTAAGTTTTTATCCTATGACCCCAGTTTATTTTCTTAATAATACTTTTTCACTATCTAGAATGATCTTACATATTTATATGTTCATTTTCTATTTCCTCCATCTAGAATGTAAGATACATGAGGACAGAGAAGTTGTTTGTTCTGTTACTGCTCACTACTTTATCCCCATAATGGACACATAATATGCTCTCAATACATTTTTGTTCAGTATTGAATTGATAGACATAGGAGAGGGCTCAGGTAAAATTAGAGGTTATTGATGGGTAAGTGCCAGCTGAGTGTGAATGTTGGTGAGTGTAAAGTAATTATCTTTGTGACACATTCTTAGTCTTTCTTATATCTTTCTCCATATCTTCTTCTTCTCCAAAAGGCCACTTGATGTTTATAGAAAGGAGTGTATAAGGCATCACAGTGATGGTACACAGGGATTTGGAGCCACATATTATGGTCCTTTGCTCTCCTCTGGTTCACTTGTTCTGTCTCTGTACACCTACTGCTACAGTCTCCCTAGGACACATTGTGGGAAATACATCCAGGTTGGCATTTAATAGCTCTAGCCACCAGAAGGATCCCTGTGGTGTAGTAGTGAAGAGTTTGGCTGCTAACCAAAAGGTTGGCAGTTCAAATCCACCAGCTGCTCCTTGGAAACATTATGGGGCAATTCTACTCTGTCCTATAGGGTTGTTATGAGTAGGAATCAAATTGACAACACCTAAAACAACAACAGTCACCAGAAAGAGAAAACATTCTTACTTACTACCAGTTCTAAAGTTCCTATAAAAAGGCTTTGATTGGCCTGGCTGGCATCTGGTGCCAACCCTTGATCTAATCCATTGCAATTAGTATAGGAAGCATCATCAGTAGAGTGTCTATACATCCCAGCCTGGCTAGAATGGTCCTGTTTACACCTGTCATCCTGGCTCATTGTTTATTAGTACCCTTTTTCACTCTCAAAAGTGTCCCAGTTTGGATAGTAAAGCATAAGATCACTACAGTTATAGTGAACAAAATGGCTTCCCCGTGGTCACCATGTGGTTGGCAATCAACTCTTAGAAACATGTTAGGGACAGGAAGAAATAGAGGGCAGCTGGGCATAAAAGTGACCAAGGAATGGGTGAATCCTTCAGGAAGACTTATTCCTGGCCTCAGCCCCTCTGTTCAAGCCATCTCCAAAGTGCCTGCTCCAGAAAGGGTGTTGGGAGTTAGAACAGCAGAGCCTGGCATTATGATTCCCCTAAGTAGAAGTTTTGGTCTCTTGAAAACATCATTCTTCTTGTGATACCATAATGTGGGTGTTGTAGCAAAGGTAAATTAAAGAATGAGCAGCCACATCAGGTTGGCTGCTAATTTGCCTCTACTACTGTAAGAATTTCTCTCCCCTGGAAATCTCACTAGTGAAATTATTGGTTAGGTTCTCTCCCAGAAGTTTTGTCACAGGCCTGAGGAGCATCTTATGGGTCCTTAGAAAGAACTGAGAAGTAAATTTAAGGCATTATCTAGGCCATCATCCTATCCTTTATCCCGAATGTGTGGGCCTGAAAGCAACTGAGACTCCTGGGTGAATCCCCAACTTCTCTGGAAGTGACAAGAAGACAGAAACTTTGAGACAAGTAGCCACGGTCACCACTCAGCCAGGGGAGTTTTCACAGAGAACCCAGGATCCTGAGACATTTCCAACTTCTCCTATTTGCTTCAATTTTTGTTAAATACTTCCTTATCCTTCACCTACTTTTTCACTATCTTTTGTTGTTTTTCGCCTTCTCTTGTGTCATTTTCTTTTTCCGCTTTTCCTATCTGCCTCTTTGCTGTTACTCCTCTTTCATTTCCCCCACCTCACTTGTTTCTCTCTTTCTTCGTCTTCCTTCTCTCTGTCTCCTTCTTTTCCTTGATGATAGACTGTATAAGTCTTGAGTAGATTTCCTCCTGGACATGACTTTACTTGTGAGGAGATGCATTCCTAGCTCTGAGGACACTGCTCTGTTATTTAAAGTCCATAGTCTTAGTAATGACCCACTGACCTGTAAGTCAAGTAAGATGGTGGTCTCGGAAGGAACACCATCTTCCCAAGGTGCTTTAGAAAGAACTTTTGTGGATGGTGTAATCCTAGCTCTTATATACACAGCTGTGCTTGCAGGTCCAGAACCGATCGCCCAATGTCTCTTTGGGGCATACTCTTCCTGCTGCCTGTTGCTCCAAAAATTCTGCTTGCGATGGGACTTCTGGCAAAATGGCGCTCTAGGCAGAAGCACCACTCCGTCCCTCCACAGCAAAGATCTGAAAAACTAAGCCGAACAGAGAAAACAACAATCCTGAAACCCTAAAATATCAAATGAAGGCATAAAGAACTCAGCCAAGCACCAAATGGAGTCGGAAAACTGACAGAGAACTGAGAGTGAGGAGAGATACATGCAGAGGTCCCCCACCAGCTAACACAGCGCGGATCCACCATCTTGGACACCTATCACAGACCAGCAAACAGGGGGTACGAGAAAACAGCTTCACAGAGCTTCCAGTGGGAGACAAAACAACCAGTAATTTGCAATATATGCTTTCCCACTCCCCACACTTCTTCACCCCTACTGGGCCTCCTTTGCTTCCTGTGGCCATAATCTCTTGTCCAGAAAACACTTGCTGCTTGGATACCACACACTCGAACGGGCCAGCTCTCTGTGTGCCGTTTGTGGCTGCTGGTGTTGCTTTATTTTCTGCTTCTTTTGATTTCTTCCTTACCTCTCACCACCTCCCCTTCCTTTCACTCAAATACCTGGCTCTGCGTGCCATCTTTGCTCCTTCCTGAGGGGCTGTGGAGCTCCATTCGAGTGTG
Organism: Dugong dugon; assembly: GCA_030035585.1. Lineage (NCBI taxonomy): Eukaryota > Metazoa > Chordata > Mammalia > Sirenia > Dugongidae > Dugong > Dugong dugon. Next base: position 10,088,583 of record CM057468.1, on the reverse strand, counting down.
GAGCTGCTTCCCGGTCTGGGCTGCCATGCTGGTGTGATCCTGAAGCTTTTGTTCGTTTCTTTGTTTTGAATTGTTTGTTTGTTTTCTTTTCCTTTTCTTGAGTTGGGATCCCTTTCTGGCCAGGCAGTGCTACGTGGCAAGGAGACTACCCCCTCGGCTTGCACAGACGTGCAGAGGGATCCCTGAGGACATTTCTTTTTTTGTTGATTTTTTTTTCTGTTTTTTTGGATGCTTTTCTTGTTCTTTTTTTTTCTTTTTTTTAATTTGTTTTGTTTTCTTTTCCCTCTTTTCCCCTTTTTGTCTTTCTTCGTTACTCAGTTTCTCATCTCTCTATATCTTTGTTCTCTTTCTGTTCCCTGAATACCTGGTGTTGTATAGCTCTACGCCTTCTAGCCAGGTTGTACTGCAACACCTGAGAGTGACTTCCCCAGACCTCATACCTGCACTGGTGGGATCCCTGAGAACTTTGCGGTTCTTTAACCTTTCTGATTTTTATTTATTCATTCTTTTCATTTCTTCCTCTTCCCCTTTCTGTTTTTCTCCATTTCATAGTCTCTCATCTCCCCACTCCAACAGCTAGCTTCCCTAGCATTCCTTTTTGTTTTGTTTGTGTTTTTGGCTCCTATTCCTCTCTCGACTCTCCCATATCCATTTTAGCTCCACACATAACAATCTGCCCGTAGCATCCTGCCTATCTGAACCATGCACTTAACATCACACCACCAAGCAGCACAGGAATGGCCTACTGGAAACTGCGGTGCACTGATTACAGACCCGCACTGGTGGCTGTAGTAAGTGCCACAAACAGCCCATCCCGGTAACTCCTCTTCAGCTAGACCTGCCCTGCCATACCATATCTGAGTGATTGACCCTGCCTATTGGAGAAGGAGGTGAAAAGAATTGTGCCCACAGATGAGCAAACAACAAAGAATACACAGCCCGCCTGCTCAGATATAGTCAAATTAAAAAAAAAGGATGAAACAAACAAATCTACAATCAACAAATGAGAAAAATAACTACTGAATGCCCCGAAGACAGCAGACAATATCAAAACATTTACAAAAACAGGACAGGATGGTTCAGTAGGTGTCCAAGATAAGACACCAGATGACTTTCCAGTGGAAGAAAATGCACTAGAACTACCTGATAGGGAATTCAAATCACTAATACTCAGAATTCTCCAAGAGCAAGGCAAAAAGCTGACAAATATGAGAAAAAATAGGCAAATTCATGGAAAATATAGACAAAAAATAGGAATAATTCAGGAAGATGATGCAGGAACAAAATGCCAAAATAAATTCACAACTAGAAATTATACAAAGACAACAATTAGAAATCCAAAAGATAAACAACAAGATTTCAGAAATGGACTGTGTCATAGAAGGGCTGAGAAGCAGATTTGAAATGGTGGATGACAGGATCAGTGGAGTTGAAGAAAAACACTTCAATACAACTCTGTTTGAGGAACACTCAGAAAAAAGAACAAAGAAAAATGAAGAGACCCTGAGAGATATGTGGGATACAATCAAAAGCAAAAATCTTCGAGTGATTGGAATTCCAGAATGGGGAGAAAACAGAAAACACAGAGAGGATCATTGAAGAACTGCTGACAGAAATCTTCCCCAATATCATGGAAAATGAAAAGCTGACCATCCAAGAAGCTCAACGAAACCCATATATGAGAGACCCCAAAAGAAAATCACCAGGCATATCATAATCACACTCGCCAAAACCAAAGACAAACAAAGAATCCTGAGAGCAGCTCATGAAAAACAAGAAGTCACATACAGAGGAGAAACAATAAGACTAACTTCAGATTATTTGGCAGAAACCATGCAGGCAAGAAGGCAATGGGAAGACATATATAAAATCTTGAAAGAAAAAAATTGCCAGCCAGAAATAATATATCCTGCAAAACTCTCTTTCAAATTTGATGGTGAAATTAGGTCATTTCCAGATAAGCGGAAATTAAGGGAATATGTAAAAGTCAAACCAAAATTACAAGAATTCTTAAAGCGAGTTCTTCGATCTGAGGACAAAAAGCTTCAGCATACAGGCAGAATGTAGGATGCAGGATCGTACCAGCAAGGTACCAATCTAGGAAATGAACTCTCGAGGACATCCAAAACCAAAAGAAATACAACAGGGAATCAGAGCAGTTAATCTGATGTTAAATGACAACAACATCAAAACAATAAAATAGGGAATAAACGGCATAGGTATAGAAACTTCTAATGGAGAGGAAGGCAAGGTGATACCAAGTAATGGTAGACTGCTTCAAACTTCGAAAGATAAGGGTAAAATTTATGGTAACCAAAAAGAAAGTTAACAAACATACTCATAAAAAAAAGAGGAAAAACATAAAGTCTCAGCAAAAACAAAACCTACAAAAACAAAAGAAATGACAAAAAAAAATCCACCAACAAAAGTAACTCAGCACAAGAGAGTAAGAAGAACAAAGAAAACTTCAGCACCACAAACAAAAGCACTACAAAATGACAGCAACAAACTCACAGTTATCAATAATTACACTGAATGTAAATGGACTCAATGCACCCATAAAGAGACAGAGAGTGACAGAATGGTTAAGAAAACAGGATCCATCAATATGCTGTCTATAGGAGACACACTTTAGAAACAAAGATGTGAATTTATTAAAAGTCAAAGGTTGGAAAAAAATATATCAAGCTAACAACTACCAAAAAAGAGCAGGAGTGGCAATTCTAATCTCAGATAGAATAGATTTTAAAACAAAATCTACCACAAAAGTCAAAGAAGGACACTATATAATGATTAAGGGGATGATCCATCATGAAGACGTAACCATAATAAACATCTACACATCCAATGACAAGGCTCCAAAACATATAAAACAAATTTTAACAACACTGAAAAGAGAAATTGACAGTTCCACAATAATAGTAGGAGAGTTCAACACACCACTCTCAGTAAAGGACAGAACAACTAAGAAGAAACTCAGCAAAGATACAGAAGAACTAAAGGGCACAATCAGCTATCTTGACCTCATAGACATATATAGAACACTCCATTCAACTGCTGCAAATTACACATTCTTTTCCAATGCACATGGAACGTTCTCCAGAATAGACCACATCTTAGGCCACAGAGCAATCCTCAACAAGGTCCAAAACACTGAGATAATTCAAAGTATCTTCTCTGACCACAATGCCATCAAGGTAGAAATTAATAACAGAAAGAGCAAGGGAAAAAAATCAATTACGTGGAAACTGAATAATACCCTGCTTACACATCACTGGGTAATAGAAGAAATCAGAGATGGAATCAAAAAATTCCTAGAATCAAATGAGAATGAAAACACATCATACCAAAACCTTTGGGACACAGCAAAGGCAGTTCTCAGAGGACAATTTATAGCAATAGATGCACATATCAAAAAAGAAGAAAAGGACAAAATCAAAACATTAACTACAGAACTCCAACAAATAGAAAGAGAAGAGCAAAAAAAAAAAAAAAAAAAGCCAACAACCACCGGAAGAAAAGAAATAGTAAAGATCAGAGCAGAAGTAAATGACATAGAGAACAGAAAAACAATAGAAGGAATCAACAAAACCAAAAGCTGGCTCTTTCAAAGAATCAATAAGATCAACAAACCACTGGCCAGACTGACAAAAGAAAAACAGGAGAGGATACAAATAACCCAAATAAGAAATGAAATGGTGGACATTACCACAAACCCAACTGAAATAAAAAGGATTATAACAGAATATGATGAAAAACTATACTCCAACAAATTTGAAAACCTAGAGGAAATGGATAAATTTCTAGAAACACACTACCTACCCAAACTACAACAAAGTGATGTTGAAAATCTGAACAGACCCATAACAAGAGAAGAGATTGAAAAGGTAATAAAAAAACTCCCAACCAAGAAAAGCCCTTGCCCAGATGGCTTCACTGGAGAATTCTACAAAACATTTACAGAAGAGCTTGTACCAGTACTACTCAAGTTATTTCAGAGCATAGAAGAGGAAGCAACACTTCTAAATTAATTCTATGAAGCCAGCATAACACTGATACCAAAACCAGGCAAAGACATCACAAAAAAGAAACTTACAGACCAATATGTCTCATGAATATAGCTGCAAAAATTCTGAACAAAATTCTAGCCAATAGAATTCAGCATCATATCAAAAAAATACTACACCACGACAAAGTAGGATTCATACCAGTTATGCAAGGATGGTTCTACATTAGAAAATCAATCAATGTAATCCACCACAAAAATAAAAGCAAAGAAAAGAATCATATGATCATCTCAATTGACCCAGAATAGGCATTTGACAAAGTCCAACACCCATTCCTGATAAAAACTCTCAAAAAAATAGGTATAGAAGGGACATTTCTCAACATAATAAAGGGCATCTATGCAAAACCAACGGCCAACATCATTCTTAATGGAGAGAGGCTGAAAACATTCTCCTTGAGAACAGGAACAAGACAAGGATGCCCTTTATCACCAGTCCTATTTAACATTGTGCTGGAAGTTCTAGCTAGAGCAATAAGGCAATAAAAAGAAATAAAGTGCATCCAAAGTGGTAACAAAGAAGTTAAAATGTCCCTATTTGTGATACTATACATAGAAAACCCTAAAGACTCCATGAGAAAACTACTGAAACTAGTAGAAAGATTCAGCAGAGTAGCAGGATACAAGGTAAACATAGAAACATCAGTCAAATTCCTATACACCAATAAAGAGAATGATGGAAAGGAAACCAGGAAAACAATACCATTTATAATAGCCCCTAAAAAAATACTTAGGAATAAATCTAACCAGGGATGTAAAAGACTGATATGAAGAAAACTACAGAACACTATTGCAAGAAACCGAAAGACATCTGCATAAGTGGAAAAACATACAATGCTCATGGATAGGTAGACTCAACATTGTGAAAATGACAATTCTACCAAAAGCAATTTACAAATACAATGCAATCCCGATCCAAATACCAACAACATTCTTCAAAGAGATGGAAAAACTAATCATTAACTTTATCTGGAAAGGAAAGAAGCCCCTAATAAGTAAAGCACTACTGAAGAGGAAGAATAAAGTTGGAGGACTCACACTACCTGACTTCAGACCCTACTATACAGCTACAGTAATCAAAACAGTCTGGTACTGGTACAACAACAGATACACTGATCAATGGAACAGAATTGAGAACCCAGATGTAAATCCATCCACCTACAGTCACCTGATCTTCTACAAGGGCCGAAAGTCCATCAAATGGGGAAAAGAGAGTCCTTTTAACAAAAGGTGCTGGAAAAACTGGATATCCATTTGCAAACAAATGAAACAGGACCCATACCTCATGCAGTATATGAAAACTACTTCAAAATGTATCAAAGACCTGAATATAAAGCCTAAAACTATAAAGTTCATAGAAGAAAAAACAGGACCAACACTACAGGCCTTAAATACACGACATTAACAGGATACAAACAATAACCATCAATGCACAAACCCCAATAGATAAGCTAGATAACTGGGATCTTCTAAAATTCAAACACCTATGCTCTTCAAAAGACTTCACCAAAAGAGTAAAAAGATAACCTACAGAGTGGGAAACATTTTTTGGACAGTGCAAGTCAGACAAAAGTCTAATCTCCATAATCTAAGAAAATCCAACACCTCTACAACAAAAGACAAATAATCCTTTTAAAAAATGGGCAAAAGAAATAAACAGACACTTCACCAAAGAAAACATTCAAGTGGCCAGCAGACACATGAGGAAATGCTCGCGATCACTAGTCATTAGAAAAATGCAAATTAAAACCACAGTGAGATACCATCTCTCCCCGGCATTACCAGCATGAATCAAAAACACTAGAAATAACAAATGTAGGGGCTGTGGGGAGATCGGTACTCTTATGCACTGCTAGTGGGAATGCAAAATGGTACAACAATTTTGGAAAATGATATGGCACTTCCTCAGAAAGCTAGAAATAGACATACCATTCTATTCAGCAATTCCACTCCTGGAATATATCCTAGAGAAATGAGTCATCACTCCAATAGACATATGCACACTTATGTTCATGGCAGCATTGTTCACAATAGCAAAACGATGGAAACAACCTAGATGCCCATCAGCAGATGAATGGATAAACAAACTATGCTACATACACACTGTGGAGTACTATGGAATGAGAAAAAACAACAATGAATCTGTGAAGCATCTCATAACATGGATGAAACTGGAGGACATTATGCTGAATGAAATAAGTCAATCAGAAATGGACAAATATTGTATGGGATCTCTATTGTAAAAACCCATGAAAAAGTTCACACACAAAATGTAACAATCTTTGTTGGTTACCAGGGATGGGAAGGGTTGGGGGGGGGGGAGGAAATACTAAATAGGCAGTCGATAAATGGTATCTTGGGTGAAGGATGAGACAGTACACAATACAGGGGAAACTAGCACAACTTGTACAGGGAAAGATCATGGAAGCTCCATAGACACATCCAAACTCCCTGAGGAACTGAATTGCTGGGTGGAGGGCTGTGGGGACCATGGTCTCAGGGAACATCTAGCTCAATTGGCATGACACAGCTTATAAAGACAATGCTCTACATTCTACCTTGGTGAGTAGTGTCTGGGGTCTTAAAAGCCTGTGAGCGGCCATGTAAGATACTCCACTGGTCTCATCCCTTCAGGAGCAAGGGAGAATGAAGAGAACAGGATACAGGGAAAAGATTAGTCCGAAGGACTAATGGTTGACAGCTACCAAGGCCTCCACCGGACTGAGTCCAGTACAGCTAGATGGTGCCCGGTTATCACCACTGACTGCTCTGACCAGGATCACAACAGAGGGTTCTGGACAGAGCTGTAGAAGGATGTAGAACATAATTCTAACTCACAAAAGAAAGACCAGATTACTGGCCTAAAGGAGACTGGAGAAACCCTGGGAGTATGGCCCTCAGACACCCTTTTAGCTCAGTGGTGAAGTTATCTCCAAGGTTCACTGTTCAGCCTGGGAGTGGACAGCCCCATAAAACCACATGGTAGTAATGAGGTACAGTAGTCCAATGACAATGCCAGAAGGCAGAAGGGGACAAGGAAGCTGGTGATAGGGAACCCAAGCTTGAGTAAGGATATTGTTGATGAGTTGTCTGATTGTTAACCATTGTCACAGGGCAACATGTGTGGTAACTGTTAAATGAGAAACTATTTTGTTCTGTAAGCCTTCATCTTAAGTGAGAATAGCAGCACAACTGGAAGAGCGTAGTCAATGTCACTGAACTGTGCATGTAGAAATTTTCAAATGGTGTATCTTTGGCTATGTGTGTTTTCACCAAAAATAAAGTTGAGAAGTTAGAGGGTTGACATGTTGTGGGGTTGTTAACCAATGTCATAAAATAATATGTGTACTACTCTTTCATGAGAAAATATTTGTTCTGTAAGCCTTCACCTGAAGTACAATTAAAAAAAAAAAAAACTCTCCTTCCTTAACTGAATAAAAGTTCTGACTTTTTGTATTTGATGGTGTGATTTGCCCACTGCCCAGTTGGTTATAGGCAAGGTCAACACAGTGCTTTAGCTGCCACTCCAGACTTTCAACGGAGTACAAAGAAGAAAGCAGAGAAGGGAGCACAAAACTCCACAGCAGCTGTGGGATTTAGATTAGCTTAGAAAACGAAAAATAAACTGTAAAGAGATATTTACATTCTCCTGAGTAGAAAAAATATATATTCACACGCTTTATTGCAGAATTTTAAAGATAATTCATAATGTAGATTTTTGTTATGTTGCAGTAAAATTCTGCATTCGTGCCTTCAGATATGGATTGGGTTTTAGTTCCTGGCCATAGTAAGTACCATATTATGTGTCTTCATTCACCCATTTAACAAATATGATGTGAGCATTTATAATCTGTTGGTAATTGTAGTATATACAGTCTATATGAAGGTGGACTGGACAAGAAAGATTTCTGCACTCAAAGAGTTTATATTCTATTAACTGATGATACAAAAGAATGGTAATGGAAAATACTGGACATACATAATAGTGATGGCTGTACAAAATGAGAAAACAACTGATGTTACTAACTGTACATGGGAAAGGTGTTGAAATGATAAATGTTCTGTTACGTATATATTTCCCACAATAAAAAAAATAAAAATCTAAAAAAAAAAATTAATGGTACTTTCTAAACAGAAAGGAGGTCAACATGGATGAAGTGTGTTAAACAGGATCTGAGTGGTATGACATGAAACTGGAGGAAAAGACAGGTCATTAAATTTCACGAAGTATGTTGTTGCTTTTGTTAGGTGCCTTGCAGTCAGTTCTGACTCATAGTGATGCTATATACAACAGAAGGAAATGCTGCCTGGTCCTGTGCCATCCTCACAATCATTGTTATGCTTGAGCTCATTGTTGCAGCCGCTGTGTCAATCCATCTCGTTGAGAGTTTTCCTGACCCTCTTCTTTACCAAGCATGATGTCCTTCTCCCATAGACTAGTCCTTCCTGGTAACATGTTCAAAGCATCTGAGACTAAGTTCTAGGAAGCATTCTGGCTGTAATTATTCCAAAACAGATTCGTTCCTTCTTCTGGCAGTCCACGATATATTCAATATTCTTTGCCAACACCATAATTTAAAGGTGCCAATTTTTCTTCAGTCTTCCTTACTCATTGTTTGGCTTTCGCATACATATGAGATGATCATGGCTTGGGTCAGGCACACCATAGTCTTCAAAGTGACATCTTTGCTTTTCAATGCTTTAAAGAAGTCTTTTGCAGCAAATTTGCCCAATGCTACAAGTGGTTTTATTTCCTGACTGCTGCTCCTATGGGCATAGATTGTGGACCCAAGCAAAATGAAATCCTTGACAACTTCAGTCTTTTCTCCGTTTATCATGATGTTGGTTATTGGTCTAGTTGTGAGGAGTTTTGTTTTCTTCATGTTGAAGTGTAATCCATACTGAAAGCTGTAGTCTTTGATCTTCATCAGTAAGTGCTGCAAGTCTTCTTCACTTTCCGAAAGCAAGTTTGTGTCATCTGCATATTGCTGTTTCTTTCTAAGTCTTCCTCCAATCCTGATGCCACGTTCTTCTTCATATAGTCCAAATTCTTGGATTATTTGCTCAGCATACAGATTGAATGTTGTTGTTGTTGGTGGTGTCATCAAGATGATTCTGACTCATATCGACCCTATGTACAACAGAAGGAAGCACTGCCCAGTCTTGTGCCATCCTTATAATTGTTACACTTGAGCCCATTATTGCAGCCACTGTATCAATACATTTCAGTGAGGGTCTTCCTCTTTTCAATGACCCTATACTTTACCACCAGCTGCTGCATGGGAGAAAGACGTGGTAGTCGGCTTCCAAAGAGATTTACAGCCTTGGAAACCCTGTGGGGTCATTATGAGTTGGAATCGACTCAATGGCAGTGGGTTTTGTTTTGTTTTTCTGGTTCTGCTTTATAAAGCATGATGTCCTTCTCCAGGGACTGGTGCCTCCTGATAACCTGTCCGAAGTTTGAGAGACATAGTCTCACCATCCTTGCTTCTAGGGAGCATTCTGGCCGTATTTCTTCCAAGACAGATTTGTTTGTTCTTTTGGCAGTCCATGGTATATTCAATATTCTTCACCAACATTATGATTCAAAGGCATCCATACTTCTTCAGTCTTCCTGATTGTCCAGCTTTCACTTGCATATGAGGCAACTGAAAACACCATGGCTTGGGTCAGGCACATCTTAGTCTTCAAGGTGACATCTTTGCTTTTTAATACTTTAAAGAGGTCTTTTACAACACATTTGCCCAAGGCAATGCGTCGTTTGATTTCTTGACTGCTGCTTCCATGGGTATTGATTGTGGATCCAAGTAAAATGAAATTCTAAATAACTTCAGTCTTTTCTCTGCTTATCATGATGTTGCTTATTGGTCCAGTTGTGAGGATCTTTGTTCTCTTTATGTTGAGGTGTAATCCATACTGAAGGGCTGTAGTCTTTGATCTTCATCAGTAAATGCTTCAAGTCCTCTTCACTTTCAGCAATCAAGGCTATGTCATCTACATAATGCAGGTTGTTAAAGAGTCTTCCTCCAATCCTGATGCCCCATTATTCTTCATATAGTTCTGCTTCTCGGCTTATTTGCTCAGCATACAGATTGAATAAGTACGGTGAAAGGATACAACCCTGATGCACACTTTTCCTGACTTTAAACCATGCAGTATCCTCCTGTTCTGTTTGAAAGACTGCCTCTTGATCTATGTACAGATTCCTCATGAGCACAATTAAGTGTTCTGGAATTCCTATTCTTTGCAACATTATCCATAGTTTGTTATGAACTACACAGTCGAATTTGTTGACTTTGCATAGTCAATAAAACACAGGTAAACATCTTTCTGGTATTCTCTGCTTTCAGCCAGGCTCCATCTGACATCAGCAGTGATATCCCTGGTTTCACGTACTCTTCTGAAACTGGCTTGAATTTCTGGCAGTTCCCTGTTGATGTACTGCTGCAGACACTTTTGAATGATCTTCAGCAAAATTTTACTTGTGTGTGATATTAATGATATTGTTTGATAATTTCTACGTTCATTTGGATTACCTTTTTTTGGAATAGGCTCAAATATGGATCTCTTCCAATTGGTTGGCCAGGTAGCTGTCTTCCAAATTTCTTGGCATAGACGAGTGAACACTTTCACTGCTGCATCAATTTGTTGAAACATCTCATCTGATATGCTGTCAGTTCCTGGAGCTTTGTTTTTCACCAGTGCTTTCAGTGTAGCTTGGACTTTTTTCTTCTGTACCATTGGTTCCTGATCATATGCTGCCTCCTGAAATGGTTGAACATTGACCAATTCTTTTTGCTTGCCATATGTCTTAGGCTCATCAAATGTCTTAGTCTGGGTCTTCTAGAGAAGCAAAACCAGTAAAGCGTGTAAATATGTATATAGAAAGATTTATATCAAGGTAATGGCTCATGCGGTTGTAGAGACCGGAATGTCCCAATTCTGTGCATCAGGCTGGAGGCTTCTCCTGATTCACGTAGCATCAGGGGCTGGCCAACCCAAGATCGGCAGGTCAGAGAACAGGGCTGTTGCTCACAGGCTGAGAAGATTGATGGATCCCAAGATTGACAGGCAAGACCACAGGTAAACTGCTAGCTTAAGTTCCAAGAACCAGAGGTCAGATGAAAAGGAGCCAGATCCAGAGTGAGCAAAAGGATAGATCTTGAAATATTCTTTTTGACAATGAATATGACACCATTTCTCTTCAATTTGTCATACCAGGCATAGTAGATCGTATGATTTTTCTGATTCAAAATGGCCAATACTAGTCCATTTCAACTCATTAGTGCCTAGGATATCAATTTTCAAGCATTCCATTTCATTTTTGACAACTTGAAATTTTCCTAGATTCATGCTTTGTACAATCCATATTCTGATTATTTGTAGATGTTTACAGCTGTTTGTACTCATTTTGAATCTTAATGATTGTAAAGATTACAGCCTTGGAAACTCTATGGGGCAGTTCAACTACTTTGTCTAGGGTGGCTATGAGTCGGAATTGACTCAATGGCAATGGCAGTGGTTCTTTTCCTTTTTTGGTTTAAAGGAAACTTGCATACTTTTTGATCCTTTGTACTCAGTTATTCTTCACTGAGTTGTGTTTTTTTTATTTTTTTTTATTTTTATATATTTTATTGTACTTCAGGTGAAAGCTTACAGAGCAAATAATTTCTCATGAAATAGTAGTACACATGTTGTTCTATGACATTGGTTAACAACTCCACAACGTATTAAGCCTCTAAATTCTCAACCTTTTTTTTTTTTTTTTGATGAAAATTACAGATGGCCAAAGATACACCGTTTCAAAAATTCCTACATTCACAGTTCAGTGACATTGACTACGCTCTTCCAACTGTGCTGTTATTCTCACTTAAGATGAAGGCTTACAGAACAAAATAGTTTTTCATTTAACAGTTACTACACATGTTGCCCTATGACAATGGTTAACAATCTCACAGCACATCAAGAATATCCTTACTCCACCTTGTGTTCCCTTTCACCAGGGGGCTTCCTTGTCCCCTTCTGTCTTCTGGACCTTGTCAGTGGACTATTGTACCACTTTAGTCTCATTTGTTTATTTATTTATTTTTTTATTTTATTTTATTTAAACACCATTTCAAAACTTTTTACTTACACATTTAAGTGATATTGACTATGCTCTTCCAATTGTGCTGCCATTCTCGCCCAAGATGAAGGCTTACAGGACAAAACAGCCTCCCATTTAATAGTTACTACAAATGTTGCCCTATAGCAGTGGTCAACAATCTCACAATACATCGACAGTGTCCTTATTCAATATGTGTTCCTTATCATCAGTTTCCTACTCTCCCTCTGCCTTCTGGCCCTTGTCACCAGACTCCTGTACCTCGTTAGTCCCATTTAGTTTTACTGGGGTTTCCATTCCCAGGCTTAACATCGAACCTCGAAGGTAACTTCACCTCTGAGCTGAAAGGGTGTCTGGGGGCCACACTCTCGAGGTTTCTCTAGTATTCTTTAGGCCAGTAAATCTGGTCTTCTTCTTCTTATTATTATTATTTTTTTTTTTGGGGAGTTAAAATTATGCTCTACATCCTACTCCAGCTCTGCCCAGAACCCTCTGTTGTGATCCTGGTCAGAGGAGTCATTGGTGGTAGCCGGGCACCATCCAGCTGTACTGGGCTCAGTCCCGTGGAGGCCTTGGTAGCTGTGGACCATTAGTCCTTCGGACTAATCTTTTCCTTGTATCCTGTTCTCTTCATTCTCCCTTGTTCCCGAAGGGATGAGATCAGTGGAGTATCTTAGATGGCCGCTCATAGGCTTTTAAGACCCCAGACACTACTCACCAAGGTAGAATGTAGAGCATTATCTTTATAAGTAGTGTCATGCCAATTGAGCTAGATGTTCCCCGAGATCATGGTCCCCAGAGCCCTCCGTCCAACAACTCAGTCCCTCGGGGGGTTTGGATGTGTCTATAGGGCCTCCATGACCTTTCCTTGTGCAGGTTGTGTTAGTTTCCCCTGTACTCTGTACTATCTCACCTCTCACCCAAGTTACCACTTACCTATTACCTATTTAGTATTCCCCCCCCCCCCATCCCTGGTAACCAACAAGGATTGTTACATTTTGAATGTGATTTTTTTCATGGGTTTTTAAAATAGAGGTCTCATACAATATTTGTCCTTTTGTGATTGACTTATTTCACTCAGCATGATGTCCTCCAGTTTCATCCATGTTATGAGATGGTTCACCGATTCATTGTTGTTCTTTCTCGTTCCATAGTACTCCATTGTGTGTATGTACCATAGTTTGTGTATCCATTCATCTGTTGATGGACATCGAGGTTGTTTCCATCATTTTGCTATTGTGAACAATGCTGCCATGAACATAGGTGTGCATATGTCTATTCGAGTGATGACTCTTATTTCTCTAGGATATATTCCTAGGAGTGGGCTTGCTGGATCGAATGGTACGTCTATTTCTAGCTTTCTGAGGAAACCCATATCATTTTCCAAAATGGTTGTATCATTTTGCATTCCCACCAGCAGTGTATAAGAGTTCCCGTCTCCCCGCAGCCCCTCCAACATTTGTTATTTCCAGTGTTTTTGATTCGTGCCAGTAATGCCGGGGTGAGATGGTATCTCATTGTGGTTTTAATTTGCATTTCTCTAATGGCTAGTGATCGCGAGCATTTCCTCATGTGTCTGTTGGCCATTTGAATGTCTTCCTTGGTGAAGTGTCTGTTCATTTCCTTTGCCCATTTTTTGATAGGATTGGTTGTCTTTTTGTTGTAGAGGTGTTGGATTTTCTTGTAGATTATGGAGATTAGACCTCTGTCTGACTTGTACTGTCCAAAAATTTTTTCCCAGTCTGTAGGTTCTCTTTTAACTCTTTTGGTGAAATCTTTTGAAGAGCATAGATGTTTGATTTTTAGAAGATCCCAATTATCTAGTTTATCTGTTGGGTTTTTTGTGTTGATGTTTATGGTTTGTATCCTGTTAATGCCATGTATTAAGGCCTGAAGTGTTGGTCCTATTGTTTCTTCTATGAATTTTATAGTTTGAGGCTTTATATTCAGGTCTTTGATCCATTTTGAAGTAGTTTTTGTATATGGTGTGAGGTATGGGTCCTGTTTCATTTTTCTACAAATGGATATCCAGTTTTGCCAGCACCATTTGTTAAAAAGACTGTCTTTTCCCCATTTGATGTATTTTGGGCCCTTGTCGAAGATCAGGTGACTGTAGGTGGATGGATTTACATCTGGGTTCTCAATTCTGTTCCATTGGTCAATGTATCTGTCGTTGTACCAGTACCAGGCTGTTTTGAGTACTGTAGCTGTATAGTAGGTTCTGAAGTCAGGTAGTGTGAGATCTCCAACTTTATTCTTCTTCTTCAGTAGTGCTTTACTTTTTCGGGGCTTATTCCCTTTCCATATAAAGTTAATAATTAGTTTTTCCATCTCTTTGAAGAATGTTGTTGGTATTTGGATCGGGATTGCATTGTATTTGTAAATTGCTTTAGGTAGAATTGCCATTTTCACAATGTTGAGTCTGCCTATCCATGAGCATGGTATGTTTTTCCATTTATGTAGATCCCTTTGGGTTTCATGCAGCAGTGTTTTGTAGTTTTCTTTGTACAGGTCTTTTACATTCCTGGTCAGATTTATTCCTAAGTATTTTATCTTTTTATGGGCTATTGAAAATGGTATTGATTTCCTGATCTCCTTTTCATCGTTCTCTTTACTGGTGTATAGGAATCCAACTGATTTGTGAATGTTTATCTTGTATCCTGCTACTCTGCTGAATCTTTCTATTAGTTCCAGTAGATTTCTCGTGGAGTCTTTAGGGTTTTCTATGTATAGTATCATATCATCTGCAAACAGGGAGAGTTTAACTTCTTCATTACCAATTTGAATGCCCTTTATTTCTTTCTCTTGCCTTACTGCTCTAGCTAGAACTTCCAGCACAATGTTAAATATGAGTGGTGATAAAGGGCATCCTTGTCTTGTTCCTGTTTTCAAGGGGAATGTTTTCAGCCTTTCTCCATTAAGAATGATGTTGGCTGTTGGTTTTGCATAGATGCCCTTTATTATGTTGAGAAATTTCCCTTCTATACCTATTTTATTGAGAGCTTTTATCAGGAATGGGTGTTGGACTTTGTTAAATGCCTTTTCTGCATCAATTGAGATGATCATGTGATTTTTTTCTTTCCTTTTATTTATGTGGTGGATTACGTTGATGGATTTTCTTTTTTTTTTTTTTTTTTGGTGTCTGCAAAAATGCACAACTTTATTCATGGATTCAAATTTATGCTCAAAATGAGTTGGATATGATATATCATTCTTGCTTTTAAGGCAAAAGTTAGAAGTTAGTTAAATAGTCATGGAACTTTCAAAGTAAAAGGGCAGATTCTCTTGCAGCTTTCTTCCATTCTACCTCAAATATTCATTCTTACTATTCTTTCTTGCTTCCCTAGGGGATGATAGAATATTGTCTTTTTATTTTTTTAACCATTGCTTTTGAAGAAGTTTCTTCCCACCTTCTCTAGGACTTTGTCTCACCAATCATCACATTGCATTGTAAACTGTCATTTGTCGCAAACATCTGGAAGGTCCTGTTGGTACAGTCCATCATCATAAAGAATCCAGTCTGACTAACATACAGTTGGGAACACACTTCATGTCCAAAGGATGGTACAAAATATTTCTTTTGTGTTCTCATTGGGTGGTTGATTAAATTTTCATTCTGTTTTATAATCATAATTAAACCTTTCTGTGATTTGGCTATTGGTTTATAAACAGTGAAAACCAATAAACAGCTTTAATGTTATTATGAGTATATAAATACAGGTCATTGTAGAGGCGTTCTGATGGTAAAATTTCATGACTTTGGTGCCATTCCCAGAGACTGTTTTTAGAATTAGGTTCAAATGAAAGTGCTTTTCTTATCAACCAATTACTTAAAATCGTCCCACAGTTTAGTTTATGAATTCTAGTTCTGTTTTCTTGAGGTGCCTTCTCCACTCTATACTTAAAAAATAGTTCCTTTCATACTCTTTCGATAACTTGGAATCTATTCCATGCTCCCCAAAGGCTCCTGACTTCCTGTTTTAATTTGACTAGTTTCTTCATTTGTGGACCTTTACATTCATGCAAGCTTTTTATCATATTATTAAGGCTTTTCTTTTTTTTTTTTTTTAGCTTTGATTCATACTACCTGTGTGATGATTTTCCTTATCCCCACTTCCACCCCTACCCCAGACTTCCACCTTAGAATCCTTTTGTCTTATTTGATTCTAATGTGGACTGGTTACTTTCTAGACTTGATGTC
Organism: Dugong dugon; assembly: GCA_030035585.1. Taxonomy (NCBI): domain Eukaryota; kingdom Metazoa; phylum Chordata; class Mammalia; order Sirenia; family Dugongidae; genus Dugong; species Dugong dugon. The sequence goes on along the minus strand of CM057468.1, from coordinate 10,072,212 downwards.
ATCCTAGAACTTCCTTTTTTTTTTATTATTTTTTTATTTTTATATATTTTATTGTACTTCAGGTGAAAGCTTACAGAGCAAATAGTTTCTCATGAAATAGTAGTACACATGTTGTTCTATGACATTGGTTAACAACTCCACAACGTATTAAGCCTCTAAATTCTCAACCTTTTTTTTTGATGAAAATTACAGATGGCCAAAGATACACCGTTTCAAAAATTTCTACATTCACAGTTCAGTGACATTGACTACGCTCTTCCAACTGTGCTGTTATTCTCACTTAAGATGAAGGCTTACAGAACAAAATAGTTCTTCATTTAACAGTTACTACACATGTTGCCCTATGACAATGGTTAACAATCTCACAGCACATCAAGAATATCCTTACTCCACCTAGTGTTCCCTATCACCAGGGGGCTTCCTTGTCCCCTTCTGTCTTCTGGACCTTGTCAGTGGACTATTGTACCTCTTTAGTCTCATTTGTTTATTTATTTATTTATTTATTTTTATTTTATTTAAACACCATTTCAAAACTTTTTACTTACACATTTAAGTGATATTGACTATGCTCTTCCAATTGTGCTGCCATTCTCGCCCAAGATGAAGGCTTACAGGACAAAACAGCCTCCCATTTAATAGTTACTACAAATGTTGCCCTATAGCAGTGGTCAACAATCTCACAATACATCGACAGTGTCCTTATTCAATATGTGTTCCTTATCATCAGTTTCCTACTCTCCCTCTGCCTTCTGGCCATTGTCACCGGACTCCTGTACATCGTTAGTCCCATTTAGTTTTACTGGGCTGTCCATTCCCAGGCTTAACATCGAACCTTGAAGGTAACTTCACCTCTGAGCTGAAAGGGTATCTGGGGGCCACACTCTCGAGGTTTATCTAGTATTCTTTTTTTTTTTTTTATATATATATTTTATTGTACTTCAGGTGAAAGCTTACAGAGCAAATAGTTTCTCATGAAATAGTAGTACACATGTTGTTTTTTGACATTGGTTAACAACCCCACAACGTATTAAGCCTCTAAATTCTCAACCATTTTTTTTGATGAAAATTACAGATGGCCAAAGATACACCGTTTCAAAAATTTCTACATTCACAGTTCAGTGACATTGACTACGCTCTTCCAACTGTGCTGTTATTCTCACTTAAGATGAAGGCTTACAGAACAAAATAGTTTTTCATTTAACAGTTACTACACATGTTGCCCTGTGACAATGGTTAACAATCTCACAGCACATCAAGAATATCCTTACTCCACCTTGTGTTCCCTATCACCAGGGGGCTTCCTTGTCCCCTTCTGTCTTCTGGACCTTGTCAGTGGACTATTGTACCTCTTTAGTCTCATTTGTTTATTTATTTATTTATTTATTTATTTATATTTATTTTATTTAAACACCATTTCAAAACTTTTTACTTACACATTTAAGTGATATTGACTATGCTCTTCCAATTGTGCTGCCATTCTCGCCCAAGATGAAGGCTTACAGGACAAAACAGCCTCCCATTTACATTTAACAGTTACTACAAATGTTGCCCTATAGCAGTGGTCAACAATCTCACAATACATCGACAGTGTCCTTATTCAATTTGTGTTCCTTATCATCAGTTTCCTACTCTCCCTCTGCCTTCTGGCCCTTGTCACCGGACTCCTGTACATTGTTAGTCCCATTTAGTTTTACTGGGGTTTCCATTCCCAGGCTTAACATCGAACCTTGAAGGTAACTTCACCTCTGAGCTGAAAGGGTGTCTGGGGCCACACTCTCGAGGTTTCTCTAGTATTCTTTAGGCCAGTATATCTGGTCCTCTTTTTTTTTTGGGGGGGGGGAGTTAAAATTATGCTCTACATCCTACTCCAGCTCTGCCCAGAACCCTCTGTTGTGATCCTGGTCAGAGGAGTCATTGGTGGTAGCCGGGCACCATCCAGCTGTACTGGGCTCAGTCCTGTGGAGGCCTTGGTAGCTGTGGACCATTAGTCCTTCGGACTAATCTTTTCCTTGTATCCTGTTCTCTTCGTTCTCCCTTGTTCCCGAAGGGATGAGATCAGTGGAGTATCTTAGATGGCCGCTCATAGGCTTTTAAGACCCCAGACACTACTCACCAAGGTAGAATGTAGAGCATTATCTTTATAAGTAGTGTCATGCCAATTGAGCTAGATGTTCCCCGAGATCATGGTCCCCAGAGCCCTCCGTCCAACAACTCAGTCCCTCGGGGGGTTTGGATGTGTCTATAGGGCCTCCATGACCTTTCCTTGTGCAGGTTGTGTTAGTTTCCCCATTAGTATGTACTATCTCATCTCTCACCCAAGTTACCACTTACCTATTACCTATTTAGTATTTCCCCCCCCCCCATCCATGGTAACCAAGAAAGATTGTTACATTTTGCATGTGAATTTTTTCATGGGTTTTTACAATAGAGGTCTCATACTATATTTGTCCTTCTGTGATTGACTTATTTCACTCAGCATGATGTCCTCCAGTTTCATCCATGTTATGAGATGGTTCACCGATTCATTGTTCTTTCTCGTTGCATAGTACTCCATTGTGTGTATGTACCATGGTTTGTGTATCCATTCGTCTGTGGATGGACATCGAGGTTGTTTCCATCGTTTTGCTATTGTGAATAATGCTGCCACGAACATAGGTGTGCATATGTCTATTCGAGTGATGACTCTTATTTCTCTAGGATATATTCCTAGGAGTGGGCTTGCTGGATCGAATGGTATGTCTATTTCTAGCTTTCTGAGGAAACGCCATATCATTTTCCAAAATGGCTGTATCATTTTGCATTCCCACCAGCAGTGTATAAGAGTTCCCGTCTCCCCGCAGCCCCTCCAACATTTGTTATTTCCAGTGTTTTTGATTCGTGCCAGTAATGCCGGGGTGAGATGGTATCTCATTGTGGTTTTAATTTGCATTTCTCTAATGGCTAGTGATCGCGAGCATTTCCTCATGTGTCTGTTGGCCATTTGAATGTCTTCCTTGGTGAAGTGTCTGTTCATTTCCTTTGCCAATTTTTTGATAGGATTGGTTGTCTTTTTGTTGTAGAGGTGTTGGATTTTCTTGTAGTTTATGGAGATTAGACCTTTGTCTGACTTGTACTGTCCAAAAATTTTTTCCCAGTCTGTAGGTTCTCTTTTAACTCTTTTGGTGAAATCTTTTGAAGAGCATAGATGTTTGATTTTTAGAAGATCCCAATTATCTAGTTTATCTGTTGGGTTTTTTGTGTTGATGTTTATGGTTTGTATCCTGTTAATGCCATGTATTAAGGCCTGAAGTGTTGGTCCTATTTTTTCTTCTATGAATTTTATAGTTTGAGGCTTTATATTCAGGTCTTTGATCCATTTTGAAGTAGTTTTTGCGTATGGTGTGAGGTATGGGTCCTGTTTCATTTTTCTACAAATGGATATCCAGTTTTGCCAGCACCATTTGTTAAAAAGATTGTCTTTTCCCCATTTGATGTATTTTGGGCCCTTGTCAAAATTCAGGTGACCGTAGGTGGATGGATTTACATCTGAGTTCTCAATTCTGTTCCATTGGTCAATGTCTCCGTTGTTGTACCAGTACCATGCTGTTTTGAGTACTGTAGCTGTATAGTAGATTCTCAAGTCAGGTAGTGTGAGTCCTCCAACTTTATTCTTCTTCTTCAGTAGTGCTTTACTTATTCGGGGTTTCTTCCCTTTCCATATAAAGTTAATAATTAGTTTTTCCATCTCTTTGAAGAATGTTGTTGGTATTTGGATCGGGATTGCATTGTATTTGTAGATTGCTTTAGGTAGAATTGCCATTTTCACAATGTTGAGTCTGCCTATCCATGAGCATGGTATGTTTTTCCATTTATGTAGATCCCTTTGGGTTTCATGCAGCAGTGTTTTGTAGTTTTCTTTGTATAGGTCTTTTATATTCCTGGTCAGATTTATTCCTAAGTATTTTATCTCTTTAGGGGCTATTGAAAATGGCATTGATTTCCTGATCTCCTTTTCATCGTTCTCTTTACCGGTGTATAGGAATCCAACTGATTTTTGAATGTTTATCTTGTATCCTGCTACTCTGCTGAATCTTTCTATTACTTCCAGTAAATTTCTCGTGGAGTCTTTAGGGTTTTCTATGTATAGTATCATATCATCTGCAAACAGGGAGAGTTTAACTTCTTCATTACCAATTTGGATGCCCTTTATCTCTTTCTCTTGCCTTACTGCTCTAGCTAGAACTTCCAGCACAATGTTAAATAGGAGTGGTGATAAAGGGCATCCTTGTCTTCTTCCTGTTTTCAAGAGGAATGTTTTCAGCCTCTCTCCATTAAGAATGATGTTGGCTGTTGGTTGTGCATAGATGCCCTTTATTATGTTAAGAAATTTCCCTTCTATAGCTTTTTGATTGAGAGTTTTTATCAGGAATGGATGTTGGACTTTGTCAAATACCTTTTCTGCGTCAATTGAGATGATCGTGTGATTTTTTTTCTTTCCTTTTATTTATGTGGTGAATTACGTTGATGGATTTTCTAATGTTAAACCATCCTTGCATACCTGGTATGAATCCTACTTGGTCATGGTGTATTATTTTTTTGATATGATGCTGAATTCTATTGGCTAGAATTTTGTTCAAAATTTTTGCATCTATATTCATGAGAGATATTGGTCTGTAATTTTCTTTTTTTGTGATGTCTTTGCCTGGTTTTGGTATCAGCGTTATGCTGGCTTCATAGAATGAATTTGGAAGTGTTGCTTCCTCTTCTATGCTCTGAAATAACTTGAGTAGAACTGGTACGAGCTCTTCTGTAAATGTTTTGTAGAATTCTCCAGTGAAGCCATCTGGGCCAGGGCTTTTTTTGGTTGGGAGTTTTTTTATTACCTTTTCAATCTCTTCTCTTGTTATGGGTCTGTTCAGATTTTCAATATCACTTTGTTGTAGTTTGGGTAGGCCGTACTAGAAATTTATCCATTTCCTCTAGGTTTTCAAATTTGTTGGAATATAGTTTTTCATAATATTCTGTTATAATCCTTTTTATTTCAGTTGGTCTGTTGTAATGTCCCCCATTTCATTTCTTATTTGGGTTATTTGTGCCCTCTGCTGTTTTTCTTTTGTCAGTCTGTCCAGTGGTTTGTCGATTTTGTTGATTCTTTCAAAGAACCAACTTTTGGTTTTCTTGATTCTTGCTATTGTTTTTCTGTTCTCTATTTCATTTATTTCTGCTTTGATCTTTACTATTTCTTTTCTTCCGGTGGTTGTAGGCTTTTTTTGTTGTTCTCTTTCTATTTGTTTGAGTTCTGTAGTTAATGTTTTGATTTTGTCCCTTTCTTCTTTTTTGATATGTGCATCTATTGCTATAGATTGTCCTCTGAGGACTGCCTTTGCTGTGTCCCAAAGGTTTTGGTATGATGTGTTTTCATTTTCATTTGATTCTAGGAATTTTTTAATTCCATCTCTGATTTCTTCTATTACCCATTGATGTGTAAGCAGATTAGTATTCAGTTTCCATGTGTTTGATTTTTTTCCCTTGCTCTTTCTAGTGTTAATTTCTACCTTGATGGCATTGTGGTCAGAGAAGATACTGCGAATTATCTCAGCATTTTGGATCTTGTTGAGGATTGCTCTGTGGCCTAAGATGTGGTCTATTCTGGAGAATGTTCCATGTGCATTGGAAAAGAATGTGTACTTTGCAGCGGTTGGATGGATTGTTCTATATATGTCTATGAGGTCCAGTTGGCTGATTGTGTCCTTTAGGTCTTCTGTATCTTTGCTGAGTTTCTTTTTAGTTGTTCTGTCCTTTACTGAGAGTGGTGTGTTGAAGTCTCCTACTATTATTGTGGAACTGTCAATTTCTCTTTTCAGTGCTGTTAGAGTTTATTTTATGTATTTTGGAGCCCTGTCATTGGGTGCATAGATATTTATTATGGTTATGTCTTCATGATGGATCATCCCCTTAATCATTATATAGTGTCCTTCTTTGTCTTTTATGGTAGATTTTGTTTTAAAGTCTATTTTATCTGAGATTAGAATTGCCACTCCTGCTCTTTTTTGATAGTTGTTAGCTTGATATATTTTTTTCCAACCTTTGATTTTTAATAAATTCACATCTTTGTTTCTAAGGTGTGTCTCTTGTAGACAGCAAATTGATGGATCCTGTTTTCTTATCCATTCTGCCACTCTCCGTCTCTTTATGGGTGCATTGAGTCCATTTACGTTCAGTGTAATTATTGATAACTGTGAGTTTGTTGCTGTCATTTTGTAGTGCTTTTTTTTGTGATGCTGAAGTTTTCTTTGTTCTTCTTACTCTCTTGTGCTGAGTTAATTTTGTTTGTGGATTTTGTGTTCATTTCTTTTGTTTTTGTAGGTTTTGTTTTTGTTGAGACTTTATGTTTTTCGTCTGTATTTTTATGAGTTGGTTTGTTAACTTTTTTTGTGGTTACCATGAATTTTACCCTTATCTTTATAATTTTGAAGCAGTCTACTGTTACTTGGTATCGCCTTGCCTTCCTCTCCTTTAGAAGTTTCTATACCTATGCCGTTTGTTCCCTCTTTCATTGTTTTGATGTTGTTGTCATCCTTTGATTGATTTCTCTGATTCCCTGTTGTATATCTTTTGTTTTTGGAAAGTCCTCTGTAGTTCAGTTCCTAGAATGGTATCTGGTTCATGTGAACCTGCGTCCTAGGTCCTAGGTCCTGCCTGAGGGCTGAAGCTGTTTGTCCTCAGATTGAAGAACTCCCTTTAATAATTCTTGTAAGTTTGGTTTGACTTTTGCATATTCCTTTAGTTTCTGTTTATCTGGAAAAGACCTAATTTCACCATCAAATCTGAATGAGAGTTTTGCAGGATACATTATTCTTGGCTGACAATTTTTTTCTTTCAAGATTTTATATATGTCATCCCATTGCCTTCTTGCCTTCATGGTTTCTGCTGAATAATCTGAGCTTGGTCTTATTGTTTCTCCTCTGTATGTGACTTCTTGTTTTTCAGGAGCTGCTCTCAGGATTCTTTGTTTGTTTTTATTTTTAGCGAGTGTGAATATGATATGTCTTGGTGGTTTTCTTTTGGGGTCTCTTCTATATGGGGTTCGTTGAGCTTCTTGGATGGCCAGCTTTTCATCTTTCATGATATTGGGAAAGTTTTCTGTCAGCAGTTCCTCAATGATCCTCTCTGTGTTTTCTGTTTTCTCCCCCTGTTCTGGGATGCCAATCACTCATAAGTTTTTGCTTTTAATTGTGTCCCACATAACTCTCAGGGTCTCTTCATTTTTCTTTGTTCTTTTTTCTGAGTTTTCCTGAAACAGAGTTGTATCCAAGTGTTTGTCTTCAGTTCCACTGATCCTGTCTTCCATGGTTTCAAATCTACTTCTCAGCCCTTCTATGACACCTTCCATTTCTGAAATCTTGTTGTTTATCTTTTGGATTTCTAATTATTGTTTTTGTATAATTTCGAGTTGTGAATTTATTTTGGCATTTTGTTCCTGCATCATCTTCCTGAATTCTTCCAATTTTTTGTCTGTATTTTCCATAAATTTGTCTATTTTTTCCTCATGTTTGTCAGCTTTTGCCTCAGTTCTTGGAAAATTTCGAGTATTAGTGATTTGAGTTCCGTATCAGGTACTTCTAGTGCATTTTCTTCCACAGGAGAGTTATCTGGTGTTTTAATTTGGACGCCTATTGGAGCCATCTTGTCTTGTTTTTGTAAATGTTTTGATATTGTTTGCTGTTTTCGGGGCATTCAGTAGATATTTCTCTCGTTTATTGATTGTAGATTGTTTTTTTTTTGTTTGTTTCATTCTTGTGGTACAGCTGGGCAGATCTAGCTGAGGAGGAGCCACTGGGACGGGTTGCTTTTGGCACTCACCGCAGCCACCAGGACGGTCGGTAGTCAGTGCTGGGCAGGTTCCAATAGGGCATGCCTGCACCGCTTGGTGGTGTGATGTCTAGTGCACGGTGCAGGTAGGTAGGGTGCAGCGGGAAGATGGTTATGTGTGAAGCTAAGCTGGATATGGGAGAGAGGAGAGAGGAGGAGAAGCAAAAAGCGTACAAACATAAAAGAATGCTAGGGGAGCTTGTCGTTGGAATGTACAGATGAGAGACTATGGGATGGAGGAAACCAGAAGGGGGAAGAGAAAGAAAAGGAAAGAATGACCAAATAAAAATCAGATATGTTAAAGAACTGCAAAGTTCCCAGGGATCCTACCGATGCAGCTATGAGGTCTGGGGGAGTTGGTCTCAATTTTCACAGCTCAGCCTGGCCAGAAGGTACAGAGGCATACATCGCCTGGTATTCAGGGATCAGAAAGAGAAGGAAGAGATAGAGAGACGAGAAACGAAGCAATGAAGAAAGACAAAAGGGAAAAAGAGGTAAAAGATGACAAAACTAATCAAAAAAGGAAGAAAAATAAAATTGGAAAAAAAAAAAAAAGGCAACTCCAGCAGTCAGTGCCTACAAATGGGACCCAGAGAGCCCCCACTCAGGGGCGCGAATTCCAAGAAGCCGGTAGTCTCAGGGTTAAGAGACGGTGGCCACGGGAAGCAGAGGGGCCAACGAACAAAGGCCCCGGAATCCCACCCGCGCGGGAGCCCAGACCTGGAAACTGCCACACGCCCGCACGCAGCCCTACAGCCCCGCAGGAGAGAGCAGAGATGGCACTCGGAACCAGGCACCCAGGCTAAAGGAGGGGGAGGCGGGAGAAAAAGGTTCACTAGCTGCCAGCAAACGGCTCCCAGAAAGCCGCCAGCCCGGGCACGCGGAATCCAATCACTGGCGCCCCCCAGTTCAGGGACCCTGGCCACGGAAAGCTGAGGCTGAGAGGGGTGGGTGGTGGGAGTGCCCGCACCGCAGTTTACCGGTCGTTCTGTCTCCTACCAGATGCTCTGCAAGGCTGCTGTCCCGTTCGCTGGTCTCCGATAGGAATCCAAGATGGTGGATCCGCGCTGCGTTAGCTGGTAAGGAATCTCTGCCTGAGTCTCTCCTCGCTCTCCGTTCTCTTTTAGTATTCTCACTCCGTTTGGTGTTTGGCTGAGTTCTTTATCTCTTCATTTGGTGTTCTAGGGTTTCAGGATTGTTGATTCTCTGTTAGGCTTAGTTTTTCGGATCTTTGCTGTGGAGGGATGGCGTGGTGTTTCTGCCTAGAGCGCCATCTTGCCCCCTCCCCTGAGTTGTGTTTTTGGATTGAAATCTTTTCATTTTACGAGTTCCACATTGGAAAACTTCTTAATGAATTATTACTCATCAGCAAGATTAAGAGTACGTAGATAAAAGCAAATTGTGACTCAACTCAGGTTTTCACGTGGCTAGATTACCATTATCCATGCTTAGTTCCCATTTTTCTGAAGATCTTTGCTGGAGTGTTGTTTATGTTCATCAATTTCTCAAGGCAAGTGCTGAATCAGTGAAATTTTTTTCCCCTAAAATGTGTACAATAGGAGAAACTTACACTGTTTTCTTTCCATTTCTGACTTCCACTGCCCCCCAGTAAAGAAGTTTGTAGGAAATAGAAAATATGGTTGGAAAAAAAAAAAGGGATAAGGAAAAAGAGGAAAATGGAAAAAGTCCAATGAGTATGTAAAGAATAGGGAAGAAAGGAGATGAGAGAGGGAAGAATAGGAAGAGGTAGAATATAGGACCACCTCCAAGAAAAGAGTTCAAGGGAAGTGGGAGGAAAGAATTGAGGGAAGTAAGGAGACAAGGAAAGAGGTAATGGAGGACTTAATAATTTATGGGGTATGAGGATTCAATTTTTCAGCCTGAAATGGATTCCACAATTATATTAATTTCCTTTCCCATGTCTGTGATGGAAAGCCTGGAGGTGTAGTAGTTAAGAGCTACAGTTGCTAATCAAAAGGTCGGCAGTTTGAATCCACCAGGCGCTCCTTGGAAACTCTATGGGGCATTTCTACTGTGTCCTGTAGGGTCGCTATGAATCAGAATCAACTCGATGGCAACGGGTTTGGCTTTGTTTTTCATGTCTGTTATAACAAAGTTCCACAAACCTGGTGGCTTAAACGACGGTTTATTTTCTTACCGATCTGTGAATCAGGAATCTAAAACAGGTCTCACTGGACTAAAATCAAAGTGTTGGCAGGATTATGTTTCTTTCTAGAGGCTCTAGGAGAAAATCATTTCCTTATCTTTTCCAGCTTTTAGAGACTGCCTCATGGTCTCCTTCCATACTTAATGCCAACAATAGCAGGCTGAGTTCTCATACTGAATCACAATGACCTCTACTTCCATCATCACATCTATGTCTCTGACTTTTGCCTCCTTCTCCCACTTATAAGGACCCTTGTAATTAAATTGGCACACCTGGATAATCCAAAATAATATCAAGGTCAGCTGATTAACAAACTTAATTCCTTTTGCAATCTTAATTCCCCTTTGCCACATAACCTAACATATTCACAAGCACTGGGACGTTTTCGGGTGGCCATTATTCTAACTACCACTATCCCGGTAACATAATAGGGATTTTCCCAAAATTGATTTTCAAGAATATGCTGTATATTCATGAAAACATAACTTGAGCCCTTGAATCTTTCCGTTTTGTACTCATGTATTGCTCTACTCTCTGACTGCACAGGCCATCAACCCCACCATCAATCTATTTGCCGTCACATTGTCATTAGAGAATGAGGCTTGATGCAAGGTCTAGTCTTGAATGGATTACTTGAAGGAAAAAAGAGAAAAGGGGGGAAAGTCCAATGATAAAGTAGAGAATAGGGAAGAGAGAAATGGTAGAGGAAAGAGTTGGAGGAAGAAGGTTATAGAATCAACTCCAAGGTAGAAGCCATAAGGAATTATTCTTCCCATCCATCCAGTAGCTGGAACACATCATCCAAATACTACTTCTGCTAATAGCCTCAACTCATCATCATTCACGTCTTCTAGCAATCAGTTATCAAATCTGCATCCAGACATCAATTAATAAACCTAAATCCTGGGTTAGTCTGGATAAAGTGAAAGACATGAAAATGAACAAAATGGTTATGGTCATTTTCTTCTCTGTCTGGCCACTATGGTTTGGAGGGAGAAAGTCTTTGTATTTTATGTGAGAAATGGCAGCTGAAGGAAGATCTGGGCCAGGAAGTTGAAAGGCCTGGGCTGATATTAGGTATGATACTCTAAGAAAAACCCTATGGAAAGAAATTACACCAGAGAGTTACATAACCATTTTGCAGTTTTTTGTTTGTTTTGTTTTTTTTTCTGCCCAGTTGTATTCCCTCTTGCTCATAATTTTCTTAAATTAATAAACTGACTATTTAGTCACTCAAAATAGATAATTCACATTTTTAACTGTGCTAAATTGACAAATTTACTGTATTACAGTTAATATTAGAATTAAGATAGATGAAATAATTTTCTTCGTGAATAACCATTGTAAGAGGATTTCTGAGTTGCATTTAGGTATTCTTATGTTATGATTTGTCCAAATATCAGCCAACGATACACAAACTTGAACTTACAGCATTACATTTTCAGTAATATAATATTGCAAGAATGGTTTCAACATATTCTTGTTGTTGTTGCTAGGTGCCGTCGAGTCTGTTCTGACTCATAGGGACACGATGGACAACAGAACTAAACACTGCCCAGTACTGCATTGTCCTCACAATAGTTTCTATGTTTGAGCCCATTGTTGCAGCTACTGTATCAATCTATCTTGTTGAGGGTCTTCGTCTTTTTTGCTGACCCTCTACTTTACCAAGCATTATGTCCTTCTCCAGAGGCTGGTACCACCTGATAATATGTCCAAAGTAAATGAAGCAAAGTTTCGCATTCTTCAATTCATTTGATTTCTTGACAGCTGCTTCCGTGGGCATTGATTGTGGATTCAAGTAAAATGAAATCCTTGACAACTTTAATATTTTCTTTGTTTATCACGACGTTGCTTATTGGTCCAGTTGTGAGAATTTTTGTTTTCTTTATGTTGAGGTGTAATCCATACTGAAGGCTGTAGTCTTTGGTCTTCATCACTAAGTGCTTCAAGTTATCAGCATATGGCAGGTTGTTACTGAAAAGTCCTCCAATCCTGATGCCACATTCTTCTTCATATAGTCAAGCTTCTCAGACTATTTGCTCAGCACACAGATTGAATAAGTACGGTGAAATGATACTACCCTGACACATGTCTTTCCAGATTATAAACTGCACAGTATTACCTTGTTCTATTTGAACAACTGCTTCTTGGTCTATGTACAGGTTCTGCATAAGGACAATTAAGTGTTCCAGAATTCCCATTTTTTCACAATGTTATCCGTAATTTGCTATGTTCTACAGAGTCAAATGCCTTTGCATAGTCTATAAAACTCAGATAAACTCTTTTCTGTTATTCTCTGCTTTCAATCAATATCCACACAGCGTCAGCAATGATAACTCTTGTTTCACTTCTTCTGAATCTGGCTTGAATTTCTGGCAATTCACTGTCAATGTACTTCTGCAATCATTTTTGAATTATCTTCAGCAAAGTTTTACGTATGTGATATTAATGATATTGTTTGATAGTGTCTGTATTTTGATGGATCAGTTTTCTTTGGAATGGACAGAAATATAGATCTCTTTTTGTCAGTTGATCAGGTAGCTGTCTTCCACATTTCATGGCATAGATGAGTGAGCGCTTCTAATGTTGCATCCATTTGTTGAAACATCTTAGTTTTCATTCTATCAATTGCTGGGGGCTAGTTTTTCACCAATGTCTTCAGTGAAGCTTGGACTTCTTCCTTCAACACCATCAGTTCTTGATCATATGCTACCTCCTGAAATGGTTGTATGTCAACCAATTCTTTTTGGTACAGTTACTCTGTGTATTCCTTCCATCTTCCTTTACTGCTTCCTGCATCATTCAATATTTGCCCATAGTATCCTTCAATGTTTCAACTCGAGGCTGGAATTTTTTCTTCATTTCTTTCAGCTTGAGAAACCTCAAGTGTGTTCTTCCCTTTTGGTTTTCTAACTGTACATTTTGCACATTTCATTACAATACTTTCCTTTGTCTTTTGAGCTTCTTTTTGAAATCTTCTGTTCAGCTCTTTTGTTTCATCATTTCTTCCAGCCCTAAACATAGTGTCACGTAATAATTGTTTCTGCAGTAGGATAGTTTCTAGTAGGTACAGGGGCAAATTAGTCACCATGACTTGGCAAGGATGGTTTACTAACAGAAGGCTTTGCATGTAACTCAAAGCCAAGAATAAGATAAACATACTTTTAACATAATTAGCTCCAAAGTTATGTAAGTATATTGGATATGAATATCTTCTATGGAATCATTAAGGACCACTGATAGAATGAATTACTGACTTTTTAAGATATGTGAGGATCTAAAAGAAGGAAACAAAAGGTGACACTGGAAAAATGCCATGCTGAAGACAAATATCTGAAAGCCTCAAGCTTTCCCTGCCATCTCTGGAAGAGCAACATTATTTACAATAACCAAAAAATGGAAACAGCCCAAATGGTCATCAACAGATGAGCAAATAAACAATAGGTGGCATATCCATATGATGAAGCATTTCTCTGACATAAAGAGAAATTAAATCCTGATATATGCTACAACATGGACGAACCTTGAGAACATTATGCTGAGTGAAATAAGTCAATCACTAAAGGGCATATGGTATCATCTCACCAATATAAAATACCTAGAATAGGCAAAGATATAGAGATCAGAGTTTAATAGTGGTTGCCAGTGGTGGGAGGGAAGGGCAAAGGGGGAATTACTTTTCAGATAGCATTGAGTTTTTTTTATCGGGATGAAAAATTTGGCAACAGATATTATTAATGGTTGTACATCATGATTGATGTAATTGGTCTCACTGAATTGTACGTGTGAAATATGTTGAGATGGTATGTGTTGTGTTATCTGTATTTTTACAACAACAATAAAAACAAGTGTAATCTATGGGGCTCAGTTTTCAGTGAAACCAGAACAAGAGCTGAGGGATCAATAATAGATCGTTTGCCTTCCCTGATGTTTTATTGCATGTTTTCTGGCTTAACCACTGCTGGTCCACACAAATATTCACCACTTTACTTTCCACTGCTCATGTAATGCTAACAGCTTAATAGGAGCTGAAGAAATAAACCACTCATGAATAGCAAGAGAAAAATCACAATTTTTAAGGAGCTTTAGTGACCCAAACAGTTAAGCACTCAACTACTAGCAGAAAGGTCTGAACTCAACCTGAGGCACCTTGGAAGACAGGCCTGGTGATCTGCTTCTGAATGGTCACAGCCTTGAAAACCCTATGGAGCAGTGCTAGTCTAAACACATGGGATCAACATGAGATGGAATCGACTCAAAGTGGACAGAGAGAATCAGATAAGCTCAAATTACTGGGAGGATGGAGAACAATGTATATTTACTAAAGAGAAAAATCTAATGCCTAACCAAGATATCATTCATCTGTCAAGGTAAAGGGAATGTTTTCTGGTTTGTTTTTCTTTTTTACTTTCAGTTATTCACTGAATATATTATATATTATTTTATAATATTATCTGAAGAGAAATATAAGGATACACGCTATACTCTTATCATACGGTAATTTAATTAAAACAATTAAATCAAGATAGAGTATGATGAAGAGAGGATACAAAGATGAGCAAAAGACATTGCATTTACATACACATATTTGTGAATAAATATTTTTAGTCAAGCCAGGTTATGACAATATGACTAGTAATTTTTTTCTCTAAAATTTAAGTACAGATGAATGGCAGGAAAGACAAAATATCAGGGAAAATACAGTAATAGTCTGGAAATAAAAGATTCCAAATTGTTTCTGGAAAAAGCATAAGTTTGGGGTCAGACATTAGTGATTTAAAAGGCTTCAAAATATTTCATTATTATGAAGGTAGTGATATTTGGAATGTATGAGCAAAATTTCCCATTAAGAATTCATAGTTATTATTTAATGTTGATATAGTGATTGACAAAATAATGTAAATTAATATTCTTCTTATTGAGAGGGTAACTACTTCAAGTAATTTAAAAATTGAGTAGAATTTCAAAACAAATGGGGTTGTTAAAGAGAATACTGTCCAAGCTATCAAAAATGTGTATAACAAAAGGAAAAACAAAAAACACTAACAATATTAAATAATAGACAATTCAATAAACAGTAAGTAAAAGAGGACTTGAAACATTTACTGATGGAAATCAAAGACTACAGCCTTCAGTACGGATTACACCTCAACATAAAGAAAACAAAAATCCTCACAATTGGACCAATAAGCAACATCATGATAAATAGAAAAAATATTGAATTTATCAAGGATTTAATTTTACTTGGATCTACAATCGATGTCCACAGAAGCAGCAGTCAAGATATCAAATGACATATTGTGTTGGGCAAATCTGCTACAAATGACCTTTTAAAGTGTTAAAAAGCAAAGATGTCACTTTGAGGAATAAGGAGCATCTGACCCAAGTCATTGTATTTTTAATCAGCTCATATGAATGCAAAAGCTGGACAATGAATAAGGAAGACTGAAGAAGAATTGACACCTTTGAATTATGGTGTTGGTGAAGAATATTGAATATAACATGGACTGCCAAAAGAATGAACAAATCTGTCTTGGAATAAGTACAGACAGAATGCTTCCTGGAAGCAAAGATGGAGAGACTTCATCTTACATACTTTGGACATTTTATCAGGAGGGACCAGTCCCTGCAGAAGAAGAAGCAAAGGATCAGTGAAAAAGATGAAGGCTTGCAATGAGACAGACTGACACAGTGGCTGCAACAATGGACTCAAACACAGCAATGATTGTGAGAATGGTGCAGGACCTGGCAGTGTTTTGTTGTGTTGTACATAGGGTCACTATGAGGCAGAACCAACATGACAACACCTAACAACTTAGCAAGCACAAATTAGTATGGAGGGAGTTAAACCAAAACTTTTAGCCTGCACAATAAATAAAAATTGATTGAAGTCATGATGTTGACTTTCAGAATATTAAACATAAATACACATCAAAATAAACGATTTGTTTGGTATTTTCTATAAATATGCCCAATCAAAACTACCAAAGAAAATTTTGTAATAGTCTAGCAAAATAAACCAAGCAAATGTAACAAAATGAAAACCACAGAAGTCGTCCAGGCCAAGGCTAACTACAAAGCCAAATATATCATACAGGAAGAAGAAACATACTATGTGTAAAGATTTATGAAAATATATTTATTTATGCAAAAACAAAATGGTAGCCAAGTACTTAAAGTAAAAACTGTCGGAAATAGAAAATGATAAAATGAAATAACAGAGGATGATAATAATAAATGTTTTTCAGAGTGGCGAAATCAAGTAAACAATAAACATGAAAAGATTAAAAGAATTTAGATTATCAAATAAAAGGATTTTATTTAATATATTTACAGAGAGATAGTTTTATATCTTACATAAAATATACCTCATTATGCATTTACAAAATTCAAATAAATTCAAATTTTCAAAAAGAAGAAATTTTATTAGTGTCTTTCAGACCTCATAAATATGTAAAACAAAATGTCAACTGTAAAATGAAACAAAAACTCAATATCATGAAAGTTAAAGGAAAATCCTCTGATTCTCAGAACTGAAATTAAAACTTTATGGGATTCCAGTGCAAGATGGCAGTGCAAGTAGTTCCATGCTTCCACCACTCACAAGAATCAACAAAAAAACAAGTAGAAATTGGAAGAACCAACTTTGTCAGAATTCTGAAAACCAGTCAAATCAAATGATAAATCAATAGTAAGGCAGCATCAAAACAGTACAAAAGCTTTGGTTTCCTGTGTGCCCAGGACCTCCCCACTACTCATCTCCATGGCTGTCTTAAAACATCAGTGACCCACATTCCCCTTGAGCGATTCTGGTCTCTGGGTCCAGAGGGAGCAGAGCAGATTTTATTCACAAATTATTGGGTGTATTACGTTCTAACGTATCTGAGGGCTATCTGAAGGCACTTGTCTCTGTTTGGCCTATCTAAGAGCCTACATAGTCATGAAAAATAGCAAATAATACTCCTAAACTGTGACCATATGTAACATCTTGAAGCTAAAGAGTGTGATTAAGGCATACCATAGATGTTTAAGAACTGGAAAAAGAAACTGAGGAGAGATCTTCTTTTGGAAATTTGGGTGAATTGAGAAAACTACATGCATGCCCAGGGCAAGAGACATGCTCAGAAAATACCTGAGAAGACCCTATGTATTCACATCGGATTGGTCATTGGTACAGTGCAAACATGGTTAAATGTTGAAAACATTCCCCAGCACAGAGCTGATTTGCAAATATGGGGAAGTTTTTACCTCCCCTCCCAAGCATTCAAAGAAATACCTATCAAAACACTAGCTGAACACAAGCTAAGGAACAGACACTTCAAGGTCCAAACATGACCAGGAAGACAGTCATATGCATAGTATTTAGGGAAAGTAATTAAAAAAAAAAAAAAAACTACTAAAGCCTTGAACAATTAAAAACAAAACAATCAAACAATGAACAGCAAACTGTGGGGAAGGGGAATGATCTAATTGCCAGAGTTACCAGATTATAATATTCAAATATAGAGTTTTCACAAAAAATAACAAGACATAGAAAGAAATAAGAAAGGGTCATTTGAAAGAACAAAATAAAGTAACAGAAATTGACCCTATGAAAGACCTTTTCTAGACTTACGAGACTTATTAGAAAAAGACTCAAATGATATTATTAAATATGTTCAAAGAATTGAAAGAAACACTGTTAAAAAATGAAAGGAAATCAAAAAATCAACACATAAAAAAAATTTAGAATATCAATCAAAAATAAATATTATAAAAAGAAACCAAACAGAAACACTGGAGATAAAAAGTACAATAACTGAAAAGAAAAATTCACTGGAGAGGTTCAACTGAAGATATGATCTGGCAGAAACAAGAATCAGTTAAGTTTAAGATAGCCCCCAAATGTGGAGCACAAAGTGTGACCCAGAAAGAGGTACTAAACACTCCAAATGAACGGATTGACGTTTCTAAAATGTACAAACAGAAACGGGGGGAGTATGTGTAGGAATGGCTATCAAGGGTGTGGATAATGGTGCAAGAAACATAAAGTTGGATCAGTCTCAGTTTATTGATAAAGGCCCAATAAGCACAGATTCTTCATTCAGTGTTTCAGCTTGAGAAGTTCGGAAAGGATCTAATATTTTATTTGGTTGGGTCAGTGAAGCATGGGTTACACAGAGAGCTACACTAAATCAAGTTTAAGTACCAGACCTGCCTTCTTATACCGCAGAAGAAAGTATCCAAAGATGTAGGGAACTTGGCATATTAGAGTGGCTTTATCAGGTTAGACCCACAGGCCAACACATGGAGTGCAGAGGACATACTTCTTACCACAACAGTGAGGAATAAATTTGTGAAGGGAGCCACAGCATCCTTGAAGACTGCTGTGATTGCTATTTTATGTAAGTCAGATTTGACAGTGGGCACTGCCCTAATTGAATCAAGACACCTAATTTCAGTGGGGTTAATAGGACTCCATGGTGGTAGGGGCCAAGTGGCAGTACTCAACAGACAAAGACAAGGTGGGATTGGTTACCATAATGGACAATGGAGCCAAAGCAGTGATCAGAATACTCTGACTTGTATGAACTTATGTTGTTGCCTACTTAGTCATGGTGCCCATAGACTTGAAAAAGATGGGAAATCTACTAAATATTTACTTGATTTGTACAAGCAGAAGAATTCTAAGTCAAGTGAATAGCAGTCTAATTTCAATCATCAGAATAGAGAGTAACAGCCCCTCAGTGAATTCCCAGACTTGAGCAAGTTTACAGACCCACACACTCCCTTGAATGAGGGGGAAACCACCTCCCCTTGAGGAAGGACCCCACTACATTGACAAAAATTTATCCTATTTGTCTTTCTTCCAGCCTTCCCCAAAGTGATCTACAGCATTTTATGAGAGTGACTGTTCATTGGGGAAAAGGAATTGGGGAAAACACTTTTCCTGGATTACTGGATACTGACTATGAACTGACAATAATTCCAGGAGACCCAAAACATAACTGTGACCCACCAGTCAGAATGGGGGAATACAAGGGCTAGAAGATTAATGGAGTCTTATTTCAGGTTCATCTCACAGTGGGTACAGTGGGTCCCCAAGCATATCCTGTAGTGATTTCCCCAGTTCCAGAATACATAAGTGGAATAGACTTACTCAGCAACTGAAAAAACCCCTACTTATATCCCTGACAGGTGGAGTAAAGGCTATTATGGTATTGTGGAAGCCATTAGAACTGCACCTACATAGAAAAATAGTAAACCAAAAGAAACATCACATTCCTGGAGGGATTGCAGGGATTACTGCCACCATTAAAGACTTGAAGGTGTGGTGATTCTTACCACATCCACCTTTCAACCATTTAGCCTGTACAAAAAACAGATGGATTTTGGAGAATGACAGTGGATGATCAAAAAAAAAAAAAAATTAACCAGATGGTGACTCCAGTTGCAGCTGCTGTTCCAGATGTGATTTCATTGCTTGAGCAAAGTACTACATCTCCTGGTACCTGATATGCAGCTATTGATCTGGCTAATGTCTTTTGTCCATCCTTGTTTCAAAGGATCACCAGAAGCACTTTGCCTTCATCTGGGATGACCAGCATTACATGTTACTGTCCTACCTAAGGAGTATATCAACTTTCCAGCCCTATGTCATAATTTAGTCTGCAGGGAACTTGATCACCTTTCCTTTCCACAAGACGTCAAACTGGTCCATTCACTGATGACATTATTCTGATTGGACCTAGTAAGGAAGAAATGTCAATGACTCTGGACTTATTGGTAATACATTTGCATGTTAGAGAGTGGGATATTAATCCAACAAATATTCAGGCACCTTCCATCTCAGTGAAATTTCTATGGGTCCAGTGGTGTGGGGCACGTCGAGTTATTCCTTCTAAAGTGAAGGCTATGTTATTGCATCTGCCCCCACCCCACTCTGTACCACAACTAAAAAGGAGGCACAATGCACTGTGGGTCGCTTTGGATTTTGGAGGAAATGTATCCCTCATTTGGGTACGCTACTCCAGCCTATCTATCAAGTGACTTAAAAAGCTGCTAATTTCTAGTTGGGTTGAGAACAAGAGAAGGCACTTCAATGGGTTCAGGCTGCTGTGCAATCTGCTCTGCCACTTGGGCCATATGATCCCTCTGATCCAATGGTGCTTAAAGGGTCAGTGGCAGATAGAGATGCTGTTTGGAGATTTTGGCAGGCCCAAATTGATGAATCACAGAGCAGACCCTTAGGATTTTGGAGTAAAGCCCTGCCATCCTCTGGAGATAACTACTCGTCTCCTTTTAAGAAACAGCATTTGGCTTGTTACTGGACTTTAGTAGACCCTGAACACTTAAACATAGGCCACCAGGTAGCCATGCAGCCTGAGCTGCCTATCATGAACTGGGTGTTGTCTGACCCCACATAGTCATAAAGCAGCACTCCATCGTTAAATGGAAGTGGTATATATGAGATCAGACACAAACAGTACCTGAAGGCTTGAGAAAGATGCATGAGGAAGCAGCCCAAATGCTCATGATCTCTACTCCTGTCACATTACCTTCCATCTCCGACTCTGTACCTATGGCCTCATGGGGAGTTTCTTCTGATCAGTTGACAGTTTTTGTCGTTGTTGTTAGGTGCCATTGAGTCGGTTTCGACTCATAGAGACCCTACGTACAACAGAACAAAACACTGCCTGGTCCCGTACCATCCTCACAATCATTGTTATGCTTGAGCCAATTGTTGCAGCCACTGTGTCAATCTAGCTCATTGAGGTTCTTTCTATTTTTCTCTTAATCTCTACTACTTTACCAAGCATGAAGTCCTTCTCTAGGGACTGGTCCTCCTGATAACGTGTCCAAATCAAGTGAGATGAAGTCTCTCCTTCCTCTCCGGCTGTACTTATTCCAAGAAAGATTTGTTCATTCTTCTGGAAGTTCTTCTGAACAAGATCAGTTGACTAAGAAAGAGAAAACTCATGCCTGGTTTACAGATGGTTCTGCGTGATATGCAGGCACCACTTGAAAGTGGACAGCAGCAGCACTACATTCCCATTCTGTGACTTCCCTCCTTGAAGGACAGTGGTGAAGAGAAATCCTCCCAATGGGCAGAACTTCGAGCAGTGCACCTGGTAGTTCACTTTTCTTGGAAGGAGAGATGGCCAGATGTGCGATTGTATACTGATCATGGGCTTTAGTCAATGGTTTGGCTGGATGGTCAGGGACTTAGAAGGAACATGATTGGAAAAGTGGTGACAAGGAGGCATGGGGAAGAAGTATGAGCCAAAGAAATGCAGATATTTGTGTGTCATGTGAATGCTCACCAAAAGATAATCTTGGCAGAGGAAGGTTTTACCTATCAAGTGGATAGGATGATGCATTCTGAGGAAACCAGTCATCTTCTTTCCCCAACCACTCCCATCACTTTCCAATGGGATCATAAACAAAGTGGCCATAGTGGCAGGGATTGAGGTTATGCATTGGCTTTGCAACATAGACTTCCACTCACCAAGGCCAACTTGGCTACAGCCACTGCTTAGTACCCAACCTGCCAGCAGCAGAGACCAACAATGAGTCCCTGATATGACATCATTTTCTGAGGTGATCAGCCAGCAACCTGTTGGCAGGTTGAGTAGATTGGACACTTGCATCAGGGAAAGGGCAGCGTTTTGTTCTTACTGGAATAGATGCTTACTCTGGATATGGATCTGCCTTCCCTGCATGCGATGATTCTGTCAAAACCACCAACCTTGGATTTACAGGGTTCCTTACCGACCATCATGATATCCCACATAGCATTGCTTCAGATCAAGGGACTCACTTCACAGCAAATGAAGTAAGGCAATGGGCCCAAACTCATGGAATTCACTAGTCTTATCATGTTCCCCATATCCTGAAGCAGCTGGATTGATAGCACAATGGAATGGCCTTTTTCATGGATTAAATTATGTCCCCCCCAAAATATGTCAACTAGTTTAGGCTATGATTCCCAGTATTGTGTGGTTGTCCTCCATTTTGTGAAAGTAATTTCATATTAAAGAGCATTATGGTGGGATTGTAACACCCTTACTCAGGTCACATCCCTGATCCAATGTAAAGGGAGTTTCCCTGGAGTGTGGCCTGCTACACCTTTTATCTTACAAAAGATAAAAGGAAAGGGAAGCAAGCAGAGAGTGGGGACATCACACCACCAAGAAAGCAGTGCTGGGAGAAGAGCGCGTCTTTGGACCTGAGGTTCCTGGACTGAGATGCTCCCAGACCAAGGAAGACTGATGTCAAGGACCTTCCTCCAGAGCTGACAGAAAGAGAAAGCCTTCCCAGGGAGCTGATGCCCTGAGTTTGGACTTGTAGCCTACTGGACTGTGAGAGAATAAATTTCTCTTTGTTAAAGCCATCCACCCGTGGTTTCTGTTACAGCAGCACTAGATGGCTAAGATAGCCTTCTAAAGATATAATTACAGCACCAGCTAGGTTACAATACTTGCAGGGTTGGGAATGTTCTCCAGGAGGCTGTATAGGCTCTAAACCCCTTGTCCAGTATATGGTACCCTGTCTCCCATAGCCAAGATTCATGGGTCTAGGAATCAAGGAGTGAAAATGGGAATGACACCACTCATGATTACCCCTAGTTACCCACTCTTTGCTTCCTGTCCCATGACCCTATGCTCTGTGGGTCTAGAAGTCTTAGTTGCAAAGGGAAGAATGCTCCCACCTGGAGATACCTCATTGATTCCATTGAACTGCAAGTTAAGAATACCATCCAGCCACTTTGGGCTCCTTATGCCTCCAGATCAACAGGCAAAGAAAGGAGTTACCATATTGGCTGGTGTGATTCATCCTGATTACCAAGAGGAAATAAGATTAGTATTACATAATGGAGGTAAAGAAGAGTATGCCTGGAATGCAGGAAATCCCTTAGGTCATCTCTTAGTACTATCATGTCCTGTGATTAAAGTTAATGGAAAACTACAACAACTCAATTCTGACATTACTACTAATGGCCCAGACCCTTCAGAAATGAAGGTTTGGGTCACCCTACCAGGCAAAGAGCCACAATCAACTGAGGTGCTTGCTGAGGTAAAAGGAATAAATAATAGGTGTGGAAAAAGGTAGTTCTAAAGACCAACTGCGAACACATGACCACTTGTAGAAACAAAGACTGTAATTGTTATGAGTATTTCTTCCTTGTATACGTGCATCAAATATTTTTGTTCTCTTCACATGTAAAATGTAAGATGTAAACAGGGCTAGTGTGTTTTTGGTTTTATGCATGTTAGTTGTAGCATGTTAAGAGCAAGTATAACTTTATAATTGGCCTTATGTAGAGATTTTGTATGGGTTAAGGAGATGTGTACAGGTGCCAATTTGATAAGGGGTGGACTGTGATGGTTAAGATTGTGTGTCAACTTTGCTGGTCCATGGTTATCAGTGGTTTGACAGTTTTGATGCAGTTTGGCAGTTATGTAATGATGTAATCATCTCCATGATGAGAACTGATATAATGTAATCACCTACATGATGAGACCTGTTATAAGCAACCAATCAGCTGAAACAAAGTTTCCTTGAGGGTGTGGCCTGCATCCAATATGTATGCACTTTCTGGCAAAGCTTGCTGGCTTTTGCTGTGCTCTGGATCCTGCATTTTGCTCATCATCATCGTTCTTGGGACTCGAGCCAACAGCTTGCCATCTTACTTGCAGAACTTAGATTCATCAGCCTAGCCTCCACAACCCCTGAGCCAGCAGTCTGCCGTCTGACCTACTGAGCTTAGGTACATCAGCCCCTGCAACTACACGAGTCAGGGGAAGTCTCCAGCCTGATGCCTGACCCACGGACTTGGGAGTTACCAGCCTCTATAACTGTGTGAGCCATTTCCTTGGTATAAATCTCTCTCTCTTTATTTATATACATATATATATTCTTTTTTTAAAAATTTGTTAAATTTTTTATTGTTGTAATTAAATGAAGTTTACATTTCAAGTTAGTCTCCCATACATAATTTTTTTTTACATACATTGTTATAAGACCCCAACCGCTCACCCCATTCAGTGACAGCACACTTCTCCCCTCCACCCCTGATTCCCCATGAACACTCAACCAGCTCCTAACTCTCTCTGCCTTCCCATCTCACCTCTGGACAGAAGACGCCCCTTTGGTCTCTCGTATCTACCTGTCTAAGAGGCACATTCTTCTCAAGTATCACTTTATGTCCCACAGTCCAGTCCAATCCCTGTCTGAAGAGTTGGCCTTGGAAATTGTTTTAGTTCTGGGGTGATGGAGAGACCAGGAGCCAGGCTTTCCATGGCACCTCCAGTCTCAGTCAGACCATTAAGTCTGGTCTTCTTACTAGAATTTGAGTTCTGCATCCCATCGTTCTACTGCTCCATCAGGGACCCTCTGTTGTGTTCCCTGTCAGGACGTTCATTGGTGATAGCCAGGCACGATCTAGTTCTTCTGGTCTCAGGCTGATGAAATCACTGGTTTATGTGGCCCATTCTGTCTCTTGGGCCAATACTTTCCTTGTGTCTTTGGTGTTCTTCATTCTCCTTTACTCCAAGTGGTTGGGACAAATTGATGCATCTTAGATGGCCGCTTGCAAGCTTTTAAGACCCCAGATGTCACTCACCAAAGTAGGATGCAGAACATTTTCTTAATAAGCTTTGCTATGACAATTGACATAGATGTCCCCTGAAAGCATGGTCCCCAGACCCCACATCCCTGCTACTCTGTCTCTTAAAGTAATTGATTGTATTGAGGAAACTTCTTAGCTTCGGTTTAGTCCAGTTGTGCTGGATTCCCCGGTAGTGTGTGCTGTCCTTCCCTTCACCTAAGATGATTCTTATCTACTATCTAGTTAGTGAATAACACTCACCCTCCCTCCCCACCCCGGTAACCATCCAAGAATGCTTTCTTCTATGTTTACACATTTTCTTGAGTTCTTACAATAGTGGTCTTATAAAGTATTTGTCCTGTGACTGACTAAATTTACTCAGCATAATAAGTTCTAGCTTCCACCAAGTTATACGATGTTTCACAGCTTCATCGTTGTTCTTTATCGTTGCATAATATTCCATTGTGTGGATATACCATAGTTTGTTTATCCATTCGTCCATCGATGGGCACTTAGGTTGCTTCTGTCTTTTGGCTATTGTGAACAGTGCTGCGATGAACATGGGTGTGCATGTATCTATTCGTGTGACTGGTCTTGTTTCTCTAGGATATATTCCAAGCAGCGGGATAGCTGGATCGTACAGTACTTCTATTTCTAGCTTTTTAAGGATGCACCAAATCGATTTCCAAAGTCGTTGTACTATTTTACATTCCCACCAACAGTGTATAAGTGTTCCAGTCTCTCCACAACCTCTCCAGTATTTGCTATTTTCTGTTTTTTGGATTAATGCTAGCCTTGTTGGGGTGAGATGATATCTCATTGTAGTTTTGATCTGCATTTCTCTCATGGCTAAAGACCGTGAGCATTTCTTCATGTGTCTGTTAGCTGCCTGAATATCTTCTTTGGTGAAGTGCCTGTTCATATCCTTTGCCCATTTTTTAATTGGGTTATTTGTCTTTTGCTGTTGAGGTTTTGCAGAATCTTGTAGATTTTACAGATTAAATGCTGATCAGATTTGTCGTAACCAAAAATATTTTCCCAGTCTGTAGGTTGTCTTTTTACTCTTTTGTTGAAGTCTTTTGATGAGCATCAGTGTTTGATTTTTAGGAGCTCCCATTTATCTAGTCTCACTTCTGGTGCTTGTGCTTTGTTACTTATGGTTTGTATTGTGTTTATGCCGTGTATTAGGGCTCCTAGCCTTGTCCTTATTTTTTCTTCCATGATCTTTGTCATTTTCGATTTTATATTTAAGTCTTTGATCGATTTTGAGTTAGTTTTTGTACATGGTGTGAGATACGGGTCTTGTTTCAGTTTTTTGTGTATAGATATCCATTATGCCAGCACCATTTGTTAAAGAGACTGTCTTTTCCCCAGTTAATGGACTTTGGGCCTTTGTCAAATATTAGCTGCTCATAGATGGATGAGCTTATATCTGGATTCTCAACTCTGTTCCACTGGTCTATGTATCTGCTGTTGTAACAGTACCAGGCAGTCTTGACTACCATGGCAGTATAATAGGTCCTAAAATCAGGTAGTGTAAGACCTCCAACTTTGTTCTTCTTTTTGAGTAATGCTTTATTTATCTGGGACCTCTTCCCTTTCCATACGAAGTTGGTGATTTATTTCTCTATCTCATTAAAAAATGCTGGTGGAATTTGGATTGGGATTGCATTGTATCTGTAGATTGCTTTGGGTAGAATTGACATTTTCACTATGTTGAGTCTACCTATCCATGAGCAAGGCATATTTTTCCACTTAAGCAGGTCTCTTTTAGTTTCTTGCAGTAGTGTCTTGTAGTTTTCTATGTAAAGATCTTTTACGTCTCTGGTTAGATTTGTTCCTAAGTATTTTATCTTCTTGGGGGCTATTGTAAATGGTATTGACTTGGTGATTTCCTCTTCAAGGTTCTCTTCATTGGTGTAAAGGAATCCAGTTGATTTCTGTATGTTTATCTTGTATCCTGAAACTTTGCTGAAATCTTCTATTAGTTCCAGTAGTTTCCTTGTGCATTTCTTGGGGTTTTCCGTGTATAAGATTACATCATCTGTGAATAGAGATACTTTGACTTCTTCCCTACCTATTTGGGTAACTTTATTTCTTTTTCTAGCCTAAATGCTCTGGCTAGGACCTCCAGCACAATGATGAATAATAGTGGCAATAAAGTGTATCCTTGTCTGGTTCCTGTTTTCAAGGGGAATGCTTTCAAAGTCTCTCCATTCAGGACGATGTTGGCTATTGGTTTTGTATAAATGCCCTTAATTGTACTGAGGAATTTCCATTCTAGTCCTATTTTTTTGAGAGTTTTTATCATGAATGGGTGTTGGACTTTGTCGAATGCCTTTTCTGCATCGATTGATAAGATCATGTGTTTATTGTCTTTTGTTTTATTTATGTGATTGTTGATTGTTTTTCTAATGTTGAACCATCCCTGCATACCTGGTATAAATCCCACTTGGTCATAGAGAATTATTTTTTTTTTATATGTTGCTGAATTCTATTGGCTAAAATTCTGTTGAGGATTTTTGCGTCAATGTTAATGAGGGATATTGATCGTCAATTTTCTATTTTTGTGGTGTCTTTACCTGGTTTTGGTAGCAGGGTTATGCTGGCTTCATAGAATGAGTATGGGGGTATTCCAACCTTTTCTATGTTCTGAAATACCTTTAGTAGAAGTGGTGTTATCTCTTCTCTGAATGTTTGGTAGAACTCTCCAGTGAAGCCATCTGAGCTAGGGCTTTTTTTTGTTGGCAGTTTTTTAATAACCTTTTCAATTTCTTCTTTTGTTATGGGTTTATTTAGTTGTTCTACCTATGTTTGTGTTAATTTATGTCGGTAGTGATTTTGTAGAAATTTGTCCGTTTCCTCTAGGTTTTCAAATTTGTCAGAGTACAATTTTTCATAGTATTCTGTTTTGATTTTTTAAATTTCAGTTGGGTCTGTTGTGATATCACACATCTCATTTCTTATATGGGTTATCTGCTTCCTTTCCAGTTTTTCTTTTGTCAGTTTGGCCAATTGTTTATCAATTTTGTTGATCTTTTCAAAAAACCAGCTCTTGTACTTGTTATCTCTTTCAATTGTTTTTTTATTCTCTATTTCATTTAATTCTGCTCTAATTCTTATTATTTCCTTCCTTCTGGCACCTGTGGGCTTCTTTTGCAGCTCTCTTTTTACTTGTTGAAGTTGTAGGGTTAATGCTTTGATTATGACCCTTTTTTCTTTCTGGATGTGTGCATTTATTGCTATAAACTGACCTCTGAGCACTGTTTTTGCTGTGTCCCAAAGGTTCTGGTAGGACGTGTTTCCATTCTCATTTGATTCTATGAATTTCTTTATTCCATCCTTAATTTCTTCTATAACCCAGTAGGTTTTAACCAAGGTGTTGTTCAGTTTCCATGTGTTTGATTTTTTTTCTTTACTTTTTGTGTTGTTGATTTCCACTTTTATGGCTTTATGGTCAGAAAAGATGCTTTGTAGAATTTCAATGTTTTGGATTTTGTTAAGGTTTGCTTTATGGCCTAGTATGTGGTCTATTCATGTGTGTTGGAAAAGAAAGTATACATGGCTGCTGTTGGGTTCAGAGTTCGGTATATGTCTATGAGATCAAATTGGTTGATTGTAGCATTTAGCTCTTCTGTGTGTTTGTTGAGCTTTTTTCTGGATGTTCTGTCCTTCACAGAAAGTTGTGTGTTGAAATCCCCTACTACTATTGTGGAACTATCTCTCTCTTCAGAGCTGTTAGAGTTTGTTTTATGTATTTTGGAGCCCTGTTGTTGGGTGCGTAAATATTTATTATAGTTATGTCCTACTGGTTTATTGACCCTTTAATCATTATACAGTGCCCTTCCTTTTCCTTTGTGGTTGATTTTACTTTAAAGTTTATTTTGTCAGAGATTAATATTGCCACTCCTGCTGTTTTTTGAGTGTTGTTCACTTAATATATTTTTTTCCATCCTTTGAGTTTTAGCCTGTTTGTGTCTTTAAGACTAAGGTGCATCTCTTGTAGGCAGCATATATGTGGATCATGCTTTTTTATCCAATCTGCCACTCTCCATCTCTTTATTGGTGCATAAGGTCCATTTACATTCAGCATAATTATTGATAGGTATGAGTTTAGTGCTGTCATCCTGCTATCTCTTTTTGTATGTTCTTCACAGTTTATTTGTTCTCCTCAGTTTTCTGTGCTGAGTTGTTTTTCTTTATGTATTTTTTTTTCATCTTTTTATTTGTTGTAGATTTTGTGTTTGCTAGGTCTTTATGTTTTTCTACTTTTTTATTTTGGTTTGTAGATTGTTAGATTTCTTTGTGGTACCTTAATATTTACCCCTATTTTTCTATGTTTATACCACTCTTTTATTACTTTATATTGCCTTAACTTCCCCTCCATATAGAAAATCAATGTCTCTATTTTTTAAGTCCCTCTTTTTTTGTTTCAATATTATCCTTTTTTTTACATATTGATATCTGTTTCCCTATTTTCAATGTTTTAGCTTTGATGTAATTTTGATTTCCATATCTGAGTCAATATCTGGTTGCTCTGTCCATGTTCTAGTCTTGCTTTGTTCGCTGGTGTTATTGACTATCTAACCATAGGACTCTCTTTAGTATTTCGTGTAATTTTGCTTTGGTTTTTGCAAATTCCCTGAACTTCTGTTTATCTGGAAATGCCCTAATTTTGCCATCATATTTGAGAGACAGTTTTGCTGGATATATAACTCTTGGCTGACAGTTATTTTCCTTCAAGGCTTTCAATATGTCATCCCATTGCCTTCTAGCCTGCATGGTTTCTGCTGAGTAGTCCGAGCTTATTCTAATTGACTCTCCTTTGTAGATGACTTTTCTTTTATCCCTAGCTGCTCTTAAAATTCTCTCTTTATCTTTGGTTTTGGTAAGTTTGATTATAACATGTTTTGGTGACTTTCTTTTGGTATCTACCTTACGTGGGGTTCGATGAGCATCTTGGATAGATATCTTCTCATCTTTCATGATATCAGGGAAATTTTCTGTCAACAAATCTTCCACAATTTTCTCTGTATTTTCTGTTATCCCCCCGCCCCCCGTTCTTGTACTCCAATTAGTCGTAGGTTATTTCTCTTGATAGAGTTCCACATGACTCTTAGAGTTTCTTCATTGGTTTTAATTCTTTTATCTGATCTTTCCTCAGATAAGTTGGCATCAACATCTTTATCTTTAGTGTCACTAATTCTAACTTCTACTGCCTCAATTCTGCTCCTATGACTTTCTATTGAGTTTTCTAATTTTGAAATTTTATTGTTAATCTTCTGGATTTCTGATTGCTGTCTCTCTATGGATTCTTGCAGCCTATTAAATTGAATAACTTTTTTAAGTTCCGCTACTACTGTGTCTGTATGTCCCCTGGCTGTTTCTGCATTCTGTTAAATTTCCTTTCTTATTTTTAGAAGAGTTCTGTATATTAATCTTTTGTATTCTGCCTCTGGTAATTCCAAGAAGTTCTCTTCCTCCAGAGAATTTATTGATTCTTTATTTTGGGAGCTTGCTGAAGCCATCATGGACTGCCTCTTTGTGTGACTTGTTATTGATTGTTGTCTCCGAGCCATCAATAATTTATTATAATTTTATTTTGTGTTTACTTAGTGAGACCTAGCTTCTTGCTTTGTTTTGTTTTGATATGCCTAAATAGGCTGCTTGTGTACACTAGTTTGATTTTTGACACCTTTGTATCTCTAACGTCTTGTCACCAGGTAGTTAGTTCTGTAACTAAGTATGTGCACACAGGAGTCCGTTAAATTTTCCTATATGGGTTCAGCTCAGGTGTTCAGGCAGTCTGTTACCAAGTGTGTGATGCAGGCTCTCACCCTCAGTCCTAGAGAGGCATGGGTGATTGGTGCAGGCACTGGACTCTGGCTGTGGTAGGGGATCATGCACTGAGCCAGGCAAGGGGCTGACGGCTGCCCCTGAGAGTCTGAAAGGAAAGCGTGTCCCTATTCTCTAGGGTGAGTAGGTAGTTGAGTTTTGCAGCTGGGATAAGAGCACCCCACTCTGTTGGCTGTAAAGACTCAAGGACACCACTTTTTCTTGAACTCCTGTAGCACGTGACTAGGCACTTTAGGTGTTACCACCAGTCCTCAAGACTCTGCTGCAGATGGATAAAAGTGCCTACTTAAGGGGCAGGGCTGTTTCAAGGGTCACAAATCTGCTCGTTCACAGCTGAAGCAGTTAAAGTTAAACTTCAGATGTTTGCCCTATTGTACTGCACAAGTCTATACAGGGGTGTAAGGCACTCAGAGTCTGCAGACCCCTGATAGCTGTGGCAAGCAAAGGAGCTGTGCTGACCCTGTGTTCATGGCCTAGGGGAGCCAGAAGCTTATTTTTTTCCCTCTCCAAGGCCAGGAGAATGGGTCAGGGCACGTTTTGGGATCTAATTCCTGCTCAGCGCAGAGGGAGGAGGTAAAAAGGAGAGAGGCTTTTCCAAAATCTGGTGCAGAGTACAGAGGGAGTAGATAAAAGGGAGAGACATTTTTCCCAAATCTGGTGCAGAGTGCGGAGGGAGGAGGTAAAAGGGAGAGAGGTTTTTCCCAAATGAGTTTTTTTTTAATCCCCACGAAAGTGTGCACACATGTACTTATCTTAGCCTCTTGGGAGCTGCTCTTCACTGGTTTGGAGTGTCCAAGCAGAATCTCTGCTGCCAGGTCTCTCTTGATGTGGAAACTACTTCCTGAGCATGCACATGGAACAGCTGTTTGCCTGCTTCACCATGGACCAGCATGGCTGTGGTGCTGCAGTTTCCCCACTGCGGCTCTAGCCCGCCTCACCTCTTCCAAACGGTCTTCCTCTCCCATATCAGTCAGATGGATTTCTTAACCTTGCCTTGTTTAGGGCTGCGAGATGTTCACATAGAATCAAATCACTTGTTTTTCCAGGTTTTCATTGTAAGAGGGATATAGGAAGTGTCTAACTACTCTGCCATGTTGACCAAGACTCTCCATATATATATTCTTTATATATATATTTACATATATATACACCTATAATATTCACTTATTTTGTTTCTCTAGAGAACTCAGCCTAAGATGCTCAAAAAAATTCAGTATTAATTTCTTCTTATTATGGAGGCCAGAGGCAGTAGGATGGCATGTTTAAAGTGCTAAATGAAAATAATTGTTAATCAAAAATACTATAGCTGACAAAGGTGTCCTTATAGGGTGAGAGAAAAATTAAGACATTCCCAGATAAAGAAAAGCTGAGGGAGTTTATTACCACAAGATCTGCCCTACAAGAAATACTAAAGTGTGTCCTTCAAGTGGAAATGAAAGGACAATAGACTAGAAGGTGTATCAAGGAATAAAGATTTTTGGGAGAGATAATTACATGGGCAAATATAAAACCCAAAATTCTTGTGTTTTTATTGTAGTTCCACTTTTCATGTTCTACATGATTTAAAAGAAAAATGCATAAAGAGTAATTATAAATGCATATTATTGGACACAAAATGTATAAAGATGTGATCTGTGAAAACAACAATGTAAAGGAGATGGAGACAGAGTTATACAGGAGCACAGATTTCTATGCTAATGAAGTTAAATAGGTATCAGTTCAAACTAGCTTATCATAAATTTAGGAAGTCAGATTTAATCACTATGATATCACAAAGAAAATAAAAAATATATACACAGAAAGAAAAGAGAAGAATCAGAATGGTTCACTGCAAAAAGTAATAATGAACTAAACACAAAAGAAGGCAATGTTAGAGGAAGTGAGGGAAACAACACAGAAAACCACAAAATGGCAGAAGTAAGACCTTCCTTACCAGTGATTAAATGTAAATTTTTTAAACTCTCCAAACAAAAGGCAGAGAATGACAGAATGGATAAGAAAATGTGACTTAAATATATGCTGTTTACAAGAGATACACTTTAGATCCTAAGACACAAATAGGTTAAACATGAGGATCATCACTATAGCAACTAGACCTAACAGACATATATAGAACACTTCACCCAACAACAGCAAATGCATATTCTTCTCTAAATGCACATGGAACACTCTGCAGGATACAGCATATTGTAGGCCACAAAACATGTCTCAATAAGTATAAAAAGACTGAAATCATAGCATATCTTTTCTGATAACAATGAAATGAAATAAAAAATTAATGAGAGAAGGAAAAATTGAAAACTCTCAAATATGTGTAATTTAAACTGTCATTGTTGTAAGGTGTCGTTAAGTTGATTTTGACTTATAGCAATCCCATGTGACAGAGTAGAACTGCCCTATAGAGTTTTCCAGGCTGTAATCTTTAAGGGAACAGATCGCTAGGTCTTTCTCCCATAGAATCACTAGGTGGGTTTAAATCACCAACCTTTTGAGTAACAGCCAAGTGTTTAACCATTGTGTCACTGTTGTTGTTGTTAGGTGTCACTGAGTTGGTTCCGAGTCATAGCGACCCTGCATACAACAGAACGAAACACTGCCCAGTCTTGTTCCATCCTCACAATTGTTGCTATGCTTTAGCCCATTGTTGCAGCCACTGTGTCAGTCCATCTTGTTGAGGGCCTTCCTCTTTTTCAATGACCCTCTACTTTACCAAGCATGATGTCCTTATCCAGAGACTGATTCCTCCTGATAACATATCTAAAGTATGTGAGACGGAGTCTCACCACCCTTGCTTCTAAGAAGCATTCTTGTTGTACTTCTTCCAAGACAGATTTGTTCATTCTTTTTGCAGTCCATGGTATATTCAATATTCTTTGCCAACATTATGATTCAAAGGCTTCAATTCTTCTTCAGTCTTCCTTATTCATCATCCAGTTTTCACATTAATATGAGACTATTGAAATACCATGGCTTGGGTCACTAGGGCTGCTTGAATTTTACTGCGCATTATTAAACAGGCAATCATTCAAAGAAGAAATCACAAGGGGAATTAGAAAATACTTAAAGACAAATAAAAATGAAAACACTTATGGGATGCAGTAAGGCGGTTCTCAGAGGGAAATTTATAGATATAAAAGCATACATTTAAAAAGAAGAAAGATTTAAAATCAATACCGATAACCTAACTTTGTACCTTGAGAGACAAGAAATAAGAGCAAACTAAGCTCAACTAAACTACACTACAACCAAAGCTAGTAGAAGAAAGGAAGCAACAAAGATTAGAGAGAAATCAATTAGACAGTAGAAAAAAAGTGAGAACATCAATATAAAAAAAAACTGGTTCTTTGAAAAGATCAATAAAATCAACAAGCCTTTAGTTATACTGACAAAGGAGAAAAAAAAAGGCATAAGACAAAAATAACCAAAAATCAGCAATTGTATGACAACAAATTAATAACCTAGATGAAATGGACAAATTCCTAGAAACATTCAAACTACATAAACTGACTGAAAAGAAATAGAAAATCTCAACAGATCTATAACAAATAAAAAGACTAAATCAGTAACCAAATCCCTCCCCCCTCTAAAAAAAAAAAAAAGTCAGGACCAGTTGATTTTAATGCTGAATTCCACCAAACATTTAAAGAAGAATTAACAGCAATCATTCTTTAAAAAAAAAAAAAAAAAAAAATTGAACAGAAGGGAACACTTCTGTACTTTTGTTATGGATGAAATTATCTCCCCCAAAAATACGTGTTGTAAATCCCAACCTCGATGCATGTGGTTATAATTCCATTTGGGAATGGATTGCCTTTGTTATGTTAATGAGGCAGGAATAGTGTAGGATGTACCTTGAGTCAATCTCTTTTGATATAAAAAAGATTAAACAAGTGAGCAGAGCAAAGATGGAGGAAGAGAGACCCATGCCACAAGAAGATCACCAAGGAAGCAAGGAATAGAAGCTGAAGAGACAAAGACATTCTCCTAGAATTGACAGAGAGAGACAGCCTTCCGTTAGAGGTGACTCCTTGAATTTGCACTTCTAGACTCCCAAACTGTGAAAAAACAAATTTCTGTTTGTTAAAGGCACCCATTTGTGATATTTCTGTTTTAGCAGCACTAGATAACTAAATCAACTCCCTAACTCATTCTATAAACCAAACAAAATCTGTTGCTGTAGAGTTGATTCCAACTCCTAACAATCCTATAGGACACAGTAGAACTGCCCCATAGGGTTTCCAAGGCTGTAAATATTTACAAAAGAATAGTATCACGTCTTTCCCCCTTAGAGTCGCTGGTGGGCTCAAACCACGGACTTTCTGGCTAGCAGCCAAGTGCTTAACCACTTCGCCACCAAGGCTGCTTAACTATTTTATGATGACAGTATCACCCTGATACCAAAGGTAGATAAAGATATCACGAGAAAAGAAAATTACAGACCAGTATCCTTTATGGATATAGATGCAAAATTTCTCAACACAACGCTAGCAAAACAAATTCAATAGCTTACTAAAGAGATTATACACTGTCATGGTTTGAATTACCTCCCCGAAAAAACGTGTGTATCAATTTGGCTAGGCCACGATTCCTGGTACTATGTGATTTTCCTTTATGTTGTAAATCCTGCCTCTATGATGTTAATGCGGGAGGATGGGTGACAGTTGTGTTAGTAAGACAGGACTGGATCTACAAGACTGGATTGTGTCCTGAGGCAATCTCTTGAGATATAAAAGACAGAGGTGAGCAGTGAGACAGGAGGACCTCATACCATCAAGAAAGCAGTGCCAGGAGCAGAGCACATCCTTTGGACAGGAGTCCCAGCACTGAGAAGCTCCTAGTCTGGGGGAACACTGATGAGAAGGCCGACAGAGAGAGAAAGAATTCCCCTGGAGCTGACACCATGAATTTGGACTTTTAGCCTACTTTGACTGTGAGGAAATAAATTTCTCTTCATTGAAACCATCTGCTTGTGGTATTTCTGTTATGGCAGCACTAGATGGCTAAGACAGAATTTGGTACCAAGAGTGGGGTGATGCTCTAACAGATGCCTAAAATGTGGAAGCGGTTTTAAAACTGTGAATGGATAGACATGTGGCAGTGACAGAGGACCAGCAACAGCAGAGAACCTACAGCAGCAGAGAAGCAGCAGCAACAGAAAACCAACAGCAGCACTACTAGGAGACCGGTGGAAGACAGCACTGGAGCCGATCCACGGAGCGAGAGAGCTGAATGCCTGTGAGCAGGAGGCTTCCTGGCAGAGTGGGGTGCCTCTGGGCACTTATCAGTGGAGCTAGGCTTGCCAACCCACAGAGAGAGAGAGCTGAGTGTCTGTGTGCACGAGGCTTTCTGGCGGAGTGGGATGCCTCCAGGCACTTACACCAGTGGAGCCACTGAGCTTTGGAACACTTGTGCCAGCAGGGCAGATGTGGGCATGAGGCCCGAGGGCTGAGAGGCCATAAGAAGCAGAAGCTGAAGAGACAAGGGACACAAGAAGCTGAGCTGTTTCAGTCTCAAAAGGTATGGCCATTACATCAGGGGTTTCAAAGGGTGGAGCCATGGCCTCTGGTGTTTCTAAGGGTGGAGTTGTCACTCCGATGGACTAGGAGAATGGTGTGCCTAAAGCCAAGGGAGCAGAGTTGCTGTCCCAGTGGGCCTGGAAGGCGGAGCTGAAGCCCAGGGCCGAGGGACCTCCACTCAAAATCCAGAGACTGTGGCCGATACCTAAAGTCTGGCGGGCAGGGCTATTGTGTAAATTATCTCAGAGAACAGAAGATTGTTTTCAAAGCCTTGAGGGCTAATGTAATGCGTTCTGCTGACTTGCTTGGTGCCTGTTATCGCTTCTTTTCCTCTAGTTTCTCCCATTTGTAATGGAAATGTCTAGCTTGTGCCTGTTCTGCCATTGTACCTTTGGAAGCGGATAACTTGTATTCTAGATTTCACAGATGAAGAGGAATTTTTGGATTTTGGAGTTGGAGTTAAGACTTTTGCTATGATATGATGGGATGAATATGTTTTCCATGTTGCAAGGATGTGATTTTTTGGGGGCCAAAGGGTGGAAAGTCATAGTTTGAATTATGGCCCACCAAAAATGTGTGTATCAATTTGGCTAGGCCATGATTCCTGGTACTGTGTGATTTTCCTATATGTTGTAAATCCTGCCTTTATGATGTTAATGAGGGAGAATGGATGGCAGTTGTGTTAGTAAGGCAGGACTGGTTCTACAAGACTGGATTGTGTCCTGAGGAAATCTCTTGAGATATAAAAGACAGAGGTGAGCAGTGAGACAGGGGGACCTCATACCATCATGAAAGCAGTGCCAGGAGCAGAGTGTGTCCTTTGGACAGGGGTCCCTGTGCTGAGAAGCTCCTACTCTGGGGGAACACTGATAAGAAGGCCGAGAGAGAGAGAAAGCCTTCCCCTAAAGCTGACACCCTGAATTTGGACTTTTAGCCTACTTTGACTGTGAGGAAATAAACTTGTCTTAGTTAAAACCATCCACTTGTGGTATTTCTGTTATAGCAGCACTAGATGACTAAGACATACACTACGACCAAATGAGGTTATTCTGAGGAATGTAAGCATTGTTCAGCGTAAGAAAATCAGTCAATGTAATACTCTACATTAATAAAGAGGAAAAAATGAAACATGATCAAGTCAATTGATACAGAAAAGGCATTTGATAAAATTCAACACCCTTTCATGAAAAAAAAAAAAAAACACTCAGAAAACTAGGATTAGAAATTTTTTGCAGATGACGTGATTCTACATGTAGAAATTCCCAAATATTTCACAGGAAGCTACTAGAGCTGATAAATAATTCGGCAAAGTGGCAAGGTACAAGATCAAAACAAAAAAATTAGTTGTGTTTCTATATGTTGGCAATGAGTAATCTTTAAAGTACTAAGGAAACAATTCCATTTACAATCACATCTAAAAGAATAAAATACCTGGACATATATTTAACCAAAGAATCAAAAATTTATAAACTGAAAACTGTAAAAGATTGCTGAAGGAAGTTATAAAAGATCTAAATAAATGGGAAGATCTCATTTTAATGGATTTGAAGACTTAATATTATTAAGATCTCAGTACTATCCAAAACTATCTACTGACTCAGTGCAATCTCTATCGAAATTCCCACAGCCTTTTGTGCAGAAATGGAAAAGTCAATCCTTACATTCATGTGGAATTGCAAGGAATCTCACATAGTCAAAGCAATCTTTAAAAAAAAGCTAAATTAAGAGATCTCACACTTCATGATTTCAAAACTTACAACACAGCTACAATAATGAAAACAATGTGGTACAGGTATAAGGATAAACATTAGACTAATGGAATATAACTACGAGTCCAGAAATAAATCCATACATCTATGGAAAATTTGTTTTCAAAAATGGTACAAAGTACTTGGGGAAAGAATGTCTATTCAACAAACGGTGCTGGCACCACTTGGTTTCCAGATAGGAAGAATGGAAATGAACCCCTACCTCACATCATATATGAAAATCAACTCAAAATGTGTCAGTGACCTACATTTAAGTGCTAACACCATAAAACACTCGGGAAAACACTGAGGGGCAGCAAGAGATTCTTAGATATGACAGCAAAAGCATGAAGGGCAAAAGAAAAAATAGATAAATTAGACTTCATCAAATTGAAAAATTTTGGCATCAATGGACTTTCTCAAGAAAGTGAAGAGACAACCTACAGAATGAAAGAAAATATTTGGAAATTATATATCTGATAAAGGCTTAATATACAGAAAACAGAGATAATTCCTACAACTGAACAACAAAAAGAAAGACAACCCAATTAAAAATGGGCAAAGAATTCAACAAATACCTTCCCCCCCCAAAAAAGGTACATATACAAATGGTTCATATGCACATGAAAAGATGCTCAAAGTCATTAGTTATCAGGGAAATGCAAATCAAAACCACAGTGAACTGTCAATTCATACACACTAGGATGGCTATTATTAAAAAACAAAAGAAAAAACAAACAAACAAAATTCCAGAAAATCACAAGTGATGGAGAGGATGTGGAGAAATTGGAACCCTCATCCATTGCTGGTGGGAATGTAAAATTGTGCAGCTACTGTGGAAAACATGTTGGTGGTTTCTCAAAAAATTTAAACATAGAATTGCCATATAACTCAGCAATTCTACTCCTGGGTATATAGCCAAAAGAATTGAAAGCAGGAGCTCAAATAGATACTTATGCACCAATGTTCACTGCAGTGTTATTCAGAATAGCCAAAGGATA
This sequence comes from Dugong dugon, assembly GCA_030035585.1. Lineage (NCBI taxonomy): Eukaryota > Metazoa > Chordata > Mammalia > Sirenia > Dugongidae > Dugong > Dugong dugon. Next base: position 10,033,480 of record CM057468.1, on the reverse strand, counting down.
GAAACAACCTAAATGTCCATCAATAGATGAATGGATATATAAAACGTGGTATATAAGTACAATAAAATATTATTCAGTCATAAAAAGGAATGGAGTTCTAATATATATTATGACATAGATCAACCTTAAAAACATGCTAAGTGAAATGAACCAGATATGAAAGGACAGATAGTATATGATCTTACTTATATTAAATACCTAAAGTAATCAAATACAAAGAGATAGAAAGTAGATTAGTCAACTTTTAAGCTTTATAGTGTTTACAATGGTCTGAGGGAGAAAGAATGGGGAATTAATGCTTAATGTATACAGAGTTTCTGTTTGATTTAAAAAAAAGTTTTTGAAACAAATAGTGGTAATGATGACACAATATTTTGAATATAATTAAGCCAGTTGCCATTGAGTCAGATTCGTGGTGATCCCATGTATATCAGAATAAAATTTTATTCCATAGGGTTTTCAGAGGTTCATTTTCCAAAAGTAGATCACCATGACTTTCTTCTGAGTTGGTTCTGGATGGATTCAAACCACCGACCTTGTAGTTAGCAGTCTGTGCCATCTAGGGACGCTGTGAATATAATTAATTTCACTAAATGATAACACAGAAAAATTGTTAAAATGTCAAATTGTATGTTACATGTATATATACACATATATGTGTGTCTCTGTGTGTGTACACATTTACCACAATACAATAAAACACATGAAAACAAGAACACTACATAGTAAAATGTGTGACACAGCTAAAAGAATACTGTGGGAAATTTATAATAGAATTTTTATGATTAAAAATCCACTGGAAAAATAACATTGAGTATGTGACTTTAAAAAAAAAAAACAAAAAAAACCTAAACCATGCAAGAAGCAATAAGAAGAAAAATTAATCAAGATTAAGAACTAAAATTAAAATAACAGAAAACCAACAAATGGGTACACAAGACAGTTAATTAAATACTTTTTCCACAACAGTAAAACAAGTAAAACCCTGATAAATTCAATTTATGAGAAAAAGAGAAAAGAACAATATAAAACATTAGGAATAAGAAGGGAGTGTAGGAGTCCCTGGGTAGCACAAGTAGTTAAGGGTTCAACTACTAATCAAAAAAGGTGGTGGTTCAAATCCACATTGAGGCACCCTGGAAGAAAGTCCTGGTGAATTATTTCTGATAAATCACAGCCATGGAAAACACTTTGAAGCACAGGTCTAATCTGAAACACATGGGGTTTTCATGAGTTAGAATGCACTCAAGAGCAACTGTTTTTTGGTCATAAACACAAATACAAATAAATTAAAAAGATTCATAAAAGATTAAATGCAATACTATAAATATCACAATCAGTAGAAGTGGATAATTAACTAGTGATAACAGCAAAATAGGGAAGGAGGAGGGATGGTATAGATATAGAATTTTCTGCATGTTGTCGAAGTTAAATTGGTACCAGTTTACCCTTCTTGTTGTTGTTTGGTGCCGTCCAGTTGATTCCCACTCATAGTGACTGTACATACAACAGAAGGAAATACTACCCAGTCCTGCGCCATCCTCACAATCGTTGTTATGCTTGAGCCCATTATTGCAGTCACTGTGTCAATCTATATTGTTGAGGATCTTCCTCTGTTTTTCTTCTACTTAACCAAGCACGGTGTCCTTCTCCAGGGACTGGTTCCTATGTCCAAAGTATGTGAGAAAATGTCTCCCCGTTCTTACTTCCAATGATCACTCTGGCTGTATTTCTTTGAAGACAGAATTGTTCGTTCTTCTGGCAGTCCATGGTATATTCAATATTCTTCGCTAACACCATAATTAAAAGGCATCAATTCTTCAGTCTTTCTTATTCATTGTCCAGGTTTTACATGCATATAAGGTGATTGAAAATATCTTGGCTTGGGTCAGGCACGTCTTAGTCCTAAAAGTGATATACTTGCTTTTTAACACTTTAAAGAAGTCTTTTGCAGCAGATTTGTCCAATGTAATACACTGTCTGATTTCCTGACTGCTGCTTCCATGGACATTGATTGTGGATCCAAGTAAAATGAAATCCTTGACAACTTCAACCTTTTCTCCGTTTAGCATGATGTTGCTTATTGGTTCACTTGTGAGGATTTTTGTCTTCTTTATGTTGAGGTGTAATCCATACTGAAGGCTATAGTTTTTAATCTTTGTCAGTAAGTGGTTAAAGTCCTCTTCATTTTCAGCAAGTATGATTGTGTCATTTGCATATTGCAGGTTGTCAAAGAGTCTTCCAGCAATCCTGATGCCACATTCTTCTTTATATAGTGCAGTTTCTTGGCTTATTTGTTCAGCATATAGATTGAATAAGTATGCTGAAAGGATGCAACCCTGATGCACACTTTTCTTGATTTTAAACTATGCAGTATCCCCTTGCTCTGTTCCAATTACTGCCTCTCTGTGTACAGGTTCTGCATGAGCACAATTAAGTGTTCTGGAATTCCCATTCTTTGCAAAGTTATCCATAACTTATTATGATCCACACAGTCAAATGTCTTTTTATGGTCAATAAAACACAGGTAAACATCTTTCTGGTATTCTCTGCTTTCAGTCAAGATCCTTCTAACATCAGCAATGATAGCTCTCATTCCATGTCCTCTTCTGAAACCAGCTTAAATTTTTGTCAGTTCCCTGCCTATATACTGCTTACCCTAGAATGATATCCTAGAATGTTTAAATACAAAGTATTAAATGTAACATTTATGATAACCACTTTCTTGGTTATCTAGGGCTCCTATAACAGAAATACCACCAGTGGATGGCTTTAAAAAAGAAGGATTTATTTTCTCACAGTCTAGTAGCCTACAAGCCCAAATTCAGAGTGCTAACTCTAGGGGAAGGCTTTCTCTGTTGCCTCTGGAGGAAGGTCCTTGTCATCAGTCTTCCTTTGGTCTGGGAGCTTCTCTTCATAGGAACCCTGGGTCCAAAGGACACTCTCTGCTTCTGGTGCTACTTTCTTTGTGGTATGATGTTCCCCACTCTCTACTCACTTCCCCCTCCTTTTATCTCTTGTAAGATATACAGAGGTGCAGACCCCACCCCAGGGAAACTCCCCTTATATTGGATCAGGGATGCTACCTAAGCAAGGGTGTTACATCCCACCCTAATCCTCCTTAACCTAATCTAATCTTGCCTCATTAACCACAGGGAGAGGTTAGGATTTACAACAGTGTGCTGAACATCAAACCACTGAACAGCACAGGTATGGCCTACCAGAACCTGCCCTGCAATGACACCTGGCTTGCCTTGTTGGCCAAAGTACATGCCACAAACTATACATCCCAGTCCCTGCCCTTCAGCTGGATCTGCCCTACTGCTCCATTGCTGAGAAACCGGCCCTGACCATGGGAAAAGAAAGTGAAAATTATCATGCCCACAGAGTAGCAAACAACCAAGAACACATAGTCCACCTGCTTAAACATAACCAAATAAAACCAAAAAACAGGATGAAACAAACAAGTCTACAATCAGTAAAAGAAAAAAATAAGTACTGAATGTCCCAAAGACAGCAGACAATTTTCAAACATATAAAAAACAAGACAGGATGGTTCCAGTGGGCATCCAAAATAAAACACCAGTAGATGAAAAGGCACTAGAACTTCCTGGTAGGGAATTCAAACCTCTAATATTCAGAGCTATCCAAGAGTTGAAGCAAAAGCAGGAAAACATGAGGAAAAATAGACAAATTCATGGAAAAGGCAGACAAATTCATGGGAAATACAGACAAAACAATGGAAGAATTCGGGAAAATAATTAAAGAACAAAATGTCAAAATAAATTCACAACTAAAAATCATACGAAAACAACAATTAGAAACCCAAAAGATAAACAGCAAGATTTCAGAAATGGACAGTGTAATAGAAGGTCTGAGGAGCAGGTTTGAAATGATGGAAGACAGGATCAGCAAAATTGAAGACAAATACTTAGATATAACTTTGAGGAAAAATCAGAAAAGAAAACAAATTAAAATGAAGAAACCCTGAGAATGATGTGGGATACAACCAATAGGAAAAATTTTTGAGTGATCGGAGTTCCAGAACAGGGGAGAAAATGGAAAACAGCAAACACCATACAGGATACACCCCAGAAGAAAATCACCAAGGCATATAATAATCACAGTCACTAAAAACAAAAACAAAGAAAGAATCCTGGGAATAGCTTGAGAAAAATGAAAAGTCACATACAGAAGGGAAACAATAAGACTAAGCTCGGATTACTCAGCAGAAACCATGCAGGCAAGAAGGCAATGGGATCACATATATAAAACCTTGAAAGAAAAAAATTGCCAGCCAAGAATAATATATCCTGCAAAACTCTCATTCAAATATGATAGTGAAATTAGGACATTTCCAGATAAACAGAAACTAAGGGAATATGTAAAAACCAAGCCAAACTTACAAGAAATATTAAAGGGACTCTTTCGCTTTGAGAACAAACAACATCAGACGACAGCCTGAATCTAGGATGCAAGATTTTACCAGCCAAATACCAATCTAGGAAATGAACTCTCAAGGACTATTCAAAACCAGAAGATTTACAACAGGGAACCAGAGAGGTTAATCTGTAAATGACAATAACATTAGAATAATAAAAGAGGGAATAAACAGTGTAAGTATAGAACTTTCTAATGTAGAGTAAGACAAGCTGATACCAAGTAATAATAGATTGGTTTAAATGTAGGAAAATAAGGGTAAATTTCAAGGTAACCACAAAGAAAGTTAACAAACCTACTCATCAAAATAAAGAAGAAAAACATAAAGTCTCAGTAAACACAAAATCTACAAAAATAAAAGAAATTAAAAAAACTCACAAACAGAATGCATTCAGCACAGGAAAGTGAGAGGAACAAAGAAAACATCAACACCAAAAAATAAAAAATAAAAAAAATAAAACTACAAAATGAAAGCAATAAATTCACAATTATCAATAATTACACTGAACATAAATGGCTTAAATGCACCTATAAAGAGACAGACAGTGATAGAATTGATCAAAAAATAGTATCCATCAATATGCTGTCTACAAGAGACAACAAAGAAACAAAGATGTAAATTTATTTAAAAAAAAAAGGATGGAAAAAATATATCGAACAAACAGCTACCAAAAAAAAAAAGCAGAAGTGGCAACACTAATCTCAGATAAAATAGACTTTAAAATAAAATCCACTATAAAAGACAAAGAAGGGAACCATATAATGATTAAAAAGATGATCCATCATGAAGACATAACCATAATAAACATGTATGCACCCAATGACAGGGCATCAAAATACATAAAACAAACTCTAACAGCACTAAAAAGAGAAATTTTGACAGTTCCACAATAATAGTAAGACCTATTATTTTATTTTACCAACACACCACTCTCAGTAAAGGGCAGAATATCTAGAAAGAAAATCAACAAAGATATAGAAGATCTAAAGGACACAATCAGCCAACTTGACCTCACAGACATATATAGAACACTCTACCCAACAGCTGTAAAGCACACATTCTTTTCAAATGCACATGGAATGTTCTCCAACACCTATTCCTGATATAAACTCTCAATAAAATAGGTACAGAAGGGAAAATCCTCAACATAATAAAGGGTGTATATACAAAACCAACTGTCCACAACATTCTTAAAGGAGAGAGGTTGAAAACATAACTCTTGATAACAGGAACAAGACAAGAATGCCTTTCGTCACCACTCCTGTTTAACATTGTGCTGGAAGTTCTAGCTAGGGCAATAAGGCAATAAAAGGAAATAAAGGATATCCAAATTGGTAATGAAGGAGTTAAACAGTCCTTATTTGAGAATGATATGATATTATACCTAGAAAACGTAAGACACTCCACAAGAAAACTACTGGAACTATTAGAAAGATCAGCAGAGTAGCAGGATACAAGACAGACATGCAAAAATCAGTTGGACCCCCCATACACCAAAAAAGAGAACAATGAAAAGGAAATCAGGAAAACAATACCATTTATAATAGCCCCTAAAGAAATAAAATACTTAGGAAAGAATCTAACCAGGGATGTAAAAGATCTATACAAAGAAAACTATAAAACACTGCTGCAAGAAACCCAAAGAGGAATTCCAGCAAAATGGTGCTCTAGGCAGAAGCGCCACACCATCCCTCCACAGCTAAGATCTGAAAAACTAAGCCAGACAGAGAAAACAGCAATCCTGAAACCCTAAAACATCAAATGAAGAAATAAAGAACTCAGCAAAGCACCAAATGGAGTGAGAAAACTGACAAAGGAGAGGGAGCAGAGATTCATGCAGAGATCCCCTATCAGCTAACGCAGCACAGATCCACCATCTTGGACGCCTATCAGAGACCAGCAAATAGGGGGTACGAGAAAGCAGCTGCACAGAGCTTCCAGCGGGAGAAAAAGCAAGCAGTAATTTGTGATATATGCTTTCCTACCCCCACCCTTCTTCACCCCCACTCAGGTTCCTCTGCTTCCCATGGACACAGTCTCTTGTCTGGGAACCACTGGCTGCTTGGATTCCACCCTCCCACACTGGCTGGCTCCCTGAGTGCCATTTGTTGGCTGCCGGTGTTGCTTTTTTCTGCTTCTTTTGATTTTTTCCTTACCTCTCACCACCTCCCCCACCTTTCGCTCAAAGACCTGGGTCTGTGCACCATCTTTGCTTCTTCCTGAGGGGCTGTGGAGCTCCATTTGAGTGTGGAACTGTTTCCCGGTCTCGGCTGCCACGCTGGTGGGATCCTGGGGCTTTTGTTTGTTTTGAATTCTTTGTTTGTTTTATTTTCCTTTTCTCGAGTTGGAAGCCCATTCTAGCCAGGCGGTGCTGAGCGGCTTGGGACCTACCCCCTCGGCTTACACAGACACACAGAGGAATCCCTGAGGGCTTTTCTTTTTTTGAGTTTTTTTTTTCCTGTTTTTTTGGGAGCTTTTCTTGTTCTTTTTTTCTTTTTTAATTTGTTTTGCTTTCCTTTCCCTCTTTTTCCCTTTTTGTCTTTCTTCATTACTCAGTTTCTCATCTCTCTATACCTTCTTTCTCTTCCTGTTCCCTGAATACCTGGTGCCAAATACCTCTACTCCTTCTAGCCAGGCTGTACTTCAACGCCGGAGAACAACTTCCCCAGACCTCAGAGCAGCACCGGTGGGATCCCTGGGAGCTTTGCTGTTCTTTTTCCTTTCTGATTTTTATTTATTCATTCTTTTCTTTTTTTTATTCTTCCCCTTTTTGTTTTTCTCCATTTCATAGTCTCTCATCTCTCCACTCCAACGGCAAGCTCCTGTAGCTCTACTTTTTGTTTGTTTGTATGTTTTTGGCTCCTGTTCCTCTCTCTTCTCTCCCATATCCATCTTAGCTCCACACATAACAATCTCCCCTTCCATCATGCTTACCTGCACCGTGCACTTAACATCACACCACCAAGCAGCATAGGCACAGCCTACTGGGACCTGCCCTGCACTGATTACAGACCCGGCCTGGTGGCTGTAGTAAGTGCCACAAACAACCTGTCCCAGTAACTCCTCTTTAGCTAGACCTTCCCTGCTGTACCATATCTGAGTGACTGTCCCTGACCATTGGACAAGGAGGCAGAAAGTATCATGCTCACAGATGAGCAAATAACAAAGAACACACAGCCAACCTGCTCAGACATAGCCAAATTTAAAAAAAAAAAAGGCAAAACAAAGAAATCTACAATGAATAAATGAGAAAACTATTGAATGCCCAGAAGACAGCAGACGATATCAAAACATTTACAAAAACAGGACAGGATGGTTCCAGTAGGTTTCCAAAATAAAACACCGGATGACTTTCCAGTGGAAGAAAAAGCACTAGAACTACCTGATAGGGAATTCAAATCTCTAATACTCAGAATTATCCAAGAGTTGAAGCAAAAAGCAGACAAAAATAAGGAAAAAATAGACAAATTAATGGAAAAGTCAGATAAATTCATAGAAAATATGGACAAAAAATTGGAAGAATTCAGGAAAATAATGCAGGAACAAAATGCCAAAATAAATTCACAGCTAGAAATTATACAAAAACAACAATTAGAAATCCAAAAGATAAACAACAAAATTTCATTATGGACAGTGTCATAGAAAGGCTGAGGAGCAGATTTGAAATGGTGGAAGACAGGATCAGTGGAATTGAACACAAACACTTAGATACAACTCTGAGGAAAACTCAGAAAAAAGAACAAGGAAAAATGAAGAGACCCTGAGAGTTATGTGGGATACAATCAAAAGCAAAAATTTGTGTGATTGTAGTTCCAGAACAGGGGGAGAAAACAGAAAACACAGAGAGGATCATTGAAGAACTGATGACAGAAAACTTCCCCAATATCATGAAAGGTGAAAAGCTGGCCATCCAAGAAGCTCAACGAACCCCATATAGGATAGACCCCAAAAGAAAATCACCAAGGCATGTCATAATCACACTCACCAAAACAAAAGACCAAGAATCCTGAGAGCAGCTCATGAAAAACAAGAGGTCACATACAAAGGAGAAACAATAAGAATAAGCTTAGATTATATGGCAGAAAACATGCAGGCAAGAAGGCAATGGGAAGACATATATAAAACCTTGAAAGAAAAAAATTGCCAGCCAAGAATAATATATCCTGCGAAACTCTCGTTCAGATATGATGGTGAAATTAGGACATTTCCAGATAAACAGAAATTAAGGGACTATTAACAATCTTACAGGAATTATTAATGGGAGTTCTTCAATCTGAAAACAAACAACTTCAGCTCACAGGATGAATCTAGGATGCAGGATCGTACCAGCCAAATACCAATCTAGGAAATGAACTCTGAAGGACTATCCAAAACCAAAAGAAATACAACAGGGAATAAGAAACTCAAAAACATCTACATAAATGTAAAAACGTACGATGCTCATGGATAGGTAGACTCAACATCATGAAAATGACAGTTATACCCAAAGCAATCTACAAATACAATGCAATCTCAATCCAAATACCAATAACATTCTTTATAGAGATGGAAAAACCAATAATTAACTTTGTATGGAAAGGAAAGAGGTGCTGGATAATAAAACACTATTGAAGAAGAAGAATAAAGCAGGAGGATTCACACTACTTGACCTCAGAACCTAATATACAACTATTGTAGTCAAAACAGCCTGGTACTGGTACAAGGACAGATACTTTTACCAATGGAACAGAATCAGAACCCAGATGTAAATTCATCCAGCTACAGTCACAAGGGCCCAAAGTCCATCAAAAGAGGAAAAGACAGTCTTTCTAACAAATTGTGCTGGCAAAACTGGATGACCCTCTGTTGTGATCCCTGTCAGAGCAGTCAGCGGTGGTAGCCAGACACCATCTAGTTGTACTGGACTCAGTCTGCTGGAGGCCATGGTAGTTGTGGCCCATTAGTACCTTGGACTAATCTTTCCCATGTGTCTTTAGTTTTCTTCTTTCTCCCTTGCTCCCAAAGGGGTGAGGCCAGCAGATTATCGTAGATGGCTGCTCAAAGGTTTTAAGACCCCAGATGCTACTCATCAAGGTAGAATGTAGAACATTGTCTTTATAAACTATGTTATGCCAATTGAGCTAGATGTTACCTGAGACCATGTTCCCAACAGCCCTCCGCCCAGCAATTTGGTTCCTCAGGGATGTTGGATGTGTCTATGGAGCTTCTATGACCTTGCCTTGTACATGTTGTGCTGGCTTCCCCAGTATTGTGTACTGTCTTACCCTTCACAAAAGTTACCACTTATCTATAGTCTATTTAGTGTTTTTCAATCCCCACCCCTCCCCTCCCTTGTAACCATCAAAGATTGTTTCTTTTTGTGTGTAAACCTTTTCATGAGTTTTTACAGTAGTGGTCTCATACGATATCAGTCCTTTTGTGATTGACTTATTTCACTCAGCATAATGCCCTCTAGAGTCATCCATGTTGTGACATGCTTCACAAATTCAACATTGTTCTTTATAGTTGCATAATCTCCATTGTGTGTATGTACCATAGTTTGTTTATCCATTCATGTGTTGATGGGCATGTAGGTTGTTTCCATCTTTTTGCTGTTGTGAACAATGCTACAATGAACTTGGTGTGCGTATGTCTATTCGTGTGACGGCTCTTATTTCTCTAGAATATATTCCTAGAAATGGGATTGTGGGATCATAGATGGTATTTCTATTTCTAGCTTTCTAAGGAAGCACCATATTGTTTTCCAAAATGGTTGTACCATTTTGCATTCCCACCAGCAATGCTTAAGAGTTCTTACCTCCCCATAGCCTCTCCAACATTTCTTATTTCCAGTATTTTTATTTGTGCCAGTAATGCTGGGATGAGATGGTATCTCATTGTGGTTTTGATTTGCATTTCTCTAATAGCTAGTGATCGCGAGCATTTCCTCCTGTGTCTGTTGGCTGCTTTAATGTCTTCTTTGGTGAAGAGTCTGTTCATTTCCTTTGCTCATTTTTTACTTGGATTCTTTGTCTTTTTGTTGTACAGGTGTTAGATTTTCTTGTAGATTTTAGACATTAGAACTTTGTCTGACTTGTAATGGTCAAATTTCTTTTCCCAGTCTGTAGGTTCTCTTTTGACTCTTTTGGTGAAATCTTTTGATGAGCATAAGTTTTTAATTTTTATAAGATCCCAGTTATCTAGTTTATCTTCTGGAGTTTGTGAGTTGTTTGTATCCTGTTAATGTCCTGTATTAGGGCCTCTAGCATTGATCTTATTTTTTCTTCTATGATCTTTATAGTTTTTGGCTTTATATTTAGGTCTTTGATCCATTTTGAATTCTTTTTGTATATGATGTGAGGTATGGGCCCTGTTTCACTTTTTTTTTCTGCAGGTGGACATCCAGTTTTGCCAGCACAATTTGTTAGAAAGACTGTCTTTTCCTCTTTTGATGGACTTTGTCAAAGATCAGGTGACTGTAGCTGGATGAATTTACATCTGGGTTCTGATTCTGTTCCATTGGTAAAAGTATCTGTCCCTGTACCAGTACCATGATGTTTTGACTACTGTACCTGTATAGTAGGTTCTGAGGTCAGGTAGTGTGAGTCCTCCTATTTTATTCTTTTTCTTCAATAGTGCTTTACTTACCTGGCACTTCTTCCTTTCCATATAAAGTTAATGATGAGTTTTTCCATCTCTATGAAGAATGTTGTTGGTATTTGGATCAGGATTGCATTGTATTTGTAAATTGCTTTGGGTAGAACTGTCATTTTCACAATGTTGAGTCTACCTATCCATGAGCATTGTATGTTTTTCCATTTATGTGGATGTCTTTGGGTTTCTTGCAGTAGAGTTGTGTAGTTTTTTTCATATAGGTCTTTTACATCCCTGGTTAGAATTATTCCTAAGTGTTTTTTTAGGGGCTATTATAAATGGTATTGTTTTCCTGGTTTCTTTTTCATCGTTCTCTTTATTGGTGTATAGGAATTCAACTGATTTTTGTGTGTTTATCTTGTATCCTGCTACTCTGCTGAATCTTTTTATTAGTTCCAGTAGATTTTTCGTGGAGTCTTTAGGGTTTTCTAGGTATAGTATCATATCATCTACAAACAGGGACAGTTTAACTTCTTCCTTACCAATTTGGATGCCCTTTATTTCTTTTTCTTGCCTTATTGCTCTAGCTAGAACTTCCAGCACAATGTTAAATAGGAGTGGTGATAAAGGGCACCCTTTTCTTGTTCCTGTTCTCAAGGGGAATGTTTTCAGCCTCTCTCCATGAAGAATGATGTTGGCCATTGCTTTTGCATAGATGCCTCGTATTATGTTGAGAAGTTTCCCTTCTATACCTATTTTTTTGAGAGATTTTATCAGGAATTGGTGTTGGACTTTGTCGAATGACTTTTCTGCATCATGTGAGATGATCATGTGATTCTTTTCTTTCCTTTCATTTATGTGGTGGATTATGTTGATTGATTTTCTAACATTGACCCATCCTTGCATACGTGGTATGAATCCTTCTTGGTCATAGTGTATTATTTTTTTTTGATATGATATGAATTCCAATGGATAGAATTTTGTTTAGAATTTTTGCATCTATATTCATGAGAGACATTGGTCTGTAATTTTCTTTTTTTATGGCATCTTTGTCTGGTTTTGGTATCAGGGTTATGCTGGCTTCATAGTATGAATTCTAAGTGTCATTTACTTTTCTATGTTGTGAAATAGTTTGAGTAGTTGTGGTGTAACCTCTTCTCTCAAGATTTGGGAGAATTCTCCAGTTAAGCCATCTGGGCCATCTGGTTGGGGGTTTTTTCATTACCTTTTCAATTTCTTCTCTTTTTATGGATGTATTCAGGTTTTCAACATCATTTTGTGTCAGTTTGGGTAGGTAGTATATTTCTAGAAATGTGTCCATTTCCTCTAGATTTTCAAATTTATTGGAATATAGCTTTTTTATAATACTCTGTTATGATCCTTTTTATTTCAATTGTGTCTATTTTAATGTCCCCCATTTCATTTCTTATTTGGGTTATTTACATACATGTTTTTCTTTTGTCAGTTTGGTCAGTGGTTTGTGGAATTTGTCGATCCTTTCAGAGAACCTGCTTTTGGTTTTGTTGATTCTTTCTATTGTTTTTCTATATTTCATTTATTTCTGCTCTAATCTTCATTATTTTCTTTCTTCTGGTGGCTGTGGTATTCTTTTGCTGTTCTCTTTCTATTTGTTCTAGTTGTGTAGCTAATGTTTTGATTTTGTCCCTTTCTTCTTCTTTCAATGTGTGCATCTATTGCTATAAATTGTCCTCTGAACACTGCCTTTACTGTGTCTCAAAGGTTTTGGTATGATATGTTTTCATTCTAGGAATTTTTTTTATTCCATCTCTGATTTCTTCTATTACCCAGTGGTTTGTAAGCAGGGTATTATTTAGTTTCCATGTAATTGACTTTTTTTCCCTTGCTCTCCTGTTGTTAATTTCTACTTTGATAGCATTGTGATCAGAGAAGATACTTTGCATTATCTCAATGTTTTGGATTTTGTTGAGGGTTCTTCTGTGGCCTAATATGTGATCTACTCTGGAGAACGTTCCATGTGCACTGGAAAAAAATGTGTGCTTTGCAGCTGTTGAGTAGAGAGTTCTATATATGTCTATGAGGTCAAGTTGGCTGATTGTGCCCTTTAGGTCTTCTGTATCTTTGCTGAGTTTCTTTCTAGATGTTCTGTTGTTTCTTTCTAGAATGGTGTGTTGAAGTCTCCTACTATTATTGTGAAACTGTCAAGTTTCTCTTTTCAGTGCCGTTGGAGTTTGTTTTATGTATTTGGGAGCCCTGTCATCAGGTGCATAGATATTCATTATGGTTATGTTTTCATGATGGATTTCCCCTTTAATCATTATATATTGCCCTTCTTTTTCTTTTATGTTGGATTTTGTTTTAAAGTCTATTTTATCTAAGATTACTATTGCTACTCCTGCTGTTTTTTGGTAGCTGATTACTTGATATATTTTTTCCCAACCTTTGATTTTTAATAAATTTATATCTTTGTTTATGGTGTGTCTCTTGTAGACAACATATTGATGGATCCTGTTTTTTTATCCATTCTGTCACTCTCTGTCTCTTTATAGGTGCCTTTATGCTATTTACATTTAGTGTAATTATTGGTAGGTGTTAGTTTATTGCTGTCATTTTATAGTGCTTTTTTTTTTTTTTTTTTTGGTTCTGACATTTTCTTTGGTCCTCTTACTCTCCTGTGCTGAGTTCCTTATGTTTGTTGGTTTTTTTTCATTGATTTTGTTTTAAGGCTTTATGGTTTTTTTCTTTATTTTGATGAGTAGGTTTGTTAACTTTCTTTGTTGTTAGCTTGAAATTTACCCTTATCTTCCTATGTTTGAACCAGTCTATTATTACTATCACCTTGCCTTCCTCTCTGTTAGAAGGTTCTATACCTACACCCTTTATTCCCTCTTTTATTGTTTTGATGTTGTCATTTACAGATTAAACTCTCCGGTTCCCTGTTGTAATTCTTTTGGTTTTGGATAGTCCTTGGGAGTTAATTTCCTAGTTTGGCATCTGGCTGGTACAATCCTGTGTCCTAGATTCAGCCTGTGGTCTGATGTTGTTTGTTCTCAGACCGGAGGACTCCCTTTAATAATTCTAGTAAGTTTGGTTTGATTTTTACGTAGTCCCTTAATTTCTGTTTATCTAGAAATGTCCTAATTTCATCATCATATTTGAATGAGAATTTTGCAGGATATATTATTCTTGGCTAGCAATTTTTTTCTTTCAGTGTTTTTTAATATATGATCCCATTGCCTTCTTGCCTGCATGGTTTCTGAGCTTAGTCTTATTGTCTTATTGTTTCTCCTCTGTATGTGACTTTTTGTTTTTCTCGAGCTGCTCTCAAGATTCTTTGTTTGTCTTTGGTTTTAGTGAGTGTGATTATGATATGCTTTGGTGATTTTCTTTTGGGGTCTCGCCTATATGGGGTTCATTGAGCTTCTTGGATGGTCAGCTTTTCATCTTTCATGATATTGGGGAAGTTTTCTGTCAGCAGGTCTTCCATGATCCTCTCTGTGTTTTATCCCCCTGTTCTGGAAATCCAATCACTCACAAAGTTTTGCTTTTGATTCTATCCCACATAATTCTCAGGGTCTCTTCATTTTTCTTCATTCTTTTTTCTTATTTTTCCTCAGACAGTGTTGTAACCAAGTGTTTGTCTTCAGTTTCACTGATCCTGTCCTCCATCGTTTCAAATCTGCTCCTCAGAACTTCTATGACACTGTCCATTTCTGAAATCTTGTTGTTTATTTTTTGGATTTCTAATTGTTGTTTTTGTATGATTTCTGGTTGTGAATTTATTTTGGCATTTTGTTCCTTCATTATTTTCCTGAATTCTTTCATTTTTTGGTCTGTATTTTCCATGAATTTGTCTATTTTTTCCTCATTTTTGTCTGCTTTTTGCTTCAACTCTCAGATAGCTCTGAATATTAGACATTTAAATTCCCTATCAGGTAGTTCTAGGGCCTTTTCTTCTACTGGAATGTCATCTGGAGTTTTATTTTGGACACCTATTGGAACCATCCAGTCCTGTTTTTTTTTCAATATGTTTTGATATTGTCTGCTGCCTTTGTGACATTCAGTAATTATTTTCATCTTTTATTGATTGTTGATTTGTTTTGTCCACTTTTTTGTTTTATTTTGTTATGTCTGAGCAGGCTGGCTGTGTGTTGTTTGTTGCTTGCTCCTCTGTGGGCATGATTCTTTTTGCCTCCTTGTCCAATGGTCAGGGTCAGTCGCTCAGCTATGGTATAGCAGGGCAGTACCAGCATTGTTCTGTCTCTTGCCAGGAGCTCCATGAAGCTGCCTTCCTGTGCTCTCTGTTCACAGATCCTCAACAGGAGTCCAAGATGGCAAATCTGTGCTGCATTAGCTGATAGGGGACCTCTCCATGTATCTTTCCTTACTCTCTGTTTTCTGTCATTCCTTTCACTTCCTGGCCGAGTTCTCCATCTCTTCTTTTGAAGCTTAGGGTTTGAGGTTTTATGTTTGTCTCTGACTTAGTTTTCGGGTCTTTGATGTGGATGATGTGGTGCTTCTGTCTATAGTGCCATGTTGCCTATACGTCCTGTACTTTCTTTTTAATGAGGAGTAGTTTGTTCTGTAAATCTTCATCTAAAGTACAATAAAAAAAATAGCAGAAGTAAGTCATTTCTTTTCATTAATTACAGTGAATTCAAATGGACTAAGTGCACCAATCAAAAGGCAGAGAGTTTAAGAATGGATTTAAAAAAAAACTGATCAACTGTATGCTGTTATAGAGAAATTTAGCAAAGTTCCAGGGTACAAGGTCAACAAACAAAAAATCAATTGGGTTTCTATACACTAGCAATGAGATACCTGAAATGGAATAGGGACGCAATTCCATTTACAATAGCTTTTAAAAGAATGGAATACCTAGGAATAAATCTAACCATGGATGTGAAGGACTTATACAATGAAAACTATAAAACACTGTTGAAAGAGATTAACGAACACTTAAATAAATGGAAAGATGTTCCATGTTCATGGATTGGAAGATAATATTGTTAATATGTCAGTACTACACAATTCCAACAGGCTTTTTTTAAGAAATAGAAAAAAAAATTTTCAGCTTTATATGGGATGGTGAGAGGCCCCAAATAGCTAAGGAAACATTGAAAAAGAAGAACAAAGTAGGATGACTCACACTTCCTGATTTTAAAACATAATATACAGTATACAGTCCAGGAATGAACCCACACATCTATGGTCAACTTATTTTTTGACAAGGGTGCTAAGTCCATTCGATGGGGAAAGAAGAGTCTCTTCAATAAATAGTGCTGGGAAAATTGGATTTCCACATGCAGAAAAAGGAAACAGGATTCATGCCCCACAAAATCACAAAAACAAATAAAAAATGGATCAAGACCTAAATGATGAAGAGGGAGAAAACGCAGAACAGACTTTCAAATTCTTGTCAACTCCAGACTTCTTGGAATCATGAAAGGTGGATGAACCCCTGAAACTATTGCCCTGATATAGTCTTTAAACCTTAAACCAAAAATATTCTCTGAAGTCTTCTTAAAACCAAACAATAGTTTAGGTTAACTAGTAAAAAAATGTCTGCTTTGAACATTGTGCTCTTTTAAGTAGTATCTGTATGGGATCAAATTGACAACAGCACCTAGAAAGATTAGATAAGAACCTTAGGGGTCAGTGAATTTATGTTAATGCAGGAGGAACAAATTAGAAAATGAGGTGAGAATGGTTACACAACTCAAAGAGTGTAATTGATGTTACTACATAGTATGTATAAAAACTGTTGAATTGGTATGTTTTGCTGTGTATACTCTCAACAAGAAAACAAAATAAATAAAATTATATTAAAGACTTGACTGGGCAGCATTGGGTAGGGTGATGAATTACATTTCATAGAGCCCAAAATAGTCTATGCCCATTTACCGACTTTAAGGGACCTACTCAGGAGCAGGGAGCTCTGCCAGGAAACAGACACTAAAATGGGTGACCTTGAAAGTTCGCTGGCTAATAATGAACCACAAAGAACTGACAAAATCCACCTACTCACCGAAAGATGTATGGTTTCCTTCAGCAGACAGGTGAAAGGTAAAATAGATTGGCTTAAAAATAAAAAAAAAGCTTCAGGCTTATTGATTTTTAGAAACAAAACCCTTTGGGTCCCCTATAAATAGAAAGACACTCTGACAATCTGTATTCCTGGAATAAAAATAGAGACATGTATAAATTAAACGTGCTTTACTTCTGAAATATATGCTATAGTAGAAGTAGTTAACCGCTACTGGGTCTTTTCCTTCCCTTTTCTTCTTTTTTAATTAAAAAAAAAAAAAAAAAAGACTGCTTACCTTTCTCTTTAATGAAGTAGAGAGTAATGCAGTGTTGCCTTCACAAATCTTTGATTTATGCAGAGATTAAGAGATGGGGAGAAGGCAAATCATTCAGGCAAAAATCCCACCCACATCCAGCCTCATTCTTCAATAGACAAACTCTCTAAGGTTCAAGTTAAATAGATTTTTTTTTTGGTAGTACCCAAGGTGGTTTAAATGTTGTCCATTTTTGTGTTTATAAGCTTTTTGTTCACTTCTCTGCTATATCATTTTCTGTATTATGTTGTCTGTTTACTGACCTTCCCCAAATAAGAAAATAACCCAAAAATCATTGTGTGTTCCCAAAGGTAAAAGAAGACATGGAATGAGGGATATTGTTGCAGATGTCAAATGGATCTTGGCTGAAAGCACATAATACCAGAAGAATGTTTACCTGTGTTTTATTGACTATGCAAAGGCATTTCACTATATGGATCATAACAAATTATGGATAACAGTGTAAAAAATGAAAATTCCAGGACACTTATTTGTGTTCATGAGGAAACTGTACATAGACCAAGAAGCAGTTGTTCAAACTGAACAAAGGGATACTGCATGGTTTAAAATCAAGAAAGTTGTGTGTCAGAGTTGTAGCCTTTCACCATACTTATTCAATCTGTATTCTGAGCAAATGATCTGTGAAGCTAGACTATATGAAGAAGAAAACACGGCATTAGGATTGGAGAAAAACTCCTGAACAACCTATGATATACAGATGATTTAACATTGCTTGCTGAAATCAAAGGACATGTTATCAAGAGGGATCAATCCATGGATAAGAACATCATGCTTGGTAGAGTAGATGGTCAACAAAAAAGAGAAAGACCCTCAATGAGATGGATTGACACAGTTGCTGCCACAATGGGCTCAAGTGTAGCAATGATTGTGCAGATGGTGCAGGACTGGGCAGGGTTTCATTCTGTTGTAAATAGGGTCACTATGAGTCAGAACCAACTCAGCTGCACCTAACAACAACAACAAATGTAAAAAATCAAGTCATATTTATGTTTCTATGACTAGGAGGATGAGAACAAAGAAGGAAGGGAGTGGGTAGGGAAGCTAACTTCTAGTGAGTGATTACTCTGTGAAAGGTATTTAAATTATTTCAAATTTTATCGCATCTAATCCATACATTGGAGCCTTGGTGGCACAGAGGTTAAGAGCACGGCTGCTAACCAAAAGTCATCAGTTTGTATCCACCAGCCACTCCCTGGAAACCCTATGAGGCAGTTCTACTCTGTCCTATAGGGTCACTATGAGTCGGAATCAACTTGACAGCCACGGGTTTGGTTTTGGTAATCCATGTATCAACCTTGTTATATTGACATTGGTATCTCCAGACTACATACAAAACTTAAAAAATTTAAGAAATTCAGTTAAGATCACAAAGCTAGTTAACATTATAACCTTAATCTAATAAGTGTGAATTCTCTTTTCTACTATGTAAATGTGTTAAATTTAAGAGCAAATAAGTTGGCTCAAATATTGTGTTTTCCTACAGAAATGAGTCTTTAAAATGTGCCATGGATCTTTCACTGGTTTATGACTATGAAGAAAAAGTAGAGCAGATAATAAGAGCGCCTTTTGATGGTGGAGTTTATTTAACTAGGTGTGAAACAGGTTAGATTTAAGAATGTGGCTGAGCAAAGATTGTTTCCCTGGGGATGATTAGAGTTGTCAAGAAAAATGAGAAAAATGCACAATTCAACCTTTGATCATGCAATAGCAATTGGACTACAAATCCGTTTAAGGCACTTCTAGGTCTGATTTGATAACCAAAAAACCAAAACCAAACCCGTTGCTGTCAAGTCGATTCTGACTCACAGCAACCCTATAGGACAGAGTAGAACTGCTCCATAGGGTTTTCAAGGAATGGCTTGTGATTTGAACTGCCTACATTTTGGTTAGCAGCTGAGCTCTTAACCACTGCACCACCAGGACTCCTTTATAACCAAAGTCATAGTAAAACAATTCACTTTGGCAGGAAATAAACTAATTTGCTAATTCTGTAGCCTTCAAATAATGATAAAGTCTTTGACATGTGCAATTTTTTTTTTCTGGCCATAGTAAGATTTAACTACTCTATTTAAATTATGCATTTATCTTCTACCTGTTATTAAATATAAACATACATATATGTACATGTATATATATTTGCACAAACATAGATTATATATAGTGTTATATATATAATATTTATGTACATATGTACATTTGTACTTTAAGCAGTTCTAACTAGCTTAAGTGTGAATGGTAATTTTTGGAATTATGCTGAGGTGTACCATGGAATTAAAGAAAGAAGTGCATCAACAAACAACAAGTAGGAAAGCAACTACGGTTTATTCAACTCAAGAACTTTGATATCAGGAGTTCATCAAACTTCTCTCCAGACTGATAACATTGATATGTCTTAGCCCATAATCTAATTAGCTCATGTTGTATGTGATGTGCAATCCTGAATCAATCAGCACCACCCAATTGTGCATAGTCACGTAATAAGGGCATGGTTAATGAGATGGGGACCGGGGCAGTTACCAAAGAAGTAAGAATCACTGTGAACCTGGAAGATGTATACTTTTCATGAGAATTTTGATGGAAGCTTTCTTCCAAACTTTATTTTTCTGTTTTTATCTTGTAACAAATTCAGAGAAAGTAAAGACTTATTAGGAATTCAGAAAGAATTTTGACCAAACTGGAATCTTGATTATGTTTATTTGGGCTCACCTGGTTTAGGAATTGCTATATAGATATGATAGACATTGTATAAAGAAAGCAAAGTGGTATACTGAGAATGGCTAAGTCCATAATCTGTAGTGAATGCTGGCCATAGACGTTCACATCAATATATATTCCTTCCCATATATTCCTCTTTTTTTTTTTTATTGAACTTTAACTGAAGGTTTACAGAACAAATAGTTTCTCATTGAACAGTCAGTACACATATTGTTTTATGACATTTGTTAACAACCCCATGTGATGTCAACACACTCCATTCTCGACATTTTTTTTTCCTTTGGTGAAAACATATATAGTCAAAGATACACCATTTCAAAAATTTCTACATGCACAGTTCAGTGACTTTGATTACGTTCTTCCAGTTGTGCTGCTATTCTCACTTTAGATGAAGGTTTACAGAACAAAATAGTTTCTCATTAAACAGTACACATGTTGCCCTATGACAATGGTTAACAACCCCACTACATGTCAACACTGTCCTTAACCTTGGGTTCCCTATCACCAGCTTTCCTGTCCCCTTCTGCCTTATAGTCCTTCTCCGTGGACTGATGTGCCTCATTAGCCCCGTTTTGTTTTATGGGGCTGTCCAATTCCTGGCTGAAAAGTGAACCTCGGAAGTGATTTAACC
Source organism: Dugong dugon (assembly GCA_030035585.1). Taxonomy (NCBI): domain Eukaryota; kingdom Metazoa; phylum Chordata; class Mammalia; order Sirenia; family Dugongidae; genus Dugong; species Dugong dugon. Next base: position 10,012,779 of record CM057468.1, on the reverse strand, counting down.
ACTGAGCTAAAAGGGTGTCTGGGGGCCATACTCTTGGGGTTTCTCCAGTCTCTTTCAGCCCAGTAAATTTGGCCTTTTTTGCGTGTGTTAGAATTTTGTTCTACATCCGTCTCCAGCTCTGTCCAGAACCCTTTATTGCGATCCTGGTCAGAGCAGTCAGTTGTGATAGCCAGGCACCATCTAGCTGTACTGGACTCAGTCTGGTGGAGGCCGTGGTAGCTGTGGTCCATTAGTCCTTTGGACTAATCTTTTCCTTGTATCTTGTTCTCTTCATTATCCGTTGCTCCTGAAGGGGTGAGAATAGTGAACTATCTAGATGGCTGCTCACAGGCTTTTAAGACCCCAGACGCTACTCACCAAGGTAGAATGTAGAACATTGGCTTTATAAACTGTTAGGCCAATTGAGCTAGATGTTCCCCGAGACCACGGTCCCCACAGCCCTCCACCCAGCAATTCAGTCCCTCAGGGAGTTTGGAAGTGTCTAGGGAGCTTCCGTGACCTTTCCTTGTACAAGCTGTGCTGGTTTCCCCAGTATTGTGTGCTGTCTTACCCTTCATCAAAGTTACCACTTATCTATTGTATATTTAGTATTTGCCCCCCGTCACCCCTCGTAACCAATAAAGGTTATTACTTTTTGTGTGTAAACTTTTTCATGAGTTTTTACAATAGAGGTCTCATACAAAATTTGTCCATTTGTGATTGACTTATTTCACTCAGCATAATGTCCTCCAGTTTCATTCGTGTTATGAGATGCTTCACAGATTCATCATTATTCTTTCTCCCTGTGTAATAGTCCATTGTGTGCAAGTACCATAGTTTGTTTATCCATTCATCTGTTGATGGGCATCTAGGTTGTTTCCATCTTTTTGCTATTGTGAACAATGCTGCCATGAACATGGGTGTGCATATGTGTATTTGAGTGATGGTTCTTATTTCTCTAGGATATACTCCTAGGAGTGTGATTCCTGGATCAAATGGTATGTCTATTTCTAGCTTTCTGAGGAAGCACCATATCATTTTTCAAAATGGTTGTATCATTTTGCATTCCCACCAGCAGTGCATAAGAGTTCCGAACTCCCTGCAGCCTCTCCAACATTTTTTATTTCCAGTGTTTTTGATTCGTGCCAGTAATGCTGGGGTGAGATGGTATCTCATTGTGGTTTTAAGTTGCATTTATCTAATGGCTAGTGATCGTGAGCATTTCCTCATGCGTCTGTTGGCCGCTTGAATGTTTTCTTTGGTGAAGTGTCTGTTCATTTCCTTTGCCCATTTTTTTTTTTTTACCTTTTTTTTCAATTGTACTTCAGGTGAAGGCTTTCAGAACAAATAGTTTCTCATGAAACAGAGAACACATATTGTTTTATAATATTGGTTAACAACCTCACAACATGTTAACCCTCTAATTTCTCAACCTTTTTTCTTTTTTTGTGGTGAAAATACACATAGCCAAAGATACACCATTTCAAAAATTTCTACATGCACTGTTCAGTGACACTGACTACACACTTCCAATTGTGCTGATATTCTCACTTAAGATGAAGGCTTACAGAACAAAATAGTTTCTATATCTAACAGTTACTACACATGTTGCCCTATGACAATGGTTAACAATCTTACAACACATCAACAATATCCTTACTCAACCTTGGGTTCCCTATCACCAGCTTCCTTGTCCCCTTCTGCCTTCCGGCCCTTGTCACTGGACTACTGTACTTCATTAGACCCATTTGGTTCCTTTGCCCATTTTTGAATAGGATTATTTGTCTTTTTGTTATAGAGGTGTCGGATTTTCTTGTACATTATGGAGATTAGAACTTTGTCTGACTTATACTGTCCAAAAATCTTTTCCCACTCTGTAGGTTCTCATTTTACTCTTTTGGTGAAGTCTTTTGAAGCACATAGGTGTTTGATGTTTAGAAGATCCCAGTTATCTAGCTTATCTGTTGGGGTTTGTGTTTTGATGGTTATGGTTTGTATCCTGTTAATGCCGCGTATTAAGGCCTGTAACATTGGCCCTATTTCTTCTTCTATGAACTTTAAAGTTTTTAACTTTATATTTAGGTCTTTGATACATTTTGAAGTAGTTTTTGTATATGGCGTGAGGTATGGGACCTGTTTCATTTTTTTGCAGATTGATATCCAGTTTTGCCAGCACCATTTATTAAAAAGACTCTTTTCCCCATTTGGTGGACTTAGTGCCCTCGTCAAAGATCAGGTGACCGTAAGTGGATGGGTTTATATCTGGGTTCTCAATTCTGTTCCATTGGTCGATGTATCTGTAGTTGTACCAGTACCAGGATGTTTTGACTACTGTAGCTGTATAGTAGGTTCTGAGGTCAGGTAGTGTGAGTCTTCCAACTTTATTCTTCCTCTTCAGTATTACTTTACTTATTCAGGGCTTCTTCCCTTTCCATATAAAGTTAATGATTCGTTTTTCCATCTCTTTGAAGAATGTTGTTGGTATTTGGATCGGGATTGCATTGTATTTGTAAATTGCTTCAGGTAGAATTATCATTTTCATACTATTGAGTCTGCCTATGCATGAGCATGTTACGTTTTTCCATTTATGTAGATCCCTTTGGGTTTCTTGCAGTAGTGTTTTGTTGTTTTCTTTGTATATGTCTTTTATACCCCTGGTTAGATTTATTCCTAAGTATTTTATTTTTTTAGGGGCTATTATAAATGGTATTGTTTTCCTTTACACTGTTCTCTTTATTGGTGTATAGGAATCCAACTGATTTTTGTATGTTTATCTTGTATCCTGCTACTCTGCTGAATC